>CM024571.1:21283695-23683695 GCA_014182515.1 Eucalyptus microcorys
CATTACATTGTATAAGGAAACAAGACAATAATATAAATAATAAAGCTGTCGATCCCTTGATTTTAGTAATTCGAGAATCTGCTTATGATTTTGATCGACATTGCCATATTCTTCCCTCTTGATTGATAAATCAATACCTTAACTCTCACTCAAATTGGGAATGGGACAATCCCAAATTCTCAATTTGCAACATCAGTTTCCAAATGTGTTTTGGGAATAAGAGTTCGTGAAGAGATCAACAATTCGGTAGCTCCCGGATAAGGCCTCGCGCCGATCCTCAAAAGGTGAAGGGTTCAAAACCCAGGGGAGCGCTAGGTGTAAGTGTGACTCAGGGGTGGTGGGTCCTCCTGCTTAAGTGCATAAACGGAACAAAAAAAAAAAAAACAATACTTAGTCACAAGAGTTCCACGAGCTACTTTTTCTTGCACATAATGATAATCTTATTCAATATGTTTAGTTTTTGCATATAACACGAGACTAATCAACATATAAATTGCACTGATATTATCACAAAATAATATTGATAGACTTAAGAGATGAATACCTAAATCTCTTAAAAGGAAAGATATCCAAACAATCTCAACTACTGTCAACCAATTGCACGATACTCTATATTGGCACTAAATCGAGCAATCGTTCATTGCTTCTTAGCACTCCATAATATACAGTTACTACGGTACAAAATATCATAGTCCATCGTTAAGTCAAGTAGCAATTTGCCCAACCTTCATCACAAAAGGCATACAACTCTATAGTTAACTTGGACAAGATCTGCATTTCTCAATTTATTGTGCCACTGGCATAGTGCAAAATGTGCTTCACAATTTGAAAATGAGTCATAGTAGGCCAATGCGTGAATTGAGATATAAAATTGACCGCATATGAAATATCTAGATGTGTGATGGTGAGATATTAAAGAGTTCTAACAATACTTTGATATAACATGGGATTCGAAAAAAATTTCGCATTTGAGAGAATGAGTGCAAGTGGCTATAGGCGTGGATCTTGGCTTGCAAACATCCATTTGAGCACATTCAAGAATTGACAAAGCATATGTGGTTGGCACAAATAAAGACTATCAAA
The DNA here is from genome assembly GCA_014182515.1 of Eucalyptus microcorys. Classification (NCBI taxonomy): domain Eukaryota; kingdom Viridiplantae; phylum Streptophyta; class Magnoliopsida; order Myrtales; family Myrtaceae; genus Eucalyptus; species Eucalyptus microcorys. Next base: position 21,284,779 of record CM024571.1, read on the forward strand.
TAATATTCTAACCTCCACAACCAAAAAGTAATATAATGGCTCTATATCCTTTATTGTAAATATTCTTAATGGCATATTCTCTCTCTTCTCTTAAACATTTTTATGGTGACATATGTGGCACCCCCAAAACGGCCCCGATCCGTTGGGGTCGCCACGCTTCGCTTACCTTTCTCTTACTTGACCTGAAGGTCTATCAATTCTAGGGGTTATATCTTTTAGGTCGGTCCCCGCGCAAATATATAAATATATAGCGGAAGCAAAATCAGCATCTCCCTATTCCAAAATTAGAAACGATGCACACCTACTAGACAATTTTATAAGTCAAAGCCGAACACTTTTATTTATATAGACTTGATAAACAACACCAGCCAGTACATCAAAATTTGCCGTGGTTTTCTATACCCAGCTTCATATCAAAAGATAACCCGACTTTCCTTTTTCTTTTCTTTCCATACAGTCCTATACAAAGGTCTATCAGTCAGTGTCGGCGGTCCAAAAATGATTCATCTACTACCCGTCCCTCTCGGTCACACCCAGCTGGTCCGTCACCGGCGGCGGCGGCAACATCCCCAAAGCATGATCCCATCACAACGAATGTGCACCGACAGGAACTTCGAACCACTAGGCCATCGGGTGTACCAACATCATACGTAACCAAACCCGCACTCGAATAAAAACCAATCCTCGTATATCGGGATGAGGGTGCTTCGAACACTCGCACTCAACGTCAACCGGGACACCGTAAAATGTACCGGGGGTGATAGGTAGCAAAGACATATCTTCTAATCTGAAATGTTAGTCCCCAAACGGGGTGAGTACAACCACTCAGCAGTAAAGATTCATTAAGCTATATCAAGTAGTACCATCAATATCCAGATTCATGCAAGATAGACAAAATCAGATAGTCGTGGGATAAATATGCATCAAAATCGTAAAATTTTCTTAATGCAATGGCAAATGCAGTTTCAAATGATCAAGATGCATCGTGTCCGTTACACAAGTCCCGATTATAGGGCCAAACCGTAATGACACGTCCCATTCCATACCATACAATTTAGTCCTATTACCAAACCACACTCACACTTAGTATAATAATTAGTTTTAATCATTCAAAAGGTTTCACCCCCCAGAAGACCAATGTTTGCATTCTTCTGGGATTTCGCACCCATCCTAACGTCACGAAAGCCTCCAGCATTCAGCCACTTAGGGCCACCGGGCATCTGGAGCAAATCACACCTCCAGGCATCTCGCACCCCACCTAACATCACGAGGAACCTTAGAGGCTTTCCATGAAAATGGTTACCACAGCCATCCGGATTTATGTACCAACTAGCATACAACCGGGCATCCCGAAGCTCCCGAGGAAAAACCTCCGACATTCAGCCACACAGGGTCACCGAGCATCCACAAGGCATCAACCCATTTGATCCTTTGGGTATCCCGACTCCCGGGGCATCATTGACCCGAGGGTCCAACGGCAACAATTAGCATCTTAATTTCCAAAACACTTTTCAATGCAATGACCAAATGTCCCTTGAGTCTCATCAAATCTCAACATTGCATGATATGCTGAATGCCAATATCATCATGCCACATAACAACCCAAGATGAATTCACTTTTTGAAAACAAGTTGAGTAAATTCGAGTAAACAGTTCGAAAACCAGAATGCACAGTTTTAATGAAAATTTTGGAGTAAACCCTAAATGAACTTAGAAAATTCTAAAATTTTGGTATGTTATAGATGAGACCTGAAGGAAGAAAATTCGTGAAGGACACAAAACCAGATTCATCATGTATAAAGAGTAATAGTTTGCTGTTTCTTAAACATTTTCCGCAGTAAATTTTCAGATTTAGTACCTACAGAAAATAATTCGTTTCACCACCTAATTCTTATCCGTTTGCTCTCAAATTTTGATATGTTATTCCTAATGATGTGTCCCATAAATTTCATTAAGGGTTTAAGGTCCAATTCTATCTATAAAATTACAGAAAATTCACATAATCATCAAAGGTCAAGCTATTCTCTACGAAACAGCTTACTGTTTTCAATAGGTACACTTCTATCTTCATGTTTTTACATTCATATGACCATAGTTAAATGTCGAACTCCATCTAAAATGATTCATTTCCTTATCTTCATCTTTAGAAATCAAGGCGACACAATAAAAAGATTTCCTATCTAAATTTCTCTAAAACAAAATCATTAGATACAGTTTTTTTTTTTTCGTTTCTAGCTCAATCAAACCATTTATTTCTCTACTAATCTATGTTACAACACTTCAAGACTCTTCCACAGCATCTAAGAGTACTTTCAATGGGTTTTTCTTTAACAAAGAAACCTTCCACAGCTTGGCTCAAGGCATATATTCATCCTTAAGCTCACTCTCCGCAACATACACCACATCTCTTCACTCGGCAACCATTTCCTTACCTTACTCAACAATCACAGCTTACTCTCACTTAGATTTCGGGACATGCAAGCCTCAAATGCAACATGCAATGACCGGTAGCTTCAATCTAAGACTCATCTAACTTAATCCAACACAAAACAGCAACATCGCATTCAATCCTCCACAAGTCGGCATTCAGTTTTCATCTCAATCATCCAAAAAATCACATGCAACTCCCAATTCTGCATTTTCTCACATCTACTAGCATTTCACCAGATAATCACAGCATGCACAACATAGACTGATGAACTTCTACTTGCCTTACTCCTAAGCTCAATTGACAAACCGAACAAGAAGCTTGTGGGTCTTCAACGTGGCTCAACGATGGCGAAGGTGGGCGGCGACGACGGCGGTGGCTCGAGCACGGACGGAGGACGGCCTCCTTTTTCCTCTCGCCGTTCGCTCTCCCCAAGAACTCTCTCTCTCTCTCTCTCTCTCTCTCTCTCTTGTCGCTGCTCGTCCGAGAGAGAAAACAAGAAGAAGAAGAAGAAGAAGAAGAAGAAGAAGAAGAAGATGGGTTTCGGTTTTTGGTGAGAGAGAGATTATGAGTTAAGAGGGAAATGGGGTTATGGTCTTGTCCCTAGGCTAGGCTAATCATTAGCAAATCTAATGATGATGTCTCCTTTGCTTGATTTCAGTTTAGTGGAAATAGGAAAACCGTGGTGATGCGAAGAGAGGAGGGGGTGTCGTGGCTTCCATGCATAACCTATTTTGCCATCTGTCATTCGACATCCATTAATAGTTAATCCATATTGTTAGTCTATTTAATTCCCTTTTGATTTCACTTGATTTCAATCCTCTTGTAATTTTACAAAGTTATGACATTATATGACATATTAACTATTTAGTGTTAGTCTATAAAGAATTTATCACAAGAAACGTTAAAATTAGAAATTTACTTTAGCATTACAATCACTAATCAAATTATCATAATTATAATCTATAGACTTAATTGAAAATAAAATCACTCGGGCCTAAATATCCGTCTCTGGCCCAACAGGCTCAAACTACAACGATCACGGTCCATCAAACTAAATTTACTAATCTAACAATTCTAAAATTCATGTGGCCCGCTTACTTCTCGAGCCCACACATTCCTCACGGTCCATCGGGTTCACTTTCTGGCCCAATCTAAATTAATCTAAGTGCCTAATGATTCTGATTACACTAATGAAGGTCGGTGAAATTTGGGATGTCACAACTCTCCCCTACTTAGAAAATTTTGTCCTCGAAATTTGATATCACTCATGTTTCTATAAACAAATAAGAGTACCTTTTCCTCATCTCTTTCTCACTTTCCCATGTGGCCTCTTCCATATCATGATGTCGCCATAACACCTTAACTAGAGGAATTTTCTTCGTCCGAATGACTTGTTCCTTTCGATCCAACACTTGTACTAGATCTTCTATGTATCTCACTTTCTCATCCACTTTGATGGTTTCATGATTGAGTATGTATCCAGGATCTGGCTGGTACTTCCTCAGCATCGACACATGGAATACATCATGTAGATTTTCCAGTTTAGGAGGTAGTGCCAATCGATAAGCTACATCCCCCTATCCTTTCAAGTATTTCAAAGGGTCCAACAAATCTGGGACTTAACTTCCCTTTATCCCAAATCGTGATATTCCTTTCATCGAGATACTTTAAGAAATACATGATCTCCTACATTAAACTCCAAAGGTCTTCTATGCCTATCTACGTAGTCCTTTCCGTCGACTTTGGGCTGTTTGAAGTCTTTTCCTTATGATCTCAACAGCCTCTCGTAGTAACCTCCGTACCAACTCGGGCCTTGTCGCTTCCTTTCACCTACTTCATTCCAAATGCATGAGGTCCTACATCTCCTTCCATACAATGCTTCATAGGGAGCCATGCCTATACTTTTCTGAAAACTATTGTTATAGGCGAATTCTACTAGGTTTAACCTTTCATCCCAACTTCCTTTAAAATCAATGGCGCAAGCTCTTAGCATGTCCTCTAATGTCTGGATCACTCTTTCTGTTTGTCCGTCTATCTGTGGATGAAAAGTAGTGCTAAACTGGAGCTTAGTCCCTAAGGCGATTTGAAGACTTCGCCAAAAGTTTGAAGTAAATCTTGAATCTCGATCGGAAGTGATAGTTACAGGAACACCATGTAAGTGTACTACTTGGCTTACATATATCTCAGCATATTTATCCATCGGATAATCTATACGGACTCGCTAGGAAATGAGCGAACTTAGTCGAGGATCCACTATTACCCAAATAGAGTCGTGGCCACTTGATGTCCTTGGTAATCCTTGCACAAAATCCATTGTCACATGATCCCACTTCCACTCTGGTATATCTAATGGTCTCAATAGTCCTGCGGGTTTGCGGTGTTCCGCTTTCACTTGCTGACACGTTAAAAATTGAGAGACATGCTTAGCTATATCCGCTTTCATGCCATTCCACCAGTATTGTTGGTGTAAATTCATGTACATCTTTGTACTACCCGGATAAATACTATAGTTACTTCTATGTGCTTCCGACAGGATTTCCCTTTTTACTTCTTCATTATCAGGAACACAAAGCCGTCCTTGACATCTTACCACTCCATCTTCAGAGACTTGAAATTATGGTCTTTTCCCTAAAGACACAGCATTTCGGACTTTCAAAATTTCCGGGTAAGATTCTTGCAGAATCTTAATTCTCTGAACTATTTCGGGTTCAATTCTTAACGCAGTAAGCATGCTAGTAAGGTGATCTACCTCCAATTTAAACTCGAGCCTCTCTTGACTTTAACATATTCCATTATGTTATTTTCATACTCGGCCATATCCATAGCCAACTTACGACTAAGAGTGTGCCACCTTATTCACCTTTCCAAGATGGTACCGTATTTCACAATCATAATCCTTTAACAACTCCATCCACCTTCTCTGTCTCATGTTCAGTTCCTTTTGCAAAAACAAATATTTCAAACTCTTATGATCTGTATAGATTTCGAACTTCTCTCCATACAGATAATGTCTCCATATTTTCAAAGCAAAAATTATAGCTGCCAATTCTAAGTCATGGGTGGGTAGTTCAATTCATGAGGTTTCAACTGCCTCGATGAATAGGCTATGACCTTGCCATGCTGCATCAAACGCATCCTGCCCTTTGTGAGACGCATCACTATATACCGTAAATCCGCCAAATCCGGATGGTATAGTTAAGATTGAGCCGTAGTCAATTTTCTCTTGAGTTCTTGAAAACTCCTTTCACATTCTCCATTCCATTCGAATTTTACATTTTTTCCGAGTCAATTTGGTTAAAGGTCCTACAAGTCGTGAGAATCCTTCAATAAACCTTCTATAATAACCCGCCAGTCCTAAGAAACTTTGTATTTCAAAGGGTGTTATCGGTCTCGGCCAATTTATTACCATCTCAACTTTTGCTTTGGGTCTACTGCAATTCCATCTCCTGACACCAAATGTCCTAAAAATATTATCTGGTCCAACCAAAATTCACACTTACTGAATTTGGCGTACAATTTATGGTCTTTAAGGGTTTGCAATACTATCTTCAGGTGTCGCTCATGCTCTTCAGGTCCCTTAGAATATATCAGGATATCATCAATGAAGACAATCACAAATTGATCCAGATAAGGCTTAAATATCCTATTCATCAGATCCATGAATGCAGTTGGAGCATTTGTCAATCCAAATGGCATAACTAGGAACTCATAGTGTCCATAGCGAGTCCTAAATGCAGTCTTAGGAATATCTTCCTTCTTAATTCTTAGCTGATGATATCCCGACCTCAAGTCAATCTTAGAAAAGACCGAACTTCCTTGTAGTTGGTCAAATAGATCATCAATTATAGGTAAGGGATACTTATTCTTAACAATTACCTGATTCAGCTACCTATAGTCAATACACAAACGCATTGACCCATCCTTCTTTTTCACAAACAAAACTGGTGCACCCCAAGGAGAATCACTTGGCCTAATAAATCCTTTATCGAGCAATTCTTGTAGTTGCACCTTCAACTCTTTCAATTCTGTCAAAGCCATTCTATACGAGGCTTTCAATATCGAGTCCTGCCTGCATTAGTCCGATCTCGAATGTAATTTCCCATTCCGGTGGTAACCCGCAATTTCGCAGGAATACATCCTGAAATTCCCTAACCACTCGAATTTCATCTAGCTTAAACTCTTCCTTAGTATAGTCCTTCACCACTGCCAAGTATCCTTGACATCCTTTGTCAAGTAGTGTATAGGCTTCTACTACTAAAATAAGTGCTATAGAGGGGTTTGTCGACCTCCGAAAATTCAAAACTAGAACGGTCAAGTAAAACAAACTGGATTGCTTTCCTATAACAATCCATCTTAGCTTGACACTTATGGAGCCAGTCCATTCCAATGATAACATCAAAGTCATACATAGCCATCACAACTAGGTCTATTTTCATATCCCGTCTGTGGCATCCAAAAATTTAGACGATCCTCGGATAGGTGACGGTCATGATCAATCGATGAAAGTATCGTCAGACTATGGCATTGATATCATTTACGGGCATTAATTCGTATTTGTTTATTGGATTGATATGATATGTTTAGCAATGGACCGATCAACCATGCAACAAGAGAAAAACTTTGAACTATGATTGAATAATATTTTTCTAGAACCGAAGGGATGGAATTTGGTCTTGCGTGAGGAACATGCATGCTGAAATTTAAAGATAAAAATTTTGAGGAGTTGGGCCGAGCTTGAGGATCATGTACGTCTCTTCAATGTGCGATTCGACAAGTAAGGAAAAGAAATCTTGTCACTTGATCAAATTCTTTTTCCATGCAAGAACTTTGGTTATGCATTTGTACATGAAGCAATTGGATTATGAGAATGTAAATTTATTTCTTTGAAAAAATAAAATAAAATAAAATGCTTCATAATGGTGCAAAGATTATGGGTTTATATTATAAAGTTTATGGGCCTTTTATTTGGACTTTCTTTTGGGCCCAAACAGCCCATGAGGGCCCTAAAGTCGTTGACCGAAAGAAGGGGGAAGGAGAAGAGAACCGGACAAGGGGAGGGAGATGCCATCTTACACTTGTCCATGCTCACCTCAACCATCTTCCACTTGCCCTTTCCATGACAACACTTGTCACCTACATGCAAAAATTAGCAAATTAATTAATCAAAAGAAAGCAAAAGCTTTCAAAGAAGGGAGAGTGAGACCGAGAGAGCGAGCGAGCGAGCGAGAGAGAGAGGAGGAGAGTTCAAGCGGGAGAGAGAGCGTGCGAGTGCAGGCCGCGAAGGGGGAAAAGGAGGACCGTCTTCCGCCGTGTCCTAGCTGCCGCCGACAACGCTGCTGCCGATCCCCGTCGCCGATTGAGCCAAGCCAAGATCCCCGAACCCTGTTTTTGGCTAGCAACCGAATAGGAAGACTTAAGGCAAGTAGAAATTCTTCAATCTATGTTTTGCTTACTGTTTTTATATACGTGAGGAGTTGGTAGATGTGAGAAAATGTGGAATTGAGAGCTGCATGTTGATTTTTGACATATAAGATGAAGCTAGATCTAGAAGTTAAGTAAAAACAGGGCATGTATTGTGGATTTCAAATTTTGAATTGGAACATGAATTTAAAGATCTAACTATGGTGGATTTTTGGAAGTGAAGAGGGTGTGTTGTAGTGTAATACACTTGTATACACTTGATTGCGGGCGTTGGATGCCGAGATTCAAGGAGTAGGAGTAATTCTCTTTAGGTTAGTAGACTGTTTTTGCAAAGGACAGTATGACCATCAGTGATTTCTTGATTTTTCTGTAATTTTCTAGCCAAAATTTGACTTCGAATCCTTAATGAAAGTTGGAGAGCACATCTGTAGGAATAACATATCAAAATTTAGGATAAATGGACAAGGTTTGATCGACGAAATGATTTTCTATGAAAATGCTAAATCTGGAAATTTTACAGAACGTTAGTAAGGAAAACCGGAATTTTTACTCTCGATACATAAGGAATTTGACTTGGTGTTCTTCACGAAATTTTTTCCTTAGGGTCTCACTAATGACATGTCAAAATTTCACAATTTTTCGAGCTCATTTAGTATTTATTTCGAAATATTTACCAGAACTATGCATGGTAAAAATTGAGTTGCTCTATTTTCGAATTTTCACAAAATGTCCCAAAGGTGAATATATTTGAAATGGTTATGTGATATGATGATACTGGTTGTGGATATTTGTGCAATTTTGAGATTGGATAGTGAATGCATGAAATGGATTGTTCTTGGCATTTGAAAGTATTCTTGTAAATTTAAAATGTTAAATTGTTACCGTTGGACCCTCGGGTCAACGATGCCCAGGGAGTCGGGATGCCCAAAGGATCGAGTGAGTCGATGTCTTGTGGATGCCTGGTGGCCCTAAGTGGCTGAATGCCAGAGGTTTTTCCCAGGGAGCTTTGGGATGCCCGATAGGATGCTAGTGGGTATGTAATTCCGGATGGCCGGGGTAACCATTTTCATGGGAGGCCCTCGAGGTTCCTCGTGATTCCAGGTGGGGTACGAGATGCCTAGAGGCGTGATTCGCTCCAGATGCCCGGTGGCCCTAAGTGGCTGAATGCCGGAGGCTTTCGTGATGCCTAGATGGATACGAATGTCGAAGGGACGCAAACATTGGTCCTCCGGGGAATGAATCTTTTGAATGATAAAATGAATAATTTTACTACATGTGTGTATAGTCTAGATATGAGACTGAGTGTATGGAAGGAATGGGACATGTTATTACAAATTGGCCCTATGATTGAGATTTGTTCATCTTGGATATGTTGCACTACACATTAAGACTACATTTGCCATCACATTAAAGGATTTTATGATTTCGGTACATGCCTATTCTATAATTACTTGTTTTTGTCTACCATACTTGAATCTGGATATTAATGGTAATGTTTGATATAGCTTGATGAATCTTTTACTGCTGAGTGGTTGTACTCACCCCTTTTGGGACTAACATTTCAGATTAAGAGATGCCTCTCGTTACCCGTCACACATGGTACTTTTTACGGTGTCCCGCCGATGTTGAGTGCTCGTGTTCGGAGCACATCTGTGTCGGTGCTCGAGGATTAGTCTTCATTCGTGTTCGAGTTTTAGTCATGTATGATGTGGGTCTACTTGATGGCCCCGTGGTTCAAGAGTTCCTGTCAGTGCATGTTCGTTGCGACGGGATCATGCTAAGGATGTTGCCGCCGCCGCCAGCTGATGCACCAGGTTGGGTGTGATCGTGTGTGATGGGTAGAAGATGACACTTTTTGGACCGGCAGCATTGTTTGATAGACTTTCCAAGATGGTACCGTATTTCACAATCATAATCCTTTAACAACTCCATCCACCTTCTCTGTCTCATGTTCAGTTCCTTTTGCAAAAACAAATATTTCAAACTCTTATGATCTGTATAGATTTCGAAATTCTCTCCATACAAGTAATGTCTCCATATTTTCAAAGCAAAAATTATAGCTGTCAATTCTAAGTCATGGGTGGGGTAGTTCAATTCATGAGGTTTCAACTATCTTGATGCATAGGCTATGACATTGCCATGCCGCATCAAAATGCATCCCCTGGTCCTTTGTGAGACGCATCACTATATGCCGGAAATCCGCCAAATTCAAATGGTATAGTTAAGATTGGAGCTGTAGTCAATTTTCTCTTGAATTCTTGAAAACTCCTTTCACATTCTCCATTCCATTCGAATTTTACATTTTTCCGAGTCAATTTGGTTAAAGGTCCTACAAGTCGTGAGAATCCTTCAATAAACCTTCTATAATAACCTGCCAGTCCTAAGAAACTTCGTATTTCAGTAGGTGTTATCGGTCTCGGCCAATTTATTACCATCTCAACTTTTGCTAGGTCTACTGCAATTCCATCTCCTGACACCACATGTCCCAAAAATATTATTTGGTCCAACCAAAATTCACACTTACTGAATTTGGCGTACAATTTATGGTCTCTAAGGGTTTGCAATACTATCTCCAGGTGTCGCTCATGCTCTTCAGGTCCTTTACAATATATCAAGATATCATCAATGAAGACAATCACAAATTGATCCAGATAAGGCTTAAATATCCTATTCATCAGATCCATGAATGCAGCCGGAGCATTTGTCAATCCAAATGGCATAACTAGGAACTCATAGTGTCCATAACGAGTCCTAAATGCAGTCTTAGGAATATCTTCCTTCTTAATTCTTAGCTGATGATATCCTGACCTCAAGTCAATCTTAGAAAAGACCGAACTTCCTTGTAGTTGGTCAAATAGATCATCAATTCTAGATAAGGGATACTTATTCTTAACAATTACTTGATTCAGCTGCCTATAGACAATACACAAACGCATTGACCCATCCTTCTTTTTCACAAACAAAATTGGTGCACCCCAAGGAGAATCACTTGGCCTAATAAATCCTTTATCGAGCAATTCTTGTAGTTGCACCTTCAACTCTTTCAATTCTGTCAAAGCCATTCTATACGGGGCTTTCGATATCAATCCTGTTCCAGGCATTAGTTCGATCTCAAATTCAATTTCCCGTTCCGGTGGTAACCCAGGCAGTTCCTCAGGGAATACATCCTAAAATTCCCTAACCACTCGAATTTCATCTAGCTTAGACTCTTCCTTAGTATAGTCCTTTACCACTGCCAAGTATCCTTGACATCCTTCATCAAGTAGTGTACTTGCTTCTACTACTGAAATAAGTGCTATAGAGGGGTTTGTCTAACCTCCGAAAAATTCAAAACTAGATCGTTTAGGTAAAACAAACTGGATTGCTTTCCTATAACAATCCATCTTAGCTTGATACTTATGGAGCCAGTCCATTACGATGATAACATCAAAGTCATACATAGCCATCACAACTAGGTCTATTTCCATATCACGTCCCCCTATAGTTATCTTACATTTTTCACATATCAATGTAGATAATATCACATTCTTTAACAGCATGGAAACACAAAGAGGCGTCTCAAGAAATGTAGTTTCTGTCTTACTCAACTGACTATATCTTTCAGACACAAAAGAATATGTGGCACCCGTATCAAACAACGCATATGCCATTTTACCATTTATAAAAATCGTACCTAAGATGACATTTTTGGAAGCTTCCGCTTCCTCTTGGGTGACCGCATACACCATTCCTTGTACTGGTGGCCTTTGTGGATTCCTTGATAGATTTGGTCCAGCCATACGTTGTTGTACTGTCTGTCACACCGAGTTAACATTCAGCTGCGACCTCTTTTGTGGACAATTTTTCTCTTAAAGTGCCCCATCCGCCCACAACCAAAACATTTCGGTGGACTATTACAAAATCCTAGCCCATACTATCCACCACATCTCTGGCAAATATTACCCTAGTAGGGTACTCTCCCTAGAACTGGGCCACTCCTAGCTTTTCCAAAATTCCCATAATTACTCTTCTTCTTAGATTCCCAAGGCTGTCTTTGACCAGGATAAGGTCTCTTATCCCTTCGAACATCATTAAAGGTCATCTACCTCTTAGATTCTAATTGCTCTCTCACTAACTCTTGTTCCACCAACTGTGCCCTCTCATAAATCTCATTATAATCCCTTATATTCAGAGGCACTAGTTATTTCCTGGTATCAATCCTTAATCCTTTCGGGAATCTCTTAGCATTTTCCTCTCAATCATTTATCAATCTGGGAGCATACCTAGATAATTCAGAAAATTTTGCTTCATACTAGTCCACTGTCAGCTCCCTTTGTTCTAACTGAACAAATTTTGTGATCTTCTTATCCTTGGCACAATCAGAGAAATGCTTCCTATTGAAAACTCTAACAAATTCATCCCAGTTTATATCAGTACCTGGTGGAAAGATCGTATCTCTTGAAGCTCTCCACCAAAACTTTGCATTTCCCTCCGACTGGTACTCTGCCAAGGTTATCTTTTCAGCATCTCTACAGTTCAACAACCGGAAAATCTGTTCCATTCCATCAATCCAATGTTCCGCCTCCTCAGGACTTCCCATTCCACTAAACTTAGGTGGTTTCAACTTCAGGAATTGTTCCACCAGTCCTTGAGTACGACATTTTGCTCCAGGTTGTTGTTGTGCTTGCATTTCCATCAGATTTCCTATATTGGCCAATGCCTGCAGGATATCTTCCATCCGAGGTTCAGCCCTTGAAGTAGAGGCTTCAGCCCTTGGTGGATGAGAACTCCCGGTTCGTACCATGATTTTCCTGCGCTTTCCAAGCATTCGCCTCGAATATTTTGTGACTCAATGTCATTGGTCAAATAACAAAGTAACAAGGGGTTACTAAAGTCACATAAGTAACATAAAAATGTTATTGACACACAAAGGTAACTCACAATAGTTACTAAAGATCTTACGAGTGAAAATCAATCACCCGTTATTCAAAGTTAGTCAACTACTCTTGGTTAGTATCCTATGGTGTGCATCATTCTATCCTCAATTCCATTTGAGGCTCCTTATCACTCCATATAAACCTTTGCTCTGATACCACTCCGGCTGTGGCACCCCCGAAACGGCCCCCGATCCGTTGGGGTCGCCACAGTTCGCTTACCTTTCTCTTACTTGACCTGAAGATCTATCAATCCCAGGGGTTATATCTTTTAGGTCGGTCCCTGCGCAATATATAAATATATAGCGGAAGCAAAATCAACATCTCCATATTCCAAAATTAGAAACTATGCGCACCTACTACACAATTTTATAAGTCAAAGCCGAACACTTTTATTTATATAGACTTGATAGACAACACCAGTCGGTACATCAAAATTTGCCGTTGTTTTCTATACCCAGCTTCATATCAAAAGATAACCCGACTTTCCTTTTTCTTTTCTTTCCATACAATCCTATACATAGGTCTATCAGTCAGTGTCGGCGGTCCAAAAATGATTCATCTACTACCCGTCCCTCTCGGTCACACCCAGCCCGGTCCGTCACCGGGCGACGCAAAGGCAACATCCCCAACATGATCCTATCACAACAAACGTGCACCGACAGAACTTCGAACCACCGGGCCATCAGGGTGTACCAACATCATACATAACTAGAACCCGCACTCGAATAAAAACCAATCCTCGTATATCAGGATGAGGGTGCTCCAAACACTCGCACTCAACGACAACTAGGACACCGTAAAATGTACCAAGGCTGATAGGTAGCAGAGACATATCTTCTAATATGAAATGTTAGTCCCCAAACGGGGTGAGTACAACCACTCATATCAAGCAGTACCATCAATATCCAGATTCATGCAAGATAGACAAAATCAGATAGTCAGGGATAAATATGCACCAAAATCGTAAAATTTTCTTAATGCAATGGCAAATGCAGTTTCAAAGGATCAAGATGCATCGTGTCCAGTTACACAAGTCCCGATTATAGGGCCAAATTGTAATGATACGTCTCATTCCATGCCATACAATTTAGTCCTATAACTAGACCACACTCACACTTAGTATAATCATTAGTTTTAATCATTCAAAAGGTTTCACCCCCCAGAGGACCAATGTTTGCATTCTTTTGGGATTTCGCACGCACCCTGGCGTCGCGAAAGCCTCCGGCATTCAGCCACTTAGGGCCACCGGGTATCTGGAGTAAATCATGCCTCCAGGCATCTCGCACCCCACCTGACATCACGAGGAACCTCAAGGGCTTTCCATGAAAATGGTTACCCCGGCCATCCGGATTTACGTACCAACTAGCATACAACCGGGCATCCCGAAGCTCCCGAGGAAAAACCTCCGACATTCAGCCACACAGGGCCACTAGGCATCCACAAGGCATCGACTCATTCGATCCTTTGGGCATTCCGACTCCCGGGGCATCGTTGACCCGAGAGTCCAACGGCAACAATTAGCATCTTAATTTCTAAAAACACTTTTCAATGCAATGACCAAATGTCTCTTGAGTCTCATCAAATCTCAACATTGCATGATATGCTGAATGCCAATATCATCATGCCACATAACAACCCAAGATGAATTCACTTTTTGAAAACAAGTTGAGTAAATTCGAGTAAACAGTTCGAAAACCAGAATGCACAGTTTTAATGAAAATTTTGGAGTAAACCCTAAATGAACTTAGAAAATTCTAAAATTTTGGTATGTTATAGATGAGACCTGAAGGAAGAAAATTCGTGAAGGACACGAAACCAGATTCATCATGTATAAAGAGTAATAGTTTGTTGTTTCTTAAAAATTTTCTGCAGTAAACTTTCAGATTTAGTACCTACAGAAAATAATTCGTTTCACCACCTAATTCTTATTTGTTTGCTCTCTGATGTGTCCCATAAATTTCATTAAGGGTTTGAGGTCCAATTCTATCTAGAAAATTACAGAAAATTCACATAATCATCAAAGGTCAAGCTATTCTCTATGAAACAGCTTACTGTTTTCAATAGGTACACTTCTATCTTCATGTTTTTACATTCATATGACCATAGTTAAATGTCGAACTCCATCTAAAATGATTCATTTCCTTATCTTCATATTTAGAAATCAAGGCGACACAATAAAAAGATTTCCTATCTAAATTTCTCTAAAACAAAATCATTATATACGGTTTTTTTTTTTCGTTTCTAGCTCAATCAAACCATTTATTTCTCTACTAATCTATGTTACAACACTTCAAGACTCTTCCACAACATCTAAGAGTACTTTCAATGGGTTTTTCTTTAACAAAGAAACCTTCCACAGCTCGGCTCAAGGCATATATTCATCCTTAAGCTCACTCTCCGCAACATACACCACATCTCTTCACTCGGCAACCATTTCCTTACCTTATTCGACAATCACAGCTTACTCTCACTTAGATTTTGTGACATGCAAGCCTCAAATGCAACATGCAATGACTAGTAGCTTCAATCTAGGACTCACTAACTTAATCCAACACAAAACAGCAACATCGCATTCAATCCGCCACAGGTCGGCATTCAGTTTTCATCTCAATCATCCAAAAATGTGGCACCCTTTGACGGCCCTCGAACTATTAGGGTCGCCACGATCACTTGCCTTTTCACTTGTCCTAATAAAATATCACTCGATCCCATAGAGTTGTAGCGGGTCCACAAGTCTTGGGGGTTTTTATCATTTAGATCGGTCTCAGTGCAGTTCATATAGCGGAAGCATATTCGATATCTCCCTAACCCATGCTCAACTAAATAATACAATGCAATGCACACCAACTACACCTTTCATATATATAAGTTAGAGCCGAACCACTTTTATTTACATATTTCGATCAAATATCAAGAGTCGGTACATCAAAAGGCCAAGGCTTTTACTAAGCTCGGCTATAACCAAAAGTACCCGACTTTACCATGGTCATGTACATCGATCCATCATCCAGTGTCGGCTATCCAAAAAGTGTCATCCGCTACCCATCACATGCACAATCATACCTAGCCCGATGCATCGGCTAGTGGCGGTGGCAGCATCCCCATCATGATCCTATTGCGACGAACATGCATGGACAGGAACTCTTGGACTACGGGGCCATCAGGTAGACCCACGTCATACATAACTAAAACTCGAACACGGATGAACACCAGTCCACGAACACCCACACAGGAGTGCTCTGAACACTCAACCTCGACATCGGACGGTAAGCCATAAAAAGTACCACGTGTGGCAGGTAATAGAGGCATCTCCTAATCTAAAATATTAGTCCCCAAAAAGGGTGAGTACAACCACTCAGCAGTAAAAGATCCATCAACCCACAAAATGCAACAAACAAGGCAATCAAAATTTCATGTGAGATGCACATATCCTCCATGCAATCATACTTATATCTCCATGAGATCCATTCAAAGCTTTAATGACCACACTTCCAATGCCAAGCAATACAAATTCAAATTCATGAATAGTTTATATCCCATGACATATGCACACACACATGCGCATGATTCAATTCCCAATTTTAATTTTCAAAAGGATCTCATTTTTCTTCTAGGACCAGTGTTTGCATCCGTCATATTGCTCGCACCCAACCTGGCATCGTGAGGAACCTCCAACACACACCTCCGGGCATCCGGCACACACCTCCAGGCATCTCGCACCCCAACTGGCATCACGAGGAACCTTCGGCACACACCTCCAGGCATCTCGCACCCCAACTAGCATCACGAGGAACCTCCGGCACACACCTCCGGGCATCCGGCACACGCCTCCGGGCATCTCACAACTCCTGAGGACATCCGGAACACCCTCCGAGCATCTCTTGAAACTCCCGAGGCATCGTCGACTTAGTAGTTCAACGGTATCATCATTATCATTATACATGGATGTATCTCACTTTGGAAAATGCCATTTGATGCAATAATGCCAAAAGTTTCATGAAATTTTTTAAAATCTCATCAATTTTGATGCCATATGAAATGCACAAATGTCACCACACATATCATATAAATAACAACTCAAGGTACCACATCTCATAGAGTAATTTATTTGTTCTAAAAATTTAAAACGAATTTCGATTAAAAACAGATTACACTTCTCAAGTTAAAATCCTGGAAAACTAGTAAATGGTCTTAATAAATTCTAAAAATTTAACATGTTGTAAAAGAGACCTAAAGAAAAGTTTTTATGAAGAACACCAAGTCAATAAAGTTCCATAGAAATCGTATAGGTCCATGCATCACAGCAAAAGAAATTCCAACACCACATTCGCACAGTTTCAACAATAATTTTTATTAAGTCCTTAAATGAACTCATAAAATTATAAAATTTTAATATGTTATAGTTAAGACCTAGAGGTAAAATTCTCATGAAGAAATCGAAGTCTAATTCATTCTGGATTAAAATCTATAATCAATTTAATTCTCCCTACTCTCGGTACAGTTTTCCAGATTAATCCCTTTCAAAGAAAAATCGTTTCCCTGATCAATACTTGTCCGTTTATTCTAAAATTTTAGTATGTTACTCCTTAAGATGTCATATACAACTTTCATCAAGGACATAAGATCAAATTCTAACTAGATAATTGTAAAAATTCATGGAATCGGAAAAGGTCATCCTGTGTTTCCATAAAACAGTTTTACCAATCCTAAAGAACCACTCCTACTAGTTCGAAACTTCAACATCCAGCATCAAGATTTATGCATCCTCAAGTCTATTCACACTTCACACAACCACAGCAAGCACTTGCCTCAAGTTCAACAAAAACAAGCAAACAAAGCGGCGACTTGGGGCTTCGGTGGGCTCAATCGACGGCGAGCTAGGCGGCATCGGTGGCGGCGGCAGGTGCATGCACAGCGGGGCTGGTCTTCTTCTTCCCCTTGCCAATGCACCCTCCCGAACTCCCTCTTTCTCTTGAACTCTCGAACTCTCTCGAACACTCCCTCGAGCAATCCGCCCCCCTCTCTCTCTCTAACCTCTTGATTAGCTAGCCATCATTGATTTTTGCATGCGGAAGACACTTGGCTCCAAGAGAAAGACAAGTGTCTTCAACATGAAGACAAGTGGAGAAGGCATGGGGCTGCATCCGGTTCCTCTCCCTCCTTCGGTCGATGGCCTCATGGGCTCCTTGGGCCGGGCCTTAGTCGGCTGAATGGTGGGGGATTGTGGGCTATCTTGGGCTGATTTGGTCCTTAAATACCCAGCCCACAATTGCTCCTAATAATCCACCTTAATCCCCACTTATATAAATACCTAATTACAATTATTCACATGACCATAAAACTTTGTAACATAAATCAATGAAAATCCAACTTATAGAGTACATGGCCAAGAAAAAAAAAATTCTTCATCAATTTATCCTTTAATGCATTCCTCATCAATTAATGCTCGGCCTTGTTAAATTGAAATTCGTTAGTCCAATGACTATAATATAGTCCGATGGCGCTTCCGTCACCTTTTCATGGGTCATAATGTATCTAGGGATCGTCATAAAATTTTATGATGCCACAAAAAATTCACATGCATCTCCCAATTTTGCATTTTCTCACATCTACCAGCATTTCACTAGATAATCACAGCATGCACAACATAGATTGATGAACTTCTACTTGCCTCACTCCTAAGCTCAATCGACAAACCGAACAAGAAGCTCGTGGGTCTTCGAACGTGGCTCAACGATGGCGAAGGTGGGCAGCGACGACGGCAGCGGCTCGAGCACGAATGAAGGACGGCCTCGAGAACTCTCTCTCTTTCTCTCTCTCTTACCGCTACTCGTTCGAGAGAGAAAACGAGAAGGTGGGTTTCTTTTGGTGAGAGAGAGATCCTTGTCCCTAGGCTAGGCTAATCATTAGCAAATCTAATGATGATGTCTCCTTTGCTTGATTTCGGTTTAGTGGAAATAGGAAAACCGTGGGTGATGCGAAAAGAAGAGGGGGTGTTGTGGCTTCCATGCATAACCTATTTTGCCATCTGTCATTCGACGTCCATTAACAGTTAATCCATATCGTTAGTCTGTTTAATTCCCTTTTGATTTCACTTGATTTCAATCCTCTTGTAATTTTACAAAGTTATGACATTATATGACATATTAACTATTTAGTGTTAGTCTATAAAGAATTTATCACAAAAACGTTAAAATTAGAAATTTACTTTAGCATTACAATCACTAATCAAATTATCATAATTATAATCTATAGACTTAATTGAAAATAAAATCACTTGGGCCTAAATATCCATCTCTGGCCCAACAGGCTCAAACTACAACAATCACAGTCCATCAAACTAAATTTACTAATCTAACAATTCTAAAATTCATGTGGCCCACTTACTTCTCAAGCCCACACATTCCTCACAATCCATTGGGTTCACTTTCTGGCCCAATCTAAATTAATCTAAGTGCCTAATGATTCTGATTACACTAATGAAGGTCGGTGAAATTTAGGATGTCACAACATACAAATATTTTGATATTAAATCTGCATGGACAAGTATATTTCAAAGAAAATATTCCTTTTTTTTTTAAAAGCTCACCATATGTTGATGATTGAAAGGTTTGATTGTATAAATCAAGCATATTAGAGGACTTAATTGCATCGAAAAAATTGAGAAGTGGAATTGAAAAATTCTATAAGTAAAAAGACTACATTAGTCATTACGTAATATGATTTTGGAATACAGTGGGAGTTGAATTTGTTAAAGCTCTTCGAGCACTTTTTTTGGTAATTGATGTTATGTAGATACAGAAGGAAAAAAGTGAAAATATCAAAGCGGACCATCTGATGGGCCTACAAAGTTTTCGGAGGTTTAACTTGTACTCTAGCAACCCAACCCTTTTTAAGAACCAAAA
Source organism: Eucalyptus microcorys (assembly GCA_014182515.1). Lineage (NCBI taxonomy): Eukaryota > Viridiplantae > Streptophyta > Magnoliopsida > Myrtales > Myrtaceae > Eucalyptus > Eucalyptus microcorys. The sequence goes on from CM024571.1 coordinate 21,304,452, forward strand.
GTGGCTCGGGTTATTGAGGTAATCTGGAGGCACGTTTGGGCAAGCTCGTTTAATCCTTTCGAAATGACATGAATGCCTTACCATGTACGATGCTCCCCTTAATATCTTAATAAATCTCGTTGTTGATCTATACAAATAAGGGATATGTCAATGCTGAAACTCCAAGAGAAACACTATAGGCATAAAAGATTTTACCTGTTTTGAAATTCTTTGGCCCTTCTAAAATCATGGAAACTCTTTATCGCAGCTCCTGAGATCAATCATAATTATTTAACCGATTACTAGATGGTCGCATATAACTCTCTTTTGAGATGGCTACATAACAGGCTCTTCCAAACCTAATCGACTTAACTTGATTTCTCATTTATGGGATAAGAATCCCATGAGTATCATAACTTTTGTACACTTGAGTACTATAACTTGTATGTCATGACTTCTATTAATATTCTCTCAAATGTCATACTTTTTAATTGATTGCTTGAGTGTCATAAACATTTTAAAAATTTTCATCATAATTGTCCTATCACATCAAATTTTCAAGACTTGTAGTGAACGTCTTCAAAAAATTATGAGATTGTCACTTCCTCTAAACCCAAAACTAACCTCAAATTTCATTATTCATCGTTAGGAACATCATTCAGCTATCATAAGCCCCAAGAAAATGGAAGCATGACATATGACAACAATTATTAGATGAGCTCATCCTGTGCTCAGTATTGAAATGACCCACATGTCAATTTTCAGTGGTTGGAATTAAGGACTTCATAAGCTACCAGCTATAGAAGGGTACAACCACCTCCTGTATGATTGCGACTGAACTGCTCCTCCGAATGGCAAAACACGCCAGAGCCTTCCTACAAGAGTGATTCTGATGTTTCCGTTGATCCAATCAAATTATCTCCTACCAAACAATATCGTTCGGAATGAAATTAAAGGAATTTATAATGTTTGATATGTGAAGATTATGTTCGATTAAATTGGGACACTTTAAAAGTTAATTTTTCTCATTTATATAAAAATGTTCCGTAAGCTCTATTTCGTCGATATTATAAGTACAGGCCATTGACATGTAACATATGAACGAGAGACATATCATTCTAAGTCGAGTTCAATGCAGATATTCTATCATACTTTGAATTGTGCACAAATTCGATGTGATCTTTCGAGTCCACACTTCCTTTGATCTTTTTATATATGGGAACAAAAGGTGACGGGAAATAACATAAAGAAGCACAGCGGATGAGGGAGAGAGAGAGAGAGAGATTTCTTGAAACAAATGCGAAAATTAAAAGAAGAAAAGAAAATGGAGAAACGGTTTTTTAAAGAAAAATTTAAAAATTGTCTTACTTCATTATTTCCGAATATGTCTTATTAATTTCAGAATTTGGACTAGAACCATTTCCCTCTCGTCAAGTAGATAATGAGTTGAAGAGAAAAATCTAGTAACGGATCGAAAGATGACCCAACCCAATTTAAGGATTAATAAATGCTAGCTAGGGCGGTTGAGGCAATTAAGAGCATACAAAGATAGACTTGTGTCACGGGCCGATCGATTGGGATCGTGACCGCGCGGCGACTCGAGCACTTTGGGATCGAATTGGATCGCCGAAACACCTAAGCCAAGCCTTGCTCAGTCGAACGCTCACTCGCTCGCTTTACCCGGATCGTAGAGAGAGAAAGAATCTAGAGATAAGAGCTCTAGAAAGAAGACTTGCTTTATATTGCGGAAGTAGTGGATGATTACAAATGAAGGAGGACACCCCTTCTTATAGTCGAGGGCCTCGGATTACAACCATTGATCTAGAATTCTATTGGTGGACGAGATCGCACCGCCTTAACTACCGATATAAATATTCAACTACCATCTACCGACATAAATAACGGAACGGACTCCTGTAATATGGCTCAATGACGGTTTCGTCCGCCCTTGCAATCTTCGGGGAGAAGGCTTGGTGGGAATCAAGTGAAAGCGGGGGTCCACGGGCGAGTCAGGGTCGACTCTGGGGAACCTCTCGGGTCGTCTCTCTTTAGGCCCGTGACATTCTCCCCCACTCAATCGAGCGACATCCTCGTCGCTCTCGGCTTGGCGGTCGGCCTTCTTGGCACGAGCACGAGCTTTGGCACGGGCTTTGTTGTTCTTGTTTTGCTTCACTCGGACGCTCATGAACGAAGGGCCACAACCTTCTATGATGAAGTCAGACTTGGCACGCAGCTCGGTCTTTGGCTTGGATGGAGCAAGCGGCGCGCACTCAACCTCTGGGAAGAGCGTTTGGATTGGCATGGCGTGAGTCGGAGTAGGATCCAACTTGACCTTTGGCTTCACCTCGGACAGCTTGTTGATGCGCATCACGGCCTTCAAGCTCTTGTCAAGGCGTCGGATTGACGTGATGGTCTTGGTGTCGACCACCCCTTTGATCATCGGGATCATCGACGGGCACTTTTGGTCGAGGATCATCATGCACTTGGTCCTCATGTCGATCATAGCTCCCACACTATGGAAAAATTGCATTCCAAGGATGAGATCATAGTCACAAGAGGGATTACCTCGAACGCCATTCTGCCCTTCCATCCGCCAATCTTGACATCCACGTCGGGTGTTGCTCCTACGCCATGGAAGTTACCCGAATTGATGGGCTTGTACGACTTCTCGGATGGTTCCACATGAAGTCCCAAGGCCTTTGCAACCTCGGTTGACATGAACATGTTGGATGTGCCGGTGTCGACCAAAGCGTAAAGCGTTAGGTCGCACACTTTGACCTCCACGAAGAACATGTCCGTGTTTGGTGTGATTCCTTCTCCATTGTTCGGCGATCGGGCTTGGACCGAGTTGATCATCCTCACAACTCCAATCCAAATCTGCCTCTTGTCTTCTTTGGGCACCTCCTTTTCTTCCTCGATGGCAAGGAGGGCATTCATGCGACCCCTTTTCGGGCACTTTTGGGTCCAGTGCGGACCTTTGCAAATAAAGCAAGGAGAGGGCGGAGGTTGATCGAACTTACTCATGTAGTCGATCGGTGGTTGACCTCTTTGGAAGGATGGCTTAGAAGTCCCTTCTCCCCATGTTTTGGCTCGGCCGCTTTGATCATGCGTGCCTCGGGAAGTACTTCTCGTGTCGTCTTCGAGTCGATCCGACCTCCAATCTCTTGCTCGGTTGTTCCTCGGCTCAACCTTGGTGAGGTCGATGAGAGACTCGGCCATGCTCAGCGCTCGCGCAAGACTACTCACGTCCCGCCGCTTCAGCTCAAGTTGTGCCCATGGCTTCAGTCCATCCATGAACGCTCCGAAAGCCTCCTCTTCGCTTAGGTTGCGAATCTGGAGTTTGAGCTCTGTGAACTCCTTCACATACTCTCGGATCGCGCCTCTTTGCTCAAGGCGATGGAGTAAGCTATGAGCTTCTTGTTGAGCGAACTCGGGGAAAAAGTAGTCCCGGAACTCCCTCACGAAGTCGTCCCATGTGTTCACGGGATCAGCGCCGCGTCTACTCTCGTCACATCTATTCCGCCACCAAAGCATTGCCGTATCCGATGGGAACATGGAAGCGGTTCGTACCTTGATCGACTCGTCGTGTATGTTGACAGCGCCGAAGTATTGCTCCATGCTCCACACGAAGTTGTCCACCTCTTGGGCGGACCGGTTGCCTTTGAACTCCTTCGGCTTCGGCACCTCGATCTTGGTCACCGTTTGAGTAGGCACCGCACCGTTCGTGATGCTTAGCTTGCATAGGGCGAGCTCGGTCTTGAGCTCTTGGATCTCCGCCTTCATGGCTTCGACCTCATCCCTACACGGGCTTACCTCCTCGATTATTTGGACACGCTCGTTCAAACCATCGATTGATGCTTCGAGAGCTTCGTCTTTGTCGAACAATAGAGCCGTGGCTTGGTTGATGCCGGTCGTGAAGTCTTCGCGGAGCGAGCCCTCAACCTCCATGATCTGATCTCGCACATCATCAAGACCTTCCATGAGTTCGAGCACAGCACTCCGGACCTTCCCGATCTTCTCATCGAACGTGGCCACAGCATCCATCGAGGTCTCCCTCTTCTTTGATCGGCCGCGGTCTTTTGACTTGCCCGGCCTCTCCAACTATATTCGCTTCTTGGCTCGACATTCTTTCAAACAGTTGGCGCTCTTCAATCTCTTGGAAACGGATCTCTCTTTAGCTCTAATACCACTTGTCACGGGCCGATCGATTGGGATCGTGACCGCGCGGCGACTCGGGCACTTTGGGATCGAATTGGATCGCCAAAACACCTAAGCCAAGCCTTGCTCAGTCGAATGCTCACTCGCTCGCTTTACCCGGATCGTAGAGAGAGAAAGAATCTAAAGAGAAGAGCTCTAGAAAGAAGACTTGCTTTATATTGCGGAAGTAGTGGATGATTACAAATGAATGAGGACACCCCTTCTTATAGTCGAGGGCCTCGGATTACAATCATTGATCTAGAATTCTATCGGTGGACGAGATCGCACCGCCTCAACTACCGACATAAATATTCAACTACCATCTACCGACATAAATAACGGAACGGACTCCTGTAATATGGCTCAATGACGGTTTCGTCCGCCCTTGCAATCTTCAGGGAGAAGGCTTGGTGGGAATCCAAGTGAAAGCAGGAGGTCCACGGGCGAGTCGGGGTTGACTCTGGGGAACCTCTCGGGTTGTCTCTCTTTAGGCACGTGACACTTGTCAGGTACTTTTAAAATGACATAAATCCTTTATCTAATACCATAAAATATTAGGTGGTGCTAATAACCATGTCCATAGAGCCCCCACCACCAAGCACTACAAGCTCACGATGGCCTTGCCCAATTGTGAATTGAATTTGTTTTCTTTTTTCCATAGTAGATTTTTTTTTTTTTTTTTTTGGGTTCGGGGGAGGGGGTGGTTTGTCATCTTGAGTTTCTTACTATAAGGGTTTTGCTTGTTCTGGTTTTACTTATACTCTAGTAGCCCAACCCTTTTGGGTAGGCTTGTTTAATCCTTTCAAAATAACATGAATGCCTTATCATGTACGATGCTCCCCTTAATATCTTAATAAATCTCGTTGTTGATCTATACAAATAAGGCATATGTCAATGTTGAAACTCCAAGAGAAACACTATAGGCATAAAATTTTTTTTTTACCTGTTTTGAAATTCTTTGGCTCGTCTAAAATCGTGGAAACTCTTTATCGCAGCTTCTGAGATCAATCATGAGTCATCTAACCGATTGTTAGATGGTCGCATATAACTCTCTTATGAGATGGCTACATAACGGGCTCTCCCAAACCTTATTGGCCTAACTTGATTTCTCATATATGGGATAAGGATCCCATGGATATCATAACTTTCGTACACTTGAGTACTATAACTTGTATGTCATGACTTCTATTAATATTCTCTCCAGTGTCATACTTTTTAATTGATTGCTTGAGTATCAAAAACATTTGAAAAACTTTCATTGCAAGTGTCCTGTCATATCGGATTTTCAACATTTATAGTGAATGTCTTCGAAAAATTATGAGATTGTCACTTCCTCTAAACCCAAAACTAACCTCGAATTTCATTATTCATTGTCAGCACATCATTCTTTCCCAAGAAAATGGAAGCATGACATATGACAACAATTATTAGATGAGCTCATCCTGTGCTCGGTATTGAAATGACCCACATGTCAATTTTCAGTGGTTGGAATTAAGGACTTCATAAGCTGCCAGCTATAGAAGGGTACGACCACATTGTGACTAAATTGCTCCTCCGAATGGCAAAACATGCCAGCGCCTTCCTACAAGAGCGATTCTGATGTTTCCGTTGATCCAATCTAATTATCTCCTACCAAACAATATCGTTCGGAATGAAATTAAATGAATTTATAATGTTTGAAATGTGAAAATTATGTTCGATTAAATAGGGACACTTTAAAAGTCAATTTTTCTCATTTATATAAAAGTGTTCCGTAAACTCTATTTCGTCGATATTGTAAGTACAAGCCATTGACATGTAACATATGAATGAGAGACATATCATTCTAAGTCGAGTTCAATGCAGATATTCTGTCATACTTCGAATTGTGCACAAATTCGATGTGATCTTTTGAGTCCACACTTCCTTTGATCTTTTTATATATGGGAATAAAAGGTGATGGGAAAGAACATAAAGAAGCACAACGGATGAGGGAGAGAGGGAGAGAGAGATTTCTTGAAACAAATGCGAAAATTAAAAGAAGAAAAGAAAATGGAGAAAAGGTTTGTTTAAGAAAAATTTAAAAGTTGTCTTACTTCATTATTTCCGAATATGTCTTATTAATTTCAGAATTTGGACTAGAACCATTTCCCTCTTGTTAAGTAGATAACGAGTTGAAGAGAAAAATCTAGTAACAAATCGAAAGGTGACCCAACCCAATTTAAGATTTAATAAAGCTAGCTAGGGCGGTTGAGGCAAATAAGAGCATATAAAGACAGGCTTGTCAGGTACTTTTAAAATGACATAAATCCTTTATCTAGTACCAAAAAATATTAGGTGGTGTTAATAGCCATGTACACAGAGCCCCCGCCACCAACCACTACAAGCTCACAATGGCCTCACCCAATTATTGTGAATTGGATTTGTTTTCTTTTTTTCCCTTGTAGAATTTTTTTTTTTTTTTTTTTTTAAGGGGGGGGTGGGTTTGTCACCTTGAGTTTCTTACTATAGGGGTTTTGCTTGTTCTGGTTTTGAATTGGCAAGAAAAATCAGACTTTTTTTAGGCATTTTAGAAGGTTGTGGAATTAAAAAGGGAAGTTTCGATGTGCATTTTGATTTCTTCCTTTGAGGTGATTCTTTCCCCAACAGCACGAATATTTACTTTAACTTATAAAATTGACCACGACATACTAACTTGATTTTGATTTTAGTTTTAATATATCTTTTTGCTAGAATCAAATTTTCTCCATATGAAGCTGATAAAAGCTTTTGAATTTGACACAAGATGAGTATAACTCGTCTTGTGCACCACTAGAAATCGATTTATGAGAAATTCTATGATTGCCATGAGTTAATTGAGCATATATATTGGAAAATCACTCTTTGTGAAATATTATTTTTTTATTTATTTTTGCTATATGAGATGTACATACGGAAGAAGGGGCATTGAATATTAAAAAGGATATCTCAAGTAAGAAATTTGGATTATCCCCAAAGTAAAACTTAGATATCTATCATCATGTCAAATATGTGAAGTCCGTACCAAAAACATATTAAGTGCACTCAATTCAATATGTGGATGGCAACCATGCAATTCAATTCCCACGTTTTTCACGACACATACCTACACACTTTTTGTCATCTTGAGTTTCTTACTATAGGGGTTTTGCTTGTTCTGGTTTTGAATTGGTGAGAAAAATCTGACTTTTCTTAGGCATTTTAGAAGGTTGTGGAATTCAAAATGGAGGTTTCGATGTGCATTTTGATTTCTTCCTTTGATGGTGATTCTCTCCCCAACAGCACGAATATTTACTTTAACTTATAAAATTGACTCCATCATATTAGTTTGATTTTGATTTGAGTTTTAATATATCTTTTTGCTAGAATCAAATTTTCTCCATATGATGCTGATAAAAGCTTTTGATATTGACACAAGATGAGTATAACTCGTCTTGTGCACCCCAGAAATCGATTTATGAGAAATTCTATTATTGCCATGAGGTAATCGAGAATATATATATATATATATATATATTATTGGAAAATCACTCTTTGTGAAATATTATTTTTTTATTTATGTTTGCTATATGAGATGTACATACGGAAGAAGGGCGTTGAGTTTTAAAAAGGAGATCTCAAGTAAGAAATTTGGATTATCCCAAAAGTAAAACTTATATATCTATCATCACATCAAATATGTGAAGTCTTCCTTTGATGGTGATTCTCTACTCCATCATAAAATTTGAGTTTTAATATATCAAATTAAATGCACTTAATTCAATATGTGGATGGCAACCATGCAAATTCAATTCCCACGTTTTTTAAAAAGGAGATCATGGTACATATCTAAACACTTTTTGTCTTTAGCTGGTGCACAAAGAAGTTGACACACTCCTCACTTGGGCACCTCCCAAACACTCTTCCCACATTAATTTGATTGGTTTGAAGTAGTCACCTTTGATTAAGTCAAAAAAATTTACGAGGTTTTTGTGAATATATCCAAGTACTTATCAATTGAAGCTTGTTGTAAAATTAAAGCAAAAACTCACGATCAAATCAACACGAAATCTCCATATAAATAAACGAAGAATAATAAAGAAACACTAAATATTTATGTGGTCCAGTCTAAGTATCGGTATCTACTCTACTTGGGAGAGTCAAGAGCAAATAGTAGTCTTGTGACTAATGTAAAAATTATAGAATAACAATCGCTTACAAGCTCAAATATTTTTCATACCTAGATCACACACGAGCCAACAACGTTCATGAATAACACATCTTGATCCGCCTTTCTTTCTTAGTCGTTCGTCCTTAAATGGAAGACCTTTTCTATTTCTTTTCTGCGGCTTAAAATCATGAAAAAATTTAAGCCCTTTTCTTTATACGGCCAAACAACAGTGGCGCCACTTGTACGGCCTTCAGAGAAGTCAATCTCTTTGTTGATCAATCTTGGATACTTACATAATTGCCACTGCACTAAAGAAAATAGATAAAGTAGAATAACAACCCTTATCTTGTTCGAACTCCTACAACATGGCTCCAATAGGTATTCAGCCAAGAATTCTGGTCCATCTCATCCAATTCGGATTGGGTCTCACACACTAGCTCAAACGCGAGATGTCATTTAAAAGAGCTCATAAATGCTCGCAGTTAATTATGCTTAAGTGATCTGAAACTAAAGAAATAAAAAAAAATAAAACCCACACTAATATTTAGTTTCATGTAGAAACTTAACTTTGATTTGAGTTCTAATATATCTTTTTGTTTAAATTAATTTGATTTTTAAATTTCAAACAAAATGCTTACAACTTATCTTATGTGTCATTTGAAGTTAAATATATGATAAGTTATATAATTGTCATGAGCTAACCATTCACAAATATCACTAGAACATTACTCATTATGAATTTTTTCCCCACAGGTGACATATATATCATATAAGAAGGACTCAAGTACTAAAAATGATATCTCAAATAAGAAATTCAGCATGTCCCAAACATAGGAGGTGCAAATTATTAACAAATGCCACAACAAATATCAAATATACGAAGTTTATGCCTCAATTGGCATTACATGTACTCCATTCCAATGGCCTTTTAATTTAGGCAGACACCTTGTGAGATTCATCAACCTCGTGCTTTACGTGCATGCAATTCATTTCCTCCGGCTTTTACAGGAAATTCCATCCCTGATCGAATTTCCTAGTCTTCCGCGTTTTACCCTTTTGTGGCTTCACCCAATAAATTAGTTAACTCATGAGTAATCAATTTAGAATAAAATAACTATAAGTGCGTCGATGAAATAACATTATTATATATTTCGAAATAGGGGCCAAATTTCAAGATATCGTAAGCGTGATCCAATATGATATCAATATAAGCACCATTTTACAAAATTGAACAACAAACACAGAGATTTTATAGAAGAAATGATGCAACAAACTTTGACTAACTACTTGAGCTTGTGGGTCATGTCTAAATACTTAAGAAAGATGTATCACATGATTTACAACTCGATTTTATTAACTAGTTTTATTTTGAAATACCGTTGAGTGAGGAAAGGAAATGTACATGCACTGGCCTGTGTAATTAAAGGAAACTTTTTTTTTTCCTCTTTCCTTTGGAAGGAATAAAAAATGACTATCGGGAATAAGTATGTTTAGATGTTAGGGTTTATATATGGCCGTCATGCCCTTGACATCAATAATGCACATTGGAAAGGTGAAATCGGAGCGTTTCCCAACGGGTCAAACAAAGAAGTGATGGCTTTACTTGTCTTTTTTATTTAAGCAAAAAACCATTCATTAATATATTGAGAGGAAGAGGGAGGGGATTCCAATAAACATACCGTTTTTCGTTATTGCACTCTACATGCATTTACTTGTAAATTTCCTCTTCAAGGCTTCCTCAATATGTTAGCAAAGTACCGTTTTCTTGATGCATATAAACTCTCTTGATGGATGGTTTAGCGGATGCTTGAGATAAAATAAAAAGAGACCATCTTTCTATTTCTCTCCAAATTATCATTTCACTGTTGCTGGAGCTAGAAAGTCGATTTAACTGCATGAAGTATAATTTAGTTGGATAATTTACTGCTAGTCAAATCAAGCAGAAGAAACAATCATTAAAATGATTCAGCTCAAAAAACATTGTATGAGTGATTTAATTTTAGTTGAGGAAGTTTTCATTTCTTTTGTTGGGATATGTAATTAAAACCGTCGTTCTCATCTACTCCGTGATGGTTTAGAGTGAAAAAGCACCACAAGAATGGAATCCCCTCCTTACCTTGTGGGGTCGGATGGAGCTAAATCTACATTAGTTGGTTGGCCAACAATTTCCCCGTGTTAAAGGGTTGTCAATGGGATACATGAGACCACATTACAAAAAAATAAAAAATAAAATGAAAATTATATTCATCAATGGCAAGTGTGAGGAAATATGCTTTTTGAGCACATGGCTAACAATTATCTAACATGAATGGCTGGAAAAATTACCAAAAAAATATTAAAGCTATTGTAGTTGTGTCGATTCAATACTAAACATTTTTTTGGCTAATTAAGTCTTAAACCTTTTATATTTGTGTCAATTTAGTCAATTCGACTAATTTTGACCGGCCAGTGCTAACATAGAGCTAGCCATCCGACTAACGCTGACATAGATAATTTTTAATAATATTTTATCTTTGTTGTATTTTTTATTATTTTCTTTTTCTTTTTCCTTGATTTTTTCTTCCTTCCTTCCTTCCTTCTTTGTTTCCCACTGTGGCTGACGAGCTATGGCCAAAGGGTCGCCAAAGCTTGCCAACACCTAGGCGAGCCTTGGACCATGAAGCCCTCATTGGCCACCAACAAGAATTGCAGCCCTCACCTGGCCTCATCGGTTGTAGACAAAGGCAGCCTCACCCGTGGCTAGCAAGGACATGGCCGCCTTCACTTGTGGCCAGTGAGGCCGGTCTCGCACCCACAAACCCAAGCACTCATGTTCTTCAGTAGCACAGAAGAAAAATAGAAGCAAACAACAAGCGAAGGAGGCATAGATTTTTTTGCCTTTAATTGTGCCCAAGAGCACAAGTCCAGTGAAATAAGGCAAGCCGATCATGGGCAAGGCCACCTTCGCCTGTAGTTGGTGAGGCCATCCGAGGCTGGCCTTGCCCAAATCTAGGCTAGGCTGCATCGCTCATAGCCCCCAAGCCTCAACCCTCACTGGCCATAGCTTGTCGGCCACAGTGGAAACAAAGAAGGAAGAAAGGAAGGAAGAAAAGAAAAGAAAAAATAATAATAATAAATTTGAAAAAAATAAAATATCATTAAAAATTATTCACTGGATGAATTGAATTCCACAGCAAATGCAAAAATTTATGAAATGAATAGGAAAAAAATGTTTAAAACTAAATTGGCACAATTCCAATAAATTTATAATTTTTTTTTATAATCTTCCCGTTTGCCACGTCATGTTAAATGACTCAATTAAAACGCATTCGAATCTTTCTTAGACTCGTTGACATCGGCTATTGATATTCTCTCTTATTCGATTCCACGTACAAATTATCGGAATCCCATTATATATGTGCATCGGGAACATAAACCCCCGTGGAAATGGAGACGGGCCACCAGGATCCCCCTAGACAACCTCGAGAATCTCTCATTTGTTTAGGAAGAAAGAAGATTGAGCAGTCCAAGCATGAGAAAGCCATGTGCTCTCGATAATATGACATTTGTCCTTTGAGAAAGAGACGGAATGACAGTGCTTGTCTTCTTGTTTTGCCAGCTGTATGACATCGATCTAGGCATCATAAACTCGCGTGCACTATGGTATGCTTATTGATCTATAATTAAGGGGGAATTGGAAGGACCATAACCAATGAGGTTAAGACTTTGGATATGGATTATTGTGATAAAATAAGACGGGTAGTTGATTTGATAATATGGTCTTTGTCCTTTAAGAAAGAGACCTAAAGGGATTGGATTTGTGTTGCACACACATAATCAAAACTGTTGTCCCAACTTCTGATAAGAAATCTTCCTTCCTTTGTGTATAATCTCCATTAGATTTTAATGAATCACACTCCATTTAATTAACTTTAATAGTAAAAACACAACCTTTTTTGACAGGCATAAGTTACCATGACATATTTAGTCAATATTGATTGAGATCTTACTAACTATCTAATTATACACAGTTCAAAGATTATCATCATATTAATAAAATTTGCCAAACTTTTGGATAGTTACCAAAGTTATTTGAATGGTTTCTACTAATGCATATCTGCAATTACCAAGGCGATATAAATTTCCATCATTCTTTTATAATCTTGAAGTCCCAATGTACATTGTTGATGAATTGTTTATCAATATAAATCGAAATCAACGACTAATCGTCCTTCAGAATACATATAAAAGTGAAACTTATTGCCCTAACGTGAACTAATAAGCATGTCATGAAAAGGTGAAATGTAACATGCTTTGTTTGAACATTTATCAACTCAGTTTCAAAGCCGTGCACGTTTGTTTGGATTTAAAATAAAGCAAAGAGTTTCTTTACTTTTCCGCCTGAATTTAGAATATTGTTTAAACTTCAAAAAATTATTAAAACAATACATGTGAGTCTACGCGTTAGTATTTGAGTACCATGCAAGTTTCAGAATTTTAGGATTTAAAAAGAAGTTAAAATGCTTAAACTGTAAAATTTAAATTAAGCGAAAAAGTTAAAAAAAAACAAAAGTAGTTCCAGACACACTAATAATAAAGGAGACATATCAACGTAGATCTAGAACTTCTTATTAGTTATCCAGTACAATACACAAATTCAAAGTTAACTACCCAAAATACTCAAAATCAACTAATATTCAGACCACCCAAACCTTAAACAAGATGCTAAATAAGTTTGTAAGGAGGAGCAACTTGGTCTTTTTTATATAGGGTTTTGCTTAGAGGTATGTGAATAGTATTTGCATAAATAAAGATCTTAAGGAGTTATTGGGACAACAGAAGAGAAGGATCCAACCGTTTTACAAAATTGAACAACAAATACGCTGATTTTATAGAAGAAATGATGCAACAAACTTTGACTAGCTACTCGAGTTTGTGTACGATGTATTATATAAAGGGATGAGATTTGAGTTTCCACATCAAGTTATGCAACATCAATCAAAAAATTTGAGAAGATATAATATGCGAGACAACCCCTCTTATTTTTTGACCATAGACAACCCCTTTTATTGGCTCATGCTGACTCCTTGAAGCCTGTAGTTGTTTCAGTATCATTTTTGACAGACGGAAGGACGAGGTTCCTTCTGTCACGCCTTGTCGTTGCCGTTGAGAAACATATAACTGGGACCAAAATCAGTCTAAACACAGGCACGAGACGATGAAAACACAAAAAGGAGACATGCGAATAGAATGCCATTTGATTTTTCCTTATGCGGGTGAGATTTGGGGCATGAGGCGAGCTCTGTGAGCTCGGACTGGAGAAACTAGTATCGTACACCGGACATATCCTTCGCCATCGAGCTACTTATGGAAGAAGCAATGGATTTCACCAGCTCACAAGTCCATACACAAACGAGGCCAGTATGGCCCCAAGGATTCTAAAGAGACAGAAAGACCTGTCCCTTAAGATCCACAAACAGCCTTCAAATGAATTAATGCATATATGGCAAGTTTTTCCACTTCCCAGCATCATATCCTCAGATCAAATCTCTTATCAATAGATTCAACCACCATTTCTAATGCCAAAGAGCTGCAAAATCTGAGGATTGAAAAAATACGAGCAACTTAGTTAACTTAAAGGATCGACAAAACATTCCAATTAATCAATACATACTCGAAGATTCCGCGAAGGAACTCAGGGTAAATCTTCCTGGAACTTCACCTTGTTAGATTTCAAATGATATCTTGAAGGTAAATAAAGAAAGAAAATTCACCTTCAGAGAATTGTAGCTCCATTATCGTCACAGACAGAGAACACAGCATTCGGCATCACAAGATCAATTTTTCCCACCAAATGGCTGACATTAGGAACTCAGAGTACTCGCAATCCACAACTTTCACCACGAGGATTGGATTGTAAAGCAAAGTTCTACAAGCTAGCCAACTAGGTCCCTCTACTGTCAAGTATTGACTAACAGCCGACTCAGTTGGAGTGCAAGGCCAAAGGATGGTTTAGAAAGAAAAACAAAATTCCCAGAAGTGAGTCCACAAGGAGGAGCTTCTTACAACGTCACAAATGGGGGTAGCTCACTCGTCCATATCCTCTTCTCCGTCGGCTTCCGCCTCTTCATCCTCCCTCCTGAGCTGACCCCATACATTACACTCCATTATATCGGAAGGACGGATGGAGGCAGAGGGGCCATTGTCCCGCCGCAGTTTTTCCTGTTGCACATATACCTGATGAGGAAATACGCATGGGGAAGTCGGTCCCTTTATCCTCTACAATACCCACCTCCCACCCGCTCATTTGTTCATCGGCATCGTCATCCATCCCTTCATCGTCACCATTGTCGTTTTCGCTGCTATCATGGTTCTCATTCTGGTCATCGGACCAATTGGCCTCGACCTTGCACCGATCTAGCCAAATTCAAGCTCACTGAGCCTTGTTGACCTCTAGTGAAGGTTTAGCTAACTGGAATCTGGTGAGCTCAACCTTGCCTCTGGCAGGCGATCGGCCGAAAGAGAAGCAAAAAGAAAAATAAAAATAAAAATTAATTAAAATTTTCAATTTAGAAAAAGAAAAAGAAAATTAAAAAGAAAATATTATTAAAAGGAGTGCACTAAGGTCCATATCAAACGGTGGAAAATGTTTTCTAGATCATTTTCACATTTAAGCCAAACATTGGAAAATATTATTATTCTTCTAAAAAAATAACTTCTTAAAAAACACTTTTTAGATATGTCAAAAAAAATTATTTTTTTATTTTTTAAGTTTATTTTTGGATTTCAGCCAAACAAAGCCAATGTAATATTGACTCGATCTATTACAATAAGTAGGCAATCACTTCTTCATTTGCACTACATTTAAATGGTCTCACAATTACAGCTCATGAATGGTAGATACACTTAAAATAGATAAATCCAGGATGCATTTGACTTGTGCTCCTACATTTTATCTCTTTTTTTTTTCTCCCCTTCTTGTGCCCTAATGCTAATGGATTTACTTTATATCTTTTACACCCCAGCTTCGCAAAGATTCTTCTCAGAGCAAAAGTAGTGTGCCTTTAATCGGTTCTTTTTTTAATCGGTCTTTGAGCAAGAAAGGAATGTGCGCCTGTTGACTTATTTGGGACTGAAACTGAATGTGGTGCCGGCACGAAAGGGACCTGGAATGAAGTCATCAATATGCGTAATTAGGACTTAACTAATTCATCAAAATGACGTATTAATCTGACCGGGTGATGGAATAAGTCACTTTTGGATTTAATCGTCCTTGCAATATATTTGAGTTTAGAGTTTCCTAATTATTGCAGTTATAAACGATCCAAGCGCTTCTTGATTGGTGCTCATAAGTAATAATGACGGATTCGAGCTGTTCTCAATGGGAGCTCATAAATGCTTGCAAATCGCAAGTGGAAGTATTTGAGTTTCATACAAGATGGTTACAATCCATCTTATGTGCCATCTGAAGTTAATTAACAAGAAGTTATATGATTTTCATGAGCTAACCGTCCACACATAATATCATTACATCATTATACAGGCGATGTATGCATAAACAAAAAATGCATCGAGTACTAAATATGAGACTCAAGTAAAAGATTTAGATTATCTCAAATATATAATATAAAAAATTACAACAAAAAAGAAGTACTATTTTAAATCCAGCGTGACATCAAATATGCAAAGCCGGTGTCCAAATTGTCATTACATGTATTCAATCCATAGGATTCCTTCGACTTAGGGAGACACTCGGGCGTTGCGTGCGTGAAATTCCAAACCTCGTGCGCAAAAAGTGAGCCACACGCACATGGCTTGTCCCGTGATGGCCCAGCTTCCAACCCCCAACCACCCCGGCCCCCAATCCCTAAAACGGACTATGGAATGTACTTTATCTGCTGGGTTACGTTACGGGCGGGCATTCGGGAGCGAAGTCGTCAACCCCGAGTCAATGCAAAGCAAAACCTTCAAAAACCTCACTCCCCTCCTTCCCAAACCTCCGATTCCGAGCTCTTCTGATCCTCGATCATCGTCCTCGCCGTGTCGAATTAGGTTCTAATCAGCGAATCGAGCGTGGCCTGGTTGGTCTACAGCTCCGCGTCTCCGATGATTTGAGCTCCGCGCTTGAGGGCGTCAGAATTGTCGAGGCCTCGGGTCACGATCACACTCGGTCGTTCTGGTCAGGTATGTGCCGCTTTAGCTCCTTGGCGTCCTCGTATGAGATCTTTGGATCAACTGACGTTTGTTTCAGCTGGACTCATTGGCTCATTGGTTCGCGGATTCCGCGGAAGCTTAAGCTTCGTTGTTCGGGCCTGTATCGACTGCGATGATATGGTTTTGTTCGATCGGTTATGATGAGGCGTAAGGTTGATACGTGCTCTGCTTTTCTGGAGAAATATGTTTGATTCCGTGATCAGTCGACCCCCGAGGAGGCTCTACCGTCGGATAACTGAGCTTGTTCTTTGCATTTTTAGCAGTGGTTCCATCACCTGGCCGTGGGATTGGGCCTGTCACGGTCGAACGAAAACTTGTGGAACCTGTGAAACTTGCGGAACTACGCCTCCTATGGAACCGGACGAGTCCGACTCGATTGCCCCACTTGACGAGAGCCTCCAGTTCATGCCCTCCGATGACGAGGAGCAACGGTACTAGAAGATGCGGTCCATCTACAGGGTCCCCGCACGTTTCATCGCCCTCAACCGCGAGGCCTACCAGCCGCAAGTTGTCTCCTTCGGCCCCTACCACCACGGCGAGGCCCACCTCCTCCCCATGGAGGAACACAAGTGCCGCGCGGTCCGACACTTCCTCAAGCGGTCTGAGAAGCCTATCAAGTGCTTCTTCGAGTCCCTGAGGGAGGCGGCATGGGACCTCGAGGAGAGCTATGACGCGCTGGACCCGAAGTGGAAGGCAGGCAGCGGCGAGGGTGTGGCACGCCGGTTCCTGGAGTTGATGATCACTGACGGCTGCTTCATGCTCGAGTTCCTGAGGTTCGCAGCCGAGGAGGTGGACGACTACGCGCCCAACGACCCCATCTTCAGCGACCACGGGATGCTCCACTTAAGACTCTGCATTTGGCAGGATATGCTGATCCTGGAGAATCAGCTTCCGATGCTGGTGCTGGATCGGCTGGTCTCTGTCGAGAGTGACGGCAAGCAGGTTACTATCTTAGATTTCGGTTGGTCGTAAGATGAGAAAATATTGCAAGTACACGCCAACCGCCATATTATGTGCACCTACCAGTACATCTTTGTGATCTCACATGAACCCTATGATGGATCCACCGAATCTAATGCTCCAAATGCATTGATTGCGCAGTTCACGATCAACCGACAATTTGATTAGTAAATCTATCATGGAATCTTCATTTTTTTGCCTTTTACACAAGTAGCATCAATACGACCACAATCTCAGATTCAATGTACTGACTTCACTCCAACAACACAGGACAGCGATTACGTCAACAGGCTCATCCTAAATTTGCGCTTGCCCAGCAAGGGCATCACAAGGATGGGCAAATGCCTGCACGTCCTGGACGTTTTCAGGAACAGTATGCTGATGGAGCACAAGAAGGACAAGGAGGTTACTTTCTTAGACTTCAGTCCGTCATAAGAGTTGCTATTGCAAGTATGCTGACTGCTAAGGGCCTGCATGTTTGTGTTTTTTTTTTTCTTTTTCTTTTTTTATGAATTGATTTTCTGTTTTTTTTTCCCGGAAACAAAAAAAAGAATCGAAATGCGTTTGTTTGTATTTTTGTTCAAAATCTGTTTTTTTTTTTGTTTCGGGAACAAAATTAGAACAGAAATAAGAAACAAAAAAATACACTTTTGAAGAATTGAAAGAACAAAACACAAGAAATACTTTTCTTCTTCTTTTTTCTTTTTTTCTTCTTTTGGCCGGTCGCCGGCCTCGACCATGGCTTGCGATCGGCTGACGAGAGCCGGCGGCCTTGCCCAGCCACGGCGAGGCTCGCCGGGGGCCGGCGAGGCCGAGCCTCGCCCAACCACGGCGAGGGTCGGCCTTGCCGGGGGCTGGCGAGCCTTGCTATGGCTGGGCGAGGCCGCCGGCCCTCATCGGCCGGTCGCCGGTCATGGCGAGGCCGGCGACCGGCCAAAAGAAGAAAAAAAGAAAAAAAGAAAAAAAAAAAAGGAAAAATAAAATAAAAATATTAAAAAATAAAATAAACAAAAAAGAATACAAATTTACCAAACACGTTTTTATTCATTTTTTTATTCTCGGAATAAGTTTACCAAAAGCGTTTTTGGTCAAAAATTGTTCATCGGAATAGAAATAGTTTTTATTTTACATTAAAAACGATTTTGAGCAAAACTTAAAACAAACGCACCCTAACAGTACATCTTGGTCATCTCACTCTAACGAGGGGTCCACTGAATCTAATGCTCCGCACTGGATGCACGGTTCCAGATCAACCGACAATTTGATGATTAAATCTATCACCGCAATAGGAAACTTTATTTCTTCCCCCTTTTACTCAAGTAGTATGGATCCAACCACAATCTCGGATTCAATGCACTCACTGTACTTCAACAACACAGGGGGACAAATCCGTCAACAGGCTCATCCTCAACCTCTGCTCCCCCAGCAAGGGCATCGCAAGGATGGGCAAATACGTCCTAGACGTCTTCAGGAAGTGCACGCTGAGGGAGCCCAAGAAGAAGGACGAGGTGGAGTGGGAGTACGCTGCGGAGACTATCCAATTGGCCTCGGCCACTGAGCTCAGCGAGCATGGGATCCGGTTCAAGAGGAGCGAGACCGACAGCCTCACGGACATCTCCTTTGCAGATGGCATCCTGACGCTCCCCGGGATCTGGGTGACTAACATCACCCTGTCCACCTTACTCAACCTCATTGCGTTCGACTGCCTCCATGTCGGGGCTGGGAATGAGGTCGTCCTACATCTACTGCATTAAGCGCATAATCAGAAGGGGGCGGGACGTCCCACTGCTCCGCGGCCAGGGTATCATCGTGAATTTCCTCGAGAGCGATGAGGCGGTAGCCAAGATGTTCAACTCGCTGGGCGGGTTTGTTACGTTCTCCCCCAGCCCCAGCCTCATTGACGAGATCCAGAAGGTCAACAAGTACTACAATAAGCGCTGGAACATGTGGAGGGCTAATCTTATCTCCACCTACTTCAGGAATCCTTGGGTTGCATTGTCTCTCATCGCTGCCGTCTTCCTCTTTGCACTCACCATAATTCAGACTGTATGTTCTGTGCTCGGCTCCCACAAATGAACCTTTCGCCTCGTAGTACAATAATACTCTTTTTTTCCCACTCTTTTTGGTTTTTCTCCTGGTGACGCATGCTTGATCATCATCTCTCGAACGGTTCGTTGAATGTTGTTGTGAATGATCTTCCTCCTGTTTTCAGTCATGTTCATATCCCTCTTTAAATGTTTTGAATAACGGACATCTTTATTTAACATTATCAAATGATGATTCTCTTGTTTCTGTCATACCCCGATTCACAAGAAGAAGGGGCATGACACGGCCATCCTTTTACCAAATGACGCAGCCTCAACGTAACCAAAATTCAATTCGATATCAACATATATACATTCATATATATATATTTGACAAAAAGGGGCACTTGGTTATGTTGACGCCTAAATTATTTATTTTTTTAATTTTAATTATGTTTATTTTATTTTAAGCATAGGTTTTTATTTTATTTTATTTTGTCTTTTTCGGATAAATAAAAAAACCGTATAAAAACAACAAAACAGCAAAACAAAAACTAAAAAATAAAAAAAGAGAGAAGCAGCCCTCGCATGGGCCCTTGGGGCCCATTTCCGCCAAAGCCCAGCCCTTTCCCCTTCTGTCTTCTTCCTCTTGCCCTCTCTTTGTCTTCTTCCTCTACAGCACATTCGCTGGAGGCCAAACGCGCGCGATGCCGGGACACAGGAAGAGGCGTCGACGATGATGCAAGTTGAGGGGACGCGGCATTGAAGGCAAGCATGCCTCCGTGGAAGGGGGAAGATTTGACGTCGGTTTGGTCGGCAGAGAGAGGCCGGTCGGCGCACCAAGGACCACCGGCCTAGCCACTGTCGACCGACCCCCTGCGCCTATAAATAGGGCGTTGGGGGAAGGCAAAGGGACACGGACGGGGGAAAGATCAAAAGCTTGCGAGTGCCGGGAGCTTCCTTCGAGAGACTTCGAGGAAGGCCCGAATGCCCACAAGTCCAGATCTGAGGGAGCCTAGAGAGGATCCGAGGCGGCTAACTCCGATCACTTCCTCCGAGAGACATCGGAGGAGGTCTGAGAGCCGGCCAGCCGGAGATCCAGATCTGGTCGAGCGAGGTTAGCTTGGGTCCGAGGGAACCCTAGATTCACTAAGAGGGGTTGCCGAGAGAAGAGAAGCCAGAGAGAGCCTCCGCCACGAGCCGTGCTCGACGCCAACGCCACGCCAGATCTAAAAGTCGAGAGACTGC
This sequence comes from Eucalyptus microcorys, assembly GCA_014182515.1. Taxonomy (NCBI): domain Eukaryota; kingdom Viridiplantae; phylum Streptophyta; class Magnoliopsida; order Myrtales; family Myrtaceae; genus Eucalyptus; species Eucalyptus microcorys. Next base: position 21,325,200 of record CM024571.1, read on the forward strand.
CGTCGCTGCCCTGTCGTCGCCACCACCACCATTCGCCGCCACCAGGTATTCGCTGCCTCCGGTTGCGTAGCCGTTGTCGCCCCCACTCTCTCGAAACCCATCCATCTCCGGATCTCGACCTCAATAAATCAGGGCCTTTGTCGCATCTCCTACCGTCGCACGACGAGCCCCGTCGTCGATCCGGTTGAGTGGCCGGCTGCCGGCTGCGACGTCGTCACCGTCGGACGCCGAACTGCTGTCCGTCTGACCCCCTCTGTCCCTCATCAGCGCCGCGAATCGCCAGATCTCGTGAACTCTAGAAAACCAGGTCGGCGAAGGGGAAGACGGGTCAAAGTCGGGCGGATCTGGGTTGGCGTCCGAGTAGGGTTCCGCGAACCGGGTCGCAGCTGTGAACTAGGTTAGAGAGCTCGTCGGGCCGGGTTATCAGGTCAGGCCGGGCGTCCCCAAACGCCCGGCCGCAGCGTCGTTTTATTAAAAGAAAAAAAAAAAAAAAAAGACAAAAATCCGAGTCGAGCCCTCGTTCGGGTCGCCGACCCGGTCGGACCCAACCCGCGGATCGACCCGGAGTCAACCTTTTTAAAATTTTATAAATAAATAATAAATAAATAATTTATTTTCCAAAAAAAAATCAAAAAATATTGAAAAATATTAAAAAATATTTTATTTTCAAAAAATCAAAAAAATCAAAAATATTCCATATTTTCTAAAAAATGCCAAAAAATCCAAAAAAAAAAAACCAAAAATTCAGAAAAAACCAAAAAGACTTGTATTTTTCCAAAAATACCAAAAAATCCAAAAAAAAATCCCTTTCATGTCCAAAAATTAGAAAAAGACTCAAAAATGTTTTCCTTCCAAAAATGCATGGAAAATCCCTCGGACATCCAAAAACCTCAAGGTTTAAACAAAATTAGGCACCGAAAGGGTATTAGTGATTAACTAGTGTAATCAAGTCCCCGATCCTAATTTCTTTGGTTGCGCAGGAGTGAGTATTTCTCCCAATACTTCGCTTGGGTTTTTAATCAACCCACCCCAAATCGATTAGTGGCGACTCCATTTTAAAAATTGATTTACAGGTTAAAAACTTAGACTATTAAAGTCGTGAATTGGTGGAATTGGGAGAGTTCGGGCATAACTAATTTCAGCCGAGCCATTAGCCTTCTTAGGCACTCGTACCCGATTGCGAGCACCGAAAAAAAAAGAGGTCGCGACAGGGTTGGCGACTTCGCTGGGAAATTTTTGAGGACTTAGGCCATTTTATCTTTGTTTAAATGCTTTGCTGACTTGGGGTTTTTTTTCTTTTGTGCAGGGTAATAGCTTAGAGTTTTTTTTTTTTTTAATGTTTTGTGATTATAAACTGTTGTGCATCCTTAAATGTTTTAGCACTACGCATGGCACACACAACCTGGCCGCCAGACCTGGGCCGCCATAGGAGATTTAGGATGGTGTTAAGAAAGATACGGCTTCGAACGCGAGACTGCGTTGTAGAGGTTGCCTTTCTTTTCCTCGAATTTCTTTAGCCAAGGTTAAGAGGGTACGCTGCCAACGCGAGACTGCGACGGACGGATACCTTTTTAATTTCAATAAACCTTCTCAGTTCAAAATCGAGCCACGCATATCATGCGCATGTCTATGTGATTGTCATTTATTTTCTCACACGAAGTAAGTTTTTTTTCCGTGCAACCTGAGATTTACTTACCTTCCTGTATATATTGAGCGGTCCATGATTAGTCTAGGATTTAATACCATGGTCATTTAAATTTGGAAGTAATTGTCATAAAGTTAAAAAAAAAGAAAAAAAAACTTTGGCAAAGGAAATTACTTTCAATTGGTGTTTTTATTTCTTGAAGCATGTTACAAAGTTCCTTTTTGGGAAAATTTTAATTTTTGTTTGCTTCAAAAAGGAATATAAGTTTTTTTTTCAAAATTTGTTGCAATTCATGCTTTCTTCGCCTTTTAAATTAAATATCTTTTTAGTCCATACTAATATGTTGCATGTCTTTCAATCCTTGTTTAGAAAATCCTCTTCATGTATAAACTTTTCATAAATAAGCAAAAGGGTAAGATTAGGTTGTCATCATGGACTGACTCCTTACTTATGCCATGTATTTACACACGCTTGCTTATTCATGGACAGGTAATCACGGAGCGTCAACATCCGCCGATCCAGATTCGTTCAAAAGCAAGAGCAAGAATGGCCGAAGAGAATGTACCAAGCCGTGTTGCGGTCATGGAAAACGAAATGAAGCAAGTTTTCAATGTGCTTCAACAACTCTCAAAGCAGATAGACTCCATCCAGGGAAAACTTACTCCCACCCCGGTCTCAGTCGAGGTATTATTGCCACAATCATCTACCAGGGGTGATCAAGGTGGAGATACTGACGATAACATGCCCGAATTGGAGGATGATCCGCACCAAACCGCGATTGAGAAAGCAAAGCCAGACAGTTTGTCTAAAACTGAGCATGACAAACGTCTCGAAAAGCTTGAGGAGAGGTTGAAACAACTGCAAGGCCTCCAAGATCCTACTTTGATGGACCTCTCCATTTATTCCAATGTCAAAATGCCGGAAAAATTCAAAATGCATGAGTTTGAGAAGTACAATGGCACGACTTGCCCGAGGGCTCATTTGCAAATGTACTTGGTTTGAATGACCCAATACGTTAATAATGCACCATTAATAATTCAGTTGTTCCAATCAAGTTTAGTAGGCCCTACCCTGAGGTGGTACATTACAAAGAACATGAACCTCCTCAAAACATGGAGCGAAGTGAGTGAGGCATTCCTCAAGCAGTATAAGTTCATAATGGACATTACCCCTTCTTGTGAGGATCTTGAGCGTACTGAAAAGAAAAAGCACGAATCGTTCAAAGAATATACTATTAGATGGAGGAATCTGGCTGCCCAAATCAGTCCTGAATCAACCGATTTCGAGCTAAGAAGGATGTTTATCAAAACCCTCTCCTACGAGTACCGCAATCGAATGGTAACCACGATCGCCGAATCATTTAATCAACTCATTCCAGTAGGGAAGCAAATCAAGATAGGGTTGAAAGATGGTTGGTTCACTGAACCTGCATCCACAGGCAGGTTCAGCATAAAGAAAGATAAAGAACCCCTGGTAGATGTTAATGCGACCTACGATCATTCTCCAACAATTCGAGACAAGTGCAAGACAGCAACGGACCACTAGCCGTCAGCCATCCCAGCGTTACAACAACAAGAGACAATTTACTCCTCTTCCTGGATCTCCATCACAGGTACTGGCAATCCTCCGGAAGACGAACCTCCTTTCAATTGAGCCAAAACGACCCAACGCTGAAAGCTTTTCCAACTACGACCCATCAAAGATATGCGACTATCACTTTACCAAAAAAAAAAAAAGATATGCGACTATCACATGGGAGAAGTGGGGCACTCAATTGATGAGTGCTTCGTCCTCAAGAGTCGAATCCAGAACCTGTTAGACACTAAAGCTTTCTCATTCCAGAGCAATTCGCTCCCTGATCACACCGACAAAGTAAACGCGGTATTCAGTTTTGAAGACAATCAGAGCAGAAATGTCGAAACACATACCGCTGACATTTATCAAGGGTTAGTGGAAGCTAGGTATTATTCAGGCAATGAGGTACCACCCTTAGCAACAAAAAAAGAAGGGCCAGATGACATGACCACCATGTTTGGAGACCTTTTCATGGGCGCCATCAATGAAGGATCGTCAGGGGAAATGGGTGTAGGCCCGCTCAAGTAGAACCCTTTTTTAATTTCATGGCATATTCCCCTACATGGGAACCTATACATTTTTCTTAAGTCTGGTTTGTTTTATTTTCAGCATCAGTTCCACCTAAGGAATTAACTTTTGAAATCACTCTTCCAAAATGTAAATCCACCTATTAAATAAAGTTGAAAATATTTTGAGGGTATGAGGAGACACACCAAACCAACCCGGTGATGCTATCCAACCATGAAAAGAAAATATCATCCAAGGAGAATACTGAGAGCTGGGTTCCCTCATGCTTCCTCCCCCCAAATACATGCTTTTGAAAACAAAGAACATTTCATTACCAAAACTTTCGTCAAAACAAGATCTTAAATCATGTTTGTCTTTCTAACTCATTCGCTTCCTGTCTTAGAATATCATCCATATCCCCCTTGACTTAGTGTGACATCGGGCATTTGAAGCTAGCGCGTCATGTGAACTCGCTGGATTCAAAGACAGTCTTTCAAGAAGGCAATGGGGCAAATAAAAAAGGATCATCCCACTTCAAAGAAAGTAAGCTTTATTCTCTGAATATAATTTTGGAAATGATGTCCTCTCTCTTATATTTACAAGAAACGAAAGATAGGACGTAATAGGTACAGGCATACGGTTGAAATCAAGCCGTCCCCAGGAGCTCTGTGCACTCCACCTCGCTCTTGCCCAACTCCTTCTCAAGCCGAAGCAATATCTTTTCCCTAGAACGTGCTCGAGCAACTAGACGTTGAGATTTCGTTGATGAAATTTCCAGCTTTGACAAGTGCAGAAGCATAGGAAAGGGATTTATTCTCTTTCTTTGAATTGGCTACTGTCAACAGGGAGGAAATTCAACAATTGAAGTGGTCTCTAGCCCCCTATTTAAGATGATGACGTTAGGACACTGGAAACCTAACTTCTTGTTCCCGACGCATGCTCTCCCAAGAAGTAATTGCCATCGAGAATTGGAGGTTTTGATTGTCCATCTTAGTTTCCATAGAAGCTTGAGGTATATGACTTTGCCCAATGCTGCTATAGTCAAAGACAGAAGGAGAAATTCCATAGAAGAAAGGCGTTGAAGATGAATCAACGACTAGCAATCACGCATACATGGCCACGAATGAGAAAGGCCGATCGAAAGAGATGTCGAACTGAGTCAAGATGAAGAGGCTGTCATCAACATTTAGAGATCCCTAGGAATCAATAAATACAAACTCTGGGGAAGGGTAATTTGGTATCGTTTCCAATACTCCCACTATTTGAACTCACTTTTGACATATTTTCCCCTATTGACAGGAAGCATTGGGATTCAAAGAACCAAGCTTAATGGTTAATTTGGGCAAATCAAGTGACCCATATCGATTTACCTAACTTGGTATAAAAGGACGTGTCGTCCAGGAGCTAGTTCAGTTAAATGGAAAAAGCAGCGCCCTACGGACACCGTCAGCGCCTTTAGCTGAGTGGTACCCGGGAAGAAGCAAAATGGTCTGAAGTCGGGGGTTCGAATCCCTGACGTGGCAATTAGCCGCTTGGTAAAAAAAATAAAAATTCTTGCGCCTGCAAATTACAAGAGAGCAAGTGACCTAACGGAGTGAAAATTACAAGACTTCATATCCTCCTCGTGCTTCAGCTTTATTCAAACATCTGCAAACTAGTGAAGGGACCACTTAACCGTAAAAAATGCAGATAACAAATCAAGGAAAGACATGTCAAACTCTAATAAGCTCTCCTAAGCGAAATGGCGTCCTGAGTAATCACCAAAGCAAATGACAGAAAATCTTCAGGCCTCAACTCACGTTTGATTTTGCCTAGACTAATTGATCTACTTGTACATCTTCCCTTCTACAGAGGCAAAAGTAGAGATGCCCAATTAGATTCTCAATCCTTGGCTGATCATTCATGTGTCATATCCTTAATCAATAGGGACAATCATCGACACCCATTTGCGAATAACCCTTTTGATGTTCAAAATTTAACATATTTGGAAACACCATTATGTTAACTCCTAAAAGTTGTCAATATGGTCTTTTTTGAGTCAAAACCATTCACTTGTTTTGAAGAGTTCAGACTCCATCATATTCAAAATGTTGCATGTCGTTTCCAGATGAATTCTGCATGATGATTCCACTGAGGATTATTAGAATAGACAGTTAAGTGAAGAATACAAAATTGATTGAGCATGCTGGATGAGGTGCGTCAGAATGATGAAAGGCAAGCCATATCCTACACACAATCCCCCCATCTATACACTTGTGAGATGAGTGCAGAAGATTCCATGACTGCAGGGTAAAGAGTTCTCTCGCGAATGGTACGATAACCAAAATAGTGAGAGGCATTCCATCGCTCACCCCATTGAGCCCCATACATTGGTGAAACTTCTCTCATACCCCTGTCAAAAACCACCACGCATTGGGGCAGATCAGAGATGAAGCGTTATCACAAGGTGAGAAGAGGGATAGAAATTTTCTTGCTTGCACTTGCATCAATCTTCGGGTGTCTTTATCGCATATGAACACTCACATTAATTTAAGTGCCCTAGAAGGACGAAGAGCAATTCTTTCTCTACGCACTTGTATTCATTGTACAACCCAATTGAGTCTGTAATTTCACCCTCATGTGGAGGCAAAACAGAAGTTATTACCATTTAAGCAGCATAGCTCGGAGCGCTAGCTGAAGACGAAGACTCAAGAGTCTAACAACAGTGTCGTGATTGAGCTTGCCTAGGCTAGTTCCTCTAACAACAAGAATGAAAAAACAAAGGCATAAAAAGCAATGTACCTAGTAAAAGCAAGGTCGATGCCCATAAATGAAAAGTTGGGATAAAAAATAGGGGCATAAAAAAACAGTGTGCCTGGTAAAAGTAAGGCCAATGCCCCCAGTCAAAAATACAGCCAAGAAAAAGTTGCTATTGTGGTCCATAGAACCTCCATCTGACAAGAAAGACTAGTGACAAATGCCAAGACAGTCACCAACTCTGACCCTCTTACATGTGAGCCAAGTCTACATTACATTCCCATTGTAAAAGTCTCTTCAGACTAGGGGCACTTCAATTAACGTAGGATTTCATATGTCTATAAACATCGCTCGAAGAAGTACGAGCAAGATTATTCTATCTCCTTTCGCAGGATTCTTGACTTGCGAACCCGGAAATGATCGTGCGGCATCTTTTTCATAAAGCCGTGACCATGTTGGTCCCGTTTGATAAGCCATTGACCAAGCCTTCATCACAATTTCAACAAAGACCTCTCACATTGGTAAAGTCGTACCACTCGCGAGAATACTTAGACCCCTGCTAACATGATGACAGTGAGAAGTGTGATCCTTATAAATCCTACATCAATGGTCAGGAAAAAGCAGCCTTTCCATGAGAGTGAGTGAAAAGTCCTTTCAGACTGAAAGTCTCTCATCTGGCATGCTCAAGACATCTACATTCTGAATAAAGGTTGTCTTTCAAAATCTTCCCCAGTAGAACTCAGATGATACAAAACTGACAAAATTGTTGTGCATAAATCACATTTAAATTCTTGAATTTATAGCATATACAATCATGTGTGCATATTGTGCAAATAGCAAACATACTCTTAGAAATCAGAGATATCGCCAGAAAAGCATGTCTCCATCCTTACTCCCAAAGCTTTATGTTTGATAATCTTTGAGTACCCACCACTGTCTAAGTACTCCCTCTTACCGATGCTCAGCTTGTTTGAATTGTCCCCCAAGTATTGATATCTGCGATTGTCCAAACATTCCCCCTGTTTTCGAGCATCTGCTGTTACCCAAGTGCTCCCTCTGTTGACACTCGACCTATTCATGTTTTGGATACTCATGACTGTCCAAATATCATCTTGTCTTTGAGTACCGACCACCGTTCGAATACTCCATTTCCGTGACACTCGACCTGTCCGAGTTGTCCTCAAAATTATGCCATTGAATACTAGTAGCTACTCAAGTATTCCACCACATTATGTGCCTGCGATCACTCAAGTATGCTTTCTTACACTTGGACCGGTTGAGTGGTCCCTGATCATATCATTAAATATTTGTGTTCATCCAAATATTCCTCTACTTTGTACACCTATGTGCTTGCGGCCATCCAGGTAAGCCTTGTGCTACATTCAAATTCTTATTACCAGAAGGTGGGAGACCTTCATGAATATGCGAGGTACGTCCTTGATATTCTCATTGCCAGAAGGTAAGAGAGCTTCACGAATATCCAAGGTACGTTCTCGATATTCTCATTGCCAGGAGGTGAGAGACCTTCATGAATATCTCGGGTACGTCCTCGATATTCCCATTACCAGGAGGTGAGAGACCTTTACGAATATCCCAGGCACACTCTCAATATTTCCCAATTGCTAGGAGGTGGGACACCTTCACAAATGCCCAAGGTATGTCCTCGATATTTCCAATTATCAAATACCCCTTCGATACTTGTGAATGTCCAAGTATCCCCCAAGAATTCATACTTGTGAGCACCCATTCAATGCCTATGATCAGCCAAATACCCCTTTCGACGCCTGCAAAGGCCCAAATATCCTTCAGATTAGTACTTGTGAATATCCAGGTACTCTTTGATATGCTTGTGAATGTCCAAGTATCTTCCAGAACAGATGCCCCGAGAAAGGTCGGGTTCCAACTGGTGTCCTTGATAGAAGTCAGACACCCCAACAAATACGATGCCTTGAGAAAGGTCGGGTTCCTACTGGTGTCTTTGACAAAAGTCAGACACCCCACAAATCGATGCCCTGAGAAAGGTCGGCACATCCTCCTGAGAAAGGTCGGGTTCCTACTGGTGTCTTCGACAAAAGTCAGACACCCAACAAATCGATGTCCCGAGAAAGGTCGGCGCATCCTCCCGAGAAAGGTCGGGTTCCTACTGGTGTCTTCGACAAAAGTCAGACACCCCACAAATCGATGCCCTAAGAAAGGTCGGCGCATCCTCCCAAGAAAAGTCGGGTTCCAACTGGTGTCTTCGACAGAAGTCAGACACCCCACAAATCAATGCCCTGAGAAAGGTCGGTGCATCCTCCGAAGAAAGGTCGGGTTCCTACTAGTTTCTTCGACAAAGGTCAGACACCCCAACAAATATGATGCCCTGAGAAAGGTCGGCGCATCTCCCGAGAAAGGTCGGGTACCAACTGGTGTTTTTGACAAAGGTCAGACAACCTCACAAAACAAATGCCCAGAGAAAGGTCGGCGCATCTCCCGTCAAAGCGACTGAAGAAAGGTTCGGGTCCTAGACAAACTATTGATTGTTTTAACAGGCGACCGAAGAATGGTTCGAGTCCTGGAGAAGCAATTTCCCGTCACAGCGACCGAAGAATGGTTCGGGTCCGAGACAAACCACTGATTTCTCCAACAGGCGATCGAAGAATGGTTCGAGTCCTGGAAGAGCAATTTCCTGTCAAGGTGACCGAAGAAAGGCGACCGAAGAATGGTTCGGGTCCTAGAAAAGCAATTTCCTGTCAAGGCGACCGAAGAAAGATTCGGGTCCTAGACAAATTATCGATTGTTTTAACAAGCGACTGAAAAATGGTTCGAGTCCTGGAAAAGCAACCTCCTCATATCACCAGGTAAGATGACACCTTGATACTCGCCAAAACTCGGGGCTCACACCCTATCTCTCTTACTCTCGATAAGTAACTACAGGTATCTTTTTATCTGTCTTAGTATATGTAAAGTTATATTACTCTTTTTCTGCATAGAATAATAGGTCCCAAATAAAATATAATCTGCTACGCATGCGTGGATAAAATTTAGGCATCAGTTTGTCTTTGAATGCAACTTCTACGAACTCACCTTCAAAGAGGGGTAGCTATTGACGCCTAAATTATTTATTTTTTAAATTTTAATTATGTTTATTTTATTTTAAGCATAGGTTTTTATTTTATTTTATTTTTTCTTTTTCGGATAAATAAAAAAACCGTATAAAAACAACAAAATAGCAAAACAAAAACTAAAAAAAAAAAAAAAAAAAAAAAAAGCAGCCCTCGCATGGGCCCTTGGGGCCCATTTCCGCCAAAGCCCACCCTTTCCCCTTCGTCTTCTTCCTCCCCCCTCTCTTTGTCTTCTTCCTCTACACATGCGCGCCGGAGGCCGGGGCGCGCGTGATGCCGAGACACGGGAGGAGGCATCGGCGATGACGCAAGCTGAAGGGACGCGGCATTGAAGGCAAGCATGCCTCCGTGGAAGGGGGAAGATTTGACGCCGGTTCGGCCGGCAGAGAGAGGCCGGTCAGCGCACCAAGGACCGCCGGCCTAGCCATCGTCGACTGACCCCCCTGCGCCTATAAATAGGGCGTCGGGGGAAGGCAAAGGGACACGGACGAGGGAAAGATCAAAAGCTTGCGAGCACCGGGAGCTTCCTTCGAGAGACTTCGAGGAAGGCCTGAACGCCCACAAGTCCAGATCTGAGGGAGCCCAAAGAGAATCCGAAGCGGCTAACTCCGATCACTTCCTCCGAGAGACATCGGAGGAGGTCCGAGAGCCAGCCAGCCGGAGATCTAGATCTGGTCGAGCGAGGTTAGCTTGGGTCCGAGGGAACCCTAGATTCACTAAGAGGGGTTGCTCGAGAGAAGAGAAGCCAGAGAGAGCCTCCGCCGCGAGCCGTGCTCGACGCCAATGCCACGCCAGATCTAAAAGTCGAGAGACTGCCGTCGCTACCCTGTCGTCGCCACCACCACCATTCGTCGCCACCAGGTATCCACCGCCTCCGGTTGCGTAGCCGTTGTCGCCCCCCTTTCTCGAAACCCATCCATCTCCGGATCTCAACCTCAATAAATCAGGGCCTTCATTTCATCTCCTACCGCCGCGCAACGAGCCCCGTCGTCGATCCAGTTGAGTGGCCGGCTGCCGGCTGCGACGTTACCACCGTCGGACGCCGGACTACTGTCCGTCTGACCCCCTCCGTCCCTCATCAGCGCCGCGAATCACCAGATCTCGTGAACTCCAGAAAACCGGGTCGGCGAAAGGGAAGACGGGTCGAAGTCGAGCGGATCTGGGTTGGCGTTCGGGTAGGGTTCCGGGAACCAGGTCGCGGCTGTGAACCAGGTTAGAGAGCTCATCGGGCCAGGTTATCGGGTCGGGCCGCGACGCCGTTTTTAAAGAAAAAAAAAAAAAAAAAGACAAAAATCCAAGTCGGGCCCGCATTCGGGTCGCCGGCCGGTCGGACCCAACCCGCGGATCCGACCCAAGTCAGCCTTTTTTTAAATTTTATAAATAAATAATAAATAAATAATTTATTTTCCAAAAAAATCAAAAATTATTGAAAAATATTGAAAAATATTTTATTTTCCGAAAAATCAAAAAAATAAAAAATATTCCATATTTTCCCAAAAATGCCAAAAAATCCAAAAAAAGCCAAAAATTCAGAAAAAGTCAAAAAGACTTGTATTTTTCCAAAAATACCAAAAAATCCAAAAAAAAATCTCTTACATGTCCAAAAAATCCAAAAAAATCCCTTTCATGTCCAAAAATTAGAAAAAGACTCAAAAATGTTTTTCCTCCCAAAAATGCATGGAAAATCCCTCGAACATCCAAAAAACCTCAAGGTTTAAACAAAATTAGGTACCGAAAGGGCATTAGTGATTAACTAGTGTAATCAAGTCCCCGATCCTAATTTCTCTAGTTGCGCGAGTGAGTATTTCTCCCAATACTTCGCTTGGGTTTCTAATCAACCCACACCAAATCGATTAGTGGCGACTCCATTTTAAAAATTGATTTATAGGTTAAAAACTTAGACTATTAAAGTCGTGAATTAGTGGACTTGGGAGAGTCCGGGCATAACTAATTTCAGTCGAGCCATTAGCCTTCTTAGGCGCTCGTACCCGATTGCGAGCGCCGAAAAAAAAAAAAAAGGTCGCGACAGTTACAATATCAAGGTATATCTATAATCCACAAAAAAAAATCAAAACATAAACATTTTACAAAGACTAACTTATAAACCTATTAACTATGCACAAGTCATACCAAAAAGTTTCCACCACAAAAGTCCTCCCCGAGTGAACGCTCACGCCTACTCGCGACTCGTTAAAGAACCTGAAAAATAAGTATAAGAAAGGAGTGAGCTATCACAGCTCAATGAGTAACACATTTCTTTTAAGCGGATTGAGAAATCACTATGCACATTTAAAACATAACTCAAATACATAATCATAACTCAAATATCAAATATACCAATGGTCCAATCCATTAGTCAATATCATAAAACATGTATCAATGGTCTATTCCATTGATTAATTTCATCAAATCACATCGATGGTCCATTATATCGACCAAACTCAAATCACACGTCAATGGTCCACCTCATTGACCAATTCATGCTCAAATGTCTAACCATGGTCACGCGTAATGCCCGTGACAAGACGACCAAGATTCCCCCATTGGCAAGGTCTCCACCTATTATTAGCCGGTGACTCGGCCCATAAGGATATCCTAGAATAGTATGCGCATATCTACACATCCCTCGGGGTCCACAGAGACATTGAGCACCAACCACCAATTACAATATCCAATAATCCAACATCAGAAATGAAGTCATATCACAACTCAAAATTTGATATATAAATATCAAAGCATTCTCCAAAACATTTCAAGATTCTTTCATAAAGATTTTCACAAATCCTTTTTCAAACAATCATTCAAATCAACGTCAAAATATAACTCTCTTCGAACAACAAAAATGTCAGTAATAGCTCGATCATGTTTTATGCAACAAAATATGCTTTTTATCAACTCATAGAGTATTTAATCCACCATGTTTCTCAAAACATGAGTTTAAAATACAAAGAAGAAATAGTGTCACTCACATGAGAAAAGCCAAAAATCAACTACGACGCTCACACGAACCAACGCATTCAGATTCCTAACAATTAACGGAAAAATAATATCAAAAGGCCGAGTAAAAAGGATATTCGCATAATGACTCATCTATACTAGGCCTATTTGTCGATAAAACAACACCTACGCATCACAAAAGCTCACATTTAACTGAAACCCATCATTTCCTGCTAGGTGCAGCCCATGCGCCAACTTTGTCGCGCCAACTTTGTCACGCCATAACTTCCTCCACAAAAATCCGTTTCAAGCTATCTTATAGTTTTTAGAAAGCTCTCTTAACGTACAACAACAACCCCAACTTAGCCGCCCCAAAACAGTACCGAAAACAACAAAAAAACATGCTTGAAACTACTGTTCGCTACAGTACCAGAATGCGCCCCCAACTTCAAAATTCCGTTCTGGACAAACTGCAAGCTCAAATCACGATCTGTAAGATGCTATAGCTTCACAACATCCCAAAGTACCATTTCTATAAAAATATACAGCTCAACAACTAAAACATCGGGCTTCGCCACACAAATATCCAAGCAATCCGAATTTCAAGCCCTAATTGCGGCGATTGCTTCAAGTAAGTGATTAAAGGCTTCGATTTCTTACCATTCTTGCAAAACACACTTGAGTCGGCTTGATGAGACGTCGGATCACGAGCGCGCCAAAAAAAAAATTTCTTCTTTCTTTCCTCTCCCTGTTTCTCCGTTCCCCTGTTTTTCTTTTCGTTTCTGCCGAAGGCCTCTTTCTCTCCCTCTTTCTCTCTTTTTATAACCCAGCTGAAGGTTCCACACTTCTCCCTCAGCTTCCTTTTTTGACTTTTCAACCCTTTCTTTTCCTTTTTCTTTCTTTCTTTTTTTTTTTTTTAAAGAGCCCATATATTACAGTTTCGGTCTCCTTTATGTCAGTCCAATATGAATTGGGCAGGGTGAAGGGTGATCGAGTTTTAGGCAAATGAAAATCTTCCTTTGCAACATTTCTTCTTGATTAAATTTGTTAAGTTGCAGTGAATTTAAGTGAGAAAACAAATATGGCCTTCAAAGTCACCTCTAATCACCATTTGCTTCAAACATTCTAAAAGAACAAAAGTGTTTGATTGTTGATCTCAACATCTAATTTGTTAAAATGATTTCCACTATAAAAAGATATTACAAAGTATTACACTTTATAAAGAAACAATACAACAATGTAAATGATGAATGAAAAGATCCTTATATTACAAAGTTGTCAGTCCCTTGATTTTAGTATATTTAAGAATATGCTCATGATTTTGATTGACATTTCTACATTATTTTTCCTCGATTGATAAAGTAGTGCCTTAACTCCCCCTCAAATTGGGAATGGGACAATCCCAAATTCTCAATTTGTGACATAAGTTTCCAAAAGCATTTCTGGATAATGGCTTCATGAATAGATTGACTATTCAATGCACAAACAGAGCATACTCAGTCACGAGTTCCACAAGCCACTTTTTCTTGCACATAATGATAATCTAATTCAATACGTTTAATTGTTGCATATAACACAAGATCAATCGACATATAAATTGCACTGATATTATCACAAAATGATATTGGTGGATTTGAGAGATGAATACTTAAATTTCTTAAAAGGAAAGATACCCAACTAATCTTTGTAGTTGTCGATGTCGTTGCACGATACTCTACCTTGATACTAAATCGAACAACTGTTCGTGCTTCTTAGCATTCCATGATATACAATTACTACATGTACAAAATCTCGTAGTCAATCGTCGAGTCAAGCAGCAATTTTTCCAATCTACATCACAAAAGGCATACAACTCTATAGTGGGCTTGGACAAGATTCGCATTTCTTGATTTGTTGTGCTATTAACATAGCGCCAAATGTTTTTTACCAAAAAAAAAAACATAGCGCCAAATGCGCTTCACAATTTGAAAATGAGTCACAATAGGCTAATGCTGACAAATAAAATTGACTGCATATGAAATATCTGGACCCAACGATACTATGATATAGCATGGGATCCAAAAATAATTTCTCTGTTGAGCTAGAATGAGATCTGGTGGCTATAGGCATGGAAACTGGCTTGCAGTCCTCCATTTGAACACATTTAGGAATTAACAAAGCATATTGTTGCTGGCACAAATAAAGACCAACAGAAAAATTATTCCAACCTCCACAACCAAAAAGTAATGTAACGGGCCATATCCTTCATTGCAAATTCACTATTCAATGTAGAAATAAACCCATCAAGCAAGTTTGGGTCATTACCGATGACAATCATGTTGTTCACGCATAAAAGTAGAGCTAGAAACAGATTTTATAGATATATGAAACAAATTTTTCATTGGACCCTCAGAAAAATATGCATCAATAGGAAAAAAATAAAAAATAAAGAACAAATGTCCATTTACTGACAGGGCTAATTTATAGTAACTTTTGTAATTATTGCTAAGTATGCTGCATTACACAATGGGATGAGATGCTCGTACTTTTTGAAGTTTCTACATTGAGTCATGCCCTGTGTTTGTCATATTTGGTGCATTAGGAACTATAAATTGCATAATGACTCGTCTGTAGTTGATTTCTCACTCTGTTTTATGGATCTTAAGGCTATTGCTAAACTTGCATTAGGAACAATGTAGAGATTTTGATATTTATTCTAGACATTCCTTTACCATTAGCACACCTTACGTGACCTCCATTATACGCAAGGCAACCCCTTCATTGCCGACTCCTGAATCCTGTAGTCGTTTCAGAATCATTTTCGACAGGCGAGAGGACGAAGGGTCTCCTTCTGCCTCGCCCCGTCATTGCTGTTGACAAACGTACCAGAAAACATATATCTGGGACCAAAATCAGTCACTAAAGGGTCTCCTGTCTCGCCCTGTCGTTGCTGTTGAGGAACGTGCCAAAAAACATATATCTGGGACCAAAATCAGTCACTACACAGACTTCGGTCCATTATTACTAACGCTTTATAAAGGACAGAAACTGCACACGCTCCACAATCAAATCGAAGCAAATATGGCAAGTTTTTCACCTCCCCATTATCATTTGATTGGGAAATCACATGCCCCAATATCAGATCAAATTATTTATCAACAGATTCAACCACCTTTCCTTATGCCAAAGAGCTGCAAAATCCGAAGATTGAAAATATGAGTAACTTAGTCGACTTAATGGGATCCACAGAAGATGCAAGTCTATTGATACGCATACTCAATATCACAAAGGAACTAATGATAAAACTTCCCAGAACTTCACTTATTAGATTTTACACGACGTCCTACTTTTAGATTGTTGTAATTAAAAAGGTACGTCCATGATGGGGTGCGAGACCCTATTGAAAGGGTATGAAGGGGGAGGTATAAAAGCCTCCTGAAGGCAACCGTTGGTTGTTGTTGTTGGCAGAATGTACGCTTAGAGAAAACGTACGCTCCATTCTCTCCCCTTTCCATCAAGGCATTCCATTTCACTTTACAAGAACAGTTTGCATTTACACCGTGGAAATCGAGTGTTTTCCTGTGATTACATTCAGACCGACGTGAGGTAGTGTTGTTCATGTTACATCGGCAATTCAGTGTTCGTTCCGGGGCTATTTGCTATTTGCGCATCGGAATCAGGTAAGTCATCTTCCGCCGACTTGAATTCCATCATTGGTATCAGAGCCCGGTTGTGATTTCTGCATTATTTTTCATTATTTTTTCTCGTTTACCTTTTGATATTGAGATAAAGAGTATGAAATCTACAATGTTTGGATGTCTAATGGTCGGAATTGCCATCTGAAAACTCAAAATCGAACCAAAATGTAGAACGGGTTCAGGGTCGCGTACACCCGTACGGTTTTAGCCATTTTTCGAAATAATTTTTGGCCAAAATTAACTTTTGAATATATAGGGTGAAAGAACTCGTCGAGACGAGTCCGGCGATGGGTCGAGCGCTGCTGGAAGACGCCGGACGTGCCCACAAGAGTGGCCAGAAGCCGCTGCGCGTGGGCGCCACGCGCCTGAAGCGCTAGCTAAGCCAGCACGTGCGCAACACGCGCCGGTCGGCGAACCAACGCGTGTGCGTCACGCATGCGTCGCACGGAGCGACGCGATGCATGATGACATCATCCATGACGTAACGGATGACGTCATCCATGACGTCAGCGTCGGTGGCGGCCAACGATCCGACCCGACTTGACGACCCGACCCATTGACCGGTCAACGGTCGGACCGGTCACTGTTGGACCAAGTCGGACTAGCCAGGAGCCGTTTGGCTCGCTGGCGCGTGCGCCACACGCGCCGCGCACTCAGGCGGCGCGTGGGGGCGCGTGCAAGCTCCGATTGTAGTGTGGTCGGTGGCGTTTGATTCGTATGGATGTGTTTTACACTGTGGTATAATTATTTTATACTTTTGAATTTTATAAATGTATGAAAATGCGTAGGAAACCCTATGTACTCGTATTTTTGGGGTTTAATGCATAGTTTATTCATTTGTAGCTTGTATTTTCTTGTGGTTTAGGAAATACAGTAGCTAGCATGTGTGCAAATGATGTCATATATGCTGTGTAGAGCTTGGTTCGATGATATCATGTATATAGTTTAATATATTTGCAATTTTCTAGTTACTAGAAATTTCAAACAATGGTAGGAAATTCATTACATGTTGAATTGCGATTTTGATTAATAGTTGAAGCATAATTATTGTTAGTACGTTGGTTCATATCATGCTATGTTGTTATGTTGATGGAAAAATGTAGAAATTACGTAAGGTCATGTAATTATTTTTCCTAGTGGGAGTTCGTAGGTTAGTAGAATTCAAGGGAGTTTTCACCTAGAACTTAAAATTTGCGCAAATTAAACTAATTAATGATAATAGAACAATTGTACATAGAAGTTGATTGGGAACATAATGAACTTTTGCTTTTGTGTCTTTTGTTGAATTATCATTAATTTAGTTTGTCTTTGCTGCACATTAAATATGTGTGTTACTCTGTAAAGTGTGCTAGTATTAATTATGCGTTTATTATGTCAATGTGTTATAGCAATTGATTATGGTTTCGGCATCCAAGACCATTGTGGCTGACCTCAATAAGGGTGAGAAGCTGAACGGTGACAATTATGATATTTGGTACCGAAAGGTTCAATACATCCTCGAGGAGCAAGAGATTTTGAAAACTCTCAACCATACCATGGATGAACCTGAGCATGGAACTTCAACTCAACACATGAGATATCTAGAAGCTTATCAAGCTTGGAAAAAGAAAAATAGCATTACTCGCATCACGTTGCTAAGCTGTATGTAAGATAATCTCATGTGTGAGTTTGAAAGTTATGAAAAAGCTCAAGCTATGTGGATTGCCTTGAAAGATAAGTTTGGGGGTACATCTGTCACTAAGTTAAGGAGACTCACCATCAAGTTTGACACATTCCGAAAGCGCCCAAATGTAACAATGAGGCAGCATCTTCGGGAGATGTCAAACATGATTCGTGAGCTGAAGTCGGCAGGTCACTCCCTTACCGATGAACAGCAAGTTCAGGCTGTTATAAGGTCTCTTCCTGACAATTGGGAGCATATGAAGATCAATATGACGCATAATGAGAATATTGTCACTTTTGATGATATTACGCGTCATTTGGAATTAAAGGATGAGTGCCTAGAAGCTGCGAGATCCTCTACCCATGCTTATGTTGCTGAATCGAGTTCGCGCAAGGCTTCGGGCTTCAAGCGCAAAAGGAATTCTCAATTCAACAATAAAGGGAAGAAGACTGATCAGGCACCTAAGAGGGTTAAGACCTTCCAACACAAGAAGCGTGGTGGGAAGAAGGACAAGGCCAAGATGGAGTGCTACAATTGTGGCAAGATGGATCACTTTGCTCGTGAATGCACTGAGTCGAAAAAGGTACCTTATTACTCAATTACTTTGAGTAATGCTTTTGTTTCTAGTACTGTAATGCTTGCTGAATCTCATCCAATATGGACTATAGACTCAGGAGCAACAGACCACGTAACTAGAGACCAAAAAGCATTTGTGGAGTATCGTCGGATACCACCTGGAAGAAGATGGATATATGTTGGGAATAACACAAGAGTTGAAGTGAAGGTTATCGGCACATGTAAATTAATCTTACGTGGTGGTCGAAATCTATTCCTACATTATGTCCTTTATGCTCCAGATATTCGACAAAACTTGGTCTCTGTAGTTGTTCTTCTTAGCTTAGGTTATGTTTTGAACTTCCATGGTGATTGTGTTGACATTTTGTATGGAACAGTTTATTATGGTTCAGGTTATGTATCGAATGGTTTTATGGTGTTAGACATTGACTATGATCAGTACAATGTTAATGTCGATGGTTGTTTTTCTTTAATTGCATCTTCTAGTAATATTGAGATTGATGCAAGTACTTGGCATGCTAGATTAGGTCACATTGGATTGTAAAGAATGCAAAGATTAGCTAGAGAATGCCTTTTAGGGTCACTCACTAATGTTAGTCTATCCGTATGTGAACATTGTCTAGCGGGAAAAGCAATTAGAAAACTATTCGATAAAGAGACTAGAGCCGAATTTCCATTACAACTCATTCATTCTGATATTTGTGGTCCTTTGAATGTGAGAGCGAGGCATGGAGCCTCATATTTCATCACTTTCATATATGACTTCACGCGTTTCGGTTATATCTTTCTGATCTCCCATAAGTCAAAAGTATTAGACTGTTTTAGACGATATATAGCGATGGTAGAGAATTAGTTGAATTAAACAATAAATGCATTGAGAACCAATCGTCGACATGAGTATCTATCGGAGCAATTTAAGGCTCTTTATGATGAAAATGGAATTGTACGACAATTGACTATTCCCGGTATTCCACAACAAAATGGGGTAGTTGAGAGAAGGAATAGAACCCTATTGGAAATGGTTAGGTCTATGATGGCGCAAGCGAATTTACCTATCTTCTATTAGGGAGATGCGTTATTGACTGCTGCCTATATACTTAACCGAGTGCCCTCAAAATCGGTCATTTCCACCCCTTATGAATTATGGACTAGTAGGAAACCAGACTTGAGTAGTCTACGTCCATGGGGATGTGTAGCTTATGTTCATGATTCTTCCCATAAATATGGCAAATTAGGTCCTAGAGGGAATAAATGTATCTTTATAAGATATTCTGAACACTCCAAAGGGTACGTGTTCATAGGTGAACAGGCTGATGGAAATGTGACCGAGATGGAGTCACGAGATGTCACGTTCTTGGAGAACGATTTTTCTAATAGAGGTGAGATTGATAAGAATTTCCAATTATATGAGATGAAATATCCTAATAACACACCCACTAATGTTGTAGGGGGAAATGAAGATTTATCTCAACACACAAGACCTAGTGGGAGTGTTGCATCGCCTAACGAATCGAATTTAAGAGAAATTCAATTGCGTAAAAGTAATCGTAAAAGTATTCCCCGTCATCATTTTGAGATTGAAGGGGAAGCATTTATGATTGCTCAAAAAGACGATGCCGAGCCTAAGACTATTCAAGAGGCTCTCTCATCCTCTAATAAGGAAGAATGGAGAAAAGCTTTGGAAGATGAAATGGGGTCAATGAGGGCAAATCATGTTTGAGACTTGGTTGATCTACCACCCAATCGTAAGACCATTGGAAACAAATTGGTATTTAAGATTAAGCGAAGGGCGGATGGATCCATTGAAAAGTATAAGGCTCGCCTTGTGATGAAAAGTTATACTCAACAAGAGGGTATAGACTATGAGGAAACATTTTCACCAGTTGTAAGGTTTGCCTCAATACACCTTATTTTAGCCATCGTTACACATTTAGACCTAGAATTACATCAAATGGATGTAAAGACGGCATTTCTCAATGGAGAACTAGATGAGAAAATCTATATGAAACAACCAATAGGTTTCATAGCTAAAGGTCAAGAGCATAAAGTTTGCAAACTTCATCGCTCCATATATGGCCTTAAGCAATCATCTAGACAGTGGTATCTTCGTTTTCATCAAGCCATAACAACTTTTAGTTTCATGATGATCGAAGAAGATCACTGTGTATATGTCAAGCGGTCCAAAGATAAATTTGTGATTTTATCACTTTATATGGACGATATTCTGTTGGCTGGAAATGACAAGGTTTTGGTTATCACCATAAAAGAATGGTTGTCTTCCAATTTTGAAATGAAGGACATGAGAGAAGTTGCTTATATATTAGGAGTTAAGATCGAAAGAGATCGATCAAGGAAACTCCTTACTTTATCACAAGAGTCTTATATTATGAAGATCCTTGAACGATTCAATATGCAGCAATGTAATCCCATTGATACCCCTGTCATGCAAGGTGAAGGCCTAAGTACTGAGATGTGTCCTAAGACTCCAGAAGAAAATAAAGTAATAGAAATTGTTCCTTATGCTAGTGCAGTCGAAAGTTTGATGTATGCTATGATGTGTACTAGACCCGACATATGTTATGCCGTGGGATTGGTGAGCCGATATCAATCAAATCCCGGTCAAGCACACTGGAAAGCAGTGAAGAGGATCTTGAGATACTTGAAGGGTACTATGGACTATCGACTTTGTTGTCAAGGGAATGATTTACGCCTATTGGGCTACTTAGATGCCGATTGGGGTGGAGACTTGGATGAGCGTAAATCAATTTCTGGATATGCGTTCTTGCTCAATGGAGGTGCAATTTCTTAGAATAGCAAGAAACAGACATGCACGGCCTTGTCTATGATGGAGGCGGAATTTATTGCATGTTCTGCTGCAGTGCAAGAAGCAGTATGGCTAAAACGTTTCTTTGAAAATTTAGCCATTGTCACTGAGGTTCCTAGACCGCTGATAGTTTATTGCGATAGTCAAGCAGCCATTGCCTATGTGAAGGATCCCAAGTATCATGGGAGGATGAAGCACATTGACATAAAGAACAACTTCATCAGAGATATTGTAGCGCAGAAAGAAGTGATCCTACAATACGTTTCGACCAATAGAATGGTTGCTGATCCATTTACGAAGGCTATTCCTAGAGACATATTCTTGACCCATAGGATGTCACTAGGATTGCGTAGAATGTGATGTGTGTTATTGTAGAGGATCATTAATTTATATATTTGAGAACATATATATTGTACTTGTTTGTTTATTAGTGACTTGATATTTTATCAATAAGTATGAATACAATATGAGACTAGCACTACACATATATTATTGAAAAGTATGTCAGCAGGCAATGATTGGCTCACTCACACGAGCAATCGTCTCAATTGCTATAGTTAGTACGTTGAGATGAGACGTTATGTACAAATAAACGCTGAGGAGCAAGTTTAGTACATAAAATGAGATGTCGCCTTGATTGGAGTCAAAATGAGGTCTGTGGTTTATTTATAATAAGACCGAATATGATAGTCCCATAATCATGTATGTCTGTAAAATGCCGAATGCGAGTACTTGATTGGGCGCTATAGAAAGCGAGCTGATATAGCACTCGAGCTAAACATGAATACATGAGAAGCACGTGACTATGTTTAGGCTAAGATCCGTATAGTGGATATGGTTAATAAATGACATACGCTCTTATAGAAAGAGAAATCCACTATAGCATGTAATTCATATTACATGTGCATTGTACGACCGACAAGGGAAGGTGAGTAAAATTATCCCTATTTACTCATCGTGTGAGTCCTTGAGGTAATTTATAATTTACCTCATTTTGTGCCCTATATTACTTCTAACTATGTTCTCAAAGTGAAAGATCAATGTTGCTACTTTAGCATGTTATCGGCGGTCATGAATGGATATGGCCTTATAGGACGTCTCTAGGAAAGTAGTTGTTCTGAAATGGAGAGAGACATGAGTGCAAAGGAAAACTATTGTTGTTTTACATCTATCACATATATTTACTGGTCGACCAATTATATTGCCCTTATGTGGTTGCGGATATAATTGTAAATACATAGTGTTTTGAGAATAGTCAAGTATAACCTTTAAGGGACAGGTATACTTGAACCGATGTAACAAAATATATCTGAGGCACTGTGAGACATCGATTGTTTATTTCTTTTTGGGGTTGTAACTATTATGCCATCCCTAACAGGTGCATAATTTGAGCTCCCAAGTACAGGTGTACTCACTGGTCGCACGGCTTACTTGCCAGTATGAATTGTTTTGTAAAGTTGATGAATGTTGAATGCCTTATATTCTTGATAAAGTGCTATCAAGCTCATCATGTCCGAGTGGGAGATGTTGTAATTAAAAAGGTACGTCCATGATGGGGTGCGAGATACTATTGAAAGGTTATGAAGGGGAAGGTATAAAAGCCTCCTAAAGGCAACCGTTGGTTGTTGTTGTTGACAGAACGTACGCTTAGAGAAAACGTACGCTCCCTTCTCTCCTATTTCCATCAAGGCGTTCCATTTCACTTTACAAGAACAGTTTGCATTTACGCCGTGGAAATCGAGTGTTTTCCTTGTGATTACATTCAGATCGACGTGAGGTAGTGTTGTTCGTGTTACATCGGCAATTCAGTGTTCGTTCCGGGGCTATTTGCTGTTTGCGCATCGGAATCAGGTAAGTCATCTTCCGCCGACGTGAATTCCATCATAGATAAAGAAAGAAAATTCACCTCCAGAGAGCAGTAGCTCCACCGTTATCACAGAGCACACGGCATTCGGCACTACAAGGTCAATTTTTTCCCTCGAATGGGGCAACATTAGAAACTCAGAGCACTCGCAATCCACAACCTTCAATCCACAACCTTCACTAAAAGAAGATTGGATTGTATAGCAAAGTTCTACAGGTTAGCCAACTAGGTCCCTCTGCGGTTAAGTATTGACTCGCAGCTCACTTGGTTCGATAGCAAGGCCAAAGGATGGATCAGAAAGAAAAAACAAAATTCTTGGAGGTGAGTCCATAAGGAGAAGAGCTTCTTACAACATCGCAAATGGGGGAAGCTCACTCGTCCATATCCTCTTCTCCATCGGCTTCCGCCTCTTCATCCTCCCTCCTGAGCTGACCACATTACACTCCATTATATCAGAAGGAGCGTCGTCCGACGACGGAGGCAGAGGAGCCAATGTCCCGCCGCAGTTTTTCCTGTTGCACATATACCTGACGAAGAAGTATGCATGGGGGAAGTCCGTCTCTTTCTCCTCTGCAATACCCACCTCCGACCCGCTCATTTGTTCATCGGCATCCTCATCCATCCCTTCACTGTCACCATCATCATCTTCGCCAATATCATCGTGCTTATTCTCATCATCGGACCAATTGGCCTCAACCTTGCACCGGTCACAGTCGCAGGCGAACCCGTAGTCTTCCATCAACCTCCTCTGCCTATTCGCATAATTCAAGTTGACAGGAAAATAACTCAGGCAGATCTCCCTCCCTTGAGGGACATCATGGATCATCCGCACGATTATATCAGCATTGCCATCAGAAGCAGAGTCTACATAGTCAAATCTACAAGCATTTGGTAAGCAATCGTGGTTGAAGAAAGAAGCTCTTGGATAAATACCGTAAGCTCTCACCAATCTCTCCCCATCCACCTCGCCCCCACCCCGCGACGAAACCGGCTCCATCAAACTGAAAGCGTTGAGCTTGTCCTTCGACAGCAAGGCCACGATCAATTCAAGAGAAAACCCCTGAGGAGGGGGAGGACAAACCGAGGCCAGCAGCGAATGCAGTAACCGCGCGGCCGAGACGCTGTCGTCGGCGTGCGCCTCTCGGCCCTCCTTTTTCTGAGATCAAAGACAAACTTTTTCCTTTTTATTTTATCACTTTGTTTTTTTTTTTAACCTAAATTCCATTATTCTTAAGTTAATTTAAAGTTTGACGCAAAAGTAAATTTCAACATATAAAAACAAAATACGAATTTCATTAGAGATAACAAAAAAATCGAAGCTCACTTGCGTCAATTCTATGTACTCCCACTACTCTACTTCCTATACATCCAAAAAAAAAAAAAAAGGAAAAGAAAAAGGGCCACCCTCCTTTCATCTTATTTTATAGATATATGAAACAAAATTTCATTGAAACCTAAGAAAAATATTGCTTTAGCAAATGAATAAAAGTTGATTGTTTGATTAACGTAGTTACTCCTGTCTCTTTGTATGGTTTAACATTCAATCACAGAAAAATAGAGATAACATACTCAAAATACTCTTTTACACACTCTCTCTCAATTTCTAATAAGTAACTACACAAAAACGCCTGCCATAGGTTATAATCACGACTAAACTAATCAAATTACTGATGATTGATGATTATGATATTAATCTCTATTGTAAGCAATATGACTATTAATGTGATAAATAATCGGTGGTGTCGTTATATGATTCTTGCAATATACGAATTGCGGTGAATATACTCACCATTCTCAGAAATAATAATTCCCATAATTATTATTAAGCATGATGTATATAAAGGGATGTGATTTGAGTTTCCACATCGAGTTATGGAATATCACCCAAAAAAATTTTAGAAGACATAATACGCAAGACAACCCCATTTATTAGCTCATGCTGACTCCTTGAAACCTGTAACTGTTTCAGTATCATTTTTTACGGATGGAAGGATGATGTTCCTTCTGTCTCACCTCGTCGTCTTGCTGTTGAGAAACATACCGAGAAACATACAACTGGGGACCAAACTCAATCTCTACACAGCTCGAGACGATGAAAACACGAAAACGAGACACGCGAATAGGATGCCATTCGATGTTTCCTTATATGGGTGAGATTAGGGACATGAGGCAAGATCGCTGAGCTCAGACTGGAGAAAATAGCATCATACACCAGACATATCCTTGGCCGTCGAACTAGTGAGGAAAAAAGCCATGGACACTCACCAGCTCACAAGTCCAAACACAACCAGGCTAATATGGCCCCAAGGATTCTAAAGAGACAGAAAAAGACCTGTCCCTTAAGATCCACAAACAACCTTCTAATTAAATCAAAGCATATATGGCAAGTTTTTCCACCTCCCAACATCATAGGTGGGGAAATCCTATCCTCAGATCAAATCTCTTATCAATAGATTCAACCACCATTTCTAATGCCAAAGAGCTGCAAAATCCGAGGATGACAAATACGAGCAACTTAGTTAACTTAAAGGATCCACAAAACATTCCAGTTAATCAATACACATACTCAATGATATCACGAAGGAACTCATGGTAAATCTTCCCAGAACTTCAACTAATTAGATTTCAAATGATATCTTGAAGTAAATAAAGAAAGAAAATTCACCTCCAGAGAATTGCAGCTACACCATCGTCACAGATAGAGCACATGGCATTCGGCATCACAAGATCAATTTTTTCCCACCAAATGGCTGAAATTAGGAACTCGGTACTTGCAATCCACAACTTTCACCCCAAGAGGATTGGATTGTAAAGCAAAGTTCTACAAGCTATAGCCAACTGGGTCCCTCTACTGTTAAGTATTGACTAACAGCCGACTCGACTGGAGTGCAATGTAAGAATTATTGTGGCCCATATTATGTGATTTATTATATGGTTTAATAATTATTGAAATGCTATAAATAATTATTGGTTACGAGAAGGTACGACTCTAATAAAACAAAAGGGTATATCGCTTTGATGGAAGGCACCTTTTCAACGAACGTATAAAAGAGTCCGGTCCTCTCTCCACCCAAAAAAACGAACAACAGTAACTAAAAGAACGTATTCTCTCCTCCATCAATTGAATACATTAAGGTTTAGTGGGTTAAGGGAGAGAAATCGGATTTCTTCATTTGGTTTGAGTTCTTTCGGTTTTCTACAACGATCATCATATCATCAAGTGAAGCACTATGGATAAAGGTATGTCTTCATCTATTTGTGAAAATCATGAAGATCAAACGATCACTGATTTGTTATGTATTTCCGCATCAAGTATTATATGAATTGTCTAACATGCAAGGCCAAAGGATGGTCTAAAAAAAAAAAAATTCCCAGAAGTGAGTCCATAAGGAGAAGAGCTTCCTACAAGATCGCATCTCCGTCGGCTTCCGCCTCTTCATCCTCCCTTCTGAGTTGACCGCATACATTATTCCATTTTATCACAAGGACAGCCATCCGACGGAGGCAAAGGAGCCATTATCCTGCTGCAGTTTTTTCCTGTCGTGCATATACCTGACGAAGACATACGCATGGGGGAAGTCGGTCTCTTTCTCCTCCGTGATACCCAACTCTGACCTGCACATTTGTTCATCGGTGTCCTCATCCATCCCTTCATTGTCACGTGTCGTCTTCGCTGCTATCATGGTTCTCATTTTGGTCATCGGACCAATTGGCCCCAACCTTGCGCCAATCTGGCTAGACTCGAGCTCACCAAGTGTCGTTGACCTCTGGTGGGGTTTGAGCTCAACCTTGCCTATTGCAGGCAATCGGCCGAAGAAGAAGCAAAAAATAAAAATAAAACAATATCAAAAGAAGTGCATGGAAGTCCATACCAAGCCATGCAAAATATTTTCTAATTCATTTTCCCATTTCAACCAAATACCTAAAAATATTGTCATTCTCCTAGAAAAACTATTTACTGGAAAATATTTTTTGGATGCGTCACATTTTTATTATTTTATTATTATTTAAGTTTATTTTTGGGTTTCAGCCTTACGGAGCCAATGTAACATTGAACATGATCTAGTACAGTAGGTAGGTAATCACTTCTTCATCTGGACAACATTTCGGAAAATGGACAAGTCTCGCAATTACAACTCATGAGAGTTGATACACTTAACATAGACAAATTTGCAATGCATTCAACTCATGCTCCTAAATTTTATCTTTTTTCCACCCCTTCTTGCACACGATGCGTGTGCCCTAATGCTAATGAATTTATTTTATAAGAATTATTCTCAAAGCAAAAGGAGTGAACTGCCTTTAATTAGTTCTTTTTTGAAATCAATAGTGATCTGCATTTAATCAGTTCTTTTTTGGAATCAGTCTTTGAGCAAGAAAGGAATGTCCCCCAATTGGCTTATTTGGGACTAAAACTGAATGTGTTGCCCGCACCAAAGGGACCCAGAATGAGGTCATCAATATGCGTAATTAGGGCTTAACCAATTCATCAAAGTGACGTACTAATCTGATCGGGATGATCCGGCAATATATTTGTGTTTAGAGTTTACTAATCATAACAATTATAATGGATCCAAGTGCTTCTCGATTGGAGCTCATAAGCAATTATAATGGGTTGGAGCTCACTTGATTAGAGGTCATAAATGCTTGTAGCCGATTTCGTATGAAACAGGTGGAAGTATTTGAGTTTCACACAAGATGGTTATTGCCAGTCTTATTTGACATCTGAAGTTAATTAACAGGAAGTTATATGATTGTCGTGAACAAACCCTGCACACATAATACTATTACGTCACTATTTGTGGCAACATTTTTTCTTTTTTATATGTGCGATGTATGCATGAAAAAGGTGCATTGAGTACTAAACTTGAGACTTAAGTAAGAGATCTGGAATATCTCAAATATATAATCAAAAAACTACAACAAAAAAGAAGTACTATTTTAAGTCTAATGTTACGTCAAATATGTAAAGTTGGTGTCCAAATTGGCATTACACGTATTCCATCCACCGGAGCCCTTTGATTGAGAGAGACGCAAGGGAGATTCATCAAATTCACAGGCTAATACACGATCGGGGGATTACAGGCGTTGCGTGCATGAAATTCAAATCCTGGTGCAGGAGAAGCGAATCACATATACATGGCTTGTCCCGTAACTCATCTTGAAGCATTAGTTGGGCCTGGGCACCCCCAAACTTTCATCCCTCAGCACTCTTCACTCTTCCATTCTCTCCCTCTCCCCATGAATTCACCTCTTCTCTCACTCCTTTCAGCTTGAGGGGGAAAAAAAAAAGCAAGACCAAAGACCCTCCAGAGCAGAAACTAGTGGAACCCGTGAAACTTGTGGAACTATGTCTCCTATGGAACCGGACGAGTCCGACTCGATTGCCCCACTTGACGAGAGCCTCCCGTCCATGCCCTCCGACAACAAGGAGCAACGGTACTGGAAGATGCGGTCCATCTATAGGGTCCCCGCACGCATGACGGCCCTCAACCCCGAGGTCTACCAACCGCTAGTTGTCTCCTTCGGCCCCTACCACCACGGCAAGGAACGCCTCCTCCCCATGGAGGAACACAAGCACCGCGCGGTCCAACACTTCCTCAAGCGGTCCGAGAAGCCTATCGAGTGCTTCTTCGAGTCCCTGAGGGAGGTGGCATAGGACCTTGAGGAGAGCTATGACGCACTGGACCCAAAGTGGAAGGCAAGCAGCGGCGAGGGTGCGGCACGCGGGTTCCTGAAGCTGTTGATAACTGATGGCTGCTTCATGCTCGAGATCCTGAGGTTAGTAGCCGACGAGGTGGACGACTACGCGCCCAACGACCCCATCTTCAGTGAACACGGGAACATCCACATAATGTCAGACATTTCCCAGGATATGCTGATGCTGGAGAATCAGCTTCCGATGCTAGTGCTGGATCGGCTGGTGGCTGTGGAGAGCGATGGCAAGAAGGTTACTTTCTTAGATTTCGGTCGGTTGTAAGACGAGAAAATATTGCAAGTACGCAAACCGCCATACTTTGTGCACCTAATAGTACATCTTTGTGATCTCACATGAACCCTACGATGGATCCACCGAATCTAATGTTCTAAATGCATTGATTGCATGGTTCACAATCAACCGATAATTTGATTAGTAAATCTATCACCGAAACTTCATTTATTTCCCTTTTTCGCAAGTAGTATCAATACGACCACAACCTCATATTCAATGTGCTGACTTCACTCCAACAACACAGGACCACAAATTCGTCAGCAGGCTCCTCCTCAAGTTCTTATCGTTCCCCACCGAGGGCATCACAAGGATGGGCAAATGCCTGCACGTCCTGGACGTTTTCAGCAACAGTATGCTGATGGAGCCCAAGAAGAAGGACGAGGAGGTTACTTTCTTAGAATTCAGTCTGTCGTAAGAGATGCTATTGCAAGTATGCTAACCGCCATACTATGGGCACCTAACAGTACATCTTGGTCATGGGATCCACTGAATCTAATGCTCCCAATGCACTGGATGCACAGTTCTAGATCAATCGACAATTTGATGATTAAATCTATCACCGCCATAGGAAGCTATTTTTTTTCCCCCTTTTACTCAAGTAGTATCGATCCAACCACAATCTCAGATTCAATGTACTGACTTCACTCCAACAACACAGGACGACGAATCCGTCAACAGGTTCATCCTCAAGTTCTGCTCCCCCAGCAAGGGCTTCACATGGATGGGCAAATGCCTGCACGTCCTGGACGTTATCAGGACCAGCATGCTGATGGAGCCCAAGAAGGAGGACGAGGAGAAGAGGGAGGACAGTCGGGAGATTATACAGGCCACCGAGCTCAGCGAGCATGGGATCAAGTTCAAGAGGAGTAAGACCGACAGCATCAAGGACATCTCCTTTGCGGGTGGGACCCTGACGCTCCCCAAGATCTGGGTGGATGAAACCACCATGTCCATTTTCCTCAACCTCACTGCGTTCGAGTACCACCATGTCGGGACTGAAAACGAGGTCATGTCCTACATCTACTGCATGGACCAAATAATCAACAACGGGCAGGACGTCGCGCTGCTCCGCGCCAAGGGTATCATCGTGAATTATATGGAGAGCGATGAGGCGGTAGCCAAGATGTTCAACTCGCTGGGCAAGGTTGTGGGGTTCAACCTCAGCCCCAGCCTCACGGACGTGATCAAGAAGGTCAACAAGTACCGCAATACGCACTGGAACATGTGGAGGGCTAATCTCATCCACACCTACTTAAGGAATCCTTGGGTTGCATTGTCTCTCATCGCTGCCGTCTTTCTCTTCGCGCTCACCACAATTCAGACTGTATATTCCGTGCTCAGCTACTACAAATGAACACTTTGCCTCTCAGTACAACAATATACTGTCTTTTTTTCCACTTTTTTTGGTTTTTCTCCTGATGACGGATGCTCGATCATCGTCTCTTGATCGGTTTGGGTTGTTAAGAATGATTTTCCTCCTGCTTTCAGTCATGTTCATATCCCTCTTTCAATGTTTTGAATAATGGACATTTTTATTTTACCATTATCAAATGATGATTCTCTTGTTTCATTCTCCTTCATGGTTGTCCAATTTGAATCGGGTAGGGTGAAGAATGATCAAGTTTTAGGCAAATGAAATCTTCCATTGCACCATTTATTCTTGATTAAATTTGTGAATTGCAGTGAATTTAAGTGAGAAAACAAATGTGGCCTTCAAAGTCATCTCGAATCACCATTTGCTTCAAACATCCTAAAAGAACCTGGGTGTCGATGTTGATACCTAAATTTTGGTTAAGTATTTATGATAAAAATTGCATAAAAAAATTAGAGACCAACTGGACCTTAACAAAAAGGATTTTTGCACCACCTAGCTCTTAGTTTAATTTTACCATATTTTCGAATTAAAAAAAAAAAAAAAGTGAGGCTTGCGCAAGTGTGGCCTTCGCGCCCAGCCCCTCCTTTTTCCCTTCCACGTGGGCTCGAGCCCAGGCTGGGGCCGATGGGCCCGAGCCCGCCCGTCTCATTCATCCTATTCCTCCTACCTTCCTCACGCTGCACACCACGCGCGTACAGCAACCTATAGAGCAAGAGGGGCTGAGGACGGCGATGCATGTGGAGCAGCGCGAGGACCGGCAGGAGACTCGGACGGATGGGCGGGCACCTTCAATGCGGTAGAGGAGGCGACCTAGCTAGAGCTGCCTCGACTGGTGGGACGCCGGTTTGGCCGGGGGAGGGCGGTCAAAGCGCCGAAGACTGATAATCGAGGAGCCACCGCCGACCGGCCCCCCTTGCCCTATGAATAAGGCGTCGTGTGGAGGCCAAAAAGACACACACAAAGAGAGACACAGAAGTAGCGAGCACCGACCCCCCCCCCAGGAGTCATCTGGGCGTCCCAAGTGACCGAATCCGAGAGAGAGAGAGAGAGAGAGAGAGAGATTTGAGTTTGAGAGCTGTGAGCGATAGGGGTGATCGGGTCCAGGGTGGGTAGGGTTTAGACCTGGATCCTATACCCGACCCTGTTATAACCGGTTCTCATTTGCTAGACCCTATACCCGACCCACCATGTTTTTTCGATTCAGTTCCAGGGTTAACCCTGTTTCCACTAGAACCTGTTTTGTAATCTCCCAATAACCTATACAACTTCAAATTTTATATTAACACACAAGAAAATAATGTAATCCGCCTAATTTATATTGTAACATTAAGCATTGGTAATAAATAAATACGTGAACTTTTTGACTAAACGAAAAATTAAGGATCTATAGGGTTAATTATAATAAATAAAATCATAAGGCGAAGAATTAGCAACAAACATGGGTCTAATATTAGTCTTATTCCCACAATTACTATATGAAGCTACTCATTTATGCAAGCATAAATCCTCCTACAAAAGAGAAATTAGGCGAGCCAATCCTTGTGATACACAAGAATTTGGCGACGATGCACACCGTTCGTCCATTAGGCGGTGCGAGAGGGAACTGATGGGGGAGGGAAGCAAGTGAGAAAGAGGAATGACAAAGGAGGAGTGTCATGCGTGTTTGAGAGACCCAAGAAGAAAAACATTGTGTGACTGAAGGAATAAGAATAGAAATCGGGAGAAAAAAAAAAAGGTTTTGGACCTCTACTTACAAAACCGGTTCCAAAACCAGTCCAGGAATCGGTTTCCGGGTGAGTAATCACTTGGAACCTGTTCCCGAACTGGTTTAAACGGTTCCAAATTTTGGGAACCGATTCCCAGACCAGTTTCGACGGGAACCGGTTCCCGACCCTGTTTTCCGGGTGGGCCGGTCCGGGAATTGGGTATACCCGATCCGATTGAACACCCCTAGTGAGCGAGGGTCGAGGGCAAGATCTAAACTGTACGAGAGGGAAGGGAGATTTGAGGGGTAAAAAAAAAAAAAAAATCCAGATCCAAGGGAGAGAGAGGGTCGCGAGGACCCGGCCTCGCCGCCGCATGCACCACTGGTTGCTTGGCCCGCTGCCACCGCCGTGTAGCCACCGACGATGAGGCATGTTCTCGTCGCTCCCACCACCGCACGCGTCTATAGCCGTT
Source organism: Eucalyptus microcorys (assembly GCA_014182515.1). NCBI lineage: Eukaryota > Viridiplantae > Streptophyta > Magnoliopsida > Myrtales > Myrtaceae > Eucalyptus > Eucalyptus microcorys. The sequence goes on from CM024571.1 coordinate 21,357,853, forward strand.
GCCTTTCTGTCCCACGACGACCCAGCCACCCACCGGGCTCGATCGAGCCCCCCCTGCATCGTCGAACCCACCGTCGCCTCTTCTCTCGATCCACCGCCCAATGACTTCCCAGCCGCCCTCATTAGTGCCGTAGAGAGACAAAGAAGGAGAGAGGCGCGAGTTGGGTCAGATCCGGGTTGGGTGTGAGTCATAATCGAGTAGGGCTTTCGCTGCTAGGAGGGAGAAACGGGCCGGGCTTGTGTTTTTTACTTTGTTTTGGGTCTTGGCCAAATTCGAGGGCTAGGCCTCGCCTTTCATTTCCTTCGCAGCTGAAGGGCACGGTTGGGCTGGGCCCATTCGCAGAAACCAACCCAGCCAGAGGCCTGTGCCATGCGCCCAGGCCAAGTTTGACTAGGTCGGATGCGGAGTTCCGACTCAGATTCGTTTTTAGAATATGATATATTCTTATTTTAATATTAAAAAATAGAAAAATCCAAAAAATGATTTACACTTTCAAAAAAAGTGGAAAAACCCAAAAATATTTTATATTTTCCAAAAAAATCAGAAAAATAAAAAATAATCTTCAAAAAGAAAATCTTAAAAATAGCCTTTGATTGGTTTTTCTTAAAATGTGTGAAAATACTAAACAAAAAAATCAAAAAGAAAAAGAAATTGTGTTTAAGTTCTTGGAAGCAAATATTGGCTAATTCCAATTGTGCCCTTATGATATTTCCTTAATCGATTAGGAATTGAATCCTAAAATTCGTAATTAGTACAAAATGCTACATAAATGCTTTACTTGATATTTAAATAAGATTAGGTACCGAAAGACATTAATGATTAACTAATATAATCAAGTCTTTGATCCTAATTTTTCTGATTGTCTTTGGAGTGAAGTATATCTCCCCATATTTCACTTGAGTTTCTAATCGACCCACCTCAAATCGATTAATGGCAACTCTATAATGAAATTAACTTGCAGGTTAAAAACTCGAACCATAAATCATGAATTGGTGGATTTGGGAGAGCTCGCACCGAGCCTTATGCTTAGCGAGCCATTAACCTCCGCCCTCGCCAAAGATATAAAAAGGCACTGAAAAAGGGAGGTCACGCATTTTATTGTTGATCTCAACATATAATTTGTTGAAATGAATTAAAGATATTACAAAGCATTACGCTTTATAAGGAAACACACAATAATATAAATAATAAAGCTGTAAATTCCTTGATTTTAATATATTCAAGAATCTGCTTGTGATTTTCATTGACATTTCCATATTCTTCTCTCTTAATTGACAAATCAATGCCTTAACTCCCCTTCAAATTAGGAATGGGACAATTCCAGATTCTCAATTTGCAACGTAAGTTTCCAAATGCATTTTTGGAATAATAGCTTCGTGAAGAGATTAACAATTCGATGCACAAACAGAACATACTTAGTCACAAGAGTTCCATAAGCCACTTTTTCTCGCACATAATGATAATCTAATTTGATATGTTTAGTTCTTGCATATAACACAAGATTAATTAACATATGAATTGCACTGATATTATCACAAAATAATATTGATGGACTTAAGAGATGAACACCTAAATCTCTTAAAAGGAAAGATATCCAAACAATCTCAGCTATTGTCAACCAATTGCACAATGCTCTATATTGGCACTAAATTGAGCAATCCTTCACTACTTCTTAGCACTCCATAATATATAGTTACTACAGGTACAAAATATCACAGTTGATTGTCAAGTCAAGCAGCAATTTGCCCAACCTTCATCACAAAGGCACACAACTCTATAGTTAACTTGGACAAGATCTGCATTTCTTGATTTATTGTGCCACTGACATAGCGCAAAATGTGCTTCACAATTTGAAAATGAGTCACAGTAGGCCAATGTGTGAATTGAGATATAAAATTGAGCGCATATGAAATATCTAGACATGTGATGGTGAGATATTAAAGTGCTATGACAATACTTTGATATAACGTGAGATTCAAAAATAATTTTGCATTTGAGAGAATGAGTGCAAGTGGCTATAGGCATGGATCTTGGCTTGCAAACATCTATTTGAGCACATTCAAGAATTGACAAAGCATATGTGGTTGGAACAAATAAAGACTGTCAAATAATACACTGGCTCTATTCCCTTTATTGTGAATTCACTACTCAATGAAGAAATAAATCCATCAAGCAAGTTTGGATCATTGCTAATGACAATCATATCGTCCACGAATAAAAGTAGAGCTAGAATGCCATGATCTGATTTTTAAATGAACAACGAAGGATCTACAATGCTGCAAAAGAAACCAAATGCTAAAAGAAACAAGCTAAAATGATCAAACCATGCTTTTGATGCTTGCTTGATTCCACACAAAGCTCTCTCAAGCTTGCAAACATAATTCACGTTTTTTGGTCCTCAAAACAAGGCAGTTGCTCCATATAAATAGATTGTGACAGAAATAAATATTTATATAAAAATAAAAATAAAAATGACCAAAAAAATATTAAAAATGAAAAACAACAAATGGGGAGTAGATTAAAAAGAAAAAATCAAAGCCCACTTGCATCAATCGTACACTCTCACTACTCTCCCTCCTATACATCCGAAAAGACCCTCTTTTTATCTAATTTGTAGATATGAGAAACAAATTTTTCATTGGACCCTCAGAAAAATATGCATCCACAGGAAAAAAAAAAAAACAAATGTTGATATACTGACAATGCTAATTTATAATAACTTTTCTAATATAACTAAATACGTTGTATTACATAATGGGATGAGATGGCCATACTTTTTAAGTTTATACATTGAGTTATGCAATATCAATTTTGCAAACTTCAATCATCAAATTGATTTGAAATGCCTGTGTTTGTCATGTTTGGTGCATGAGGACCTATAAACTGCATAATGACTCGTCTGCAGTCTCACACTCTGTTCAATAGATTTTAAGGCTATTGTTAAACTTGGATTACGGTCTTTGCCTATTTTGTCTAATTGTAACATTGCACACAGATTTGTCTGTACAATGTAGGGATTTTGATATTTATTCTAGACATTCCATTACCATCAACACACCCCTCATTATATGCAAGGCAACCCCTTCATCGTCTCATGCCGACTCTTAAAGTCGGTAGTTGTTTCGGAATCATTTTCGACAAACAAGAGGACAAAGGGTCTCCTTCTGTCTCGCCCCATCGTTGCTGTTGAAAAACATACTAAGAAACATATATCTGGGACCAAAATCAGTCTCTACACAGACTCGAGACTATGGAGAAAGCAGGAACGGGACACGCGGGTAGAATGCCATTCCTTGTATGGATGAGATTAGGGACATGAGGCAAGTTGAGCTCGGATTCGAGACACTAGCATCATACACCGGATGTATCTTTGGCCGTCAAACTAGTTATCTAAGAGGTGGAAAAATTCACGAGCTCACGAGTCAAAACACAACCAGCCTACATAGCCCCCAAGGATGCCAGGAGACTCGCGGAAAAAACCTGTCCCTTAAGAACCACGAAAAGCCTTCAGTCTGTTATTAGCAGTACGTTATTAAGGAAAGAAACCGCACACGCTGCATAATCGAATCAAAGCAAATATGGCAAGCTTTTCACCTCCCCAACATCATTTCGTTGGGAAATCACATGCCCCAATATCAGATCAAATTATCATCAACAGGTTCAACAACCTTTCCTGATGTCAAAGCCTGGTCGACTTGAAGGGATCCACAGAACATGCAAGTTTATCGATACGCATACTTGATATCACAAAGGAACTAATGATAAAACTTCCCGGAACTTCACTTATCAGATTTTACACGATGTCCTATGTTTAGATAAAGAAAGAAAATTCACCTCCAGAGAGCAGTAGCTCCACCGTAATCACAGGGCACACAGCATTCGGCACTACAAGGTCAATTTTTTCCCTCGAATGGGGCAACATTAGAAACTCAGAGCACTTGCAATCCACAACCTTCACCAAAAGAAGATTGGATTGTATAGCAAAGTTCTACAAGTTAGCCAACTAGGTCCCTCTGCTGTTAAGTATTGACTCGCAGCTGACTTGGTTGGATAGCAAGGCCAAAGGATGGATCAGAAAGAAAAACAAAATTCTTGGAGGTGAGTCCATAAGGAGAAGAGCTTCTTACAACATCGCAAATGGGGGAAGCTCACTCGTCCATATCCTCTTCTCCATCGGCTTCCGCCTCTTCATCCTCCCTCCTGAGCTGACCACATACATTACACTCCATTATATCAGAAGGAGCATCGTCCGACGACGGAGGCAGAGGAGCCAATGTCCCGCCGCAGTTTTTCCTGTTGCACATATACCTGACGAAGAAATATGCATGGGGAAGTCCGTCTCTTTCTCCTCTGCAATACCCACCTCCGACCTGCTCATTTGTTCATCAGCATCCTCATCCATCCCTTCACCATCACCATCATCATCTTCGCCGATATCATCGTGCTCGTTCTCATCATCGGACCAATTGGCCTCAACCTTGCACCGATCGCAGTCGCACGTGAACCCGTAGTCTTCCATCAACCTCCTCTGCCTATTCGCATAATTCAAGTTGACAGGAAAATAACTCAGGCAGATCTCCCTCCCTTGAGGGACATCATGGATCATCCGCACGATTATATCAGTATTGCCATCAGAAGCAGAGTCCACATAGTCAAATCTACAAGCATTGGGCAGGCAATCGTGGTTGAAGAAAGAAGCTCTTGGATAAATACCGTAAGCTCTCACCGATCTCTCCCCATCCACCTCGCCCCCACCCCGCGACGAAACCGGCTCCATCAAACCGAAAGCATTGAGCTTGTCCTTCGACAGCAAGGCCACGATCAATTCAAGAGAAAACCCCTGAGGAAAAGGCGAACCCGGAGGAGAGGGAGGACAAACCGAGGCGAGCAGCGAATGCAGGAACCGCGCGGCCGAGACGCTGTCGTCGGCGTGCGCCTCTCGGCCCTCCTTTTTCTGAGGTCAAAGACAAACTTTTTCCTTTCCATTTTATCACTTTGTTTTTTTTTCCTAAATTCCGTTTTTCTTAAGTTAATTTGAAGTTTGACGCAAAAGTAAATTTCAACATATAAAAACAAAATACGAATTTCATTAGAGATAACAAAAAAATCGAAGCTCACTTCCGTCAATTCTATATACTCCCACCACTCTCCTTCCTAAACATCCAAAAAAAAAAAGAAAAAGAGCCACCCTCCTTTCATCTTATTTTATAGACATATAAAACAAAATTTCATTGAAACCTAAGAAAAATATTGCTTTAGCAAATGAATAAAAGTTGATTGTTTGATTAACGAAGTTACTCCTGTATCTTTGTATGGTTTGACATTCAATCACAGAAAAATAGAGATAACATACCCAAAATACTCTTTTACACACTCTCTTTCAATCCCTAATAAGTAACTACACAATAAGGCCTTAAGATAAGTTATAATCACGACTAAATTAATCAAAATACTGAGATTGATTCTCTATTGTAAGTAATCTTACTATTAATGTGATACATAATCAGTGGTGTCATTATATGATTCTTGCAATATACAAATTGTGGTAAATATACTCGCCATTCTAATAAATAATAATTCCCATAATTATTATTAAGCATGATGTATATGAAGGGATGAGATTTGAGTTTCCACATCGAGTTATGGAATATCACCCAAAAAATTTGAGAAGACATAATACGCAAGACAACCCCATTTACTAGCTCATGTTGACTCCTTGAAGCCTTTAGCTGTTTCAGTATCATTTTTGATGAATGGAAGGATGATGTTCCTTCTGTCTCACCTCGTCGTCTTGCTGTTGAGAAACATACCGAGAAACATATGACTGGGGACCAAACTCAGTCTCTACACAGGCTCGAGACGATGAAAATACGAAAACGAGATGCGCGAATAGGATGCCATTCGATGTTTCTTTATATGGGTGAGATTAGGGACATGAGGCAAGATCGCGGAGCTCGGATTGGAGAAAATAGTATCATACACCGGACATATCCTTGGCGGTCGAACTAGTGAGGGAAGAAGCCATGGAAACTCACCAGCTAACAAGTCCGAACACAACCAGGCTAATATGGCCCCAAGGATTCTAAAGAGACAGAAAAAGACCTGTCCCTTAAGATCCACAAACAACCTTCCAATTGAATCAAAGCATATATGGCAAGTTTTTCCACCTCCCAACATCATAGGTGAGGAAATCATATCCTCAGATCAAATCTCTTATCAATAGATTCAACCCCCATTTCTAATGCCAAAGAGCTGCAAAATCTGAGGATTGACAAATACGAGCAACTTAGTTAACTTAAAGGATCCGCAAAACATTCCAGTTAATCAATACACATACTCAATGATTCCACGGAGGAACTCATGGTAAATCTTCCCGGATCTTCACCTTATTAGATTTCAAATGATATCTTGAAGTAAATAAAGAATGAAAATTCACCTTCAGAGAATTGCAGCTACACCATCGTCACAGACAGAGCACATGGCATTCGGCATCACAAGATCAATTTTTTCCCACCAAATGGCTGAAATTAGGAACTCAGTACTCGCAATCCACAACTTTCACCACAAGAGGATTGGATTGTAAAGCAAAGTTCTACAAGCTAGCCAACTAGGTCCCTCTACCGTTAAGTATTGACTAACAGCTGACTTGGTTGGATAGCAAGGCCAAAGGATGGATCAGAGAGAAAAACAAAATTCTTGGAGGTGAGTCCATAAGGAGAAGAGCTTCTTACAACATCGCAAATGGGGGGAGCTCACTCGTCCATATCCTCTTCCCCATCGGCTTCCGCCTCTTCATCCTCCCTCCTGAGCTGACCACATACATTACACTCCATTATATCAGAAGGAGCATCATCCAACGATGGAGGCAGAGGAGCCAATGTCCCGCCGCAGTTTTTCCTGTTGCACATATACCTGACGAAGAAATATGCATGGGGGAAGTCCGTCTCTTTCTCCTCTGCAATGCCCACCTCTGACCCACTCATTTGTTCATCGGCATCCTCATCCATCCCTTCACCGTCACCGTCACCATCTTCGCCGATATCATCGTGCTCATTCTCGTTATCGAACCAATTGGCCTCGACCTTGCACCGATCACAATCGCAAGCGAACCCATAGTCTTCCATCAACCTCCTCTGCCTATTCACATAATTCAAATTGACAGGAAAATAACTCAGGCAGATCTCCCTCCCTTGAGGGAGATCATGGATCATCCGCACAATTATATCATTTCGATCTTTGCACTCAATGCGAATGAATCCTTTGTCCTAAGGGAATGATGTTTTTCACTTAACTCTCAAAAGTGTTTGAAAAATGTGTTTGGAAATGGCTTGCCTTTCCTCATCCTAAGTATTCTCTGCTTAGCATGATTAACATCTCCATTTCACTCTGTTGAGATCGTCTGAGTAGATTAATCTACATAGGGAATTCCGATTCAAAATGAATAATCCTCAAAACTGTTGGCTGGGTCCACCTTCATGTGGGGCCCAGCCAGCATTAAATAAAAAAAATTTTAAAAAAACAAAAAGAAATGAAAAGAACAAAAAGAAGTGGAATGGTCGTGCGTGGGGTATCCGTCAAAAAAGAAAAGAGAGGAGAGAGAAACAAAAAACTGCAAGCAAGGGAGAAGAGAAGAAAGGAAGAGGGCTGCAACTTTGCGGCTTGAATTTGAAGGCCAAATATTGACGGAATCGGCTCAAATTTCAGTATGTTGTTCATGAGATTGAGGCTACAAGTTGATGGTTTTTGTTTGTCGAAAACCGTCTCCGAATTCTCCAGTTGCGGTTAAGGTTTTTTTGCTCCAAACTTGTTTGTCTACCTATGTGGTGAGAAAAAGATGATTGTAATGTTGATGTTGAGTCTCTAGTGTGTGACTAGAGAAAAATACTTTGTGTATCCTACTATTCTTGGTGATTAGTCAATGTTTTTTGGGCAGTCCATGGTTTTTCCCGCATCGGGTTTTCCACGTTAAATCCTTGGTGTCGTTATTTGCTTTGTCTACTTATCATTTCGGCATTATATTTGCATATTGTGAGGTTATACATTGCTGGTTGTTGCTGGAGGCTAAGAGATTTTAAGTTGATTTAGTATCGGGGGAGAAATTGATCCTAGATTGCGTTTGGCCGTGGTGAATTGTGTCCCCGGGTTCTTCCCAACAAAGTGGTATCAGAGCTAAGGTTGAAATTCTAGTGTTAAATGGAAGAAACGAGCAGCACCATGTTTAAGTTAAATGCCTCGAATTATTCCATTTGGAAGCCTCGGATGGAAGATGTGTTATATTGCAAAGACTTATTTGATCCTATTGAGGGTGATGAAGCCAAAGGAGATAAGGAAGACAAAGAATGGTAGAGAATGAATTGGAAAACGGTTGGGTTTATCCGACAATGGATTGATGATAATGTGTTTCATTATGTTGCTCAAGAAACAAAGGCGGACACTTTGTGGAAGAAATTACAAAATCTCTATGAGAGAAAAACTCCACAAAATAAAGCTCTTCTAGTTAAGCGACTTGTGAATTTGAGATACAATGAGGGGAGTAATATGGCGGAACACTTGAGTGAATTTCAAGATGTTGTAAATCAATTGACAAATCTTGAGATTGATCTTGGTGGTGAATTGCAAGCATGCTTATTACTTGATACTCTTCCTGATAGTTGGGACACATTGGTTGTGGCATTAAACAACTCGGCTCCTTTTGGTGTGCTTTCTATGAGCATGGTTAAAGAAAGTTTGTTCAATGAAGAAACAAGAAGAAAAGGCTTGAATTATGCTTCTACATCGGATGCTCTTGTTATAGAAAACAAGGCGAGAAGTCAATCAAGAAAATTTCAAAGAAATGATACCCGAGGCAAGTCAAGAGAAAGGTCGAAATCAAGACTGAGGAGGAGTGTCAAGTGTTATAATTGCGGCAAAATGGGACATTATGCAAAAGAGTGTTGGTTGCCAAAGAGAGATAGATCCCATGATAGAAATGGAGATCGAAAGAATGAAGAGAAACAAGCTACAACAACGGTTTCATCCAATGGCGATATTGTGTTTGTATGTGACGATGGATATGTGACTCTTATATGCTAGGACTCTACATGGGTTGTTGATTCTGCAGCTTCTTTTCATGTCACTTCACGACATGATTACTTTGCTTCTTATCGCAGCAGCAACTTTGGTTGTATTAGGATGGGAAATAGTGATGTTTCCAAGGTTATTGGCATGGGAGATGTTTATTTGGAAACCGATGTCAAATGTAATTTGCTTTTGAAAAATGTGAGACATGTTATGGATATTCGACTTTACTTGATCTCTACGGGTGCCTTGGATGTTAATGATTATTGTAATTCCTTCTTTGATGGCAAATGGAAGTTGACTAAAGGTTCCATGATAGTTGTAAAAGGTAAGAAGACAGGCTCTCTCTACACCATGCAAGCTGACTTGATTAAAGAAGAGGTAAATGCAGTGGAGGATTCCTCGATTGATTTATGGCATATGAGGCTTGGTCATCTTAGTAAGAAAGGACTTGAAACTCTTGCTAGAAAGAACCTTTTACCTTTGAAGGAGAAAACTCTAAAGGAATGCACTCATTGTCTTACAGGTAAGCAACATAGATTCTCATTTAATAGTTCCTCTCCACACACGAAATCAAATGTACTTGATTTAGTTCACACTGATGTGTGTTGCATGGATGCTAGAACTCTTGGAGGTGCATTATACTTTGTGACATTTATTGATGACTGTTCTAGAAAAGTGTGGGCTATTGCTTTGAAGTCTAAAGATCGGGTACTTGCGACTTTCAAGCAATTTCATGTCAATGTGGAAAGAGAAACCGGGAATAAGCTGAAATGTGTTTGGGCTGACAATGGTGGTGAATATAGAGGCCCATTTGAACACTATTGCAGGGATTATGGTATCAAGCTTGAGAAGTCTATTCCAAAAACACCACAGCATAATGGAGTGGCAGAGAGAATGAACCTAACAATAAATGATCGGATTCGGTGTATGCTTTCTCATGCGAAGTTGCCTAAGTCATTTTGGGGTGAAGCGATGAGAACAGCAGTGGACTTGATAAATCTATCTCCATCGATTCCTCTTAAGGGGGATGTTCCGCAAAGAGTTTGGAGTGGCAAAGATGTTTCCTACAGCCATCTAAAAGTGTTCGATTGTCGGACATTTGTGCATGTTTCAAGAGATGAAAGATCCAAGCTTGATGACAAGTCTAAACAATATATTTTCTTAGGTTATGGACATGAAGAGTTTGGCTACAGGTTATGGGATCCAGTTGCAAAGAAAGTCATTAGAAGCTGAGATGTAGTGTTTTGTGAGTATGAAACTACTAAAGACATTGACAAGGTGGAAAGACCAAAGAATGTAGCTCAACATTCAGTTAGTTTCAGCCCAAATCCTTATAATGTTTATAGAAATCATGGGGGAGAAGTGCATGAAAATCATGAAGATGGTAAATCCTCACATAATGTTGACTCTTCAGCTGAGACAAGTAAAATAACTTAGCAAGAGCAATCTATCCCACCTCAAGTTAGAAGATCTGAAAGAGAGCATAGGCCTTCTCAAAAATATTTGCCGCATGAGTATGTGTTACTCACTGATGCAGGAAAGCTAGAAACTTATGAAGAGGCTATATCATGTGGACGAAAGAATGAGTGGCATGAAGCTATGCAAGAGGAGCTTAAATCCTTGCATGAGAACCACGCATTTGAATTGGTGAAGTTGCCTAGGGGTAAAAGAACACTCACAAATAAGTGGGTGTATAAGTTGAAGACGGAAGAAAATAGTTTGCAACTACGATACAAGGCTAGACTTGTTGTGAAAGGCTTCCGTCAAAAGAAGGGCATAGACTTTGAAGAGATTTTTTCACCAGTTGTAAAGATGTCTTCTATTCGAGTTGTTCTTGGGTTGGCCATCAATTTAAATTTAGAAATTGAACAACTTGGTGTAAAGACGGCTTTTCTTCATGAAGACCTAGAATAAGAGATATATATGGAGCAACCGGAGAGTTTTGAAATTAAAGGCAATGAGCACCTTATATGTAGATTGAGGAATAGCTTATATGGTCTCAAGCAAGTGCCAAGGCAGTGGTATATGAAGTTTGAATCATTCATGGAAGAACAAGGATACAGTAAGACAAACTCCGATTCTTGTGTCTTTATGAAAAGATTCTCAGATAATGATTTTGTTATTCTCCTACTTTATGCGGATGATATGTTGATTGTTAGGCATGATGCCAAGAAAATCAAGAGCTTGAAAATTGAGTTGAGTAAAGCTTTTAAATGAAAGACCTAGGCTCAGCTAAGCAAATCTTAGGCATGAGAATTACTCGTGATAGGAAGAATAAGAAACTGTGATTATCTCAAGAGAAGTATATTGAGAAGGTGCTTGAAAGATTCGATATGAGCACATGTAAACAGGTGAGTACTCCACTTGCAGGCCATTTCAAGTTAAGTAGTAATAAGTGTCCTTCAAGTGAGAAAGAGAAGGTTGAGATGATGAAAATTTCTTATGCATCGGCTGTGGGTAGTTTGATGTACACCATGGTTTGTACAAGACCCGATATTGCTCATGTAGTTGGTGTTGTAAGTAGATTTCTCTCTAATCCAGGTAAGGAGCATTGGATCACTGTTAAATGGATTCTGAGATATCTTAGAGGCACTTCTACACTTTGCTTGTGTTATGGAAATGCGAAGCCTGAGTTGAGTGGCTACTCGGATGTGGACTATGCCGGTGATATTGATTCTCGGAAATACACATCGGGTTATATAATAATCTTTGCAGGGGGGAGCTGTTTCATGGCAATCAAGTTGCAAAAATGTATTGCTTTGTCTACAACTGAAGTGGAGTATATTGCTATTACCGAAGGAGGTAAAGAACTTTTGTGGATGCAAAAATTCCTACAAGAGTTAGGCTTGAAGCAAGAGAAGTTTGTTCTATATTGTGATAGCATGAGTGCTATCCATCTTAGCAAGAATCCGGTGTTGCATTCAAGATCGAAGCATGTTGATGTGAAGTATCATTGGATCCGAGAAAAGTTAGAAGAGAAGCTCTTCCTACTTGAGAAAGTTCATACCGACAACAATAGGCCCGACATGATGACCAAAGCCTTGCCCATGATGAAGCTTGATGCTTGTAGAAGCAAAGCGGGCATGACGAACCTTCCCACATGAGGTGGAGGGGGAGATTTGTTGGCTGGGTCCACCTTCATGTGGGGCCCAGGCAGCATTAAATAAGAAAAATTAAAAAAAAAAAAAGAACAAAAATAAGTGGAATGGTCGTGCGTGGGGTATCTGTCGAAAAAGAAAAGAGAGGAGAGAGAAACAGAAAACTGCAAGCAAGGGAGAAGAGAAGAAAGGAAGAGGGTTACAACTTTGCGGCTTGAATTCAAAGGCCAAATATTGACGGAATCGGCTCAAATTTCAGTATGTTGTTCATGAGACCAAGGGCTACAAGTTTATGGTTTTTGTTCGTCAAGAATCGTCTCCGAATTCTTCAATTGCAATTAAGGTTTTCTTGCTCCAAACTTATTTGTCTACCTATGTGGTGAGAAAAATATGATTGTAATGTTGATGTTGAGTCTCTAGTGTGTGACTAGAGAAGAATATTTTGTGTATCCTACTATTCTTGGTGATTAGTCGATGTTTTTAGGCGGTCTGTGGTTTTTCCCGCATCGGGTTTTTCACGTTAAATCATTGGTGTCGTTATTTGCTCTGTCTACTTATCATTTCGGCATTATATTTGCATATTGTGAGCCTATACATTGCTAGTTGTTGCTGGGGGCTAAGAGATTTTAAGTTGATTTAGTATCAATGGAGAAATTGATCCTGGATTGCGTTTGGTTGTGGTGAATTGTGTCCCCAGGTTCTCCCCAACAAAACATGAAAATAATTTTGAGATAAAAACGATGTTCAAAAACCTTGTAGAAAGTTTTTTTTTTTGAGATTATTCATTTTGTGCTTGTCTCTAGGAAAGTGCAAAAGGTTCTTTTTTTCTTTGTAATGGAAAGTCTCCGTTTTTTTTTTTTTTTTGGAATGAGGACCTGCGGCATGGTGACCCAATAACCCTATAAAGAATGTGAAAAAATATGTTGGTGCAAAAATCTTTAGGGATTGAAATGTTGGAAACGATACATTGTTACCCTTCACTCACTTTTATCCTTTGAGTGCTAACATTTCTTGGATTCACCCTCGTGGATATCTGGTAACTCGACATTATTTTCACTTGCATTTGTCTTTAAGTGTCTGATGTCTCCTAAGTCAAGTGTTGCTCCACCGTGCTTTGTCTGAAAGTTTTTGTTTTGTTCGAGTCTACTCTTTTCCTTTTAGAGATTGTGTAGTTCCGGCCTAGGTTGTCCTCACGTAGTCTCATTATTTGCTAGGTATTTGCCTCATGAAATTCTACACAAATGGAGAGACAAGTCATTCCTAAAATAAATCAAATTTAACTTGGAACGATTACCACCTTTTACTCGAGGACAACATTTGATGACCGATTCTCTTTTGTATACATCTAAATCTTGAAGTATTGTCTTAGTCTTACAGACCACCAATAATCATTTCCATGCAAAGATTGGATGCCTAGAAGAGATGAAGATGGTGAGTAGATAACTTGATGGTGACATTTCCAACACAACTTCGACAAAATAGATGAGTGCAAAAATCAATCCCCGTCCTAGCTTGAAAGTCCTCTTATTTGTATGGTCAAATGAGAAAATGTCAAAGAGTGGCCGTTATTCGCATCCTGTGAGAAGAAGACAATGTCAATATATGAATGAGAGAATGATCTCTTAATGAGATCGCCTCTTACAATGAAATCAAGGTGACGGTACATGTCCCATAGTCCTTGTTATGGGGTTTTAGTATTTCGCCAAGATTTTATCATAAGAGAAGGGGCGTCATTAAAAGAAATCAATCCGCGGCCATCAATCGAACGTCCACTCTTATTCTAAAAGTTTCACAGGCAAAAGTGGCATTAATTTTTGAAAGATTGATTTGTAATTTTACTCTTGTAGAAAAGAGGTGACTTTTATTTTGAGAAATCTGTACACAAAATGTACTTTGAATTTCAGTCCCAGAATGTGAGAATGAAAGAATTTGATTGAAAATGCAATTACATTTTTTGTGCCCCAATATTTAATCATGACTTGGAAGAATTTTTGGACAAGATATGAGTTTGAGCCCATAACTGAAAATCTAAACAAAACCAGGCATTCAACAGGGCAAAAATCAAAGGTGTTTAAAACTTTCATCCAATGTTCACTTAAGAATGATTGCCAATTTTTTCAATTATAAACCCACATCACAGAGGGCATTCGATTGGTCGCGAATTTCAATATGAAAATTCAATTAAAAAAAAGAATAAAAAAGAAGAATGATACTTATAGTGGGGGATGATTTTCCTCTTTTTTTTTTTTTAATTACATAGACATGCACATGAGATTTGGTTCGATTTATACTCTATACGGCTCAAAATAGAGCCATAGGATCACCGGACTGAACCAACAAGGTTGTGACTAGGTCGGGTTACTCATGACTGCGGCTTCATCAAAAAACTGACCCATGTCGCGCGGTTGCAGACCGAAGTGGGTACCTTCGACATGAAGAAAGAAATTTCGGGATAGAAATGGGCGACTCGTACTACATGGTTGTTGTCGAAGTGGTATCCACCTCAACACCATCCTAAGTGATCCTATGCAGCCCAGGTCCGGTGACAGGTAGTGTGTGCTAGGGTGTAGTACAATGCAAAGGATACATGCATAACAATTTATAGGCAAACAACACTCCGTACATAATAAATAAACCATACATTCCTACACCTCCCTACAAGACAAAGTTGAGCAAACACTTTCCCTTATACCTCCTATTATGCAAAAACATTTAACACCTTTAATGTTAGGGGCATACCTAGAATCCTCACTACCAAATAAAAATATTTTTGAACAAGATTAATTTTGGCCTAAGTTCTCTAAGGTTTAAAACCAAATCCCAACGGAGTCACCAAGCTATCATGACCTACCCTCGGGGGGAGGGAACAGATTTAGGGGTATTGCCTAAAAAATGGGCCTAAGGCCCATGATCAGATGCAGGCTCTCCCAAGCCCATACCTCGCGCAACATTGAGGTATTTTTAAGAGTTTTGGAAAAAGGAGTCGCCACTAGCCTATTAGGGTCGGCTAGAAACCAAGTGAGGCACGGGAGCATGCCACATTTCCTACGCAACCAGAGAATCTAGGGTCGGGAACTTGATTACACTAATTGACCAATTAGTGCTATTTCGGTACCTAATCTTGTTCATCTTAAAAGAAAATATTTTTGTCAGACAGTTTGGATTGATTTTATACTTATCCATTAATATATGAGATGATCATGCAAGTGCACAATCATTAAAGTAACAAACATAGATACCAAGATCCTAATTGCAGTAAAATTAAACACGTGCAATTAAGCATAATTAACTATGCAAATTAAACATACGATATAATCAAAATACAAGCAAGTAAAGGCCTAATTACACTAAAATGACAAGATATGGCAATCCCTAACCAAACCCTACATTTTTTTAATTTTCCAATTTTTTAATTATTTAATTTTTAATTTTTTAAAAAATAATAATAGTTATTTTTTTTTTTTTTGGCCGAATCAGGTCGGGTGCGGTCGACTGGACCTGGGTCTAACCTAGTCGGGGTAGGTTGATCAGACTCGCCCAGGTTTTGCCTGGATGGGGGCCGGGCCGATCGGCCCACCCGAAATACAAGGCCCAACCAACCTTGGTCAAGCCTTCCTTGGTTTGGATTGGGCCCAACCAGCGGGCCCAATCTGGTCTAAGCTTTTTCATTTTAAAAATGAGGCCCATAAGCCCAATGTACTAAAACAGCCCAAACCCAGCCCGGATTGCTCAAAACCTTACCCGATGGGGCTTTCGCCTGACCCGGCCAAGACCCGGTTCGTGCCTCCTCTCTCTCTCCTGCTGTTTCACGGCATCGAAGGAGGATGGCCGGGACATCAAGCGGCGATTCTGTGTCGACAGCGGCGGCGACATAGCGGATGGCTGCGATGACGCGGCGTGTGGCTGCAGCGACGGGCTAGTGGTGCGACTGGGCTGGACTGGTGCTACAATGGCGAAAGCTCGCAAGTGAGGCGGTGGACAAAGACCAGCGAAGCGGAAACAGGGGCAGCCGACGCGGAGGACGGCAGGCTCAACTGTTGGCGTGGCGGTCGTCGCGGCTACAAGTGGGGGTGAGGCGGAGGCGAAGCGGTCACGGGCTTCGGGCGCAACGAAGGTAGAGCAACGACGTCACATGGTTGTTGGTGTCACGAGGATCGAACAGCGATGACCGGAGGCTCGGGCAGCAGGGGACGTCGGGTCAGAGGCGCAAGCGCGGACGGAGACGCTGGTGGGCAGATCTCGAACAAAGCAGGGAGGCAAACGGGCAACAACCGGCTGCTGGCGTTGGGTTGCGGTGGAAAGGCGACCAAGAGCAGCAGCGCAGGCGTCGGGTCGTCGTGGATCGGCCCGGAGACGGCGGCGGAGGTGCGGCGGAGGGGGCTCGGTAGATGCGGGATCTCGCAAGTTGCAATCGAGGCGGAACAGATGCAAATCGGCACCGGGTGGTTGTGGACGGTTGGCGGAGCAACGGTGGTCAACGGTTCGCTTGCCGGCGTTAGGTGGAGGCGCAGTGGTCGGCGCGGGATCTACAGCGCAATGGCTGGAGCGACGGCGTTGTTCCGGGGGGTCAAGCGGCCAAGAGCTGCTGAGGAAAAAAAGGATTTTTTTTTCCTTTTTCCTTTTTTTTTTTTTCTCTACTACACGTCAACTCTCTCTCTCTCTGTTCACATTGCTGTCTCTGAATCTCTACTCCCCCTCTTCATTCTCTCTCTCTCTCTAGCTCTTCCTCCCCTTGTCGTTCCCCTCTCCCTGTGCTTTTTTGCTGTCTTTCCTTTTCTTTTGCTGTAGGTTCTTGCGAGACAGGCTGGAGGAGGACGAAGGCTGGCGTGGGCCGAGTCAAAAGGGAAACGGGCTTGGGCCGCGTAGGGGAAAGAGAGGCGGGCGAGGCCGGGCCAATGCCGATCCGGCCCGACCCAACCTCTAGGTGTTTTTTCTTTTTCTTTTTCTTTTTCTTTTTTTTTTTCTTTTTTTGTTGTTTTGTTGTTTTTTTTTCTCTTTGTCTCTTCTCTTTTTTTTTAGTGACTAATTCCTAATTTTGTATGTGATTGAGTCATAAATAAAATAGTAAAATTTAGGTGTCAACAAATCTAATTACCGATGATTGATAGTTTCAATATCCATCTGTATTTTAAATGACCTGCATATTAGTGTGATATATAATCAAAGGTCTCATTATATAACACTTACAATATATGAATTGCATTTAATGTACTCACCATTCCAATTACTAAATAATTCATCCGACCAAAAAAAAAAATTACTAATAATTCCTATAATTATCATTAAGTACGATGTATTACATAAAGGGATGAGATCTGAGTTTCCACGTCGAGTTATGCAATAAATTTGAGAAGATATAATATGGGAGACAACCCCTTTTATAAGCTTATGCTGGCTCCTTGAAGCCTGTAGCTGTTTCAGTATCATTTTTGACAGACGGAAGGACGAGGTTCCTTCTGTCTCACCCCGTCATCTTGCTGTCTACAAACATGCCAACAAACATATAACTGGGACCAAAATCAGTCTCTACACAGGCTCACGACAATGAAAACATGAAAACGAGACACGCAAATAGAATGCCAATCGATGTTTCCTCATACAGGTGAGATTAGGGATGTGAGGCGGGATCGTTGAGATCGGATTGGAGAAACTAGCATCATGCACCGGACCTTGGCCGTCAAACTAGTTATGGAAGAAGCAATGGAAATTTATCAGCTTATAAGTCCAAACACAACCAGGCTAGTATGGCCCCAAGGATTCTAAAGAAAGAAAAAGACCTGTCCCTTAAGATCCACAAACAGCCTTCAAATTGAATCAAAGTATATATGGCAAGTTTTTCCACCTCCCAACGTCATAGGTGGGGAAATCATATCCTCAGATCAACTCTCTTATCAATAGATTCAACCACCATTTCTAATGTCAAAGAGCTGCACACTCTGAAGATTGAAAAACATGAGCAACTTAGTTAACTTCAAGGATCCACAGAACATTCCAGTTTATCAATACGCATACACGATTTCAAGAAGGAACTCATGGTAAAACTTCCCTGCAATTCAGTCATCAGATTTTACGTGATGTCCTCGCTGTAGATAAAGAAAGAAAATTCACCTCCACAGAATAGTAGCTCCCCCATAGTCACAGAACATGGCGTTCAGCCTTACAAGCTCAATTTTTTCCTTCAAAACGGGTGACATTAGAATTTCAGAATACCCGCAATCCACAACTTTCGCCCGAAGAAGATTGGATTGTAAAGCAAAGTTCTACAAGCTAGCCAACTAGGTCTCCCTCTGCTATTAAGTATTGACTATCAGCTGACTTGGTTAGACAGCAAGGCCAAAGGATGGATCAGAAAGAAAAACAATATTCCCGGAAGTGAGTCCATGAGGAGAAGAGCTTCGTACACATCACGAATAGAGGAATCTCACTCATCGCTATCCTCTTCTCCGTCGGCTCCCGCCTCTTCATTCTCCCTCCTGAGCTGACCACTTACATTACACTCCATTATATCAGAAGGAGAGCCGTCCGACGGAGGCAAAGGAGCCATTGTCCCGCTGCAGTTTTTCCTGCTGCACATATAGGGGAAGTCGATCTCATTTGTTCATCCGCGTCCTCATCCATCCCTTCTTCGTCACCATCGTCCTCTTCGCCGGTATCATCATGCTCATTCTTGTCATTGGACCAATTGGCCTCGACCGTGTGACGATTTGGCTAGACCCAAGCTCACCGAGCCTCGATGGCCTCTAGTGAGGCTTGAGCTCATTGGAATCTGGCGATCTCAATCCTGTAGCAGGTAATCGGCCAAAGAAAAAGCAAAAAGAAAAAGAAAAAATAAAAAGTAATTAAAAATTCAATTTAAAAAAGTAAAGAAAAAATGAAAAATAAAAATAAAAATAAAAATAAAACATTATTAAAAGGAGTGCATGGAGGTCCATGCCAAACGATGGAATTTTCTAATTTATTTTCACAAGCGGTTGAAAATATTGTTATTCTCCTAGAAAAATAATTTCTGGAGATTCATCACTTTTTATTATTTTATTATTTTTTAAGTTTATTTTCGGTTTCTAGCCAAACAGGGCCAATGTAACATTGACTTGATCAAGTATAGTAAGTAGGTAATCACTTCTTCATCCGGACAACATTTAAATAGTCTCACAATTATAAATCATGAGTAGTAGATACACTTAAACTAGATAAATCCACAATGCATTGGACTCATGCACCTAAATTTTATCCCTTTTTTCTTCCCTACTTGCACACGATATGTGTCCTAATGCTAATGAATTTACTTTATATCTTTTTCATCCCAACTTCACCACGATTCTTCTCAAAGCAAAAGTAGTGAACTGCCTTTAACCTATTCTGTTTTTTAATCAGTCTTTGAGCAAGAAAGGAATGTCCCCCAGTTGGCTTATTTGGGACTACAATTGAATGTGCTGCCCGTGCGAAAGGGACACGGAATGAGGTCATCAATATGCGTAATTAGGGCTTAACCAATTCATCAAAATGACGTATTAATCTGATCGAGTGATGGAATTAATCACTTTCGGATTTAATCGTCATCCTGCAATATATTTGTGTCTAGAGTTTACAGGTTATAGCAGTTATAATGGATCCAAGTGCTTCTCGATTGGAGCTCTGAGTGGGAGCATTTGAGTTTCACACAAGATGTCTAAAACCCGTCTTATATGCCATCTAAAGTTAATTAACAAAAAGTTATATGATTGTCATGAGCCAAAAAAAAAAAATTTGTTTTTTGGTTTTAGGCAAATGGAGCGAATGTGACATTGACTTAATCTAGTACAGTAAGTAGGCAATCACTTCTTCATTTGAACGACATTTAAGTGGTCTCACGATTACAACTCAAGAGTGGTAGAAACACTTAAAATAGACAAATCCACAATGCAACCCCCCCCCCCTCCTTCGTGCACACGATATGTGTGCCCTAACACTAATGAATTTACTTTATATCCTTTTTCATCCCAGCTTCACAAGGATTCTTCTCAAAGCAAAAGTAGTGAACCGCCTTTAATCAGTTCTTTTTTTAAACAGTCTTTGAGCAAGAAAGGAATGTCCCCCAGTTGGCTTATTTGGGACTAAAACTGGATGTGTTGCCAGCGAGAAAGGGACCCGGAATGAGGTCATCAATATGCGTAATTAGGGCTTAACCAATTCATCAAAATGAAGTATTAATCTGATCGGGTGACGCAATTAGTCGCTTTCGGATTTAATCATCATCTTGCAATATATTTGTGTTTAGAGTTCACTAATTATAGCAGTTATATTGGATCCGAGAGCTTCTTAATTGGAGCTCATAAGCAATTATAATGGCTTCGAGCTCTTCTCGATTGGAGCTCATAAATACTTGAGGCCGATTTCATATGAAACAAGGGGAAGTATTTTTATGGTTACAACCTATCATGAGTTAACCATGCACACATAATATCATTACATCACTATTTGGGGCAACATCTTTTCTTTTTTTCCTACATGCAATGTATGCACGAAAAGTGCATCAAGTACTAAATTTGATACTCAAGTAAGAGATCTGGAATATCTCAAATACATAATAAAAAAAAAATTACAACAAAAAAGAACTATTATTTTAAATCTAGGCTCTGTTCTTTTCATAGAAAATGTAATATTTTTGAAAAATATTTTCGAAAAGTCATTTTCAAGGAAAATGATAATATTTTTTGTGTTTAGCGAGAAATCTGAAATTAAAGTGGGAAATATTTTCTGCTATTCGGTATCTAATTTGATTTTCCTCCATGCACTTCTTTTGATTATTATTTTTATGTTCTTTTTTTATTTATATTAAAAAAATTCGAATTTTAAATTCTTTTTGGTTTTTATTTTATTTTTAAAAATTCAAATTTTAATTTATTTCCTACATTTCTTTCCTTTTCTTTTTTTTTCTTTTCTTTCCTTTTTTTTTCCTCAGCCGGTTGCTAGCAATGATCGACGAGTGCCGCCTTAGGCCTTGCCACCCTCTAGCAACGCTCGGGCGTTGTCAATTTGTGATGCTTGAGCCTCGCCAACTTTGGCGACGCCCGAGCGTCACCAATCTGGCAAGCTATAGTCATTGGCCTTCTCCGAGACTAAAGACTAGTCAAAGAAGAAGGAAAAATAAAGGAATAAAGAATTAATTAAAACTCAATTAAAAAAAAATGAAAAAATGAAAAGGTAGGCAAAAGAATATATGGAAAATATTTTTCTCTTTCTCAAAACTTAAAAACATTTTCCCCTCTTTTAGAAGGCTTTTTTTTCCTTGGTGCAAAATGTTTTCCACCACTTGTTCATTTTCCATGAAATGAACACTGGAAAATTCAGAAAATATTTTTCTAGAAGTTATTTTCCGTAAAAGGAACGAAACTCTAGTGTCACATCAAATATGCAAAGTCGGTGTCCAAATTGGCATTACATGCATTCAATCCATGGGAGCCCTTCAATTAAGAGAGACGCACGGGAGATTCATTGAATTCAAAGGCTAATACGCGACGGGGGGATTCCGGGCGTTGCGTGCATGGACATCGAATCCTCGTGCACGAGACGTGAGTCGCGTGTACATGGCTTGCCCCGTAATTCATCTTGAGCTTGAAGCACTAGTTGGGCTTGGGCACACCCAAACTTTTATCCCCCCCAACCCTCTTCACTCTTCCATTCTCTCCCTCTCCCCATAAATTCGCCTCTTCTCTCACTCCTTTCAGCTTAAGGGGAAAAGAAAACAAGAACATAAGACCCTCCAGAACAAAAACTTGCGGAACTATGTCTCCTGCGGAACCGGACGAGTCCGACTCGATTGCCCCACTTGAAGAGAGCCTCCAATTCATGCCCTCGGACGAGGAGGAGCAACGGTACTGGAAGATGCGGTCCATCTACAGGGTCCCTGCCCACATCACCGCCCTCAACCGCGAGGCCTACTGGCCGCAAGTTGTCTCTTTCGGCCCCTACCACCACGGCGAGGACCGCCTGCTCCCCATGGAGGAACACAAGCGCCGCGTGGTCCGCCACTTCCTCAAGCGGTCTGGGAAGCCTCTCGAGCGCTTCTTCGAGTCCCTGAGGGAGGTGGCATGGGACCTCGAGAAGAGCTACGACACACTGGACCCAAAGTGGAAGGCAGGCAGTGGTGAGGGCGCGGCGTGTCGGTTCCTGGAGCTGATGATCACTGACGGCTGCTTCATGCTCGAGATCCTCAGGTTCGAAACCAACAAGGTGGACGACTACGCGCACAACGACCCTGTCTTCAGCGACCACGGGAGGATGCACGTAATGCTGTACATTTCGCAGGATATGCTGATGCTGGAGAATCAGCTTCCGATGCTAGTGCTGGATCGGCTGGTGGCTGTCGAGAACGATGGCAAGAAGGTTACTTTCTTAGATTTCAGTCGGTTGTAAGACGAGAAAATATTGCAAGTACGCAAACCGCCATACTTTGTGCACCTAACAGTACATCTTTGTGATCTCACATGAACCCTACGATGGATCCACTGAATCTAATGCTCTAAATACATTGATCGCACGGTTCACAATCAACCGATTGTTTGATTAGTAAATCTATCACCGAAACTTCATTTATTTCCCTTTTTTGCAAGTAGTATCAATACGACCACAATCTCAGATTCAATGTACTGACTTCACTCCAACAACGCAGGACAACGAATTTGACAGCAGGCTCCTCCTCGAGTTCTTTAGGTTCCCCAGCAAGGGCATCATAAGGTTGGGCAAATGCCTGCACGTCCTGGACTTTTTCAGGAACAGCAAGCTGATGGAGCCCGAGAAGAAGGACGAGGAGGTTACTTTCTTAGATTTCAGTCTGTCGTAAGAGATGCTATTGCAAGTATGCTAACCGCCGTACTATGGGCACCTAACGGTACATCTTGGTCATCTCACCCTACAAGGGATCCACCGAATCTAATGCTCCAAATGCACTGGATGCACGGTTCTAGATCAATTGACAATTTGATGATTAAATCTATCACCGCCACAGGAAGCTATATTCTTTTCCCCCTTTTACTCAAGTAGTATCAATCCAACCACAATCTCAGATTCAATGTACTGACTTCACTCCAACAACACAGGACGACGAATCCGTCAACAGGTCCAGCAAGGGCATCACATGGATGGGCAAATGCCTGCACGTCCTGGACGTTGTCAGGAACAGCAAGCTGATGAAGCTCAAGAAGAAGGACGAGGTGAAGAGGGAGGACAATCGGGAGATTATACAATTGGCCTCGGCCACCGAGCTCAGCGAGCATGGGATCAAGTTCAAGAGGAGCAAGACCGACAGCATCAAGGACATCTCCTTTACGGGTGGGGCCCTGACGCTTCCCAAGATCTGGGTGGATGAAAGCACCATGTCCATGTTCTTTAACCTCACGGCGTTCGAGTACCTCCATGTCGGGACTAAAATCAAGGTCATGTCCTACATCTACTGCATGGACCAAATAATCAACAATGGGCAGGACGTCGCGCTGCTCCGCCGCCAGGGTATCATTGTGAATTATCTGGAGAGCGATGAGGCTGTAGCCCAGATGTTCAACTCGCTGAGCAAGGTTGTGACGATCAACCCCAACCGCAGCCTCAGGGACGTGCTCGAGAAGGTCAACAAGTACCGCAATAAGCACTGGAACTTGTGGAGGGCTATTCTCATCCACACGTACTTCAGGAATCCTTGGGTTGCATCGTCTCTCATCGCTGCCGTCTTCCTCTTCGCTCTCACCATAATTCAGACTGTATATTCCATGCTCGGCTACTACAGATGAACGCTTTGCCTCTCAGTACAACAATATACTGTATTTTTTTCCACTTTTTTTGGTTTTTCTCCTGATGACGGATGCTCGATCATCGTCTCTTGATCGGTTTGGGTTGTTATGAATGATTTTCCCCCTGCTTTCAGTCATGTTCATATCCCTTTTCAATGTTTTGAATAATGGACATTTTTAACATTATCAATTGATGATTCTCTTGTTTCATTCTCCTTCATGTTTGTCCAATTTGAATCGGGTAGGGTGAAGGATGATCAAGTTTTAGGCAGATGAAATCTACCTTTGCAACATTTACTCTTGATTAAATTTGTTAAGTTGCAGTGAATTTAAGGGAGAAAACAAATATGGCCTTCAAAGTCATCTCTAATCACCATTTGCTTCAAACATCCTAAAAGAATCAAGGTGTCTGATATTGATACCTAAATTTTAGTTAAGTATTTATGATAAAAATTGCATTAAAAAAATTAGAGACCAACTGGACCTTAACAAAAAGGATTTTCGCACCACCTAGCTCTTAGTTTTATTTTACCATATTTTCGGATTAAAAAAAGAAAAACAGAGTGAGGCCTGCGCAGGTTGGGCCTTCGCGCCCAGCCCTCCCTTTGTTTCCTTCCGCGTGGGCCGGGCCCATCTGGCCCCAGTTCCCCCCTCACGGCCCGCCCCGGCCCTTTCGTTCATCTTCTTCCTCCTACCTTCCTCGCAATGCACACCACGCGTGTAGGGCAACCTAGATAGAGCAAGAGGGGTAGAGGACGGCGATGCATGTGGAGCAGCGCGAGGACCGGCGGGAGACCTGGATGGATGGGCGGGCACCTTCAATGCGGTAGAGGAGGCGGCCTAGCTAGAGCTGCCTCGACTGGTGGGACGCCGGTTCGGCCTGGGGAGGACGGTCGGAGCGCCGAAGACCGACGATCGAGGAGCCACCGCTGATCGGCCCCCGTTGGCCTATGAATAAGGCGTCGTGCGGAGGCCAAAAAGACACACACAAAGAGAGACACAGAAGTAACGAGCTCCGACGACCCCCCGAGGGTCATTTGGGGCGTCCCGAGTGACCGAATCGTAGAGAGAGAGAGAGAGATTTGAGTTTGAGAGCTGTGAGCGAGGGTCGAGGGCAAGATCTGAACTGTAAAGAGGGAAGAGAGATTTGAGGGGGCGAAAAAAAGTCCAGATCCGAGGGAGAGAGAGGGTCGCGAGGACCCGGCCTCGCCGCCGCGTGCAGCACTGGCTGCTTGGCCCGCTGCCACCATCGTGCAACCACCGACGATGAGGCCTGCTCTCGTCGCTCCCACCGCCGCGCCCGCCTATTGCCGTTGCCTTTCTATCCCACGACAACCCAGCCGCCCACTGGGCTCTACTGAGCCCCTGCATCGTCGAACCCGCCGTCGCCTCTTCTGTCGATCCACCGCCCGGTGACTTCCCAGCCGCCCCCATCGGCGCCGTAGGGAGACAGAGAAGGGGAGAGGCGCGAGTCGGGTCAAAGCCGGGTCGGGCGCGGGTCATAATCGGGTAGGGCTTTCACTGCTAGGAGGGAGAAACGGGCTGGGCTTGTGTTTTTTTTACTTTTTTTTGGGTCTCGGCCAAATTCGCGGGCCAGGCCTCGCCTTTCATTTCCTTCGCGGCTGAAGGGCACAGTTGAGCTGGGCCCATTCGCGGAAACCAGCCCAGCCAGAGGCCTGTGCCACGCGCCCGGGCCAAGTTCGACCGGGTCCAACGCGAGAAAATATTCAGTGGTTCGTGAGTGCCGCGTCATCAGCTGACGTGGCACTCACGAATTTACTGATACTCAATTAAAAATTGACACGTGGATGTTGACATGAAAATCTAAAAAGTTAATTTTTCTCTCTTTTCCCCTCCATCTTCGACCTCTGCTCCTCCCAGGCTCCGCCATCTCCAACGCCCAAGTCGCTGCCGCCACCACCGTCCCTGAACCACTGCCCCACCGTGGCCGCCACTGTCTGCGGCAAAGCTATTGAGCTCATCGCCGGCAGCCATGGACGAGCCAAGACTCGAGCTCAAAGTTGTTGAGCAGCAAACCAGATCTGGAGATGTAGAGGAGCATTGCGGCAAAACAGATCTGGAGATGCAAAGGAGCGGTCGGCCATGGACTTCTCGGTCTGCGGCAAAACTATTGAGCTCGTTGCCGACAACCATGGACGAGCCAAGACCGGAGCTCGAAGCTTTTGAGCAGTAAACCAGATCTAGTTTGCTGCAAATCAGATCTAGAGATGTTGAGGAGCGGTCAGCCATGGATGGCTTCTCGGTCTACGGCAAAGTTGTTGAGCTCTTCGCCGGCAGCCATGGACGAGCCAAGATTTGGAGAAGCAAACCAGATCTGGAGGTGTTGCAGGTGTTGCAGCAAACCAGATCTAGAGATAATCTCCGCGTCCACTCTCTCCGTCGTCTCGCTGGATTTGGAATTGAGGCATGGGCGGAGGAGACGGCCAAACTGGTTTGATGCGGTGCCGGCAACTCCAACTCCGCCGATGGCGATGGTGGAAGGAGGGGCGGAGGTTGGGTTCTTGCGTGCAGATGGAAGAGGATGAAGATGGAAATCTAGGTGGATTAAGGGGTTTTTAATTTAAATTTTTTAATGACACATGTCAATTTTTAATTGGGTATCAGTAACTTCGATGACGTGGCACTCACGATCCACTGAATATTTTCTCGTCGGACGCGGAGTTCCTACTCAGATCCGTTTTTAGAATATGATATATTATTTTTTAATATTAAAAATATTTTAATAAAACATAGAAAAATAAAAAAATGATTTACACTTTCAAAAAAAAAGGAAAAACCCAAAAATATTTTATATTTCCCAAAAAAATCAGAAAAATAAAATAATCTTCAAAAAAATCAAAAAAAGCTTTAAAATAGCCTTTGAGTGGTTTTTATTAAAATATTTGAAAATATTTAACAAAAAAATCAAAAAAAAAAATCGTGTTTAAGTTATTGGAAGCAAATATTGGCTAATTCCAATTGCACCCTTATAATACATAGATTTCTATTTCCTTAATCTGATTAAGAATTGAATCATAAAAGTTATAATTGGTATAAAATGATGCATAAATGCTTTACTTGATATTTAAATAAGATGAGGTACCGGTAGAACATTAAGGATTAACTAATATAATCAAGTCTCTGACCCTAGTTTCTCTGGTTGCGCTAAAGTGAAGTATATCTCCCAATATTTCACTTGAGTTTCTAATCGATCCGCTTCAAATCGATTAATAGCAATTTTATAATGAAATTGACTTGCAAGTTAAAAACTTGAATAACAAGTCATGAATCGGTGGATTTGGGAGAGCTTGCACTAAGCCCTATGCTTAGCGAGCCATTAACCTCTGCCCTCGCCAGCGCGTAAGAGGGCGCTGAAGAGGGAGGTCACAACATTTTATTGTTGATCTCAATGTATAATTTGTTGAAATGATTTCCATTATATTAAAGACATTACAAAGCATTACACTTTATAAGGAAACATACAATAATATAAATAAGAAAGCTGTAAATCCCTTGATTTTAATCTATTCGAGAATCTGCTTGTGATTTTCATTGACATTTTCATATTCTTCTCTTTTGATTGATAAATCAATGCCTTAACTTCCCTTCAAATTGGGAATGGGACAATCCAAATTCTCAATTTGCAACGTAAGTTTTTAAATGCTTTTTTGGAATAATAGCTTCGTGAAGAGATTAACAATTCGATGCACAAACAGAACATACTTAGTCACAAGAGTTCCACGAGCCACTTTTTTCTCACACATAATGATAATCTAATTTGGTATGTTTAGTTCTTGCATATATTAACATATGAATTGCACTGATATTATCACAATATAATATTAATGGACTTAAGAGATGAATACCTAAATCTCTTAAAAGGAAAGATATCCAAACAATCTCAGCTATTATCAACCAATTGCACGATACTCTATATTGGCACTAAATTGAGCAATCGTTCATTGCTTATTAGCACTCCATAATATACAGTTACTACAGGTACAAAATATCGTAGTCAACCGTCAAGTCAAGTAGCAATTTGCCCAACCTTCATCACAAAAGGCATACAGCTCTATAGAAAGATTTGCATTTCTCGATTTATTGTGCCACTAACATAGCGTAAAATGTGCTTCACAATTTGAAAATGAGTCACAGTAGGCCAATGCGTGAATTGAGATATAAAATTGACCACACATGAAATATCTAGATGTGTAATGGTGAGATATTAAAGAGTTCTGACAATACTTTGATATAACGTGGGATTCGAAAATAATTTCGCATTTGAGAGAATGAGTGTGAGTGGCTATAGGCGTGGATCTTGGCTTGCAAACATCCATTTGAGCACATTCAAGAATTGACAAAGCATATGTGGTTGGCACAAATAAAGACTAAAAATTATATTCTAACCTCCACAACCAAAAAGTAATAGAATGGCTCTATATCCTTTATAGTAAATTCACTACTCAATGAAGAAATAAATCCATCAAGCAAGTTTGGATCATTACTAATGACAATCATATCGTCCACGAATAAAAGTAAAGCTAGAAAGCCATGATCTGATTTTTGAATGAACAACGAAGGATCTACAATGCTGCAAAAGAAACCAAATCCTAAAAGAAACAAGCTAAAATGATCAAACCATCCTTTTGATGCTTGCTTAATTCCACACAAAGCTCTCTCAAGTTTACAAACATAATACAGGTTTTTCGGTCCTCAAAACAAGGCGGTTGCTCCATATAAATAGATTGTGACAGAAATAGATATCTATATTAAAAATAAAAATAAAAATTGACCAAAAAATATTAAAAATGAAAAACAACAAATGGGGAGTAGATTAAAAAGAAAAAATCAAAGCCCACTTGCATCAATCGTACACTCTCACTCCTCTCCCTCCTATACATCCGAAAAGACCCTCTTTTCATCTAATTTATAGATATGTGAAACAAATTTTTCATTGGACCCTCAGAAAAATATGTATCCATGGCGAAAAAAAAAATGTTGATATACTGACAATGCTAATTTATAATACTTTTTTTAATATAACTAAGTACGATGTCTTACATAATGGGATGAGATGCCCATACTTTTTAAGTTTCTACATTGAGTTATGCAATATCAATTTTTGCAGACTTTAATCATCAATTTGATTTGAAATGCCTGTGTTTGTCATGTTTGGTGCATGAGGACCTATAAACTGCATAATGACTCGTCTGCAGACTCATACTCTGTTCAATGGATGTTAAGGCTATTGTTAAACTTGGATTACGGTCTTTGCCTGTTTTGTCTAATTGTAACATCAGTAATGCACACAGATCTGTCTGTACAATGTAGGGATTTTGATGTTTATTCTAGACATTCCATTACCATTAGCACACCCCTCATTATATGCAAGGCAATCCCTTCATCGTCTCATGCTGACTTTTAAAGTCTGTAGTTGTTTTGCAATCATTTTCGACAGACGAGAGGACAAAGGGTCTCCTTCTGTCTCGCCCCATCGTTGCTGTCGAAAAACATACCAAGAAACATATATCTGGGACCAAAATCAGTCTCTACACAGACTCGAGACTATGGAGAAAGCAGGAACGGGACACGCGGGTAGAATGCCATTCTTTGTATGGATGAGATTAGGGACATGAGGCAAGTTGAGCTCGGATTCGAGACACTAGCATCATACACCGTAACACCGGATGTATCTTTGGCCGTCAAACTAGTTATCTAAGAGGTGGAAAAATTCACGAGCTCACGAGTCAAAACACAACCAGCCTACATAACCCCCAAGGATGCCAGGAGACTCGCGGAAAAAACCTGTCCCTTAAGAACCACGAAAAGCCTTCAGTCTGTTGTTAGCAGTACGTTATTAAGGAAAGAAACAGCACACGCTGCACAATCGAATCAAAGCAAATATGGCAAGTTTTTCACCTCCCTAGCATCATTTGGTTGGGAAATCACATGCCCCAATATCAGATCAAATTATCATCAACAGGTTCAACAACCTTTCCTAATGTCAAAGAGCTTCAAAATCCGTAGATTGAAAATATAAGCAGCCTGGTCGACTTGAAGGGATCCACAGAACATGCAAGTTTATTGATGCACATACTTGATTTCGTGAAGGAACTCGTGGTAAAACTTTCCGGAACTTCACTCATCAGATTCTATGCGACGTCCTATATGTAAATAAAGAAAGAAAAATTCACCTCCAAAGAGTAGTGGCTTGAGCACAGTCACAGGTGCGTTTGGCATCAGCTTTGTCAAGTACCTTTGGGTGTCCAAAGCCCATTTGCTCAAATATTGGGTGTTTGGGAACATTTTTAAAACTTGCCTTGAAGAAATGTTGGCCTTCCAAAGGTTGAAAGCCTAAGGCAGGTTCTAGGCTGCCTTGGGCTTTCAGCATTTTGGGAAGGGTCGTTGCACTGTTCATCTTCCTCTTCATCACATTTGGGGAAGGGCCAGCTAGCAAGGTTGCGATGGGTCGGCGATGGGCTGGAGAGAGGCCGGCGTGGTCGCGACACCCCGGCAACCGTCGCCTACCAGTCACGCGACCCAGATCTAGGTCACTTAGGTCGCCTGGGTCGCGGCAAGGTCTGTCGCCGCGACCTCCGACGACCCACGACCTCCCCATGACCCAGATCTGGGTCGCGGAGGTCATCGAAGGTTGCCGCGACCCAGGACCTCGCCGCGACCCAGATCTAGGTCGTGGAGGTCGCTTGGGTTGCCGATGACCTCCGCGACGTGGCGGGTCGCACGACGGTGTGGCGAGGGTCGCCGTGTCCTCCGCACGGTGACCCTAGCCGGACGCTGCCCTTCACTATGCCACCTCCCCCTCGCCAGA
The DNA here is from genome assembly GCA_014182515.1 of Eucalyptus microcorys. Taxonomy (NCBI): domain Eukaryota; kingdom Viridiplantae; phylum Streptophyta; class Magnoliopsida; order Myrtales; family Myrtaceae; genus Eucalyptus; species Eucalyptus microcorys. Next base: position 21,388,602 of record CM024571.1, read on the forward strand.
CCGCCTACCCTTTGCCGGCAACTATTAGCCCTTGGCCGGCGGTAATCGGCGAAGCCCTTGGCCGGTGGTAACCGGCAAAGCCCTTGGCCGGCCAACTCTCCTTTCCTTTTTTTTTTTAATAACAAAAGTCTTTTGTAAATTTAATTTACCCAAACATTATTTTGTACAAAATACTTCACAATGGACTTTCACAAATAGATTTACCAAACACACTTTGCATTTTGAAAAATTCCTTTAACTCAAAGACCTTTGCATTTTCTCAAGGACTTTTCCCAAAAGTCTTCCCAAACGCACCCAGAATACATGGCGTTAGGTCCTAGAAGGTCAATTTTTTCCCTCAAATTGGGTAACATTAGAAACTCATAGCACTCGCAATCCACAACCTTCACCAAAAGAAGATTGGATTGTAAAGCAAAGTTATACAAGCTAGCCAACCATAGCATAGGTCTCTCTGCTGTTAAGTTTTGACTGGCAGCTGACTAGGTCGGAGAGCAAGGCCAAAGGATGTATTAGAAAGTAAACCAAAATTCCCGGAAGTGAGTCCAAGAGGAGGAGTTTTTTACAACATCACAAATGCGGAGAGCTCACTCGTCCGTATCCTCTTCTCCGTCGGCTTCCGCCTCTTCATCCTCCCTCCTGAGCTGACCCCATACATTACACTCCATTATATCGGAAGGACGGACGGAGGCAGAAGGGCCATTGTCCCGCCGCAGTTTTTCCTGTTGCACGTATACCTAATGAGGAAATACGCATGGGGGAAGTCGGTCTCTTTATCCTCTGCAACACCCACCTCCCACCCGCTCATTTGTTCATCGGCATCCTCAATCATCCCTTCATCGTCACCATTGTCGTCTTCGCTGCTATCATGGTTCTCATTCTGGTCATCGGAGCAATTGCCTCGACCTTGCGCCGATCTAGCCAAATTCAAGCTCACCGAGCCTTGTTGACCTCTAGCGAAGGTTCAGCTAATTGGAATCTGGCGAGCTCAACCTTGCCTGTAGCAGGCGATCGGCCGAAAGAGAAGCAAAAAAAAATAAAAATAAAAAGCAATTAAAATTTTCAATTTTAAAAATAAAAATAAAAATAAAAATAAAACATTATTAAAAAAGGAGTGCACTGAGGTCAATATCAAACGTGGAAAAATGTTTTCTAGTTGTTTTCACGTTTCAACCAAACATTAGAAAATATTATTATTCTTCTAAAAAATGACTTCTTAAAAACACTCAAATTTTTTATTTTATTTTTAGGATTTCAGCCAAACAGAGCCAATGTAACATTGACTCAATCTATTACAATAAGTAGGTAATCACTTCTTCATTTGGACAGCATTTAAATGGTCTCACAATTACAACTCATGAGTGGTGGATACACTTAAAATAGATAAATCCACAATGCATGTGACTCATGCTCCTAAATTTTATCTCTTATTTTTCTCCCCTTCTGTGTGCCCTAATGCTAATGAATTTACTTTATATCTTTTACACCCTAGCTTCGCAAAGATTCTTCTCAAAGCAAAAGTAGTGTGACTTTAATCAGTTCTTTTTTTAATCGGTCTTTGAGCAAGAAAGGAATGTGCCCCTGTACCACCGGCTACGGTGGCTCCGCTGGCAAGTCTTCCCTATCGTGAGGGGACCCACTGACCCCTTCTTGGAGGGCAAGGGTTCGACTCGCCGCGGAGACGCTTGGCGTCTTACCCATTCCATGGGGGTGGTGGGTCCTCCCGTGGGGCCCCAGGATTTACTCCAGCCACCCGCGGCGTACGGGGCTTCCCTGGGTCATCAAAAAAAAAAAGGACTGTGCCCCTATTGACTTATTTGGGACTAAAACTCAATGTGTTGCCCGCGCGAAAGGGACCCAGAATGAGGTTATCAATATGCGTAATTAGGGCTTAACCAATTCATCAAAATGATGTATTAATCTAATCGGGTGATGGAATTAGTCACTTTTGAATTTAATCGTCCTTGCAATATATTTGAGTTTAGAGTTTACTAATTATTGCAGTTATATAGGATCCAAGTGCTTCTCGATTGGCGCTCATAAGCAATTATGATGGATTCGAGCTCTTCTCGATTGGAGCTCATAAATGCTTGCAACCAATACGAAGTGGAAGTATTTGAGTTTCACACAAGATGGTTACAATCCATCTTATGTGCCATCTGAAGTTAATTAACAAGAAGTTATATGATTGTCATGAGCTAACCGTACACACGTAATATCATTACATCACTATACATGCAATGTATGCATAAAAAAAATGCATCGGATACTAAATATGAGACTCAAGTAAAAGATCTGGAATATCTCAAATATATAATATAAAAAATTACAACAAAAAAGAAGTACTATTTTAAATCCAGCGTGACATCAAATATGCAAAGCCGGTGTCCAAATTGTCATTACATGTATTCAATCCATAGGAGCCCTTCGACTTAGGGAGACACTCGGGCGTTGCGTGCGTGAAATTCCAATCCTCGTGCGCAAAAAGTGAGCCACACGTACATGGCTTGTCCCGTGATGGTTGGCCTGGGTTCCAACCACCCCGGGTCCTCCTCCCTCCCCCCGGCGCCGCGAAGTCGTCGACCCCGAGTCAAAGTCAATGACCTTCAAAAACCTCACTCCCCTCCTTCCCAAACCTCCGATTCCGAGCTCTTCCGATCCTTGATCATCGTCCTCGCCGTGTCGAATTAGGTTTCCATGGGCGAATCGAGCGTGGCCTGGTTGGTCTACAGCTCCGCGTCTCCGATGATTTGAGCTCCGGGCTTGAGGGCGTCAGAATTGTCGAGGCCTCGGGTCACGATCACTCTCGGTCGTTCTGGTCAGGTATGTGCCGCTTTAGCTCCTTGGCGTCCTCGTATGAGATCTTTGGATCAACTGACGTTTGTTTCAGCTGGACTGATTGGCTCATTGGTTCGCGAATTCCACGGGAGCTTCAGTTTCGTTGTTCGAGCCTGTGTCGACTGCGACGATATGGTTTTGTTCGATCGGTTATGATTAGGCGTAAGGTTGATACGTGCTCTGCTTTTCTGGAGAAATATGTTTGATTCCGTGATCAGTCGACCCCCGAGGGAGGCTCTACCGTCGGATAACTGAGCTTGTTCTTTGCATTTTTAGCAGCGGTTCCATCACCTGGCCGTGGGATTGGGCCTGTCACGGTCGAACAGAAACTTGTGGAACCTGTGAAACTTGCGGAACTATGCCGCCTATGGAACTAGATGAGTCCGACTCGATTGCCCCACTTGACGAGAGCCTCCAATTCATTTCCTTGGACGACGCGGAGCAACGGTCCTGGAAGATGCGGTCCATCTACAGGGTCCCTGCCCACTTCACCGCCCTCTACCGTGAGGCCTACCAGCCGCAAGTTGTCTCCTTCGGCCCCTACCACCACGGCAATAAACGCTTCCTCCCCATGGAGGAACACAAGCACCGTGCGGTCCGACACTTCCTCAAGCGGTCCGGGAAGCCTATCAAGTGCTTCTTCGAGTCCCTGAGGGAGGTGGCATGGGACCTCGAGAAGAGCTACGACGCACTGGACCTGAAGTGGAAGGCAAGCAGCAGCGAAGGTGCGGCACGCCAGTTCCTGGAGCTGTTGATAACTGATGGCTGCTTCATGCTCGAGATCCTCAGGTTCAAAACCGGACAGGTGGACGACTACGCGCGAGAAGAAGGACGAGGAGGTTACTTTCTTAGATTTCAGTCTGTCGTAAGAGATGCTATTGCAAGTATGCTAACCGCCGTACTATGGGCACCTAACGGTATATCTTGGTCATCTCACCCCACGAGGGATCCACCGAATCTAATGCTCCCAATGCACTGGATGCACGGTTCTAGATCAATCGACAATTTGATGATTAAATCTATCACCGCCATAGGAAGCTATATTTTTTCCCCCTTTTACTCAAGTAGTATCGATCCAACCACAATCTCAGATTCAATGTACTGACTTCACTCCAACAACACAGGACGACAAATCCGTCAACAGGTTCATCCTCAAGTTCTGCTCCCCCAGCAAGGGCATCACATGGATGGGCAAATGCCTGCACGTCCTGGACGTTGTCAGGAACAGCATGTTGATGAAGCTCAAGAAGAAGGACGAGGTGAAGAGGGAGGACAGTTGGGAGATTATACGATTGGCCTCGGCCACCGAGCTCAGCGAGCATGGGATCAAGTTCAAGAGGAGCAAGACCGACAGCATCAAGGACATCTCCTTTGCGGGTGGGGCCCTGACGCTCCCCAAGATCAAGGTGGATGAAACCACCATGTCCAATTTCCTCAACATCATGGCGTTCGAGTACCTCCATGTCGGGACTGAAAACAAGGTCATGTCCTACATCTACTGCATGGACCAACTAATCAACAACGGGCAAGACGTCGCGCTGCTCTGCGCCCAGGGTATCATCGGGAATGATCTGGAGAGCGATGCGGCGGTAGCCAAGATGTTCAACTCGCTGGGCAAGGTTGTGACGATCTACCCCTACCGCAGCCTCGGGGACGTGATCGAGAAGGTCAACAAGTACCGCAAAAAGCACTGGAACAGGTGGAGGGCTAATCTCATCCACACCTACTTGAGGAATCCTTGGGTTGCATTGTCTCTCATTGCTGCCGTCTTCCTCTTTGCGCTCACCTTAATTCAGACTGTATATTCCGTGCTCGGCTACTACAAATGAACACTTTGCCTCTCAGTACAACAGTATACTGTCTTTTTTTTCCACTTTTTTTGGTTTTTCTCCTGATGACGGATGCTTGATCATCGTCTCTTGATCGGTTTGGGTTGTTATGAATGATTTTCCTCCTGCTTTCAGTCATGTTCATATCCCTCTTTCAATGTTTTGAATAATGGACATTTTTATTTTAACATTATCAAATGACGATTCTCTTGTTTCATTTTCCTTCATGTTTGTCTAATTTGAATCGGGTAGGGTGAAGAATGATCAAGTTTTAGGCAGATGAAATCTACCTTTGCAACATTTCTTCTTGATTAAATTTGTTAAGTTTTAGTGAATTTAAGTGAGAAAACAAATATGGCCTTCAAAGTCATCTCTAATATCACAATTTGCTTCAAACATCCTAAAAGAACTAAGGTGTCTGATGTTGATACCTAAATTTTGGTTAAGTATTTATGATAAAAATTGCATAAAAGAAAATTTAGGGCCAACTGGACCTTAACAAAAAGGATTTTCGCATCATCTAGGTCTTAGTTTTATTTTTATCATGTTTTCGGATTAAAAAAAAAGAGTGAGGCCTGCGAAGGTTTTTTATCAATTTGAATCGGGTAGGGCTTTCGCTGCTAGGAGGGAGAAACGGGCTGGGCTTGTGTTTTTTTACTTTGTTTTGGGTCTCTGCCAGATTCGCGGGCCAGGCCTCGCCTTTCATTTCCTTCGCGGCTGAAGGGCACTGTTGGGCTGGGCCCATTTGCGGAAACTAGCCCAGCCAGAGGCCTGTGCCACGCGCCCGGGCCAAGTTCGACCGGGTCGGACGCGGAGTTCCGACTCGGATCCGTTTTTACAATATGATATAATCTTATTTTAATATTAAAAAATATTTTAATAAAAAAAAAGAAAATTCCAAAAAATGATCTACACTTTCAAAAAAAATGGAAAAACCCAAAAATATTTATATTTCCCAAAAAAATCAGAAAGATAAAAAATAATGTTCAAAAAAATCAAAAAATTTAAAAAAGCTAAAAAATAGCCTTTGAATGGTTTTTCTTAAAATATGTGAAAATACTTAACAAAAAAATCAAAAAGAAAATCGTGTTTAAGTTCCTGGAAGCAAATATTGGCTTATTTCCTTTAATCTAATTAGGAATTGAATCATAAAATTTGTAATTGGTGCAAAATGCTGCATAAATGCTTTACTTGATATTTAAATAAGGTTAGGTACCAGAATGACATTAATGATTAACTAACATAATCAAATCTTTGATCCTTAAAAGGAAAGATATCCAAACAATCTCAGCTATTGTCAACCAATTGCTCGATACTCTATATTGGCACTAAATCAAGCAATCATTCATTACTTCTTAGCATTCCATAATATACAGTTACTACAGGTACAAAATATGGTAGTCACTCGTCAAGTCCAGTAGCAATTTGCCCAACCTTCATCACAAAAGGCATACAACTCTATAGTTAACTTGGACAAGGTCTACATTTCTCGATTTATTGTGCCACCGACATAGCGCAAAATGTGCTTCGCAATTTGAAGATGAGTTACAATAGGCCAATGCGTGAATTGAGATATAAAATTGACCGCATATGAAATATCTAGATGTGTGATGGTGAGATATTAAAGAATTCTAACAATACTTTGATATGATGTGGGATTCGAAAATAATTTCACATTTGAGAGAAAGAGTGCAAGTGGCTATAGGCGTGGATCTTGGCTTGCAAACATCCATTTGAGCACATTCAAGAATTGACAAAGCATATGTGGTTGGCACAAACAAAGACTATCAAATAATATTCTAACCTCCACAACCAAAAAGTAATGTAATGGCTCTATATCCTTTAATGTAAATTCACTACTCAATGAAGAAATAAATCCATCAAGCAAGTTTGGATCATTACTAATGACAATCATATCGTACACGAATAAAAGTAGAGCTTGAATGCCATGATCTGATTTTTGAATGAACAACGAAGGATCTACAATGCTGCAAAAGAAACCAAATACTAAAAGAAACAAGCTAAAATGATCAAACCATGCTTTTGATGCTTGCTTGATTCCACACAAAGCTCTCTCAAGTTTGCAAACATAATACAGGTTTTTTGGTCCTCAAAACAAGGCAGTTGCTCCATATAAATAGATTGTGACAGAAATAAATATCTATATTAAAAATATAAAAAATGTGACCAAAAAATATTAAAAATGAAAAACAACAAATGGGGAGTAGATTAAAAAGAAAAAATCAAAGCCCACTTTCATCAATCGTACACTCTCACTACTCTCCGTCCAATACATCCGAAAAGACCCTCTTTTCATCTAATTTATATTTATGTGAAACAAATTTTTCATTGGACCCTCAGAAAAATATGCATCCACTGGAAAAAAAAAAACAAATGTTGATATACTGACAATGCTAATTTATAATAAATTTTGTAATATAACTAAGTACGATGTATTACATAATGGGATGAGATGCCCATACTTTTTAAGTTTCTACATTGAGTTATGCAATATCAACTTTGCAAACTTTAATCATCAAATTGATTCGAAATGCCTGTGTTTGTCATGTTTGGTGCATGAGGACCTATAAACTGCACAATGACTCCTCTGCAGTCTCACACTCTGTTCAATGGATGTTAAGGCTAATGTTAAACTTGGATTATGGTCTGTACAATGTAGGGATTTTGATATTTATTCTAGACATTCCATTACCATTAGCACACCCCTCATTATATGCAAGGCAACCACTTCATCGTCTCATGCCGACTCTTAAAGCCTGTAGTTGTTTTCGACAGACGAGAGGACAAAGGGTCTCCTTCTGTCTCGCCCCGTCGTTGCTGTTGCAAAACATACCAAGAAACATATATCTCAGACCAAAATCAATCTCTACACAGACTTGAGACGATGGAGAAAGCTAAAACGGGACCCTCGAGTAGAGTGCCATTCCTTGTATGGATGAGATTAGGGACATGAGGCAAGTTGAGCTCGGATTAGAGACACTAGCATCATACACCGGATGTATCTTTGGCCGTCAAACTAGTTATCGAAGAGGTGGAAAAATTCACCAGCTCACAAGTCAAAACACAACCAGGCCACATAGCCCCCAAGGATGCCAAGAGACTCACGGAAAAAACCTGCCCTTAAGAACCACGAACAGCCTTCAGTCCGTTATTAGCAGCACGTTATTAAGGAAAGAAACCGCACACGCTGCACAATCGAATCAAAGCAAATATACATCATTTGGTTGGGAAATCACATGCCCCGATATCAGATCAAATTGTTTATCAACAGATTCAACCACCTTTCCTAATGCTAAAGAACTGCAAAATCCGAAGATTGAAAATATGAGCAACTTAGTCGACTTGATGGGATCCACAGAACATGCAAGTTTATCGATATGCATACTCGATATCACAAAGGAACTAATGATAAAACTTCCCGGAACTTCACTTATCAGATTTTACATGACGTCCTATGTTTAGATAAAGAAAGAAATTCACCTCCAGAGAGCAGTAGCTCCACCGTAATCACAGAGCACACGGCATTCTGCACTACAAGGTCAATTTTTTCCCTCGAATGGGGCAACATTAGAAACTCAGAGCACTCGCAATCCACAACCTTCACCAAAAGAAGGTTGGATTGTAAAGCAAAGTTCTACAAGCTAGCCAACTAGGTCCCTCTGCTGTTCAGTATTGACTTGCAGCTGACTGGGTTGGATAGCAAGGCCAAAGGATGGATCAGAAAGAAAAACAAAATTCTTGGAGGTGAGTCCATAAGGAGAAGAGCTTCTTACAACATCGCAAATGGGGGAAGCTCACTCGTCCATATCCTCTTCTCCATCGGCTTCCGCCTCTTCATCCTCCCTCCTGAGCTGACCACATACATTACACTCCATTATATCAGAAGGAGCATCATCCGACGACGGAGGCAGAGGAGCCAATGTCCCACCGCAGTTTTTCCTGTTGCACATATACCTGACGAAGAAATATGCATGGGGGAAGTCCATCTCTTTCTCCTCTGCAATACCCACCTCCGACCCGCTCATTTGTTCATCGGCATCCTCATCCATCCCTTCACCGTCACCATCATCGTCTTCGCCGATATCATCGTGCTCATTCTCATCATCGGACCAATTGGCCTCGACCTTGCACCGATCGCAGTCGCAGGTGAACCCGTAGTCTTCCATCAACCTCCTCTGCCTATTCGCATAATTCAAGTTGACAGGAAAACAACTCAGGCAGATCTCCCTCCCTTGAGGGACATCATGGATCATGCGCACGATTATATCAGTATTGCCATCGGAAGCAGAGTCCACATAGTCAAATCTACAAGCATTTGGCAGGCAATCGTGGTTGAAGAAAGAAGCTCTTGGATAAATACCGTAAGCTCTCACCGATCTCTCCCCATCCACCTCGCCCCCACCCCGCGACGAAACCGGCTCCATCAAACCGAAAGCGTTGAGCTTGTCCTTCGACAGCAAGGCCACGATCAATTCAAGAGAAAACCCCTGAGGAGGGGGAGGACAAACCGAGGCGAGCAGCGAATGCAGGAACCGCGCGGCCGAGACGCTGTCGTCGGCGTGCGCCTCTCGGCCCTCCTTTTTCTGAGATCAAAGCCAAACTTTTTCCTTTTTATTTTATCACTTTGTTTTTTTTTTTACCTAAATTCCGTTATTCTTAAGTTAATTTAAAGTTTGACGCAAAAGTAAATTTCAACATATAAAAACAAAATACGAATTTCATTAGAGATAACAAAAAAATCGAAGCTCACTTGCGTCAATTCTATATACTCCCACTACTCTACTTCCAAAAAAAAAAAAAAACGGCCACCCTCCTTTCATCTTATTTTATAGATATATGAAACAAAATTTCATTGAAACCTAAGAAAAATATTGCTTTAGCAAATGAATAAAAGTTGATTGTTTGATTAACAGAGTTACTCCTATCTCTTTGTATGGTTTAACATTCAATCACAGAAAAATAGAGATAACATACCCAAAATACTCTTTTACACACTCTCTCTCAATTTCTAATAAGTAACTACACAAAAACACCTTCACAACATAAGTTATAATCACGAGTAAACTAATCAAATTACTGATGATTGATGATTATGATATTAATCTCTATTGTAAGCAATATGATTATTAATGTGATAAATAATTAGTGGTGTCGTTATATGATTATTGCAATATATGAATTGCGGTGAATATACTCACCATTCTCAGAAATAATAATTCCCATAATTATTATAAAGCATGATGTATATAAAGGAATATCACCGAAAATTTTTTTTAGAAGACATAATACGCAAGACAACCCCATTTATTTGCTCATGCTGACTCCTTGAAGCCTGTAACTGTTTCAGTATCATTTTTGACGGATGGAAGGATGATGTTCCTTCTGTCTCACCTCGTCGTCTTGCTGTTGAGAAACATACCGAGAAACATACAACTGGGGACCAAACTCAATCTCTACACAGTTCGAGACGATGAAAACACGAAAACGAGACACGCGAATAGGATGCCATTCGATGTTTCCTTATATGGGTGAGATTAGGGACATGAGGCAAGATCGCTGAGCTCGGATTGGAGAAAATAGCATCATACACCAGACATATCCTTGGCTGTCGAACTAGTGAGGAAAGAAGCCATGGAAACTCACCAGCTCACAAGTCCAAACACAACCAGGCTAATATGGCCCCAAGGATTCTAAAGAGACAGAAAAAGACCTGTCCCTTAAGATCCACAAACAACCTTCCAATTAAATCAAAGCATATATGGCAAGTTTTTCCACCACTTCCCAACATCATAGGTGGGGAAATCATATCCTCATATCAAACCTCTTATCAATAGATTCAACCACCATTTCTAATGCCAAAGAGCTGCAATATCTGAGGATTGACAAATACGAGCAACTTAGTTAACTTAAAGGATCCACAAAACATTCCAGTTAATCAATACACGCACTCAATGATTCACGAAGGAACTCATGGTAAATCTTCCCGGAACTTCACCTTATTTGATTTCAAATGATATCTTGATGTAAATAGAGAAAGAAAATCCACCTTCAGAGAATTGCAGCTACACCATCGTCACAGACAGGGCACATGGCATTCGGCATCACAAGATCAATTTTTTCCCACCAAATGGCTGAAATTAGGAACTCACTACTCGCAATCCACAACTTTCACCACAAGAGGATTGGATTGTAAAGCAAAGTTCTACAAGCTAGCCAACTGGGTCCCTCTACCGTTAAGTATTGACTAACAGCCGATTCGATTGAAGTGCAAGGCCAAAGGATGGTCTAGAGAAAAAACAAAATTCCCAGAAGTGAGTCCATAAGGAGAAGAGCTTCTTACAACATCGCATCTCCGTCGGCTTCCGCCTCTTCATCCTCCCACCTGAGCTGACCGCATACATTATTATATTCCATTATATCAGAAGGACAGCCATCCGACGGAAGCAAAGGAGCCCACTATCCCGCCGCTGTTTTTCCTGTTGCGCATATACCTGACGAAGACATACGCATGGGGGAACTCGATCTCTTTCTCCTCCGTGATACCCACCTCTGACCTGCCCATTTGTTCATCGGTGTCCTTCTCCATCCTTTCATTGTCACCATTGTCGTCTTTGTTGCTATCATGGTTCTCATTTTGGTCATCGGACCAATTGACCCCGACCTTGCGTTGATGTGGCTAGACTCGAGCTCACTGAGCGTCGCTGACCTCTAGTGAGGCTTGAACTCACTAGAATCTGAGGAGCTCAACCTTGCCTGTTGCAGGCAATCGGCCGAAGAAGAAGCAAAAAAGAAAAACAAAAATAAAAAGTAATTAAAAATTCAATTTTAAAAGTAAAGAAAAAATGAAAAATAAAAATAAAAATAATATCAAAAGGAGTGCACGGAGGTCCATACCAAGCAATTGAAAATATTTTCTAATTTATTTTCTCATTTCAGCCAAATACTTGAAAATATTATTATTCTCCTAGAAAAATTATTTACTTGATGCGCCACACTTTTATTATTTTATTATTTTTAAGTTTATTTTCAAGTTTCAGCCTAACGAGGCCAATGTAACATTGAACATGATCTAGTATAGTAGGTAGGTAATCACTTCTTCATATGGACAACATTTAAATAGTCTCACAATTACAACTCATAAGTGGTAGATACACTTAACATAGACAAATTCACAATGCATTTGACTCATGCTCCTAAATTTTATCTTTTTTCCTCCCCTTCTTGCACACGATGCATGTGCCCTAATGCTAGTGAATTCATTTTATAAGGATTCTTCTCAAAGCAAAAGTAGTGAACTGCCTTTAATCAGTTCTTTTTTTTAATCAGTCTTTAAGCAAGAAAGGAATGTCCCCAGTTGGCTTATTTGGGACTAAAACTGAATGTGGTGCCCGCACGAAAGGGACCCGGAATGAGGTCATCAATATGCATAATTAGGGCTTAACCAATTCATCAAAATGACGTACTAATCTGATCGGGTGATGGTCCGACAATATATTTGTGTTTAGAGTTTACTAATCATAGCAGTTATAATGGATCCAAGTGCTTCTCGATTGGAGCTCATAAGCAATTATAATGGGTTGGAGCTCACTTGATTAGAGGTCATAAATGCTTGTAGCCGATTTCGTATGAAACAGGTGGAAGTATTTGAGTTTCACACAAGATGGTTATTACCAGTCTTATTTGCCATATGAAGTTAATGAACAGGAAGTTATATGATTGTCGTGAACAAACCCTGCACACATAATATCATTACGTCACTATTTGTGGCAACATTTTTCTTTTTTGTATGTGCGATGTATGCATGAAAAAAGTGCATTGAGTACTAAACTTGAGACTTAAGTAAGAGATCTAGAATATCTCAAATATATAATTGAAAAATTACAACAAAAAAGAAGTACTATTTTAAGTCTAATGTTACGTCAAATATGTAAAGTTGGTGTCCAAATTGGCATTACACGTATTCCATCCACAGGAGCCCTTTGATTGAGAGAGACGCAAGGGAGATTCATCAAATTCACAGGCTAATACACGATCGGGGGATTACGGGCGTTGCGTGCATGAAATTCGAATCCTGGTGCAGGAGAAGCGAATCACATATACATGGCTTGTCCCGTAACTCATCTTGAAGCATTAGTTGGGCCTGGGCACCCCCAAACTTTCATCCCTCAGCACTCTTCACTCTTCCATTCTCTCCCTCTCCCCATGAATTCACCTCTTCTCTCACTCCTTTCAGCTTGAGGGGGAAATAAAAAAGCAAGACCAAAGACCCTCCAGAGCAGAAACTAGTGGAACCCGTGAAACTTGTGGAACTGTCTCCTATGGAACCGGACGAGTCCGACTCGATTGCCCCACTTGACGAGAGCCTCCAGTCCATGCCCTCCGACGACGAGGAGCAACGGTACTGGAAGATGCGGTCCATCTATAGGGTCCCCGCACGCATGACGGCCCTCAACCACGAGGTCTACCAGCCGCTAGTTGTCTCCTTCGGCCCCTACCACCACGGCAAGGAACGCCTCCTCCCCATGGAGGAACACAAGCACCGTGCGGTCCGACACTTCCTCAAGCGGTCCGAGAAGCCTATCAAGTGCTTCTTTGAGTCCCTGAGGGAGGTGGCATCGGACCTTGAGGAGAGCTTTGACGCGCTGGACCCGAAGTGGAAGGCAAGCAGCGGCGAGGGTGCAGCACGCCGGTTCCTGGAGCTGTTGATAACTGATGGCTGCTTCATGCTCGAGATCCTGTGGTTCAAAGCCGTCAAGTGGCACAACTACGCGCCCAACGACCCCATCTTCAGTGACCACGGGAACAACCACATAATGGTAGACATTTACCAGGATATGCTGATGCTGGAGAATCAGCTTCCGATGCTAGTGCTGGATCGGCTGGTGGCTGTGGAGAGCGATGGCAAGAAGGTTACTTTCTTAGATTTCGGTCGGTTGTAAGACAGAAAATATTGCCAGTACGCTAACCGCCATACTTTGTGCACCTAACAGTACATCTTTGTGATCTCACATGAACCCTACGATGGATCCACCGAATCTAACGTTCTAAATGCATTGATTGCATGGTTCACAATCAACCGATAATTTGATTAGTAAATCTATCATCGAAACTTCATTTATTTCCCTTTTTCGCAATTAGTATCAATATGACCAGACCCTCCGATTCAATGTGTTGACTTCACTCCAACAACACAGGACGACAAATTCGTCAGCAGGCTCCTCCTCGAGTTCTTATCTTTATCCACCGAGGGCATCACAAGGATGGGCAAATGCCTGCACGTCCTGGACGTTTTCAGGAACAGCATGCTGATGGAGCCCGAGAAGAAGGACGAGGAGGTTACTTTCTTAGAATTCAGTCTGTCGTAAAAGACACTATTGCAAGACCGCCATACTATGGGCACCTAACAGTACATCTTGGTCATGGGATCCACTGAATCTAATGCTCCCAATGCACTGGATGCACGGTTCTAGATCAATTGACAATTTGATGATTAAATCTATCACCGCCATAGGAAGCTATTTTTTTTCCCCCTTTTACTCAAGTAGTATCGATCCAACCACAATCTCAGATTCAATGTACTGACTTCACTCCAACAACACAGGACGACGAATCCGTCAACAGGTTCATCCTCAAGTTCTGCTCCCCCAGCAAGGACTTCACATGGATGGGCAAATGCCTGCACGTCCTGGACGTTGTCAGGAACAGCATGCTGATGGAGCCCAAGAAGGAGGATGAGGAGAAGAGGGAGGACAGTCGGGAGATTATACAGGCCACCGAGCTCAGCGAGCATGGGATCAAGTTCAAGAGGAGTAAGACCGACAGCATCAAGGACATCTCCTTTGCAGGTGGGACCCTGACGCTCCCCAAGATCTGGGTGGATGAAACCACCATGTCCATTTTCCTCAACCTCACTGCGTTCGAGTACCACCATGTCGGGACTGAAAACGAGGTCATGTCCTACATCTACTGCATGGACCAAATAATCAACAACGGGCAGGACGTCGCGCTGCTCCGCGCCAAGGGTATCATCGTGAATTATATGGAGAGCGATGAGGCGGTAGCCAAGATGTTCAACTCGCTGGGCAAGGTTGTGGGGTTCAACCTCAGCCCCAGCCTCACGGACGTGATCAAGAAGGTCAACAAGTACCGCAATACGCACTGGAACATGTGGAGGGCTAATCTCATCCACACCTACTTAAGGAATCCTTGGGTTGCATTGTCTCTCATCGCTGCCGTCTTTCTCTTCGCGCTCACCACAATTCAGACTGTATATTCCGTGCTCAGCTACTACAGATGAACACTTTGCCTCTCAGTACAACAATATACTGTCTTTTTTTCCACTTTTTTTGGTTTTTCTCCTAATGACGGATGCTCGATCATCGTCTCTTGATCGGTTTGGGTTGTTAAGACTGATTTTCCTCCTGCTTTCAGTCATGTTCATATCCCTCTTTCAATGTTTTGAATAATGGACATTTTTATTTTAACATTATCAAATGACGATTCTCTTGTTTCATTCTCCTTCATGGCTGTCCAATTTGAATCGGGTAGGGTGAAAGATGATCAAGTTTTAGGCAGATGAAATCTACCTTTGCAACATTTCTTCTTGATTAAATTTGTTAAGTTGCAGTGAATTTAAGTGAGAAAACAAATATGACCTTCAAAGTCATCTCTAATCATCATTTGCTTCAAACATCCTAAAAGAACCTAGGTGTCTGATGTTGATACCTAAATTTTGGTTAAGTATTTATGATAAAAATTACATAAAAAAAAATAAAAATTAGAGACCAACTGGACCTTTACAAAAAGGATTTTTGCACCACCTAGCTCTTAGTTTAATTTTACCATATTTTCGAATTAAAAAAAAAAAAGTGAGGCTTGCGCAAGTGTGGCCTTCGCGCCCAGCCCCTCCTTTTTTCCCTTCCACATGGGCTCGAGCCAAGCTGGGGCCAGATGGGCCTGAGCCCGCCCGTCTCATTCATCCTATTCCTCCTACCTTCCTCGCGCTGCACACCACACGCATACGGCAACCTATAGAGCAAGAGGGGCCGAGGACGGCAATGCATGTGGAGCAACGCGAGGACCGGCAGGAGACTCGGACGGATGGGCGGGCACCTTCAATGCGGTAGAGGAGGCGACCTAGCTAGAGCTGCCTCGACTGGTGGGACGCCGGTTTGGCCAGGGGAGGACGGTCGGAGTGCCGAAGACTGATAATCGAGGAGCCACCGCCGACCGGCCCCCCTTGGCCTATGAATAAGGCGTCGTGTGGAGGCCAAAAAGACACACACAGAGAGACACAGAAGTAGCTAGCACCGACCTCCCCTGAGAGTCATCTGGGCGTCCCAAGTGACCGAATCCGAGAGAGAGAGAGAGAGAGAGATTTGAGTTTGAGAGCCGAGCGATAGGGGTGATCAGGTCCAAGGTGGGTAGGGTTTAGACCTGAATCCTGTACCCGACCCTGTTATAACCGGTTCTCATTTTCTAGACCCTATACCCGACCATGTTTGTATTGGACCCTGTACCTGACCCACCATGTTTTTTCGATCCGGTTCCAGGATTAACCATGTTTCCACTAGAACCCGTTTTGTAATCTCCCGTTAACCTATACGACTTCAAATTTTATATTAACACGCAAGAAAATAATGTAATCCGCCTAATTTATATTGTAACATTAAGCATTGGTAATAAATAAATACGTGAACTTTTTGACTAAACGAAAAATTAAGGATCTATAGGGTTAATTATAATAAATAAAATCATAAGGCGAAAAATTAGCAACAAACATAGGTCTAATATTAGTCTTATTCCTACAATTACTATATGAAGCTACTCATTTATGCAAGCATAAATCCTCCTACAAAAGAGAAATTAGGCGAGCCAATCCATGTGATACACAAGAATTTGGCGACGATGCACACCGTTCATCCATCGGACGGTGCGAGAGGGAACCGATGGGGGAGGGAAGCAAGTGAGAAAGAGGAATGACAAAGGAGGAGTGTCGTGCGTGTTTGAGAGGCCCAAGAAGAAAAACATTGTGTGATTGAAGGAATAAGAATAGAAATCGGGAGAAAAAAAAAAGGTTTTGGACCTCTACTTACAAAACCGGTTCCAAAACCAGTCCAGGAACCGGTTTCCGGGTGAGTAATCACTTGGAACCTGTTCCCGAACTGGTTTAAACGGTTCCAAATTTTGGGAACCGGTTCCCAGACCAATTTCGACGGGAACCGGTTCCCGACCCTGTTTTTCGGGTGGGCCGGTCCGGGAATTGGGTATACCCGGTCCGATTGCACACCCCTAGTGAGCGAGGGTCGAGGGCAAGATCTAAATTGTACGAGAGGGAAGGGAGATTTGAGGGGTAAAAAAATAAAAAATCCAAATCCGAGGGAGAGAGAGGGTCGCGAGGACCCGGCCTCACCGCCGTGTGCAGCACTGGTTGCTTGGCCCACTACCACCGCCGTGTAGCCACCGACGATGAGGCATGTTCTCGTCACTCCCACCACTGCGCGCATCTATAGCCGTTGCCTTTCTGTCCCACGACGACCCAGCCGCCCATTGGGCTCGATCGAGCCCCCCCTGCATCGTCGAACCCACCGTCGCCTCTTCTCTCGATCCACCGCCCAGTGACTTCCTAGCTGCCCTCATTAGTGCCGTAGAGAGACAAAAAAGGAGAGAGGCGCGAGTTGGGTCAGATCCGGGTCGGGCGTGAGTCATAATCGAGTAGGGCTTTCGCTGCTAGGAGGGAGAAACGGGCCGGGCTTGTGTTTTTACTTTGTTTTGGGTCTTGGCCAAATTCGAGGGCTAGGCCTCGCCTTTCATTTCCTTCGCAGCTGAAGGGCACGGTTGGGCTGGGCCCATTCACAGAAACCAACCCAGCCAGAGGCTTGTGCCATGCGCCTAGGCCAAGTTTGACCAGGTCGGATGCGGAGTTCCGACTCAGATTCGTTTTTAGAATATGATATATTCTTATTTTAATATTAAAAAATAGAAAAATCCAAAAAATGATTTACACTTTCAAAAAAAAAATGGAAAAACCCAAAAATATTTTATATTTTCCAAAAAAATCAGAAAAATAAAAAATAATCTTCAAAAAGAAAATCTTAAAAATAGCCTTTGATTGGTTTTTCTTAAAATATGTGAAAATACTAAACAAAAAAATCAAAAAGAAAAAGAAATTGTGTTTAAGTTCTTGGAAGCAAATATTGGCTAATTCCAATTGTGCCCTTATGATATTTCCTTAATCTGATTAGGAATTGAATCCTAAAATTCGTAATTAGTACAAAATGCTACATAAATGCTTTACTTGATATTTAAATAAGATTAGGTACCAGAAAGACATTAATGATTAACTAATATAATCAAGTCTTTGATCCTAATTTTTATGATTGTGCTGGAGTGAAGTATATCTCCCTATATTTCACTTGAGTTTCTAATCGATCCACCTCAAATCGATTAATGGCAACTCTATAATGAAATTAACTTGCAGGTTAAAAACTCGAACCATAAGTCATGAATTGGTGGATTTGGGAGAGCTCGCACTGAGCCTTATGCTTAGCGAGCCATTAACCTCCGCCCTCGCCAGCATATAAAAGGGCACTGAAAAGGGAGGTCACGCATTTTATTGTTGATCTCAACATATAATTTGTTGAAATGAATTAAAGATATTACAAAGCATTACGCTTTATAAGGAAACATACAATAATATAAATAATAAAGCTGTAAATTCCTTGATTTTAATATATTCAAGAATCTGCTTGTGATTTTCATTGACATTTCCATATTCTTCTCTCTTAATTGACAAATCAATACCATAACTCCCCCTCAAATATGGAATGGGACAGTTCCGAATTCTCAATTTGCAATGTAAGTTTCCAAATGCGTTTTTTTGGAATAATAGCTTCATCTTCGACGCACAAATGGAACGTACTAAGTCACAAGAGTTCCACAAGCCACTTTTTCTCGCACGTAATGATAATCTAATTTGATATTTTTTAATTCTTGCATATAACATGAGATCAGTCAACATATAAATTGCACTGATATTATAACAAAATAATATTGGTGGACCTGAGAGGTGAGTACCTAAATCTCTTAAAAGGAAAGATATCCAAACAATCTCAGCTATTGTCAACCAATTGCACAATGCTCTATATTGGCACTAAATTGAGCAATCCTTCACTGCTTCTTAGCACTCCATAATATATAGTTACTACAGGTACAAAATATCACAGTCGATTGTCAAGTCAAGCAGCAATTTGCCCAACCTTCATCACAAAGGCACACGACTCTATAGTTAACTTGGACAAGATATGCATTTCTTGATTTATTGTGCCACTGACATAGCGCAAAATGTGCTTCACAATTTGAAAATGAGTCACAGTAGGCCAATGTGTGAATTGAGATATAAAATTGAGCGCATATGAAATATCTAGACATGTGATGGTGAGATATTAAAGTGCTATGACAATACTTTGATATAACGTGAGATTCAAAAATAATTTTGCATTTGAGAGAATGAGTGCGAGTGGCTATAGGCATGGATCTTGGCTTGCAAACATCTATTTGAGCACATTCAAGAATTGACAAAGCATATGTGGTTGGAACAAATAAAGACTATCAAATAATACACTGGCTCTATTCCCTTTATTGTGAATTCACTACTCAATGAAGAAATAAATCCATCAAGCAAGTTTGGATCATTGCTAATGACAATCATATCGTCCACGAATAAAAGTAGAGCTAGAATGCCATGATCTGATTTTTGAATGAACAACGAAGGATCTACAATGCTGCAAAAGAAACCAAATGCTAAAAGAAACAAGCTAAAATGATCAAACCATGCTTTTGATGCTTGCTTAATTCCACACAAAGCTCTCTCAAGCTTGCAAACATAATTCACGTTTTTGGTCCTCAAAACAAGGCAGTTGCTCCATATAAATAGATTGTGACAGAAATAAATATCTATATAAA
This sequence comes from Eucalyptus microcorys, assembly GCA_014182515.1. Classification (NCBI taxonomy): domain Eukaryota; kingdom Viridiplantae; phylum Streptophyta; class Magnoliopsida; order Myrtales; family Myrtaceae; genus Eucalyptus; species Eucalyptus microcorys. The sequence goes on from CM024571.1 coordinate 21,408,251, forward strand.
AATAAAAATAAAAATGACCAAAAATATATTAAAAATGAAAAACAACAAATGGGGAGTAGATTAAAAAGAAAAAATCAAAGCCCACTTGAATCAATAGTACACTCTCACTACTCTCCCTCCTATACATCCGAAAAGACCCTCTTTTTATCTAATTTGTAGATATGAGAAACAAATTTTTCATTGGACCATGCATCCACAGGAAAAAAAAAAAAAAAAAAAATGTTGATATACTGACAATGCTAATTTATAATAACTTTTCTAATATAACTAAATACGTTGTATTACATAATGGGATGAGATGGCCATACTTTTTAAGTTTATACATTGAGTTATGCAATATCAATTTTGCAGACTTCAATCATCAAATTGATTTGAAATGCCTGTGTTTGTCATGTTTGGTGCATGAGGACTTATAAACTGCATAATGACTCCTCTGCAGTCTCACACTCTGTTCAATAGATTTTAAGGCTATTGTTAAACTTGGATTACGGTCTTTGCCTATTTTGTCTAATTGTAACATTGCACACAGATTTGTCTGTACAATGTAGGGATTTTGATATTTATTCTAGACATTCCATTACCATCAACACACCCCTCATTATATGCAAGGCAACCCCTTCATCGTCTCATGCCGACTCTTAAAGTCGGTAGTTGTTTCGGAATCATTTTCGACAAACAAGAGGACAAAGGGTCTCCTTCTGTCTCGCCCCATCGTTGCTGTTGAAAAACATACTAAGAAACATATATCTGGGACCAAAATCAGTCTCTACACAGACTCGAGACTATGGAGAAAGCAGGAACGGGACACGCGGGTAGAATGCCATTCCTTGTATGGATGAGATTAGGGACATGAGGCAAGTTGAGCTCGGATTCGAGACACTAGCATCATACACCGGATGTATCTTTGGCCGTCAAACTAGTTATCTAAGAGGTGGAAAAATTCACGAGCTCACGAGTCAAAACACAACCAGCCTACATAGCCCCCAAGGATGCCAGGAGACTCGCGGAAAAAACCTGTCCCTTAAGAACCACGAAAAGCCTTCAGTCTGTTATTAGCAGTACGTTATTAAGGAAAGAAACCGCACACGCTGCATAATCGAATCAAAGCAAATATGGCAAGCTTTTCACCTCCCCAACATCATTTGGTTGGGAAATCACATGCCCCAATATCAGATCAAATTATCATCAACAGGTTCAACAACCTTTCCTGATGTCAAAGCCTGGTCGACTTGAAGGGATCCACAGAACATGCAAGTTTATCGATACGCATACTCGATATCACAAAGGAACTAATGATAAAACTTCCCGGAACTTCACTTATCAGATTTTACACGATGTCCTATGTTTAGATAAAGAAAGAAAATTCACCTCCAGAGAGCAGTAGCTCCACCGTAATCACAGAGCACACAGCATTCGGCACTACAAGGTCAATTTTTTCCCTCGAATGGGGCAACATTAGAAACTCAGAGCACTTGCAATCCACAACCTTCACCAAAAGAAGATTGGATTGTATAGCAAAGTTCTACAAGTTAGCCAACTAGGTCCCTCTGCTGTTAAGTATTGACTCACAGCTGACTTGGTTGGATAGCAAGGCCAAAGGATGGATCAGAAAGAAAAACAAAATTCTTGGAGGTGAGTCCATAAGGAGAAGAGCTTCTTACAACATCGCAAATGGGGGAAGCTCACTCGTCCATATCCTCTTCTCCATCGGCTTCCGCCTCTTCATCCTCCCTCCTGAGCTGACCACATACATTACACTCCATTATATCAGAAGGAGCATCATCCGACGACGGAGGCAGAGGAGCCAATGTCCCGCCACAGTTTTTCCTGTTGCACATATACCTGACGAAGAAATATGCATGGGGGAAGTCCGTCTCTTTCTCCTCTGCAATACCCACCTCCGACCTGCTCATTTGTTCATCAGCATCCTCATCCATCCCTTCACCATCACCATCACCATCGTCATCTTCGCCGATATCATCGTGCTCGTTCTCATCATCGGACCAATTGGCCTCGACCTTGCACCGATCGCAGTCGCAGGTGAACCCGTAGTCTTCCATCAACCTCCTCTGCCTATTCGCATAATTCAAGTTGACAGGAAAATAACTCAGGCAGATCTCCCTCCCTTGAGGGACATCATGGATCATGCGCACGATTATATCAGTATTGCCATCGGAAGCAGAGTCCACATAGTCAAATCTACAAGCATTTGGCAGGCAATCGTGGTTGAAGAAAGAAGCTCTTGGATAAATACCGTAAGCTCTTACCGATCTCTCCCCATCCACCTCGGCCCCACCCCGCGACGAAACCGGCTCCATCAAACCGAAAGCGTTGAGCTTGTCCTTCGACAGCTAGGCCACGATCAATTCAAGAGAAAACCCCTGAGGAAAAGGCGAACCCGGAGGAAGGGGAGGACAAACCGAGGCGAACAGCGAATGCAGGAACCGCGCGGCCGAGACGGTGTCGTCGGCGTGCGCCTCTCGGCCCTCCTTTTTCTGAGATCAAAGACAAACTTTTTCCTTTCCATTTTATCACTTTGTTTTTTCTTCCTAAATTCCGTTTTTCTTAGGTTAATTTGAAGTTTGACGCAAAAGTAAATTTCAACATATAAAAACAAAATACGAATTTCATTAGAGATAACAAAAAAATCGAAGCTCACTTCCGTCAATTCTATATACTCCCACTACTCTCCTTCCTAAACATCCCGAAAAAAAAAAAGAGCCACCCTCCTTTCATCTTATTTTATAGACATATGAAACAAAATTTAATTGAAACCTGAGAAAAATATTGCTTTAGCAAATGAATAAAAGTTTATTGTTTGATTAACGGAGTTACTCCTGTCTCTTTGTATGGTTTGACATTCAATCACAGAAAAATAGAGATAACATACCCAAAATACTCTTTTACACACACTCTCTCAATTTCTAATAAGTAAGTACACAATAACGCCTTAAGTATGTGACAGCCATAAGTTATAATCACGACTTAATTAATCAAATTACCGATGATTGATGATTATGATATTAATCTCTATTGTAAGTAATCTGACTATTAATGTGATACATAATCAGTGGTGTCATTATATGATTCTTGCAATATACGAATTGCAGTGAATATACTCACCATTCTAAGAAATAATAATTCCCATAATTTTTATTAAGCATGATGTATATAAAGGGATGAGATTTGAGTTTCCACATTGAGTTATGGAATATCACCCAAAAAATTTGAGAAGACATAATACGCAAGACAACCCCCATTTATTAGCTCATGCTGACTCCTTGAAGCCTGTAACCGTTTCAGTATCATTTTTGACGGATGGAAGGATGATGTTCCTTCTGTCTCACCTCGTCGTCTTGCTGTTGAGAAACATACCGAGAAATATATAACTAGGGACCAAACTCAGTCTCTACACAGGCTCGAGACAATGAAAGCACGAAAACGAGACACTCGAATAGGATGCCATTCAATGTTTCCTTATATGGGTGAGATTAGGGACATGAGGCAAGATCGCTGAGCTCGGATTGGAGAAATTAGAATCATACACCGGACGTATCCTTGGCCGTCGAACTAGTGAGGGAAGAAGCAATGGAAACTCACCAGCTCACAAGTCCAAACACAACCAGGCTAGTATGGCCCCAAGGATTCTAAAGAAAGAAAAAGACCTGTCCCTTAAGATCCACAAACAACCTTCCAATTGAATCAAAGCATATATGGCAAGTTTTTCCACCTCCCAACATCATAGGTGGGGAAATCATATCCTCAGATCAAATCTCTCATCAATAGATTCAACCACCATTTCTAATGCCAAAGAGCTGCAAAATCTGAGGATTGACAAATACGAGCAACTTAGGGCGTGCATGTTTGTATTCTTTTTTCCTGTTCAATAACAGATTTTCTGTTTTTTTGTTTCCGGGAACAAAAAAAGAACAGAAATGTGTTTGTTTGCGTTTTTGTTTAAAAACTGTTTTTTTGTTCCCGGAACAAAATTGAAACAAAAAGAAGAAACAAAAAATAGTTGCTTTTTTGTTCCAGAAACACTTTTTGAGCAGCCGAAAAGAACAAAAACGAAAAAAATTTGTTTCTTTTGTGTTTCTCGCTTTTGTGCCCCCTGCGTGAGTCTCTCCCTTTTCCTTCTTCTCTCACAAGTTCTCCACCTTCGAGCGATCCAGCGCCTCCCAACTGGTCATTCTCTTCGGCGCCTCCCCACTCGGCAGACTCTCTGGCGCCGACAGCTACTACTCCTTCACCGGCTGAAACCCTAGATTCGAGGTAAGTTTCTACACTCACCAGCTACTGCTCCTCCCTCACCGTTTGACGAGGGCTTCGGCGAGAGCCACCCCTCGTAGATCTGGGCGACGGCTACTCGGGGCTCGAGCGCGACGGCTCGCTCGAGCCAGCGCTTGCCCAGATTTGCGAGACGCTTGCTCGAGCCAGCCTTTGCGCTCAAGCCCCGAGCGAGCGTTGCTCGCCCAGATCTGCAGCAATGTCTGCTCGCGACACTCGCTCGAGCAAGCATCGTGAGCAGCAGCGTTCTGCTCACTCGAGCGAGCGTCGCTGCTCTGCTCGAGCGAGCATCGCGAGCAGAGTAGCTGCTGCTCGCTCTTGCCCATGTCGCGACCTTACCCTGTTCATCTCCTCACCGAAAATGGGCTGACGTTGTCCCCTCTCTCTCTTTCTTGGATTCAGGAAGAACAAGAGGATCTCGAAGGGGAAGAAGGGTGGGAAGAAGAAGGCGTGAGTGCTCAATTCCGCCTCGACTTTGTGGAAATCGATTCCTGTTTTGGGGTGCTGGTTCTGTTGTGGTTTGATCTTTTTTATTGTCTGGTCTGGCGGGTGCAGGGTCGATCCGTTCGCGAAGAAGGACTGGTACGATATCAAGGCGCCCTCCGTGTATTTTAAGAATATAAGATAGTGACAGCGGAACCGTTCCTTCAGCCACAACAATGTGTCCCGGGACCATCGCACGCTGGGCCATTTCAGGTCGCTCTCCTGGAGCGTCTCGAGGTCGTGGTCCACCGTCAGGCAGATTCAGGCGATCGGGAACAACTTGTATGCCTCGAGGGGGAACAAGATCGTGGCCACCAATGGCCTCGCCGTGCCGGTGTTCACGATGAACTCGGTGCTCCTCTTCATGACGTGGGCCCTCGTGGCGGCGATCCCGTGCCAAGACCGCGGGCTGCAAGTGCATTTCTCCATCCCGAGGCAGTTCGCCTGGGCCGCGCCGATCCTGTCGCTCCATGAGAGGATCGTGGAGGAATCGAAGAAGAGGGAGAGGAGGAACGCACGTGGATTGTTGCGGGAGATCCATCAAATCGAGAGGGGTGTGAGGATAATGAGCGAATTGGTGGATTCGGCCCAATTCCCGCTGCCGGCCGAGAAGGAAGAGGAGGTGAGGCAGAGAGTAGAGGACATGGCGAAGGTGTTTGAGGCTGTGAAGGATGGCTTGGATCCATTGGAGAAGCAAGTGCGAGAGGTCTTCCATCGGATCGTGCAGAGCCGCACCGAGGGGCTCGATTACATCGGGAGGGCAAACCGTTCTGAGTAGAGGGAGCGGTCTCAACGATCGGACTTTTGTAAAGAAATATATATGAATGTAGCATAGGGGAAGAACCTTACTGGGTTTTGTGCTTTTTTTACTGTTTTGTTCATGATCTAATAATCTCTTGGAGGAAGGTATATGGCATGTCTTACTTGTGTTTTGGGTAAATTTTGGTGTTTGAGCATTTGTATAATTAGGCCGTTCTTGTTCTATGCTCTTTCTTTTTGCTCTTTTGTCAGTACATTGCACTACAAATACTGGATTGAACTCGATTGGAACATGCATCATCTGTTTTGCTTCTCATCAGGCTTCTCAATCCAGTTTTGGTCTGGGTATAGTTGCGACAGTGGAATCTGAAGTCCCAGATGATGACTGTCTTCTGTCTTTCTGGATCATCCAACATTGATGCAGAAAGTTCTGATTGTATAAAAACATAAGAGACTGGAAAGCACAGTAGCTTTTTTTTTTATATGGCAATACCAGATTGTTCTGCCAACATTTGACATTGACCACATGTGATCTTCCATGTTAAGGAACATAGCCATTCAGGTTCCATGCTCCTCGATTATTTTTAATTGGCTATGCGCTGTTGCAATGTTTTATGGTCAAATTGCATTGATCTTAGATTGGCGGTGGTACGTGACTTCCATAACGAAACTTCGACAGCTCAGGGAATTGCTGTGCCGGGGTCTCGAGGGTGCGGTCAATCAAGGTTACAGCTTCTGGAGCTGGGATTTGACTCTGACCTGAGGAGGAGAAGGACAAATGTTCCTACGTTTGACTTTTGACTGGTTCTTTTGTATTTGAACTCTTAACTTTGAAGAGGTGTCTGTCTCTGGAACGTCGTGGTATTGGCAGAACGTCCGTGAGGAGGACAACGTGGTTGGCAGCGGCCGAAGCCAAGCTAATAAAGAAAGAAACACATGGTCTGTAATCTTGCATAATATTTTATGCGTGTTTGTCTTCACTCACCATGAACAAAATTAAATTGATGAACATTTCATGAGAATGAGAATTCAATACCAAGTTTACACTTTATAAAAAAAAAAAAAATCACTTGAGAAAAATTTGAAACAGAAATTTTTTACAGTTATCAAACGTATTTCTGTTCTTTTTCTATTCCAGGAACAGAAATTATGTGCGAGTTACCAAACGTGTTTTTGTTCTTTTTTATTCCGAAACAGAAATTTTGTACGATTACCAAACGCGTTCTTTTGTTCAAAAATTGTTCCCCGGAACAGAAATAGTTTTTTCTATTTCTGTTCTCTAGAACAATTTTTGAACAGAAACACAAACAAACGCATCCTTAGTTAACTTAAAGGATCCACTAAACATTCCAGTTACTCAATACACATACTCAATGATTCACAAAGGAACTCTTTGTAAATCTTCCCGGAACTTCGCCTTATTAGATTTCAAATGATATCTTGAAGTAAATAAAGAAAGAAAATTCACCTTCAGAGAATTGCAGCTACACCATCGTCACAGACAGAGCACATGGCATTCGGCATCACAAGATCAATTTTTTCTCACCAAATGGCTGAAATTAGGAACTCAGTACTCGCAATCCACAACTTTCACCACAAGAGGTTTGGATTGTAAAGCAAAGTTCTACGAGCTAGCCAACTGGGTCCCTCTACCGTTAGGTATTGACTAACAGCCGACGCGATTGGAGTGCAAGGCCAAAGGATGGTCTAGAAAAAAAAAAAAAAAAAACAAACAAAATTCCCAGAAGTGAGTCCATAAGGAGAAGAGCTTCTTACAACATCGCATCTCCGTCGGCTTCCGCCTCTTCATCCTCCCTCCTGAGCTGACCGCATACATTACAATCCATTATATCACAAGGACAGCCATCCGACGGAGGCAAAGGAGCCATTATCCTGCCGCTGTTTTTCCTGTTGCGCATATACCTGACGAAGACATACGCACGGGGGAAGTCGGTCTCTTTCTCCCCAGTGATACCCACCTCTGACCTGCCCATTTGTTCGTCGGTGTCCTCATCCATCCCTTCATTGTCACCATTGTCCTCTTCGTTCCTATCATGGTTCCCATTTTGGTCATCGGACGAATCGGCCCCAACCTTGCGCTGATGTGGCTAGACTCGAGCTCATTGAGTGTAGGCTGAAGAAGAGGCAAAAAAGAAAAAAATAATTAAAAATTCTATTTTAAAAGTAAAGAAAAAATGAAAAATAAAAATAAAACAATATCAAAAGGAGTGCACGAAGGTCCATACCAAGCGGTTGAAAATATTTTCTAATTCATTTTCTCATTTCAATTAAATACCTAAAAATATTGTTATTCTCATAGAAAAAGTATTTACAGGAAAAAAAATTCGGATGCTTCACACTTCTATTATTTTACTATTTTTTAAGTTTATTTTCGGTTCCAGCCAAATGGGCCAATGTAACATTGAACGTGATCTAGTACAGTAGGTAGGTAATCACTTCTTCATCTGGACAACATTTAAATAGTCTCACAATTACAACTCGTGACGGGTAGATACACTTAACATAGATAAATTCACAATGCATTCGACTCATGCTCCTAAATTTTATCTTTTTTCCTCCCCTTCTTGCACACGATGCGTGTGCCCTAATGCTAGTGAATTTATTTTATAAGGAGTCTTCTCAAAGCAAAAGTAGTGAACTGCCTTTAATCAGTTCTTTTTTTCAATCAGTCTTTAAGCAAGAAAGGAATGTCCCCCAGTTGGCTTATTTGGGACTAAAACTGAATGTGTTGCCCGCACAAAAGGGACCCGGAATGAGGTCATCAATATGCATAATTAGGGCTTAACAAATTCATCAAAATGACGTACTAATCTGATCGGGTGATGGTCCGGCAACATATTTGTGTTCAGAGTTTACTAATCATAGCAATTATAATGGATCCAAGCTCTTCTCGATTGGAGCTCATAAGCAATTATAATGGGTTGGAGCTCTTCTTGATTAGAGGTCATAAATGCTTGTAGCCGATTTCATATGAAACAGGTGGAAGTATTTGAGTTTCACACGGGATGGTTATTACTAGTTTTATGTGCCATTTGAAGTTATTTAACAGGAAGTTATATGATTGTGGTGAACAAATCCTGCACGCATATTATCATTACGTCACTATTTGTGGCAACATTTTTTTCTTTTATATATGGGCAGCGTATGCATGAAAAAAGTGCATCGAATGCTAAATTTGAGACTTGAGTAAGAAATCTGGAATATCTCAAATATATAATGAAAAAATGACAACAAAAAAGAAGTATTATTTTAAATCTAGTGTCACGTCAAATATGTAAAGTTGGTGTCCAAATTGGCATTACATGTATTCAATCCATAAGAGCCCTTTGATTGAGAGAGACACACGGGAGATTCATCGAATTCACAGGCTAATACACGATCAGGGGATTACGGGCGTTGCGTGCATGAAATTCGAATCCTGGTGCAGGAGAAGCGAATCACATGTACATGGCTTGTCCCGTAACTCATCTTGAAGCATACGTTGGGCCTAGGCACCCCCAAACTTTCATCCCCCAGCCCTCTTCACTCTTCCATTCTCTCAGTCTCCCCATAAATTCACCTCTTCTCTCACTCCTTTCAGCTTGAAGGAAAAAAATAAAGAGCAAAAGACCCTCCAGAACAGAAACTTGTGGAACTATGTCTTCTATGGAACCGGTCAAGTCCGACTTGATTGGCCCACTTGACGAGAGCCTCCAGTTCATGCCCTCCGATGACGAGGAGCTACGGTACTGGAAGACGCGGTCCATCTACAGGGTTCCCGCACGTATCACCGCCCTCAACCGTGAGGCCTACCAGCCGCAAGTTGTCTCCTTCGGCCCCTACCACCACGGCGAGGCCCACCTCCTCCCCATGGAGGAACACAAGCACCGCGCGGTCCGCCACTTCCTTAAGCGGTCCAAGAAGCCTATGGAGCGCTTCTTCGAGTCCCTGAGGGAGGTGGCGTGGGACCTCGAGGAGAGCTACGACGCGCTGGACCCGAAGTGGAAGGCAGGCAGCGGCAAGGGCGCGGCACCCCTGTTCCTGGAGCTGATGATAACTGACGGCTGCTTCATGCTCGAGTTCCTGAGGTTCACAACCAACCAGGTGTACGACTACGCGTCGAACGACCCCATCTTCAGCGACCACGGGAATTGCTACATGATGTCAGACATTTGGAAGGATATGCTGATGCTGGAGAATCAGCTTCCGACGCTAGTGCTGGAGCGGCTGGTGGCTGTGGAGAGCGATGGCAAGGAGGTTACTTTCTTAGATTTTGGTCGGTCGTAAGATGAGAAAATATTTCAAGTAGGCAAACCGCTGTACTATGGGTACCTAACAGTACATCTTTGTGATCTCACATGAACCCTACGATGAATCCACCGAATCTAATGCTCCAAATGCATCGATTGCACGGTTCACAATCAACCGATAATTTGATTAGTAAATCTGTCACTGAAACTTCATTTTTTTCCGCAAGTAGTATCAATACGACCACAATCTCAAATTCAATGTGCTGACTTCACTCCAACAACACAGGACGACCAATTCGTCAGCGCGCTCATTTTCAAGTCTTTTTACCCCCGCGAGGCCATCCCAAGGATGCGCAAATGCCTGCACATCCTGGACTTTTGCAGGAACGTCATGCTGATGGAGCGCAAGAAGGACGAGGAGGAGGTTACTTTCTTAGATTTCACTCTGTCGGAAGATGTTATTGCAAGTATGCTAGCCACCGTACTATAGGCACCTAACAGTACATCTTGGTCGTCTCACCCTACTAAGGATCCACTGAATCTAATGCTCCAAATGCACTGGATGCACGGTTCCAGATCAACCGGCAATTTAATGATTAAATCTATCACCGCCATAGGAAACTTTATTTCTTCCCCCTTTTACTCAAGCTGTATCGATCCAACCACAGTCTCGGATTCAATGAACTGACTTTTCTTCAACAACACAGGGGGACAAATCCGTCAACAGGATCATCCTCAACTTCTGCTCCCCCAGCAAGGGCATCGCGAGGATGGGCAAATACCTGCACGTCCCAGACTTCTTCAGGAAGTGCATGCTGATGGACCCCAAGAAGAAGGACGAGGTGGACTGGCAGAAAATTCTGATGACTATCCATTTGCCTTCGACCACCAAGCTCAACGAGCATGGGATCCGGTTCAAGATTAACAAGACCAACAGCTTCAAGGACATTTCCTTTGCAGACGGCGTCCTGATGCTCCCTGGCATCGAAATGGAGGAGGTCACCATGTCCTCCATCCTCAACATCATGGCGTTCGAGCGCTTCCATGTCAGGGCTGGGAACGAGGTCACGTCCTACATCTACTGCATGAGGAACATAATCACCAACGGGCAGGACGTCACACTGCTCCGCGCCCAGGGCATCATCGTGCATTTCATGGCAAGCGATGAAGCAGTAGCCCAGACGTTCAACTCGCTGGGCAAGGCTGCGGGGTTCAACTGCAGCGTCAGCCTCGTTGACGTGTTCAACATGGTCAACAAGTACTATAATAAGCGCTGGAACACGTGGAGGGCTAATCTCATCCACACCTACTTCAGGAATCCAGTGGATATATGGTCTTTCATCACCTTTGTCCTCCTCTTTGCGCTCACCGCAATTCAGACTGTATATTCCGTGCTCGGCTACTACAAATGAACCCTTTGCCTCTCAGTACAATAATATACTCTTTTTTCCGCTTTTTTGGGTTTTTCTCCTGATGACGGATGCTCGATCATCATCTCTTGATTTTGTTGAATGTTGTTATGAATGATCTTCCTCCTGTTTTCAGTCATGTTCATATACCTCTTTAAATGTTCTGAATAATGGACATTTTCACTTAACATTGTCAAATGATGATTCTCTTTCTTCAGTCTCCTTCATGTTTGTCCAATTTGAATCGGGTAGGGTGAAGGATGATCAAGTTCTAGGCAAATGAAATCTTCCATCGCACCATTTATTCTTGATTAAATTTGTGAAGTTGCAGTGAATTTAAGGGGGACAACAAATACGGCCTTCAAAGACATCTCTAATCACCATTTGCTTTAAACATCCTCAAAGAATAAAGGTGTTTGATTGTTGATCTCATGTTGAAATGATTTCTACTGTATTAAAGATATTACAAAGCATTACACTTTATAAGAAAACAATACAATAATATAAATAATAAAACTGTCAATCCCTTGATTTTATTATATTCGAGAATCTGCTTGTGATTTTGATTGACATTTCCATATTCTTCTCTCTTGATTGATAAATTAGTGCCTTAACTCCCCCTCAAATTGGGAATGGGACAATCCCAAATTCTCAATTTGCAACATAAGTTTCCAAACGCGCCATTTTTTGTCGCACATAATTATAATCTAATTCCATATGTTTAATTCTTGCATATAACACGAGATTAATCAACATATAAATTACATTGATATTATCACAAAATAATATTGGTGGAATTTAGAGATGAATACCTAAATCCCTTAAAAGGGAAGATATCCAAACAATCTCAGCAATGGTTGACGCCATTACACGATACTCTAAATTGGCACTAGATCGAGCAACCGTTCATTGCTTCTTAACACTCCATGATATATAATTACTACAGGTACAAAATATCGCAATCAATCGTCGAGTCAAGTAGCAATTTGCCCAATCTTCTATAGTTAACTTAGACAGGATTCGCATTTCTCGATCTATTGTGCTTCTGACATAGCGAAAAATGTGCTTCACAATTTGAAAATGAGTCACATTAGGCCAATGCATGAATTGACATATAAAATTGACTGCATATGAAATATCCAGTTGTGTGAGATGAGATATTAAAGAGCTCTGACAATACTTTGATATAGCGTAGGATCTGAAAATAATTTCGCATTTGAGAGAATGAGTGCAAGTGGCTATAGGCATGGATCCTGGCTTGCAAGCCTCCATTTGAGCACAATCAACAATTGACAAAACATATTGCGGTTGGCACAAATAAAGACTATCAAAAAATATCCTAACCTCCACAACCATAAAGTAATGTAATGGCTCTGTATCCTTCATTGTAAATTCACTACTCAATGAAGAAATAAATCAAACAAGCAAGTTTGGATCATTACTGATGACAATCATATCGTCCACCAATAAAAGTAGAGCTAGAATGCCATGATCTGATTTTTGAATGAAAAACGAAGGATCTACAATGCTGCAAAGGAAAACAAATGGTAAAAGAAACAAGCTAAAATGATCAAACCATGCTCTTGATGCTTGCTTGAGGCCACACAAAGTTCTCTCAATTTGCAAATTACATATTTGATATATTTCATATCTTTTACTTGAGTATCATTGTTAGTACTCGATACACTTTCTTCATGCATACATCACGTGTAGGGAAAAGAAAAAACGTTGCCACAAATAGTGACGTAATGATATAATGTGTGCATGGTTAACTCATGACAATCATATAATTTATTGTTAATTAACTTTAGATGGTATATAAGACGGGTTGTAACCATCGTGTGTAAAATTCAAATACTTCCCCTTGTTCCATACGAAATCAGCTGCAAGCATTTATGAGCACCAATCGAGAAGAGCTCGAATCTATCATAATTGCTTATGAGCTCCAATCGAGAAGCACTTGGATCCATTGTAACTGTTATAATTAGTAAACTCTAAACACAAATATATTGCAAGGACGATCAAATCCGAAAGCGACTAATTCCATCACCCATCAGATTAATATGTCATTTTGTTGAATTGGTTAAGCCCTAATTACGCATATTGATGACGTCATTCTGGGTCCCTTTCGCACGGGCAGCACATTCAGTTATTTGGCCACTGGGGGACATTCCTTTCTTGCACAAGGACTGATTAAAGGCAGTTCACTACTTTTGCTTTGAGAAGAATCCTTGTGAAGCAGGGATGTAAAAAATACAAAGTAAATTCATTAGCATTAGGGCAAGAAGGGGAGGAAAAAAAAAAGGACAAAATTTAGAAGCATGAGTCGCACGCATTGTGGATTTGTCTATTTTAAGTGTATCTACCACTCATGTGTTGTAATTGTGAGACTACTTAAATGTTGTCCTGAAGAAGTGATTACCAACTTACTGTACTAGATTAAGTCAATTTTACATTGGCTCCATTTGGCTGAAACCCAAAAATAAATTTAAAAAATAATAAAAAAATAAAAAAGTAACTTGTCTAAAAAATGTTTTTCAGGAAATTATTTTTCCGGAAGAATAACAATATTTTCGGGTGTTTGACTAAAAAGTGAAAATAAACTAGAAAACATTTTCCGCCGTTTGGTATGGACCTCCGTGCACTCCTTTTAATAGCTTTTTATTTTTTTTTTTTTTTTTTTCATTTTTCATTTTTCTTTACTTTTTTTTAAATCGAAATTTTAATTACTTTTTATTTTTTTTATCTTTCTTTTTGCTTCTTTTTCGGCCGATCGCCTGCTACAGGCAAGGTTGAGCTCACTAGATTCTAGTGAGCTCAAGCTTCACCAGAGGTCAGCGAGGTTAGGTAAGCTCGAGTCTAGCCAGATCGGTGCAAGGTTGAGGCCAATTGATTCGATGACTGGAAGTTTCACAAGTTCTCGTCAAGTGGAGGCAATCGAGTCGGGCTCGTCCGGTTTCATATGAGACATAGTTCCGCAAGTTTCACAGGTTCCATAAGTTTCTGTTCTGGAGGGTCTTTTGCTCTTGTTTTTTTTTTTTTTTTTTTCCTTCTCAAGCTGAAAGGAGTTAGAGAAGAGGTGAATTTATGGGGAGAGAGTTAGAATGGAAGAGTGAAGAGGGCTGGGGGATGAAAGTTTGGGGGTGCCAATGCTTCAAGATGAGTTACGGGACAAGCCATGTCCATGTGATTCGCTTCTCGTGCACCAGGATTCGAATTTCGTGCACGCAACACCCGTAATCCCCCGATCGTGTATTAGCCTGTGAATTCGATGAATCTCCCGTGCGTCTCTCTCAATCAAAGGGCTCCTATGGATTGAATACATGTAATGCCAATTTGGACACTAACTTTACATATTTGACATGACACTAGTTTTAAAATAGTACTTCTTTTTGTTGTAATTTTTTCATTATATATTTGAGATATTTTAGATCTCTTACTTAAGTCTTAAGTTTAGTATTCGATGCACTTTTTTCATGCATACATCGCACATATAAAAAAGAAAAAAAAACGTTTCCACAACTAGTGACATAATGATATTATGTGTGTAGGGTGTGTTCACGACAATCATGTCACTTCCTGTTAATAACCATCTTGTGTGAAACTCAATTACTTCCACATGTTTCATACGAATCGGCTACAAGCATTTATGACCTCTTCTTCCAACCAATTATAATTGCTTATGAGCTCCAATCGAGAAGCACTTGGATCCATTATAAATGCTATTATTAGTAAACTCTAAACACAAATATATTGCCGGACCATCACCCGACAAGATTAGTACGTCATTGATGACCTCATTCCGGGTTTTCTCTTGAATTGATCGTTTTCTTTCTGTCGAAGGACAAGCTCAATGCTTTCGGTTTGATGGAGCCGGTTTCGTCGCGGGGTGATGGCGAGGTGGATGGGGAGAGATCGGTGAGA
Source organism: Eucalyptus microcorys (assembly GCA_014182515.1). NCBI lineage: Eukaryota > Viridiplantae > Streptophyta > Magnoliopsida > Myrtales > Myrtaceae > Eucalyptus > Eucalyptus microcorys. The sequence goes on from CM024571.1 coordinate 21,423,363, forward strand.
GCTTACGGTATTTATCCTAGAGCTTCTTTCTTCAACCACGATTGCCTGCCAAATGCTTGTAGATTTGACTATGTAGACTCTGCTTCTGATGGCAATACTGATATAATCGTGCGGATGATCCATGATGTCCCTCTAGGGAGGGAGATCTGCCTGAGTTATTTTCATGTCAATTTGAATTATGCGAATAGGAAGAGGAGGTTGATGGAAGACTACGGGTTTGCCTGTGACTGCGATCGGTGCAAGGTCGAGGCCAATTGGTCCGATGACGAGAACGAGCACGATGATATCGGCGAAGACGATGATGGTGACGGTGAAGGGATGGATGAGGACGCTGATGAACAAATGAGCGGGTCGGAGGTGGGTATTGCAGAGGAGACTTCCCCCATGCGTATTTCTTCGTCCGGTATATGTGCAACAGGAAAAACTGCGGCGGGACAATGGCTCCTTTGCCTCCATCGTCGAATGGCGCCCCTTCTGATATAATGGAGTGTAATGTATGTGGTCAGCTCAGGAGGGAATATGAAGAGGCGGTAGCCGACGGAGAAGAGGATATGGACGAGTGAGCTCCCCCCATTTGTGATGTTGTAAGAAGCTCTTCTCCTTATGGACTCACCTCCGGGAATTTTGTTTTGGTTTCTGATCCATCCTTTGGCCTTGCTATCCAACCAAGTCAGCTGCTAGTCGATACTTAACAGCAGAGAGAGACCTAGTTGGCTAGCTTGTAGAACTTTGCTTTACAATCCAATCTTCTTTTGGTGAAGGTTGTGGATTGCGAGTGCTCTGAGTTTCTAATGTCACCCAATTTGAGGGAAAAATTTGACCTTGTAGGGCCAAACGCCATATGCTCTGTGACTGCGGTCGAGCCACTATTCTCTGGAGGTGAATTTTTCTTCCTTTATTTACATATAGGACGTCGCGTAGAATGTGATAGGTGAAGTTCCGGGAAGTTTTACCATGAGTTCCTTCGTGAAATCAGGTACTATTCTCTGTGGATCCCTTCAAGTCGACCAAGCTGCTCATATTTTCAGTCTTCGGATTTTGCAGCTCTTTGGCATTAGGAAAGGTGGTTGAACCTGTTGATAAATTCGATCTGATATTGGGGCATGTTATTGCCCAACCAAATGATGTTGGGGTGGTGAAAAACTTGCCATATTTGCTTTGATTCGATTGTGCAGCGTGTGCGGTTTCTTTCCTTAATAACGTGCTGCTAATAATGGACTGTAGGCTGTTCGTGGTTCTTAAGGGACAGGTTTTTTCCGTGAGTCTCTTAGCATGCTTGAGGGCTATGTAGCCTGGTTGTGTTTTGACTTGTGAGCTGGTGAATTTTTCCACCTCTTAAATAACTAGTTTGACGGCCAAAGATACACCCGGTGTATGATGCTAATGTCTCTAATCCGAGCTCAACTTGCCTTATGTCCCTAATCTCACCCATACAAGGAATGACATTCTACTCGTGTGTCCCCTTTTTGCTTTCTCCATCGTCTCGAGTCTGTGTAGAGACTGATTTTGGTCCCAGATATATGTTTCTTGGTATGTCGAAAATGATTCTGAAACAACTACAGGCTTTAAGAGTCGGCATGAGACGGTGAAGGGGTTGCGCTGCATACAATTGGGGTCACTTAGGTGCGGTAATGGTAATGGAATGTCTAGAATAAATATCAAAATCCTTTCATTGTACAGACAGCTCTGTGTGCATTACCGATATTACAATTAGACAAAACAGGCAAAGACCGTAATCCAAGCTTAACGTCCATTGAACAGAGTGAGAATCAACTGCAGACGAGTCATTTTTTATGGGTCCTAACGCACCAAACATGACAAACACAGGCATTCCAAATCAATTTGATGATTAAAGTCTACAAAATTGATATTGCATAACTCAATGAATAAACTTAAAAAGTACGGGCATCCAATCCCATTATGTGTTTCATCGTACTTAATAATATTACAAAAGTTATTATAAATTAGCATTGTCACTATATCAACATTTGTTCTTTTTTCCTGTGTATGCATATTTTTCTGTGGGTCCAATGAAAAATTTGTGTCATATATCTATAAATTAGATGAAAAGAGGGACTTTTTGGATGTGTAGGAGGGAGAGTAGTGAAAGTGTAGGATTGGTGTAAGTGGGCTTTGAATTTTTTTTTTTTTTCAATCTACTCCCCATTATTTGTTTTTTATTTTTAATATAAATATTTATTTCTGCCACGATCTGTTTATACGGAGCAACGACCTTCTTTCGAGGACGAAAAATACCTGTCTTTTTTTAATCTACTCCCCATTATTTGTTTTGTTTTCTATTGCTTTCACGCCGTGTGTGAATCTCGACTCGTGACGGATTTCCGATCGTATCAGATCGATACGCATGTGAGCCGATCTGCAGCCTCCGATACGGAGGAATAAAAGAATATGTCGAGAGGAGGAGGAGAAAAAAAAATTGGCGAAACCCGCCAAAACAAAGGTGAAGTGCGACCGGAAAACACCTCTGCCCTCTCTCTCTCTCTCTAAAACATAAAATAATCCGAGGGGAAAAGCATGAGAAAGTCGACGAAATGATGGGCAGCGCACTATCATTGATTGACATTAGATGTCGAGATCCATCGGCGAATAGGTGTTGCTGCAGCAGCGACGACCCTCGATCGACAAAAGTCGTCTTCCCCTGCTGTACAGTCTGGGTCGTGGACTCATACGGTCACGGACCTGTCAGAGCTCGAGCCGAGCTGATGCAATGTGCAGTCCCCGCCTTCCGGCCATCGCCAGGAATTCCCCCGCCCCCACTTACTATTTGTTTATCCGAAGTTCAACCCACGATCGAGTTTCCTCTCCATTTTCTATTAAGGAAAATGTCAGAAGGGGTCCCTGTCTTATTGTTGAATTTCTTTTGACTTGATATCATGAGAAATTCTAAAGTAATATATATGTGATGAATTTATCTATAAATTAATTTTTTTGATCATCTAAAGCTCAAAATCGATACATTTATGAAAATTTATCTTCCATTAATTCTTATTAAATTGATTAATATCCTCATCCTCAGAACCAAACCTTGACATATTTTCAAGCCAAACTCACTTTGTCCCCATTTCCCAAAAAAATCATCACCTCAAAGTTTGCCAAACCCATCACTGTTATTGCTCTCATTGACACAGGAGCAAGTTGTTCAATATTTGACACCAAAGTTCTTCTTGAAGAATTACGGACTCCTTATATCCGATATTTCAACTCGGCTTCGGAGATACTTTCTCCACAAATGTCGAACCACTCCAGTAATCTGTCCAGTTCTTTCCTCGGTGTTCCATAACCGCAAAAATCTTCGGATCAAACCTCCCCAATAAAGATCGATAATTGGGTGGGACATCATGACTCAAATTTCTCGGCTTCGCATCATTCTGGAAAATGTCTTAGGTATAAAGATCAATTCTACGAGTTCGTCAATATTCGAGACTCTTTTCCATTCGGATGAGTCTATTAGATCCCATCATGCAAAAATTGTTAGAATCTTGTTCGGAATCCCATTCGGAATTCGCTCAAAAGTGTTCCCATCCTTTATGGAAAAACCCGAAATTCTTTGTTCGCCTTCCTTTTAAAAAGAATGAAGACATAAATCCAACCAAGGCGAGTCATGTGGGAATGAAGTCGAACATCGACTTTAACTCAAAGGGAATACTCGAACTTTTGCAACAAGGCCTTATTGAAATCTCGATTCTCAATGGGCTGCAAGCCTTTTATGTCAATAAGCGTGCCGAGCAAAACAGGGGAAAAATGAGACGGTAATCAACTATCAACCTCTCAATCTTTTTCTCCAAGATGATAAGTTCCCTTTGCCATCCGAGAGATTCTCTCTTTCTTGGTTTAACCAAAGCCCACATTTATTCCAAATTCGACCTTAAAGCCGGATTTTGGCAATTGGGCATCCATCTTGAAGACAGATCCAAAACAGGATTCTGTATCCCGAATCAACACTTCCAATGGAAAGTACTTCCTTTTGGTCTGAAGGTAGCACCATCCATTTTCCAAAAGGCCATGTGTCGTATATTCCAACCAATCTTGCCAAGTGCAGCTGTATACATTGACGATATTCTGCTCTATAGTCCTAACGAACAGTCACACTGTCAACTCCTTGAGCAGTTTGCAGAAATTGTGAAGAAACATGGTATCATGCTTTCTCAACGAAAGATGAATATTGCCCAAACAGAAACCGAATTCCTTGGTATGAACCTCAACAAAGGGACATACTATCAAGGGCCACATATTGCTCAAGAATTATTGAAGTTCCCTGAGAATAACTTCACCACAAAACAAGTTCAGCAATTTCTTGGGATAATCAATTATCTCAGGGTTTTTGTCTCAAATATTGCAAAGCTTCGATCCCTTTGCAATCCATGCTAAAGAAGAACCCCCAACTTGGGGAAAAACCCGGACTAAAGTAGTCGCGAGCTTAAGGAGATCATGCAGAATCTCCCACCATTGCAAATACCATCAATAGGGAAAAGAATCCTTCAAACTGACGCCAGTGATGAATACTGGGCAGCCATCCTCTTTGAAGAAATTGATGGTAAGAGACACCCTTGTGCTTACAAAAGTGGAAAATTTTTCCAAGCCGAAATGCATTACCATTCCACTTTCAAAGAAATCTTAGCAAAAAAAATAGCATAAAAAGTTTTAGTTTCATCTCATTGGCCACCACTTCTGGTAGAATTAGACATGGCATCTTTCCCTCGGATGACCAAGTTTAAACGAAGCGATTCCAAATTCTCGAGTTTCTTCGATGAGCTGAATGGTTTTCGAAATACTCTTTTGAAACCAAACATATTCTTGGAAAGAAAAAATGTGCTTGCTTGACTTCCTCTCTAGACCAAAGGCACCAGCCAAAATCAACATGTATATCAAGAGGCCTGCCTTCCATATGCTCAATTATGGAGTGAAATACAAGGTTCGGAAGATCAAGGATTTGTCCAGTGGAAATATCCCCGGAGATTATTCAACACATCCCGAATGACAATCTTGCTTGAAAACCTGGAAAATCTCATGTGGCAATGCCACACGATCTATTCGAGATTCAATGGAGGTTCGATTCTTTATCCTTTTGGATTAAATTCGAATTATCCATTTATTCATCCCCTTATCTGAAAGAAAATGATTTCCCGATCAACTCAAGACGTTATTATGGTACTTAACCAATAAGTACTTAATAGCTATTGAAATTCCAACCAGACGATTTGTTGCCAACCTCACCAGGATATTTTTACTCGGGAAAAATGTTGAAAAAGAAAGTGATAAGAATCTCTTAGACTTTTTAAATTGGTTCTATCATCCTAATCACTGGAAACAACTCTTGGAAAAGGAACGAGAACCACGACTCCAAATCCCGAAGTCCATACTATCCTGTTTTTCCGACGTCCATGGCATTTTTCACAAATAGTGGCACCATCATCGACACCGCACGGGAAATAGGAACCACATCCTACAAACCCCATCTGAATTGCGAGAAAAGCTCGGATTCACAAATCTTATCCAAAATCTGTTAGATTTGATGAACACCCGATGCCGTGAACTCCGAGAGAATCTTGTGCCAAGAAAACAAAACTATTCCTGAAAATGTTTGGAATAATGTAGCCACTACGTGGGATCATTATGACCTCGAACCGAAAGCTAAGGAAGCACTTGAACAATACAGACATGCTGCATCGTCTCAAGATCATGAAATGACAGGAACAGATGATATTGTCCAATCCATTCAGGACCCCTATGCACGCTTTGGAGGTCCTCTGTCCCAGGATCCCTACGAACTAGGACCTTTGTCCCTATTCCAAAGCATGGATACATCCTTTTATGCACAGCCATCCAACTGGCCTCAACCAAGCATTTCTGCCGACACTCGAGAAATTGACAACACGAACTGGGCTAAAGAAGAAGCATCCCATTGGGCTTATGAAGAAGCATCCTCATCACGAAGGCTGAGCCAAATCCTTTCACCTGAAGACCTTGACGCCCTTGAACAAAAATATGAAGCACATCTCCTAGAAGACAGCTCGAGATGACTCGATCAGCCAGCCACAATGCTCGTGACGGACGAGACCGCCGAAAAGCCGTTATCCGTACAATTTCATTGTAGCAGAATCACTGATTACTTTTACTGTAGCACTAGGCTAGGGAAAGTACTGTTCACAGTACAGTTACTGTTCATAGTGTGCGAATAATTCCCTCCCGGAAGTTTCCGGTGCCTCTGTTTGTTTCGGACCCACGTTTGGTCCTTGCCTGTTTGTTTGTTGGTGACCTCTTATTGTCTATATAAGGCAAGGAGGGTGTAATATGTTGGGCAAAGTCCCTTGAAGTAAAGTGAGTGTTTATGCAAACCCTCTATGGCTTTCTAAAACTCTTCTTCTTCTCCAGCCTGGTAGGATCCTCCGAGAAATGCAGCTTGGGTAGATTAGAAACGTTTCCATCCTGGAATTTTTGGGTGTCTCTAGGCTCTGAACTAAAGGGCTGAGTGGTTTTCTGCTAAAAGGCAGTCCCTGAAGGGTTCGAACGGGAGTTATTCACCCACTGTGGGACGCATACTTGCAGAGAATTTACTACCCTTCCCTGGTTCTAAGTCTAATGTAACAATAGAACGTAAAACCCTAAACCGGTACTCAACAAGTAAATTGGCATGGATATAATAATTTAAGATTTTTTTGTGGTAAAAAAATTAGTTTATGTAAATTTATCATTATCATTTGGAGTTTTTCGTGATATTAATATATTTCTTTTAGCTGACCTCCGGTAAGGCTTGAGCTCATTGGAATTTGGTGAGCCCAACCTTGCCTATTGCGATGAAAAAAAAAAAACCTTGCCTGTTGCAGGCGATTGGCCGAAGAAAAGGCAAAAAAGAAAAACAAAAGATAAAAAGTAATTGAAAATTCGATTTTAAAAGTAAAGAAAAATGAAAAATAAAAATAAAACAATATCAAAAGGAGTGCACGAAGGTTTACATCAAGCGATTGAAAATATTTTCTAATTTATTTTCTCATTTCAGCTAAATACCTGAAAATATTATTATTCTCCTAAAAAAACTATTTACTGGAAAAAAAATTTTGGATGCATCACACTTCTATTATTTTATTATTTTTTAAGTTTATTTTCGATTTCCAGCCAAATGGGGCCAATGTAACATTGAACATGATCTAGTACAGTAGGTAGATAATCACTTCTTCATCTAGACAATATTTAAATAGTCTCACAATTACAACTTGTGACTGGTAGATACACTTAACATAGATAAATTCACAATGCATTCGACTCATGCTCCTAAATTTTATCTTTTTTTCTCCCCTTCTTGCACACGATGCGTGTACCCTAATGCTAGTGAATTTATTTTATAAGGATTCTTCTCAAAGCAAAAGTAGTGAACTGCCTTTAATCAGTTCATTTTTTTAATCAGTCTTTGAGCAAGAAAGGAATGTCCCCCACTTGGCTTATTTGGGACTAAAACTGAATGTGTTGCCCGCACGAAAGGGACCCGGAATGAGGTCATCAATATGCGTAATTAGGGCTTAACCAATTCATCAAAATGACGTACTAATCTGATCGGGTGATGGTCCGGCAATATATTTGTGTTCAGAGTTTACTAATCATACCAGTTATAATGGATCCAAGTGCTTCTCGATTGGAACTCATAAGCAATTATAATGGGTTGGAGCTCTTCTTGATTAGAGGTCATAAATGCTTGTAGCCGATTTCGTATGAAATAGGCGGAAGTATTTGAGTTTCACACAAGATGGTTATTATTAGTCTTATGTGCCATTTGAAGTTATTTAACAGGAAGTTATATGATTGTGGTGAACAAACCCTGCACACATAATATCATTACGTCACTAATTGTGGCAACATTTTTTCTTTTATAAATGTGTAGCGTATGCATGAAAGAAGTGCATCGAATACTAAACTTGAGACTTGAGTAAGAGATATGGAATATCTCAAATATATAATGAAAAAATGACAACAAAAAAGAAGTATAATTTTAAAACTAGTGTCACGTCAAATATGTAAAGTTGGTGTCCAAATTGGCATTACATGTATTCAATCCATAGGAGCCCTTTGATTGAGAGAGACACACGGGAGATTCATCGAATTCACAGGCTAATACACGATCGGAGGATTATGGGCGTTGCGTGCATGAAATTCGAATCCTAGTGCAGGAGAAGCGAATCACATGTACATGGCTTGTCCCGTAACCTAGGTAGCACCGACACGACGCGACACGACACAATACGTCATTTCTTAAAAATAGAAAATTCCGACACGCCTTTTGGGACACGTTATATATTAAATAAATATTTTTATTTTTAATTAATTTGAATCTAATTTATAATTAATTAATTAATTAAAAAAGAACTTATTATAAATTTACACTAATTATTCAACATTTTCGATAAAATTCTAAGTTTTTTTTTTATTTCATTATCCCAAATTTATTTTTATTTCTTTAAAATCAAACCCCCTCCCCCAAAAAAAAAACCCCACGGGGCCAAACTCCCTCCCTCTTTTCCCTCGGCAGACCCCATCTCCAAATTTTTCACTTTTTTCCCTCCCCACCACCTAACAGCCGTCCCTTCCCCTCCCTCCTATCATTTCCTCCTCCCTCCAACACGCAAGCCTCTTTTTTAATCTTTTATTTTCCTTCTCAGTTCTCAAAACCCTAGCAGCACGGCACCTTCTTCTCCTCCTCCGCAGTCCTCGCCGCACGACGCCTATCTCCGAAAGCATCGAAGACTCGCAAGAAAAAGCACCAACATTCACCGAAGGAGTGGAAAAGGGAGTAACCCAGAAAAAATTTCAATGGAAGGGATCGGAAAAGAAGGCGGAACGCGCGGTCCCTGTGCGCGGAGAGGCTGCACACCGCCACGAACTCCTCCTCCTCCCCCTTGCCGCCGCCGCCGCCCCACTCGACGACGCCGCCCTCCCCCACAAGTGCCTCCCTCGTGAAGTTCCTCCTCACGGCCCTCGCCTCACTCTTTTCTCTTTCTTTGGCCGTCTCTCACCGTCGCGGGCTCGCCTTCACTCGCAGCCTCCACCCTTTCGGACACGCGTGTCGAAGCGTGTCGACAAGCGTTGACCGCGTGTCGGATTTGTCACCGACACGCGGTCAACGCTTGTCCGAACGTGCTCGGACACGACTCGGAAGCTCCGGCAACGCGTCGGTGCTACCTAGCCTGTAACTCATCTTGAAGGCATTAGTTGGGCCTGGGCACCCCCAAACTTTCATCCCCCAGCCCTCTTCACTCTTCCATTCTCTCCCTCTCCCCATATATTCACCTCTTCTCTCACTCCTTTCAGCTTGAAGCAAAAAAAAAAAACAAAAAACAAGAGCAAAAGACCCTCCAGAACAGAAACTTGTGGAACTTGTGGAACCTGTGAAACTTGTGGAACTACGTCTCCTATGGAACCGGACAAGTCCGACTCGATTGCCCCACTTGACGAGAGCCTCCAGTTCATGCCCTCCGATGACGAGGAGCAACGGTACTGGAAGATGCGGTCCATCTACAGGGTCCCCGCACGTTTCACCGCCCTCAACCGCGAGGCCTACCAGCCGCAAGTTGTCTCCATCGGCCCCTACCACCATGGCGAGGCCCACCTCCTCCCCATGGAGGAACACAAGCGCCGCGCGGTCCGCCACTTCCTTAAGCGGTCCAAGAAGCCTCTGGAGCGCTTCTTCGAGTCCCTGAGGGAGGTGGCGTGGGACCTTGAGGAGAGCTACGACACGCTGGACCCGAAGTGGAAGGCAGGCAGCGGCGAGGGCGCGGCACCCAACGACCTGAGGTTCCTGGAGCTGATGATAACTGACGGCTGCTTCATGCTCGAGATCCTGAGGTTCTTAGCCAATGAAGTGAACGACTACGCGCCCAACGACCCCATCTTCAGTCACCACGGAAAAATCCACATAATGAGAGACATTGGCGAGGATATGCTGATGCTGGAGAATCAGCTTCCGATGCTAGTGCTGGATCGGCTGGTGGCTGTGGAGAGCGATGGCAAGAAGGTTTGTTTCTTAGATTTCGGTCGGTTGTAAGACGAGAAAATATTGCAAGTATGCAAACCGCCATACTATGTGCACCTAACAGTACATCTTTGTGATCTCACATGAACCCTACGATGGATCCACTGAATCTAATGCTCTAAATACATTGATTGCACGGTTCACAATCAACCGATAATTTGATTAGTAAATCTATCACCAAAACTTCATTTATTTCCCTTTTTCGCAAGTAGTATCAATCCGACCACAATCTCAGATTCAATGTACTGACTTCACTTCAACAACACAGGACGACAAATTCGTCAGCAGGTTCCTCCTCAAGTTCTTCTCGTTCCCCAGCAAGGGCATCACAAGGATGGGCAAATGCCTGCACCTCCTGGACGTTTTCAGGAAAAGCATGCTGATGGAGCCCAAGAAGAAGGACGAGGAGGTTACTTTCTTAGATTTCAGTCTGTCGTAAGAGATGCTATTGCAAGTATGCTAACCGCCGTACTATGGGCACCTAACAGTACATCTTGGTCATCTCACCCTACGAGGGATCCACCGAATCTAATGCTCCGAATGCACTGGATGCACGGTTCCAGATCAATCGACAATTTGATGATTAAATCTATCACCACCATAGGAAGCTATATTTTTCCCCCTTTTACTCAAGTAGTATCGATCCAACCACAATCTCAGATTCAATGTACTGACTTCACTCCAACAACACAGGACGACGAATCTGTCAACAAGTTCATCCTCAAGTTCTGCTCCCCCAGCAAGGGCATCACATGGATGGGCAAATGCCTGCACGTCCTGGACATTGACAGGAACAGCATGCGGATGAAGCCCAAGAAGAAGGACGAGGTGAAGAGGAAGGACGGTCGGGAGATTAAACAATTGGCCTCGGCCACCGAGCTCAGCGAGCATGGGATCAAGTTCAAGAGGAGCAAGACCGACAGCATCAAGGACATCTCCTTTGCGGGTGGGGCCCTGACGCTCCCCGAGATCCGGGTGGATGAAAGCACCATGTCCAATTTCCTCAACCTCACGGCGTTCGAGTACTTCCATGTCGGGACTAAAAACGAGGCCATGTCCTACATCTACTGCATGGACCAAATAATCAACAACGGGCAGGACGTCGCGCTGCTCCGCGCCCAGGGTATCATTGTGAATTATATGGAGAGCGATGAGGCGGTAGCCAAGATGTTCAACTCGCTGGGCAAGGTTGTGGTGATCAACCCTAGCCGCGGCCTCAGGGACGTGATCAAGAAGGTCAACAAGTACCGCAATAAGCACTGGAACAGGTGGAGGGCTAATCTCATCCACACCTACTTGAGGAATCCTTGGGTTGCATTGTCTGTCATCGCTGCCGTCTTCCTCTTTGCGCTCACCATAATTCAGACTATATATTCCGTGCTCGGCTACTACAAATGAACACTTTGCCTCTCAGTACAACAATATACCGTCTTTTTTCCACTTTTTTTGGTTTTTCTCCTGATGACGGATGCTCGATCATCGTCTCTTGATTGGTTTGGGTTGTTATGAATGATTTTCCTCATGCTTTCAGTCATGTTCATAACCCTTTTCAATGTTTTGAATAATGGACATTTTTATTTAACATTATCAAATGATGATTCTCTTGTTTCATTCTCCTTCATGTTTGTCCAATTTGAATTGGGTAGGGTGAAGGATGATCAAGTTTTAGGCAGATGAAATCTACCTTTGCAACATTTCTTCTTGATTAAATTTGTTAAGTTGCAGTGAATTTAAGTGAGAAAACAAATATGACCTTCAAAGTCATCTCTAATCACCATTTGCTTCAAACATCTTAAAAAAACCAAGGTGTTTGATGTTGATACCTAAATTTTGGTTAAGTATTTATGATAAATATTTCATAAAAGAAAAATTAGGGCCAACTGGACCTTAACAAAAAGGATTTTCGCATCATCTAGGTCTTAGTTTTATTTTACCATATTTTCGGATTTAAAAAAAAAAAAAAAAGAGTGAGGCCTGCGCAGGTTGGGCCTTCGCGCCCAGCCCTCCCTTTTTTTCCTCCCTCATGGGCTCGAGCCCATCTGGCCCCAGCTCCCCCTAACGGCCCGGCTCGGCCCTCTCGTTCATCTTCCGCCTACCTTCCTCGCGCTGCACGCCACGCGAATAGACAGAGCAAGAGGGGCAGAGGACGGCGATGCATGTGGAGCAGCGCGAGGACCGGCGGGAGACCCGGACGGATGGGCGGGCGCCTTCAATGCGGTAGAGGAGGCGGCCTAGCTACTTAGCTAGAGCTGCCTCGACTAGTGGGATGCCGGTTCGGCCGGGGGAGGATATTCGGAGCGCCGAAGACCGACTATCGAGGAGCCACCGCCGACCGGCCCCCCTCGGCCTATAAATAAGGCGTCGCGCGGAGGCCAAAAAGACACACAAAGAGAGACACAGAAGTAGCGAGCTCCGACCCCTCCAAAAGTCATCTGGGGCGTCCCGAGTGACCGAATCCGAGGGAGAGAGAGTGAGAGATTTGAGTTTGAGAGCTGTGAGCGAGGGTCGAGGACAAGATCTGAACTGTAAGAGAGGGAAGAGAGATTTGAGGGGTTAAAAAAAGAAAAAATCCAGATCCGAGGGAGAGAGAGGGTCGCGAGGACCCGGCCTCGCCGCCGCGTGCAGCACTGGCTGCTTGGCCCGCTGCCACCGCCGTGCAGCCACCGACGATGAGGCCTGCTCTCGTCGCTCCCCTGCATCGTTGAACCCGCCGTCACCTCTTCTGTCGATCCACCGCCCGGTGACTTCCCAGCCGCCCCCATGGGCGCCGTAGAGAGACAGAGAAGGAGAGAGAGGCGCGAGTCGGGTCAAATCCGGGTCGGACGCGGGTCATAATCGGGTAGGGCTTTCGCTGCTAGGAGGGAGAAACGGGCTGGGCTTGTGTTTTTTACTTTGTTTTGGGTCTTGGCCAGATTCGCAGGCCAGGCCTCGCCTTTCATTTCCTTCGCCGCTGAAGGGCACGGTTGGGCTGGGCCCATTCGCTGAAACCAGCCCAGCCAGAAGCCTGTGCCACGCGCCCGGGCCAAGTCCGACCGGGTCAGACGCGGAGTTCCGACTCGGATCCGTTTTTAGAATATGATATATTCTTATTTTAATAAAAAAATGGAAAAAACCCAAAAATATTTTATACTTCCCAAAAAAATCAGTAAAATAAAAAAAATCAAAAAAAAAATTGAAAATAGCCTTTGAGTGGTTTTTTTCTTAAAATATGTGAAAATACTTAACAAAAAAAAAACCATATTTAAGTTCTTGGAAGCAAATATTGACTATTTCCAATTGCGCCCTTATGATCCATGGATTTCTATTTCCTTAATCTAATTAGAAATCGAATCCTAAAATTCATAATTAATACAAATGTTGCATAAATGCTTTCTTTGATATTTAAATAAGATTAGGTACTGGAATGACATTAATGATTAACTAATGTAATCAAGTCTCTAATCTTAGTATATCTCCTAATATTTCACTTGAGTTTCTAATCGACCCATCTCAAATCATTTAATGACGACTTCATAATAAAATTGACTTGCCGATTAAAAACTCGAATCATAAGTCATGAATTGATGAGTTTGGGAAAGCCTGCACTAAGCCCTATACTTAGCGAACCATTAACCTTCGCCCTCACCAGCGCGTAAGAACTAAGAAGGCGCTGAAAAGGGAGGTCACGACATTTTATTGTTGATCTCAACGTATGATTTGTTGAAATGATTGCCACTATATTTAAGATATTACAAAGCATTACACTTTATAAGGAAATGTACAATAATATACATAATAAAGCTATAAATCCCTTGATTTTAATATATTTGAGAATCTGCTTGTGATTTTCATTGACATTTTCATATTCTTCTCTCTTGATTGATAAATCAATGCCTTAACTCCCCTTCAAATTGGGAATGGGACAATCCCAAATTCTCAATTTGCAATGTAAGTTTCCAAATGTGTTTTTGGAATAATAGCTTCATGAAGAGATTAACAATTTGATGCACAAATAAAACATACTTAGTCACAAGAGTTCCACGAGCCACTTTTTCTCGCACACAATGATAATCTAAATTCGATATGTTTAGTTCTTGCATATAACACAAGATTAATTAACATATGAATTGCACTGATATTATCACAAAATAATATTGATGGACTTAAGAGATGAATACCTAAATCTCTTAAAAGAAAAGATATCCAAACAATCTCAGCTATTGTCAACCAATTGCACGATACTCTATATTGGCACTAAATCGAGCAATCATTCATTGCTTCTTAGCACTCCATTATATACAATTACTATAAGTACAAAATATGGTAGTCCATCGTCAAGTCAAGTAGCAATTTGCCCAACCTTCATCACAAAAGGCATACAACTCTATAGAAAGATATGCATTTCTCGATTTATTATGCCCCTGACACAGCGCAAAATGTGCTTCACAATTTGAAAAATGAGTCACAGTAGGCCAATGCATGAATTGAGATATAAAATTGACCGCACATGAAATATCTAGATGTGTGATGGTGAGATATTAAAGAGTTCTAACAATACTTTGATATAACATGGCATCCGAAAATAATTTTGCATCGGAGAGAATGAGTGCGAGTGGCTATAGGCGTGGATCTTGGCTTGCAAACATCCATTTGAGCACATTCAAGAATTGACAAAGCATATGTGGTTGGCACAAATAAAGACTATCAAATAATATTCTAACCTCCACAACCAAAAAGTAATATAATGGCTCTATATCCTTTATTGTAAATTCACTACTCAATGAAGAAATAAATCCATCAAGCAAGTTTGGATCATTACTAATGACAATCATATCGTCCATGAATAAAAGTAGAGCTAGAATGCCATGATCTGATTTTTGAATGAACAACGAAGGATCTACAATGTTGCAAAAGAAACCAAATGCTAAAAGAAACAAAGCTAAGATGATCAAACCATGCTTTTGATGCTTGCTTGATTCCACACAAAGCTCTCTCAAGTTTGCAAACATAATACAGGTTTTTCGGTCCTCAAGAGTCAAAACAAGGCAGTTGCTCCATATAAATAGATTGTGACATAAATAGTTATCTATATTTAAAAAAAAATTGACCAAAAAAATATTTAAAATGAAAAACAACAAATGGGGAGTAGATTAAAAAAAAAAAAAAAATCAAAGCCCACTTGCATCAATCGTACACTCTCACTACTCTCCCTCCTATACATCGGAAAAGACCCTCTTTTCATCTAATTTATAGATATGTGAAACAAATTTTTCATTGGACCCTCAGAAAAATATGCATCCACGGGAAAAAAAATGTTGATGTACTGACAATGCTAATTTATAATAACTTTTCTAATATAACTAAGAACGATGTTTGACATAATGGTATGAGATGCCCATACTTTTTAAGTTTCTACATTGAGTTATGCAATATTAATTTTGCAGACTTTAATCATCAAATTGATTTGAAATGTCTGTGTTTGTCATGTTTGGTGCATGATGACTCGTCTGCAGTCTCACACTTTGTTCAATGGATGTTAAGGCTATTGTTAAACTTGGATTACGGTCTTTGCCTGTTTTGTCTAATTGTAACATCGGTAATGCACACAGAGCAGTCTGTACAATGTAGGGATTTTGATATTTATTCTAGACATTCCATTACCATTAGCACACCCCTTATTATATGCAAGGCAACCCCTTCATCGTCTAATGCCGACTCTAAAAGCCTGTAGTTGTTTTCGACAGACGAGAGGACAAAGGGTCTCCTTCTGTCTCGCCCCGTCGTTGCTGTTGAAAAACATACCAAGAAACATATATCTCAGACCAAAATCAATCTCTACACAGACTTGAGACGATGGAGAAAGCTAAAACGGGACCCTCGAGTAGAATGCCATTCCTTGTATGGATGAGATTAGGGACATGAGGCAAGTTGAGCTCGGATTAGAGACACTAGCATCATACACCGGATGTATCTTTGGCCGTCAAACTAGTTATCGAAGAGGTGGAAAAATTCACCAGCTCACAAGTCAAAACACAACCAGGCCACATAGCCCCCAAGGATGCCAAGAGACTCACGGAAAAAACCTGCCCTTAAGAACCACGAACAGCCTTCAGTCCGTTATTAAGGAAAGAAACCGCACACGCTGCACAATCGAATCAAAGCAAATATACATCATTTGGTTGGGAAATCACATGCCCCGATATCAGATCAAATTGTTTATCAACAGATTCAACCACCTTTCCTAATGCTAAAGAACTGCAAAATCCGAAGATTGAAAATATGAGCAACTTAGTCGACTTGATGGGATCCACAGAACATGCAAGTTTATCGATACATACTCGATATCACAAAGGAACTAATGATAAAACTTCCCGGAACTTCACTTATCAGATTTTACATGACGTCCTATGTTTAGATAAAGAATAAAATTCACCTCCAGAGAGCAGTAGCTCCACCGTAATCACAGAGCACACGGCATTCTGCAGTACAAGGTCAATTTTTTCCCTCGAATGGGGCAACATTAGAAACTCAGAGCACTCGCAATCCACAACCTTCACCAAAAGAAGATTGGATTGTAAAGCAAAGTTCTACAAGCTAGCCAACTAGGTCCCTCTGCTGTTAAGTATTGACTTGCAGCTGACTTGGTTGGATAGCAAGGCCAAAGGATGGATCAGAAAGAAAAACAAGATTCTTGGAGGTGAGTCCATAAGGAGAAGAGCTTCTTACAACATCGCAAATGGGGGGAGCTCACTCGTCCATATCCTCTTCTCCATCGGCTTCCGCCTCTTCATCCTCCCTCCTGAGCTGACCACATACATTGCACTCCATTATATCAGAAGGAGCATCATCCGAACGAGGGAGGCAGAGGAGCCAATGTCCCGCCGCAGTTTTTCCTGTTGCACATATACCTGACGAAGAAATATGCATGGGGGAAGTCCGTCTCTTTCTCCTCTGCAATACCCACCTCCGACCCGCTCATTTGTTCATCGGCATCCTCATCCATCCCTTCACCATCACCATCATCATCTTCGCCGATATCATCGTGCTCGTTCTCATCATCGGACCAATTGGCCTCGACCTTGCACCGATCACAGTCGCAGGTGAACCCGTAGTCTTCCATCAACCTCCTCTGCCTATTCGCATAATTCAAGTTGACAGGAAAATAACTCAGGCAGATCTCCCTCCCTTGAGGGACATCATGGATCATGCGCACGATTATATCAGTATTGCCATCGGAAGCAGAGTCCACATAGTCAAATCTACAAGCATTTGGCAGGCAATCGTGGTTGAAGAAAGAAGCTCTTGGATAAATACCATAAGCTCTCACCGATCTCTCCCCATCCACCTCGCCCCCACCCCGCGACGAAACCGGCTCAATCAAACCGAAAGCATTGAGCTTGTCCTTCGACAGCAAGGCAACGATCAATTCAAGAGAAAACCCCTGAGGAAAAGACGAACCCGGAGGAAGGGGAGGACAAACCGAGGCGAGCAGCGAATGCAGGAACCGCGCGGCCGAGACGGTGTCGTCGGCGTGCGCCTCGCGGCCCTGGAGAGAGAGCAGCAGCTGGAAATTGGAGGGAGAGACGGTGGCCAGATTGCAAGCGGCGATCAGGAACCGAGCCTGGACGTGGCGCTCGACAGGCTGACCGTCGAGCAGGCGGGAAGCGACCAGGCGGGAGAGCGCCTGGCAGACCCAGGGAGTGTGCGACGTCGCGGCGGCGGCGGCGAGGCAGCCGGGGCCGCAGAACGCGTGGCGGCCGCACGCAGGGCACGGGGCGGCTGGCGGCGAGGAGGACGGAGGCAAGATTCTGAAGCAGTGGTCGCAGTAACAAGTAGCTGAAGAAGAAGAAGAGGAAGAAGGAGGTGGTGGTTTGGTGAGGGGAAGAGCGGAGTAGAGAAGAACAGGAGAGTCCCTGAGGACGATTTGGCCGCCGCGCAGCGGCCGAGCCGCCACCAGGGCCCGCCCCCTGCCGTCGATCTCGGCGAGGTTCAGCAGCGAAGCTGCTCCGTCCGCCATTTTCCGAGCTTTGTTTGAGCAAGCTTTAGGGTTTCTTTCCGAGTCAAAGTGCCCGCGAAATTCTTTTTTATTTCCTTCGCCAGCCCAGGAAAAATGGGAAATCACAATAGTGAAATTCTGTTTGGGGTCCCTCGCGGATCCCGGGTCTCGCTTAATATGAATTTAACTAAATTGAGGGGCCAAAATGGAAATTGATTTGAATCATTTTTTTTTCTCGAAAGAAAGTTTCATTCATTTGTCATAATCAAACATGATAGGAACATAGAAAAGTTCCAAGCAAAGCAACTCACAAAAGAGCCACAAGACAAAAACGAAACAAAACCTCAAAAACAAAATAATACGGCTTATAGCTATAAATATGCTATCATCCCAAAAGATTGGATCTATCACAGAATTAAAAAACAATTTGCGGTTGATCACCAAAATCATTAGTAATGGGCACGCACCAAGATCTTCCCATCCAGAAACTAGTATGGCATCCTCAATACCATTGCTATACAAAAACAACAATAATAATATTTTGAATCACCACAAATCTAACACCTCCAAAAAACTCCTAGATGTAGATTAGAACGAGAAATAAAAGCTCTCATATTCAAATCTACACGTAAATCAAGAGAGAAGAGATTACACCAAATCCAAAAATCATAAAACCACGTCTTGAGCATCCTACTAGTTAGATTGGTGACAATTTTCCCACAAATTTTTCAGTTATAAGTAGATTTTTTTCTGTCAGTAACTATAAGTAGGGGGTGTAAGTGGGTTCAGTTCAATTCGTTTAAAAAAAAAAGAAACGAATAAAAAAAATCGAACTAAATCGAAATTTGATCCAAACCGAATTGAAAGCCCAATTTGATTCAGTTCAATTTTGTTCGGTTTTTAGTTTTTACTTTTGTTTTTTTTTTTTCCTACATGGCAACCTTTCAATAAATTTTTTATTCTTTAAAAAATTGATTTCTAAATTATTTTTATTCTTTTTTTTTTCTTCTTCTTCTTCTTCATTGGCCGATTGCCGACGTCAGTGATCAGCAACTGGCCAGCTGGTGAGCTCAAGCCTCGCTAGCTTATGGCAAGGCTCGAGCCCTGCCTAGGTGGCCAAATTTGGCAGGACTCAAGCTCGCTGACGTCGAATGAGTTAGGCCTCGTCTAGTCAAGCAAGGCGGAGTTGGCGTCCTCAAGCCTTGCCAGCCTATGGCGAGGCTCCATATTGCCTCTTGCTAGTTGCTAGCTACCACTATGGCAGGATATCGCCCAATGATGAATAAGAAGAAAAACAAAAAGAAAAGAAAATAAATTAAAAAAAAAATGATTTTTTAACGAAATAAAAGGAAAAAAATTTAGATTTTATTTGTTTGGTTTGGTTAACCAAATCGATAAAAATGGAATTGGTTGAAAAAAATTGATTTTTCATGAGAATCGAATCGAAAAAAACCGAACTTTTCGGTTCGATTTTTGATACTCCTAACTTTAAGCATATTTATTCACGACAATGAGCGAAAAAAGATTGTCATATTAGATCAAGAGAAAGGAAAAAAGAAAAAGAAAAAGAAAAGTATAGCAAAGCAGGCTAAAGTTTAGAGTCTGCAGGTGAAATTTTTCAAGAGGAAGGACTTTTTTTTGGGAGATAGAAAGTTGCCGAGAGAAAGAGATTAGGGTTGCGTCTATCTTGTTTGAATCATTTACAGAGCATTTCTTTCATGGAAAGTAAATGTTATGGAATAAATTTTCCCAAAAATTGATCATTGCATCGCTTAAAAACTGAAAGAATGAAAAAAATTTTCATCATTTACAAAAATACTTATATATAAATTATTTATTATCAACTAATTATTTTAAGCTTTGACAAAAAAAAAATAATTATTTCAAGTGTGATCATTTTTTTAACAACGTTTTTCAAATCATTTATTTTTCGCGAAAATAACGTAGTCTAAGTTAGTTCAATTTGAAACAAATAAATTATCATTAGAGGAGAGATAAATCTTATTGAATTAATTTCATTGATTAATCATATGCTCATCGAATTTCAAATTAGATATGTGACACCGCAAGTAGAAGCATCCATATGAATTATTTCAAATAGGTGAGATATCCCTTTCAATGTTTGAATTCGTAGATCCTTTTCGATCGCATTTTTAGACTTCTGGTGTGTCTATTCAAAATATCGACCTCGCCTAACTTTTCTAATCAAGTACTTTAAATCTAATTACTTGAAATCAATGTATTATCCAGAATTAGAGGTTGACAAGAATAAACTGTTTGGAACCATTTATTATTTGCTAATAATCTTTAAAATGAAGGTCGCAATTAGATCTCGAATGACGAGAAATCTCAACATGAACACCTTCACTCAAGCTTTTAACTTGAAAACTCTTGTAAACTTACGATAAGGCAATTAGTCAAATTACAAGTTTAGAGACTTGATTAAAGAAGAAAATTTAAAGATTCGATTTGAAAACACAAATGGCCAAGCTAATAGATTCAAAGTAACCATTCTAATATCATTTATTCATTACACTCTAATAAGACGCAGAAGTTCATAGTTCCACGAATCGAAAGTTTAATTTATAAACAAAATCAAATCACAAAGCTTATAATATAAAGTCCCCCGCGCTCTATGAAATACTCTATACGTTAGAAGTCAATAATTCTCTTGATATAAAGTTTTTGACTGTTCAAAAGATTTCGCAAACGAGCACTTGTTAAGTAATAAAATTGCGGAAATTTTAGAGCTTCAAATACATGGGTTGTGCTAATGTAATATGCAGAAGAAAGGAATAATAAATTTTGTATATATTGATGTGTGTAAATGAAGAGCACATCCACATATGTACAGGCTTTATAATATTACTATCTAAGATAATAAATTAATCAAGCTATACGTACAGTCAAAGAAAAATTTGCTATAAAGTATCTAATTATTTCATGCACCAAAATTTCTCTAATATTTAAAATTAGTTTGGAGGAATCTCTAATTCTCTCTAATGGATGGGATCAAGATTACTGACGATGAAAGAAAGTTGGGAACAAAACATATTCACCTTGCCCTTGTCAAGACAAAAAAGCGAACAGAACAAGATTATGGTCTATTTGATTCAGCTTTGGAAAAATGATTTTAAAAAGATACAAATACTTTTGAGATAAATGAGTTTTTCGAAATGCTATGCTGTTTGATAAATTAAATATGGTGGAACTCAACCGTTGCTAGCCCATCTCACTTGAGGTTACGCGACCTCAAGAGTCGCTTGGGTCACACAATTGAGGCGAGACTTGAAGTCATGCCACCAAGGGCATCCTTAAGCGGCATTGCTTGGGTAGCAGGAACTAGGTATGCCTGGGTCGCAACACCTCGGGTGACCTAGGCAATGCTTGAGGTCATGCCTCGATAGTGGTCGCCGGAAATACATGACCCCTCAGATGGCAGTCATCACCCTCCAGCTCTTCTACGTAAATTGGAAACAATGAATAGTGAAAGTAAACATTGTTAAGACATATATTCTCAATAATATTGAAAGCCCAAAATAAGTGTATAGCTGATTTGGGCTTTCAACTTTCGCAAAACTAATATTTGATTGATGGGTTCCAAAAACACTTATCACATATCTCATATTGTCTTACGAATCTTATTTTGTCGGGGCGTGAATCAAACTGGAGACGTTATCCTTTTTTGTCTGCTTCGACCGTTCTCAGATTTTTAATTTTTTGTGGGGTTGGGGTTGCGTTGGAACTCGTGTCAAACTAGGATTCTGTGGAGTCTTTGCGTCGTTTACATCATCGTATCAGCTGCCCCCCGAGCCGGTTATCTGTCACGCATTCGCCTTAACCATGGTTAAAGTGAAAACCGGGGTTAGGGTTTCCGCTATAAAAGCCGCCAGCTTTCCTTCGCCCCATTATTATAATCGGAACGCTCGAGAACCGGAGGAAAAGAAAGCTCTCGTGCCATCGTCCTCGCGACCTCTCGTCCTCATTATTCTCCCAGGTTATCGCCTTTTCCTATATAAATATTATTTTTTTTATGCTGTGTGCGTTGTGATTCTCCGCGTTCTTTGGATCGATCTCGTTGTTCTGAATTCGTGTTCGTCGGATTTGTGGAGTTTCGTGTTGTGGGTTTTTTGTTTCCTATGTTGCTTGGGGTGGCGGCGAGCCCGTGTTTTGTGGTTCGGTGATTTTCGGGATTGCCCATCTTGTTGTCTGTCGAGGGTTTTGCGGGTTCGTTCCTGATCAATTGGGTCATCGGGTATTCTATGTCGATCTTGTTGTTTTGAATTCGTGTTTGTAGGATTCGCAGATTTTTGTGTTTCGTGTTTTTTCGTCCATGTTGCTTTGGGTGGCAGCGAGCCCGTGTTTTGTTATTTGATAATTTTCGGGATTGCCCACCTTGTGGTCTGTCGAGGGTTTTGTGGGTTTGTTCCTGATCAATTGGATTATTGGATTCTATGTCGATCTTGTTGTTCTGAATTTGTGTTCGTAGGATTCGTAGAGTTTCATGTTTTGTGTGTTTTGTTTTTCCCATGTTGCTTGGGAGGCTGGTGACCCCATGTTTTGTTGTTCGATGCCCATCTTGTTGTCTGTCGAGGGTTTTGTGCGTTCATTCTTGATCAATTGGGTCATTGGGTATTCTATGTCGATCTTGTTGTTTTGAATTTGTGTTCATAGGATTCGTAGAGTTTTGTGTTTTGTGTTTTTATTTTTCCCTATGTTGCTTGGGAGGACGGTGAGCCTGTGTTTTGTTGTTAGATGATTTTCGGGATTGCCCATCTTGTTGTCTGTCGAGGGTTTTGTGGGTTCATTCCTAATCAATTGGGTCATTGGGTATTCTATGTCAATCTTGTTGTTCTGAATTTGTGTTCGTAGGATTTGTAAAGTTTCGTGTTTTGTGTTTTTTTCTATGTTGCTTGGGGTGGTGGTGAGCCTGTGTTTTGTTATTAGATAATTTTCAGGATTGCCCATCTTGTTGTCTGTCAGGGGTTTTGTGGGTTTGTTCCTGATCAATTGGGTATTATCTGTCGATCTTGTTGTTCTGAATTCATGTTTGTAGGATTCACAGAGTTTCGTGTTTTGTGTTTTTTTTCTATGTCGCTTAGGGTGGCAGTGAGCCTGTGTTTTGTTGTTCAATGATTTTCAGGATTGCCCATCTTGTTGTTTGTCAAGGGTTTTGTGGGTATGTTCATGATCAATTGGGTCATTAGGTATTCTCTGTTGATCTTGTTGTTCTGAATTCGTGTTCATAGGATTCGTAGAGTTTTGTGTTTCATGTTTTTTTTCTATGTTGCTTAGGGCGGCAGTGAGCCCGTGTTTTGTTGTTCAATAATTTTCAGAATTGCCCATCTTATTGTTTGTGGATGGTTTTGTGGGTTCATTCATGATCAATTGGGTCATTGGGTATTTTATGTTGATCTTGATGTTCTGAATTTGTGTTTGTAGGATTTGTAGAGTTTTGTGTTTTGCGTTTTTTTTTTTACCCTTTGTTGCTCAGGGTGGCAGTGAGCTCATGTTTTGTTGTTCGATGATTTTCAGGATTGCCCATCTTGTTGTCTGTTGAGGGCTTTGTGGGTTCATTCATGATCAATTAGGTCATTGGGTATTCAATGTCGATCTTGTTGTTTTGAATTCGTGTTCGTAGGATTTGTAGCAGCGTTTCGTGTTGTGTGTTTTTTCTTCCCCCTGTGTTGCTTAGGGTGGCAGCGAGCCCGTGTTTTTTTGTTCGATGATTTTCAGGATTGCCCATCGTGTTGTCTGTCAAGGGTTTTGTGGGTTCGTTCATGATCAGTTGAGCCATTGGGTATTCTATGTCGATCTTGTTGTATTGAATTCGTGTTTGTAGGATTGTAGAGTTTCGCGTTTTGTGTTTTTTCCCCCTTATGTTGCTTAGGTTGGCAGTGAACCCATGTTTTGTTGTTTGATGATTTTCAGGATTGCCCATCTTGTTGTCTGGTGAGGGTTTTGTGGTTTCATTCATGATCAAGTGGGCCATTGGATATTACATGTCGATGGAAATTTTTTTTATGCCTGATGACTGATTTTCCCATATGATGAAAAATTGTTCTTTTACCTGATCGACTTTTTTTTTTTTTTTTTTTTTTTTTATAGAGAAGATCTGTAAATTTGATGTGATACGCCGAGAAAGATGGGAAATTATCCGTCTGTTTGAGTCTGTTATGTTATGGTTATGCTCCTTTGTTTTGTCGTCAGTATATGAGTGCTCAGTTGTTGAGAATATGTTGTTTTTTCCCTGAATTATCATGGAATAGTGCTAGTTGAGCCTTTGGGTACCTGTTTTATTCACGGTGTGTTTTGTGGTGTTAATCGATTGATCAGAAGATGGTTATGATTGTTCAGTTTTCTCAACTGGGGGAGTTGATAGATTGGAAGATGTATGTTATGTGTTCGACATCTTAAATGAATGTGGATGTATTAGAAGTTGTTGGTTTTCACTGAATGATTGCTGGTTGTAATGATGTAATGCTTGGTTTTATGGAGTTGATGGATTGTTATTTTCAGGTCGCTTGGCTACTTTTGCTGTGAGCTTTTGAACGTACGGATGGCTGATGGTCATGAGACTGACAAGAACATTGAGATATGGAAGATCAAGAAATTGATCAAGGCTTTGGAAGCTGCAAGAGGCAATGGCACAAGCATGATTTCTCTGATCATGCCTCCTCGTGATCAAATCTCTCGAGTTACAAAAATGCTTGGCGATGAGTTTGGTACTGCATCGAACATCAAGAGCAGGGTGAATCGACAATCTGTGCTCGGCGCGATCACGTCCGCTCAGCAGAGGCTCAAGCTTTACAACAAGGTTCCTCCTAATGGGCTTGTGCTATACACTGGCACAATTGTCACTGAAGATGGAAAGGAGAAGAAGGTGACCATTGATTTTGAGCCTTTCAGGCCCATCAATGCATCTCTCTACCTGTGTGACAACAAGTTCCATACTGAAGCTCTGAATGAACTCTTAGAATCTGATGATAAGTTCGGTTTCATTGTCATGGATGGTAATGGAACTCTCTTTGGGACTCTGAGTGGTAATACGAGGGAGGTGCTTCACAAATTCAGTGTGGACCTGCCGAAGAAGCATGGAAGAGGTGGGCAGTCAGCTCTTCGTTTTGCTCGTCTTCGAATGGAGAAGCGCCACAACTATGTGAGGAAGACGGCTGAGCTAGCCACACAGTTTTTCATTAATCCATCAACTAGCCAGCCCAATGTTTCAGGACTTATACTGGCTGGATCAGCAGACTTCAAAACTGAGTTGAGTCAATCTGACATGTTTGATCCTCGTCTTCAGGCCAAGATACTGAATGTTGTTGATGTTTCTTATGGTGGTGAGAATGGTTTCAACCAGGCCATTGAGTTGTCTTCAGAGATATTGGCCAACGTGAAGTTCATTCAGGAAAAGCGCTTGATTGGTAAATACTTTGATGAGATAAGCCAGGATACTGGAAAATACGTTTTCGGTGTGGATGACACGCTGAAAGTACTGGAGATGGGTGCTGTTGAAATACTGATTGTGTGGGAGAACCTGGATATCAATAGGTACACACTGAAAAACACCACTACTGGTGAGATTATCACCAAGCACTTGAACAAAGAGCAAGAGCTTAACCAGGAAAACTTCAGGAATCCTGACAACGCAGCTGAGCTTGAGGTTCAGGAGAAAATGTCACTCCTGGAGTGGTTTGCTAATGAATATAAGCAATTTGGTTGCACACTCGAGTTTGTCACAAACAAGTCGCAAGAGGGATCTCAGTTCTGTAGAGGTTTTGGTGGGATTGGGGGGATTCTCCGTTACCAGCTCGATGTCCGATCGTTTGATGAGGCCTCTGATGAGGGTGAATATTATGATGACTCTGAATAGCAATCAATAAACTCTCCCCCACGGCTGGTGCAGGAGGATGGGGCGAGTTGCCTGCACCAGTGCGCGAGCTCTCGCGCTATATGCTACTGCTTTGGCGCTGCACGAAAGAAGATTTATGCAACCCCTAGCCAAGGTTCCCTGTCCCTTCCCTAGATTTTTTATTGGACCTCCCATTTTGATTTGTTTGTGGACACTTTGCCTCTAGTTTCTTTTCAGGTGTTTTTCATTCTAGGTAGTTCCTGTGTAATGGCTGCTAACGATATGTTTTTGTACTAGGTGGGGGCATATTGCTTGGAGAGCACGCGGAAATTGCAATGGGTTAAATCTACTGCCTTCTATCGGAAGGAGAAGCATATGCTCTACTGGATTAAGCTTAAGTCTGGACTGTAAGGGAGTACCTTTGCTGATTCAGATGCTGCTGCTTGGGTGGACCTTATATGGTCTGGTTATTTCTCTACTTCTGTTTCGCAAGGAGCTATTAGCTTTTCTATCAACCCAGTATGAACTTAAGAGTGGTCCCACTCGTTATAATATCTAGTTGTTACTACTGTAATGTTCTGGTCTTACGTGACCACGTGTGATGGATCTTCATGTGGTGCAGCTACTCTCACTTGAGTGGTGGATTTTCAAGTCATGTTGCTACTATTACTAGTCTGTTTGCATTTGGGTTGAATATATCGCGTTGCTATATATACTTGATAATCTGATTGTGTGGTTTGCATTAGTTGTTTTTGGCTATAGATAGATATCATCTAGACAGGAACGCTCTTGGTTCCATAAGTGTGATGACTGATGGGCAGATGGCATCAGCTATGGGCGGGGTTATTGCTTTATTGAGGTTTTGAATGCTTATCTATCAATGTTGTTCTTAAGGTGAGGAATCATAGGTGGTACTGTGACCTTGGGTTGCAAGTCTCTTCTTGTTGGGATAGCAAGCTTGTTGTCCCGAGTACAAGAGCACAGCATAGCAGTTATAAATTTGGCACGACAGGAACATGGGACGGACTCGATATGTGGTAATTTATGTTTGGTGCTTTTAGATTCTCATTTTAGTGGTCTACATTGAATTCAGTGACTTGTGGCACGAAGCATTATCAACTCGTTAGTGGGTTCTTTAGATACCATGACTTCGAATTGCTCAATGGATGCGTGCCGGCTCAACCATATAATCTCATGGTAATACTTGTCGATCGAACATGCACTCGAGCTTTTTTCGCGGCTTCGATGATCCTAGGTGAGACTTTATTGTAGTCGTTCAAATTAGGAGGAGCTGAAGTTAAAGCCATACCGAATACATTTTTCTCGATCTAGAAGCCTAGCAAATATATAGCACCCAAGCTCTGGCGGCATGAGATGGTTGGGCCAGATCCGCGAGGTTATCAATTGCCCAGCAAAAATTCCTGATTGGCAACGATGTATTACAATGCCTATTGTTTCTCTCTTTTTAGATCGTTCCATGCCTTCTTGAAAACCTAAGAATAGACAGAACCTGCATTATTCTGTGTTACTTCGATGCTCATGTTGAGCGGTGGCGCTCTGCCGTTCTTCAAAACTGAAAGATGCGTTAGTCGCCGTAATTGCTGATATATGGTTCTGGTGCAACCAACAGAGCTCGACCGAGACGTCGGCACAAACTTCACTACTCTAAGCATGACAGAATACGAAGTCGAATCCTTATTTTAGTGCATGCTTTCGCCGATCCCTTCGTAACCGCGTCATCCATTTTCCTAACTGGAATAGCACGACCTTGCCAGTGACCTGTAAAGTCAGCCCGGAAGCTATCAACACACCTCCCACCACCAGCCATTTCAAGGGATCCCTTTTCCGTGTATCCTTCGATTTCTCATTCTTGTGGACTTCCAAAGAAGGAGCCTGAACTGCCATCGGCCCACACTCGGTGGTCATGCACGCCAGGATGGCATAAGATGATCGAAGCGCGCCGCTGGCTCGAGCGAGATTGTAAGCCTGAACTGCGGCCTCCATTTTCTTTACAAGGCCCCACATTCCCGCCCTGGCACATATCTTAATTAACTCCTTCGGTAGACCGTTGTCCTCGAAATGGAAGAAGATCACCTCTGATGCGGGCTGTTGCTGCCTGTTCCCTGATTCTACTGGAAGAATTATAGACATTGTCAGCACCAAAACCTCCCCTTGTGTAACCTATGAGAGGATATCAGTGGTTATTGAAAGAGGAAAGAAGTACCTGATTTATGCACCAACTAGAATAATAGAGCTCTACTCTTCGCGTATTTCTGTGACTCGGTAGAGACGGATATGTCATTCCCTGTATTGATAGAAACTCGCCTTTAATCTCCAGACGAACTTCATCAACGGTAAAGATCCAACAGATGTCATGCACGTCGGTTCTTGGTTCCCCATCCTAAAGTAGCAAGAATGACCTTCTCGCCTGGCCGGAAGTTACAACTAAAATGCATTTGGACGGCCCGATAACTTATCTATACCACAAGTGGCTCTAAGAAGACTGGTTCCGGAATTCAAGCGAACAATTTACCTTTGTCACGCAGTAGTAGCTGGATTCAGATTGCCAAATGCGGCGGATGACGACGTATTCTCGCTCCGTGCGGATCAGCGGTAACTACACACCCAAATCTGTATATAATGATTCCCTCCTAGAGGGAAATAGTTGAATGTACTGTTATAATGATTCAGTACCTTTCTTATCCAGTGAACAACCATGGTTCCAGTTCGTGGGCAGACGTGTAATGTCCTGCAGTAGACTAGCATCTTTTCCCACTTGAGACGGAATTCGTCGTCCCAGAAGAAGTCCCTCAGTAAGTCGGGCGAGATGTTCGTGAAAACTGTTCTCGTGCGATACTGTGTCGGGCCAACCTGAAATATGAGCAATAACAACAACTTGGACGATGAAGGCGACCATCAGGTGCGGCAGTGCGAGACTATCAACCAGAACCCCTTGTTACCGAAAAAAAAAATAATGGGGGTAGAAGTAGAATGGCTTCGCAAAAACCTTCTTTAGTTTCCCAGTTTTCAATCTGCATGAAAGAGAGATCTAGGTACTACAGCCAATCGTCCCAGAGACCATGTATCTGATGCTGCAAATGCAAAAACGATTGCACAGTTTCCCACCACTGAATTACGCAGGAGGTCTAAGAAATCTCCATGAACATGTGACTAACTGCTTCCAAGAATTTAAGGCAAGGTAGGGCAGTAGGTTCGAAGATCGTTGTTCGACACGGTAGTTTGAGAGGATGAGCATCAATCTAATATGATCAGATTATTAGACGAGAAGATGAACTTTACCGGTGGGTCTCTGAACCAAGCTTGGTATGTCAGGGTTTGAGTTGGTCTCTCCATCATCAGCTGCCATGGCGGACCGCCATCAGACTCTGTTATGTAAGACATCAGTTCCCTCAGATCAGTTTCCTCTAAGGCTGCATCTGCACCATTTTTTCTTGAATCAGATGCCGTCGGGATAGAGCTATATAGTTACAGTAGAAGGAAAAAGCTGTGACCGTGACTGATGAAGATCGCGGGGACATCACAGTAAGGGATGAGAAAAATGTGCTCCCTATTTCCAACAACTGCAAAAATTCTAGCAATTTCTCCTATCAAACTCAGTGGAATACCTACTTGGCACAAGGTCGGAGGTGGCATCATCGAACATCTCTGGATGGTTTTCGACATTGTCGGGTTCGGATGAGCGATGGAAAATTCTGTTTAGGACCAAACGTAGCTGACGAGGAGCAAAGGCAATCCCCACCCAGAGAAGCCTCCCGCTGTAGATGTGCGGGAAGCGAATTCTCCATGGACTCCACATCCAAAGATAAGAGCAATGGTTATAATTTCTAGTGGAGAGCAATCCAAGGAGAACAAAAGCCAACGCCAGCACTAGATTTCGTCCCGAAAACACGGAAGATAAAGCAGGAATGTCTTCCAGATCAATCTTGCCGAACGAATCGTTCGCCATCGTCTCCAAACTTCTTCAGCCTGCTGCTATATTATCCGTCACCTGGGTTCACATTTTCCTGTTTCAAAGCGAAGCGCACCTTGTGTGATGTCCCAGGAAGGAAGAAAGGAATGTCCACGTCCCCACTCTTCTTTCTTTATGTTGCACTATGCCAGCCAGCATTTTTCCAAGGCGACAGGTTTCCACTCGTGCCTTTGTTTATTGGGAAGTCCTTGTAGACGACCTTGTAAACAACAATTTCTTCGTTTGATTCGCGGCTATTTGAGGGACAACGTTCCAACCGTAGTTTCTGTCTCGGACGGGAAGCACGATGTGGGTTTCTTGATTAGTATTTATCGTGTCACGTTGATCACATGACGTTTCATAATTTCAGGATTGGATAACTCCAGTTGTCTTACCTCCGAAACCAACCCGTTTCGGACATTCCATGCCGCCTACAGATGTTACCCTTGGACCAAGGGCCTTGGTAATGACAAAAAGCAGAAACAAGCCTCCCTGTTTATCAATATGTGATTAAGTTAATATAGCATAAAAGATATTAAATTGTTATCTCTCGCTTACTTGCCATTCGCTTTACCACGATATATCTCACTCAGTTCCCCTCACAAGTAGTAAAAGCTATAGCTATTTGCCCACTCTTCCAAGCAACCGATCTGGTCAGTGAAATTTATCAGTCAAAATCCACGTGAAGATAACGAAACAAATTGGCAATTCTGCTGGTACCAATTTATCTTCACAGCCCAAAGATCGCATTGCCATTGTTGTCTCTTCATTTACCAAAATCAAAACAAATGAATAGAACAATTGGAGGAGCCCCTGTTGGGACTAACTTTGTATAACAAAGAGAAATGCGATCGAGAGGATTAGGTCTAATCAGTAGACACCAACTCAGAGAGAGAGAGAGAGACAGAGACTACGGATCAAGCAAAAGACGCTCTCTTCCTTTCCATGAGAATGATACTTATCCGCAAACAAAAGCTTAGGCAATTATCGTGGAAAAAAATATTCATCTAAAATTACTTAAAACTACCAGAAAATGGCTCTAGAGGTGAATATCTAATAGAGACAGGGAGGATTCATCCTACTGGCAAACTGGGAGAGATATTAAAGTACAAATTGGGTTCAATTCTAACCAACAGATGAAAAGGAAAACATATTTGCCCCTGCCATAATTGTACATGTACAACATCCAGCACTCTCCCAGATCACTGGCTCTTTCCATTCCAAGGCTGATGATCAAGAACTGTCCGATAAACCAGCCACTTGGAACCTCCTATTCCTGAAAGAGAATGAAATAAAGACATACTTAGTAATTGCGCTGCTCCAAGATATCCCAAACAAAAGACTAAGACTAGGAGATCAAACCAAAATAGTCACAAGAACAAGTAGAAAGAATTGCAACAAAAAGGATTCCAACCCATCACCTAAATGGTGAACGAACAAAGTATGTCTTAAAACTAATGAGTTACATACATTCACCATTGTATTGTTAACATGTTGAAGAACTCGATTACAAAATTAACTCCAAAACACGTCATTCATCCAGGGATAATTGTGAAAAGATTTATCTACACTGATGGGTGGACCTAATAATAATCCAATTTTTATTGTCAAGTACACTTGTTGAACTCACCATGTTGATCAGATATTTGAACTAATGATTGTCAAGTTTAATCAACTGTTTAGGACTCCAGGTGATTCAAGCCTAATCATCTTGCCAACATTCTATATTTTAGACACTTGTAGATAAATTACATGCTTAACAGGTTTTGGCTTTTATGTGCCTTGTATTTTAGGTATTTGAGATGGTCCAAATACCTATTTAAATGGCAAAGTGAACTTTTTCAGTATTTTTTATCCTCAAGCACAACTTTGAGATCAACCCCAGCACAAAACTTGTGTAGCTTTCCATCGTTGACTCAAAATTTAGTTGTGAATTAACTTCTAACTCCACTTAAGCTAAGTTTGAGTACAAAACTATGGACTTGACTTAGCTCAAAATTATGGACTTGGCTTAGCTTGATGAACTCTTGGTATGCCTACTATGTTGCGCCCAGTCATTAGATGCTCCAGCTTAGCAAATGGGCCGCAACAACCAGTTCATTTCAAATTTATGCAATTTCAGTACTAATGGTAGAAATTGAAATTTTGATATGAAGAAAATGGCTGAGAAAGAGCTGTAGCATAGGAAAGAGCAGAAGAGAGAGACAGGAATTTAGGATACAGGCAGCTATCTGCGTGCAAAGACATTTGAGTAATACCTGATCCATGGGCGCAGGTTCATTGTCTGTTTGCTCCTCTACATTCTTCTGTTCAACATCAGCTTCATCTTGATTAGTAGAACTCATTTCTTCATCTTTTTCCTTGACACTTCCAGCCCCAGTAACAACCTCCGGTATTTTCAGATCCGCCGGAAGCTGACCCGACTTCAGAGCCTGCTCATTCCAATAATAAGCGCTGCATTATATTAGACACAAAACAAAGGCATACATAATGGAAAGGTGCACAACTTTAATAAAGAAAAATCTAAGCACCTTTTCAAGTCTGGCAACCTCTTCAAGAGTCTGTGAGTTCACTATGGCCGCCTGCAAGAGAGAACAAAAATCAAACTATGTACAATCCCCAGCTTAATAAAAGAAGAACACGGTTCCCATTTGCAGAAACCATTTTGATGGAACAGATCAATTATCTAACTCGAATGCATTGGCACAGTATAGCTGCATCTAGCATTCGACATGGTAGCAAATGGACAATCAAGAGCTCTTCAGAACAAATGATCCAGAAAAGCAGCTCTATTACTAAACGCAGGGAATTCTCTAAAGAGAGTTATATATTTTTCTCTGAAGTTTGAACTCTCCATAACAATACAACTAAGATTGCTCAGGAGGAAGTCGGTAGTAAATCTTTGCTGTAGATCTTCCTTTTCCTAATTGGGTCCTAAAGCTATTGAATTCTTAAATAGGCCTCTCCAATGCAATTTCCTCACTTTTCTCTCTGGGGATGTCAGAGGAAGTTCATGGGCCTCACTTTTACTTTTTGAAGAATTGATGATCAATTAATAGAACTCACAAGGATTCAATGTGGAAATTCTAATTGAATTACTTTAGCTTTGCAAGTTGTGGTTGTCAGTTGTGTTCATCAGGATGCATCAATTTGTCAATTAAGAAATTTACTTCTTCCCAAAGAGAGATGGAAATTTGCACTAGAAAGATCAATCAGAAAACGGTTGACAAGCTTGGGGACCAACTAATAGCTCAACGACCAAATTTATTATGGACCTAAAATAACACGGGTACCAAAACTCGCCCTTCCAAGTCTGGAAGATTCTTCTGACTGACTAGTCAGGGAAGTGTTAATCACCGATGCAGAAGAAAAAGAAAACAAATCTAACTGAAAGATAGCATATGAAAACAGATTTAACCCTAGATCCAGTTTTTTCAATGAGGTACTCAATACACAATTTCAAAGCACAAAACCAGTTAAAACACTCAAGACAATTGAAATATTTATCACTCATGTTAAAGGAAAGACAAAAAAGATTGCACAAACCCTGGAAGCATGCAAAGTAAAGGCAATACCTTTATAGCAATAATTTGCTCCGGTGTAGGGGCAACAACTTTCGGAGCCTGCTGTTCCTCAGTGGGTTCAGAAACCTTTTGAAGCTCTCCTGGTGTAAACGTCTTTGTTGATTCCTTTTTAGCTTCCTCTTCGACTTCTTTAGATGAAAATAACTGTTCTGCTTCTAATCTCTCCTATCATCCAGGAAAATAATAATGAATCTACAATTTTCTTTCTGAAACTAGATATACAATAATTAGACTTAACTACAAGAATGACTAGAAATAGAATATGAAACCAGTTATTTGGAGCAAAAAGTTATTAAAACCCTGGAAAAGGACAGATCAATGCAGTTGAAATTCTATTTGAAACTAGAAATGCAATAATTAAGGATCTCTTTGTTTACACTAGAGCAAAAGTGAAATGTACTCTTTTACTCTCACAAATCTAAAATATTATTCAAACTCCAGAAAATATATAGAAAATTTATATGTGAATCTTTGTGTCAATATTTGCTTGTCTTGAAAATTTCAGAAGTTTTGGATTTAGAAAAAGTCAAAAGTGCATGAGGTGCAAGATTTCATTTAAGCCAAAAACAAAAGGTAAAAATCAATCCAAACAGGCTCTAATACTTCTGACGCAATAAAAAAAAAAAGAATAATTTAATATCTAAACCTACACTATGAAACCATTACTTTGGAGCAAAGAGTTATTCAAACTCTGGAAAACAATAGATAAACCCAGAAGAAGACAAGGATAATGTATTTTATGAATGTTGTGTGGGAACAATGGGCAATAGCAACCAAAGAAAAGCTAAAAATTTCTCTCTGCTATGTATAGACTCAAAAGTGATAAACAGAAGTTCAGCACAATCCTTTCCAGTCAACAACCTAAAAATGGCACTGGCAATTGGGCAAGGAGGGCAGGAGGACCATTTTGCACTGATGTTGTGAGTGAAAGAGGATGCAAGATAAAATAATCAGCAATTAGATGATATAGATATTTTTTCTTCTGACATCCCCCTATAATGCAGATCATTATTAACAATCTATATCTTAGATTCTTTCTGAAACTAGAAATAGAGAAACAAATTGTGTTGCATTCTTTCTGAAACAAATAGAACCATTACTCTAGACTATTGAACCACCATTTAATTGAGCAGAATGTTTTGGTTTAAAAAATTGAGCAAAGATGCATTCAACCTGCAAAAGGACAGGTAACCATGGAGAGGTAGAAAAACTTATTCAATGGATGTGCTGTTGAAACACTGAATAACAAAACCCACCAAAACCAGATAAAATTTCTCCCTGCTCTGTACAGACAGAAAATGATATTGAAGAAAATATATATTCACCACAATGATTCCCTGCAACAACCTAAACAAGAAAGTCGAGCACTTGGGCCCTAAACAATTAGGAGTGTAGAAGGATTGTTTTGTATTGATGTTATGTGTAAAAGAGGACGCCAAATCAGTTTATCGATGATTATGCCATGAACATGGAGCTTTGGCCTCTTTAGGGCTTCTTTGGCATCTTGCCAGTAATGAACACAAGCATTTAAGATATTTGATCTACCCTCCTTTTTTTTTTTTTTTTTTTTAATTATTTATCAGAGGAGTTTTTCCCCTTCGGTTCTTTTGCAGTAATTGACCAACTAGAATGACTGCCTGCATATAAGATTTCAACATGTACATTTTAACCATAATCACAGATGGACAGACCACTTAGAGAACACCATTTGAAGGACTCCAAAGTAACTATACCCTATTAACTACCAAGAAAACATACCAATAATTATGTATAATTTCATTATGTCAGTTTGGAATATAATTTGAAAATTAATTTTAAATTTGCCAGGAAGCATGAAATGAGGCCTATTGGATGGTTTAAAGTCACCCTAAAGTCCACCCAAGCAGCTTCTAAGGCTCTGCGATGCTAAATCTTTGTAAGAAAACAATGACTGAGGATGAATCATCATCAGATAATGCTTTTTCACTCTGGCAGGTAAAGCATTCAGTCTATAACTATTATGCACTTCCAAACATGAAGAGAAAAGGATGCCTGGAAAGAAACAAATCGCAAATGGTCAACAAACCTTGCTTTTTACTTTCCTGAAATCCAGCACCCGAAGTGATTTAAGTTTGTGAATCACATACAACCTATAATTGGGTTTCTTTGTGACATTATTATCCAACAAACTAAGATATTGGAGCCTTGGAAGGGATGCAAGAGGATCAATCTCAGCCAAGTTGACCAATCTGTTGTTTGTAAGAACCAGCGAGTGCAACTTCGGTAAGAACTCTGCCAAGGAAATGAAGAGGTAATGTGAACTTCTGGCTAAACAAGAGAGATGACGAACAATCATCTGATTGCTGTTATTACCTCCGATATTAGGATTGATGCGAGTAATTCTATTGTTATTTATAAGCAAAGTACCCAACCGGTTAAGGTATGGAAAGTTTTCCAGCTTAACGATCTCATTGTCGGACAAATCGACAGTGTCAAATTGGTCCTGCGCCAAAAAAAAGTATGAAGCTGCATTGCATAGGAAGAGCAAGATATGCCACATACATTATTCGATTAACTGCATCAACATATAGTAATATAAAACTAAGTGAAAACCATGTGATGACAAATAGCAAACAATGCCGTCATATCATGTGCGTTCCACATGCTCCCGACCTATGTTAGCCCAATCCGCACATCAAGCAGAATGGGCATTGGGCTAACCTTAGCCGGGAGTACCCAAAAATTAACTCCGTTAGACGCTTTTCCTGAGCATAACATGAAGAATAGGTCACCAAGAACTCCACTCAAGAAACACTAAATTCTCCTAACATCTTATGCTCGCAACTCACATTAGCAAAAAACATCAAAACCCCAATACCCAACAATCACATACGCATAAAAACCCCTTCTTTGCAGCATCAACGATAACCAGCCTCCTCATTGCTTCCAATCATTCCTCACAAGACTCCCAAAAATTGGCAACCAACCAGGGGCACTCAAGCATTCATTCTCATCACCCAAAACCCTAATTATAAAAACAAACAAGAGAACGAACCTCAGTGGCCCCCAAGTTCTCGATCACCGCAATCTTGTTACCTAATCACAGAAAAACACCACGAACGAAACCTCGGTCACCGACCCATCGAAAACATCCCCCGCGCTCGCGCGAAGCCGCCGGGGGTTAGGGACGCTTAGGGGCGGAAAACGGTAGCACGCGGAGTTACCTCGCAGGTCGAGCTCCCGCTCCTTGATGGCGTTGAAGAAGTGGGGGCTCTTCCAGATCAAGTCCGCCGTCAACCTCACCATCTTCGCGAGGCCCCCTCAAAGCTCGATTGCAGCAGCTCCTCCTCCTCGCACGAATTCCTGCTGCTGCAAAGGAAGTGAATGCGCTCGAAGAAGTAGAAGCTCAAGCAGCGGTGGTTCTTCGCAGCAGCAGCAAATGGAGGGAACTGGAACAACCCACGCCGATTTGCTTCTGCGCTTTGGGTTTTTGACCTATTTTCGGCCCATGGGCCGGTCTCCGTGGCGGACGGATGGGGCCTTCTATTGGGCCGACCCGGGCTCTGGCTTGGAGAGCTGTTCCCATGGTTTGGTTTGATTGGGTACGAGAAGAATTTCAATCCAAATCAAACCTTTAGCCCCACGTGATATAATAGTTTAGTTCCTTACTAAATTGAAATTGTAATTAAATGCTATTAATTCATCATTTTTATACTATTTATTTTACCATAATCGATACAAAAAATTCAAATTTATTGCATTAAAACAAAATTCTTGCTATAGAGTCTAAATGAATTGGTTTTATATTATAAATACAGAACAACCAAACTAATTTAGCTACAAAAGAAAGGAATCGCTTTGTGATTGCTGTTTGTCTGGCATTGTTTCTCACTAAAAGTATTGACTTTAGAATTGTAGTAGAAAAAGGGTTCTAATTGGTACGTTTTTATTAGAGTAGCGTGGTTTAATATTTAATTACTCTAATATTTTTCTATTCACTGTATATGTAATATTGGATTTAAGTATCTCTTTATAAATTGGGTTGTGCTCGTCACGTTTTCAATTAGGATTTGGGCACAATCCTTTTTTGTAAGATCACCAGAGAAAATGAAACTAGTTGCTCGGCATACGCTTGGTGCAAACATATATTCGTAAACACACTAATATGTATTGTAGATTACGTGACGGAAAAATGATGTGTTTTCTGGGCATATCTCTATATTTGTATATACAATGTAGATAACAAGAATGTTAATTGTAGGTTTTGAGACATGGGT
This sequence comes from Eucalyptus microcorys, assembly GCA_014182515.1. Classification (NCBI taxonomy): domain Eukaryota; kingdom Viridiplantae; phylum Streptophyta; class Magnoliopsida; order Myrtales; family Myrtaceae; genus Eucalyptus; species Eucalyptus microcorys. Next base: position 21,461,039 of record CM024571.1, read on the forward strand.
ATGGTTATTTTGATACGAGGATTAAAGTTCAAGATGATATTATAATTTTCCCTTCATATGGATAACTCAACTTAGTAAAAGATTGGAATTACCATGTTAAAGAAATATTATTATTACGTCCATTGCTAGGGGTGAGCATGATCCGAGTGGGCGGTTCTCACCTTGGAACTAGGAACCGCACACTAAGGATCGGTTTCAAAAAATTGAAATAAAGACCCGCCCATTAGTTCTATGGATCCATCCGGGAACCGGACCGCTGGTCCAGTTTGGTTCCTAAGTGGATCTATGGAACTAGTCCACAATCCCTATAAAGCTTGTTTGGCCTTACATTAGGGTTAAATTGCGAGGAATTCAAAACTATAAGGCAAAATGAATAGATAACACTCGCTAGCTAAAAACTTAATTTATTTAAAAGTCATGCTGTGATCCTCTTAAGGTTTTCCAACACCGGAAACAAGTGGAGAATTAGACTCCACAATAAAAGTCATAACCTTACAAAAAGTTAAAACATTAATCGCTTGATTCATCTATTTTCAAGGTCAATCTAATTTAATCTTGGATGGCTAAGGAAAGACTTAATTATACTCTTAAAATGAGCCATTGGCTCTTATGGACATCTTTGATCGGTTCTCTCCTTCCTCTATGTTTGTTTATTTTGTTTATGTTGAGAAAGCAAGTAAATGGATTATTAAAATAAAAAAGAAAAGTAAGGGGTTAATCCTATTACATACTCAAGAGACAAAATTAGTCAATAACTACAAATATACATATATGTACATATATTTTGGTCAAAAAACTACAAAATAATTAAGTTATTGAAATGGAATTTCTTTACACACACACACACACACATACCGATTTGGTCCGGGTGGTGGATGTGTGGTTTCACGCTTAGAACTGGAAATCGGACCGGTACTCACTGGTTTCACTAAATTGAAATCGGGATTCGGATCGACCCTCATGGGAACCGCCGGTTCTGGTACAGTCTGGTCCGATTAGGTTCCGAGCGATTCCTAATTCTTTTGCCCACCCTTATCCATTACCAATACAAGAAAATACTTACACAATCTTCATAGGATGGATGCCAAATATATTTAGAGTCAGTATTGTGAGTGAATTCTTCCATATGCCAATCATTTAACTTGGAGTGTGTGAATTGTTTCTTTATAATAACAATGAGAAAATATTTAATGATTTGATATTGCCATGTCAACATCATCTGTGATATGTATATTTTTACTCATAGCCACTAACATATTGACATGGAAAAAATATTAGCTGCACAAGATGTGTCAGACAACAAATAAAAAGAGCTATGAGGTTGCACACGTGTTCAAAGTGGGGCCCAAATGCCAGGGAAAATTTTTTTTTCTTGCACGCTCTCTCTATCTCTCTCCTGAATCTCTCTCTTTTGCATCCCCTCTCTCTCCCATTTAGCCCTCGTCCGACCGACGAACAACCACACTTGACCGATGAGCTTTGTGACGGCGGAGGCAACCTTTCAAGGCGAAGATGGAGGCCATGCGGTGTTTCGTCTCGACCGATGAGCTTTGCGACAGCGGAGGCAACCTTTCAAGGTGAAGATGGAGGCCACGCAGTGTTTCGTCGAACGAGGGCCCGGTCGTGACTCGGAGGGGGAGAAAGCGGGCACATTTGGGTGGGGGCAGCGATTTGGCGACGAGGGAGCCGGAAGGGTAGTATAGTGGCTTGTTAGTCAGATGAGGGCTTAGTGGTTTGTCAGAGGGAGAGAGGGGGCATAGTCAAGAGCATCGAGCAAACAGAGAGAGAGAGAGAGCACGCAGGATGAACCAAAGTCGGAGGGGCGGTAGTGGTTTGTCGGTCGAATGAAGGCTCGGTAGGAGAGAGAGAGAGAGAGCATGCAGGGGAGAGAAGAGTGCCTGTTCAATTTAAAATAATTTGACATTTAGGCCCCATTTTGGACATGTGTTGCAACCTCATGGCTTTTCTTATTTATTGCACTGACACATTTTGTGCAGTCGATATTTTTCTCATTGACATGTGTCTACCGATTCCATGTCAACAGTTGACGTGGAATCAAAGTAAAAAGATTAAAATGGTCTTCTCTCTTCACCCCTCTTCTTCCTCGACCTCCACCCCTCCTCTGTTGGCGACGGTAGAGTCATCGGCGCCTTGATTAGGTTGACCCCTGCTATGTCCAAGTCAAGCGTGACTAGATTCCTCTGTTTTCTCCGTCTCATCTTTCTTTAGATCTCGAGATATGGCCGCCCATAATGACAAATTGGGAACTCAACCATCGCCGTTCGTAGCCATGGATGAGCTGCTGTCGCTAGAGCCATGGTTTAGAAGTCTGATTGCGACCTATGACGCTTATGGACTGCCATTGTCCCCTTCGTAATGCTTGTAGTCGACTCCGTCTTCCTTTGCCGTCGCTTGTGGTTTGCTCGTGGTCCAGCTCGTCCTTGGCCAAGCCACCCCTCCATTGTCGCAGCGGCTCATGGTCGTGCCCGTCCATATCTGGATTGGATTCATCCCTCCAGGTCTAGTCATGTCCATGGCTCGTGAGGAAGCCGTCCATAGATTTAGCGGCCATAGACGGTTTGGTCGAGATCCTGACGGCCAAGAACTACGAGCTCAAACAGCCAAAGGGAAAAAACAGAGGGATAGATGGTAGGGAAAACGGTAGAGTTTGAATGCGGCCATAGATGAGACGACCGAAACTTGAACACAACCATGGACTAGCAGCGTCATGGATGGGCATACCACAAAGACGATGGAGAGGGTTGGTCGCCGGGCAATGGTCATCTTGGATGTGGCACCAATGGAGGGGGAAAGGGAGGTTGGGCTCAAGATGGCTGGAGATGGAGGAGGAAGCGCAAATGAGAGAGAAAAAATGAGGTGAATTGAGATTTTTTATTTTGTTTAATTAAATCCACATTAGTATATATCTGTGTTGATTTGTAATTGGTTCACATGTTGCAAACCTATTTTCTCAATAACCACATATCTAATAAAGGAAATGAAACCAAAAGGAAATGTGTACAGCTAAAGGGGGAAAATTCCGATTGTTCCCTTATAGTGGCCTCCTTATTTAAAAAAAAAAAAGACCCTTGTTTCTGACTTTATTTCAAATGAAACCCTATATTTGACAATATATATCAATTAGCCTCTACCGCCTAATGCCGATGGCAATACTGGCCGGCCAAGGTGCACAAGCATCTCACATGCACGAATTTGGGAGCATTTTCGTCCAAAATCATAAACCTATAGAGAGAGAGAGAGAGAGAAGGGGGAGAGAGAGGCAAAGCGGAGCCTAGGCAGCTATTCCTCATTGAGTTCAGACGAACTCATAGTGGCCACCATCACCGCAACCTCTGCCACCTCAAATCACATGCACTCAGAAAAGGAGTGAATCCGAGGAATTGGCTTTATTCCGAATGCTAGATCGAATGCCATAATTGATCTCGGTCACATGCTCAAATCTTTAGAACTGGAGCTAATGCAAGAGAAATAACTCATCTCTTTCCAGTAGGTGAAAGCCGCTACAATCACGGCACAACCTCATAATTCAAGAATTGAGATCTTCAAAATCCTAAGAAAAAGAGCAAATTGAACCACAACCCAACTTTGTTCTAGACTCTTCTCAATAGAAAGATCAAGACAGAAACCGTTGAAGACATCAGTGTAGTAAATGCTTTGAGGCTTTAAGATTGAGTGTTTATATTATGATCACATCGATCAAGATGAGTTCATTTAAGTAATGGACGTTGAATCTTCATCAGTGCTTGAGTGCCGCCATTGTTTATCCTCCACTCCCCATACTTCTTTCTCTCTCTCTCTCCTCCTCTTTCTCTCTCTATCTCACCTCAGCCGGCCACTTTTTCCACCGGCGGCGAGCGCCGAGGGGCAAATAGACATACGCCGGTTGAGTGTAGGGGTTCATTTGAGACAAAATCAAAATACATGGGGTCATTTGCGAAAATAATTCCACCTCAGGGACTCAATCGAAATTTCCTCGCAAGAGGGGGTAGGTAGGTAAACGGTCCAGTGCAGCAAGCAAGCTACCGCGCCAACCGTCCCCATGACTCCACTTACCCCAGGTTCGTCTCCCATCTCCTCACACAGCCACCCTCTCCGTCGCGTCTCGCCGGAACCGATCACGCCCTCGCCGCCGCCGCCGCCGCCGCTCCAATGGCACTGCGGATCAGCTCCTCCGCCCTCCTCCCGAAGAGCTCGCCATCTCCGTCTGCCGGAGCCGACGACGGCGGCTCCGTGAGGCCGGCCTCGTTCGTCGATCTGAGGCCGCGCGGACCAGCCGGCCTCCGCCTCCGCGGCTTCGTCCGCGCGGGCGGCAACAGCAACTCCACGAACTGCAACGGCGGCGGCGGCGGCGGCGGCCAGAAGAAAGGAGCGGTGCCGAGCTCCAACTACGTGGTGCCGCTGGACAAGTCGGTGTCGGCGTCCTACTCCTCGTGCATAACCCGCCCCCTCGCCGAGATCCTCCGGGACCTCAACAAGAAGATCCCCGACAACATCATCAAGTCGCTCCCGAATGCTCCCGACGGCGATCCCGATCACGACGCCGATCAGGCCTCCAATCACATTCCCTGGTACAGTTTCGTCCTTCGTTTCGCATCGAGATGGTTCGCCATGTCGATAGCGTGCTTGTATATCCGACGACGGAACGTTGATCTTGTCTGATTTCGTTTTCCCGTCGGATGATTTTCGTTTTTGTCTTTTAGGTTCCATGCGAACCGGATGCTGAGCTTCTACGCCCCTGGTATCTTCTATTCCTCAGCGCTCTCTCTCTCTCTCTCTCTCTGTATCAAAATTGATGAATTTCTGTTTTCTGTATCATATGAGTGTTGCATGAGCCTGCATTGCGCGATTGATTACCTCTTTGCTTCTTAATCTGATCTCTCTGGTTTCTGCTTGTGGTCTATCGAGTTGGATTCAACAGAAATGTCTGTGCTCCATTGCAAACCCTTGACTTGTTGAAAAATTGCTTCTTGCTTCCTGATTTATGATCATAAACTGTGCACATGATCCCATCTTCTGTGTTGAAGCTCTTGGATTTTGATCAATGCATATCAGCCACATCGCATTCTAAACTTTACTTTCAAAATCCTTATGTTATTCCAATTACTGGGTTATTAGTTTCTTCGCTGTGAAGACTTCATAGAGGCCTTGCCAGTTATTCTTATGGTCGGTATTGTTTAGCACTTTCGGATCATCTAAGACACCTGTGATCTCATCGGTGGAAGTATTCAGTATCATCAGAACAATTATTCAGTGAGCTCGTTCACTAACCAGCCAGGAACCATCAGTAGACTTTATTTGGATATGTATGAGGTCTACGTCTGAATTAATCTCTCGTTGCATTTTTGATAGCTCTACAGCACTCCTTGTTGACTATTCTCTGATTTTCTTTTGGCCACTTGCTATTCTCTTGATTTGATGCCTGCATGAAATGGAAACATGAGTTTCTGCACATCTCTTCAGATATTCACTACTAGTTTCCACAGGTTGGTGTGGAGAAATACGCGATGTTATATTCTCGGACAATGGAAGTGTAACCGTGGTGTATCGGGTCACAGTACGAGGATCGGATGGAGAGGTGGGCTCTCTCTTTACAATGTTTACACGTGGCTTGCATATCCTGCAATTTGTCTGTTTTGCAAGTTTGCAGCATAAATGTGCTGTTTCCTCAATTAATATGGGTTTCCATACTCTCGTTCATTTCCAATCATGAATATTACTAGTGTAATCTAAGAAAAATCAAATTGCAGTATTATTTGATTTAGCAAGACCTTGTGTTTGGATGACTTAGCCTTTGACCTGATATCACTGGCTACTGAGTTTTAGGATTGGTTTATTATGAAATGTGGATGTAGTGTATGCTTGAGCAACTCAAAATTACTGTGTCTCACAAATGGTAGAAATAAATGTGTCTAGTAGAGTAGAAATGATTGGCAAATATATTGTGGTTCTCTGGTTATATTAAGCCTTTAATGATGGATTTGAATATGTTTTACAGGAGGTATATGTGGTAAATACCTCATATGGAGACAATCTGATCATTGCATCATGCTTATCAGTGGTTTGTGATTGGCATAAGGTAGAGATTAGTAACTAAGGAGAAAGATTTGTGATGAATCATTATGAGCAGTAGGTATAATGCAAACTGTGGAAGGGAGAGGAATGGACAGAAGAAATTTAGTAGCTTGTTTGCTCGTTACTGTACTTATGGCTGTGAACATGAAAGATGGGAGAGAAGAACTTTGTTGCTCTTCATTCATAGTCAAACAACGGAAATAGAAGTCTTCTAGGTCAAAATCTTTAAGGAGTGCTGCGCCTTTCATTACAGGAAGGACAACTAAAGGTTTACGATTGACAGAAGTTAATTTTTTCAACAAAAAGAAAGAATGATAAATATTATGCACATCTGAGCAAAAGAATGATAAATATTATGTCATCCATATTGGTGAGGCACCAGTGATTCTAAATAGCATGATTTCATATGGTCCTGAATGTTGGGAAAACCACCATATGCATACGGCAAAATATCAGGTGGACGTGAGAATCATCATATATGCCATGGCAAATTTTCAAATCACTAGTTCTGTTGTAAAGTGAATTGGTTGAATATACCTCTGTCATCCATCCACAGCTGTAACTGACCCTACTTCAACAGGCGCACCGTGAGGCAACTGGGACAGTATCACCTGCCGCTGGTCACGATGCAGATCCAGTTGCTGTGGCAGAGGAAATGGCTTTCTGCAAAGCATGTGCTCGATTTGGTCTTGGTTTGTATTTATACCATGAAGTATAGACATTAGAGATCATACATGGATCTACTCTGCTCACTCAACCGAGAAGAAGGGAGGTGCCAATGGAAATAAACAAGTGATGTCACTTCGTATAGGCATATGAACGTAGCTTTGGATTGTTTTTTTTTGGGTAAAATGTAGCTTTGGATTGTTTTTTTTTTTGGTAAAACGTAGCTTTGGATTGTTGCGATATACCAAGTCGAATATTTTTTTGTTGATTATGTTGTTTCATTTCACAAAGATGAGCATATTCAGTTTAAGGGGACATTTAGAACTGCAAAAAACTTGAAGGAAGGATTGGGAAGGTCTTGTTCTGACCAACATTGACTTTACCTCACCCATTCTTTTGCAGTCCATGCCTTTAACTCATGCTTTTGTTCTCAAGCAGACAAGAACGCTGCTTTCAACATCTATTGAATGATTCAGGGTAACAAGAAGCATAGCCCATACATATTAAGCACAAGAGAGAGGCAAAACTTGATCGAGTCAGCGATAATTTGAAAAAGGAGAGGCGCTCAATAATCTAAGGAGAAACAATTTAGTTTTCACGAGATTATCAATGAGATTAACTCTAAAGTTGTATTGTTAGTTCAGAGCTCATGATTGAATGATGTCGTCTTGCTTTGCTTAAAGATGTTGAACTCTTATTCTGAGTTCAAAGCTTTTGAGGAGGAAATCGTTCTACTGTATAGCTTGTTAATCTCAGCATTGAAAGCACTTGGGCACTCGTTCTTTTCATTGCATCTTAGGGAGTTAAGTCATCTTTTATTAAGTGATAAAAACATAAGGATAGTAGATTCTCGACACTAATTTTTGTTCTCGGCTTTAACCCTTTTCCACACTTATATATATGTATGTGTGTGGATGCACATGCATGCGCAAGTCCACGATTTCCAGCTCCAAATGTTGAATAATGGTAATGATAATAATGATAAGAGGAAACTTCCTTGAATTTTCATCTCATTTATCTTCAACTCATTGAAAATAAGGGAACAATAAAAACATTCAGGAGGCATGTATCATGACTTTCGAGAAAGCCATTTTCATTTCGTTGATGTTCGTTGAATTTAGCGAGAGAGATATGCGGTTTGGAAATTAAGGAATGGGGAATTTTTACTAATAAGAAGATGGGGGTGGAAATTAGTCCTCGGTGGCAATGAATGAAATTCAGGATAAGTCAGGCGATAGATATTTTTCTTAGCAGTGCGTTTACTGTTGACCAGGATTGATTGCTCCCGTGCCCAGAATTAGTGATTGGCCTAGTTTGTATTTTTTTTTTCTTTTTTTTTTATACGTTCATTATAAGTCCTAAAATTTATTGTGAAAATACAATTAAGTCCTAAAACTTGCAAAAAGCGCAATCAAGTCATAAAATTTATCAAATTGATGCAATTGAGTCCTATTAACACCATCAATCTGTCTAGGGGAAAATACTAATGTGGCATTTTAAAATTAATTTATTTTCCTATGTGGCATTTTTTAATCACCTTTTGCTTTAAATCTTATTTAAATAGTAGCAAAAAACTAAAAAAAAAGCTAAATACTTTTTAAAAATTGGGAAAAAAAAGTTGTAAGGATCGTGGCTGCCCTTGCCACCATGGATAAGGGCAGCAGGCCATTGGCGTCACCACCCCTATTGTCGGAAAGGGTTGGCAGGGGTTGGCAGGGGTTGGCGGGGCTTCGGCCAAGGCCGATGGCCCTTGTCGATGGTAGGCGAGGGCTCAACGACCCTTGCCCAGATTTGCGCAAATTTACCACAGGTTTATTAATTTGGAGTTTTTAGTGACCTTAAAATTAATTTAAGATAAATTTATTACAAATATATCAATTTGGAATTTTTTGTGATAATATTATTCTTTTTTTTTTCCCTTATTTATCTTTTAACTATCTTCCTCCGCTCCTACCGACCAAAAAAATAAAAATAAAAATTCCTCCGCTTCTCATGATCCCGATCCCAAACCACCGTCGGATTGGTCAAATGAAGACCATTGGTCAAAAAAAGCAACCGCATCCGACTAGGCGGACTCAGTGGCGACGCATCTTGCCCCACTTGCCTTGGCGGATGCTGCCCGCCAAATTGCCTTCATGAGAACAAGAAAAAAGAAACTATGTTTCAGTAACGTGAAGCGTGGAGGGCGCGAGCGAAACCTGTCCCTTTAATCTGCTGATTTTTTTTTTTTTTACATATAAAAAAAATCATACACCATTTTCTAATTTCTCGATTCGATTAATAGCTTGAGGACCGTGATCGCTTGAGATTATTTTTAAGTGGGAACATAAGAACGGGAGTGACATCAGTTGCATTCAAATTAAGCACTTAATTACTCAATAAATCCTTTTTATGTAAGACTAATGAAATCATAGACCTTATTGTAAAATAAAGTTCCTCGTAAATCCCTCAATGAAAATGAGCGATCAAAGAAGGTGAATTTAATTGGGCTAGCCAAAACTACAATAATATTTCTCCTAGGCCAGTTATGTCACGTAAAAGAGCATCGACTTTAACTTTAATCTCCATTCAGGTCCACATCGATTTTCGTCTTATACTTTATTAATCTCATTAAATGGCACAAACTTTCAATTAGTATCTAAATCTAGCCCTCGTGAAGTTTCAATCGAATGACGCCATTAAAGATTCGACGTGCCACACGTATTTGGTGACCTGTAACTATCGCCATCATACCGATTTAGGAATTCGAATAGCTTTGAACTGAGTAGGAGGAGGAAACGTGAGCACTTTTAAGTTTGAACTTTGGTGAACAAAATCGAAATGGACTGAAGAAATGACTTACCCAAGTCTAACGAGGCACGGACGAGTAGTTCACCGGATTCGAGCAATGGATGGAAACTGGAAAATTGGAACCATAAAGTCGCGATCGGTGGCGTTTGAAAATAATGGAAGCTCTCAGAATATGTGCAATCCTTCCATGCCAACACAGCCTTGCACCGTCAAGTTATGACATCCAAGCCAAGATTGTTTGAGACCCAAGCTAACGTTGGCGCCTTTTTACTAGGGAAAAAAAAATAATATTTCTGCGCCGAAATTGAAGCCGAGCTAAATTCGATGTTTTATACGAGGCAACAATAAAAATAAAAAGCTTGAGTCAGAATTGAAACCCAAGCTAGAGTTGATGTTTTCCCGCTGTGATGTGTGCCTTGGATGCTTACAGTTCTATCCATTTGAAGAATTTGGCACTACATAGATCCACAACGAGACGCTTTTAGCCGCTAACAATGGCAACTTCTCCAAACATTTTAAATTTCTCTTTAAGACTATGGGACTCTTTTAGGCAATTAAGCCAGAAAAAAAGGATGTGATGATGTACTCTTTAACTGCAATCTGCGCCCTCTAGGCAGCAACCTAAAGCCAAGTTTTGCAAGGCATTCGATCACAACAAATCCGTTGTCACCTTCAACCCCGAGCCTCCAAAGGTCAGGCGGTGTTTTTTTTTTCTGGGTGTCCTCATAGCTGCTAGGCAAAGTAGAGCAGCATCGAAGGGACAGTTAGTCGTTGCTTCTAAGCAATAACATGACAAAACGTCCATTCTTTCTGTCTTGTGCTGAATCTTTCCATGACCCGATGGGTAAGCTGATGAAATTAATAGTTTATTTTGTCCACATGGTTAACCAACATCTCAAGGTGTAAATGTGTCGTCTACAAACTCCATCTTTCACTTCTCATTAGCCAGAGGCAAGCCACTCTTTGTGATTCTTTCAAACTTCCACTCAGGAAGAACTCCGTAAGAACGCGCGATATTGACTCGGAACATTCCAATAGGGAGGTACCGGACAATTTGGAAAGAGGGGTTTGGTCTCGGCGGGTAAAAGGGGTTGTTTGTACACCTACGAGATAAGCTTGTCGGGCTCCACCTCACCCAGCGACGGCGAGGCTCAAGCTAAAGAGGCTCAGCCTCGCCGAGGGTTAGTGAGGCTCGTTAGAGGCGTGTGACCAACTAGAAAAGAAGAAGAAGAAAAGAAAAAAAAAAAAAAAAAATATAATAAAATTATTAAAAAATTAAAAAAAATTCTAAATCACAAAAAAATTTGAGGTCGTACAAAATGCATTTCTATTATGGAAATATAAATTTTGTACAATTACTAAACGTTTTTTAATGCTCAGAAATTTATTCAAGGAATAAAATCAGAATAAACCATTTTTGAGCAAAAATTATTTCCAGAAATAAAATGGTTACCAAATACATCCTAATAAAAAAAATGATCTTATTCTTCTTCAACCTTTCAATCAAAATCGTCTTAAATGGAGAATGAGGGAGGGTTTTTCATTATACTTCGAAAAAACAATTAAGTATTCTCAATATTTTAATAGTAGAGGTTTCAAAGCCTATATCCTTATCCTTCTTTGGACAGAAAAACCTAAAATTGTTATTAATATAGGAAGTCAACAGGAAAACAGTGTTGAGAAATGTCTGAGTGAGAAGGGCGCATATTGATGGATCGTGTGCATATTCCGATTAATGCAATTTTAAGTCAACATGACACGCACGAAATCCACGTATTCTCCGCCCAACATCAGCTTTTTATTAAATTGGTGTCCATGCCATTTGCATTTCAATTAACTATTGAAAGTATGACAACAAACATATTAAAACATAAAAGAGATCTAATTGAACTATTTGAAAGTTCTGATTTGACATTGCATGTTAGCCAAAAGTGATTTAATGGAACTGATTGATAATTCAAGTAGGGCAGTGCATATTGATAAACGTTCACAAACTAGTAGCATCATTATCTCTTTTAGTAATACATGCTAAATTTTGTTTGCATCTCGATTTGAAGAAGGCAAGAGATGTTGATCTAATGCATTTTGCAAATTCACTCCGCAATTGCTCTATAAAATGTTGGAATTAATTGAGAAATGATATCTCACCAGGAGCCTTCCCATAATTATTTCTGGTGCCACGACGCCAAACTATAAACATTGCACTATTCTCGTAATGTCCGTAGAGAAGTTGGCTCTGGAGTGAAAACTATAAATCACCTGGTTGGAATTAGCAAGAAATAAGAAGATATTCAAAAGTGGATCTTCAATATTATTAAGAACCGGACACAATAACACATGAAAAATAACTTCAAAACTTACCATCTCTAGTGAATGCTCCAAATTTCCTCACATTGAAATTGCGAAGTTGCTCTAAACTGACTGAAAAGTGGCATTTCTGGCGGTACTTGAACACAAAGCTCATGCAAGACTTGTCCCATGGTTGGTCGAAACTGTGGATCAGAATGCAAGCATGCAAACGCTAATTTGGCGATTAAGACCAAATTTTGCGCATCTTGAAGATGAATCCTAGAGAGTGAGAGACGTTGGTCAAGCACATCCTTCAACAGCATTGGCGATCCAGTTTGGCTAGAGGATGAACAATCCTGTAATACAAGGTCTCCTGGATGCTTTCCCATGATTGTCTCTAATGCGACAATTCCAAAGCTATATACATCGCATTTTTCTGTAGGAATTGTAGAATAAGCCAGTTCTGCAAATGGGAAATTCAATTTTTTTTATAACCTCAATCATAGGTTTTAATCAAGTTCACATAATTGCTTCCCATGACATGACGGTTACAAATACAAATGCCCGCTCAATCTTCACTCATAACACTGATTTGATCCGGGAGTTTATATTTCGGTGAAGTTTCAAAGGTTTTGTTCGACAAATAAAGTACATGCATCATTTAGGTAACACGAACTTAACATCCTTGAAATGAATCGATTATGATTTCTTTTTTTCATTTGCCAATTCTTCCTTATCGGGGAAATCCAAAAGCTTTCTGATCAACATTGAACTTGAAAGCTCTATACGAGTAAGCAAATTTTTCATAAGAGGATTAAATAACTAGAGACATGCAATAAACAAGTAAAAGTTCAATTATAAATGGAATGTCTGACATAGAATGCCTTTAAAATTGAGAAAATTAGGAAGTACCTGGAGCAATATACCCAATGGTGCCAGCAATAGTTGTCCAGTTTGATGAATCAGGCCTCAATAGTCTTGCAGTGCCAAAATCAGAAACATGGGCCTCATAATCACAATCCAATAGAATGTTGTTACTGGTCAAGTCTCGATGAATCACTGGAGGTGAAGATTCATGATGCATATAAGATAATGCATTGGCAACTCCTCGGACCACATTCACTCTCTTGTCCCATTGAAATTCGGTTGCCCTTTCATCATCATTCAAAGTTTTCTCAAGCTTCCTCTTTCCATGTATTCGTACACCAAAAAACAACGTCGGGTATAAGAGCAAAACCCATAAAATTTCACGATGTTGCGATGACGTAAATTTATTAGGCTTGAATTTCCCTTTCAAATGCTATCAAATCAACGACCTCACTATCATCCTGAGATGATAAGATTTTCTTGACAGCAACCATTTGACCTTCGGATATCTCGGCTTTATAAACAATTCCATATGCTCCTTCACCCACATAGTACTTGGAGTCGAATCCTTCTGTGGCCTCGACAATTTGGTCATAAAAAACTTTGCCATCATAACTCCAAATACCCATGAAAGCCAAATCATTGGCTTGTTCATTATTCTCTCTCCTGATATTTCTTCTTTGATGATGAACGATGATTACAAGAACTATCAAAGTGCAAGAGAGAAGGATAAACCCCGAGAAAGAGAGAATGAGGATAACTGTAATTCTAGCTCCAAAGTGTTGATTGTGTTTCTTGCTCCCGGTGGCATTGCATTTCGGTAAACCAACAACATTTCCACAGAGCCCTTTGTTATGCTGAGTTGCTTCAAATGGAGCCTCATTGAAAGCTTTGACATTTGGGAGAGGACCTTCTAGGTTATTGTAGGATAAATTGATGGAAGTTAAGGCTGACATAACACCAAACGTATGTGGAATAGAACCTGAAAGGCTATTGTGGGAGATATTTAGAACTTGCAGCATTCTCAACTGTCCTAGTCCTCCCGGTATGTTTCCGGTCAACAAATTATGACTCAAGTCAAGAACCTCTAGGAATTGTGCGTTGCCTACCTTAGAAGGAATGTTTCTCCAAAATTTGTTTCTACTCAAGTTCAAACTCAATAAGCTTTTGCATGAGACTATCGGCACCGGTATTGATTCGCTCAAATTATTTGATGCCAAGTTTAGATGTGCCAAATGGGATAAAAGTCCAATCTCAGTTGGAACATTTCCTGTTATAGTGTTGCTACTTAGATCAAGTTCAAACAACAACATCAAGCTTCCGAATTCTCTAGGAATCTCTCCGCTTAAACAATTGAAAGAAAGGTCTAGTGCTTGTAACTGAGCCATCCTTCCAAGTATTGCAGGTATCTCCCCAGAAATTTGGTTGTTTGATATTCTTAAGCTCGTCAAATTAGGACAATGCTCCCATTTCCAAGAAAGTTCGCCGTTCAAATGATTGTGGCTCAAGTCCACATAATTTAGATGCGGATACATTCCGAAAGCTTATGTTATTTTTCTAGTGAGTTGGTTTCCTTCTAGCCTCAATCTAATTAACGTGCTACAGTTCTGTAAGCTTGTTGGAATGGGACCTGTGAACCGATTATTGAAAACATGGAAAGTTTGCAATGACCTCCCAAGGCATACATCTTGTGGTAGTACCCCCTCAAATTCATTATTAGAAAGATACAGTTCCCTCAAGCGTGTTAACCTATTAAATCCAGAAGGCAAGGATCCATTGAATTTATTGGCAGCAAGGTTTAACTTGGTCAGATTGAGCAAGTTTCCAATTGATGCAGGGATTGGACCAGTTAAACCACTATTAAATACCAGCAATTCTCTAAGAGATATCAATTTTCCCAACTCTTGTGGAATCGAACCTGAAAGATGATTTAAGTTAAAGCTTAAGGATATTAGATTGCTCAAGTTTTGGAGAGACGATGGGATTGGACCGACCAAGTCATTCTTTCTCAAAGACAATCTTTTGAGATGTATCAATCCCCCCATTTCTTGAGGGATCGAACCTGAGATTCTATTTACAGAGAGCCCAAGATAAGATAAACTTGTCATGTTTTCAATGGAACGAGGAATTGAACCGATGAGATCGTTGTATGATAGGTCAAGTTTAATAAGAGAAGTGAGCCTCCCGATTTCTGAAGGTATGTGTCCCGAAAGTCCATTTCCCGATAAGTTAATACCCTTCAAATTCCACAAGTCACTTATCTCTCTCAGATTGGAACCATAAAAGTTAGTTGCACATAGATACAAATAACGAAGACTCTCAAGCATGCCTATACTTGGAGGAATGTCCCCGGACAGTTCATTGACACAAAGATCAAGAAAGTTGAGTTTGGAGAGGTTACCGATACTCGAGGGGATGGAGCCATAGATCGAGTTATTGCCAAGTTTAAAGCTAACCACACTGGTTAAGCACGAGAAGTCAAGGCCATCCAAAGTTCCTCTCAAACCAAGGGAGGAAAGACTTAGATGGGTAATGGCTCCGTAGTCCTTGCAAGTGACACCGGCAAAGCGGCAAGGATTGCTGCCATGCCATGAAGACAGGAGAGATTGACTGTGGTTGTCAAGAGTAGACTTCCAATTGAGGAGAGCCTCTGCTTCATCCTTATGGCCAGCTGCGTTGATGGTGAAAAGAGAAGTAGAGGAAGCATATACGTCTAAACCATGAAATAAAGGGGTGCCAGCCAAGAAGAGTGAGAAGAAGAAGAAGTAGACGCCTGAAAGAGACTGGTTGGACAGCAGTAAGAAGAAAGCCATGATTTGGAGAATGGTTGATTTTTGGGAGGTGAGATAGTTCAGGTCTACATAGTGTTAACTGAGATTGATGACATGCTTATAGATGGAACATCATCCTTGAAGTCTCTATCGAGGCCAACGCCTTTTACAGCTGCACAGCAGAGGCCAACGCCTTTTACAGCTTTACAGCGTTTTTCGGCAAATGGGTCCTTTCGTGAACAATTTCTTTTGTCATTAAGGATGTAGTGCAAGATAAAATCTCGTCCTTTTTCAATCAGTTTAGCGTGCGCCACATTTTTACTGTAAGAGAGGCATGATTGACTTTTTCCAAGTTTTCATTGAAATTGACATTCAAGCAAATTCGTGGAAGATGGACGATTCGGCCGCTAGTTATTCAGGTCGATTCGGGAGTCTTCCCATCTTGCTCGTGTCTTTCAGTTGATGCCAGAACATTGATTAAGATTCGAAAGTCGATTTTCGTTCCACGATGGAATCGGATTCTCTTTTGAATGACAAAAAAATTCAGAATTTTAGGAGAAAACGCATAAGCTTGCATATTATTTCTATTCAGTCGCTGCTTTTGACGGATGACATTCAAGAAAGTTCGTTGGATATGAAATTGGCGTTTCCATTTTCTGAGAGTCTCGTGATTCTTATCATCCTCACAAAGAGTTGATACCGGACAGTACAAGACGGAAATGGTAGAGGAATTCAACATATTAAAGCTTGGTCTGATTAGAGCTGTCCACGGTAAATATTTGAGGCGTGGTGCTATTGGTTATTTTATGGTGCGGTAAAGAAAAGAAATCTACGACTATGTGCTATTGACTAGAACCGTCCACGGTAAATATCTGTAAACTGTCGTAAACCAAACTTGACAAAGGTAAGCTAGGGACATCTCTCACCTCGCTAGGGTCTCTCCTCTCCCCCTCATCTTCACATAGCTTTCTTCTTCGACCTCTATGAAGGAGAGGGTTTGAGTTAGATCTCTCATTCCCCTCCCTTTTTTTCCTTTTTCTTTTGCTGATTTGGTTCTTTATTTTCTTTTTCTTGCTTTTCTCACGTTTTGAAGAATTTTTCTCTTCTGATCTAGTCTAGATCTAGAAGTTTTTTCTCCCTGTTTCAAGGAGGTTTCTATCCCAATCTGGTCTAGATTTGGAGTTTTTTGCGTGTATGTTTACAAGGTTTCGCTTCCCTTGTATTTCATTGGTGTACAAGTCTAGTTGTGAAAGTAATTAAAGGAGTTTCGTGAAAGTTTTGCTCTCACAGATGGTAGATCTATGCATGTTTAACCTCGTCGAACATAAGCATGCACCATCAAAAGGCAAAGCGATTGCTACTAATGGAGAACTTGGTGTGTGCTCATTACTGAAGATGGATATAGTGATCAACCGCTGATTTTGGTTTGAAGAAGTCACTATTCCACTTTTTAAAGGGTATGACCCCCTAACCTTATTATGATGATTCATCTTCTTATTTGGAGCTTGTTTTGTTTTGGGTTTGTCTAGAATTTATCTTGATTTGCAATTAGGCTGCGTTTCTCTATTATATATCCGTGGAAGAATGGAATGTTTTCTTTTATAAAAAAAAAAGACAAAAAAGAAAAAGAAACTCGACAAAGGTGTGCTATATGTTCTAACAAACTATCATAAATCTATGCAAGTCGATGTAATCATGAAATATACAACTTCACAACATTTCGCTCTTGCTATTGGCAGGTCGTGGTTGGCCAACTCATCCTCATCACAATTACAATGACTACCAACATGCGACGTTTTGTTCTTTTGCTATGACCGGCCGACATAACCAAAGGTGTTGGTCAAATATGTAAAAACGCTAAATATGAATGGGTTGTCGTAATCGAAGGTGTTGATCAAACTATTTTGACTATGGCCGGACCTCGTAATCGAAGGTGCTGGTCTAATCACACTGATTCCCAAGGCGTGGTGAAGTCCGATTATGCAAATCAATTAAAAACTGGTGTTGGTCAGCAGAGTTTTATTTCACCAAGAGATGTTAGGGCTCTACACGTTTTTTGGTGTGAATATGGACGGGTTGTTTTCTTCGTGTTTTATGTCGTATATACGGTGCAAGTGTAATATCTGAACTCTTAATGGGGAGTGGCATGGCGTCGTTAATTTGAGGTCTTACGCGGTTGTGAGCAAAAGTACACACATAGGTAATTGAATGAGAGAGAGGAGTTTCTTTCATCAATGTCGGACCTAAATAAACATAATTGTAGCAATTAAAACCTTAAAGAAAGAAAGTGTAAAATAGTTTTTAAACCCAAGTAAGTGGCCAGTCAATCTATATTGCACGAAAAATTAGTGGAGAAAGGTCACAAGCGGCAACTTTGTTTTTCACTTAGTCTTCTCCTTGCCCCTCGTACGGCCATTAGGACGGACAAGTGAAACCCGTTTGAAGCAAAATAGGGGGGAGAATCTTTGAATTGCCGCATGCGTCATCTTGGGTGCTGACCTTGTGTCATAACTTGGTGATAGAGGCCTCAAGAAGAGTGAGACTTCATTTGAGTTATAACCAAGGAATTTGGAGTTGGTATGGGCAAGCTTCTGTCCAGACTTCAGGCAACCTGTGGGCTATCGTGGCGGGAAAATTTAATGTGCGTTGGTCACTAATCTAATCATGGCATCCTTCGACTCAAACCGACGTTTTAAAGCTTGAAAATATCTGAGGTGGTTGAATTAAATTGATTTTGTTGCAGTTCAGACTTTTCAATTTGTGATTAGACAAATTGTAAATTTCTTAGTTTAAAGTCGGTTAATTTTCTCATTACGATGTCAATTAAACATGGCTTAAAGGTGCTTATTTGACATTTAAAGAAGTGAGAATTGATTTTGGCTAAGAGACATGAAATCTGAACAGTTTTACCGGTTTAATGACTCCATAAGTTTGAATGATCAACTTGTGCTTAGTGATTGTGGAAATGAGGTGGATCTAATTCTCGTTATGATATAGTCCTTTTGTTATATTTGTCATGGAATGGTTATTGGTGTACTGTTCACGTGGATTTGATCATCAAAATGACTTTGCTAATTACACACGAACCGGCTTAAGTCAATGTAGTAAATGTTATGTATCCAGTGGAACTGGAATGGAACAAACCGCACTAGCAAGTACTGGACTGATTGAATATTTGGGTACATGTTATTTAGGCCATGAACATTGTTACAGGACATCGGTCATGGCCTATCCGTTCCATGAGCAACTGCCTTCCATCAGTACTTTTATCGACCCGGGAGTTGGATCCGTTACTATTATCGTATTGAAGACATGGCTAGGCATATTATTATTCGCCCATAGGTGATGACTCTTGTATGAGATGAGTCATGTATGAGATGAGTCACTGGCGAGTAAATCGACTATACCGACCCATTTGTGTATATTCAGTGAGCTACTATATGATACTTACACATTACGCTATGTACGTTGTGTTGACTCTATTGTATAATTGGCATTGAATGTTGGACTCGCTTTAGTGAATCTATGGATAATTTGTGGCCATTTGAGCTTGGAATCTATAAATGCTAAAGGGGTCATGTTTAGATTTCCTGCTTTTTGCTTGGAAGTTTCATTTAATGAGCTAGTGGTTGCTCAATCCTTATTTATATTTTTTTGGGAAAAGTATTAGAAAAGTCATAAATCTTTTATATTGATATTAATTTAGTCATAAACCTTTTGACTTGGTGTCAATTTAGTCATAAAACTTTTATTGATGCAAATTTAGTTCTAAAGTTTTGATTTGGTTCTAATTTAGTCCTAAAATATTTTACCTATTGCCAATTCAGTCATTTTGACTAATTTTGGCTGGATATTATTGATGTAAACACTAGTCGGCTAACATAGCATAATTGATATTGACGTGTATAACTTTTAATATTTCAATATTTTTTTCGAATTATTTATTTATTTATTTTTTTCTTTTCCCATTCCTTTTTTTCCCCTCCTCCTTCCTCTGGCCGGTTGCTAGTTGGGTGACTGACCAGAGGTGAGGGCTAGTGAGGTTGAGATTGACCTTGCTAGTGGTTGCAAGGGTGGCCTCACGCTAGGCTAGTGAGGGTTGAGCTTCACTAGAGGCCTCAAGGTTGTGCTTATAAGGGTTCAAGTCCTCACTAGTGGTTGGGCGAGACTCGACCTTGCCTGAGTTGGTGAGGTCGAGCCTCGCTCATGGTTGCCGAGGGTGGACCTTCGTTAGATCTAGCGAGGGCAAGCCTCCTTGCCTAGCATAAGACCACCCTCAAGGTTGCTTGCGAGGGCTTGTTGGAGGCTGGTGAGGTTGACGTAACCTCACTGGCGATCGGTTGGAGGAAGGAGGAGGAGAGAGAGAAAAAAAGAAAAGAAAACGAAAACGAAAAAAAAGAAGGAAAAAAATAATTCCAAAAAATACTAAATATCATTAAAAATTGTTCACATCAGTGTTAGTTGTGCCATGTCAGTTGACTGGCGTTCACATTAGCAATATTCGATCGAAATTAGCCGGAATAACTAAATTGACATTAAGTCAAAAGTTTTAGACTAAATTGGTACCAAGTCAAAAAGTTTAGAAGTAAATTAACACCAATATAAAGTTTAGGACTAAATTAACACCAAGTCAAAATATTTAAAACTAAATTGGTACAAATATAATGTTTATAACTAAATTGACACAAATGTAAAATGTTTATGATTTTTTTGACACTTTTCCGTATATTTTTTAGGTTGGATTGATCTAGTAGATGAGACGTCTTCTGGTAGAGTTGTGATCTTGAAGAGGGTCTAATTTTTCTAGCTTATTGCTGTAAAAATTATTAGAAAAGATGGAAAATAAGGTTAACTATCTGAAACGTGAGCATTATCCTTTGGGATAATTTCATCCATCGGAGTTCAAAACTTGATGCGATAGGCTCTAGGGTTATTCCCATGATACAATAGATCTAATTCCAACAAGGGATTCTTCTTTAGGCGATTACGCCCTGAAAAAAAAATGGGATTATGCACTCTCGACTGCAATTTGCGCCATAGGCAGAAACCTAAAACCCAGTTTTGCAAGCCATTCACTCACCCCCCAAGACGCATGTCAATCACAGCAATCCACCGTCACCTTCAACCCCAGCCTCAAAAGGTTAGGCGGTACATTTTTCTGGGTGTTCTCATATCCGCTAGACAAATTAGAGCATCATCTAAGGACGGCTTGTCCTTGCTTCCGAGCAATATCAATGATATAAACGTCCATCACGCCTCGTTTTTGGCAATAAGGGAAGGATTTGTTTCTGTCCCTTTGTCGAATCTTTCCATGACCCCATGGATAAGCTGATAAAATTAATAGTTTATTTGGTCTTATATTGTCAACCAACATCTCAAGGAGTAAACGTACTCCGTCTACAAACTCCATGGCTCACTTCTCATTAGGTAGAGGCAAGCCAGTCTTTGTAATTTCTTTCAAAATTCCGCTCAGGAAGAACTCCATAAGAACACAAGACATCGACTCCAACGTTCCTAGTGTGAGGAGCTGGACAATTTGGAGGAAGGACCTTGGTTTCGCCACGTAAAAAGGGGTTGTACATCTACAAGAGAAGCTAGTCCAGCAAGGGGGTATATTCAAACTTTACAACTGCTTCTTATTATAAGTTTCGTCACCGACATAGTATGATACAATTTTCAGTAATAGGATAGAAACCGAAAACAGAACACCCAGGGTTATTTTGTACCAGAAACATCAAACTCTGATCATATAGAGTTTTCAGCAGGCCGAGGATGGTATGCCCGGCGCCTCAGCTGTGACTCTGGAGTAGGCTGCTGTAAGAAGATCTTGGTAGGGTCATTGGGATCCACATATCTGCAAAATCAACAGCAGATGGTTAGCACTTCATCCCTCTCTATCATCAGCTTCAATCGAAAAATAAAGAATTCTGTCATATGCTAACATACTGAGCCAATCACAAGCATATCAGGCCACATTAAAAGACATGGACCAACATCTCTTTTGCAATTGCAATTGCTCTACGTATCCCCTAGTCACTCAATATAACGAGCCCACCCAGGTTCTGTCTCTCTTGCTCTTAAATTATTTTCTATAAAGCAAAGTACTAGCACTTACGCATGTCTCATCATCTCATCAACTGGAGTTCCAGCTGCTTGTAAAGGATCCACATGTGGCGCACTTTCAGAGTTAACATGCTGATTGTATTGCCTCACAGAGGATATCAAGTTGAAAAAGAGCGGCACGAAGGTCCCACATCCACCCTCCTTGAACAATATCTTAAAAGTATGAGTGGAAAAAAGTGCCCCATGCTGGTTATCTGGTACCACCTGGGGTCATTAATAAAAGATGAGTGTCCAAATTCATAGTGAATAATGATAATCACAAATTGTATACTTACAGGCTCCACAAAGCCAGATATGTTGTTGCAGAAAAATATTGGTTGATTGAACTTCTCACCATTGACATATAGCTGCAGAGTGAAGCAATGACAGTGTTAAGATGAATAATATTAAGTTATGAAGATAATGCAGAAAAGTCATATTGTCCACCAGAAACTCCACTTTGACTTGAAATCACAAGAACGTCCAATGATCATTAAATAAAAGGAAACAAATGACAAAACGGTCCTCAATCAGGAAAACAAAACAGAAAGAGGAAGTAGCCTAGCCTTTTTTTAGCACGCAATTTGGGTACCCAGGTACTAAACTATTTAATGTCAATTGAGGATATCAACAAACACATAAGCCATTGTTTCACCCTGTGCATAATCATCCAGAGACTCATTTTCCATGATAACAAAATTTCAACAAATGATAAAATCATTCACAAAGTTCACTCTTTTCTGCAGTTACATCATATTTTATCATTTGTATATTTTACATGGCCATCAAACAAAAATATATTTTTCACTGAAAAAGATCATTTTGTACATGAAACATGAATGCCTCGTATGAGTAAGTACTTATTCATTTTGTTTTGGTCATCAGAACTCTTCTTAAGATAAAAATTATCAATTGAATCAGGCTTCTAGTTAGCCAATGTTATCTGTGTCAAGTCTACGCCTACATCAAACCAGAGAAAACAGCTACAAGCAAATACAGAATACAGCCAACATTTTCGACCACAGAAAACAGCTACAAGCTTCTAGTTAGCCAATGTTATCTGTGTCAAGTCTACGACTACATCAAACCACAGAAAACAGCTACAAGCAAATACAGAATACAGCCAACATTTTCGACCACAGAAAACAGCTACAAGCTTCTAGTTAGCCAATATTATCTGTGTCAAGTCTACGCCTACATCAAACCACAGAAAACAGCTACAAGCAAATACAGAATACAGCCAACATTTTCCACCACAAGTGAATTCCTAATTCCCATCAACCAAGTCACTCGAACTCTCACAACAAAGTAAATGAGATAGTTCAAAACAATTTCTCTGATGTTTATCCTGAGCAAAGCAATGTAATCATCAAAATAATAACAACATATATACACACACACACACACACATAGAGATATACATATACATATACATATGCAGAAGTTTTGACCAAAAATGCAATAGCTACCAAACTATTACGTGGCCAGAGTAATGGCTAACAGAGAGCCATCTATCTGCACCGAACTACAAATGCCATACAGAGACTGGCTGGATAATATAGGGTGGAACAAGTCTGGCAAGATGGATCTAATGAACTTTGCAGCCCTAAAAAGAATGAAACTATTCCATTGATTTGAAATATTCTCTAAGAGCCACTTGACATATTTCCCTATGGAAATAGCCCTCGATATATATTTAATTTAATATTTTCTCAGAAAGAAATGATAAATGCAAAAGTATAGTGACTAAACCCCCAAAAGAGTAAAGCAATAGTAACCTTCCACAAGTTTATTTACATCTTCAAATACTGCTAGGTGGAAACAATTGAATACACCATCTTGGAGGTAAAAAAAAAGCTTAGCTTCAAGACACAATAGTCACATAACATATAATGTGCCAAAATGCCCAACTTTTTCTGATTAAGAAAATTAGACCAAAAGCCCTATCTTCACATGGACAGAACCCATATGGAAATTACACAAAGAAGCTGCAAAACCAGAAGTTCATGCTAGCACAAAATATTCCACCAATAAATCAATATATCAAATGGGACTAACAAATATCCAGCTATTACATATGAAAAGCATATAACAGTGAGATTACAGACCAGGGGTATGTCGAAGGCGGTGAGACTCCCAACAGGCTTGCTTGCAACAAAGACCATCCGTATGTTGGACAAGTAGATAGTTCCTCTTGCTTTCACACGACCCCCTTGGGATCTAATGACAACGGATCCAAAAGAACATTCATTAATCTGTCTGACACAATGTCTAAAAAACCTTCAATTGCTAAGAGCAAACTTTTTGTTTCTTTTAAACACGTACATTCCAATAACACAATCTTAAACATGCAAATGACAGCAGTTCTCAGTTAATGACAATTGACAAATCACACTGGCAATATCACCAGCCCAACTTAGATGGAATAAAAGATATAAAGCAACTGCCAATACAATCTGGCCGTTGATTTCCCATGCAAAGCTTCATATATGCTAAAGTATACAATAAACCCAGAAGACCATACACAGATCATGCCAATCTTTGCAACTTGCAGATGCACTGAGCATCCTTTGTCATCAATTAATGCCTTCTTCAAATGCGTCCCAGTCCTCAATCCTATTCTATTTTTAAGAACTTCCACATCCAAAAGATAGATGTTTCTTACTTAGATTAACCAATCTGTTCTCAAAAGATTAAGAACCATTCTCGACTCAAACCCTATCCTCCAACGCAATTTACAAGACCTAAAGGTAAATTTATCATAACCACCTCCTCCCAATCCCACCACGTCATCCAACGCCTAACCCGCAAAATTTCCTCCAGCAAGGCGAATTTCACTACACCCAGAAACAAAAGGTCTCTCTTTTCTGGCCATAGCATCGTCAAGCAAGACGCTTTCCGATCCACGCCCAATCCGATCCACCAAACTTCAATTCGCAAGACGAACATAAACCCATTAAAAACCATTCCTTTAAGCCTCGTGGGCCAAAAGGGTTTCGAACAACGAAAGCAATTCTCGGCGGAAAAGCTTCCGATCGCGAACAAGCGTCGGGATCGGATGATTACCCGGGAATCTTATCGACCTCGAACTCGACGCCGTCTCGGGCCAGGACGAACATCTCGTTGACGAAGGGAACGGGCATGCCGTTCGGGAACAGCTGAGGGTTGAGAGCCATTGCGCCTTTTCCCTTCGCAGTCAGCCGCGGAGGAGGAGGGTGATGATCAGATCAAATTCCAAGGCCTGCACAGATTCTGGACGAAGAAGAAGAGAAGAGAAGAAAGAGAAAAAAGAGGCGTGGGAACGAGTCGGTCCGGTCGAGGAGATGCCCGGGAACATTCTAGGAACGGTATTCTTACAACCTTCCCGAAAAAAGTTTGCGAATTTTCGACCAATTGCCCTCATTTTTTTTTTTTTTTTCAATTCAATGGATCGAATATTGCTCTTTTTATATCGAGTTATATTTCACAAAAAAATTGAAATTCATATATTTACGATAAATTTAAGGTGACTGTATTTCCACTCACTTTAGGCTCAGACAGTCCTTTCTCCTGCTTAACTTATCGAAATACCTATCTCTTCAATTTATTATTTCTTTTCTTATCAGGCTAATACACGAAATTGCCTTTATTTCTATCATCCATCATTTCGCAATACAAATGCTCCGTTGTACTCAATAAAATATTATTTTACAACGCATCTTGTTATCAATTTTCCTAAATGCTGTTAATTTACATATATGGTCTTATACTTTCAATCACGAGATATTTTTATTTATGACAGTTTATGAACACATAATTAATTATCTATTTTTAATCATATATAATGAACGAAACTATATCTCAAAACTCAAAATTAAAATTCATTTAATTATTTATCAAAAAGGGAAAAGAAAACCTAATCAAAATATGAAAAGTGGTTATTTTTTAGGAAGCATGATCAAATGTCAAACATGTTCATATTTAGCAACAAAATATAAGCACATAAAAGGAAAAAGAAAAGAAACTTCAATTGTAAATTCAATCTCATATCAAGTGGATTAAAAATTTAACGTATGTTTAAAATTTTCTTCCAAAAAATCTGACGTGACTTTGAAAGTGAAGAAGGTGTAAATAAATTATCAACCCTCATCTTGCAATTCTTATTAAAAACATAAAAAGGTCAATAGAAAGCACAACCTAGCGATATTTAACTTGAAAAAACTAGAAACTTATTTTGGAAAAACACCCACAATATCAACATTAGCAAGATAATTAGATTGAATTTTAATTATCAACTTTGAAGTAAAGCTTCCCTCAAACTATCATAAAAAATAGGCAATTAATTGCTATTTATACATTGTTAAAACTAGAAATTTCTTACATTCTATGTAAAGTTTGTGATTAAAAACATGAGATCATAAATTAAAATTGATGACCTTCTCTAGGCAAAGTGAAAATAGGATGTATGATAAGATAATATATTGTTAGGTGAAATTTGACATTTATATTGTGAAGCTGATATGATAAGAGAGATGATAGAAATAAAATACAATTTTGTGGGTTAGCCCGTTAAGAAAAGAAATGGGTTAGCCTAATAAAAGAATAAACAATAAATTGAAGAGAGAGGGAAAGAGGATGGTATTTCAATAAGTTCACGGGAAAAAAATATGTTCTAGCCAAAATAGAGGTGAAAATAGTGCTGTCCTAAATTTATCTCCCTCGATTGTGGATTCAATATTCTATTAATTGCTGACATGAAAATGCATTTGGCAAACAACTCTAATGATCAACATGTGACGTAAATTTGACGTGGAAATTCAACATAAGCGAGTCTCTTGGACGTCGTTTCAGGGAAGTCAGATGCGAAGAAAATGAGTTGAGATAGGTGAATCAACTAAAATCTACTATTATGCACGATACTTGGTACGTTTTACTATGAAGCTACATGTCTCACTAGTAACTTTCTGAGCGGTTGAAAAGGAGAATCAAACAAATAGAAAATAAAAATAGAAATTTAAGTAAATTCCTCTATCGTTCTAAAAAAAAAAAAAAAAAAAACCAAAACTAAAAAAATGAAACCTATTTAAAAATTACATAATTGCATTGTTGCAGGATATACATATAAAAATTAAATGAAGAATTACCATAAAAAATGAACCATCCCATTTAAGTCCACAATCTTCTAACATTTTACAGCGTTAAATTGAATTAACTCCTTCAAGTTTCCGATATCATACAATTTCATTTTGTATGTACTATAAAGAGACAATGAACTTTTTTAAGACCAATTAATTTTCAATTGACAACTCAAATTATAAATTTAATAGGAGAAATAAAATTAAAATCTATATTCAACTTAGTTAACTTGTAAATAATAAGTTTTTGCTGAGGTGACGGCCACTGTTATGGAGAAACCAGCATCAGTTTTTTTTTTTTCTACCGAGCACCCATGTTGCCGCATCAGAAATGGTAGATCAAGATTGTCGAACATAGTACATGACACGTTTTAATTACTATCCCACTATCAAAATAACAAGTATAATTACCACCCACCTGGGTGGTGTTGCTGGCGGCGAGTTTCTCCCCCTAACACAAGGAGAGGAATTCGATTTCCGGGCATCGCAGGGTGACTTACCCGATGGCACGTATGTGGTGGCTAGCACGTGTTGCCCCCAGGGTTTACCCCCCGTTACCCCGGACATTCCGGACTGTCCGTGTTGGTACGGTGCGCGGGTTCCCTAGGTCACAAAAAAAAAAAAAAAAAACAAGTATAATTTTTTTTTTCGACATTTGCCACTTTGCTTGCGCATATTGTCTGTATATTTTTGTTCTTCATCATAATTAGCTCGATAATTTGTTTTGCAACCAACAGTTTCTTTCTACATGGCTATTTCTTTTACATAAGGGCTATTGTGATTTATCTAGAAACCAACAATCCTTTTCTAATTGATTTATATTCTTGCAAATACTGTAAGGTAGATTTCTTTTCACTCTTTGAAGATGTTTCTCCTCCTCTTTTATTTTTCCACGAGTTCCTTGTAACCTTTTTAGATTTAAGAGATCGCACATTTATTGTAGACCGAAAGTCACTTTCAATGGAATCTTCGTTATATAACATTAGTCTTTTCTTATATGCCTAGAGATCTAATTAATTCACTCACTAATATGGTTTTTAAATCCTTAAGATTCTTCTATAGAGGTGACACTGGTATTGTTTTCTCCATTAAGTGTCACAAATATTTTTTCTATTTCCCTTATATCATCTCCATAAGTCCTCATCTGATTTACTCATCCTTTATTCTTACACGTTATTGTTTGAGGATCTCATAATTGTTTATTGTAGCATTTTGAAGAGATTGAAATCTAATGGTTTGTGCCTTTGTTGTGTCTTGAAACTCTTCTTTTAGTATGTTCTTAAATTATGTTATGAGTTTCAGTCATATATGAAACCCGATTTGATTGGATTAAAGCCCAGCAGACTTATCCTATTTGGGTTAAAACTCAGAGAGTTGCTTATTGTAATTTTTATCCAAGCTGCACGTTAACTGGACTCCTTACAGCCAAACTCGTCTTTTAGTATGTATTTGTAGTTGCTCAGCCGGAAGCTTGACCTTCCTACTCCACGATCTCGCATAAATCTTGTGCCATTGAGAAAGTAGACATTTTAATGCTCCAGTAAATTTAGTTATTTCCATTGAAAGTAGAACGGTAATGCGATAGAGTTGGGCATAGTTTTGGTATCGGATATTTGGGTGGGTGATTTGAGTAGCGTGTTTTTGTACAAAAAACGAAAAATATTGGAGAAAATTGTAGTTTGTGTATTTCTACTTTTGTACATGTATTACAAGCCTAGCTATAATACAAGAAGGGTGTACAATAGGAAAGTGTATGCAAACTAACGTTTTCTATTCTATATTCCGAATATCTAATCTTACAAAATTGACCGAAATTAATTAACCTGCAATTAGAATGATCTGAATCAAATCATATCTCCTGCTCTAATACTCTCCCTCAAGCTGGGGAGTGCATGAACGTCAACAACTTACGCTTGAAAGAAATAAAGAGATCACGAGGAACGACTTTTGTGAATAGGTCTGTGAGCTGGGAATGGCTAGGGACATGAAGAGGTCAAAGTGTGCCATCCTAAATTTTTTCACAAATAAGATGGCAATCAATCTCAATGTGTTTGGTATACTTTGTGGATAACTAAATTAGTAGCAATGTGGATAGTGGCTTGGTTGTCGCAAAAAAGCTTGGCAGTGGACAATGGATGGCAATATCAGGAGAAGCATGCGAAGCCTTGTAATCTCACAAGCTGCAGATACCATGGCCCTATATTCAGCCTTGGTTGAAGACCGAGCAATAGTGTGCTATTTCTTAGAACGCCAAGAAATAGGGCAAGAGCCAGGGAGCATATAGTAACCAGAAACTGAACGATGTGTGGATGAACATGCAGCCCAATCAGAATCAGTATATCCTTCTAATGCAAGGGATGAGTTAGTCAAAAAAAATATTCCAAAACCTAGATTAGATTTTAAATACCAAACTATTCCAAGTGCAGCTTTCTGATGATCATCATGTGGATAATGCATAAACTAGCTGAGCTTCTGAACAGGAAATAGAATATCCGAGTGAGTAGTAATAAGGTATAAAAGGCATCTAATTAAGCGATGATAAGAGCCGGAACGGCTAGCTCGGGGGATTTACTGAACCGAAGGTTCGGTTCCATGGGTGTGTCAATGGGATGCCCACCAATGAGACCGGTATCAGAAATAATGTTGAGGGCATATTTCCTTTGAAAGAGATAAATGCCTTTTTTGATCGAGAAACTTCTATGCCCAGGAAATATTTAAGAGGACCTAAGTCCTTGATGCAAAAATGAGCATGTAAAAACTACTTGAGCAGATGTATGAATACCTCATCATCCCTTGTGATCACCAAATCATCAACATAAACAAGAACTGCAGTAATAAGGGAACCACATGTAGCCGTGAATAAAGAGTAATCCGTAGGGGTGTGCAACGGAAACCGCTTGAACCGGAACCGGACCGAACCGGACCGGACCGGCCGGTTTTGGGCGGTTCCCATGGTTGGCGGTCCGGTTCCCGGTTCCTAATCTTGGAACCGGCGGCCGGTTGGTCCGATTCCCGGTTCCAAGGTGGGAACCGGACTGACCGGACCGACCGGACTGGACCAAATTTTTTTATATATAATTTATATTCATATAATATATAAACACATATAATATATTAATATTATATATGAAACTTATTGCAATCGGAATTGCCATTTAGGTAACAACCTCTTATGTGGCCAAGAGACTACCAAAACTCTTGTTGTTACTCTTTATTTATAGAAAAAACTCTCCTCATGCTCACACTCTCTCTCTTGCTCCCCTCACTTGCAAACGACAAGGCACTTCAAGCCTTAAAAAGTCTCATATCGACTAAACATTCAAAGTATAGAAGAGAGATTGTCTATAAAACCTAAGCCAAACACAACCTTTAATCACGTTGTTCATGGGTTTTATGCTTAAAATTAAGCATGAAACACATAAACTATGATTGATATTCACACAAGTGAAGTTTGAATATTTTGCACGTGAAAACATGTGTGAGTAGTTTTATTAGATTGCTCGGAAACCGAATTTGATTGATCGGTCCGGAGCATGATTATTCTTTAGTGAATGGTAGGGGTGAGCAGCGGTCTAGGGTTGACCCTGGACCGACCCTGGACCGGCCCAACCCTGCTGGTCCTGGTCCGGTTCCCAAGGGGATTGGGTCGGTCCTTGGTCCTAAAATTCCAGGACCAACACTGTACGGGTTGGTCCTCTGTTCTAAGAGTTTTGGGTCGGTCCAACCCTGGACCAACCCCGTATATTATATTATATTATTTATAATTCTTTTATATATTCAAACCTAAGTAAAATTGCTATTATATTATATTATATTATATTATATTATATTGAGATGTTCTATCAATAACACTAATAGTAATTTCAATTTAAAACTTTTGTTGAGTATTAATTATGTGTCGTTTGTTTTGTTTTCAGGTATTTAGAAGTTCAAGTGAATTAACAAGATGTGAAGTTATATATTCATGGTTTATATTAAGTATTTTGAACTTTTTATGGTTTAATTGTATTTTACTAATGAATTTTAGCTACACTTTGCTTTTCAATTTGTGTCAAATGGTAGAAGTTTTTGAAGAGTAGAGTATTACTGCAATTGCTACGGTGATTTGCTAGTCAAGCGGTGTGAAGCTCATTTTTTGGTTGAGTGAACTCTACATGATCAAATGCTAATCAAGTGGCGTGAAGCTTTCGACCAAAAAAAAACAAAAGTGGTGTGTAGCTCATTTTTTGGTTAAGTGGACTCTGCATGATCAAATACAGGAAAACGCTTTTGCATATGGTGTCATGAATATTAAAGATAGATGATTACAAGAACTTTCCATCTTGTCCCATATCTCGATGAGCGGTTAGCGGTACAAAATTTCTATTATTGTGTCATCTTAAATTTGCTAAATATGTATTGGTATTTATAATTTAGTTGCATAATGTCGCATTGTCGATGGATGTGTAATTTGAATTTGTAGGTTTACTTTTTTAGGGAGTATAAAAAATAAGACGAAAAAATTATCGATCGGTCCCGGTTGACCACAAACCGGACCGAACCCATTGGGTCGGTCCGGTCCTTGGTCCTAGGCTCAATAGGGTCGGTCCTCGGTCCTAAAAATTGAGGACCGACACTGTACGGGTTGGTCCTAGGGTTAGGGGGTGGCCCGGACCAACCCGGACCATGCTCACCCCTAGTGAATGGTCATTCTTTAGTGAAAAAATAAAGTGCCAATTCTTTTGGACCGGACCGGACCGGACCGGAACCGATGGTCGGGTCCGATTCTCGGTCCTAAGACCAACGGTCCGGTCCACGGTTCTCAAAATTGGGAACCGATTCTCCCGGTCCGGTTCCTAGTTCCACCTTGGAACCGGACCGAATCGAGAACCGATCACCCCTAGTAATCCGCCTTAGACTGAGTGAAACCAACATTAAGTAAAATGGATGAGCAAAATTTACTTTTAATGGGACAAAAATCACAAAAAACAAGCAAAATAGTACACAACTTAGCCAAATCCAAAATGCTCAAGGAGGCACCTATGGCCTCCGCCACAGGCACCCAGCCACTAAGACGCTCGTCTCGCCAAGACGAGTCCGAATATATGTTCAAAATCAAGTTCAACGGATAAAATTGCTTAAAACAGATGAAATGCAATAGTTTGAGTTCTAGACTATGCAAGCTCCGATACCAAATGTTGGTCGTCGAAGTGATGTCCTAGGATCGACATAGCTAGAAACTCAAATATATTGAAGGAGACGACGGAGATTTGCGTACTTGATTTGGAATCTATCGTTCTTTATGTAGAATGACAATGATCCGATGCTTAGACGACGAGCCGACACTCAAATTCTTCTTCTCTATCGCCCTCGGATCTTGACTTGATGAGACGACCCCTCACAACTTGCCTTATGCGAGGTGATAGTATATTTGTGGAAGTAAGGGGGTTAGAGAAGGGACTTTAGCGTTATATATAGAGTTTTTAGGTCAGGCTCTCTCATCACAAGCTTGGATCCAACTCGGCCCATACAAGTCAAACCCATATTCGACTATTAAGAAACCTTATGTCTTATCTTATTAGACTAACCTTGTAAAATGGTAAATTACAATATCAATTAATGTAATCCACATAAGGAAAACTCTTATAAGAATCCATTGAGAGAAGGAGAGTGAAGAGGGTGAGAGTGCGCGAAAAGTTTGGGGCTATCCAAGCCCAATGCTAGTACGATAAGGTGCTTTCTTACCATTCATCCAAGAAAAGAAGGACAAACAAGATAGGCATATTAATGCTACCTTACTATTTTAAGATTTAGGCATATCAATGCTATTTTACTATTTTAATATTTCTAATACCGGACAAGAATTTGAAGAGAATAAAGGTTTATAGAGTAAGCACATTAACTTCAAGACCATGACTCGTCTAAAAAACATTATAACTCATCCTCATATACGAGTTAATTAAATTTTAATAAACAAATTTATTTGAGTTGTAAAGTCTAATTTATTTTTTTGGTCTGATTCGTAAAGTCTATTAAATATGGGTTTTTAAATGGGTCTAGGCTTTTTAAATAGTTCGCCACAAGATGGGGCCCAATCTGACCCCTCTCACTCCCAGCAATTAAAAGAAAAAGGGCAGTCGTTTTGAGAACGTGACAAGTCTGGATGGGCCCCTCCTCCCACGTGCGAAAGTTCTTCGAATCTCTTTATTCTTATCTCATATGAGTCATTATATTAGTATTGTATAGAAATAGGTCAAAATGGGTTAAATTAATCAATTTTTTGATCGAACCAATTTCGACTCGATTTACCGATTTGACAAGCCCATGTATAAATCACTTTTTGTGCATGACCTAAAGAGAAAATGTGTTTAAGCATGTCCTATGGCAGCCATAAGGAAATGAATTGTATACACACAAAGCATGACATCTCGCCAGATTTTTTATTTGATGTCTCATTTTTAGTGCTTGACACCCTTCTCTTGTATATAAATCACTTGTAGGGAAAAAAAACTTCACTATGAGTAACGTTCTGGTAGTATTTATGGACGGTTAGCTCAGACAATCATATAACTTCTCATAAATTAAATTTAGATGGCAAACAAAACAGGCTGTAATCATCTTGTGTAAAATTCAAAAATGTCCACTGATTTCAAATGGAGAAAAATTCGTTGGAGCAAAAACATATATTTAAATTCAAATCAAAGTCAAATCATAGAGGCAAAGTCAACTTTCTAAGTTAAACTAAATATTAATGTGGGTTTTATTTTATTTTATTTTATTTTAGCCTCATATCATTTAAACGTAATTTGATGCGCACATTTATAAGCTCCAATTAAGAGTTCTCTTAAAAGATGTTTCAATTTTAGCCCGTATATGAGATCCGACTCGAATTGGATGAGGAGGAGTTGAATTCTTGATTGATTACCCATTGGAGTCATGCCGTAGGAGTTCAACCAATATAGGGTTGTCACTTTACTTTATCTAATTTCTTTGGATCCAAGATTGATCGATCAAGAAATTGACTCCTCTAAAGACAGTAGGAGTGATGCTACTGTTGTTTGGCTGTGTAAAGAGAAGGGTTCAATTTTTTCTTGATTTTAAACTGCATAAAAGAAATAGAAAGGGACCAAAACATTAGAGGTCTTCCTTTAAGTATTGTAAACACTCAAACTTGTGAGTGATTGTTACTTTGTAATTTTTGAATTGATCATTGGAATTTTCATTGTTGGCTTTTATCGTGGTGTAGGGATCGATATTCAGATTGAATCACGTAAATATCTAGTATTCTCTATTGTTCATCATATATTTCTTTGGTGATTTCATGTTGATTTAATCATAAGATCTAGTGAGTTTTTGCATTTATTTTATAAGAATCTCAAATTGAGGAGTACTTGGTCTGTCGTGGTTGCTACAATTAATAAATAGTTAACACAAAAATCTCATAAAAGATGTTGACTTAAACGAAAGTGGATAATTCCATAAACCAATCAAATTAATATATAATCTTGTGGATCAATTTTCCATAAACCATTCAAGCTTAAAGATGTGAGAGGAAGTGAATTGAGAGAGAGAGAGAGAGAGAGAGAGAGAGAGAGAGAGAGAGATGGGTAGAGTGTTTGGTGGCGTCCAAGTGAGGAGATGGGAAGAGTGTTTGGTGGTGTCCAAGAGAGGAGTGCGTCACTTTTTGTGGCCCAGGTAGAGACAAAAAAGTGTTTAGGTAATGTCCATAAAAATGTGGGAATTGAATTGCATGCACGCCATCCACATAATTTTACGACATGAGCCTAAGGATTTAATGAATCTCTCAACTATTCCCTCTCTCCCTCCCTCTCTCTCTCTCTCTCTCTCTCTCTCTCTCTCTCTCTCTCTCTCTCTCTCTCTCTCTCTCTCTCTATATATATATATATATATATATATATATATCATGCAACAAATAATAATAATAATAATAATATTTCATAAAGAGTGACTTCCGTTAATATATATGCTCGCTAAAATGACAACGTATAACTTCTCATAAATTAACTTCAAGGGGCACACAAGTCAAGTTAAAATCATCTTGTGTCAAATTCAATAACTTCCATTGGCTTCATATGGAGAAAGATTTATTCTAGCAAAAAGATATATTAAATCTCCAATCAAAGTCAAACTAGCATTGCAAAGTCAATTTTATAAGTTAAACTAAATAATGGTGTTATTAGGAAGGGAATCACCATCAAATGAAGAAATCAAAATGCACATCAAAACCTCCCTTTTTTTTTTTTTTTTTTTTTTTTTTAATTCCGCAACCATCTAAAATGCCTAAGAAAAGTCAGATTTTTCTCACAAATTCAGAACCTGCACAAGCAAAGCTCCAATGGGAAGAAACTCAAGATAACCCCTACCCTAACTACACCAGGGAAAAAAGGAAACAAATCCAATTCATAATCGGGCAGGGTCGGCATGAGGTTGCTGTGGTTGGTGGTGGGGGCTTCGTGGGTATGGCTATTGATAGTGTCAAGAAGAAAGGATGATGAAGAAGAAGAGAAATGCAAAGTGCAGGAGAGAGAGACAAGAGACTGAAAGTGGGCCACCATCTCTTCCTTTCAAGTTTCTGCCATGGTTACAAACTTTGGAATCTCATTTACCCTCTAACATTTATGTGCCCGACTTTGTTGCAATACGACCTAATGATACTAAATATATCCTTTGGAAAACCCAAGTACTCTAACTAATTGAAAGTCAGGATTTGTCGGGATTTCCACTAGGTGCCACCATTGCCCCATCAGAGATGGTAGATCAAGATTGTTGAACATAGTTCATTGCACATCTGTGATTACTACACCATTACCGATATAACATGTATAATTTTTTCCGACATTTGCCACTTGGCTTGCGTTGAACATATTGTTTGTGTTTTCTTTTTCTTCAACATAATTACCTCTATAATTTGTTTCCAACCAACAATTTTTTTTTCCCATGTGGCTATGTATTTTACATGAGGGCTATTTCGATTTATCTAGAAGTCATAATTTATAATTGATTTATTTTTCTTGCCAATAACGCAGGATATATATTCCTTCGAAGAGGTTTCTCTTCTCTTTCATTTTTCCACAAGCTCCTCGTACCTTTTTAGATTTATGAGACCACATATTTATTGTAGAGTGAAAGTCACTTTCAATGGAATATTCATCAAATAGCTTTAGTCTTTTTTCATACGCCTCCAGAGAGCTAATTTATTTACTCACTAACATGATTTTCCTTAGATTCTTCTATAGAGGTGAAAATAGGATTGTATTCTCTAATAAGCCCCACAAATATTTTTTTCTACTACCCTAATATCAACTCTGTAATCCCTCATTTGATTTACTCATCCATTTAATCTTCCACATTATTGTATGAGGGTCCCATAATTGTTTATCGTAGCATTTTGAAGAGACTAAAATCTAATGGTTTGTGTTTTGTTGCATCTTGAAACTCTTCTTTTAATATGGTCTAAATTATGTTACAAGTTTGAGTTCGTGTATGAAACCCGATTTGAGTAGAAGATGCTTATTGGATTCAACCCCAGCACACTTTATCCTATTTGGATTAGAACTCAGAGAGTAGGCTGTTGTATCCTTATCCAAGCCGCCCATTAACTGGAACTCCTTGTAGCCAAACAAAAAAAGGAGCTCGTATGTATATGTTGGTGCTCGTCGGAAGAGTAAGGGAGAAATATGGATTTGCGTGGGGCTGAGTGTGCCGTTGACTTCTTCAAGCCATAAAGTGGAGTTCTCTCTTACTTGGTAGTACAAAGGAAATTAACCATCGGGTGAAGTTTGTGCAGAGAATCTATCATCCAATTGAGGCATTTTCCTGGTGAAGATTGATGAGTGTATCAAGCTTTCAGTGATTTGTCTATCCAGCAATTACGTTAGGCTAAGTACTATGGGTTTCAGTATAATGTTGGACAGGGAAACACTTGAGCATTGTGAGCAATTATAATTCTGTAATTCTTCAATTGATTAACTGTTATTTGCAGCTAACCCTCCCTGTGGAGTGGCTGCTGATGGATGGACAGAATCGTGGAAATTTTTCCTTAGTGTTCCTTTTTTAATTTCTCTAGTGATATCGTTATCCCGCAATATTTAATATCATACATCCTTTAGCTTCATTATTTTAGAACACACGTCTTTACATTTTTTGTTCCAATGGTTCACGGAAATATTGTTTAGAGTGCTTCTTGAATGGCATACAGAGCCCTTGCACCTTTCTGTAGTTGGTCTGCCGGAAGCTTTTTCCTTCCTGCGGAGCCGCATATCCTTTCTCCACAATGTTGTGTAAATCTTGTGCCATCTAGAAAGTAATCATTTTAATGCTCTACTAAATATAGTTATTTTCATCGAAAGTAGGAATGGTAGAGAGATAGAGTTGGCCATGTTTTGGCATTGGTTATTTGGGTGGGTGATTTTAGTAGCGGGTGGATAGGGCTTGCCCAATACCAATCAAGTGAGGCTCTAAATCCCACTGTTAGCTTTTAGTGTTAATGTGCAAGCGTGTTTGTTTGTGGGGATTTACTCAACAAAGGAACAGGGAAGGAGCTTTTGGAGCTTCTTGTATTATCAAAATGTCTGGTACAAGGATTTATGGAGCTGTAGTTGGTCTGAACATGAATGAACGAGCATGAAGCCTTTTTATGGTCCTTCCTAATCGACTCTTGTATTAAGAATCTCTGTCACGAATAGAGAAATTTGCTTCATATTTCACGTTGGACAGATTTTTAGCCATTACTTCTAACTACCGCCAACAAAGCTAAAACCACTTACAGTACTTAACCATAGATCTAGAAACTTGTAGTGTCTTGGCTTTTCTGGATAAGTTGACCACAACTTCAACAAAATTTAATCAAGAAGAAAATGTTGAAATGGAAGATTTAATTTGCCTAAAACTTGATCATCCTTCAGACTACCAATCCAAATTGGACAAAAATGAAGAAGACTGAAACAAGAGAATCATCATTTGATAATGATATATAAACAGCCGAATGTCCATCATTCAAAAATTTAGAGAGGGAAATAAGCACGACTGAGAACAGGAGGAAAATCATTCATGACAACAATCCTCAACCAATCGACAGATAATAATCGAGCATCAGCCACTAGGAGAAAAACTCAAAAATGGAAAATAGAAAGTAGAGTTCAATAGTAGGTGAGCACGATAAATATGGTCTGAATTATGGTGAGTGCGAAGAGGAAGATGGCGGCAATGAGAGACAATGCACTCCAAGGACTACTGAAGTAGGTGTGTCTGAGATTAGCCCTCCACCTGTTCGAGGGCTTCTCGCAGTACTCACTAATTTTCTTCTGCACAGCGTCAAGGGTGCTGTTCCGTCCAACCGCCACTTCCTTGCATAGCGAGTTGAATAGGTTAGCGACTGCATCATCACACCCGATGGCATTCTGGATGATGCCTTGGCCGTGGAGCAGTGCAACATCCTGCTCATTGTTGATGATGTTGTCCATGAACTTGGTGTAGGATGTGATCTCGTTACCAGTCCCAATGTGCAAGCGCTCGAAAGTCATGAGGTTGAGGAACTCGGACTTGGTGGTGTCATCCACCATGATAGCGGGGAGCTTTAGGACCCCTCTGGCAAAGGAGATGTCCTTGAGACTGCAGGTCGGGCTCTTCTTGAACCAGATACCGGTCTCCTTGAGCTCGGTGGCCGACCGGATAATCTCGTGCTGGACCTCCTTGGTCTTCTTCGGTAGGCACTTCCTAAAGACGTCTACGACATGGCCCATCCCCGGGATGCACGTGTTGAGGGAGCTTTTGTCACCCTGCGTTGTTGGAGTAAAGCCAGTGCATTGGATATAAGATTGTTGTCATGTCGATACTACTTGCTTGGAGGAAAAGAAGAAAAAAAATCTCCCATAGAGATGGTCCCTAGAAAAGATTGTCACCTCGCCAGCCTCAGGCCCCACATTTTTTTTCTTGTGCTGGACCTTCTCGGGCTCCCTCAGCCGGCCTTTCCTGAAGACGTCCACGACATGCAGGCATCTGCCCATCGCCGTGATGCTCGTGTCGAGAGAGTAGAAACTGAGGACGAGGTTGTTGGTCCTGTTGATGTATTCATCACGCTGCGTTGTCGGAGTGAAGTCAGTGGCATTGAATTCGAGATCGTTGTCTTGTTGATGTACTGTTAGGGGAACCTAGTGCGGGGGTTTGCGTGCTTGCAATGACCTCTCTAAAGATGGAGTGAAATTAAAGAAACTAACCTCCTCGCCATTGCTGTCGACGGCGACCAGTTGATACAGCACTAGCATCGGCAGCTGATTCTCCAGCATCAGCATGTCCCGTCTTATGTACGGCGTTATGTATTCCAGCCTGTGGAAGCTGAAGATGGGGTCATTAGGCGCGTAGTCATTGTTCTCCTTCCCTATCGTGGCGGCCCTCATGATCTCAAGCATGAAGCAGCCGTCCTTCATCATCAGCTCCAGGAACTGGTCCTCCCTGCCCTCTCCCCACTCTTGGCTCAGCGCATCGTAGCTCTCCTTGAGGTCCCACGCTGCCTCCCTCAGGGACTCGAAAAAGGGCTCAAGGGACTTCCCAGACCGCTCGAGGAAGCGGTTGCGCGCACGGTCCTTGTGTTCCTCCATGGGGAGGAGGTGCTTCTCACCATGGTGGTAGGGGCCGAAAGAGACGACGTGTGGCTGGTAGGCCTTGGGGTTGAGGTCGGTAATGAAGGCGGGGAGCCTGTAGATGCATGGATTCTTCAGGTACCCTTGCTCGTCGGAGGGCATGCACTCCGAGTTCCTGTCGACCGTGACCTTCCAGAACCCCGTCGACGCTGGCTCCAGGTCGGGTGGCAAAGCGAACGCGGTTGAGGGAGCTTCAGAGGTTCCACGAGTTTCTGTTCCGGGTGAGAGAAGAGGGTAATCCATGGAGAGGAGGAGAAAGAGAGAGAGAATGGGAAGAGCGTGTGAAGTCTGGGGCTATCTAAGCCGAGTGCCGGTAGGATAAGGTGCTTTTGTGCCGTTCGTAATATAAAAGGAAGACAAGCAAGATTACATGGTTGGGACAGAAGTATATCAATGTCATCTTGTCGTTTTAAAATCTCTAATATTGAAAAGGAATTTGAAGAGAAAAAAGTCGACAGGGTAAGGACATTAACTTCAAGACCATGACTTATCTAAAGAAACATTAACTTCATCATCATAACTCATACTCAAATGTGAGTTAATTAAATTTTAATAAATAAATTTTTATAGATTTGAGTTGTAAAGTCTAACTAAATATGGATTTTTAAATGGGTCTAGACTTTTGTCCATATCCAACCAATCTAAGCATGGAACCATGGTCCACCACAAGATGGGGCCCAATCTGACCATCGCACTCCCAGCAATTAAAAGAAAGGGGCAGTCGTTTCGTAACTAGTCTGGGTGGGCCCCTCCTCACACGTGTGAAAAGTGTTCAAATCTCTGGGAAAGAAACTGTCGTTCATTCTTATTTCCTATTGGGAACAACCCCAATATAGATTGTATTTCCTAAATTATCCATACAAAAGTTCGAGCTCAGAAAATACACACAAATCGCAAAATACACACAAACAACAATTTAAGGCGAAAAAATTGCTAAAATGGATCTCAATTCAGGTCAGGTACAAATTCCATATTAGTGATTATATTAGTATTGCATAAAACTGAGTGAAAATAAGTTAAATTAATCAATTTTCGATCGAACCGTTTTCGACTCAATTTATTCGTTTTATGGACCCATGTATAAATCACTTTTTGTGCATGAGGTAAAGAGAACGTGTTAAGCATGTCCCTCGGAAGCTTTAGGGAAATGAATTGTATGCGTACAAAGCATAACATCTTGTGATCATATCCGAATCTTTGAACTCGATGAATTTCGCAAGTGATTGTCTAAATTAAAAGGCTTATTTGAATTGAGAATGCTAATTGAGGTACGAACTTCACATATTGATATTTGACGTGACACTAGATCTATAATAGTTTTTTTTTTTTGTTTTATTTGGTAATAATTGTTACTTCGTATGCTCGGGGACATGCCGGATTTCTTATTTGCTGTCTCATTTTTAGTATTCGACACCCTTCTCCTGTATATACATCACTTGCAGGGAAAAAAATTCACAATGAGTAATGTACCAGTAATATGCACGGTTAGATTAGAACAATCATATAACTTCTCATAAATTAAATTTAGATGGCACACAAGACAAGTTGTTATCATCTTGTGTGAAATTCAAAGATGTCCACCAGTTTCAGATGGAGAAAAATAGTTTAAGTAAAAAGATTTATTTGAATTCAAATCAAAGTCAAATAAAAGAGGCAAAGCCAAGTTTCCAAGTTAAACGAAATATTAATGTGACTTTTTTTTTTAAGATTATGATCATTTAAATGTAATTGAATGGTCTCATTTATGAGCTCCAATTAAGAGTTCTCTTAAAAGATGTTTCTAGTTTGAACTCATATACAGACCCGACTTGAATTGGATGAGAGGGATTAAAATTCTTGACTGATTACCTCTTGGAGTCATGCCGTAGGAGTTCAACCAAGATAAGGTTGTTACTATACTTTATCTAATTTATTTGGATCCGAGATTGATTAATCAAGAGATTGACTCCTCTAAAGACGGTACAAGCTGTGTAAAGAGATGGGTTCAATTTTTTCTTGACATTAAGCTATATAAAAGAAATGGAAAGGACTAAAACAGTAGGGGTCTTGCTTTTGAGCATTGGAAAAACTTAAGTTTGTGAGTGATTGTTACTCTATAATTTTTAGATTGATTAGTGGAATATTTGCCGCTAGCTTTTCTCGTGGTACAGGTATCGATACTTGGATCAAACTAAGTAGATATCCGGTGTTTTCTATTATTCCTCATATATTTCTCTAGCAATTTTATGTTAATTTCATTGTAAGATCTGGTGAATTTTTTTGTATTTATTTGATAAGAATCTCCAATTAAGGAGTACTTGGATCTATTGTGATTGTTATAATTAATAAATAATAAACACAAAAATCTAATAAAAGATGTTGACTTAATCCAAAAGCGGCTAACTCTATAAAGCAATCAAATTAATATATAATTTTGTAGATCAATTTTCTATAAACCAATCAAGCTGAAACATGTGAGAGGAGGTGAACTTAGAGAGAGAGAGAGAGAGAGAGAGAGAGAGAGAGAGAGAGAGAGAGAGAGAGAGAAAGGAGTGTTTGGTGGCGTTGAAGTGAGGAGATGGGGAGAGAGAGGTGAACTTAGAGAGAGAGAGAGAGAGAGAGAGAGAGAGAGAGAGAGAGAGAGGAGTGTTTGGTGGCGTTGAAGTGAGGAGATGGAGAGAGATGGAGAGAGAGAGAGAGAGAGTGTTTGGTGGCGTTGAAGTGAGGAGATGGAGAGAGAGAGAGAGAGAGAGAGAGAGAGAGAGAGAGGAGTGTTTGGTGGCGTTGAAGTGAGGAGATGGGAAGAATGTTTGGTGGTGTCCAAGAGAGGAGTGTGTCACTTTTTGTCACTTTTTGTGGCCTAGGTAAAGACAAAAAGTGTTTAGGTAATGTCCCATGTATAACGTGGGAATTGAATTGCATTGCTCACCATCTGCATAATTTTATAACTGTGTATGGGCCTTAGGATTTAATGAATGCCCTGAGTGTTTGCCTCAACTAAAGTGGTTGTATTGAATTGAATGCATTCAATGTGATTTTGGTACAGACTACACTTATTTGATGTGACATTATATTTGTAACTTTTACCATTAAGATGATATAAATTTCTTAGTTGGGGTTTCATTTTTTTGTACTCATCGCCCCTCTTTTATATATATACACACACATACACACACACATACATATCATGCGACAAAAAGAAGACTATATTTCACAAAGAGTAACTTTCCAATAATATATATGCTCGGTTAGCCCGTGACAATCATATAACTTCTCATAAATTAACTTTAGATCGCACACAAATCAAGTTATAATCATTTTGCATCAAACTCAATTGATTCTTGCAAAAAGATATAGTCAATCTCCAATTAAAGTCAAACTAGTATGGCAAAGTGAATTTTATAAGTTAAACTAAATATTGGTACTGTTGGGAAAGGAATCACCATCCAATGAAGAAATCAAAATGCGCATGAAGACCTCCCTTTTTAATTCTACAACCATCTAAAAAGTCTAACAAAAATTAGATTTTTCTCACCAATTTAGAACTAGACTAAGCAAAACTCCAATAAAAAGAGACTCAAGATGACCCCTCCCCTAACTCCACAAGGTAAAAAACGAAAACGAATCCAATTCACGACCGGGCAAGGCCAACATGAGTTTGCGGTGGTTGGTGCCAGGGGCTCCATGGGCATGGCTACTGACTGTGGTAGTGGCACTGGCTAAAAGGAAGAAAGGATGAAGAAGAAGAGAAATGCAAGGTAGAATAGAGAGACAAGAGACTGATAATGGGCCACCATCTAAGCACATGGTAATCAATGAGGGGGTAGAGCGTGATTCACGTAAAAGATTCAACTCCACCTAATATTTTCTTGTACTAGATAAAGGATCCATGCTATTTTGAAAGGAATGAGTCTGCTTATCTAAATCTACTCTTACTTCAACCACGCTAGCTAGCTTTTATTAAATCTTAAATTAGGTTGGGTCACCTTTTGTCCTGTTACAAGATTTTTCTCTTCAACCTATTATTAATTAATAGAGTGAAGTGGTTCTAGTCCACGCACAATTCAAAGTATAATAGAATATCTACATTGAATTCGACTTAGAATGATATATCTCTCATTCATATTTTACATTACAATGGCATCTATTTATTATATCGACGAAATAGAGCTTATGAAACACTTTCATTGAAATGAGAAAAACCAACTCTCAAAGTGTTCCTATTTAATCGAACAAAATTTTCACATATCAAACATTATAAGTTTCCTTAATTTCATTCAAAATGATATTATTTCGCAAGCGATGGTTAGATAGGATCAGTGGGAAACCTCATAATCACTTCGGTAGGATGGCTCCGGCGCGTTTCACCATTTGAGGAACAGTTCAATAGCAATAAAACGGATGACGCCATGCCCTTCTACTAGTTGTTATCATATATCATGCTTCCATTTTATCGGGGCTTATGATAGCTGGATTATGTTCCCAATAATTAAATTCGAGGACAGTTTTGGGTTTAGCAAAGAAGATAATCCCAACTTTTTTTAAAAGCGTCCCACAAGTATTGAAAATCCTCGCAAGTATTAAAAATCCGATGTGACATGACACTTGTGATGAAAGTTCTTTAAAAATTTATATTATAATACTCAAGTGATTGATTAAAAATGATAACACTCAAATGAATATTATCTAAAAGTTATGATATTCAATTATGACATTCATTGAATCCTTATTCCGAAAATGAGAAATTAAATTGCGGTTGGTAAAAATTGGGAGAGCCCGTAACAAAGCATAAGAGCCATTTCAAAAGAGAGTTATACATGCCTGCCTAGCGATCAATTAAATCTCTTAGGATTCACTTTGGGAGAGTCGCGATACAGAGTTTACACAATTTCATACAGGCTAAATAACTTCAAATGAGATAAAATATTTTATTCCCGCGGTGTTTCATTTGGCATTCCAACATCGCTATAATTATTAAGCACTTAAACAGTAAACTCAAAAATCTCACAAAAGATGTTGACTTAATCCGAAAGTGACTAATTTGAACCAATCAAATTAATGTGGAAAGAGTGTCTGGGGTTGCCAGTGAGGAGTGTGTCAATTTTTTGGGCACCCGATAAACACAAAATGTGTTTAGGTATGTTTCACGACAAACGAGGAATTGAATTGCATGCACATATAAATTGAATTGAGTGCATGTAATGTGATTTGGGAACGGATTTCAAATATTTGATGTGACATATAAATTTCTTAGTTGAGGTCTCCCTTTTAGTACTCAGCACCCGCATGTATGTGTGGGTCACATCTCATGTAGCGAAAAGAGAAAACAATATTTCACAAAGAATGACTTTCCAATTATATATATGCTCAATTAGTTCAAAAAATCTTGTAACTTCTCCCATATTTTACTTGAATTTCTAACCAACTACTAATAAATCAGTGGCGGCTCCATTATAAACTAAATTGCACGTGTAATCTATGTAATTAAAATCCCAAAGTTGTGATTAGTATGAGCTTGGGAAAGTCCGTGCTGAGCGATTGTACTATCACTTTAATGAGTAGCCATTTGTACCAGCTTATTAGTTTATTAGCTTACTGTTGGTGGTTCGCCTTTGGGAAGGT
Organism: Eucalyptus microcorys; assembly: GCA_014182515.1. Taxonomy (NCBI): domain Eukaryota; kingdom Viridiplantae; phylum Streptophyta; class Magnoliopsida; order Myrtales; family Myrtaceae; genus Eucalyptus; species Eucalyptus microcorys. The sequence continues at coordinate 21,505,970 of CM024571.1, forward strand.
CTCAACATCAACTAAGGATAAAGGACTTTAAGAGAGAAAAAATTCACTACCAAGACCTAAAAGAACATCACCATCCGAGAATAAAGAACTTTGAGTTCATCGCCAATGGAATTGGATATAGAATTGGAGATAGATATTGACTCACTTGAGAAAAATCTCCCTTATTCATCAAATTCAAGTCTTCTTTGTACAAAATAAGATAGCACCTTGATTTTAAGAGGGACTCTTCTAAGCAAACAAAAATGACTCTTATAATTCCAAGAAATCATGATGACTATGGACAGTTATCTAATTATGACTCTTGAAACCATCGTACTCATAAAAACCAAGACTCGAAGCCACAACACAATTAAAACGCATAATAGCTAGGACTTGATACTTGATAACTAGAACTAAAGGCATTTAACTAAAACCAAATGCATAGTAATAAGGATTAGATCCTTCAAATTCATCCACCAACCCAGAAGCCGAATAACCATCATGGAAGATCAATCAACAGCGATGGTAATTGACTAAAACAATCTCTTGTTGCTAGGTAGTCGATTAGCAGCCTCAAAGTTGACAACAAACTTGTAAATTGATTCTTATAGAATCGATGTATTTAACTTGAACCTATTGAATCAAATTGTATCAGAAATCAGCCTTTGCTTGCAGGAGTAAGCATTTGGGTTGGATCAATTGGTGAGGTCCGAATTGAGGTTGAAATTAATTACACTGTGATATTGCTTACGTTATAAAAGATTAAATTTGCTGCTGATTTGCTACCAAACGGGCAGGAAAAACAAGAAAAAAAAAATCTCAATTTGACGGTATTAGTTAGAATGGGTAAACAAAAAATTTGATTGTGCAATCAAAAAGTTAAGAGGACTTGATTACAAAAGAGAAGACCAAACTTTACAAATGCTGACACTTAGAGAACTAAATCTGTTACTTTACCCTCCAAATGTCTAACGATTCGTCTTGCAGATTACATCGACGACATTATAGTCCAATTTCTTTAGAATTCACACATCTTTAATAAAATTACTGTTTGAAACCTGCAAGTGCGCTACAAATCAGCTGCAGAAGCATCTTCGTTAGGTTGCAAGAGGACGCCGTTCCCCTCATATGCCGAAGTTTGCAATTTGCAAATGCGTTTTCAGTCTGCATTTAACCTACAGATAGATTCATAGAGAGATGAGAGATTAGTCTCTGTGCACTAAGTTAAAGCTCTTTGATTGCCATTGAATCTAAAACAGTGAAGGACTTGGTGTCAAAGATTACTTAGCCAAGATTCGCTTTACAGCCACTCATTTAGTGAATGGTAGATCCTGTTCTGCGCAGCAGCAACTCAGCTTCGAAGGTAATGGAAGCGAAATGGGGAAGGACAAAGAAAACGTAAGCCCTTTTATTTTCAGGTTTCACCTGATTAAAGTTTGAGGCTAAATTTAGTTAATACACACTCTGAGTTCCATGGGTCGGGTTCGCTGCAACCGAATGATATACATGCATCACCATAGTTCGGACAACATATGCCCATGAAAAAATCTTCCAAGGAAACCCAATAGTCTATCTGAAGATGTCTTGAGCTTACAACTTCTTTATTCCCACATACTCAAGCAGACTGAAGGCAAAATCTGCGCGTCACTCAACGTTTAGCTGGGCCTTCCCTTCTTGGTTTCCTGCATTATTTGTTTCCATTTTGCTGCCAAAGAGCTCACGTAGAATCGTGAGATATTTGGGGAATCTCTGTTTTTCAACATTAACGTGTATTTCTGCACAGATTAAGACATCAAAGATGTTTGCTTGAATTTCAATGGATAGCAACTACCAGAAGAATTCTCTGCGGCAGTCTCGGGTCCTCATCTAATATCGAGCAGACCTGAAGAGAAACTTCACAATTTTATCTTCCAAATCTAAGGCACACATGCATCTAGGACGGTGTGTCCACCACTTCATGTGTGTTAATTTCGTACTATCGTCAATGAAATTTGCATCAAGTTTTCCTAGACTTCTTAGCACTCGAAGGAAAATAAGTTCAGAATCTAGAATTGTAAAATAAATATTTGGATACTTCTCATATCAAAGTCCCCACAAGATCTATGATGTACACGTACATAAATTTACGTCTCAATTTGCATTAGGAAGAAAGCTTTCTCAAGCAATGTGAAGATGGCTCTTTGCCTATGCATCATGTTGTAGGAAAAAGTTTTGAATACATAAAAAATAATAATAACTGTTAATACATTGCGAAGGATTAGAAAATATAAAAACAAATGTCTGAGGCGTGCAAGCATTGTCCTTAAGAATAATTCCGCCCCTCAGAGTACGAAACTCAATGCGTAAGGCTTCAGCGGCTATCCTCTCAAGATATAACAGACCTTCCTCTATACTCCGCACTGAATATTAGAAGGAAGCAGAACAACTTTTGTGTATAACCCAGCTGAAAGAAAAGGAAAGATATATGGGAACATATTGTGTCTTATAAGATCTTATTTTTATATTCAGACAAAATAGAGTTGTTAAAAGAGCCGTTGTAAAATAATGGAGGATTTATTTGAGAAATAAATTAAACGTTACAAAACGATTTAAAAAGCCATTATATGACCGTTAAGAAACCGTTATGTGACCGTTAAAAATAATGATGGTCTTCAATGCGATAATAACTTTTATCGAAGCTATTATTTGTAAATATTTCAAAACTGCTGAAATATCCAACAATCTCCCACATATTTCAGAAAGTTTTGACAAGAAAATAGAATAATGCTAGATTATTGGAGAGTAATGCATCGGAATTGGTGCTTGTTAGGCTATGAACCAACCCTAGAAAGAATGAAATATAATTCATGAAATCATTGGTGAAGTTTGAAACTTAAAATTTCTTTTTGTGAATTATAATGTTCACCAATCACATTACATTCTCACAAACTTTGTTGTTCAACGCGGTTTTGCACTAATAGGCCATGCGCGTGCTTGGTTTATTCATAAGTGCTTTAAATATTTTCACCAAAAAATCTCATAGGAGTGGCCCCACTCCACACTTATATAGGTGATTCCATCAAGTGTATTTTGCAGTTTAATACACCACCAATAATGGCTATGGAATTTCATTAAGAGCTTAGCTCAACCTCTTTTTCCTTGCAATTTTGCACTATTTTCACCTTAGAAGGGACAATAAATTTTAATAGAGCACTAGATCAACAAATGACTTGTTATTACCCATATAAACTTAATTTATGGGATTGCCAATCACATAGGTTGGATTACCATCACTGTTGATTTTCTTCAATTGGCTTGTCTCATTCCCCTCGCTGTATAGTCAAAGGGTTGGCCAAAATCATTTCTGACTTAACATAATCGATTGATATAAATCCCTTTTATAAGGAATTATTTTACCACATCATGTCTCAACCAAACGTCTCTTTTTGCCATTGAAAATTTCATTCTTTGCAATAGCTATTGCCTTTTGGCAATCATAATGTCTAGACATAAGTGTCATTTCATTTCCATAGGAAGATACAGTAAGAAATTTCTCAACTACTCAGCCTCAATTTTAATATGAGTTTGAGAAATTTTTCTTCTTCCCAAGAACTTGAGTAGTTCTTCAATCATCAAGATAAATTTTTTCTTCTCCTTCCTTACTAGAGGTTAGGAGGATAAAGCATTATGTTTTTAACATATATGCTTGGTAGTGCCTGAGTCTACCTCCAATTCTTTTGCATTTGCCAAAATATTGGCTTGGAAAATGACTACAATAATTACATCATCAGATCATCTACTTCAACCAAGTCAAATTTTGGTTGAGCAGGATTGTCATTTCCCCCACAATTTCATTCGACTGCTTTTTATGTTGTGACACCTCCACAAGGTGGACACATATTCATTAGTGGATTTTGTCTCATATGAATCCGAGATCCACTTAACATCACTGTATTCTAATACAGCGAAAAATCCACTATATAAAATGTCATAGTTTATATTCACATGGCCGCAAAATCCACAAAAATTCTATTGTTGTGAAAATTGATCTCACCTGAGGCGTTCATTAGTTGTCATGGAGTCTTTGACTTCTGTCTCTTCACGCTGATCTCTACTCAAATCAGCCATACATACAAGTTCGTTGATGATGGCATATTCATTCAAAGAAAATTTTGCACTAGGAGTTGTTCTTATTCTAATAAAAGAAGTTTGAAGAAGTGAGTATTTGTAAGGACAAATTTCGCCTCCACCAAACCCAATACTTGACACTCGTCAACACTAAATGGTATATCAGCAGTAGAAAATTTGTTGCTTTGCTAAACATTTAAGAAAGCGGCATCATGAAATCATCATAAATCCCATTTGAGAGTGATGTATCCTAATCAGCAGTTTTACATACACATGTGGGAGCACAAAAACCCTAATTAACGCTCGATTCTAAATCCTACCACAAAAAGTCCTGTCTTAAGATCAACAACAATATGATTACCACTCCCAACACAAGTGAAACTATTCACGCTAAAAAAAAAAAGAATAATATAGTTCGCATTTTAGAAAGGAACATTAGCTATAATCCTTAGATTGGCTATGCATTTGACGTTATTTATTGTGTTTGACCCACATATCAGATAACGGAAAGTAAGCAGTACGCATTGGGTCAAGTGAATATATCAAGGTAAAGGATATCTAAAGTTATTATAAGATATACAAATACCTTGGTCTTGCACTACCACAAGTAGAGTGATGACTCTTTAATAAGAATATCATAAAATCTTCTATTTCAGTTTACTTTTTCACTTGCAGCTTCTAGAAGGTAACAAAATAAGGTGACAATAAGTTTTAACAAATCTTGAATGACACTAATAGTGTCTTGTCTCCTAGATAAGTTCTCATCATGCTCTGTTAAAGAGGCAATAAAATGTCACAAATTGAAATGATACATGAAAACACCACCACTTTCACTTTACAAGCACCAGACTAAAAATGAACCGGCTAAATCTCTTCCACTGGCACTTAGAGTTTATTCAAAATCTCAAAATGAGAAAGAAACAACTACCGGCTTGCATCTATCAATGGTGCTCATCTAATATCCCTAAAATATAAAGCAGGGCAAAGACAAAACACAAAAATATATATAGCTTGATTTCGTATGTTGTACCTCCTCTATTTTTAATGAGCATAAAGAAGGCCAATATGAGACTCATAATTTTCAGGTTGCATTATTAACAATTGCACCCAGACAGAAAGGTCAAAGCCAAGCAATACTCGAAGTAAAACCTGCCAATATAACAGTTCGGAGTTAAATCAAATACACCACCCACTCACAATCACTACTTCTCTCTCCTAATGGAAGAACAACTGACACCTTAATGAATTTTCCAAAAAAAAATAAACAACAAGAAGAACATGATTCTACTAACAACAACATCATTACGATGGTTCTCAAGCTTAGAGACATACTTCTTGTCCTATCGACAAAAAAATTCCTTGACGGACACTAGAAGTCGTTGACATTTAGATGGTAAGAATTTGAAACCATTTTGTAAAGTAAAATTTACTCACAAAAATCCGATGTTTCTGTTTTTTTTTTTTTTTTCATTTCTAAAATATGAAATGGGTCATTTCAGAATGGTTAATATCAAGCGATCAACCAATTAAAACAATAGGAGCAATGAAGTCACAATGAACAAACAATCTCTAATCCTAAAATTACAACTTCCACGTCAAGAATAGAAGAGGAAACCCCAATGTGGATCGAAGCTTATGAAAATAATCACGAACTTGAGATAATTACAAACACCCAACTTCCTCTCGAAACAGATTTAGGTATTAAAGCCTCAAAGTACGATTTTACCTGACATTCAATAACCTTACCAAAACGACCAAGAAACCTTTGATGATGCTCAGTATTTTCCCATGACATCCGCCCATGAATATGTGATACTTGTCCTTCACCATCTCGATTAGTCTTTCAATTCCAATTGCGGTGGCGGCGATAGCAACAACTTCAACTTGGAAATCCATAGGACTTATCCTTAAGATTGTAGGAAAAAGTTTCGAATACATAAAAAATAATAATAAATGTTAATACATTTCGAAGGATTAGAAAATAGAAAAACAAATGTCTGAGACATGCAAGCACTGTCCTTAAGGATAATTTCGCCCATCGGAGTACGAAACTCGGTGCGTAAGGTTTCAGCGGCTATCCTCCCAAGATATAACAGACCTTCCTCTATACTCCGCACTGAATATTAGAAGGAAACAGAACACCTTTTGTGTATAACCCATCTAAAAGAAAAGGAAAGATATATGGGAACATATTGTGTCTTATGAGATCTTATTTTTATATTCAGACAAAATAGAGCCGTTAAAAGAGCCGTTGTAAAATAATGAATGATTTATTTGAGAAATAAATTAAACGTTACAAAACGATTTAAAAAGCCATTATATGACCGTTAAAAAACCGTTATGTGACCATTAAAAATAATGATAGTTTTCAATGCGGTCATAACTTTTATCGAAGCTATTATTCGTAAATATTTCAATACTGCTGAAATATCCAACACATGTACGCTGCATCCCACGACTCTAAGAAATAAGATAGTACTCTAAAGAAAATGTACTTTTCGGGGGAATGATATGAGGACAAGTACTTTCTGCCCCGTTCATACTATAATCGTCACTAAAGGATAGGAAAGACCAGGACCTCACTACACAACATCCCAAACAAATGCTAGTACATACTCCCGCTAGCTTTCGGACAGCACATCACAAACATATCACATGATTCCAAGAACCTCGCATTAAACCAAAGTGGCGACTCCATGATATGCCCAAGTCCCTGTCTTTCAAGTCACGTTTTCAGTTGAACATGAACAACTCCTAAAACATCCAAAAGGGAGTCATATTAGCAACAAATATATCCAGACGAGCTGAGCATGCCCGAGTAGTAAATTGCAAATGGCCAGATTTATTATCATTCCCTGATATACAAAACCGCCATAATCAATTCAAATCCTCGCTAAACGATCACCAAAAATTTATGGGACCAAGATTAAGTACAAAGTCTCATGACGAAACAGAGAGCTTGTTCAAGAAGGCTTACGACTGAGGCAATCCTCCAGATTTTTTTTTTTTTAAGTTTGCGGAACCTCCACTCCTTGAACAGAAATTTCCCGTCCTTGCATTCTTTATACCTTGAATAATGAGACTCGCACTTTTCCCGAGCCTTCTGCCCGAGTGGATCTGGAAACAAAGAGGAACCATGCCACGCGTTTACCCAGCCGAGAATTTTAAAAGGAAAATCCAAAGAAAAAACACTTAGCGCAAGAAAAAAAAGAAACAGAAAAATACACTTAGCAGACCAACTTACAGCTAAAGCACTCAAAAGAAACAACGAAACTACCTGCGGATTTCCTGAAACTATGCTTTGGTTTAGCTATGATCAAGTAATTGGCACAGAAAAAATGGGAAATTGAACGTAGCACATCAGAATCGAGTAGCGGTCGCTCAATTGAGTTGAATCAGCGCCATTAATATCAGCTCTACCACAAGTAAAATAACAAATAAGTGAAGTGGAACAAAAGAAGAACCTTGCTCGACTGGCCAAACTCTAAGGGCGCACATTACAACATTTCCATTTCTCTATTTCTCTATTTTTCTGTTCATGTTCTACGAAATAGGTTTGAAACAGAAATCTCATTTTTTTTATATTTCTGGAACATATTTATATTGCAGAAATAGATTTGGAGTAGAAATCATAAGTTAAAATTTTTAGTTTTTCTATTTCTAGGACAGAAACGAAAAATCACAACTTTCCTCATTGTTCACTCTCATCACCGCCCATCACTCACCCACCGCCTGTGGGACGTTGGATGCCTACCGCCCATTGCCGGTTGTTGCCCACTCGCCACAAGGCCCAGCCACCAGCCGTTGGCCATCGAACGCCGATCACTAGCCACCTGGCTCTGGCCGCCCGTTATCGGCCATCGGATGTCGGATGCTCGCCAGTCGTTGGCCACTCATCGCCAACCGTTGGATGCCAAAGGCCAACTGCTGACCACTGGATATCCACCATCAACCGCTTGCCGCTCGCCATCAGCTGCTCGTCTCTGGCCGCCGAACTTCGGCTGTTGGCCACTCGCCGTTGGCTGCTGGCCGCCATACTCTGGATATCGAACATCGAATGCCAAACTCCGGATGTCAGATGCTTATCGTCGGCTAATAAGATGTCGGACGCCAGACTCTAGATGTCAGATGCCGGATGCCTGCCGCCAACTGTCGGATGCTGGATCCCAGAGGCTAGACTTCAGACGTCGGACATCGGCTACCGGTCGCCAAATGTCGGATTCCAGATTCCAGCCGCCCGCCGTCGGTTGCCCATCGCCGACCACTAGACGTCAGATGTCAAACTTCGGACTCCAATTGCCTACCGTTGATCGTCGATCGCGGCTATCACTTTGCTCCTAGAAATCGAAATTTTATTTTCTTATCAAATAAATTTTTATTTTAGAAATACAAATTTTAAATCGTTATCAAATGTATTTTTTTATTCAAAAATTTATTTATGGAATAGAAATTAATTTATGTTCTAGAAATTTTATCGCCCTATCATTCAGAAACAGGAAGGCCTTGAAAATCGAAGGAGCAAAAACGTGCGGTAATGACTAGACAGACTGGGGTTGATCGGCCTTTTCGTGGGGCCCACGTGGACATTAATGGTGATTGGACTTTATAAGGGTTACAGTTGGCACGAAAAGCTTATACAACTAAAAATCTTAAATTTACGCGGGCATAAATAAATAAATAAATAAACCTTGAATATCAAGTGATGATTATATCTTAAATAAAATTAAAATGAATAATATATATCCTATCTCTAAATTTAGATTTTTTCGTGACATAAAAAAGGATTTTTAATAATAAAAAAATAATTTTAAGGTATTTAACCTAAAAGTTTTTATAGTACTTGCCCAAAAGAAATTAAAAAAGCTGAAAATCAAGCGGAAAAATGCGAACTTTCCTTAGGCAGTCCTTTGATAATTCTAGCGCAGCGTTCCCCTTCGACATTCTGCCTTTCTCTTCCTTCAATATGACTGCATTTGGTTTGGCCGTTACACAAAAGCAAAGCACTTAAAGTTAAAAACAGTTTCGACAAAATGCAAATAACACTCTTTATTTGCTTTTATAGACATCTATATATAAACGACCCCATTTAATCAGTCATCGAATGAGAAAATTAGATATTGAACTTCATCCTTAAACAAACATATTAATATTGCATGATCTTGCATCTGCACTCTACATTGCATTTAGGCATTAGGCAACACGTCTATTGGATAAATTTATTTTGATATGTCTAGTTGTAAAATGGATTCGAATTGGTCCGATAAGATAAATGAACTAGCACTGAGACCCCAAAACTCATTCGAACCTCGCAAGCCTGATCCCTTTTAATGGCCGTGCCTCGCTTGATAAGCTGAAGATTGCACGTAATGAAGAAATTACCATCCGGCGATTTTTGGGAAGTGAGGTCTTAAGGAAAGAAATTGGCAAAAAGGTGGCAAACATATTCGATCAGCACCCAAAAAAGAAAATGAAATAAATTTCGCTTTCCAACTTGCAAACGCACAATCGAAATTGATTCAAGAATTTGCTGGAGATTTGAATAGATGAGAGAAAGAAGGAAATAAAATAAAGAAAGAGACAAAATAAACAAATAGATAAAAAAAAAATGTGCGTCTAGAATAGCGCATCTTTAGGCAATTTTTGGATCCTCAATCTCGGCGGAATATGGCGAGGATTCATTGTTTATAAAGAGAGGAACATATCAATGCTCAAGGGACAGAAAATTGGTCCATCACAGTCGCACTCACGAATTCTTCCTGGTCGTAATTAAGACCAAACGCATGACACACTCCCAAGAGCACTGTAAGTTCCCAAGCTCTCCTCCCTTTCTCTTAGCATTCTTGATAAGAATAATGGAGCTCATATCAAGAGACTCACATTACTGAGTTTTATGACACATGCTGGGTAAACCTTTCATTTATCACTAACTAGTTTGTGATTTTTTTGTAGTATTAATCCAATTTAATAAATAACTAATAGATAATAAATTTGTTACAAATGTATCAATTTAAAGTTTGAACTAGTTTAAGGTAAATTTATTACAAGTACACTAATTTTAAGTTTTTTGTGATATTAATTATTTTCCAAATGTGTTTCCAAAAATAGTCACCTAACACTTCAATATTTGCCCAAGGATCTTTAGAGCTTTAAAGCCCATATCAAAACCCAACCAAATGCAGCCTCAGCTTGAGCTACATCTTCAGAATCTTCGCCATTGCTGTGGTGTTGAAAAGTGGATGTATTATTCATCCCCACAAGAGAAATCGAGAGGAGGGATTCAATAGCAAAGAGCACGAAATCTGGAGGCCGTGTTTGGCAGTCATTTACAAAGTCACTCGGAGTTCTTTTTTCTAATCAAAGTCCCCGAACTTCCTACACCAACGGAAATAATTATACCATGCTACTTTCATTGCAGGTTCATTTTCCCCGATGGAAGAAAGTTCTTAGAAAGTAAAGTAAAAAAGGAAAAAAAAAAACCAATATTGCAAAGTATACTAAGCATAGCTTACAAAAATTGTCATACGGATCAACATAACAAATTGTCAATTCCGGCCTGAAGAGAGCAACGTGACAGATGGGCCTCTAAACATGCATGTGCCACCTTCAAGATCCACTAAAAGTATGCCACATCACTTCTGCTAAAAGTATGCTACATCACTTTCGCTAAAATTATGCCACATCACCTGGTGTGCCAATTTGTGAACTGGTATCAATATAAGTAGCATTATTCATTTTGAGCGGTTCAGAGATTCAACTTATGGATGAAGCAAACTCATTTTACATATGGCATACTCATCTCTTTCCTTTATAGTACCATTATAAGAAAGTGTGGGATTAAGTGATTCAAAAAACCAATCGCCTTTTTACGACATGGAAGAGGTACGATATTGTAGGTTTTGTTCAAGAGCTTGTAATTTCAAAGACATTGCCTCTCTCCATTTGGGAGATTGACACGCGAAGTCATAGGTGGTTTGTTTCCCCATACCTCGGATAACGCTAGTTCGAATTTACTCAACATCGTTTTAATGGGTGATAATTACTACAGCTGCTCATGAGCAATGACCATTGCTCTATCCGCAAGGAATAAAATGGGTTTCATCATGGGAGATAATCTGAAACCCGAATCAACTAACACATGTGCCCCATGGGTTTGAGTCAACGGCATGATATTATCATGGATCCTGAATTCCATCCATCAAAATCTTGTCTTTACCGTTTTGTACACGGAATTTGTTGTGGAAGTATAGGCTGATCTGCATGAACGTTTGTTACCGTCTGATGGTCCTTGCATATTTCGCCTCGAGCAGAAAATATGCGCTCTTGAATAAGGTGAAGATGACATCACTAGGTATTACAATAATTTATGGCGTTATTGGGATGAGGTGAACAATTTGGAACCCTTGCTGAATGCTCTTGCGAGGCAAAGACATTGTTTGTGATGCAACTTGAGAATTGACATCTTTATCAATTCTTAATGGGTTTAAACCTGAGGTATTCTAATGTGGTCAGTCAAGTTCTGCTCATGAATCCGTTGCCCACTGTTGCACGAGCTTACTCACTTATTCTTCAAGACAAATCTCAACGCCATGTTCACTTGACTCGTACCTCCACCAAGAACACACTGTTGACATATGACTCCATGCGAAACATCCCGCCTCAAAGGGACTCGCTACTCTCGACTCGATCCCCTAAGTACACCAAGACAGCTTCTGCTCACCTTGCAAAATGCGGGCCTCCATCACATGCTCGCGAACGTTGTGCCCATTGCAGTATACCAGGCCATTCCCGTGATGTTTGCTTCCGCCTCCATGGATTTCCTGCTAATTATAAGGGACAACGTCATGACCAGCCCCATACTAAGCCCTCGGACAGCAAGCCTGCCAGTAGTCCGGAGAACTCCTCTTCGGCGTCTCCCATGCCATGCACCGGTAAGCAATATAAACAAATCACGCGTTTACTCCAAGCGGTAAACATTTCCAAGGCAAATCTCACAGGCACTGTTCTCGACTTGAATTCTAATTCATTAAATTCTTGCACTTGGGTTATTGACACCAGAGCCATGAATCACATTACACATAACCCTGAATCACTTCAATATGCACAAGCATACTCGAAACCTCTTCCCGCTATTGGCATACCTAATGGGGTTGGAGTTCTCGTCACTTCACACACGGCTCGGTATCTCTGACGTCAACCCTCACCCTTATTGATGTTCTTTGTGATCCAACCTTTAAGTTTCATCTCCTATCCATTTCAAAAATTACTCAACAATTAAATTGCTCAGTTACCTTTTTTCTTATTGCTTGTTTGAGGACCTCTCGATGAAGAAGATCATTGGTTGGGGCCTTCAACGTGGTGGTCTCTACAACTTGGAGCTCTCTCCCGAACGTGCCGCATTATCCGCCCACCTGCCTATCCACAGTTCATGGCATGCCCATCTTGGCCACCATGGAGGAAGAACGGACCGTCGGTCTGTTCATGAGCCAATGTGTGGCTGGAGGATTCCTCAGTTTAGGAGCTTTGTTCTGACATGATAACTAGTCAAAAAGAGAAAAGAAAAAGAAAAACGACGGTGCTCAGGAAAAATCAATCAAAGCAAGCCGAAAGCAAACTAACGAAGGACGATCAGTCTGAAGGAGAAGAGAATGGACGGCTAGTGGCGACCGGCCAATATCAGATGACCGAAGGCAAGGACAAGCTCAATGATCATCCCACTATGATACCATGTTTCTAATCAGAAAACGAAAAATATTGGGGAATATTGTATTGTGTATATCTCTACTTTTGTACATGCACTACAAGCCTATTTATAATACAAGAAGGATGTACAATAGGAAAGAGTATACAAAATACCGTTTCCTACTCTATATTCCGAATATCTAATCTTACAGATTGACCGGATCAATTAACCTGCAATTAAAATAATCATAATCAAATCATATCTCCTACTCTAATATAGCAAGTGGATAGGACTCACGCCTAGTACCAACCGAATGAGGCTCTGATACTACTGTTACTCTTAGTGTTAATGTGCAAGCGTGTATGTTTGTGAGATTTACTTAGCAAAGGAACAAGGAAGGAGCTTTTGGAGCTTGTTGAATTATCAAAATGTTGGATACAAGGGATTTATGTAGCTGTAGTTGATCTGAACATGAATGAACGAGCATGAAGCCTCTGTATCTCGACCTCCTTTTTTTGGCGTTCGATATGTGCGGGCGTCGACGGAAACTAATGGCTCAGCTAGATCTATTAGGCTTAGCCCAGGCTCTCCCAAATCCACCAATCCACGAGCTCCTTGTACCCTTTTAGATTTATGTGACCACATATTTATTTCCGACTGAAAATCACTCTCAATGGAATCCTCATCAAATAGCATTAGTCTTTTTTCATACGCCTCCATAGAGATAATTTATTCACTAACTAACATGTTTTTTAAATCCTTAAATTCTTCTATACAGGTGACGATAGGATTATATTCTCTAATAAGTTTCACAAATATTTTTTCTACTACCTTGATATTAACTCCATAAGCCCTCATTTGATTTACTCATCCATTTAATCTTCCGCATTATTGTTTGAGAGTCCCATAATTGTTTATTGTAGCATTTTGAAGAGACAAAAATCTAATGATTTGTGCCTTTGTTGCATCTTGAAACTCTTCTTTTAATATGTTCTAAATTATGTTACAAGTTCGAGCCGTATATGAAATCCGATTTGATTGGAAGATGTTTATTGGATTCAAGGCCAGCGCACTTACCGTATTTGGATTAGAACTCAAAGAGTAGGCTGTTGTATCCTTATCCAAGCCGCCCATTAACTGGAAATGGAGCTCGTATGTATATGTTGGTGCTCGTTGGAAGAGAAAAGGGAGAAACATGGATTTGCGTGTGGCTGAGTGTGCCGTTGACTTCTTCAAGCCATAAAGTGGAGTTCTCTTTTCCTTGGTAGTACGAAGGAGATTAAACATCGGGTGAAGTTTGTGCAGAGAATCTGTCATCCAATTGAGGCACTTTCCTGGTGAAGATTGATGAGGGTTTCAAGTTTTCGGTGATTTGTTTATCCAGCAATTACGTTAGGCTAAATATTATGGGTTTCAATATAATCTTGGACAGGGAAATATTTGAGCATTGTGAACAATTGTAACTCTATAATTCTTCAATTGATTAACTGTTATTTGCAGCTAACCTCCCTATGGAGTGGCTGCTGATGGCCGGACTGAATCGTGGAAATTTTTCGTTGTTGTTTCTCGTTTTATTTCTCTGATGATTTCATTCTCTTGCAATATTTAAAATCATACATCCTTTAGCTTCCTCGTTATCATATATATATATGCCGGAAGCTTGTTCCTTCCTATGGACCCGCATATCCTTTCTCCGCAATGTCGTGTAAATCTTGTGCTGTCAAGAAAGTAATAATTTTAATGCTCCAGTAAATATAGTTATTTTCATCAAAAGTAGGAACGTTAGTGAGATAGAGTTGTCCATCGTTTAGATATCGGATATTCGGGTGGGTGATTTAGTAGCTGGTGGATAGGACTTACACCCAATGCCAGTCAAATGACGCTCTAATACCACTGTTAGCTTTTAGTGTTAATGTGCAAGCGCATATGTTTGTGGGGATTTACTCAGCAAAGGAACACGGAAGGAGCTTGTGAAGCTTGTTGTATTATCAAAATGTTTGGTACGAGGGATTAATGGAGCTGTAAGTTGATCTGGACATGAATGAACGAGCATGAAGCCTTTTTATAGTCCGTCCTAATCGATTCTTGTGTTAGGAATCTCTGTCACCAACAGAGAAATTTGCTTCATATTTCATGTTGGACAGATTATTAGCCATTACTTCTAACTACCACCAACCAAGCTAGAACCCCTTACTTAAAGTGCTTACAATAGATCTAGAAACTTGTAGTGTGTTGGCTTTTCTGGATAAGTCGACCACAGCTTCAACAAAATTTAATAAAAAATAAAACGTTGAAATGGAAGATTTAATTTGCCTAAAAAACTCGATCATCTTCAGACTACCTATCCAAATTGGACAAAAATGAAGAAGACTAAAACGAGAATCATCATCTGATAATGATATATAAACAGCCGAACGTCCATCGTTCAAAACATTTAGAGAGGAAATAAGCACTACTGAAAGTAGGAGGAAAACCATTCATGAGAACAAGCCTCAACCAATCGACAGATAATAATCGAGTATCAGCCATAGGTAAAAAACCCAAAAATGGAAAATCGAAATTATTATGCAGAGGCTACAGAAGGGTTCAATAGTAGGTGAGCACGATAAATATGGTCTGAATTATGGTGAGTGCGAAGAGGAAGATGGCGGCAATGAGAGACAATGCACTCCAAGGACTACCGAAGTAGGTGTGTCTAAGATTAGCCCTCCACCTGTTCCAGGGCTTCTCGCAGTACTCACTGATTTTCTTCTGCACGGCATCAAGGCTGCTGTTGGGTCCGACCGTCACTTCCTTGCACAGCGAGTTGAATAGGTCAGCGACTGCATCGTCGCACCCAATAGAATTCTGGATGATGCCTTGGGCATGGAGCAGCGCGACATCCCGCTCATTGTTGATGATGTTGTCCATGAATTTGGTGTAGGATGTGATCTCGTTCCCAGTCCCGATGTGCAAGCGCTCGAAAGTCATGAGATTGAGGAGCTCGGACTTGGTGGTGTCATCCACCATGATAGCGGGGAGCTTCAGGACCCCTCTGGCAAAGGAGATGTCCTTGAGACTGCTGGTCAGGCTCTTCTTGAACTGGATACCGGTCTCCTTGAGCTCGGTGGCCGACCGGATTATCCCGTGCTGGACCTCCTTGGTCTTCTTCGGCAGGCACTTCCTGAAGACGTCCACGACATGCCCCATCCCCGGGATGCACGTGTCGAGGGAGCTTTTGTCACCCTGCGTTGTTGCAGTAAAGCCAGCGCATTGAATACGAGATTGTTGTCGTGTCGATACTACTTGTTTGGTGGAAAAAAAGAAAAATATCCCCCATAGACGTGGTCCCTAGAAAAGATTATCACCTCGCCAGCTTCAGGCCCCACATTTATTTTCTTGTGCTGGACCTTTTGGGGCTCCCTCAGCCGGCCTTTCCTGAAGACGTCCACGACATGCAGGCATCTGCCCATCCCCGTGATGCTCGTGTCGAGGGAGTAGAAACTGAGCACGAGGTTGTTGGTCTTGTTGATGTATTCATCACGCTGCGTTGTTGGAGTGAAGTCAGTGGCATTGAATTCGAGATCGTTGTCTTGTTGGTGTACTGTTAGGGGAACATAGACGGGGGTTTGCGTGCTTGGAATGACCTCTCTAACGATGGAGTGAAATATAAGAAACTAACCTCCTCAACATTGCTCTCGACAGCGACCAGTTGATACAGCACTAGCATAGGCAGCTGATTCTCCAGCATCAGCATGTCCCGTCTTATATACGGCGTTATGTATGCCAGCCTGTGGGTGCTGAAGATGGGGTCATTGGGCGCGTAGTCATTCTTTTCCTTCTCTGCCGTGGTGGCCCTCATGATCTCGAGCATGAAGCAGCCGTCCCTGATCATCAGCTCCAGGAAATGGTCCCCCCTGTCCTCCTTCCACTTTCCATTCAGCGCATCGTAGCTCTCCTTGAGGTCCCGTGCCGCATCCCTCAAGGACTCGAAGAAGGGCTCAAGGGACTTCCCGGACCGCTCAAGGAAGCGGTCGCACGCACGGTGCTTGTGTTCCTCCATAGGGACGAGGTGGTCCTCGCCATGGTGGTAGGGGCCAAAAGAGACGACGTGTGGCTGGTAGGCATCGGAGTTGAGCTTGGTGATGAAGGCGGGGAGCCTGTAGATGCACGGATTCTTCAGGTACCGTTGCTCGTCGGAGGGCATGCACTCCAGGTTCCTGTCGACTGTGACCATCCAGCACCCCGTCAACCTCGGCTCCGGGTCGGGTGGCAAGGCAAACTTAGTTGAGGGAGCTTCAGAGGTTCCACAAGTTTCTGTTCCGGGTGAGAGAAGAGGAGAATCCGTGGAGAGAAAGAGAGAGAGAGAGAGAGAGAGAGAGAGAGGGAAGAGTGAAGCCTGGGGCTATCCAAACCAATGCTGGTAGGATAAGGCGCTTTCTTACCATTCGTGAGATAAAAGAAAGACAAAAAAGATTATATTGTTGACGATATGGGAATATCAATAATATCTTATCATTATAAGATCTCTAATGAATTTGAAGTGAAAAAATCTATGAACTTCAAGACCATGACACATCTAAAAAAGCATTAACTTCATCATCATAACTCATCCTCAAATATGAGTTAATTAATCAATAATTTTTATGGATTTGAGTTTTAAAGTCCAATTAAATATGGGTTTTTAAATGTGTCTAGGCTTTTGTCCATATCCAACCCATCTAAGCACGGAACTACAGTCCACCACAAGATGGGGCCCAATCTGACCCTCTCAGTCCCAGCAATCAAAATAAAGGGGCAGTCGTTTCGAGAACGTGACAAGTCTGGGCGGGCCCCTCCTCCCACGTGTGAAAAGTCTTCAAATCTCTGGGACAGAAATTGTCGTTCATTCTTGTTTCCTATTGGGAACAACCCCAATATTTATTGTATTTCCTGAATTATCCGTGCAAAAGTTCGAGCTCAGAAAATACACACAAATCGCAAAATACACACAACCAACAATTTAAGGCGAAAAAATTGCTAAAGTGGATCTCAAATCAGGCCGGGTACGAATTTCATATGAGTGATTATATTAATATTGCTTAAAACTAAATCAAAACGGGTTACATTAATTAATTTTCGATCGAACCGTTTTCGACTCAATTTATGAGTTTGATGGGTCATGTATAAATCACTTTTCATGCACGAGGTAAAGAGAAAACGTGTTTAAGCATGTCCCCTCGAAGCCGTAGGGAAATGAATTGTATGCACATAAAGCATGACATCTTGCGATTGTATCTGAACTTTTGAATTCGATGAATTTCACAAGTGTCTACCTAAATTAAAAGGGTTGTTTGAATGGAGAATGATAATTGAGGTACGAACTTCGCTTATTAATGTTTGATGTCACATTAGATTTATAATAGTATTTTTTTTTTGTTTTATTTGGTAATAATTTTTACATTGTATGCTTGGGATATGCCAGATTTCTTATTTGATATATCATATTTAGTACTCGACGCCCTTCTCCCATATATACACCACTTGTAGGGAAACAATTTCACAATGGGTAACATTCTAGTAATATTTATGCATGGTTAGTTCCGAATAATCATATAACTTCTCATAAATTAAATTTAGATGGCACATAAGACAGGTCGTAATCATTTTGTGTGAAATTAAAAAATGTCCACCAATTTCAAATGGAGAAAAACTAGTTTAAGCAAAATGATTTATTTGAATTCAAATAGAGGCAAAGTTAAGTTTCCAAGGTAAACAAAATATTAATGTGGGCTTTATTATTATTATTTTTTTTTTTATAGATTCTAATCATTTAAATGTAATTGAATGCGCGCATTTATGAGCTCCAATTAAGAGTTCTCTTAAAAGATGTTTCCAGTTTGAACCCATACACGAGACCCCGATCCGAATTGGATGAGGGGGACCAAAATTCTTGATTAAATACCTATTCGAGTCATGCCATAGGAATTTAACCAAGATAGGGTTGTTACTATACTTTATCTGATTTCTTTGGATCCGATATTGATCAATCAAGAGATTGACTACTCAAAAGATAGTACAAGTGACACTACTGTTGATTTGCCGTGTAAAGAGAAGGGTTCAGTTTTTTCTTGACTTTATGATGTACAAAAGAAATGGAAAGGACCAAAACAGTAGGGATCTTGCTTTTAAGTATTGGAAACACTCAAACTTATTAGTGATTGTAACTATGTAATTTTTGAATTGATTAGTGGAATTTTGCTGCTGGCTTTTCGGTGCAGGTGTCGATACTTGGATCGAACTACATAAATATCTTGTGTTCTCTATTATTCCTCATATATTTCTCTAGCAATTTCATATTGATTTAATTGTAAGATCCGGTGAGTCTTTTGTATTTATTTTATAAGAAGCTCCAATTAAGGAGTATTTGGATCTATTGTGATTGTTATAATTAATAAATAGTAAACAAAAAAATCTCATAAAAGATGTTGACTTAATCCGAAAGTGGCTAATTCCAGAAACCGATCAAATTAATATACAATTTTGTGATCAATTTTCCATAAACCAATCAAGGTGAAACATGTGAGAGGAGGTGAACTTAGAGAGAGAGAGGGGGGGGAGGGGGAGGAGTGTTTGGTGGTGTCGAAGTGAGAAGATGGTAAGAACGTTTGGTGGTGTCGAAGTGAGAAGATGGTAAGAACGTTTGGTGCTGTCCAATAGAGGAGTGTGTCATTTTTGTGGCCTAGGTAGAGACAAAAAATGTTTAGGTAATAACCCATGAAAAACGTGGGAATCGAATTGCATGCACACCATCCACATAATCATACGACACGGGCCTTAGGATTTAATGAATCTCCCCACTGTCTGCCTACACTATAATGCTCGAATTGAACTAAGTGCTTCTAATGTGACTTGGGTATGGATTTCGCCTTTTTGTTAATTGTCGAAGGACTTCACCTCTTTGATGTGACATTTATAATTTTTACCTTTGAGATGATCTAAATTTCTTACTCGGGTCTCCTTTTAGTACTCAACACTCCTCTCTCTCTCTCTCCATACATACATATATATATTCCATGTAACAACAACAAAAATAACATTTCACAAAGACTGTGTTGGAAGATATGCGGATTGCGGATTGCTTGAGATGTCTTGATCTTAATTGATCGTGATTTGTGTATATATGTTAATTAAATATTAGATTTAGATCTAGATTGATTTTTTAGATCATTTACTTCCTTACACTAAAATACAACTTGTATTATATCTTAGGAGATTGTACATTCAGTACCACAATGAGAGAATACACAAAAATCTTCCTACGTCTCTCTCTCTTTCTCTCTCAACTCCATCCAATCTTCCTTCTTTTCTTTGCCTTCTATCATGGTATCAGAGCCTCTCGGTCTCTGACTTGCTTCCGCCTCTAATTGCTGCCAAAGAGAATTCTCCACCTACGAAGGGATTAACTTTTCAGCATTAGGCATACTCTCGAAGGAAGATTTTTTTTTTTTAACTTACCATGGCTTCTTGGCAGGAACCCAATCTGGCTGCTGACGACAGGACCACTAGAGAAGAAGATAGTCCTCTAGCTCCGCAGATCCAAAATCTCCTTGCAGTAATTCAAGTATCCGACCAACAATCAGTTCAGGCCCAACCCATGCAATGGTGGCCCATGCAGGCTTAGTTCCAATTGGGGCAACCCATGACGGGCCAACCATACCAATGGATTCCATATCCACTTTATTTTGGGCCAAGCCCAAGTTCCTCATCGCCTGTTTTTGTGGGCCACTAGAGTTACGATGGGAGCCCACCAGCCACGAATGGGGCAAGCCCAACCATCGGGATGGAGCAGATGGGCAGGTCGGGCGAATCGGGCACGGGACATAATCCCTACCCGGGATATCTAAATGCGGGTTATCCGGTTGGGTCGAGTGGATCGGGTCAAGGGACGAATCCCTACCCGAATTTCATGCCCGGATTTCTGCCCATTCCATCGGCGGCGTTCACTGGGCAACGAGAACTCGGTGATCCTTTGTACGTCTCCAACACCGACGAACTGGAGTTTCGACTAATAAGCCAGCAACTAACCGGACCAGAGGTCTATTCGAAGTGGTCACAGGAGCTCCGGCAGGCACTGGTGACAAAGGAAAAAGATGGGTTCCTTGACGGAATCATCGCAATCCCCTCCGATGAACGCCTAGCCCGACACTTGTGGAAGTGCAATCAACTCGTTCGAACATGGATCGGGAATTGCATATCCCCAGAAGTTGTGGCTGGGCTTCCACCCACAGAGGATGCCAAAACTATGTGGGAAAACGTATGAGCAATGTATGGCAAACTTGATCAGGCAAAATTTTTTAATCTCATCCAGGAAATCAGCGAGCTTAAACAGGGAAATTTGACGGTCACGGCTTGCTTCAACAGGCTATCGTCTCTCTGGAATCAACTCGAGGGGGTAGAAGAAAAGCGTGAAGGGTCGGAACCTACCCTCAAGTAGTATAAAAGGATCAAAGAAAGAGAAAAAGCCATGCGATTCTTGCTGATCCTAAACGAATCGTACCTCACGTTTTGGTCATAGATCCTTGCCATGGATCCCATGCCACTGATTGGGCGTATTTTCCAGTTGGCGGTGCAGGAGGAGAGTCAGCGACTGGCAACGACCGAACACATGAGGAACAGCGAGAGCATCGCTCTCGCCGCCTGCGGTGAACAGAGAGATGCGACCGCTAGGATAACCCTAACCCTAGCTCGCGAAAGGGAAAGAAATAATCCCTTAGGGTTTGGCGACGCGGACTCCTGCGGCTTGAAAAGGGACGGGACGAATGGCCCATATTACTCACGAGGATCAAACAGCCCAGATTACATGCGAGGATCGAACGGCCCAGATTACACGCGAGGATCTGGCGGTTCTCATGGGGGCGAGATTGCGCCTAGATCAGACGGTGGATAGGAGATTGTGTTCAAAGGAGCGGATGACCAGATCTTTGCCACGTCATTGAGGAATTTCGCAAAAAATTCAAAAGGAAAGGGTAAATTGTTTTGCGATTATTGCAAGCATACTAACCATACCATTGACAGTTGTTGGAAATTACACGGAAAACCTGGAGAAAATGAGAAAAAATTTCCACAGCTTATTAGGTCACTAGACCAACTGGTCCACAAATTGACTAGCCTATTTCATATGGTCAGTATCAACAACTCATGCAAGCATTGCAAAAAATGGATGTATCCAATAAAGGGGGAAGTTTCTCAGGTATTTTACATTGCCTAATTAGTTCTATTTCCAGAAAGGCATGGATTATAGACTCTGGGGGCAAATGACCATATTATATGTGACAAGGGATTCTTTTCACATATAAATGAAAGTTTGAATTTTCCTGTCTCCGTACAATTACCCAACAATATTACCCATGTCAAAGTGATAGGAACAGTGAATCTCAGTCCTTAGATTATTCTCTAGAATGTACTCTATGTCCCAGAATTTCAATTCAACCTCATATCTGTGTCTAAAGCTTGAAAAGAGAATTATTGCCGGGTAATTTTCGATGCTGCCACCTGTTTATTTCAAGCCTTTTCGACTGGCAGACTGATGGGCTTGGGTAATCTTTCTGAAGGGCTCTATTTCTAGACGAGTTTTCCAAGTAATTTAATTTTTCCTGCAATCCATTGAATAATAAATCATTGTGTAATTCAACTACCAATGATAAAATTTTTACTATGCATACGAGATTAGGTCACAATGCCTTATTTCCATATCTCGAGTGTCCTATATGTCCCCTTGCAAAGCAATCACGTACACCATTTCCCTCTAGTACCTCACGGTCTAGTGAAATTTTTGCATTAATTCATGTGGACATTTGGGGACCTTATCACACAGTCAATCATGATGGCTCTCGTTATTTTCTTACGATAGTAGATGACTGTTCTCGGGCAACATGGATTTTCCTTATGCAATCTAAGAATCAGGTCTATTCTCACCTAAAAAAATTTCATTCTACTGTCCAAGACTCAATTCAGGAAATCCATTCAGTGGATCCGCACTGATAATTGGAGAGAATTTTTCAGTCATGAGTGCTTCATGTTATTCAATTCTCATGATATTCAACATGAAAGCTCATGTGTTTACTCACCACACCAAAATGGAGTGGTTGAATGAAAGCATCACCATCTACTGGAAGTTGCTTGTGTCTTAAAATTTCAAGCGTCGATTCCGGAAAGTTATTGGGGAGACTGTGTCGTCACAGCAGCTTATCTTATTAATCGAATGCCCACTCGGATCTTCAATGGGTGAACACCATTCGAGCTATTATTTGGGAAGAAACCTAAATTGAATCACCTCAGGATCTTCGGATGTCTCTTTATGTTGCAATAATGGGATCTCGAGATAAATTTAGCCCACATGCACGGCGATGCATCTTTATGGGATATCCCAATCTCCATAAGGGATATCGGGTTCTTGAGATCTCCACAAGAGAATTCTTAGTAAGTCGTGATGTAATTTTCCATGAGAATATTTTCCGTTTTCTAAAAGTGCATCTCTAGATGAAGGCCCAGAGATAGCTTCCGGCCATCATAATTTTCTCTCTGATGAGGCATCATATCAAGACCCCTCTTACATACCAGTAGCAAAGCCAATGAGTCCTGTCCAAGCTCCACCAAATTCCAATACAAATTCGAACTCTTTAGAACATATTCAAGAAGATGCATTGGAAGATTCCATTACCAATATGGAAGTTTTTGACACTGCACCAACTTCCTCATTAGGGACATCACAACCTACCACTGCAACAGAGTACCCTAGGCGGTCTGGACGGGCTACAAGACCTCCAACCTGGACAAAAGATTATGTCTGTGCTACTCACCACTCTCCAGGTATTCAGTATCCGATCTCCTCATATGTTTCCTTTCATAGATTATCTCCGGAGCATAGATGTTGTATTTCTCGTCTATCCGACGACAAGGAACTGTCAAGTTATGAAGAGGCTTCCACTAATCCAAAATGGCAAGAAGTCATGAAGGCAGAGTTGAAGGCACTTACTGATAATCATACATGGGATCTTATCCCATTACCATCTCATCGCAAATCGATTGGATGCAAATGGGTCTACAAGATCAAGTATCGCGCTGATGGCTCTATTGAACAGTACAAGGCCAGACTGGTAGCCAAAGGGTTCACCCAAAGAGAAGGTTTTGACTACCACGAGACGTTCTCTCCAGTTGCCAAAGACGTAACAGTCTGTTCATTCTTAGCTGTTGCTGCAATTAATGACTTGGTTTCGTTTGTAATATTATCCATTTCATGCACTTGGTAGGTGAATCCAGAGCTGAGAAGATCTTCTTACATCATGTCTATAGAACCAGAAATTCTCGAAGCACCTATTTCTCTTGCTCCTTCTTCTTCATCTTCAACTCCTCCAGAATTTCGTGTTTCCAATGCTTCTAAGATAGATTATCTTTATGAAGTCTCTTTTAGTGATGAAACCAAGATTTCTGAAACTCAACTTCCTCTCATGAACCCTTACTCTGCTTTTGCCAAACCCAACTCATCATTTTCACCTATCCGCTCCATCCGCCAACTTATTCACCAAACCCCAAAGCAAGTAAAGGAGTACGTCCAGTCCTCCAAATTCGACCAGCATCCTATTCTTGCCACTGAAAAGGAGTACTTTGTTACTCTTCAAATTTCACCAGAGTTCCCCAGACAATGGGCTCAACAGGGATACACTCATGTCCATTATGGAGCTGTTCGTCTTGCTTTTACCTTTCATGGTCATAAAGGTTTGCCAGTTGTGGCAAGAATAGCATTGTTGGACACCGGGTTTTTACAATACCAGCAAGCTTACATCGGTACTGTCCAAACAACTTTGAATGCTGGAACAGTCTTTGTGACTCTGTATCCAAACTTCAACATCGCTCTTTCAGACCCCTAGTTACTCTCTTTTCTGAAAGTCCAAGTCCGGCTCACTGGAGCTCCTCAAATTGCTGACTCTGTAGCTGCAACTCTACATTACCAGATGGTTTATCGAGTGCAGAACCATGCACTTGACCTCAACTTCAACAATGGTAATGAAGATGCTTTGTTCATCTCTATGCAGAATGACCAGGCATCCTGTATCCATGTTCCCAGAAAAATTCCGAAGGATACATTGGCCAAGCTCCTTCTAGAGACCTGGATCACCAACTACGAAAGGCTACACCAGCATAACAAGCCTTTCCAGTCTACGGACTCAGAGTTCGTACGAAAAAAAGATGGAACTATTTCCATCAAATTTGGCAAGGAAAAGGAAGAAAGCCCTTCTATCTTCCAGACCCTCTTCATGATTGAACCATGTGTTCCTCAATCAATTTCCGAGCCAGACCCAAAAAAGCTTGTTAGGCACTTTAACGGTGATGGACATCCTGTCCATTACTACAAAGACAACTATGGTCGTTGTTTTTGGAATCCTTTTTGTCAATGTTCCTATTGTACAAAATCCCCTGACGAGGTAGATCATTTTGCAAAATCCCCACCTCGAAGGAAAAAGCCAAAGGATAAGGTGTACCAAAGGTACTTAAACGGAGATCCATCCGTTGATACTCTTGGTGAGTGTGATAAATACCAGTTCATGGTCTCCTATGCACCACCTCCACCAGAGTACAGTACTACATCCCAAGCCTTACCAGATCCACTAAAAACATCCCCACCATCTCCTCCTCAGAAAAAACAAACTCTCTCTCCGTTTTATAAGCCAATCCTCAAATGGGCTAAGAAACATTCTTACCCACTTGAAACTCCACTAGAAGCACCACCCACTTCTTCCATCGCCATGTTCCAGGAAACTGACTTTCCCCCTCTTGCCAGAGAAAGTTCTAAACTCTTGTTTCCGGCTTCAGAGGAATTTATTGATCCACATGGTAGATATCGCCATGTTCCTAAGATTCCAACCCCCACTGATGTGGATGAACATGGGAGACAGAGAAAGACTCCTACTGCTGAAGCTGTTCTAAATTGGCAATCAGAGACTCTGTTGGTACAAAATAATGCCTTTAAAGCAATTGATTCCAAGATTGGAAATGTGCAACAAGATCTCCGAAGGTATGATGAAAGCACCAAAAAGATACTTTCTGAGTTCCAGAAAAGGCTTCACGCCTTGGAATCAGGACAGCATCTTGGGTATCATTATCTTGAAAGCCCAAAGCCAGAAATAGAAAAGCTCAAGAGGCAGATCCAACTTCTTGAAGAAGGAAGGTTTAGACCTTTCAATCCATTGGCACCTTCTGTTAGAACCGGGTATTTACCTCCATCGCCACAAACATCTATTTTTGCCACTATTCCATAAGATCCCTACAGAAGAGAACCCGACATGGAAGAAATACGAAATCGTCTCAAGGCCCTGCAGAAGGACAAAGGAAAAGAAAAAATACCACCTACAGAATCAAGTTCGATTGTTATAAGAGAAAGATCGGATCAGATGATGTTATCCAACCCATTAGAATCCTTTCTAAAGGATTTGGGTACTCAGGAACTTGAACCTGCTACTCAACAACCTGATCCTATCATTCCAGAAAAGCAGATTTTGTTCCCAGTTGAACACACTACTCTTGAGACTGAATCAGATTCAACATCTCTTTCCTCTTCTTCATCTTTCTCCATTCCTACAATTGACTCTCTCCCCATTGCACCAGTAATTTCATCAATATTCATGGCTGACCCTCCTAATGATGAAATGGAATCAAACTATTCTGAGCCAAAAAATGTTCAGACAAACAATTCTACTCAGCATGTGTCCATAGCATCAAAACAGTTCTTTACTATCGATGATTTCCTTATCATAAATGGCCACAAAGACTTGAAGACTTTCATACTTGGTTGAATACTTAGTCCATCACTAACCATGATATGAATGATGTCCTTTACAACTTTGTTACAAGATTCACGGGCAGCCTCAAACTTTGGTGGCAATCAATTTCTGAACAGGACCAGATTCATTTCCTGATGTCACCAATTTTCAGCCATGCCATCACTCTCTTATATCATGTCTTTGTGGGAAAACCCACTGATCTTATAGAGATGAAAATAAGAGAATTTTTTGAAAGAAAATGCTGCTCCCTCCAGAAGAAGCATCTTGATAAGCATTATCGAGTGATGCTTCAAATTTTTTACCAAATTGGCGCAGATCCAAATTTAAAGCATGTTCTCCTTACTTCCATACCTAAGGAACTATCCCAGATGGTTGAAAGATCCTTTTTTGGAAAACAAAGGAGAGTACAAGATATTCCCTTGGGAGAAATACAACAAGAAGTCCATCTATGCCTAGAAGAATTATGCTTAAAGCACCAGATGGTCCGTACATACATCACATATGACAAATGCCTTGAATCAGCTTGCTCTCGCCAGAAGTTAAAAATCAAATGCTCCAAGCAAGACTATGATGTTACTTGTGGTAAGTACTCTCGGAAAAAGAAACATTATAAGAAGTTTTGGATAAACAAATCCAAACATGGTTCCAAGAATTTCCGGAAAAAGAAGAAATGGCGATACCTACGCAAAAGGAAGGATCGCACAAGCTACAAGAAATCAAACCGTTGCTACATTTGCAACCGGAAAGGACATTTTGCCAAAAATTGTCCACAAGCAAGAAAATGTCAGAATCGTCTAATTCATCACATTGAGAATGAAACAGGTATTTCTCTTGAAAATGATGATATTGAATCCTTATTTTTTGCTGACGAAGAACCATCTGAACAAACACTTTGTGTCATTCCCTCTTACCAAACTTCTAGTGAGACTGAGTTAGACTTAGAGTCTGAAGATATTTTTCATTTATCATCCTCATCTCCAGAACCTAACTTTGACATATTTTTAAGTCAAACTCACTGTCCCTATTTCCCTGTAAAAATCCTCACTTCAAAGTTTGCCAAACCTATCACTGTTATCGCCCTCATTGACATAGGAGCAAGTTGTTCAATATTGGACACTAAGGTTCTTCTTGAAGAATTCTGAACTCCTTACATCCGATACTTCAATTCTGCCTCAGGAGATACTTTCTCCACAAATGTCAGAACCACTCCCGTAACAGTCCAATTCTTCCTTAGTGTTCTATAACCACAAAAATCTTTGGATCAAGCCTCCCCAATAAAGACTTGATAATTGGGTGGGATATCATGACTCAAATCTCTCAACTCCGTATCATTCCTGGAAAAGGTCTTAAATATAAAGATCAATTCTCTGAGTTCATCAATATTCAGAGACTCTTTTCCATTCAGATGAGTCTATCAGATCCAATCATGCAAAAGTTGTTAGAATCTTGTTCGGAATCCCATTTAGAATTCGCTTAGAAATGTTCCCATCATTTATGGAAAAATCCAGAGTTCTTTGTTCGTCTTCCCTTTAAGAAGAATGAAGATATAAATCCAACTAAGGCAAGTCACATGGGAATGAAGCCAGAACATTTGGCTTTAGCTCAAAGGGAATGCTCAGAATTATTACAACAATGCCTTATTGAAATTTCTAATTCTCAATGGGCATGTGAAGCCTTTTACGTCAATAAGCGTTTTGAGCAAAACAGGGGAAAAATGAGATTGGTAATCAACTATCAACCTCTCAACCTTTTTTCTCCAAGATGATAAATTCCCTTTACCATCTAGAGACTCTCTCTTTGCTGGTCTAACCAAGGCCCATATCTATCCCAAATTCGACCTCAAAGCTAGATTTTGGCAATTGGGCATCCATCCTAAAGACAGATCCAAGACATGATTCTATATCCCAAACCAGCACTTCTAGTGGAAAGTACTTTCTTTTGGCTTAAAGGTAGCACCATCCATTTTCCAAAAGGCCATGTGTCGTATTTTCCAACCAATCTTATCAAGTGTAGCCGTATACATTGATGACATTCTCCTTAAAGTCCTGACGAGTAGTCACATTGCCAACTCCTTGAGCAATTCGCAGAAATTGTCAAAAAGCATGGCATTATGCTTTCTCAAAGAAAAATGAATATTGCCCAAACAGAGATTGAATTTCTTGGTATGCACCTCAACAAAGGTACGTACTACCCAGGGCCACATATTGCTCAAGAATTATTGAAGTTTCTTGAAGATAATTCCAATACAAAACAAGTTCAACAATTTCTTGGGATAATCAATTATCTCAGGGATTTTGTCCCAAACATTGCAAAGCTTCTAATTCCTTTGCAATCCATGCCAAAGAAGAATCCCCCACCTTGGGGAAAAACCCAGACTAAAGCAGTTGCTGAGCTTAAGGAGATTATGCAGAATCTCCCACCATTGCAAATACCATCAACAGGAAAAAGAATTCTTCAAACTGATGCCAGTGATGAATACTGGGCAGCTATCCTGTTCGAAGAAATTGATGGTAAGAGACACCTTTGTGCTCATAAAAGTGGAAAGTTTTCTCCAGTTGAAATGCATTACCATTCCACTTTCAAAGATATCTTAGCAGTAAAAAATGGAATCAAAAAGTTTGAGTTTCATCTCATCGGCCATCACTTCCTGGTAGAATTAGACATGGCATCTTTCCCTCAGATGACCAAGTTTAAACAGAAGCAGATTCCAAATTCCCAACTGCTTTGATGGTTTGAATGGTTCTCAAAATGCTCATTTGAAACCAAACATATTCCTGGAAAGAAAAATGTGCTTGCTAACTTCTTATCAAGGCCAAAAGCATCAGCCGAAATCAACATGTACATCAAGAGGCCTGCTTTCCATATGCTCAATCATGGAGTGAAATACAAGATTGAGAAGATCAAAGATTTGCAAAGTTGGAAATATCCCCAGGAGATGATTCGGCAAATCCAGAATGACAGCCTTGCTGAGAACTTGGAGAATCTCATGTGGCAATGACATATAGACCTATTCAGATTCAATGGAGGTTTGATTCTTTATCTTTTTGGGTTAAATATGAATTATCCATTCATTCATCCTCTTATTTGGAAGGAAGATGATTTCCCTGAACAGCTCAAGACGTTATTGTGGTATTTAACTAATAAGTACTTGATAGCCATTGAAATTCCAACCATAAGGTTCATTACCAACCTCACCAGGGTATTCTTACTTGGAAGAAATGTTGAAAAAGAAAGTGATAAGAATCTCTTAGACTTTCTTAACTGGTTCCATTCTCCTACTTACTAGAAACAACTCTTGGAAAAGGAATTGAGAACCATGACACCGAATCCTGAAGTCCATACCATCCTGTTTTTTAGACCTCCATGGCATTTTTTCACAAACAATGGAAGAATCATTAATGCCCCACAGGAAATAGGAACCATATCCTATAAACCTCACTTGGACAGCCGAGAAGCACAGATTCACAAATCTTATCCAAGATCTGTTAGATTTTGTGAACACGAATACCGAGAACTCCAGAGAATCCTGTGCCAGGAAAACAAAACCATTCCCAAAGTGTTTGGAATAATGTACCCACTACGTGGGATCATTATGACCTAGCACTAGAAGCTAAGGAAGTACTCGGACAATACAGACAAGCTACATCGTCCCAAGAGCATGAAATGACAAGCGAAGATGACATTGTCCAATCCACCCAGGACCCCTATGCACGCTTTAGAGGCCCTCTGTCCCGAGATCCCTACGAATAGGGACCTTCGTCCTTATTCCAAAGCATAAACACATCTTTCTATGCACAGCCATCCAACTGGCCTTAGCCAAGAATTCCTGTCGACACTCAAGAAAATGAAAATACAAACTGGGCTGAAGAAGAAGCATCACATTGGGCTCATGAAGAAGCATCCTCATCACGAAGACTGAACCGAATCCTTTCACCTAAAGACCTTGAAGCCCTTGAACAGAAATACGAGGCACATCTCCTAGAAGACAGCTCAGATGACTCAGTGTGTAGCTACAATGCTCATGACGGACAAGACCACTGAATCCGTACATTTCACTGTAGCAAGTCACTGTTCACTTTTACTGTAGCACTAGGTTAGGGAAGGTACTGTTCACAGTACAGTTACTATTCATAGTGTGCGAATAATTCCCTCCCAGAAATTTCCGGTGCCTTTGTTTGTATCTGGACCCATGAGCTTGGTCCTTGTTCGTTGGTGACCTCTAATCGTCTATAAAAGGTGAGGATGATGTATTGTGTTGGGCAGAGTCCCTTGAAGTAAAGTGTGTGCTTTGTGAAAAACCTCTCCATGGCTTTCTAAATTTCTCTTCTTCTCCAGCCTGGTAGGATCCTCCAAGAAATGCAGCTTGGATAGGTTAGAAACGACTCCATCCTAGAATGTTTGGGTGTCTCTAGGCTCTGAACTAAATGGCTGAGTGATTTTCTGCTAAAAGGCTGTCCCTGAAGGGCTTGAACGGGAGTTGTTCGCCCACTGTGGGATGCATACCTGCAAGAAATTTACTCTTCTTCCCTAGTTCTAAGTGTAGGTCCATTCAATGGTATATAATGCCTTCCTCCATGGTGATTTAGATGAAGAAATCTACATGGATATCCCTCAAGGCATATGGAGATAGGGGGAGAATAAGGTATGTCGTCTCCGTAAATCCCTTTATGGATTAAAATAGGCATCCAGACAATGGTATGCTAAATTTGCCAGCGCTCTTACAATAGTAGGCTTCAAGCAATCCAAGCATGATTATGCTTTATTCTCAAGAACTAAAGGTATGTCATCTATCTATTTGATGATTTATGTCGATGACATACTTGTTATAGGAAATGATAGAGCATCTATAGAGAATTTCAAGGAATATTTGCATGCCACCTTTCATATTAAAGACTTAGGAGCACCAAAATATTTCCTTGGAATTGAAATTGCCTAATCTGACAAGGGGATTTCCCTTAGTCGGCGGAAGTTTATATTAGAGATTATATCAGAAGCAGGTCTATCAGGATGCAAGCTAGCCGTAATTCCTATAGAGCAAAACACTAAGTTGACCACCGCAGACTATGATAAGGGAATATCTCGAAATGATGATCCTGTACTCAGTGATCTGTCAGGCTATCAAAGACTTGTTGGGAAACTTATATAACTGACAATGACTAGACCTGATATCTCATATGCGGTTCAAACACTTAGCCAGTTTATGCACCAACCGAAGCGTTCTCATTTGGATGCGGCCTTAAAGGTTGTGAAATATCTGAAGAAATGTCCAAGACTTGGGATACTTCTATCTAAAAATGTGACATGAGGATGACATCATATTGTGATGTAGACTATGCAACATGTCCTATTAGTCGAAGATCTGTCACTGGATATTGCATTAAGTTGGGAGAATCTCTTCTTTCTTGGAAGACCAAGAAACAAGCCACTGTGTCTCTATCCTCAGCTGAAGCAGAGTATCGAGCTATGGCTAAGGCCACTTGCCAAATAGTTTGGATATGAGGATTACTTACGGATCTTGGAGTAGAAGTGCAAGGACCCACCAAGCTATATTGTGATAATGATGCGGCTCTTAAACTTGCATCCAATCCTATAGTACATGAAAGAACCAAACACATAGAGGTGGATTGTCACTCTACGCGGGAAAAGATCCAGGAAGGAGTAATTGAGACAAGAGGAATTGGGACAACGGAACAACCAGCAGACATGTTCACCAAGCCCCTATGCTAGAGACAACACGCATATCGACTAAACAAGCTAGGCGTCTTGGACATCTATAAGCCACCAGCTTGAGGGGGAGTGTTGGAAGATATGCGGATTGCGGATTGCCCGAGATGTCTTGATCTTAATTGATCATGATTTGTGTATATATGTTAATTAAATATTAGATTTAGATCTAGATTGATTTTTTAGATCATTTACTTCCTTACACAGAATATAACTTGTATTATATCTTAGGAGATTTGTACATTCAGTACTACAATGAGAGAATACACAAAAATCTTCTTACGTCTCTCTCTCTCTCTCTCGACTCCGTCCGATCTTCCTTCTTCTCTTTGCCTTCTATCAGAGTGCTTTCCAATAATATATATGCTCGCTTAATTCATGACAACCATATAACTTCTCATAAATTAATTTCAAGGGGAGAACAAGTCAAGTTATAACCATCTTGTATCAAATTCAAAAACTCCCACTTGCTGCATATGGAGAAAAATTGATTCTAGCAAAAAGATATATTAAATCTCAAATCAAAGTCAAACTAGTGTCGCAAAGTCAATTTTATATGTTAAACTAAATATTGGTGTTATTGGGAAGGGAATCACCATCCAACGAAGAAATTAAAATGCACATCAAAACTTCCCTTTTTAATTCCTCAAGCATCTAAAATACCAAAGAAAAGTCAGATTTTTCTCACAAATTCAAAAGCAAAACTCCAATGGGAAGAAACTTAAGATGACCTGTCCCTTAACTCCACCAAGGAAAAAAGAAAACAAATCCAATTCACAATCGAACAAGGCCAACATGAGGTTGCGGTGGTTGGTGGTGGGGGCTCCGTGGGCATGGCTATTGATAGTGGCACAGGCATTCGCTAAAAGGAAGAAATGATGATGAAGAAGAAGAGAAATGTAAGGCGCAGAAGAGAGAGACAAGAGACTAAAATTGGCCACCATCTAACCACATGGCAATCAATGAGTGGGGCAAAGCATGACTCACATGAAGATTCAACACCACCTAATAATTTCTTGACTAGATAAAAGATTGATGTCATCTTGTAAGGACTCAACAAGCTTGTCTAAATCCGCTCTTCATTATCTCAATTGACAACTCAAATTACAAATTTATTAGGAGTAATTGAAGTAAAGTAGATATTCGACTTAGTTAACTTGTTAGTAATTAGTTTTTGCTAAGGTGACGGCCACCATTATGGAGAAAGTACTATCCATATGTATGTATGTATGTATAACGAGGAGAAGGCCATCCTAGCAATAGAGGATCTAAAAAGGTGTACTTAGAGAGCACAACTTAAATAAAATCTCCTATCGTATCTTTATATAGCTATCGATTCTTCATCTACTTAATTTGTGCTCGGTAAAGAAAACCGTTCTTCAAGACAATGGCATTTGCACGTGTCTTCCTTTCAAGTTTTTGCCACGGCTACAAACTCTGAAATCTCATTTACCCTCTAACGTTTATGTGCCCGAGTTTGTTGCGTTAAGACCTAATCATATTAAATATATCCTTTGAGAAACCGGAGTACTTTCACTAATTCAAATTCAGGATTCGTTGGGATTTCCATCGAGTGTCACCGTTGCCCCACCAAATATGGTAGATCAAGATTGTGGAACATAGTTCATTGTGCATCTATGATTACTACACCACTATCAATGTAACATGTATAATCTTTTCTGACTTTTGCCACTTGGCTTGCATTGAACATATTGTCCATGTTTTCTTTTTCTTTAGCATAATTAGCTCAATAATTTGTTTCCAACCAACAATTTTTTTCCCGTGTGGCTATTTCTTTTATATGAGGGCCATTGTGATTTATCTACAAACCAATAACCTTTTTCTAATTGATTTATTTTCTTGTAGATAACGCAGGGCATTTTTTTTTTTCCTTTGAAGAGGTTTCTCCTCCTCTTTTATTTTTCCACAAGCCCCTTATACCCTTTTTAGATTTATAAGACCGCGTATTTATTTTAGACTAAAAGTCACTTTCAATAGAATCTTCATCATATAGCATTAGTGTTTCTTCGTACGCCTCCAAAGAGCTAATTTATTCACTCACTAACACGGTTTTTGAATCCCTAGATTCTTCTATAGAGGTGACAATGAGATTATATTCTCTAATAAGCATCACAATTTTTTTTCTAACTCTTGATATCATCTCCATAAGCCCTCATTTGATTTACTCATCCTTCTAATCTTCCACATTATTGTTTGAGGGTCTCATAATTGTTTATTGTAGCATTTTGAAGAAATTGAAATCTAATGGTTTGTGCTTTTGTTGTGTCTTGAAACTCTTTTTCTAGTACGTTCTTTACAAGTTTGAGCCGTATATGAAAACCAATTTGATTGGAAGATGCTTGTTGGATTAAATGTTAGACGCGAAAACTGCAATCCTACGATTTCCATAGCTAGAACAAGAACACTTATAATCAAGTAGAAAAATTAACACATCTATTTTAGAATCCATCATTCTTGATGCAAAAAATGAAAAATGACAGTCCTCCTCTATTGCTCTTTGTAGCTTTGACTCAATGAGATGGCTCCCTCATTCTTTAGTGTTAGGAAAACACTCATTTGTGAGGATAATTGTAAGAGTTGGAGTTAGATGAAAGACTTGACCATTATTTATAGAGTTTCTAGCCAAACCCTTTCCTTACGGATCGGGCTCAACTCGACCAACACTAACCAACCTCTTCTTAGACTAATTAAGAACCCTTCTATCTCACCTTAGATCAACTCTGTAAAACGGTAAATTACAATATCAATTAATATAGCTCATATTAGGAAAACTCTTACATTAAAGCCCAGCACAATTATCCTATTTGGATTAGAACTCAGAGAGTTGGTTATTGTAATCATCCCCAGGCCGTCCATTAACTGGAACTCCTTACAGCCAAACAATAAAAAGGGAGTTCGTATGCATACGTTGGAGCTCGTCGGAAGAGAAGAGAAAAAGGATGGTGTGGGCTGTGTGCTGTTGACTTCTTCAAGCCATAAGGTGGAGTTCTCTTTTCCTTAGTAGTACAAAGGAGATCTGAACATCGGGTGAAGTTTGTGCAGAGAATCAGTCATCCAATTGAGGCATTTTCTTCGTGAGGACACAAGCGTTTCAAATTTTTGGTCACTTGTTTATCGAGCAATTACATTTAGTGGCTCCCCCCTTCCCTCATCCTATTCTTTCGTGTCTACTTAAGCTTCCCTAGATTGGGGGATTAATTGATTGGATGAGGCTAAATACTATGGGTTTGAGTACAATCTTGAATAGGGAAACACTTGAGCTTTATGAGCAATTGTAACTCTGTAATTCTCCAATTGATAATTACCTAATTATTTGTAGTTAACTCTTCTTGTGGAGTGACCGCTGATGGTCTGACCAAATCGTGCAATCTTTTCGTTATTGTTGCTCGTTTTATTTCTCTGCTGATTTCATTCTCTCGCGTTATTTAATTGCATGCATTCTTCGGCTTCCGCATTATCTTAGAACACATGTCTTTGCGGTTTTTGCTCTAGTGGTTCGCGGAAATATTGTTTTCAAAAGTGCTTGTTGGATGACATACAGGGCCCTTGCAACTTTTTGTGGTTGCTCTGCTGGAAGCTTGTTTCTTCATACGGAGCCACATATCCTTTCTCCATGATCTTGCATAAATCTTGTGCCGTCAAGAAAGTAATCATTTAATGCTTTAGTAAATAAATATAGTTATTTTCATCGAAAATAGGAACAATAATGAGTAGAGTTGGCCATTGTTTTGGTGTCGGATATATGGTGGGTGACTTTAGTAGCGGGTGGATAGGACTCACGCTCAATGCCAACCGAATGAGGCCCTCGTACAGCTGTTAGCTTATAGTGTTAATGTGGAAGTGTGTATGTTTGTGGGGATTTACTCAGCAGAGGAACAAGGAATGAGCTTTTGGAGCTTGTTTTGTATCAAAATGTTTCGTGCAAGGGATATATGGAGCTGTAGTTGGTGTAAACATAATAAACAAACAGGAAGCCTTTTCATGGTTCTTCCTAATAGACTCTTCTGCTAAGAATCTCTGTCACAAACAAAGAAATTTGCTTCATTTTACATGTTGGACGGGTTTTTTGCCATTACTTCTAACTACCACCAACTAAGCTAGAAAACCACAAACTTCAACCACGTAATATAGTTCAACAAACTTGTGAAGTCTTGGCTTTTCTGGATAAATTGACCACAACTTCAACAAAATCTAATAAAAAAGAAAATGTTGGAATGGAAGATTTCATTTGCCTAGAACGTGATCGTCCTTCCGAATACCCATCCAAAATGGACAAAAATGAAAAAGACTGAAACAAGAGAATCATCATCTGATAATGATATATAAACAGCCAAATGTCCATCGTTCATGACATTTAGGGAGGGAAAAAAGCACGACTGAAAACAGGAGGAAAATCATTGATGACAACAATCAACAGCCAATCAACAGATAAATATCGAGCATCAGGCATTAGGAGAAACAACCAAAAATGGAAAAAAAGAAATCATTGTGCATGGTATCTGAGCACGGTATACACGGCCTGCATTATAGTGAGAGCGAAGAGGAAGAGGGCGGCGGTGAGAGACAATATAGTCCAAGGACTCCTGAAGTAGGTGCGCTTGAGATTAGCCCTCCACTTGTTACGGCGCTTCTTGCAGTGCTTGCTGATCTTCTGTTGCACGTCGTCGAGGTTTCCGTTGGCTGGGAGCGTCACGTCCGTGCACAGAGAGTTGAATAGCTTGGCGACTGCCTTGTCACTTCCGAAATCATTCTGGATGATGCCTTCTGTGTGAAGCAGGGCGACATCCTGCCTATCGTTGATGATTTTGTCCATGAAGGTGACGTAGGATGTGACCTCGTTCCCAGCGTTGATGTGCAAGCGCTCGAACGTCATGATGTTGAGGAACATGGACTCGGTGGTGTCATCCACCTTGATGACTGGGAGCTTCAGGACCCCTTCAGCAAAGGAGATGTCCTTGAGGCTTTTGGTCTTGCTTTTCTTGAACTTGATCCCGGCCTCGTTGAGCTCAGTGGCTGACCGGATTATTGTCTCGGTCTCCACATTTGTCCCTGCGTGCTGGGCCTTCTTGGGTTCCATCAACAGGCCTTCCCTGAAGACGTCCATGACATGGAGGCGTCTGCCCAACCCCGTGAACTTTTTAGTTTCATGGAGGAAGTGGAATTTTCCAATGAGCTCGTTGACGTCATCCTGCGTTGTTGGAGTAAAGTCAGTGCATTGAATACGAGAGTGTTGTTGTGTCGTTACCACCGACATAAAAGGAAAAAAAAAAGGAGTCTCTTATTGAAGTGATAGATTTAATAATTAAATTGTTAATTGATCTCGAACTGTGCATGCTAAACATTTAAAACATTAAATTTAATGGATTTCGTGTGAGGTCTATCTAAGATAATCAGTGCAATAATCTCTCTAATGACAGGGAAATCAAAGAAACTAACCTCCTTGCCATCGTTCGCGATGGCAACCAGCTGATACAGCACTAGCATCGGCAGCTGATTCTCCAGCAGCAGCATGTCCCGTCTTATATACGGCGTTATGTATGCTAGCCTGTGGGTGCTGAAGATGGGGTCATTGGGCGCGTAGTCATTCTTTATTTTCTCTGTCGTGGTGGCCCCCATGATCTCGAGCATGAAGCAGCCGTCCGTGATCATCAGCTCCAGGAACTTGCCCCCCGTTCCCTCCTTCCACTTCTGGTCCAGATTGTCGTAGCTGTCCTCGAGCTCATGCGCCACCTTCCTCAGAGACTCGAAGACGTACTTGAGGGACTTCCCGGACCGCTTCAGGAAGTGGAGGAGCGCGCGGTGCTTGTGCTCCTCCATTGGACGGAGGTCGACCTCGTCATAGTGATAGGGGCCGAAAGAGACAACCTGCGGCTGGTAGGCCTTGGGGTTGAGGACGGTGATGGAGGGGGGGACCTTGTAGATGGACGGAGACTTCCAGCACTGTTGCTCGTCTATGGGCATGCAGTTGAGGTTCTCGTTGACATGAACGATCCAGTTGGTCTCGTTCGGGTCCAGTTGGGGCGGCGAGGGTAACATGTTTCGGGGCTTTCAGAGATCCCACAAGTTTCTGTTCTGGGTGAGAGAAAGAGAGAGAGAGAATGGGAAGAGTGTGCGTGCAGTTTGGGGTTGTCCAAGTCCAATGCTGGTCACTTGTGCATAAATAGAGGTGTGGAAATGGATCTCGATCAATTTTGTAACTCATAAAATGAGTTGGATCATATATGTGTTAATTAAATTTTAATAGTTTTTTTATGAAATTGAGTTGTAAAGTCTAATTGAATAATGAATATGGATTTTAAATGGTCGGGGGGTTTTTTTATTTATGTCCATCGGAAGAGTGTTTGGCGGTGTCCAGGGGAGGTGGGGTGTCGCTTTTTGTGCCCCAAGTAAAGACAAAAAGAGTTTAGCTAATGGGAAGGGTGCTTGGTGGTGTCCCTATGGGAAGAGTATTTGGTGGTGTCCAAGCGAGAGGGGTGTCGCTTTTTGTGTCCCAAGTAAAGACAAAAGGTGTTTAGATAACGGTGGTGTGCAAGTTGGGTTTTTTTTTTTTTTTTTGGGCGGGGGTGGGTTGTCTCTTACTGTCGTCCAGATAAAGACAAGAAGTGTTTAGGTAATGTCCCATGAAAAACGTGGGAATTGAATGCACGCCATCCACACAATCTTATGGCTATGTATGAGCCTTAGGATTTATTAAATCTCCCAAGTATGAGCCTCAGCTAAAATGCTCGTATTAAATTGAGTGCATGCAATGTGATCTAGGTATAGACTTCACCTACTTGACGTGATATTTGATATATAATGTTTACCTTTAGAACGATCCAAATTTCTAACTTGGGGTCCTCCTTATTAGTACTCAATGCCCCTCTTATATATTATGTGTATTGCAAAAAAAAAAAACCATTTCACAGAGAATGACTTTCAAATAATATATTCTCGGTTAGCTCATAGCAATCTTATAACTTCTCATAAATTAACTTCAGGTGTTAAACAAGTCAAGTCAAGTTATAATTGTCTTGTGTCAAATTCAAAAACTTCCACTATCTTCGTGTGGAGAAAAATTGATTCTAGCAAAAAGATACATTAAATTTCAAATCAAAGTCAAATTAGTATTGCAAAATCAATGAGTTAAACTAAATATTGGAACTACTGGGAAGGGAATCACCATCCAATGAAGAAATCAAAATGCAAATCAAAACCTCCCTTTTTAATTTTGCAACCATCTAAAACGCCTAAGAAAAGTCAGATTTTTCTCACCAATTCAAAACCAAAACAAGCAAAACTCTAATAGGAAGAAACTCAAGCTAACCCCTCCCCTACCTCCATGAGGGAAGAAAGAAAACAAATCTAATTCACAATCGGCTAAGGCCAACATGAGGTTGCGGAGTTTGGTGGTGGGGGCTCCATGGGTATAGCTATTGACAGTGGTAGTGGCCAAAAGGAAGAAAGGAAGAAAGAAAAAGAAAAATGCAAGGCACATGAGAGAGAGACAAGAGACTAAAAGTGTGCCACTATCAAGCATATGGTGATCAATGAGTAGGTAGAGCGTGACTCATGTGAAGATTCAACACCACCTAATATTTTCTTATACTAGATAAAGGATTCAAGGCATTTTGATATGACCTCAAAAGCTTGTCTAAATCTACTCGTGATTATTACCTCAATCACCCTAACTAACTTTTATTATTTTAATTTGGGTCGGGTCACCTTTCGCTCCGTTACTAGTTTATTCTTATCGACCTGTTATCTAATTAACGAGAGCAAATTGATTCTAGTCCAAATTCCAAACTTAATAAGACATATTAAAAAATAACGAAGTATGACAATTATTCAATTTTTCTCAAAACAACTTTTCCTCCATTTTCTTTCAACAACTCTCTCTCTCTCTCTCTCTCTCTCTCTTTCTCCTCCACTATACTTGTTTGCGTTCTTTCCCCTAACTTTTTATTCTCATATATAGAAAAGTCAAAGAAGGGCAGACTCAAAACATCACATCAAAATCGTGCACAATTTGACATATAATAGCATATCTACACCGAACTCAACTTAGAATGATATGTCTCTCATTCATATCTTATATTACAATGGCCGACGAAATAGAGCTTACAAAACACTTTCATTGAAACGAGAAAAACCAGCTTTTAAAGTGTCTCTATTTAATCAAACAAAATTTTCACATATCCAACATTATAAATTCCCTTAATTTTATTCAAAACGATGTTATTTCGCAAGCGATAGTTTGATTGGATAAGCAGAAAGATAAGAATCGCTCCTGTAGGAAGGCTCTAGCGTGTCTCACCATATGAGGAGCAA
Organism: Eucalyptus microcorys; assembly: GCA_014182515.1. Taxonomy (NCBI): domain Eukaryota; kingdom Viridiplantae; phylum Streptophyta; class Magnoliopsida; order Myrtales; family Myrtaceae; genus Eucalyptus; species Eucalyptus microcorys. The sequence continues at coordinate 21,546,590 of CM024571.1, forward strand.
TTCAATTGCAATCATACGAGAGACGCCATGCCCTTCTATAGCTGGCAGATTACGAAGTCCTTAATTCCAATCACTAAAAATTGACTTGTGGGCTATTTTAATACCGAGCACGTGATGAGCCGTTGTCTACTCATTGTTATCATATATCATGCTTCCATTTTCTTGATTCCCACATACACAAGCAGACTGAAGGCAAATTCTGCGCGTCACTCAAAGTATGGCTAGGCCTTTCACTTCTTGGTTTCCTGCATTATTTGTTTCAATTCCACTGCAAAAGAGGCCACGGAGAATTGTGAGATATTTGGGGAATCTCTGTTTCTCAACATTAACGGGTATTTCTGCACAAATTAAGACATCAAAGATGTTTGCTTGGATTTCAATGGACAGCAACTACCAGAATAATTCTCTACGGCAGTCTTGCGTCCTCATCTAATATGGAGCAGACCTGAAGAGAAACTTCACAATTCTATCTTCCAAATCTAAGGCACACATGCATCTAGGACACACCGTCTACTACTTCATGTCTGTTAATTTCGTACTATTGTCAATGGAAATTTGCATCAAGTTATCCTAGAATTCTTAGCACTTACAAGGAAAATAAGTTCAGAATCTAGAATTGTAAAATGAACGTTTGGATACTTCTCATATTAAAGTCCCCACAAGATCTATGATGTACACGTACATAAATTTACGTCTCGAGTTGCATTAGGAAGAAAGCTTTCTCAAGCATGTGAAGACGGTGCTTTACCTATAAATCATGCGCGCTGCATCCCACGACTCTTAACACATAAGATAATACTCTAAGGAAAATGTACTTTTCAGGGGAATCATATGAGGACAAGTACTTTCCGCCCTATTCATGCTATCATCATCACTAAAGAATAGGAAAGAGCAGGACCTCACTATACAACATTAAAAACAAATGCTATTACATACTCCCACTAGCTTTCTTACAGCACGTCACAAACATACTACATGATTCCAAGAACCCTCGCATCAAACCAAAGTGACGACTCCATGATATGCACAAATTCCTGTCTTTTGAACCACGTTTTTAGTTGAACACGAATAACTCGTAAAACATCCAAAAGGGGGTCGTATTGGCAACAGATATATCTAGACTAGCTGAGCATGCCACACTAGCAAATTGTAAGTGGCCAGATTTATTATCATTTCCTGATATACAAAACCGCCATCATCAATTCAAATACCTCGCTGAACGATCACCAAAAAATTATGGGAACCAGATTAAGTACAAAGTCTCATGACGAAACAGAAAGAGCTTGCTCAAGAAGGCTTAGAATTGACGAAGGCAATCTTCCATATCTTTTTTATTTTTGGAGCACTTCCACTTCGTGAGAAAGGTTCTCCCCTCGATGCATTCGTTATACCTTCAAACATAAGACCCGGATTCGTTCCGAGCATACTGCATCATCGTGCTGCGTGGAGCTGGAAACAAAGAGGAACCATACGACGCCTTTACCCAACCGAAAAATTCGAAAGGGAAATGCCAAAAAAAAAAAAAAAAAAAAACACTCAGCATCTCGTCTTATCCCTATTGATCGACTAGGGGGAAAAGGACACTTAGCAGACTAACTTACAGCTAAAGCGCTCAAAAGAAACAACAAAACTGCCTGTGGATTTCCTGAAACTATGCTTTGGTCTAGCTATGATCAAATAATTGGCACAGAAAAAAAGGAAAATTGAACGCAGCGCATCAGAAGCGAGTAGCGGTCGCTCAATTGAGTTGAATCATCGCCATTAACATCACCTCTACCACAAGTAAAATAACAAATAAGAAAGTGAAGTGGAACTAAAGAAGAACCTTTACCGTGGACTAAGGGTACAAAATCGAAGGAGGAGCAAGGTCTCCTGCTTTATAGAAATTGGCCATGGGACTAGACAAATACAAGAAGCTAACTGCGAGTTAATGACAAAGGGCGCGCTTGATAATACTTCTGTTCCAGAGAACAATTTTTTTTATCATAAATGATTTTTTCTGATTATGTTTTCGGAAACAATTTATGAACAAAAGAACGCGCTTGGTAACTCCATAAAATGATTATTCCCAGGATAAAAATGTGTTTGGTAGGATTCTTAAATATTTTAATTTCTTTTAATTTTTTAATAATTTTCTTATATTTTCTTATTTTTCTCTTTTCTCTTTTTTCTTTTTCTTTTTCTCTTTGGCCAGTCGCCAACCACTAGGGCAAGGTCCAATGAGCTCGCCGAAGGCTAGCCTAGCCACAGCGAGGCTCGGCCTCACCAAATCAAGGCGAGGTCGAACCTCGCCTGTGGCTAGGCAAGCCTTAGCTTCTCCGTTGGCCAAGCGAGCTCAGCTTCGCTCGATTTGGGCGAGGTTGACCTCGCTCGATCTGGGCAAGGTTGATCTCACCCAATCAAGGCGAGGTTGATCTTGCCCAACCAAGGCAAGGCCGAGCCTTGCTCAGCCACGACAAGGCTCAAGCCAACAAGCCTCGGCGTCACCAGGGGCCAACACGCTTCGTGAGGTCGTCAACCCTCATCTGGCCGGTCGCTGGCACCAACCATGGCCAAGGCTGGCAACCGGCCAAAAGGAAGAAGAAGAAAAGAAGAGAGTAGAGAAGAAAAAATAAGTTCTTTGTTTTTGTTCTTTTGATTCTTAGGAATTGTTCTCGGGAATAAGAAATTACTTTTTTATACTTCTTATTTTTGTTCCAAATCTATTCTCGGAACAAAAACTTTATTAAATAGATTTTTATTCCTTTTTCATACCCTGGACCAAAAGAATACAAATAATTGTTCCGGGGAACAAATTTTTTTATATCAAACAGGGTCTAAACGGACCGAGAGTTTATTGACCTTTTTTGTAGGGCCCACGTGGGCATTATTGATGAGTGGACTTTACTGTCATTAAGTTGGCACCAAAGGCTTGGTGGCTTGTGCCAATATGACTAAAGGTGCGTGTAACAAAATTTATATTTCTCTATTTATATTTATATTTTTTTGTTCCTCTAAAAATATTTGAAACAAAATCTGTTTGGTAACATAATTTCATTTTTCTAATTTTGGAACATATTTATATTCCAAAAATAAATTTGGAGCAGAAATCATAAGCTAAAACTTTTCATTTTTATATTTTTGGAACAAAAATGAAAAATGAGAACTCTTCTTATGGTTCACTCCCATTACGACCCACCGCCCATGGGACACTAAACGTTCGCTGCTGACCGCCGAATGCCCACCACCGGTTGTCGGATGCCAGGCGCCAACCACTGGTCGTTGAATGCCGGCTACCCGCCACATGCCACCCCCTAGAAATAGGAATTTTATTTTGTTATCAAATGAATTTCTATTCCAGAAAAAAAAAAAATTAAGTCGTTATCAAACCCGTTTCTTTGCTCAAAAACTCGTCGGGGGACACAAATTTTGTCATGCACACCCTAAAAATTCTAAATTTACTCTTTTCTTTATTAATCCTAAATGAAATTGAAATAAATAATATGTAAGTTTTTTCATGACAAAAAAAAAATGGAATATTATGTGGTAGTGGGTAAGTTTAGGATTTACGGTGATACAAAAATAACTTTAGGATATTTTGTATCATAATAAACATAGTTTGAAGTGGTATTTGCTTCAAAAGAAATAAAAAAAATTGAAAAATAAAGCGGAAAAATGGGAACATATTTTGGGCGTCCTCCTTTGATATTTCTAGCGCAGCATTCCTCTTCGACATTCTCGTCTTTCTCTTCCTTCATTAGGATTGCGTTTGGTTCGGCCTTTACACAAAAACAAAGCACTTAAAATAGTTTTGATAAAATGCAAATAATACTCGCTATTTGCTTTTATCAACATCTAAATACAAACAATCCCGTTTAATCATTTATTAAATAAGAAAATTAGATATCGAACTCGATCCTTAAATAAACATATTAATATTGCATAATGTATCTGCATTCTACATTGCATTCAGGCATTACAAAAACACGCCCGTGGATAAATTTATTTTGAATTGATCTAGTTGTAAAATCGATTCGTGTTGCTCCGACATGATAAATGAACTTGAGCTGAGACCTCAAAACTCATTAGAACCTCACAAGCCTGATCCCTTTTAATGGACTCGGCCGCACCTTGCTTGGCAAGCTAAAGATTACATGTAATGAAGAAATGATTGGCCACTTTTGGAGAAAAGTGTCAGAAAAGTATCAATTTAGTTCTAAACCTTTCACTGGTGTCAATTTAATCCTAAACCTTTTGATTTGGTGCCAATTCAGTCTTTCTAGCTAATCTTGACCAAATTTTACTAATCGAGCATCAATCGGCTGATGTAGCATGGCTGGTACTAACGTGGACAACTATTTAATAAAATTTTAATATTTGTTTTCAATTTTTTTTTGTTTTTTGTTTTTTATTTTTTTTTCTTCTTTTTCCTTTTCCTTTTCTTTTTCCTTCTCCTTCTCCTTCTTCCAACCGGTTGCCGAACCTCGGCGACCGCCAATGGCAACAACCAACGAGGTTGAGATCGATCTCGCCGGCCTTTGGCAAGCCTTACCGGCCACTGGCAAGGCTCGAGCCCTTGCTAGTGGCCAAGCAAGGCTTGACCTCGCTAGATCTAGGAGGTCGGGCCTCACCAGCCCAGTGCGAGGCCGCCCTCGTGGCCTAGGCAGCCTCGAGCTAGCCTTGCTGCCCAGCGTAAGCAACCCTCACAACCTCTGGCAAGTGCTCGAGCGTCACCGAGTGTCATCTTTGGCCAGTTGTCAAGGTCCAACGACCAACTTGAAGGAGGAGGAGAAGAAAAAAGAAAATGAAAATGAAAAAAATAAAATATAAATCTAAAATATATTAAAATATTATTAAAAGTTATCCATGTCATCGCCGATCGTGCCACATTAACCCACTAGCGCCTCGTTAGCAAAATCCAATCAAAATTAGTTGGAAATGATTGAATTGGTACTAAGTGAAAATGTTCATGACTAAATTAATACTATAAATAGGTTTATGACTAAATTGGCACAAATGCAAAAAGTTTAAAATTTTTTTGACACTTTTTTCTGTAACTTTTGGGAAGTGAGGTCTTTAGTAAGGAAATTGGTAAAAAGGTGGCAACATATTCTATCAGCACCCAAAAAGGAAAAGGAAATAAAGTTTGCTTTCCAACTTGCAGACGCACAATCGAAATTCACTCAAGAATTGGCTGGAGATTTGAATAGATGGGAGAAAGAAGGAAATAAAATAAACAAAGAGATATAAAAATAAAAAGAAGATGGAAAGTGTGCGTGGAATAGCGCATCTTTAGGCAATTTTCAGTCGTCAATCTCGGGGGAAAATGGCGAGGATTCATTGTTTATAAAGAGAGGAACATATCAACACTCAAGGGAGAGAAAATTGGTCCATCACAATCGCACTTACGAATACTTCCTGGTCGTAACCAAGACCAAACACATAACACACTCTCAAGAGCACTGGAAGTTCTGAAGCTCTCCTTCCTCTCTCCTAGCATTCTCGATAATAATTGTGGCTCATATCAAGAGACTAAACTCGTGTTGCTGAATTGCATGAAACGTGCAATTGCTAGGTGAACCTTTCGTTTGTCACTTACTAATTTATGATTTTTTTTTTGTGATATTAATACAATTTAATAAATAATTAATGGAGGATAAATTTGTTACAAATGTATTATTTTAGGGTTTAAATTAGTTTGGAATAAATTTGCCCAGCAGGAACGCCTAGTTATCTTGATTTGGAGTAAGCAACTTGAACCGACAACTCTGAATACAAATACCATTCCACTTAGGAAGCAGAATAACCGTACTAATATAGACCATCGCGAGAGGCCTATACATTTTATTCGTACATGTTTATGTTGGATACACATATGTAGGTGCGTTTTTGAAAGGCAATTTCGGCTATCATTTTACTGATCAAAGCAACGATTCCTTTTGAATCTTTCATTCATCTGGAAACTTGGGCAAGAAGAGCAATGTGTACAGCTTTGGTGTAGTTTTATTCGAGTTAATCACAGGCCACCCAGCCATTAGAAGAAGTCCAGAGGGCAGCAGCATGCACATACTTCACTGGGAGACTACTCATAGAAAGAGGGGACATCCAGAGCCTTGTCGCTCCAAGGTAAACGGCCAATTCAACATCAATTCTGCATGAAAAACGGTGGAGATAGCCATGTTGTGTGCGCCGACGATAGTGGTCCAACGGCCAGACATAGACCGTGTTCTGTTGGAACTAAAAGAATGCTTGACGGCAGAGATCAGTTCAGGAAGAAGTGAAGGAATGGGAAATAGTAAGAGACGAAGTGAGTAATTTGAGATGACCTTAATTGACATTGATAGCGCTCCGAGTGCTCGTTAACCATACTTTGTCTATAAAGGTTATCATGTCCACCTTCCTTGTAAAGTTGATTATTGGATCGAACAGATTTGAAAACTTACGAACAAAGTCTGCCCTTGTGACTTTAAATTGAGAGTGTTGTGTATTGGGGTTGTTGCTTTTATAACTTTGTGAATAAATGAGCGAATGGTGAGTTCAATTGACACTTTGGCCCCTCTTTACAAGGCTCCAAACTGTACAGCCATCAAGACGTTGATAGCTAGCCTTGGTCAGTTATCCATGTGAACCCCTGTATAATGAAGCAGAGGAAAAATGAATTTCTTTCATTGTGATACTATCTGTTTTATAAACCCAGTCATCTTTTGACAATCTTTGCCAACCACAACCACCTAACTACTAGCCACCTGGCCATATCAGTGTCGCCTTTCATCAAACAAGAGGATATAGAGAGCATCACGGATCAGAGGCTACAAGGGCGGTTCAGCACCGCATCCGCTTGGAAACTAGTCGAGGCAGCAATGCCGTGCTTGGCCGTGACTACGAACGAGAGGCTGAACATGAACCTGCATGCTGTTGGAGCTGAAGGAATGCTCGACTCTTTTTAGGCGAGGTATTTGATGGACCAAGGGATTATGTTCTGCTTCAACCTTCACGATCGCTGCTTATGATTTGGATAAATGCCTGAAAAAAAGTCCCACGAGACAGTGCTTATTGTGCTCCAAAACCTCCCTTTGGGTTTTGTAATTGCGGACGATGTGATTTTCTTTGATGATATGATAGCATTTCAATGTTTTGCATGTACCACATCCGCCTATGAACTCAGTGAGAGACGATATTGAAGAAAGGAAACTGCTGCTTTGCACTGAAAGGACAAAAATTACTTTATATCTATCGGCCGAGTAATCTAACGAATCTTTTAGCACATGTCATTTAAGCTAGTAAGGCCCTGTTTGTTAATGTTCTTTTTTTCTGTTCATGAACAAAAATCCTGTTTTTTTGTTCCAAGAACAAAAAAAGAACAGAAACGCGTTTGTTTGCGTTTTTGTTCCAAATCTATTTTTTTGTTCCCAGGAACACATTTGGAATGTAAACGAGAAACAAGAAAAACATGTTTATTGTTTCTGGAACAATTTTTAAAAACAAATTTTCTCTCTCCTCTCTTTTTCTTCTCTTTTTTTTTTCTTCTTTTTTTTTTCTTTTTTCTTTGGTTGGTCGCCGGCCTTGGCCATGGCCGGCAACCGACCATCGATGGCTGGCGACGCCGTCGAGGTCCAGCGACCCCTCCGGAGCGTCGCCGGCCCCTGGCGAGGCTCGGCCTTGCCTTGGCTAGGCGAGCTCGGGCTCGCCCAGATCCGGCAAGTCGGAGCTCGCCCGGCCCCGGCGAGGCTCGCCGGCCCGGCGATGGCCCGGCGAGGCCGAGCCTCGCCGGTGGCTGGGCAAGCTCGGGCTCGCCCGGATCCGACGAGCCCAAGCTCACCTAGCCAAGGCGAGGCCGAGCCTCGCCGGCGTGGGGTAAGGCTAGGTGAGCTCGAGCTCGCCGAATGTGGGCAAGCCCGAGCTCGCCCAGCCAAGGCAAGGTCGAGCCTCGCCCAACCACGGCGAGGCTTGGCCTCGCCGGGGCCAACGAGCCTCGCCATGGCTCGGCGAGGCCGCTGGCCCTCATTTGCTGGTCACCGGCCATGGCCGAGGCCGGCGACCAGCCAAAAGAAGAAAAAAGAAAAAAGAAAGAAAAATAAGAAAAATAAAATAAAATAATTAAAAAATTAAAAAGAAACAAAAAAAGAATACAAATTTACCAAACGTGTTTCTGTTCATTTTTATTCCCGGAACAAGTTTACCAACCGCCTTCTTCTGTTAAAAAATTGTTCCTCGGAGCAAAAATAGTTTTTATTTCTATTCACTAGAACAATTTTTGAATAGAAATGTTACCAAACGTGCCTTAAATGTGTGCACGTCTTGCGTGTTCCCAAAAGAAAAATAAAAAAACTCTTTAAGGGCCTGCATGTTTGTGTTCATTTTTTTTGTTCATGAACAAAAACCTGTTTTTTCGTTCCGAGGAATAAAAAATTGTTCATGAACACAAAACCTATTTTTTCGTTCCGAGAATAAAAAAAAAGAACAGAAACGCATTTGTTTGCGTTTTTGTTGGTTCTTTTTTTATTCCTGGAACAAGTTTACCAAACGCATTTTCTATTTCTGTTCCCTAGAATAATTTTTGAATAGAAACACAAACAAATGCACCCTAAGTATTAAGTCAAGCCACCTAATGAATTCATAAGAATCTACAATGATATTGTTTCAATATAGAATGAAAGAGAAATATGGGGCAATATTTGTTCTGATACCTTGATGTGTAGGCGCAACTCCTGTTGGCCGTTCATCGTAGAAATCTAGCTTCACTTATCTGATATTGCAAATAACTTGAAAACATGGCATTGATTCACATATTCATGCCCAATTGAAATGTTCACCCACATTAGTCCGGTTTGTCTGATGTTCCTTTTTGCAAATTCTTGCCAGATCAAGTATCTCTTAGACTCTCAATATGTGACAGCACAACATACGTCGAAATATTTTTTTCTCAACGTTCTTTGATAGTTCAGGCTTTTGCATTAATTGGTCAAGTTACATATTCATTAATAGCACCATGGCGATAAAATTAACTTTCTCAGCGGATGAGGACAATAGCGAACAGGATTTTACATCTTTCTTGTTTTTGAAACTCCTTATTTCTCTACTCCCCAGCAGCACACAACCCTAATGTTTTGAGCTGGAGCCAAAGGCTACAAATCGCAAACGATGCAGCTCAAGGTACATAAAGTAGTTTGACGAAAACCTTTGCTCACATTTCCACGAGTTGAGCTACACAACACATTTCATTAAGTTTTCTCTGTTGGTGGTGCAGGGTTGTGAATATCTGCATTATGGCTGCAAACCTCCCATTATCGGTGCTTGTGTTTCTCCATTCGATGGAGGCGGGGGCCGTCGTGGTGGTAGGGGCCGAGAGACGACCTCTGGCTGGTGGGGCGTGGGGTTGAGGTCTGTGATGGAGGCGGGAACCCTGTGGATAGACGGATTCTTCCAGTACTGTTGCCCGGCGGTGGGCATGCACTTGAGGTTCTCGTTGACATGAACGATCCGGTTGGTCTCGCTCGGGTCCAGTGCGAAAAGTCTTCGAATCTCCTGGACAAAAATCGTTTTTTATTCTTATTTCCTATTAGGAACAACCCCAATATAGATAGTATTTCCTGAATTATCCGTAGTAAAGTTAAAGCTCACAAAATACAAACAAACAACAATCTAAGGTGAAAAAATTGCCAAAATGGATCTCGGGTTGGATTGGGTATGGGTCTCGTATGAATTGTTATGTTAGTATTACAAAAAAAATGAGTCAAAACGGATTAAATTGATCAATTTAGGTTGAACCATTTTTGACCCAATTTACCTGTTTGATAGGCCCATGTATAAATCACTTTTCTTGCATGAGGTAAAGAGAGAACGTGTTTAAGCATGTCCCATGGAAGCCATAGGAAATGAATTGTGTGCAACAAAGCATGACTTCACATATTTGATATTTGATGTGACATTAGATTTATAAAAGTATTTTTCATTTTATTTGGTAATAATTTTTACCTCGTATGTTTGTGATATGCCAGATTTAATATTTGATGTCTCATTTTTTGTACCGGATGCCCTTCTCCTGTATATACATTTTTCGTAGGGAAAAAACTTTACAATGAGTAACATTCCGGTAATATTTATGCATAGTTAACTCATCACAATCATATAACTTTTCATAAATTAAATCTAGATGGCACACAAGACAGGTTGCAATGAAATTCAAAAATGTCCACCGATTTCAAATGGAGAAAAATTAGTTTAAGCAGAAAGATATATTTGAACTCAAATCAAAGTCAAATCATAGAGGCAAAGTCAAGTTTTTGAGTTAAACAAAATATTAACGTGGGGTTCTTTTTTTTTTTTTTTTTTAAGCTTCATATCATTTAAGCATAATTGATTGCACGTATTTATGAGCTCCAATCAAGAGTTCTCTTGAAAGGTGTATCTAATTTGAGTCCATGTATAAGATCTGACCTGAATTGGATGAGGCGGACTGGAATTCTTAACTAAATACCTATTGGAGTCATGCCTTAGGAGTTCAGGCAAGATAAGGGTTGTTTCTTTACTTTTCTTAATTTCTTTGGAGCGGTGACAATTACGTAAAGATCCAGGATTCATCAATCAAGAGATTGACTCCTCTAAAAGGCCGCTGCTAAGGCGTACAAGCGACGCTACTGTTGATTGGCCATATAAAGAGAATGGTTCAATTTCTTCTTGATTTTAAGCTGCATAGAAAAAAATAGAAAAGGACGAAAACAATAGAGGTCTTCCTTTTAAGTATTGAAAACACTCAAACTTACACGCAATTGTTACTCTGTAATTCTTGGATTGATCAGTGGAATTTTCTCTAACTAGCCTTTCCTGTGGTGTAGGTATCGATACTCTGATCAAAATACATAAATATTTGGTATCCCCTATCATTTCTTGTAAATCTCTCTGATAATTTCATATTGATTTAATTGTAAGATTCGGTGAGTTTCTGCATTTATTTAATAAGAAGCTTCAATCGAAGAGTACTTGAATCTCTTGTTATTGTTATAATTAATAAATAGTAAACACAAAAACCTCATAAAAGACATTGACTTAATCCGAAAGTGGCTAATTTCATTAACCAATTAAATTAATGCATTGTGTCGTGGATCAATTTTTCATAAACCATCAAGCTGAAAGATGTGATAGGTGGGGGAATTTATAGCGAGAGAGAAATGAGAAGAGTGTGTGGTGGCGTGTGGTGGTGCCCAGGTGAGGACGTGTCACTTCCTTGTACCCTTGGTAAACATAAAAAGTGTTTAGGTAATGTCCCATGAATAACTTGAGAATCGAATTACATTGCCCACCGTCCACATATTTGACTACATGTCATGTGATCTTGGCATGGATTTCCCACATTCGACATGGTATTAGATTTATAATTCTTACCTTTGAGATCATCAGAATTTCTTACTTTAGTTCTCCCTTTTAGTACTCAAGGCCCTTCTTTTGAATATACATATTCATATAGTGAAAAATATATATTTGACAAGGAATGATTTTCCGATAATATATATATGCTCGGTTAACTCATGGCAATCATATAATTTCTCATAAGTCAATTTCAGGTGATGAACAAGACAAACTATAATCATCTTATGTCAAATTCAAAAAAATTTATTGGTTTCATATGGAGAAAAAAATATTCTAGCAAAAAGATAAATTAAAACTCAAATAGAAGTCAAACTACTATGGCCTCATCTAGACCTCCCTTTTTAATTCCACAGCCATTTAAAAATCCTAAGAAAGTCAAATTTTTCTCATCAATTCAGAACCAGATCGAGCAAAACTCCAATAGGAAGAAATTCTAGATGACCCCTCCCTAACTCCATAAGGGAAAATAGAAAATAAATCAAATTCACAATCGTGCAAGGCCAACATGAGGCTGCAGTTGGTTGGTAGTGGGGGCTCCGTGGGCTTGGCTATTGATAGTGCAGTGTAGTGGTTAAAAGGAAGAAAGGAGGAAGAAGAAAAGGAGAAATGCAAGGCACAGAAGAGAGAGACAATAGACTAAAAGTGAGCCACCATCTAGGCACGTGGCGATCAATGAGCAAGATAGAGAATGACTCACATGAAGATTCAACGCCACCTAATATTTTCTCAGATTCATGTCATTTTGAAAGCACTCGACAAGCTTGTCTAAATTTGCCGTTAAATATCTCAATTGACAATTCAAATTACAAATTTATTAGGGAAAAGTAAAGAAAAGTCAATATTCGACTTAGTTAACTTGTAAAAGAATAATTTTTACTGAGGTGACGGCCACTGTTATAGAGAAAGCACCATCAGTTCATACACACACATACATATAATGAGGAGAACGTCATTCTAGCAATATAGGATCTTAATAGGCGTACTTAGAGAACAACATAAATAAATTCTCTTTTAGTTTTTTATTTTTATTTTATATAGCTATGGATTCTTTGTCTACTTAATTTCTGCTCAATAATGAAAGTTGTCCCTCAAGGGCATTAGAGCTTACCAGGGCATTGCAGTTCTCTTCCTTTCAAGTTGCTACCATGGCTACAAACTCTAAAATATCATCTACCCTCTAACGTTTATGTGCCCAACATTGTTGCATTAAGACCTGATGATACAAAATATACCCTTCGGGAAACCCAAGTACTTTCACTAATTGAAAGTCCAGATTGGTTGGGATTTTCCACCGGGCGCCACTGTTGCTCCACCTAAAATGGTCGATCAAGAGTGTTGGACATAGTTCATCACGTATTTGTGATTGCTACACCACTATCAATATAACATGTATAATAATTTTCTACATTTGCCACTTGGCATGCATTGAACATACTGTATGTATATTCTTTTTCTTCAACATAATAATCTCGATAATTTGTTTTCAACCAACAATGTTTTTTTCTATGTGGCTATATCTTTTACATGAGGGATGTTGTGATTTATTTAGGAAACCAACAATCTTTTTCTAATTGATTTATTTTATTGCAAAAATTGCAGGGTAGATTTTTTCCCCCTTCAAAGAGGTTTCTTCTCCTCTTTTATTTTTCCACAAGCTCCTTGTACCTTAGATTTATGAGACCCCACATTTATTTTAGACTAAAAGTCACTTTTAATGGAATTTTAATCATATAGCATTAATCTTTTTCATCCTCCTAATCTTCCACATTATTGTTTGAGGGTCTCATAATTGTTTATTTTAGCATTTTGAAGAGACTGAAATCTAATGGTTTATGCCTTTATTGCGTCTTGAAACTCTTCTTTTAGTGTGTTCTAAAACTACATATCTAAAATTATATTATGAGTTTGAGCCGTATATGAAATCCGATTTGATTGGAAGATGCCTGTTGGATTAAAAACCAGCACATTTATCCTATTTAGATTAGAACGTAGAGAGTTGGTTGCTGTAATCTTGTCCAAGCCGTCCATCAATTGGAACTCGTTACAGCCAAATCAGTTCTACTCTATTCCTATTCTACACTCATTCTCAGACTTTTGCCCTATCTCGTGCAGGGCGTGGAAGTCGAAACCCACTCCTGAAACTTATGCGTCCCCACTCCATCCTCCCCTGTGAAGGTAGGGATTTGAACCCCTCACCTCCCCTTTCTATGTTGGAAGGGTGGTTACTGGGGTGAATCCCAGTGATTAAAGGAGTTCGTTTATGTTGGTGCTAGTCAGAAGAGAAGAGAGAAACATGGGTTTGTGTCGGCTGTGTGTGCCGTTGACTTCTTCAAGCCTTAAAGTGGAGCTCTCTTTTCGTTGGCGGTACAAAGGAGATGTGAACATCGGGTGAAGTTTGTGAAGAATATCCTTCATCCAATTGAGGCATTTTCTTCGTGAAGACACGAGTGTTTCAAGTTTCCGATGATTTGTTTATCGAGCAATTACCTGAGGTGAAAAACTATGGATTTGAGTATAATCTTGGATAGGGAAACACTTAAACGTTACAAACGATTGTAGGTCTATAATTCTCCAATTGATTACCTGATTATCTGCAGCTGACCCTTTCTTCCTGTGGGGTGGCTGCTGATGGTCAGACTATATTATGTAAATTTTTCTTTATTGTTCCTCATTTTATTTCTATGGTGATTTCGTTCTCTCGCGTTATTTCATTGCATACATTCTTTGGTTTATGCATTATCTTAGAACACGTCTTTGTGATTTTTGCTCCAATGGTTCATGCAAATATTGTTTCCAATAGTGCTTGTTGGATGACATACACGGCCCTTGCAATTTTTTGTAGTTGCTTTGCCCAGAAGCTTACACCTTCCTACGAAGCTGCATATCCTTTGTCTACGATGTTGCATAAGTCTTGTGTCACCAAGAAAGTAATCATTTTAATGCTCCAATAAATATATTTATTTTCTTAGGAAGTAGAAATAGTAGTGAGATAGGGTTGGCCGTTGTTTTTAGGGGTGAACACAACGGGGAACCGGAGAACTTAACCGGCTCCCGATTCCAAGGGAGAAGGTTCCAGTTCCCGGTTCTATTGGGAACCGGCGTTCCTGGTTCGGGAACCGGAGAACCAAATTGGCTCCCGATTCCAAGGGAGAAGGTTCCAGTTCCCGGTTCTATTGGGAATCGGCGTTCCTGGTTCGGTTCCCAGTTCCTACAGGAACCAGAATCGGAACCCAAAAAAACCCTAATTTTTTTTTTCTTCCCTCTTTTGGATCTTCCTTCTCCCTCTTCTCGCGACTCCCCTAGTTCCTTCGTTCATTCTCTTCTCCCCGTCCACTCCAATGTGCAATATAGTGTCCCGACTCCCTCAGGCCCGACTCAGCTCTCTCCTCTCGATGACTCGACGCCGCTCGCCACTCTCAACATCGTGCTTTGACAGAGGTGGAGGCATTTGCGTTTGAAGCAAAAGAGTTGGAGTGTCATGCTTGTGTGTTCTGATCCAAGGATTGTAAATTTGTAACTGTTTGCTTAGAAGCTCTAGAGATTATTCTGAAGGTTGGGGAAGCAGAGAAGGAACAGGGCAATATCGGGGATAATGTCTATGCCTAGATGAGACATATTGCCAGTTCAATGTCGGATATGCATTTTTTGATTTTCCATATTTTCTGGTTGTGAATCCAAAGCTTGTGTTGATAGGATTAGAAATGGAATCATTTACTTGCCCGTTCAGTGAGGAAAATGTAGAGAAAGTTAAACCGGCAAAAATGGAATCATTTACTTGTCCATTCAGGGGAAGACATAGTCACTTGTTTTTCACTAGGTTGCACGGTTTGGGCACAAATGTTTTCAGATCTAACAGTGCCCAAGACCTCATTGTTTAAAGCTAAACTGGCAAAAAGGAGTGGATCGACAGTCTCACATCATTTGTTTTATGTTAATTTAGATGAACAATTATACAGAAAGAAGTAGAAGAAGAAAATCCACCCATATTGGCACAAGTATATATGCTGATTCTGTTCCTTTTACCTATGACAATAACTTATTGTATCTGTGAATTTTGACAGGAAACCTTATGTCCTTGCATGTGAACCGAAGTACAGCTCTGTCGTGGTGAGTTTAAGAACATTTATCTTGCATTATTTGGCTGGTCTAATGGCATTGTGCTAAGCAGCAACCCAAACAAATGAGAAAGTGCAATTGCTCATTATGATCTAATTGCAGGTCATGGTTGTGCTCATTATTCTGGCAATAATTTTCTCTCAACCCTCTGCAAGCAATAACTAATGTGAGTTCTATTAGCATAATATGCTTGACCTATGATTGATCCAAACTTCTCTTATCATTGTCCAACCACTTTTATTCCTTGTTTTTTCAGATGGGATCCGTGGGAACACCAGCAAATCATAGAGATTTTTTTGATGCAGATGCATATATTTATTTATGCTTTTATATACGTTTTGCAATTTGTCCTTCTCCCTCAAATAAAGGGAAATAAGTACAACATCTCACTTTTCTTAAAATTTATTTCAGCCCCAACTTACTAATTCCACATTCTGTCGTTCCTTACTCCTGGAAAATCCATCTGACCTGATACGTTTGGATAACTCACAATATAGAATGGATTAGGATCATTAGCATTTGCACTTGCAACTCCAGTTTTGCATTAGTTGTTTGTACATCTACTTCCAGACCTTAGTAAACTCCTGAAACTACGTGCATTAATATCATATCATGCCAAATTGCTGAGAGTTTGAGGAAAAAACAACAGGATTGAAAGATAGAGAAAGAAAAGGAAACTAAGCAGTTCTCATATCCAATTACGTGCTGAATTGCTCTATTTGTCATCAAAGGAGCTAACTTCTTCACAGATTGAGCTCCTAACAGATTTGCGCTTGTTTGCACAATGCAGGCCGGACAAGATCTCAAATTCATAAGTTTGTTAATGATCGGATGCTTTTCAGTGGGTGCTTTGTTGCTCTTGGTAGGGGTCTAGAGGTTACATTCCTACCATCAAATTGCATGATGTCTCCAAAGTTTTTGGTTATCTGATTGCCCTAACATTTCTCGTTATCCTTTCTTGTGGCTATTGAGCAGTAAAGGGTATGGATTGCCAGGTTGCTGGTGCGCACTTGTTGGATTTCAATGGGTATGGCTAAATTCTTTCTCGTTGGCTTCTTTTTCCAGCATTAGTCACTTGCTAGGAGGCTGAATTTTTATTGTGGAACGTGTCCTTATCGGGACTTGGCTTATTCATGTGATGATGTCAGGCTCAGTTTTTCCCCGCTGTCCAACGCATGCTGTCTCCAGATGGCATACTTCATGAAAATGATTTAAGCAAATAAAAGCCAATCGACCTGAGAGCTACATAGCTCAGATCTGTGTCTAATTTGTCTCGTCAACAAATTAGCAATCATGAAGCTGGAATGAGTCATCGAAAATGAGCTAATGAAACTTCTGGGGAAGAGAATTATGTACACAGATGAGAATAGCTGTGAATCTATACATGTCATGCTAGACAAAGTGTTAAAAGGCCTGGTCTATTGCTGCTTGATTGTTTCTGAATTCTGATGTTGCAGTGTAGAAGAAAGGGGCAAATAATTGGAATGGCCGTGGTTCTGTGACTTTGTCCGGCATCCTTATAGCCAAAAAGCATGGGTCCGCTGGAACTTCAAATGCATTGATTGATTCTTTGTTCCATCAGATCATAATTCTTCTTTTTCGGGTCAAGAAAGATAACTGGTCGATGCTAGTATTCTCTTCTATTTAGTTAAATTCCTTGTCAATAATTCATTTTCTTCTATTGATAGTTTTCATCGTTTTGTATTCTCTCTGATGAATGACAAGCTTGTTTATTATTATTACATTAATTTCCCTTTATTAAACTAAAAATGAAATTAGAAAAAAAAAAAAAAAAAAAACTTGTTGGAGCCTGGAACCAACCTCGGAACCTGTGACAAGATAGATTCCAGGTTCTTGGTTCCGACGGATAGGTTCCAGGTTCCAAAAAATGAGGAACCTGTACCCGAGGGTAGGTTCCAGGTTCCAAGTGGAACTTGTAAGGAACTTGGAATTACTCATCCCTAGTTGTTTCAGCATCGGATATTTGAATGGGTGATTTTAGTTGCAGCTGAATAGTATTCACGCCCAATACCAACCGAATGAGGCCCTGATACCATTGTTAGCTTCTAGTGTTAATATGCTTGTGGGGATTTACTCAGCAAAGGAACAAGGAAGGAGATTATCAAAATGTTTTGTACAAGTGACTCATGGAGCTGTGACTCATGGAGCTGTAGTTCATCTGAACATGAATGAACCAGCATGAAGCCTTTTTATAGTCATTCCTAATCGACTCTTGTGTTAAGAATTTTTGTGACAAACAGAGAAATTTGCTTCATATTTCATGTTGGACAGATTTGTAGCCATTACTTCTAATCACCACCAACTTAGCTAGAACCACTTATTTAAACTACTTACAATAAATCTAGAAACTTGTAGAGTCTTGGCTTTTCTGATTAATTAACCACTAACTTTAAGAAAATTTAATCAACATGAAGTGGTGCAATGGAACAAGATAATTATCATCTGATAATGATATATAAACTGCCAAATGTCCATCGTTTTTTTTTTTTTTTTTGGTAAAAGTACGAATTATATTGATTTTGCCATCCAAATGTCCATCGTTCATAACATTTAGAGAGGGAATTAAGCACAACTGAAAACAGGAGGAAAATCATTTATGACAACAACCAACAGCCAATGAACAGATAATTATCAAGCATCAGCCATTAGGAGAAACGCCCAAAAAATGGCAAAAAGAAATTATTATGCAGAGGCAACGGGAGGGTTCAATAGTAGCTGAGCAGGGTATATACGGTCTGAATTATGGTAAGTGCGAACAGGAAGAAGGCAGCAATGAGAGACAATGTGGTCCAAGGACTCTTGAAGTAGGTGTGATTGAGATTAGCCCTCCATACGTTCCAGCGCAACTGGCAGTGCTCGCTGATCTTCTGTTGCACGTCATCGAATTTTTTGTTAAATGGGAGCGTCACGTCCGTGCACAGAGAGTTGAATAAATCGGCGACTGCCTTGTCGCTTCCGAAATTATTCTGGATGATGCCTTCGGTGTGGAGCAGGGCGACATCCTCCTCATTGTTGATGATTTTGTCCATGAAGGCGACGTAGGATGTGACCTCGTTCCCAGCGTTGATGTGCAAGCGCTCGAACGTCATGACGTTGAGGAACATGGACTCGGTGGTGTCGTCCACCATGAAAAGTGGGAGCTTCAGGACCCCCCCATGAAAGGAGATGTCCTTGAGGCTTCTGGTCTTGCTTTTCTCGAACTTGATCCCGGCCTCGCTGAACTCATTGGCTGACCGGATTATCGGCTCGGCCTCCTCAGAGTGTCCTCGAGGCCGTGGGTCTTCCTCTTTCCGTACGTCCTCTACCTCCTTGGGTCCCATCAGCAGGCCTTGCCTGAAGACGTCCATGACATGCAGGCAACTGTCTAACCCCTTGAACTCTTTTTTTTCATGGGGGAAGCAGAACTTTCCGATGAGCTCGTTGACGTTATCCTGCTTGGTTGGAGTAAAGTCAGTGCATTGAATACGTGTTATGTCGATACTTCCCTCATAAAAAGGGGGAAAAAAGGGAGTCTATTATTGAGGTGATAGATTTAATAATTAAATTGTTAATTCATCTCGAACCATGCATCCTAAACATTTGGAACATTAAATTTAATGGATTTTACGTGAGATCTATCAGAAATAATCAAGATGAATTGTTAGGTGAACATAGTACAGCTGTTTCCACCCGTGTAATAATCTCTCTAATGACTAAGTGAAATCGAAGAAACTAACCTCCTTGCCATCGTTCGCGATGGCAACCAGCTGATACAGCACTAGCAGCGGCAGCTGATTCTCCAGCAGCAGCATGTCCCGTTTTATATACGGGGCTATGTATTGCAGCCTGTGGATGCTGAAGATGGGGTCATCGGGCGCATAGCCATTATTCTTCTCCCCACTTGTCACAGTCCTCATGATCTCGAGCATGAAGCAGCCGTCCGTGATCATCAGCTCCAGGAACTTGCCCCCCGTACCCTCCTTCCACTTCTTCTGGTCCAGCTTGTCGTAGCTGTCCTCGAGCTTATGCACCACCTCCCTCAGGGACTCAAAGAAGCGCTTGAGGGACTTCCCGGACCGATTCACGAAGTGGAGGAGTGCGCGGTGCTTGTGCTCCTCCATTGGACGGAGGTGGACCTCGTCGTAGTGATAGGGGCCGAAAGAGACAACCTGCGGTTGGTAGGCCTCCCAGTTGAGGCGGGTGATGGAGGGGGGAACCTTGTAGATGGACGGAGACTTCCAGCACTGTTGCTCGTCTCTGGACATGCAGTTGAGGTTCTCGTTGACATGAACGATCCAGTTAGTCTCGTTCGGGTCCAGTGGGGGCGGCGAGGGTAACATGGTTCGGGGAGTTTCAGAGGTTCCGCAAGTTTCTGTTCAGGGTGAGAAAAGAGGAGAATCCGTCGGTAGAGGGAGAGAGAGAGAGAGAGAGAGAGAGAGAGAGAGAGAGGAATAGCGTGCGTGAAGTTTGGGGTTGTCCAAGCCCAATGCTGGTCACGTATGTATAAATAGAGTTGTGGCAATGGGTCTTGACCATTTTGCAACTCATATAAAATGAGTTGGATCATGCATGAGTTAATTAAATTTTAATAAAAAAAATTATGAATTTGAATTGTAATGTTTAATTGAATATGGGTTTCAAATGGTCCAGGCTTTTTTTATCCATTTCCAACCCATCTACGCACGGGACTATAATCCACCACAAGGTGGGCCGCAGTCTGACCCTCTCACTCCCAGCAATAAAAGAAAGGGGCCGTCCTTTGGAGAACGTGACAAGTCTGAGTGGGCCCCCCCTCCCACGTGCGAAGAGTCTTCGAATCTCCGGGGACAAAAATTGTCGTTCATTCTTATTTCCCATTAGAAACAACCTCAATATAGATCGTATTTCTTGAATTATCCATACAAAGTTCGCGCTCACAAAACACACAAACAACAACTTAAGGTGAAAATTTTGCTAAAATGGATCTCGGTCGTGTAGGATACGGGTCTCTATGAGTCACTATATTAATATTACATAGATATAGATCAAAACAAATTGAATTGATCAATTTAAGTCGAACCATTTTCAACCCGATTTACCTATTTGACGAGCCCATATATTAATCACTTTTTGTCCACGAGGTAAAGAGAAAATATGTTTAAGCATGTCCCATGAAAGCCGTATGAAATAAGCATGACATCTTGCGATTGTGTCTGAGCCTTTGAGTTTGATGAATTTCACAAGTATCTGCCTAAATTAAAAGGGTTGTTGAATTGAGTATATGTAGGCCCCATTTGGTTCGATATTCTAAATGGATTTTGGGACTCTAAAGTCCCTTGACCAAATATAAATAGCGTTTGATTCTTTTTTGCTCAACTCTGGGGATATATAATTGCATATCTAAAAGGCTTTAAGGACTTTTAGCCCAAAGCAAGTCTAGAGGTTCTTGAAGAAATTGCATTCTCGGAATACAAGTCTTGGCACTCATTCACTATTCACCTTCTTCATTATTTGCACAGAGAAGCCGATTAGAGGCCTATGACTGCTAGCCAAGGGGGTCATGCGCACCAGCAACCGCAACTTGGGTTGCACGACCTTGGGTATCACTTGGGTCACGTGACCTAGGTGATTGTTGGCCTAAGTCGCGCGACCCAGGCAGTGGTTATCAAGTGGTCGTGACCTAAGTAGCACTAACACCGATATGCAACACGATACGACATGACACGTTGACATGTCGTTTCTCAGAAAACATAAAATTCTGACACATCAGGATACGTTGTATATTAAATGTACATTTTTATATATACATAATAAATTATTATTTTTGTGATTATTTTAATCAAATTAGCTTGATTCAAATTCACAAATGAATAAATAATTATAATAATTCTATAATGAATTTACACTAAAAATATCAATCCACCATTTTTTATTATCATTCATTGTTTCAATTTAATAAATTCAACTCCATTCCAATAACCATAAAACTTAGAGGAAAAAAAAAAATAAATAAGTAATCCATATTATGTACTCGAGTGCTAGATGTGTTGGAAGAGAAGAGAAAAAAAAAACTTAAGGTGAATTGTGTATTGTGAGAAGTGAGAGTCATAAGAAAAGAAAAGACTAAGTTTTTCTTCTTTCCTCATTTATTATTTTTGTTATTATTTTTATTTTTCACATATATATTTTGACCTCGTGTGTTGAAAACTTGTATGTTGGAATTTCAACTCCAGTGTCGAAGAGTGTCGAAAAAGTTGACCAGGTTTCAGATTTTTCGACACATGTTTGATCGAGTGTCAAAGAGTATTTAAAAGTGTCGGACATGTGTCGAAGTGTTCAACACGATAGGAAAACTCCCGGAGAGTGTCAGTGCTTCCTAGGTTGCGACCCTCAGGTAATCGTCTTGACCTCAGGCGATGACGCTTGGGTTGCAGCAACCCAGGCATCGGTTGCCTAGGTTTGCATGACCCAAGTGATGCCACCTGAGGTCACCCAAACTTAGGCAAGGCTATTCGAAGGCCAAATGGCCAAATCTCGCCATCGGCGATTGGCCATTAGCTGTTTTAGCCATCGATGGCTGAACTCCACATAAAGAAATTAAAAACTTTTTTTTAAAAAAAATTAGGAAAATTCCTTTTTAAAATGTAATTTTTACCGAACAATATTTAAGCCAAAGGTGTTTTCCAATGCACTTTAAAATTACAATTCATCAAATGCTATTTGTATTTCAGAAAACTCCTTTATCTTAAAGGTATTTGTATTTTTTCAAGGATATTTACCAAAACCAAACCAACCAAGACCTAATGCTAATTGTGGTATGAACTTCGCATATTTGATATTTGATGTGACACTAGATTTATAATAGTATTTTTTTGTTTTATTTAGTAATAATTCTTACCTTGTATGTTTGGGATATGCTAGATTTCTTATTTGATGTCTCATTTTTAGTACTCGATGCCCTACTTCAATATATACATCACTTGTAGGCAAAAAAAAAAAAACTTCACAATGAGTAATGTTCTGGTAATATTTATGCACGATTAGCTCATGACAATCATATAACTTCTCATAAATGAACTTTAGATGGTACACAAGATAGGTTGTAATCATCTTGTGTGAAATTCAAGAATGTCCATTGGTTTCTAATGGAGAAAAGTTAGTTTACACAGAGATATATTTGAATTCAAATCAAAGTCAAATCATAGAGGCAGAGTCAAATTTCGAAGTTAAAACTAAGTATTAAGGTTGGTTTTATTTTTTATTTTTTATTTATTTAGATCATTTAAGCGTAATTGACTGCATGCATTTATTTTTACCGAATAAGAGTTCTTTCAAAAGATATCTCGAGTTTGAACCCTTGTACAAGACCTAACCAAAATTGGATGGGGGGAGCCAAATTCTTGATTGAATACCTATTGGAGTCATTCCATAGGAGTCAACCGAAATAGGATTGTTACTTTACTTTATCTAATTTATCTGGATCCAAGATTGATTAATCAAGAGATTAACTCCTCTAAAGACCATACAAGTGACGCTACTATTGATTGGCCGTATAAAGAGAAGGATTCTATTTTTTCTTGATTTTAAGCCGCATAAATGAAATAGAAAACAATGACAACAGTAGAAATCTCCCTTTCTAAGTATTGGAAACACTCAAGCTTATGAGCAATTATTACTCTATAATTCTTAGATTGATCAATTGAATTTTCCCTGCTGGCTTTTCTTGTGGTATGGGTATCGATACTTAGTTTGAATCATGTAAATAACCGGTGTTATCTATTGTTCCTTGTATATTTCATTGGTGAGTTTTTGCAATTATTTTCTAAGAAGCTCCAATCGAGGAGTACTTGGATCTGTTGTAATTGCTATAATTAATAGAGAGAGATTGGAAGAGTGTTTGGTGTTGTCCAAGTGAGGAGTGTGTCACTTTCTATGCCCTAGGTAAAGATAAAAAGTGTTCAGGTAATGTTCCATGAATAATGTGGGAATGAAATTGCATGCACGACATTCACATAATCTTATGACCGCGTATGAGCCTCAAGATTTAATGAATCTCCCAAGTGTCTTTTTCTTTTTTCTTTTTTCGGTCAAGAATCTCTCGAGTGTCTGCTTCCACTAAAATGTTCATATTGCATTGAGTGGATGTAACGTGATTTGGGTAGGCATCTAAGAAGCACCGATACTCTCTGGGAGCCTTTATATCATATATGATACTTTGATATATGTCCGATACTCAGTCAACAAGTATAAATAAATTCGATACCTAGTCAACTCTTCCGACGAATGAATCTAGAATTTCAACATGTGAGTTCAAAATTCCAACACATGATTCCAACATGCATGGGGTCAATTTTTAAAATTTTCAATAAATGAGGGGTCAAAATGTAAATATGCAAAAAATAAAATAAAAATAAAAAAATCAATAGTGAAAGAAGAAAAACCTAATCTTTTGTTTTCTTCTAACTCTCACTTTCCATGACACATAATTCATCCCCAAGTTCTGTTTTTTTAGACACGATTTGACTTTTAACTCTGAAATGTGGATTACTTATATTTCCTCATCATTAAAATGGAGTTAAATTTGTCAAATTGAAACAATGAATGACATTAACAAATGGTGGATTAATGTTTTTAGCGTAAATTTATTCTACGCTCTTTATTTATTATTTATTTATTTGTGAATTTGAAATTAATCCGGGGCTAATTACTTTAAAAACCCCAACTTTAGGTCTATTCTCAAATCTGCCACAAACTTTTTTTATGTCTTAGAAAAAATCTCAAACTTTAGGTGTAGTCCCAAATTTATCCTCAACTTTTTTTGTGTCTTAGAGAAAATCCTAAATTTTAGGTCTAGTCTCAATTCTACCACGAACGTTTTTTGTCTAAAAAAAAAACCCCAAACCCAAAACTCCAAACTTTAAGTCTAATCCCAAATCTATCTTAATTGTTTTTGTCGAAAAGAAAATCATTAATTTTTACTCCAGTTCTAAATCTGCCCCCGTTAGACCTCTATCCAAAAGTCGTGGTTAGTCCTCCTTAGTTTTTATATCCTAAAACTATTTTATTTTGAAGATAATTTTTCATGTTGCCTTGCCGATGTGGACTAGACCTAATTTGATTAAAATAATCATAAAAATGATAATTTATCATGTATATATAAAGATATGCATTTAATGTACAACGTATCCTAACATGTCAAAGTTCTCTATTTTTTTAGAAATGACGTGTCGACATTTTGTGTTGTACCCCATGTCTCGTGTCGGTGTCGGTGTCGGTGTTAGTGCTACTTAGATAGCCACTTCACTTATTTGACCTGACATTAAATTTATAATTTTTTTACCTTTGGGCTTAGATAATTCTTACTTGGGGTCTCCTTTTTAATACTCAATGCTCCTCTTCCATATGTGTGTGTGTCTATATATATGCAAAAAAAAAAAAAATTGTTTCACAAAAAGTGACTTTCCGATAATATACATGCTCTATTAGCTCATGGCAAATATATAACTTCTCATAAATTAACTTCAAGTCGCATGCAAGTCTAGTTGTAATTATCTTGTGTCAAATTCAAAATTTTCCATTGGCTTCATATGGACTACAACTGATTGTAGCAAAAAGATATATTAAACCTCAGATTGAAGTCACATCAATATTGCAAAGTCAATTTTATAAGTTAAACTGAGTATGGCTGCAGCAAGGAAAGGAATCACCATCCAATGAAGAAATCAAAGGCGCATCACAACCTCCTTTTTTATTCCACAACCATCTCAAATGCCTAAGAATTGTTAGATTTTTCTCACCAATTCATAACAAGAACAAGCAAAACTCCAATAGGAAGAAACTCAAGATGATACCTTCCCTAACTCCACAAGGGAAAAAAATAAAACAAATCCAATTCACAATCGGGTAAGGCCAACATGAGGTTGCAGTGTTTGGCATTGGGGACTTCGTGGGCATGGCTATTGACAGTGGCAGTGGCCAAAAGGAAGAAATGAAGAAGAAGAAGAAGAAGAGAAATGCAAGGCAAAGAAGAGAGAGACAAGACTTTGAAAGTGGACCACCGTCAAGGCACATGGTGATCAATTAGGGGGATGGAGCGTGACTCACATAAAGATTCAATACCACCTAATATTTTCTCATATTAGATAAAAGATTCATGTCATTTTAAAAGGACTCCACAAGCTTGTCTAAATCCGCTCTTAATTAGCTCAACCACCCTAGCTAACTTTTATTAAATCTTAAATTGGATTGGGTCACCTTTTGCTCTGTTACTAGTTTTTTTTTCTTTGACCTATTATCTGCTTAACGAGAGTGAAGCGGTTCTAGTCCAAAATCTAAATTTAATATGACATATTCGAAAATAACAAAGTTCAACAACTTTTTAATTTTTCTCAAAACAACTTTTCCTTCATTTTCTTTTCCTCTTTTAATTTTCCCCTTTCCTTTCAACATCTCCCTCCCTCCCTCCCTCCATCCCCCCCTCCACTATACTTGTTTATGTTCTTTACCCTCACTTTTTATTCCCATATATAAAAAGGTCAAAAGAAAGTGTGGACTCAAAAGATCACATCGAAGTCGTGCACAATTCAAGTACACTAGAATAACAGCATTGAACTCGACTTGGAATGATATGTCTAGACTTGGAATGATATGTCTATCATTCATATTTTACATTACAATGGCCTCTAATCATCATATTAATGAAATAGAGCTTATGCAACTTTCATTGAAATGAGAAAAATCAACTTTTGAAGTTCCCTATTTATAAACAAAATTTTCACATATCAAACATCATATATTCCCTTAATTTCATTCAAAAAGATACTATTTCACAAGTGATAGTTAGATTGGATCAATAGAAACATGACAATTGCCCCTGTAAGAAGACTCTGGTGTGTCTCACCATATGAGCGGCATATCAATTGCAATCATACGAGAGATGCCGCCCCCTTTTATAGTTGGCAAATTACGAAGTCCTTAATTCCAACCACGGAAAATTGACTTGTGGATCATTTCAATACCGAGCGGGTGATGAACCCTTGTCTACTATTTGTTGTCATATATCGTGCTTCTATTTTCTTGGGGCATATGATAGCTGGATTATATTCCCAACAATGAAATCTAAGGACAATTTTGGGTTTATAGAAGATGATGATCCTACAATTTTTTAACGATGTTCCCCACAAGTGTTGAAAATCCGATGTGTCATCACATTTGTGATGAAAGTTTTTTAAAAATTTATAACACTCAAGTGATCGATTGAAAGTTATAACACTCAAGTAAATGTTATTTAAAATTCATGGCACTCAAGTGATTAGAAAAACAAAATTAGAAAAACAAATTATGGTACTCAAGTGATTGATATATGAAAATTCTGACACTTGTCAAATCCTTATCCTAAAAAAGAAAAATCAAGTTGCAGTCGATAAGACTTGGGTACATATGTCGGCCTAGCAATCTCATAATAAGAGAGTTACATGTGCTGGCCTAGCAATTAGTTAAATCCTTGGGAATTACTTTGGTTGAGTCGCGATTGAGAGATTTCACAATCAGACGGGCCAAAGAATTTCAAAAGAGATAAAATATTTTATTCATACGGCATTTCTCTTGGCATTCTAGCACTGCTATGATTGTTAAACACATAAAAAGTAGACACAAAAATCTCATAGAAGATGTTGACATATTCCGAAAGCGACTAATTCAAACCACTCAAATAAATGTGGGAAGAGTGTTTGGGGGTGCCCAAGTGAGGAGTGGGTCACTTTTGTTGGCACGTAGTTAAGACAAAACGTGTTTTGGTAAAGTCCTATGAAAAATGTGGGAATTGAATTGCATGCATGCCATCCACATAATCTTACGACTGTATACATGCCTTGGCATATAATGAATAGTCTCCCGAGTGGCATGTGATGTGATTTGGGTGCAAACTTCACATGTTTGGCGTCACATTAGATTTATAATTTGTACCTTTGGGATGATCTAAATTTCTCACTTGGGATCTCCATTTTAGCACTCAGTTGTCTTCCTCTGTACATACATCTCATGTAGTGAAAAAAGAACAATAATTCACAAAGAGATTTTCCGTTAATATATATGGTCAGTTACCTCATGGCAATCATAAATTCTCATAAATCAATTTCAAGTGGCGTATAATCATCTTGTGTCAAATTCAAAACTTTTTGTTGGCTTCATACGGAGAAAATTTGATTCTAACAAAAAGAAAAATTAAATCTCAAATCAAAATCAAACTAGTATTGCTAAGTTAATTTTATAAGTTAAGCTAAATATTTGCGCTACTGATAAGGGAGTCGCCATCTAATGAAGAAATCAAAATGCACATCAAAACCTCCCTTTTTAATTCCACAACCATCAAAATGCTTAAGAAAAGTCAGATTCATAATAATAAGACTTGAGAGAGGCCGTTAGGCAATGTAAGAGCCATCTCATAAGAGAGTTATGTATGTCGGCCTAGTAATTAGTTAAATCCCTTGGGAATTACTTTTAATTCAAAAAACCCTCCCTTTTTAATTCCATAACCATCAAAATACTTAAGAAAAGTCAGATTTTTCTGACGAGTTCAGAACCATAACAAGAAAAACTCCAATTGGAAGAAACTCAAGATGACCATCCCATAACTCCACAAATGAAAAAAAAAAAAAACAAAACAAAAACGAAACGAAACGAAACAAATCCAATTCACAATTGGGCAAGACCAACATGAGGTCGCAGTAGTTGGTGGTAGGGGCTCCATGGGCATGGCTATTGATAATGGCAACATTTTCATTGAAATGAGAAAAACCAACTTTTAAAGTGTTCCTATTTATGATCAAAATTTTCACATATCAAACATTATAAATGCCCTTAGTTTCATTCAACAAAATATTATTTCGCAAGCAATAGTTAGATTGGATCGGCGGAAACATCATAATCGCTCCTGTAGGAAGGCTCCGATGTGTCTCACCATGTGAGGGACAGTTCAATAGCAATCATACAGGAGACGTCGCCCCCTTCTATAGCTGGCAAATTACGAAGTCCTTAATTCCAACCACTAAAAATTGACTTCTTGGTCATTTCACTAACGAGTGCATAATGAGCCCTTTGTCTACTAATTGTTGTCATATATCATGCTTCCATTTTAATGGGGCATATGGTAGCTAGATCATGTTCCCAATAATGAAATTGGAGGACAATTTTGGGTTTAGAAATCTCATAATTTTTTTTAGACGTTACCCGCAAGTATTGAAAATCCGATGTGGCATCACACTTGTGATGAGAGTTTTTTAAAAATTTATAACGTTGAAGTGATCGATTAAAAGTTAAAACACTCAAGTTAAAATTATCTAAAAGTCATGGTACTCAAGTGATTGGAAAAACAATTATAGTACTCAAGTGATTGTTGTACAAAAATAATGACATACATCGAATCCTTATCCCAAAAATGAGAAATCAAGCAGCAATTAGTAAGACTTGAGAGAGGCCATTACACTGTGTAAGAGACATCTCATAAGAGAATTATACATGCCCGCCTAGCAATTAGTTAAATTTCTTGGGATTTACTTTGGGCGAGTCGCGATAGAGAGTCTTCACAATTTCAAATGGGCCAAGGAATGTCAAAAGAGATAAAATATTTTATTCATACAACGCTTCTCTCGACATTCCGACACTGCTATGATTAATAAACACTTATACAGTATACTCAAGGATCTCATAAAAGTTGTTGGCATATTCCGAGAGCGACTAATTTAAACAAATCGAATTAATGTGGGAAAATTGTTAGGGGGTGCCCAAATGAGGAGTGGGTCACTGTTTTTTGCACCAAGTAAAGACAAAAAGTGTTTAGGTAATGTCCTACAAAAACATGAGAATCGAATTGCATGCACCCATCCACAAATTCTTACGACCGTGTACGTGCCTTTGGATATAACAAATCATCTCCCGAGTGGCTCCCTAAGCTAAATGCTTGTATTGAATTCAGTGCATGGTGTGATTTGGATGCGAACTTCACATATTTGGCATCACATTAGATTTATAATTTGTACCTTTTGGATGATCTAAATTTCTTGCTTGGGATCTCTATTTTAGTACTCATTGCCCTTCCTCCGTGTATACATCTCATGTAGCGAAAAAGAGAACAATAATTCACAAAGAGATTTTCCTTTAATATATATGGTCAATTAGTTCATGGCAGTAATAAATTCTTATAAATCAATTTTAGTTGGTGAATAAGACAAGTTGTAATCATCTTGTGTCAAGTTCAAAACTTTTACTTGCTTCATATGGAGAAAAATTGACTTTAGCAAAAAGATAAATGAAATCTCAAATCAAAGACAAACTAGCATTGTAAAGTCGATTTTATAGTGTTAAACTAAATATTTGTGCTGCTAGGAAGGGAATCATCATCCAATGAAGAACTCCAAATGCACATCTAAACCTCCCTTTTTAATTCCACAACCATCTAAAATGCCTAAGAAAAGTTAGATTTTTGTCACCAATTCAGAACCATGACAAGCAAAACTCCAATAAGAAACTCAAGATGACCCCTCCCATAACTCCATAAATGAAAAGAGAAAACAAATCCAATTCACGATTGGTCAAGGCCAACATGAGGTCGCAATGGTTGGTGGTAGGGGCTTCATGGGCATGGCTATCGACGGTGGCAATGGCTAAAAGGAAGAAGAAGAAGAAGAAGAAGAGAAATGCAAGGCATACCAAAGACACGACATGGAAAGTGGACCACTATCTAGGCACGCAACAATCAATGAATGGAATAGATCATGACTGACGTTAAGATTAAACATAATTTAATTTTCTCTCATGTTAGATAAAGGATTCATGTCATTTTGAAAGAACTCGACAAACCTATCTAGACATGCTCTTAATTACCTCAACCACCCTAACTACTTTTATTAAATCTCAAATTGGGTAGAGTCACCTTTCGCTTCATTACCAAATTTTTCACTTCGACATGTTATCTAAATTTTGAAATTAATTAGACATATTGAAGATAACGAAGTGTGACAACTTTTACTCTTTTTTTTTTTTAAAAACATCTTTTCCTCCATTTTCTTTTCTTCTTTTAATTTTCCGTTTTCTTTCAACCACTCTCTCTCTCTCTCTCTCTCTCTCTCTCTCTCTCTCTCTCTCTCTCTCTCTCTCTCTCTCTCTCTCTCTCTCTCTCTCTCTCTCTCTCTCTCTCTCTCTCTCTCTCTGTGTGTACATTACTTCTTTATGTTATTTCCCCTAACTTTTTATTCCCATATATAAAAAGGTAAAAAAAAAAAAAGGTACAGACTCAAAAGATCACATCAAAATCATGCACGATTTGAAGTATATTAGAATATCTAAATTCGACTTAGAATGATATGTCTCTCATTCATATTTACATCACAATGGCCTCTATTTATTATATCAACAAAATAGAGATTATGCAACACTTTCATTAAAATGAGAAAAATCAACTTTTAAAGTGTCCCTATTTACGAACAAAATTTTGACATATCAAACATTATAAATCCCCTTAATATCATTGAAAAAGATATTATTTCACAAGCGATAGTTAGATTGGATCAGCCAAAACATCAGAATTGCTCCTGTAGGAAGGCTCTGGTGTGTCTCACCAATATGAGGGCCAGTTCATTCGCAATCATACGAGAGATGCCACCCCCATCTATAGCTAGCAGATTACAAAGTCCTCAATTCCAACTGCTGAAAATTGACTTGTGGTTCATTTCAATATCGAGCGGGTAATGAGCCCATGTCTACTGATTGTTGTCATATATCACACTTCCATTTTCTTGGGACATATGGTAGCTGGATTATGTTCCCAATAATGAAATCGGAGGACAATTATGGTTTTAGAGAAGATGATAATCCCATAATTTTTAAAGACATTCCCGCGAATCTGATGTGGCATCACACTTGTGTTGAGAGTTTTTTTTTAAAAATTTATGACACTCAAGTAATCAATTGAAAGTTACAACACTGAAGTGAATGTTATCTAAAAGTCATGGCACTCAAGTGATTGGAAAACCTAGTTATGGTACTCAAGTGATTGTTGTGCAAAAATTATGACATTTATCGAATCTTTATCCTAAAAATGAGAAATCAAGTTGCAGTATGTAAGACTTGGGAGAGGCTGTTACACAGTGTAAGAGCCATCTCATAAAAGAGTTATACGTGCTTGCCTAGCAATTAGTTAAATCCCTCAGGATTTACTTCGGGCGAGTCGTGATAGAGAGTTTTCACAATTTCAGAGAGGCCAAAGAATTTCAAAAGAGATAAAATATTTTATGCATACAGCGCTTCTCTCAGCATTCCCACACTACTATGATTAATAAACACTTAAACATTATACTCAAGAATCTCATAAAAGTTGTTGGCATATTACGAAAGTGACTAATTCAAACAAATCAAATTAATGTGGGAGAAGTGTTTGGGGTGGCCCAAATGAGGAGTGGGTCATTGCTTTTTGCACCAAGTAAAGATAAAAAGTGTTTAGGTAATGTCCTACAAAAAAACGGGAGAATCGACTCGCATGCATGCCATCCGCATAATCTTACAACCGTGTACGTGCCTAAGGATATAATGAATTATCTCCCAAGTGGCTGCTAAGTTAAACGCTCGTATTGAATTCAGTGCATGTGATGTGATTTGGGTGTGGACATCACATGTTTGGCATCACATTGGATTTATAATTTGTACCTTTGGGATGATCTAAATTTCTTACTTTGGATCTCCATTTTAGTACTCAGTGCCCTTCATCCATGTATACATCTCATGTAGCGAAAAAGAGATCGCTAATTCACAAAGAGATTTTCCTTCAATTTATATGGTCAGTTAGCTCATGGCAATCATTGATTCTCATAAATCAATTTCATGTGGTGAGTAAGACAACTTATAATCATCTTGTGCCAAGTTCAAAACTTTTACTTGCTTCATATGGAGAAAAATTGATTTTAGCAAAAAGATAAATTAAATCTCAAATCAATGTCAAACTAGCATTGCAAAGTTGATTTTATAAGTTAAACTAAATATTTGTGCTACTAGGAAGGGAATTACCATCCAATGAAGAAATCCAAATGAGCATCAAAACCTCCCTTTTTAATTCCACAACCATCTAAAATGCCTAAGAAAAGTCAGATTTTTCTCACTAATTTAGAATCATGACAAGCAAAACTCTAATTGGAACGAACTCATGATAACCCCTCCCAGTATCCGCAAATGAAAAGAGAAAACAAATCCAATTCACGATCGGCCAAGGCCAACACGAGGGTTTGGTGGTGGGGGCTCCGTGGGCATGGCTATCGGCAATGACAATGGCTAAAAGGAAGGAAGAAGAAGAAGACGAGAAACGCAAAACATAGAAGAGAGAGACAAGAGATGGGAAGTAGGCCACCATCCAGGCATGTGACAATCACAATCAATGAATGGAGTAGATCGTGACTGACGTGAAGATTCAATGCCATCTAATTTACTCTCGAACTAGATAAAGGATTCATGTCATTTTGAAAGAACTCAACAAACCTATCTAAATATGCTCTTAATTACCTCAACCACCCAAACTACCTTTTATTAAATCTCAAATTTGGTTGAGTCACCCTTCGCTTCATTACCGGATTCTCTTCGACATGTTATCTAAACTTCGAAATTAATTTTACATATTCGAAGATAACAAAGTATAACAACTTTTAAATTTTTCTCAAAACAACTTTTCCTCCATTTTATTTTATTCTTTTAATTTTTCCTTCTCTTTCAACAACTCTCTCTCTCTCTCTCTCTGCAATACTTCTTTATGTTCTTTCCCCTAACTTTTATTCCCATATATAAAAAGGTAAAAGGAAGTGCAGACTCAAATGATTAGATCTATCTAAATATGCTCTTAATTACCTCAACCACCTTAACTACCTTTTATTAAATCTCAAATTGGGTTGAGTCACCTTTTGCTTCATTACAAGATTCTCTTCAATTGCTATCTAAAATTCAAAATTAATTAGACATAGTCGAGGATAACGGGGAAAATCTCAAATAAGGACCTAAAGTGTCCTCATTTTCTTAAAAGATGACCTAAAGTGGAGTATGTTTCAAATAAGGACACAAAGTAGTTATTTAATATCAAAGAAGGAATTGACTTGTCAACCAGTGAACAGATGCATCTCTGATGCTTATTCCGATGACCAA
The DNA here is from genome assembly GCA_014182515.1 of Eucalyptus microcorys. Taxonomy (NCBI): domain Eukaryota; kingdom Viridiplantae; phylum Streptophyta; class Magnoliopsida; order Myrtales; family Myrtaceae; genus Eucalyptus; species Eucalyptus microcorys. Next base: position 21,580,205 of record CM024571.1, read on the forward strand.
GTCAAGGGTATTTTCGTCCCAAAAAATTTATTTTTTCATTTTCCTTTTCCCCTGTTCATCTTCTTCCTCATCTCACCCATGCTTGTCCCTATTCACCATCTTCTTCATCATTGCAAGCGACAACATGGGCGTAACAATGTCTTCTTACATTCAGCAACGAACATGAAGAACAGAGCTCAAGCAAGTGAAAAAGCCTAAGCACAAGCCGACATAAGCTCCGATTAAGCTCACCATCACTTCAGATCGCTCACCTTGAGAAAGCAATCGAAGAAGACAACTGCAATCTTGCCGTCAGCGAGTGCGCCAACGCCCGCCTCGCTACAGAGCTCTACAACCGAGTCCACCGCTCTCAAATGAGTCTTGACGTAGCAATTGAATGGCCAAATGCAGACCTTGGTGTTGCTCCCGAGACACTCCAACAACGGCAATGCGTCTTGCTCGATAACGCTCATTGTCCCTTCGTCCTCGTTCGGATCGGTCTCCGACGCCGATAGAGGTCGACGAGCGTCATCAAACCCTCGTCGTCCACTGGTAAGGGCCAGCAAGGCCACCCTCGCCAGATCCGGCAAGAGTCGGCCTACAAGACCTCACTTGCAGCCAGCAAGGCCTCAACGGCCCTTGCCCATTGTCGATGATGGGTGTTGAGCCCTCTCTGGCCACATACAAGGCCAACCCTCGCCGACCCTTCCGCAATTCCGATGTTCTTGATCTAGGCAATGCATATTGACGAAGAAGATGATGAATAGGGAAAACCATGGATGGGATAAGGAAGAAGATGAACAGGGGAAAAGGAAAACGAAGAAAGTATTTTTTTTTGGACGAAAATACCCCTGATTGAGTCATTGAAATACGCATCGAAGATGCATCTATTCGCCGGCTAGTGAGTCAAGTTCCTTCTTTGAGACTAAATGGTTAATTTGGATCCTTATTTGAGACAGACTCCACTACAGGTCCTCTTTTGAGAAAAGGTAGGCACTTTAGGTCCCTATTTGAGATTTTCCCAAGATAACAAAGGACAATGACTTTTAAATTTTTCACAAAACAACTTTCCTCCATTTTCTTTTCTTCTTTTAATTTTTCCTTTTCTTTCAACAGCTCTCTCTCTCTCTCTCTCTCTCTCTCTCTCTCTCTCTCTCTCTCTCTCTCTCTCTCTCTCTCTCTCTGCAATACTTCTTTATGTTTTTCCCCTAAATTTTTATTCTTATATATAAAAAGGTAAAACAAAGTGCATACTCAAAAGATCACATCGATGTCATGCCCCTAAATTTTTATTCTTATATATAAAAAGGTAAAACAAAGTACATACTCAAAAGATCACATCGAAATCGTGCACGATTCGGAGTATGATAGAACATCTTAATTCAACTTAGAATGATATGTCTCTCATTCATAAATTACATTACAATGGCCTCTATTTATTATATCAATTAAATAGAGCTTAGGAAACACTTTCATTGAAATGAGAAAAATCAACTTTTAAAATGTCCCTATTTACGAACAAAATTTTCACATATCAAACTTTATAAATTCTTTTAATTTTATTTGATAATATATTAATTTCGCAAGCGATAGTTAGATTGGATGAGCAAAAACATCATCATCGCTCTTGTAGGAAAGCTCTAGTGTGTCTCACCATATGAGGGGCAGTTCATTCACAATCATACGAGAGACACCGTCCCCTTCTATATCTGGCAGATTACGAAGTCCTTAATTCCAACCGCTGAAAATTGACTTGCCTGTCATTTCAATATCGAGCGCGTGGTGAGCCCTTGTCTACTAATTGTTGCACATACATGCTTCCATTTTCTTGGGGCATATGACAGCTGGATTACGTTGCCAATAATGAAATATGAGGAAAATTTAGGGTTTAGAGAAGATGATCATCACATAATTTTTTAAAGACGTTCCCCTCTGGCATCACACTTACGGTGAAAGTTTTTAAAAATTTATAACACTCAAGTGATTGTTGTAAAGTGATAAAATTGAAGTTTATATTATTTAAAAGTCATGGCACTGAAGTGATTGTCAAAACAAGTTATGGTACTCAAGTGATTGTTGTATGAAAATTCTAACATGCGTCAAATCCTCATCCCAAAAATGAGAAATCAAGTTGCAATTGCTAAGACTTGGGAAAGTCCGTTATGCAGTGTAAGAGCCATCTCATAACAGAGTTATACACGCCCACCTAACAATTAGTTAAATCCCTTGGGATTCATTTGGGGCGAGTCACAATAGAGAGTTTTCACAGTTTCAGACGGGCCAAAGAATTTCAAAAGAGATAAAATATTTTATTCATGCAGTGTTTCTCTTGGTATTCTAGCATTGCTATGATTAATAAACACTTAAAAAGTAAACAAAAAAATCTCATAAAAGATGTTGACATATTCCAAAAGCAACTAATTCAAACCAATCAAATTAATGTGGGAAGAGTGTTTGGGGGTGCCCAACTGAGGAATTGCTCACTTTTTTTTCCACTAGGTAAGTCAAAATTGTTTAGATAATGTCCTATGAAAAACGTGGGAATCGAATTACCTAGATGCCATCCGCATAATCTCACGACCATATACGTGCCTTGAGATATAACGAATCCTCTCTCAAGTGGCTCCCTAAGCTAAATGCTCGTATTGAATTCAGTGCATGTGATGTGATTTGAGTGTGGACTTCACATGTTTGGCGTCACATTGGATTTATAATTTGTGCCTTTGGGATGATCTAAATTACTTACTTGAGATCTCCATTTTAGTACTCAGTGTCCTTCATCCGTGTATACATCTTATGTAGCGAAAAAGAGAACATTAATTCACAAAGAGATTTTCCTTCAATTTATATGGTCAGTTAGCTCATGGCAATCATAGATTCTCATAAATCAATTTCAAGTGATGAGTAAGACAACTTATAATCATCGTGTGTCAAATTGAAAACTTTTACTTGCTTCGTATTGAGAAAAAAGGATTTTCGCAAAAAGATAAATTAAATCTCAAATCAATGTCAAACTAGCATTGCAAAGTCCATTTTATAAGTTAAACTAAATATTGGTGCTGCTGGGAAGGGAATCGCCATCCAATGAAGAAATCCAAATGCCCATCAAAATCTCCCTTTTTAATTCCACAACCATCTAAAATGCCTAAGAAAAGTCAGATTTTTCTCACCAATTCAGAACCATGACAAGCAAAACTCCAATCAGAAGGAACTCAAGATGACCACTCCCGGTACTCCACAAATGAAAAGAGAAAACAAATCCAATTCATGATTGAGCAAGGCCAACACGAGGTCGCAGTGTTTGGTGGGGGGGGACAATGGGTATCGACAATGACAATGGCTAAAAAGAAGGAAGGAAGAAAGAAGAAGAGAAATGCAAGGCATAGAAGAGAGAGACAAGAGATGGGAAGTAGGCCACCATCCAGGCACGTGACGTTCAATGAATCGCGTAGATCATGACTGACGTGAACATTCTATGCCATCTACTTTTCTCTCTCTCTCTCTCTCTCTCTCTCTCTCTGCAGCGCAATACTTCTTTATGTTCTTTCTCCTAACTTTTATTCCTATATATAAAAAGGTAAAAGAAAGTGCAGACTCAAAAGATTAAGACCTACCTAAATATGCTCTTAATTGCCTCAACTACGCTAACTACCTTTTATTAAATCTCAAATTCGGTTGAGTCACCTTTCGCTTCATTACCAGATTCTCTTCGACTTCTATCTAAATTTCGATATTAATTAGACATATTCGAGGATAACGAAGTACGACTTTTAAATTTTATTTTCTTCTTTTAATTTTTCCTTTTCTTTCAACATCTCTCTCTCTTGCACGATTCGGAGTATGATAGAATATTTTTAATTCGACTTAGAATGACGTCTGTCATTCATATTTTACATTACAATGGCCTCTATTTATTATATCAGCGAAATAGAGCTTGTGCAACAATTTCATTGAAATAAGAAAAATAAATTTTTAAAGTTTCCCTATTTACGAACAAAATTTTCACATATCAAACTTTATAAATTCTCTTAATTTCATCAAAAAAGATTTTATTTTGCAAGCGATACTTAGATTGGATGAGCAAAAACATCATAATCGCTCCTGTAGGAAAGCTCTAGTGTGTCTCACCATATGAGGGGCAGTTCATTCGCAATCATACGGGAGACACCGTCCCCTTCTATATCTGGCAGATTACGAAGTCCTTATTTCCAACCGCTGAAATTGACTTGCCATTCATTTCAATATCGAGCGCGTGGTGAGCCCTTGTCTACTAATTGTTGCACATATCATGCTTCCATTTTCTTGGGGCACATGACAGCTAGATTACGTTGCCAATAATGAAATACGAGGACAATTTAGGGTTTAGAGAAGATGATCATCACATAATTTTTTAAAGACGTTCCCCCGCAAGTGTTAAAAATCCGACGTGGCATCACACTTATGATGAACGTTTTTAAAAATTTATAACACTCAAGTGATCGACGTAAAGTGATAATACCGAAGTTTATATTATTTAAAAGTCATGGCACTGAAGTGATTGTCAAAACAAGTTATGGTACTCAAGTGATTGTTGTATGAAAATTACAACACGCATCAAATCCTCATCCCAAAAATGAGAAATCAAGTTGCAATTGCTAAGACTTGGGCAAGCCCGTTATGCAGTGTAAGAGCCATCTCATAAGAGAGTTATACGCGCCCACCTAACAATAAGTTAAACCCCTTGGGATTCATTTGGGGCGAGTCGCAATGGAGAGTTTTCACAGTTTCAAATGGGCCAAAGAATTTCAAAAGACAAAATATTTTATTCATGCGGTGCTCACTTTTTTGGCACTAGGTAAGTCAAAAATTGTTTATGTAATGTCCTATGAAAAACGTGGGAATCGAATTACATGCATGCCATCCGCATAATCTCACGACCATGTACGTGCCTTGGGATATAACAAATCCTCTCTCAAGTGGCTCCCTAAGCTAAATGCTCGTATTGAATTTAGTGCATGTGATGTGATTCGAGTGCGGACTTCATATGTCTAGCATCACATTAGATTTATCATTTATACATTTGGGAAGATCTAAATTTCTTACTTGGGATCTCCATTTTAGTACATAGTGCCCTTCCTCCGTGCATACATCTCATGTAGCAAAAAAGAGAATTATAATTTATAGAGAGATTTTCCATCAATATATATGGTCGATTAGCTCATGACAATCATAAATTCTCATAAATCAATTTTAGGTGGCCAATTCGACAAGTTATAATCATCTTGTTTCAAATTCAAAACTTTACTCGCTTCATATGGAGAAAAACTGATTCTATCTAAAAGACAAATTAAATATCAAATCAAGGTCAAACTAGTATTGCAAATTTCATTTTATAAGTTGAACTAAATATTTGTGCTGCTAGGAAGGGAATTGCCATCCAATGAAGAAATCAAAATACACATCAAAACCTCTCTTTTTAATTCTACAATCATCTAAGATGCCCAAGAAAAGTCATATATTTTTCACCGATTTAGAACCGTAACAAGCAAAACTCCTATTGGAAGAAACTCAACATGATCCCTCCCATAACTCCACAAATGGAAAAAGAAAACAAATTCACAATCGGTCAAGGCCAACGTGAGGTCATGGTGGTTGGTGGTGGGGGCTCCATGGGCATGGCTATTCATAGTGGCAATGGATAAAAAAGGGAAGGACGAGGAGGAGGAGGAGGAGGAAGAAACTCAAGATGATCCCTCCCATAACTCCACAAATGGAAAAAGAAAACAAATTCATAATCGGTCAAGTCCAACATGAGGTCACGGTGGTTGGTAGTGGGGGATCCTTGGGCATGGCTATTGATAGTGGCGATGGCTAAAAAAAGGAAGGAAGAGGAGGAGGAGAATGCAAGGCGTAGAAGAGAGAGACGAGTTGGATAGTGGGCCACTATCTTGGCACATGGCAATAAATATGAAGTAGATCGTGATTGACGTGAAGATTCAACGCCATTTAATATTCTCTTGTACTAGATAAAAGATTCATGTCATTTCATTCAAAATGATTTTATTTCGCTAGCAATAGTTAGTTGGATCGGTGAAAACATCATAATTGCCCTTATAGGAAGGCTCTGGTGTGTCTCACCATATGAGTGGCCGTTAGTCGTAATTGCATGGGAGATGCTACCCCACTTGTAGCTAGCAGAGTACGAAATCCTTAATTCCAACAGCTGAAAATTGACCCGTGGGTCATTCCAACACCGAGCGCGTGATGAGCCATATCTTGGCACATGGCAATAAATATGAAGTAGATCGTGATTGACGTGAAGATTCAACGCCATTTAATATTCTTTCGTACTAAACAAATGATTCATGTCATTTCATTCAAAATAATTTTATTTCGCTAGCAATAGTTAGTTGGATTGGCGAAAACATCATAATTGCCCTTATAGGAAGGCTCTGGTGTGTCTCACCATATGAGGGGCCGTTAGTCGTAATCGCATGGGAGATGCTACCCCACCTGTAGCTAGCAGAGTACGAAATCCTTAATTCCAACAGCTGAAAATTGACCCGTGGGTCATTCCAACACTGAGCGCGTGATGAGCCATTGTCTACTAATTGTCGTCATATATCATGCTTCCATTTTCTTGGGGCTTATGATAATTGGATTATATTCCCAGTGAGGACAATTTTGGGTTTAGAGAAGATGATAATCCCATAATGTTTTAAAGACGTTCCTTACAGGTGTTGAAAATTCAACGTGACATCATACTTGTGATGAAATTTTTTGAAAAATTTATAATACTTAAGTGATAGATTGAATGTTATATCACTCAAGTGAATGTTATCAAAAATCATGACACTCAAGTGATTGGAAAAACAAGTTATGGTATTCAAATGATTGTTGTACGAAAATTATGACACTCGTTGAATCCTTATCCCAAAAATGAAAAATCAAGTTGCAATTGATAAGACTTGGGAGAGGCCGTCACGCGGTGTAAGAGCCATCTCTTATGGGCCAGCCTAGCAATTAGTTAAATCCCTTGGGATTCACTTGGCAAGAGTCGCAATAGAGAGCTTTCACAATTTTAGACAGGCCAAAGAATTTCAAAAGAGATAAAATCTGTTATTCATACGATGTGTCTCTTGGCATTCTAACGTTGCTGATTAATAAACATCTGAATAGTAAACACAAAAATCTCATAAAAGATGTTGAACTAATCCGAAATCGACTAATTCAAACCTATCAAATTAATATGGGAAGAGCATCTGGGGTTGTCCAGTGAGGAGTGTGTCAATTTTTTTGTGCACTAGATAAAAATAAAAAGTGTTTAGGTATGTCTCATGAAAAACGTGGAAATCGAATTGCATGCATGCCACCATCCACATATTGAATTGAGTGCATGTAATGTTATTTGGGTATGGACTTCCCATATTTGATTTGATATTAAATTTATAACTTTTACCTCTGAAATAATGTAAATTTGTTAGTTGAGATCTCATTTTTAGTACTTAACGCCTGTTTCCCCTCTCTCTCTCTCTCTATATATATATATATCAAACTTTATAAATTCTCTCAATTTCATTCGAATAGATATTATTTCGCAAGCGATACTTAGATTGGATGAGCAAAAACATCAGAATCGCTCCTATAGGAAAGCTCTAGTGTGTCTCACCATATGAGGGGCAGTTCATTCGCAATCATACGGGAGACACCGTCCCCTTCTATATATGGCAGATTACGAAGTCCTTATTTCCAACCACTGAAAATTAACTTGCCATTCATTTCAATATCGAGCGCATGGTGAGCCCTTGTCTACTAATTGTCGCACATATCATGCTTCCACTTTCTTGGGGCATATGACAGCTAGATTACGTTGCCAATAATGAAATATGAGGACAATTTAGGGTTCAGAGAAGATGATCATCACATAATTTTTTAAAGACGTTCCCTACAAGTGTTAAAAATCCGACGTGGCATCACACTTATGGTGAAAGTTTTTAAAATTTATAACACTCAAGTGATCGATGTAAAGTGATAATACCAAAGTTTATATTATTTAAAAGTCATGGCACTGAAGTGATTGTCAAAACAAGTTATGGTACTCAAGTGATTGTTGTATGAAAATTACAACACGCATCAAATCCTCATCCCAAAAATGAGAAATCAAGTTGCAATTGCTAAGACTTGGGAAAGCCCGTTATGTAGTGTAAGATCCATCTCATAAGAGAGTTATACGCGCCCACCTAACAATAAGTCAAACCCCTTGGGATTCATTTGGGGTGAGTCACAATGGAGAGTTTTCACAGTTTCAAATGGGCCAAAGAATTTCAAACGACAAAATATTTTATTCATGCGGTGCTCATTTTTTTGGCACTAGGTAAGTCAAAAATTGTTTATGTAATGTCCTATGAAAAACGTGGGAATCGAATTACATGCATGCCATCCGCATAATCTCACGACCATGTACGTGCCTTGGGATATAACAAATCCTCTCTCAAGTGGCTCCCAAAGCTAAATGCTCGTATTGAATTTAGTGCATGTGATGTGATTTGAGTGCGGACTTCACATGTCTGGCATCACATTAGATTTATCATTTGTACATTTGGGATGATCTAAATTTCTTACTTGGGATCTCCATTTTAGCACTCAGTGCCCTTCATCTGTGTATACATCTTATAGAGCGAAAAAGAGAACATTAATTCACAGAGAGATTTTCCATCAATATATATGGTCAATTAGCTCATGGCAATCATAAATTCTCATAAATCAATTTTAGGTGGCGAATCAAACAAGTTATAATCATCTTGTTTCAAATTCAAAACTTTACTCACTTCATACGGAGAAAAATGATTCTAGCTAAAAGACAAATTAAATATCAAATCAAGGTCAAACTAGTATTGCAAATTTCATTTTATAAGCTGAACTAAATATTTGTGCTGCTAGGAAGGGAATCGCCATCCAATGAAGAAATCAAAATACACATCAAAACCTCTCTTTTTAATTCTACAATCATCTAAGATGCCTAAGAAAAGTCATATTTTTCACCGATTTAGAACCGTAACAAGCAAAACTCCCATAGGAAGAAACTCAAGATGATCCCTCCCATAACTCCACAAATGGAAAAAGAAAACAAATTCACAATCGGTCAAGGCCAACATGAGGTCACGGTGGTTGGTAGTGGGGGCTCCTTGGGCATGGCCATTGATAGTGGCAATGGCTAAAAAAAGGAAGGAGGAGGAGGAAGAGGAGGAGAATGCAAGGCATAGAATAGAGAGACGAGTTCGATAGTGGGCCACTATCTTGGCACATGGCAATAAATGAATGAAGTAGATTGTGATTGACGTAAGATTCAACACCATTTAATATTATTTCATTCAAAACGACTTTATTTCGCTAGCAATAGTTAGTTGGATCAGCGAAAACATCATAATTGCTCTTATAGGAAGGCTCTAGTGTGTCTCACCATATGAGGGGTCGTTAGTCGTAATTGCATGGGAGATGCTGCCCCACCTGTAGCTAGCAGAGTACGAAATCCTTAATTCCAACAGCTGAAAATTGACCCGTGGGTCATTCCAACACTGAGCGCGTGATGAGCCATTGTCTACTAATTGTCGTCATATATCACGCTTCCATTTTCTTGGGGCTTATGATAATTGGATTATGTTCCCAATGAGGACAATTTTGGGTTTAGAAAAGATGATAATCCCATAATGTTTTAAAGACGTTCCCCACAGGTGTTGAAAATTCAACGTGACATCATACTTGAGATGAAATTTTTTGAAAAAATTATAATACTTAAGTGATCTATTGAATATTATATCACTCAAGTGAATGTTATCAAAAATCATGACACTCAAGTGATTGGAAAAACAAGTTATGGTATTCAAGTGATTGTTGTACGAAAATTATGACACTCGTTGAATCCTTATCCCAAAAATGAAAAATCAAGTTGCAATTGATAAGACTTGGGAGAGGCCGTCACGCGGTGTAAGAGCCATCTCATATGGGCCGGCCTAGCAATTAGTTAAATCCCTTGGGATTCACTTGGCTAGAGTCACAATAGAGAGCTTTCACAATTTTAGATAGGCCAAAGAATTTCAAAAGAGATAAAATATTTTATTCATATGATGTGTCCCTTGGCATTCTAACGTTGCTGATTAATAAACATCTAAATAGTAAACACAAAAATCTCATAAAAGATGTGGAACTAATCCGAAATCGACTAATTCAAACCTATCAAATTAATATGGGAAGAGTGTCCGGGGTTGTCCAGTGAGGAGTGTGTCAATTTTTTTGTGCACTAGATAAAAATAAAAAGTGTTTAGGTATGTCTCATGAAAAATGCGGAAATCGAATTGCATGCATGCCACCATCCACATATTGAATTGAGTGCATGTAATGTTATTTGGATATGGATTCCCATATTTGATGTGATATTAAATTTATAACTTTTACCTCTGAAATAATGTAAATTTGTTAGTTGAGATCTCATTTTTAGTACTTAACGCATGTTTCCTCTCTCTCTCTCTCTCTCTCTCTCTCTCTCTCTCTCTCTCTCTCTCTCTCTCTATCTATCTATCTATATATATATATATATATATATATATATATATATATATATATATTATATGCATCTTGTGTTGCAAAGAGAAAAAACAATATTTCACAGAGAGTGACTCCCACATTTCACTTGAGTTCCAAATTGACTCATAATAAATTAGTGGCAACTCCACTATAATCTAAATCGCATGTCTATTTTATTTAATTAAAATCCCAAATTTGCGATTGATTTGGACTTGGAAGAGTCTGTGCTCAGCAATAGTACTATCACTTTAATGTGTAACCATTCGTACTAGCTTACTAATCTGTTAGTTTTCTCTTGATGGTTCACCTTTGAAATGGTTGCGACATCAACTAAGGATAAAGGACTTTAATAAAGATGAAGTTCACCAATGGAATTGGATACAGAAATGAAGATAAAAATTCTTTCACTTGACCAAAATTTCATGTATTTACCAAATTCAAGTCTCCTTTGTACAAAATAGGATTGCAGCTTGATTTGTAAGCAAACAAAAATGACTCTTAGAATTCCAAGAAATCATAACGACTATGGATAGTTATCTAATAATGACTTTTGAAACCGTCATACTCATAAAAACTAGGACTCGAAACCACAACACAATAAAGACGCATAATAGCTTGGACTTAATGCTGTTAGAGAAAACTCCTTAATTGTTTTGAAGCCGACAAAACATTTCCAAAAGTTTAGTCTGAAGAGTTGCAGACTCAAGTACTATAGTCTAAAAAACTTCAGACTCTACCGTCAAATTCTGAAGATAGTTAGACTCTAATCTCAAAGTCTGCCCTCACTAACAGTTTTCAGACCGAAGAATGAAGATTTACTCAGATGCGGAATTATCTTCAAGGATTCAATTTGTATGGTTTTTGGAAGACCCTATGGTTGGATATAGCATCTACATGATTGATTATACTTATTGGAATCTACTCTGATTTGAAAATCTTTTGAAAGGTGAAGTATACTTGGAAGGTTTTACTTATGAAAACTAAGATCATGATTGAATGCGCGCGCAGGATTAATGGGCTCTCATCACATTTCTAAAACAAACTTGAGATCTCCTTAATTGATTCTGTCCAACATGTAAATTGAAGGAATTTTTTTGGAAAGTGCCAACGGTCGTGAAGGCATGAAAAAGTATTTAAGGCAGACTCTCCAGTTGTTCGAGTGTGTGTATGAAAGAAAATTTCAAAGTCTAAAGCTTCCCAGTTCTTTGCTATTTCATTTGTCGAGCTTAACTTGTACTCAAAAGAGAGAACAAACACTTGTGAGACCTTGGAAGAGTGTAGTAGAGTTTCTACACTATGAAGTCAATGACGTGGGACTATAAAATGTCTTTTGATTCTTAGTGGAATCTAGCCAATAGGCTGTCAGTGCGGAAGAGTGGACGTAGGTTTAACCTAAGCCAACCACTATAAATTTTGTGTTCTTATTTTCTTCCTTGAACTCTTTTATTCATTCGTAAATATATTTAATTGCTGAACTTGTTTTGGTTCATTACTTTGTAGATTTTAGTTTGAAAGAAAAGGTATTTATAAGCGTTTCCACAAAAATCTCTTTTAACACCTATTCACCCCCTCTAGGTATTGGTACTGGCCCTTTCAAATGCTTGATAACTAGAACTAAAGGCATTTAACTAAGAGCATAAAATCGACAACTAATCCATTGAATAGACAAAGTCCCCATAGAATGGATGTCTTCAACCTTGAACGCATTGAATCGAATTGTAGCAGAAATCAGCCTTTGCTTGCAGGAGTAAGCATTTGGGTTGGATCAATCGATGAAATTTGAATTGAGCTTAAGAGTTGTTTAATAGGACTTCATACTCCCACATCAAATGATCAACCACTTGAATTAAAACGTCAAATTAATTAACGTGATATTGTTTACGTTATAAAAGATGAAATCTGCTGCTGATTTGCTACCAAGTGAGCAGGAAGAGCAAGACAAAAAAAAGTCTCAATATGACGGTATGAGTTAGAATGGGTAAACAAACTACTTGATCGTACAATCAAAAAAGTTAAGAGTATTTGTTTACAAAATAGAAGACCAAATTGTACAAATGCTGAAACTTAGAGAACTAAATCTATTACTTTACCCACCAAATGTTTAACGATTTATCTTGCATATTCCATTGGCGACATTATAATCCAATTTCTTTAGAATTCACCATCTTTAATAAAATTACCGTTTGAAACCTGCAATTGCTCCTACGAATCAGCTGCAGAAGCGTCTTTGTTGGGTTGCAAGAGGATGTCGATGCCCTCATATGCCGGAGTTTGCAATTTGCAAAGGCGTTTTTAGTCTGCAATTAGCCTACAGATGGATTCATGGAGAGATTAATCTCTGTGCTTTGAGTTAAAGCTCTTCGATTGCCATTGAATCTAAAACAGGGGAGGATTTGGTATCAATGATTATTTAGCCGAGAATCGCTTTACAGCTCTACTCATTCAGTGAATGATACATCCCGTTCTGCGCAGCAGCAACTCGGCCTTGAAGGTAATAGAAGTGAAATGCGGAAGGACAAAGAAAACATAAGCCCTTTTATTTTCAGGTTGCACCTGATTAATTTTTTAGGCTAGATCTAGTTAATACACATTCTGAGTTCCATAGGTCCGGTTTGCTGCAACCGGATGATATACATGCATCACCAAAGTTCAGACAACATATGCCCATGAAAATCTTCCAAGGAAACCCAAAAGTCTCTCAAGATGGCATGAGCATACAATTTCTTGATTCCCACATACACAAGAGGTAAAATATGTGCGTCACTCAACGTTTGGCTGGGCCTTTCCCTTCTTGGTTTCCTCCATCAGTTGTTTCAGTTTCGCTGCCAAAGAGGCCACGGAGAATTGTGAGATATTTGAGGAATCTCTGTTTTTCAACATTAACAGGTATCTCTGCACGGATTAAGGCATCAAAGATGTTTGCTTGAATTTCAATGGACAGCAACTACCAGAAGAATTCTCTGTGGCAGCCTTGTGTCCTCATCTAATATCGAGCACACCTGAAGAGAAACTTCACAATTCTATCTTCCAAATCTAAGGCACGCATGCATCTAGGACACACCAGCCACTACTTCATGTCTGTTAATTCCGTACTATTGTCAATGAAATTTGCATCAAGTTTTCCTAGACTTCTCAGCACTTCAAGGGAAGTTACTTCAGAATCTAGAATTGTAAAATAAACCCTTGGATACTTCTCATATCAAAGTCCCCACAAGATCTATGATGTGCACGTGCATAAATTTACATCTCAAGTTGCATTAGGAAGAAAGCTTTCTCAAGCAATGTGAAGATGGCTCTTTGCCTATGCATCCTGTACGCTGCGTCCCATGACTCTTAACACCTAAGATAATACTCTAAAGAAAATGTACCTTTCAGGGGAATCATATGAGGACAAGTACTTTTTTCCCTGTTCATACTATCATCGTCACTAAAGGATAGGAAAGACCAGGACCTCACTACACAACATCCCAAACAAATGCTATTACATACTCCCGTTAGCTTTCGGACAGCACATCACAAACATATTACATGATTCCAAGAACCCTCGCATCAAACTAAAAGGTGACTCCATGATATGCCCAAGTTCCTGTCTTTCGAACCACCTTTTCAGTTAAACACAAATAACTCATAAAACATCCGAAAGGGGGTCGTATTAGCAACAAATATATCTGGACTAGCTGAGCATGCCCGAGTTGCAAATTATAAATGGTCAGATTTATTATCATTTCCTGATATACAAAACCGCCATCATCATCAATTCAAATACCTCGCTAAACGGTTGCCAAAAATTTATGGGAACCAGATTAAGTACAGAGTCTCATGGCGAAATAGAAAGAGCTTGTTCAAGAAGACTTACAACTGTAGCAATTGTTCCAAACTTCTTTTAGTTTGCGGCACCTCCGCTCCTTGAGCAGAAATTTCCCGCCCTTGCATTCTTCATACATTGAAAGATGAGACTCGCATTCTTCCCGAGCCTTCTGGTCGAGTGGATCTGGAAACAAAGAGGAGCCATGCCACGCGTTTACCCAGCCGAGAAACTTAAAAGGAAAATCCAAAGGAAAAACACTTAGCGCAAGAGGAAAAAAACAAAAAAAAAAAAGACACTCAGCAGACTACCTTACAGCTAAAGCACTCAAAAGGAAACAACGAAACTGCCTGCGGATTTCCTGAAACTATGCTTTGGTTTAGCTATGATCAAATAATTAGCACAGAAAAAGTGGAAAATTGAACGTAGCGCATCAGATTCGAGTGGCGTTGCTCGATTGAGTTGAATCATCACCATTAATATCAGCTCTACCACAAGTAAAAACATATAAGAAAGTGGAGTGGAACAAAAGAAGAACCTTTCTGGACTAGAGAATGGACAGTCATTGGGAAACAAGAAGGCCTTGAAAATCGGAGGAGGAGCAAGGTCTCCTGCTTTATAGAACTTGGCGAGAAAGGCGAAGAGTAAGACCACTCAAAAGTCGACACGTGGCGAGAAATGGCGTCAGACATTCAATACTTGCTCGGCGTCCTCCTCTGCTCTCTCTCCTGTAGACCTAGCAGACTCTGACGCTCTCTCTCCTCTGCTCGAACTGCTCTCCTGTCGACTCAAGAAAATATTGGGTGGTCTAGGACCTCCACGTCAACGTGGTCCCCGGGCACTCACGATGTGCCATGTGGATGGTGGGCCCACTCGGTGTCTTCTGCCCTCTTCCCCTCTCTCTCCCCTCTTCCTAGCCTGCCGACGCCCTCTCTCCTCCTAGCCTGCACGCTCTCTCTCCTGTCAGAGCATTTATTGTGGGAAAAACTTTTCTCTTTCCTTTGTTTGAGAAAGAAAACGGCTGTTCATTCCTCTCGTCCCTCTGTCCCTCTCTCCATTTGTTTCCTTTCGAAATTTTGAATCTAAACTTTTCTCCCTCTCTCCGCGCTCGTTGCTGCTCCGCCGTGCATCAAGCTACCGTTCCCCTCCCGTCGCTGACGGGCCGCCCCTACTCCGGTGCTCGCTCGCTTCTCTCTTCGGGCTCGTTGCTGCTCCATCGTTCGTTCCGGCGTTCCCAGGATCGCAAATGCAGCACGCGGAGGAGAAGCAGGCCTCTTCGAGCTCCCCTCAACGTCGGCGAGCGTCGCCCGCCGAGCGAGACCCCACACACGGGAGGCTCGGAGGCGAGGTTGCTGGAGAAGTTGGTGTTCCGGAGGACGGCCTCCCCAACCGGCGACGCGGTCGGGGGAGCTGAGAAGGAGGCCGCGGTGGAGTAGTCGAGGGACTTGACGTCGACGCGGCGAAGCTTGAGCTCGGGGCTCTTGACGCAGACGGTGAGGGCAAACCCGAGGAAGGCGGCGCAGAGGATGATGATCGGGGCGAGGGCGTAGACGAAGCACTTGCTGCTGCTGCGCCTCTGGTTGCGGCAAGGCGGCGGCTTGGCGAAGTGGGCGAGCTCCACATCGCTACGGAGGCAGGGTCCGGAGGGCACGATTGGGCTGGTCGGATCTTCTTTAGGCATCACGAAAGTCGGAGTTCAATGAATGCGAGAGAGAACGGTACCGAAATCTCTTCAACATGATGGTCGACGCGGTGATCACGGCCATGGCGGTTGCGGGGCACGAGAACATCCCGGTGATTGTGGCCGAGACAGGGTGGCCAAACTCGAGCCCCGATGCAGCAGAGATCGACGCCAACGAGCTCTACTCCGAAATGTACGTGAAGGGCCTGTTGGGGCACTTGAGGTCGAGGCAAGGGACGCCATTGAGCAAGGAAGGCGTTGCGGAGGCTTACGTTTACGAGCTGATCGATGAGGAAGCAAAAGAGACGACGTGCAGCCAAGCTCGCGCGAGGAACTGGGGGATCTTGTATGCGAATTTGACGAGAAGTATGAGGTCCAGTTCTCTTGTGCCGCCCGCTATTGTGGGTCGTTGGAGGAGCTGTTGATTGGGTTCGTGTTGATGCTGCTGATTCTGGTCTGGTTGATATGGTTTATACCGAATTCCCCATGGTGATTCCGTTTCGACTGGGGTTTGATTTCGTTCTTGCTCTTTCTCTTCGATGGAGCGTGTCCCTCTCGAAGAAGATGATTTCTTCACGTCTGCATTCTGGGTTTGAATCTTTGATGGTCTAAAGCACTTGCAGCCGGCTGATTCTGCTGTTTCGTTTTTTTCTCTGTTCTTATGATATGATATTGATCTTGATCTTGATGTAGTTCTTTTGTTCTTTTATGGGGGTTCTGGATGTGTTAGAGATGGATTTGAAATCAGTGGTAATCGGATGAGAAGTGGAGTGATCTGGAATCTTGCTCGATGGAGCAAATTCTTTGTCTTTCTTTTCTTTCGCTAGCGAGCCAGAGGATTTATCTTGTTCTTTTCCCTACTGTTGTTTAGCTCGGAGCAAGAAGTTTCTGCAAATTTTAATTGAATGCCAGGCTCTGCCGCTGTTACTGGTTTCCTGAATGCGAAATGGGCAGAGTCAAATCGAATTTTTCGTAGCAGTACTTGAACTCAAGGTGGGAATTCGGAAGATTTATGCATGCTATCGAGAGTGTGGGGTAAACTGCAATGCCTCGCAAAGCTCGAATCTTTTTAGGTAGAAGAAGAGTTGTATGCGCAGGCAAAGCATATAATAAAACCGGGCATTGCTTTGTGCTCAGCGTGATAGATCGGCGGCCCCAATTTGAATTTGATTGAAGATAACCCAGGCTCGATGCAGCATAATGCGAAAGAGGAGATCGATTGGAGTTTTTGCTAACCACAGGGCAATGATCTGAGAATCTTTGATCTTTCACTTTTCTAAAACAAAACAAAGTCAGAATAGAATTTGGAAAATCATGACAAAGAAGGGAAATTGCTTTTGGTGCGGTTCTCAATCCCGACGATATTCACAACACCTCAGAAGAACAGAAATTTACTTGTCACTTTTAACAGTTTCTTTCCCTCTCTTGCAAAAACACTTTGATGGAGTGATAGGGGAATGGTGGTTTTGTAAATTGTCCACTTGCTAGTCAGAATTCGGCTTGTCATCACCCCAAATATCTAACTGGGACACGCGAAAGAAGACATAAGAGAGACAAAATATGCCAAGAAATCATCGGATAAGGCCTCGAGATTTCTTCAGACGATGAAAATTAGCTTTCACCGAGTATAGTGAATCAACTTAGGCAAGCATAACCTAGCAAACTATCATTCTAGTTCGCAAAACTAGGATTTTTGTACAACACTGCTATTTCCTACTAAAGTTGCGCATGAAACCCAAAACAAGCCAGCTGATCTTTCCTCATTGCACACCCCAACATATTCATACAAGCACACAGACATGCACCCCTATTCACACATGCGCAAGAGATTATGAGCTCATAGAGAGAGGGAGATTACATAATACAATCAATCGCTATTTACATTTGCAAGATTTTAGGAGTTAGTGTGGATGACCAAATCCAGATCCGGCAAAAAGTCTTAGTCCTCTCTTTTTCCCAAAACCAAATGAATCTTGTCCTTAATCTTCAATCTGTTTCCTCTGTGGTGAGATGATCCTTGAAACATGCTCTTGGTCGTGCAATTGTCCACCATAACTACCAATTTGCTCTTCTTCCTCCACCCTCCGCTACCATCAATCTTGCCTCGGGCTTTAGCACCTTCCTACGCCGCCTCGAACACCCTGCGCGGGTCATCATCAGTAGAGGTTCAAAGAGCGACAGCGACAGAGCAAAGATAGCACAGACCCACTCGGACCCAGCTTTCACATGGTCCCGCATGTCCGACCGGCAAAAACCTCGGACGACGACACATCAATCCCCGACGACATAGGAACACATCAATCCCCTCAGTGAGTGACCCGTGCTCTCTCGCATTCACTTGAACTCCAACTTTCGTGATGCCTAAAGAAGATCCGACCAGCCCAATCGTGCCTCCATGTAAGAGTTTTTCTAATTGTGGACTATATTAATTGATATTGTAATTTACCGTTTAACATTTACCGTTTTACGGGGTTTGGTCTAAGGTGAGATAGAAAGTTTCTTAATTAATCTAATATGAGCTGGCTAGTGTGGGCCGAGTTGAGCCTGACCTGTAATGAGGGGGACTGGCTGGAAACTTTATAAATAATGCTCAAGTCTCTCCTCTAACCCGAATTCTCACATGTATCATCACCTAATGGGCATTTACCTAACGCTACATGTGAGGGGGCCGCCTCATTGAGCCAGTGATACGGAGGGCAATAGAGGAGAATGACTTGATGCGTGGATCCCCTTGATATGTGGGTAATTCTTTTTCTGCTTCCGCTTTACATTCGATAGATCCCAAAACAGGTGCGTTAATCTTTCTACTTAATTATGCATGTTCTTGTTCTGGTTATGGAGATCTTAGGGTTGCGCAATTTGCGTCAAACATGTGGTATCAGAGCAACCGTAACCCTAGAACTTGAACGCATAAAGTTTTTGCCCTAATTTGTGATTTTCGAAATTTTTTGTTAAATAAAAATAAAATTAAATCACAAATTCGGACTGGACTCGACGAGACAAGCAAAACAATCGGCAGTGCGTCGCCGGAGGAGGCCGCACGCGCCCCCACGCACGGCCATGCGCCGCCTGGGCATCGAACGCGCGCTGCGCGTGAGCTCCACGCGCCGCACTCTGGCGCCCATGTGGGCACGTGGAGACTCCGATCGGCGCGTGGCTGGTGGCGTTGGATTCGTATGATTTCCCTCTACGTTGTGATGTATTTATTTTATATTTTTGATTATTTTATGGATGTGAAAATACATACAAAGCCCTAAATACGTGTATTTTTAGTGTATTTTTGCGTATTTTTCTTATATTTTCTGTGATTTTGAAAATACAAGTGTTGGGTTACTGGTATGTTATCACATAAACATTATAATGGTGTGATTCATTAATAAAAATTAAACTTTATTGTGAACTAAAGCTGGCTTAATGAGATACGACCATTATATGATAATATTTGAACTATGTATTGAGGTTATGAGAAACAATAAAAATTATGGAACTTTTGTTGCTCAAGCATAGTTATTTATACTCATCTTGATATATTTTTGTTTTTTTGATAACTTTTGAATGATTGACGTCTTAAGAAGTCGTGACTAAATTGATTATATTAATTATCACATCTTTGAATGTGGGTAATGTATATCAGTTAAGTTATTGCATATTTTACCTAAATTCATCTGGTCACTTGTTAATGTCTATCAAGTTGAGCATTGGTTTATGGTTAAGAAGCATGACAACATTTACGCAGAACAATAATATCTACTGTTATAAGATTAGATATTTGGTTATGTGTTTTGACTCAAAATATAGGCCACTAGTTGATGTAATGATAATTTGTTACTTAAAAAAAAAATTGGCTAATTAATCAGCTATTGGCCTTGAAGTCATGTTTTGCCTTATAAAACTCATGATCAATAGTTGATCAGCTATTAAGCTTATCAATCTGGATACTCTATGTTGCTACTGATGTTAACTTATGAGGGATCCTTTGGATTGGCATTCTTTTTATGTTGTTTTGATTATCAGTAATCGGGGTACACAAGAAATGCTTTCTTTTATATTATGAGAAGTTTCTTGTGTTGCTATGATCAATGATCTCATTGAAGTCTGACTTTCAGGTTCTTTATACATAGATATATGATTATTTTTATAAAGCAATATAATTAGCATGATATGTGATTTTGGTGATATGATGCCCCTATCACTGAAGTTAAAATCACATGTATATGATGTATGTGAGAAGTAAAGTTTATATCCCTAGTATGAGAGAATTTCAAGGATTCAATTGAGTAGTGACCGCCAAAGTGGCACGCTTGATTGGGTTTGAGAAATTTCGGTCTCGTATGATTATTGGGATGTCTCCTAGTCTAATGCGTAGTTATACTCCCAAAGGAGGTGATTATGTATTAGTTCCGGAGGGATACATGATGGTGTTTGTGGAGGAGTGACTGATTCTAATGATTCATATGCCCAAATGTGATGAATTCACGAATAATTTGAATATATTCTCATAACCGCTATCATGTGGGGAGTGTACAACTACATGTCATGTATTCTGCCAAAATGTGATTATATGATTATGCGTGTAACTCTCTAGATGTGTACTCATACGTTAAGTTACACGGTTCTCACATGATGATAATTATATATATTGCTTGTTTTTCGGTCACATTTTCTATAATTTATAACTCCACTATTATTGAGAAAAGAGCCATTAAATTTGCTTACTGTCCATGAAGCGTTCCATTTTGGAACACTTAAAAAGAGATTTGTTTGTGGATTGCACCGCTATAAGATGATGGAAGCCTTAGTAGCTTGTAATTATGTCTTGTCTAATATCGAAATTAGGACACATCTACAAAGATTGTGTTTTAGTCCTAATGACATATACATCTCGTATATGGTTAAAAGGTTATTTCCAAAAATTTTCTATTTAAGGAAAATAGCCATGATAAAGAATAAACTGGTTAATAATTAGTCTTGAAGGTTGTCAAGCCTAATAGTAGCGGAAAGTATTTTGGCAAGTATGACCATACTGAATTGTTTAAAGGGTCATTGTTAAATACTTGGTAAATTCTGGGGTGGTAATTTAATCACTATGCTTGAAAATCCTGACAATAAGATTTGGCTAAAAGGCATGAAGCACCATAATGAACATGGTGATGAGTATGATCAGTAAGACCAATTTATCCGGTCTTCTGTGAGCTAATATTATGAAAACAACTTTTTCACATACAAAAGGTGTCTCTTATCAAAGTTGTTTCATAAACTTCTTTTGAGTTATAGACTGGACATAAATTACTTGAATCATATTAAATTTAGAGGTGTCAAGCAGAAGTGAGATTATCTAATTCAATATTAAGTGCATTGGAATTCAGATCCACTCGGAAGTATTTTGTATCTTATCAAGATTGTTAAAGGGGGGCAAAAGAACAGCCCAAGTGCCATAACTTAGCACCGGGGGACACTTAAGTGCCATAATTTCAAAATGGTACACTTGAGTGCCAGTTTTGAAGTTAAATGGGATACTTAAGTGCCACTCCGACGAAAATCCGACCAAATGGCTGACGTGGCAACTTTCCGGCGGATTTGGTCCAAAACGGCGTCGTTTTGCACGCTAACGTGGCGGAGAAAATGCAAAAACGACGCCGTTTGACGTCTAACGTGTAAATAATAATATAAAAATTAATTAAATTAAATTAAACTTAATTTTATTTAAAATATTCAAAAAAATTAAAAATTAAAAATTTTAAAATTTTAAAAAAATTTAAAAATTAAGAAAATTAAAAAAAATTAAGAAATTAAAAAAAAAAAAGGGGGGGATCGATTGAACGGGTGGGCGAGGGCCGAGTCCCTCGCCGCCGTCGCCGGGAAGGGCCGGCGACGGAGGGGGAGAGTCGGCTAGGGTTGTCGGCCCCCGGCCGACCGACGGCGAGGGGCCGCGAGCCCTCGCCGGATTTGGGCGAGGGCTCGCGGGCCCTCACCGCCGGTCGACCGGGGTCGCCGAGCCTTGACCACGGCCAACCCTCCCCACTCCGTCACCGGCCCTTCCCGGCGGCGACGGGGAGGCGACGAGGGCCCGCGAGCCCTCGCCGGATCTGGCAAGGGCCGCGACCCTCGCCCCAAATCGGCGCGGGCGCGACCCTCGCCCCCAAATGCAGGCGCGGGCCGCGACCCTCGCCTCGATCCGGCGAGGGCTCGCAGCCCTCACTTGTCGGTCGGCCGGGGGCGGTGACCCCGACCGACCCTCCCCCTCCGTCGCCGGCCCTTCCCGGCGACGGCGGGAGGCGGCGGCGACGAGGGCCCAACCCTCGGCCCGCCCGTTCGATCTCCCCCTTTTTAATTTTTTTAATTTTTGTAATTTTCTTAATTTTTAAATTTTTAAATTTTTCTTAATTTTTTAATTTTTTGAATATTTTAAATAAAATTAAGTTTAAATTTAATTTAATTAATTTTTATATTATTATTTACACGCAGACAAGAAACGGCGTTTTTTTGCATTTTCTCCGCCACGTCAGTGTGCAAAACGACGCCGTTTTGGACCAAACTCGTTGGAAAATTGCCACGTCAGTCATTTGGCCAGATCTTCGCCGGAGTGGCACTTAAGTGTTCAATTTTACTCCGATATTGGCACTTAAGTGTACCATTTTAAAGTTATGGCACTTAAGTGTCCCTCCGTGTCAAGTTATGGCACTCCAGGTGTCCCAACCTCGTTAAAGGGATATTGATTTTATGACTCTAAAGAAGGTACAAGAATTATGGAATCACATACTCTAAAGTTTCTAAAGATTGACGTAATTGTAGAGGATAGTTGCTTTCAAACTATTAAAGATAATAGTATGATGGAGGTTACTGTGTTTTTTGTCTTTACCTATACAGATAATTATGGAATCTTCTGTACCATAGACTAAACTTGTTGAGATTCAAGGTATTATTCTTGATATAGTTTATAATAAAATTTCTTAAACCTCTCAAGTGCAGAATGAAATGATTGCAGCTTTTATTAAGGAGATTTGTTAGGGAAAGACGATCAGTTATATCATCAGACTATATAGTCTATTTGTGAGAACATGATTACAATATCCACTATATGGTTGATGTAATGGCATATTAGATGCCATAAAAGACGGTATACAATCTATGAAACATCATAGTGTTTGGAAACTAACTTACTTGCCTAAATATCATAAGTTCATTAGTTGCAAATTAGCATACAAAACTAAAAGAATTTCAAAGAAAGAATGTGGAATTTAAAGTCAAATTGATAGCTAAAGTTTTCACTCTGAAAGAGGGCTGGATAGTTAATAGTGAAGAAATAAATATTTCTTTCTAGTATTTTTAAAGATTCTTTCAGAGTGAACGTGGCAATAATAATTTATTTTGATATGGAGTTACGCCAAATAAATACAAAATCTATATTGTGCAATTGGAGGATTTTGCAACAGATGTTTCAAGTAAACTTGTGTGTAGACTGAAAAGTCTTATTCATAGTTTTAAGCAAGTTTCTAGACAATATTATTAAAGTTTCATAATGTTATTATTTTGTTCAATTGGGAACAAAGTAATTCAATATACTACAAGGTCAGTGGGAGGAAATTTATTTTTTCTCATACTCTATGTACATAATATTTTTGCTTACAAGTTGTGACCTTGAGACATCTTATATCCTTTGTACTAAGATTTGTAAGGATTGTTTTTGTCATATTATATTAGATTTTCTCGGAGGACATTTGCTGATTGTATTTTGGAAATATTCAATATACACTATTGCAAACTAGGAATTGCTCCTATTGTTAAGGGTGATGGACTGAATCTATCACATTGTCCTTATTTAGATATTGAGAAAATCTAATTAAATTGTGTGCCTTGTGTAAGTGCACTTAAAAGTATAATATATGCTCGAATTTGCACTAGACTAAATATTGTCTTTGTGACGAGACTTCTAGGCAGATGTCAGTCAAATCCAGAACGTGATCACTGGGTTAGTAGGGTATTTAGATGTACTTAAAAGGACAAGAAATTATATGCTAATTTACAGACATGTTTAATTCTTGCAGTTAGTAAGGTATTTAGATGTAAATTTTGTTGTATGTTATGATGACAAGAGATCGATAACATAATACATATTTATGTTAGTAGGAAGTGCAGTAAATAAAGTTCTATGTTATCTTCTACTATGTAAGCAGTGTTAGTAACATTCTTTTAGTCTGTTACTTGGGCTATTAGGCTCCGGAACCTCATTAAAGAGTTGACCGTTTTTAATTTTATGAATTGACCCATATGGTTGTATTGAAATAACAAATTTGTAGTATTATTTATTTACTATAGAGATCTCAAGGGGTCTAAATATATGGTGGTCAAAAATTTTGACCAAAAGGAAACGGTTCAGAAAGGTGATGTTATAATATAACATATTTTCACAGATGATATGGTTGTAGATCCACTAATTAAATGCCTATGCCCATGTGTATTTGAGTGACATGTTATTAGCATGGGCTTAGAGCATCATGAGATACTGTTGTTTAGTGGGAGCTATTTTGGCTTTACTCTAATAAAGGTTTCATCTATGTTCGTTACACTTTGTAACGGTTTGATATATATCAACTTTTGCATTCAATAAAATATTTTTGAATGTGTTGTTATTATGTTGAATACATATTGATAAAATATCAAGGGATTATATAAACCTTGAGTGAAGGCTAGGGGCATCTGGACATCCAGTTATTAGCCTTGTGCATATGTCTTGTAATACATAAAAAAAAGGTTAACCATAAGGACAAGACATATGTGGGTTCATTGGAATCATAAAGCATTCTCTAGTGGCACAAGTTTTTGTGACGCCTAAAGTTAAAAGAATGGTGACTGACAAATAGGATCTCTTTATGAGAGATGTTATCCATTTGCCACACTACCATATCGAATCCATATCAATAAAGTTGAGAACATTCGTGACCATGGAAGGCTCTGTGTGTATACATGTAGTTACCGCCATGATTCGGTGTTTAAGACTTTATGGGATATGATTGACTAATAAGAATTATCTCTGGACTAATGTGCGCATATACAGTACGATTTCAATTAATATAGTCTAAGTGGGAGAATGTAAGAGTTTTTCTAATTGTGGACTACATTAATTGATATTGTAATTTACCGTTTAATGTTTACCGTTTACAGGGTTTGGTCTAAGGTGAGATAGAAGGTTTCTTAATTAGTCTAATATGGGCTAGCTAGTGTGGGCTGAGTTGAGCTTGGCCCGTAATGAGGGGGACTGGCTGGAAACTTTATAAATAGTGCTCAAATCTCTCCTCTAACCCGAATTCTCACATGTATCCTCACCTAAGGGGCGTTTATCTAACGCTACATGTGAGGAGGGCTCCTCATTGAGCTAGTGATACGGAGGACAATAGAGGAGAATGACTTAATGCGTGGATCCCCTTGATATGTGGGTAATTCTTTTTCTGCTTCCTCTTTATGTTCGATGGATCCCAAAACAAGTGCGTTAATCTTTCTACTCAATTATGCATGTTCTTGTTCTGGTTATGGAGATCTTGGGGTTGCGCAATTTGTGTTCTACACTTCGGACCTCGCCTCCGAAGTGACGACATGGAGCTCGCCCACTTCGCCAAGCCACCACCTCACCACAACCAGAGGCGCAACAGCAGCAAGTGCTTCGTCTACGCCCTCGCCCTGATCGTCATCCTCCGCGCCGCTTTCCTCGGGTTCGCCCTCACCGTCCGCATCAAGAGCCCCGAGCTTAGGCTTTGCCGCGTTGACGTCAAGTCCCTCGACTACTCCACTGCGGCCTCCTTCTCAGCTCCCTCGACTGCGTCGCTGGTTGGGGAGGCCGTCCTCCGGAACACCAAGAGAGCATCTTCTCTGCCGTTGGGCTTTCGCTCACTTGCGATTCGCCGTCCTCACCGTCTCTGTAACACGTTCTGCATCCGGAAATGGCAAGCGGGGACTCTGGCTTCACCCACAAAGCTTGGGACGTGGTCCGCCTTGCATTGCTGTGGACGAGGAGAGGCGGGGCGTTCAGGCGGCTCCTCGCAGTCAAGTTCCATCTCGCCGTGGCTGGATTCGTCAAGAGCATCGGTGGCAGTTGTGGCTACCGCAACTTGATGCCCATCCGTTACGGGGAGCGCAAGCTCTCATTCGACAAGACCCTGGTCTTCCACGTCAAGATGCATCGACCCAAAGCATCCACGAGGTCCCGCTTCCACCTCCCTCGCATCCCCTGCATCAGCGACAAGGACGGCGACTAGGAGAGGAAGAGCCCGGTCGCCGTTGAAGATGGAGGAGAATGCAAATGCGGAGGTGGCGGATGAGGTGGATGTGTAAGTGCGGCGGTGTGGTTTGTCGGACGGCGGGCTCCGTCGTTCGCCGGAGGAGCAGCGCGACGAAGGGGCAAAACGAACGAAAAAATATTAACTGTAGCTCAAATGCAACGGCAGCCGACGAGGCGGATGCGGAAGCGGGGGCGGTGGCGTGATTCGTCGGACGGCGGCTCCGTCGTCCGATCGGAGAAGAAGTGAAGGGCAGAGCAACCGAGCACGAGTCAAACGAAAAAATGGAGAGAGAGAATTTGTAAGAGAGAAGGATTGCTATTACTTCCTTGGGAGGAGAGAGAGAGCGCCAAATTTTTCAAATTTCCCGAGAAGGGAAAATTTTCTGGTGGGCCCAGCATAGCTCGTCGAAAGGTCAGGAGAAGGCTAGTGTAGGCTTGTGAGAGAAAAAAGAAAAAGAAAAATGCAGAAGACAGCAAGCGGGCCACGCTTCCACGTGGCGCCGTGTGAATGGTCTGGGACCACACTGATGTGAAGGTTTCGGACCACCCAATATTTTCTCACTTGACTCGTCCTCTCTCTCCTCTCTCTCTCCCCGTTCTCCATTCTGTTACGGGGGAGAAAAAAAAAAAAACACAGGTGTGCTTCCATTTGCTCTCCCTCCTCCTCTGCTCTCTCTCTCTACTTCACTAGTTGCTTCCATCTCCCCCACCCTGACGCCAACATTGCCGACGCTTCTCCGCACGATGCCAACGCCCCTCCACCCCTCCGTCGCCCCCGACTCCGACTCCAACGCCGACGCCGACGCCCCATCGCCTCCCTCTCGCGACCTCCAGTCCGCTCTCTCTCTTTCCTCTTTAAAGTCGCGCCTCTCTTCCAGTGAATC
Source organism: Eucalyptus microcorys (assembly GCA_014182515.1). NCBI lineage: Eukaryota > Viridiplantae > Streptophyta > Magnoliopsida > Myrtales > Myrtaceae > Eucalyptus > Eucalyptus microcorys. Next base: position 21,607,387 of record CM024571.1, read on the forward strand.
GCAACGCCGACGCCCCTCCGCCGGTTGCCTCCGTCGCCCCCAACTCCGACGCCGACGCCTCTCCGCCTCCGCCTGCACCTTCGCCCCTGATGCTTCTGCCTCCGCCGTCACCCCCGACGCCAATGCCGACGTCGACACCCCTTTCGCCTCCTTCTCGCGACCTCCACCTTCGTCCATGTTTGTTTTGACAGTATTATTGCTTACTAATGTGGAGGGAGGAGCATTGTGGGCTGAAATTTTGAAGATTTTGTTGCTTTCTTTTCATCTTGAGAAGAATATAGTTTTTACAACTACATGAGAGGCACCGTTCATACTATTTCAAGTGTTGCAGATTCATTATACATCTTGATTGCTATTCCACACTTTTTAATGGATTTGATGTTCACTAGCAAATGGTTGTCAACTACTACTTTATTCCATCCATGCAGAGTGATTAAGGCTGCAAAGAATGTCTCGAGACCAAAATTATCTAACCTCCAGCTTGCTGAAGGAGAGATTATTCTTGATATAGATGGCATTGTTCCTCTGCAACCTTTATTGCAGCACATTGGTATCTCAGCTTGGCCTGGTGAGTTCTATCTTGACAATTGAGTTGTGGGAATTTATCTTAGGTTGGGTTCCCTGGTTGATTGTGTGGATCATCATCTATTAGCTGGTGGGAAATCAATTCCTAGAATGATGATTTGACTGTATCGTAGGTGCTGGAGTTTCATAATCATGGACCTTTTATGTGCAAGATTACTTCTGACTAAAGATTGAATTCTTCAGCCTTGGAAACTTTTGCTTTTCATCCCTAGCTTCCATTTGTTATGGGCAGAGCAAATTGAATTTGAATTTGCCAAATGAAATATATGTCCCGCATACTTCAGCTTTAAGATGATTGCATCCAAATATCTTCTAATTTGCAGCAAAGTCAGGATTTAGGAAATGACAGAGTTAATAAGTGGGCAATTTTTATTTATTTATTTATTTAGGTGGTTTTGTTCCCATTTAGTAGTTATGGATTTTGAAACACAGGTTAAGGTACAGCTCTACTGGCAATGTTGCTTCAAACTTCATATGGTGAATTCAAGGTGGGGACCTAGATTTTAGGGCTGGTTTGCCTTAACTACCACAAACTCTAGCTAAACGTCTCGTGCACTGTTAGGACAAAGACTAGCTTGTCAGTTTTGGAGACATGTCCAAGATGGAGAAACTGGAACTTTTTTCTAGGTTGCTTAGTGTTGCTGGTTAACCATGTACTATGTGAACTCAAGAATGTGTCAAGTGGAATTAAGGGAAAATGAACCTTTTTGTGCCTTTTCTCTACATCAACAAGGCTCTCAGTTAATTCTGTCATGGAGCATGGCACTTTGGATAAGAAAAACTCTAGAATGGGTTGTCAGGGGACTGTTCTATGCAAATGATGCTTTATATTGCAGACTTGTACAGAAATCTGTAGATTGCATTGTGGGGTGAAATTTTGAAGGAGCTAATGGAGCCTTCCAAAATGCAAGTTTTTTTATTTATGAGGTGAGAAAGAAGCAGGAAATGCGATATTTTTTTGTGAGAACCGTGATGGGGGCTGATGGGGGGCTATTTTAGTATTCTCTTGGAGTGTTCTCATCACGCTTCGATGAATTTCTTGGTGGTAGTTTTGGTTGAGGTGTATTGAAGATTCCATGCTGAGATATTTCTTTAGTTGAGTATAATGAGTTTAGGTGAGTCAGGGAATGGCTTCTGTTACTGCTAGGGTTAGAAATGACACTTCTGATGTTTAAGTTTATAGATACATCTGCGGCAGGTATTGCTTTATCTCTTGTACGTGCGTCTACGGCAAGTATCTTGGGCCATTTGTAGGCCATCTTGCCTTCAAATGGTGCTGTTTTTCTCAATTTTTTTCTGGCTGTTGAGCATCTGCAGATATTGTAGGTCCGCCCCGTGGTGATTTTGTCACAATATAGAAGTGAAAAAATAATTGCGTCAGTCAACGCAAGATGATATATTTCATTTGTTGTTGAAGCTTTTTTTTATATGGAGTTCTATGAAGAATTTGCAGTGCATGCTTACAATTAATATGTCTTCAGGCTTGGGTTTGGTAAAAGGAATCGAACTTTTTTAGCACTTTACTTTGGACAGTGCTTCTTATCTACCTAGGCAGGTATGACTTAAATTCTCTCAATGGGATTTCGGCTTCTTCTTTTGTAGTTAAAAGTGGCACAAAAGCCACTTTAAGTTGTTTTAACAGGAAAAATGCTTTCGATTGATTTCTCAGCTGACATTTATGTGCATTATGATGCGATTCTTATCTCAGTGTCACAACGTGCTTCTACATTCTTTTGCAATTTCTCAAGCTCTTACCTCAAGAGTCTTCACAAGATCCCATCTACCATGTTCTGCTGCAGCATTCTAGCAAGTATGTTTGCACTCTTTTAATATATCATTGTTGTTTCTACGGGATTCTGGATACAGTACTTTGGAGACATTATGAGCTCATGGTTTCATTGGACTACAGTAAACGAACAATTTTCTGCTCTGGAGCTATAAATCTTAAGAGTCTTTCAGACATTGTTTAGGTTGCTCTACATATTCAGTTTTAATAACGGGTTACTAATGTGCCCAACCACTCCAAAATTATGCTTTCAATTTTGAGCTGCAATCCCTTTCTTGAGGAGAACAACAAATGGAAAGTTTTCATGTGCTAATTCTGTCATTTCCAACTATGATTTTGAGTGTGCTGGAATACCTTTTTATCTAAGCAATTTCTTTCTTCAGGGATGGCATAGAACAGAAGAAGCAGCATTTTCCTGTTATAATTACTAGAATCACTTTCATTGTTTTGGGTTGTTTGATGTTGGCAACTCTTGTCTACACTATCTTCACCGGTGGTAGCCCTTTCCGGAAAGAACTTTTTAACTCCGTAAGTTAATTGTTCTGTCTTCAATGGGTCTTTGTCATTTGGTTCCCTAACATTTGGAGTTATGTTGGAGAAGGTATTAAAATAGGTTGTTTTTTATTTGGTCATGGTGTACTATGAAGAATACACATAGGATTATTATAAGTGCCCATGCATATTTTTCTTTTCATGTATCTCAAAAACTGGTTAGGGACTCGGCAGTTTTTGGTTTAAATACCTTTTATTGCATTAGTTTTCTTACTTATTCAGCTGTTAGGAGCTGCCTTTTTTTCCCCTCATATATCCGGTGCGTAAATCATCTCAAACTGTACTAGAGTAAAGTGACGTGTCTTGGATGCTGGTTTGAAGAATATCACTGTTCATGGGAAATAATTGTTGGGTTTTGGATTAGATATGCGAGTTGTGAGTAAGAAGAGTTTACTGATTTAAAAATGTACCTTTGACCCTAGCAATATGTTGCCTACTTCTCTTTTTGTTTTGTGGTGTGCTGTGCCCTACGTATGCCATATATTATAATTGTCATAGGAGTATTTTCACTCGCTAGAACCAAACTCTCCCTTGGGATATTAGATTGACGTTTTAAGTATGGAGGTTTCTATGCTTTTCTTTCTGTACTTTTATTCTTCAATCATGAGATCATGCAATTTAAGCAGGTCCCCATGCCATGAGTGGACTCTTTTTTTTTTTGAATATAAATATGAGGGGGGCCTACTTCTTTCATTTGCATCTGAGTCAGTTTTTTAACATGTAAGTGTCACGGGCCTAAAGAGAGTCAACCCGAGAGGTTCCCCAAGGGCGATCACGACTCACCCATGGACCTCCTGCTCTCACTCGGATTACCACCAAGCCTGCTCCCCAAAGTTTCCAAGGGCGGGCAACACCATCATTTTGCTTGATTCCGGAAGTTTCCTTTTCATTAATGTCGGTAGACGGTAGTTAGACATTATGCCGGTAGTTGAGGCGGTGCGATCTTGCCCGCTAGATGAAAAGTAGATCAACGGTTGTAAGCCAAGGCCCTCAACTATAAAAGGGGTGTCCTCCTTCATTTGTAATCATCCGATCCACCATTTATACAAAGTTCCTTTCCTTTTAGAGCTCCTCTCTCTTACTTTCTCTCTCAACGATCCGGGTAAGCGAGCGGGTAGGTGTTCGATCAAGCAAGGCTTGGCTTGGGTGTTCCATAGTTGCCCGAGTCGCCACGCGGTCACGATCCCAATCGATCGGCCCGTGACAAATGATATCAGAGCGAAAGAGAGAACCGTTCGAGAGACCAAGGAGCGCCACCTGTTCGAAGGAATGTCGAGCCAAGAAGCTGTCATGGATGGAGAGGCTGCACAAGTCAAGGAGAACCGTGGCCGTGCAAAGAAAAGAGACGCCTCGATGGACGTCGTAGCTGCGTTCAATGAGAAGATCGGGAAGATCCGGAGCGCTGTGCTCAAACTCATGGAAGGTCTTGATGATGTGCGAGACCGGATCATGGAGGTTGGGAGGTTGAGAGTTCGCTCCATGAAGACTTCACAACCGGCCTCAATGAAGCTATCGCACCCTTACACAACAAGGACGAAGCCCTTGAAGCATTGATCGATGTGTTGAAGGAGCGCATCCAAGTGGTCGAGAAAGAAACTCCGCGTAGGGACAAGGTCGAAGCCATGAAGGCCGAGATCCAAGAGCTCAAGACCGAGCTCGCCCTGTGCAAACTAAGCATCACCAATGGTGCTGTGCCAACCCAAGCGGTGCCCAAAATCGAGGTGCCAAAGCCAAAGGAGTTCAACGGCGAACGATCCGCCAAAGAGGTGGACAACTTCGTCTGGAGCATGGAACAATACTTCGGCGCCGTCAACATACACGACAAGTCGACCAAGGTACGGACTTTCCATGTTCTTGTCTGATACGGCGATGCTTTGGTGGCGCAATAGGTGTGACGAGGTTAGATGCGGCGCCAATCCCGTGTGCACATGGGAAGACTTCGTGAGAGAGTTCTGGGACTACTTTTTCCTCGAGTTCGCTCAGCAGGAAGCCCGTAGCAAGCTCCATCGCCTCGAGCAAAGAGGCGCGATCCGAGAGTACGTGAAGGAGTTCACCAAGCTCAAACTCCAGATTCGCAACCTCGAGCAAAGAGGAGGCTCTCGGAGCGTTCATGGATGGATTGAAGCCGTGGGCACTTCTCGAGCTCAAGAGACGGGATGTGAGTAGTCTTGCGCGAGCGCTGACCGTGGCCGAGTCGCTCGTCGACCTCACCAAGACCGAACCAAGGAGTCGACAAAGGGATTGGAGGTCGGATCGACCCTGCGAGGATGAAGCCCGAAGCACTCCCCGAGGCGCACATGAGCAAAGCGGCCGAGCCAAAGCATGGGGAGAAGGAACTTCCAAGCCATCCTTTCAAAGGGGTCGACCACCGACGGACTACGCGAGTAAGTTTGATCAACCCCCGCCTTCTCCTTGCTTCATTTGCCAAGGTCCACACTAGACCCAAAAGTGCTCGAAGAAGGGTCGAATCAATGCCCTCCTTGCCATCGAGGAAGAAAAGGAGTAGCCCAAAGAAGATAAGCGGTAGATTTGGATTGGAGCTATGAGGATGATCAACTCGGTCCAAGCTCGATCGCCGACCAAAGAAGAAGGAATCTCACCAAACACCGACATGTTCTTTGTGGAGGTCGAAGTGGGTGACCGAACGCTTTACGCTTTGGTCGACACCGGCGCATCCAATATGTTCATGTTGACCGCCTTGGGACTTCATGTGGAACCATCCGGGAAGTCGTACAAGCCCATCAATTCGGGCAACTTCCATGGCGTAAGAGCAACACCCGACGTGGATGTCAAGATTGGTGGATGGAAGGGCCGAATGGCGTTCGAGGTAATCCCTCTTGACGATTATGATCTCATTCTTGGCATGCAATTCTTCGAGAGTGTGGGAGCCATGATCGACATGAGGACCAAGTGCTTGATGATCCTCGACTAAAAATGCCCGTCGATGATCCCCATGATCAAAGGGGTGGTCGACACCAAGACCATCGCGTCGATCCAACGCCTCGACAAGAGCTTGAAGGCCGTGATGCGCATCAACAAGCTGTTGGAGTTGAAGCCAAAGGTCAAGTTGGATCCTACCCCAACAAATGCCATGCCAATCCAAGTGCTCTTCCCCGAGGTTGAGTGCGCGTCGCGTGCTCCGTCCAAGCCGAAGGCCGAGCCGCGTGTAAAGTCCGAGTTCATCATCGAAGGTTGTGGTCCTTCGTTCATGAGCATTCGAGCAAAGCAAAAGAAGAACAAGAGAGCCCATGCCAAAGCCCGTGCTCGTGCCAAAAAGGCTAACCGCCGAGCTGTGAGCGACGAGGGCGTCGCTCGAATGAGTGGGGGAGAATGTCACGGGCCTAAAGAGAGTCGACCCGAGAGGTTCCCCAAGGGCTATCACGACTCACCCATGGACCTCCTGCTCTCACTTGGATTCCCACCAAGCCTGCTCCTCGAAGTTTCCAAGGGCGGGCAACACCGTCATTTTGCCTGATTCCGGAAGTTTCCTTTTCATTAATGTCGGTAGACGGTAGTTAGATATTATGTCGGTAGTTGAGGCAGTGCGATCTCGCCCGCTGGATGAAAAGTAGATCAACGGTTGTAAGCCGAGGCCCTCAACTATAAAAGGGGTGTCCTCCTTCATTTGTAATCATCCAATCCACCATTTCAGCAATACAAAGTTCCTTTCCTTTAAGAGCTCCTCTCTCTTACTTTCTCTCTCAACGATCCGGGTAAGCGAGCGGGTAGGCGTTCGATCGAGCAAGGCTTGGCTTGGGTGTTCCATAGTTGCCCGAGTCGCCGCGCGGTCACGATCCCAATCGACCGGCCTGTGACATAAGCATATTAATCTCTATCCTATGAATGTACTGAATGGTGCTATCAATTTGCAGGTGGATGACAGCGACGCTAATTGACTTCTACATCAATGTCGTTGCTCTTTCTGTATGTCTCTAATGCTTCTGTTGGCTAACTTTGGTGCATGCAATTATTTTGACTAATATGATAGAATAGAGGACATGCATAAAAAGGACTCTTTGTGTCTGTTGGTAATGGATAGGACGATTGTGAAGCGATATCATATGGTTTCATCAACTTCAGAGTTTATCCTTCATAAGCTTATGGAACCATTGCCTGCAATCATGCCTATTAGATTTGAAAGCAGCACCTTTGGTTTTAGATGCCCATAATTAGGAGTTCTTGTTTGATGGCTATAGTTTGGGGATGAGACATTTGTCTTGTTTTACCCTGTGTAACTCATTTCTATTTCGATCTTATGATCTTTCAGGTTTGGTTGCTTATAAGGAATCAAGTTGGCTTAGTGCATTTGTGTAGATCCTTCTCTTGATATGCTTTGGTAATATATCCATATTTACCAAGTTTATGTTACTGCTATGAGTATTGTCCGGAGCATCAAAATGACCGGTTAACAAGCATTAGAGAGAACTTTAAAATTGTTGGATGATTATTGATCATATTATGCGGTGGTACTCAATTGTCTTTTTTTATCGTTTATATGCCGATGATCAATAACAAAGACCACCTACCTACATTTTCTAGATTTCTATTGTAGCCCAGTGATGCTGTATCTATACCTAAGCTTCAATTTACTGGATTCATAGCCAACCATTTGGTATTGCCGGTAGGTATAACCTTGCAGCATGTATGCAATAGACTACGTATATTTCCCAATTCAGGTACCATCTGTGAATTGTTGTGGGTAATTGGCTATGTATCTTGAAATATCACAATAATGTGCTATAGAATTGGTTGACCATGCCTTCGATATTTGAACGTAGGCTGCTTCTGAAACAATTGGTCAGGTTGGAGGTTATCCAGTGGCCTACTTTTTAAAATACTTTCAAATATGAATTTGAGAATGAGAAAAACATGCTGGAAGGTGCACCTGTTGAGAAGGCAGCATAAGTTCTTAGACAGAGAATTATTGAACTTGTACTTGCAGAACTTTGTCATTTTTCTTCTTTTCGGATCATCATTCAGATGTGACTCGCTCTATTTTCTGCAGAATATTATCTTCATTCCAAAGTATTACTCGAGGATTACCTCGAAAGGACTTACAGAGCTGTCATGCCTCAGCATTCAGGCCTGATTGTGTTGAACATTTTTTTTTTTTTAATATTCTATATCAATGTCAATCTTTATGAATTGTTGCCTAGACCCCTCATTTAACCTGAGCTGAGCAGCCTCCCTGCCTTCAATTCTTGATTGGGGTATGGTTGCTGGACTAGGATACAAGTTCCAAATTAGTGGAAAAGAGTTTTTGGTGCATTGAAAGCCAAAGGCTTGTCATGAATTTCTGACTGACAAATATGGGTACTCTCGGCTTAGTCGATTTCTGCTAACATCAGTAAGCAAAAATTAATTCTTTTATAACATGATCAAAATTAAAGGAGGAAAATGGCAAGTACAAATCAACAAGTTGAAACTAAACATCGCTGAAAAGGGTAATCAAGGAAGAAAAGAACTTCCACGCATGGAGCATTCACATCATCAGCCGACGTCTTTCGAAACACTCGATAGCATAAAAACAATCATTTGCCCGCTAATTAGGCAGCTTCGGAAATGGGTCTCATCACGCATCACATCGACTGATGACACTTCTGCGTATCTTCTTGAGAAGAATAGAAAGCCAATGTGAGATACGCGATCACGCGAGTAAAGCAATCATACTCCCACGTTTAGGCTAATTTGGGATGTTTGAGCTTGATATCGCTATAACGTGTGCAATGGTGATCGGTTCCAAGTAGAAAGAGGCCCCATGTTTTGACCAGCCAGCCCATGCCGCGGGCTCAAACTGGATGACCGGTCTATGATAACCAGGTAGTGGTCCACCATATGCTTCAATTGCATTGCACATTCATAGTATTCAGGAACAATGATATTTCTTTCCTGGAGATTGGAGAGGGGACCAACCAGAGTGAGCACAAATTGATTAGACCTTTTGATGAGGTATTTGATCAGATCCATGAACCAGAAGCTCTCTGGGCATGACCATTGAATGGACAGAATGGAGCTCTTTGGCTGAACCATCATAGAGTGGGTAGTCACAAGAATCAAGAAACCATTGTTATACAAATTGATTTGCCATATGAAAAGAATCATCGACCGCCCAACAATGAATTACAGGATTGGTAACCAGTACTGGAGGTCATCCCCTGCACAGATTCGATACAAGTGCGAGCAAGACACTTGCCGATGATGCATATACCAACGTTTTCATCCATTTGAAGGAGTACATAGCAAGGAATTTTGCTGAAATCATTCCCTATCGCAGCTGGACACAGCAAATAATTATACTTTACAACAAAATTGATCGAGTCAATGAACCTTGTGGCACAGCGAGGCCTTAACAGGGAAGACTATGAAAAACAAAGAAAGAACTGGACTATTGTTCCAGACACCATTGCAATGGTAAGGAAAACAAAATTTTGAGCTACACCATCACTGAACATATACCTTTAAAATTGGAGGAAAAGTGGATCATGTTGCTTTTTCCCGAGCAAATCTCTGCAACGACTTTGGCAGTTCGGCTTCCTCACTCATCTTTAACTTCTTTCTAGATAATGCTTCCTCTTCTTTCGTCTGTTTTTCCAAGAAAGGCCTCTTGGTTCTCGCAATAATTTCTTGCTTCTTCTTCTCATTCTTACTCGGTTTGCTCCTCCCCTTTGTTTTCTTCTTCATCGGCATGTCCGTGACAGTTGCAACGGCGGCTTCCATCTCCGATTCTCTCTCCTGCTTCGTAGGCTTCTGTTTTCTACTTGGTGGCTTCACCGTGCCAATCTTTGATGGATCCAACATGATGGTCTCCGGAGGAAGTCTGTCAAGAAGAGAGCACACTTCCTTTTCTCGTCTCAGCTTAGATGTTTCAAATGGATTTGCAACCCAAGAATCAAAGTTAGGGCTTTGCTCCTGAGTCATTGCACACCTATATCAAAAAATGGTAGCATAATTTGAAATTTTTTTATAGTATTTGCCCCAAAAGAAATAAATAAATAAATAACTGAAAAATCAAGTGGAAAAATGGGAACATATTCTAGGCAATCCCTTTTTGATAATTATAGCTAAGGGTGAGCATGATCTAAATTGGGCTGGTCCAACATCTAACCTAGGAATCAACCTATAGAGTGTTGGTGCTCAATTTTTTAGACCAAAGACCAACCCTATTGAGCCTAGGACTGAGGACCACCAGTCAAATTCTAGGGTCAACTCGAAACCAATCAATAATTTTTTTTTTTATCATTTTTTGTATTCCCTGAAAAGACAAACCTACTACTAAAAATTACATACCAATCAACAATACATCGTTAATCAATCAAAATATAAACACCAATACATATCCAACATAAATTTAAGAGAACATAACAATAGAAATTCCACAATTGCTAAAAGTAACAAAGCATAAAAACAATTAAGACTACTCATAGAGATAAAGTGTTTCCATCACTAGAGCATGCTATAATTCCCTCGCTTTTGATGTGTCTTCGAATCAATTTTCTGCTTGAGAAATGGGATGAGATGGGAAGTTTTTTTTTTTTTTTTTTTTTTGTTCGGATGAGATGGGAAGTTTAAGAGAAAAGAATTATGGGCTATAGTGCAAGTGAAACTTGCTAGTGGAATAATTAAACCATCAGAAGTTCAAAATACTTAATATAAACCATCTTGTTAATTAGAGGTGAGCATGGTCTGGGCTTAGACTAGTCCCACACAAGGCGAGGGGTGAGTGGCGAAATTGTGAGGTAAGGGGCAAGCGGCCCTGCAAGGGGTGAGCAACGAGCGAGGAGCAAGGTGAACAATGTTGTAAGGGGCGAACGGCAAGTTGCGAGGCAAGCAGTGACTCAGGAGCAAGGCGAGCGTCAAGCATTGCTCATGAAGAAGGTTTTTAAATTTCTAATTAGGGCTTTGTTATTTCTAATTTACTTGGCAAAGACAAAAGGAAAAAGAAAGAAGAGGATAAAAAAGAGAGAAGATGACAAAATAGAATGCTAGAGGAGGACGGCACCATTAATGTTAAATTAGGGTTATAGACTTTCGAATGAGTAAAGAACAATATATATAAAATATGTTGGTCCGGGTTGGACCAACCCTAAACTCCTAATATAAAGGACTAACCCGTACAATTAGGGTCCAGGGGTCCCAGGACCAAGGACCGATCCAGTCCCCTTGGGAATCAAACTAGGACCGGCAGAGTTTGGCCGGTCCAGGGTCAATCCTAGATCAATGCTCACCCCTAATTCTAGCGCAACATTCATCTTTGACATTCTTGCCTTTCTCTTCCTTCATTATGATTGCATTTGGTTTGGCCTTTACACAAAAGCAAAGCACTTAAAAAAAATTCAACAAAATGCAAATAATAGTCTTTATTTGCCTTTATAGACATGTAAATATAAACGACCCCATTTAATCATTTATCAAATAAGAAAATTAGATATCAAACTCAATTCTTAAACAAACATATTAAAATTGCATAATCTTGCATCTGCACTCTACATTGCATTTAGGCATTACAAAACACGTCTGTACCAGATTAAATTATTTTGATAGGTCTAGTTGCAAATTGGATTCGAATTGTTTGGACATGACAAATGAACTAGAACTAGACCCCAAAACTCATTCGAACCTGGCAAGCCTGATCCTTTTTAATGGCCGCCCCTCGCTTGACAAGCTGAAGATTACACGTAATGAAGAAATTACCATCCGGCCATTTTTGGGAAGTGAGGTCTTAAGGAAAGAAATTGGCAAAAGGGTGGCAAACATATTCGATCAGCACCCAAAAAGGAACATGAAATAAATTTTGCTTTCCAACTTGCAGACGCACAAATGAAATTGATTCAAGAATTTGCTGGAGATTTGAATAGATGGGAGAAATAAGGAAATAAAATAAAGAAAGAGACAAAATAAACAAAGAGATAAGAAAAGATGGAATGTGCGTCTGGAATAGCGCATCTTGAGGCAATTTTCGGATCCTCAGTCTCGGCGGAATATGGGGAGGATTCATTGTTTATAAAGAGAGGAACCTATCAAGGCTCAAGGGAGAGAGGATTTGTCCATCACAGTCGCACTCACGAATACTTCCTGGTCGTGACCAAGACCAAACGCATAACGCACTCTTAAGGGCACTGCAAGTTCTGAAGCTCTCCTTCCTCTCTCTTAGCATTCTCGATAAGAATAATCGTGACTCATGTCAAGAGACTCACATTGCTAAATTCTGACATATGAAGTCGATGGGTGAACCATCCATTTGTCACTTACTAACTTATGATTTTTTTCATGGTATTAATCCAATTTAACGGAAATTAATGAATGATAAATTTATCACAAGTACATTAATTAGGATTTAAATTAATTTTAAATAAATTTATTGTAAGTATATCACTTTTGAGTTTTTCGTAATATTAACTATTTTCAAGTGTGCTCCCAAAAAATAGTCACTCACCGCTTCAGCATTTGCCTAAGGATCTCTAAAGCCCTAAAGTCCATATCAAAGCCCAATACCAAATGCAGCCCCAGCTTGAGCTACGTCTTCAGATCTTTGCCATTGCTGTGATGTTGAGAAGCGGATATATTATTCATCCCCACAAGAGAAATCGAGAGGGATTCCATAGCAAAGAGTACGAAATCTGGAGGCCGTGTTTGGTAGTCATCTACAAAATCACTCGGTGTACTTTTTTCTGACCAATCAAATTCCCCGAACTTCCCACGCCAACGGATATAATCATACCATGCTACTTTCATTGCAGGTTCATTTTCTCCGATGGAAGTTCTTAGAAAGTTGAAAAAAAAATACAAAAGAAAAAAAAATCGATATTGCAAAGTATACTACCCGTAGATTACCAAAATTGTCATATTAATCAACATAACAGATCATAAATTCTGGCCCAAGGAGAGCGACACAACTGATGGGCCTCTAAACATGCATGCGCCACGTTCTAGATCCAGTAAAAGTATGCCACATCCTTGGTGCACCAATTTGTGAACTGGGATCAATATAAGTAGCATTATTCATTTTGAGCTATTCAGAGAGTCAACTTATAGATGAAGCAAACTCATTTTACATATGGTATACTCATCTCTTTCCTTTATATTTACCATTATAAGAAAGTGTGGGAAAGTGTGGGATTAAGTGATTCAAAAAACCAGACTCTAATCGGTAAAATATTGAACTACAGGAGAGATTTTGCAAAGATTGTCATTGACAAATAGAGATTGGCAAGGAAAGTTAAAACACTTTTGCCTTTACAAAAGCTATACTGGGGGACCAACCTCAGCTTTCATATGAATCCAAATGCACGCTTAGCAGAGTCGAGAGTATTAGACCGAAGCATCGCAATTGTTACTGGTCCCACGCCTCCTGGCACAGGAGTAATGGCTGACACAACTTTGATTGCTTCTTCATAGCAAACGTCTCCCGTGATGCGGAAACCTTGATCAATGCCAGGATCCTGGACATTACAAACTCTTAATTCTATTACAGTAAATTGCTCAAAATGGAAACAGAGCAGAGCAAGCTAGTTCTTTCAAGTGGGACTGAGGAACAATCATTAGTTCTCAGGAAACTACCTGTTAAGTGACCGCTTATACCACAGCAGCTACTTACACAAGATTATCGACATTAATGAGCATTTATACATCAACCCTAACTGTGATTTGAAGCTCAACTCTGTCAGAGTGAGGACCTTACAGTTCTAGATCTATTTGCTAATTTTAGTGACCATGAATCAAAGCTTTCATAAGGAAATCCAGCAAGCAGACTTCACATCTTCTCAGGCTTTGCCCTTTCTCAATCCATGATTTCTCATCATTTCTTTTCTGAAAGACCCACTTTTCTTTTAAGCCTTCCCCCTCAAACATCTCTTCCCTGAGCATAGTGCAGCATATCTGCATACATGCATTGAGTAGATTACAGGTGCAAGACCACCTGAAACAATAAAAAGGCAAAAAGACAAAAACCACCCTCAAATTTTCATTGTTACACCTTGGCAGCCTCTAACTTCAAATCCTACACCTTGCACCCTCTAATTTCAAGACCTCACACGACATATCTTGAGGTTTCAAAAGAGCTAATCTTTGCACCCTCCAGTTTCCGTACTTTTTGGAATGGTGTTAAACTTCAAGGTAAAAAGTCTAAGCTGATGCAACATATGACACAAAGTGTAGTGTAGAGGTTGTAAGTGCCAACCAAGAGAAAGCTTAGTATAATTTTTTTAATTTCCCTTATCAAAAGAGTCCTGCACTGCTTTTCCAATTTTTTCAACATGAAAGATAGGAACCACAGCATCCTATAACCTATATCTATAAAGGTCAACGCACATTACAATCCAAATTTGCATTCAAGTGAGGCCACACAGTTTGAGAATGCCTTTGGCACTGAACTTTCAGTATTCCTACCTGAACTTGATTGGTCCCCATATCCACTACAACAGCTCCCGGTTTTAGCCAACTGCCACGGATTAAATTGGGTATCCCCACATCAGCAATCACAATGTCAGCTTCTCTTGTAATCTGTTCTGGATTTTTGGTGAAAGAATGTACTGTGCTGACTGTTGCATGGTGCCTCTACCAGAGGAATATATTAGAAGAGCATGATATGGAGAGCACCTCAAAACAACCAGAGAAACACCAAAAAAGGCATGCTTACCTGCAATAGCAAAGAAGTGGGTAACCCAACGATCTTGCTTCTCCCGACTACCACAGCTCTCTTTCCCATGATTTCCACGCCAGACCTTAACAACAACTCAATACAACTCTTAGGAGCACAAGGAATAAAAAGTGGCTCCCTTCCTTTCATGGCAAGGTTTCCCATATTGAGGCGATGGAAGCCATCCACGTCTTTCTCTGGGCTCACAAAATTGATGATTCTCTCTTCATCCACATGCTGGGCAAACATCACATTAGGTGGCATAATTGTAAATATTTCCTTACAAGATGTGTTAAAAGAATGGTAATATCTCATTGAAATTTTCCTAGTAGATGAGGAGCTCTAGTCATTGCATCATCGTCCGCACCAGAAAATTAAAAAGTATAGTATTGGAAACAAATTATGTACAGGTTACACTATTGAATTACTCTATGGAATGTGTCGGAACATAGTGAATGTTCCATTGGCAACAATGAATTAAGCAGACTTGTTTGATACAGATTAGCCAAGAGATTCAAAAGAGAAATGGGAATGAAGCATAAGTCTAGCTGTAGAAATTACTTGTGGCAAAGGAGTTGCACAATAATACCATTAACTGATGGGTTATTATTTAATCTGGAAACAACACGCAGAACTTCATCTTCTGTACATTCTTCAGGCAACTCCTCTACATAGGTCGTTATCCCAACTTCTTCACAAGCTTTTAACTTGACACAAATAAAAGTTCGTGAATCCCTTCTTCTGCCAACCAACACAATAGCCAATCCTGGGGATTTTACAATGGTTTCCTTCATTCTGCAAATTTCATTGGCTATTCCTGCTCTAATAGCTCTTGCAATAGATTTCCCATTTATTACATTAGCAGTTTGCCCATTAGTTGCTTCAAGTAAAAGTCATAAAACAGGTTAGTATGCTATGCACAGGGTAAATGAAGCAAGCAAAGAAGCAAGGGAAATAGTCCTGCTCAAGCACCTTATATAGAGCTACAAGACAGCAAGCTACCAAAACTCCACAGGTAGAATAATCAACCTTACAACTTGGATCGTATGGAATTCCTAATTCTTAAAAGAGTTCTATAGAAACCATTTCCAACCATCTCACTGAAATCTTTAGTGCTTTTGGAGAGTGATTCCTGTTACGAAAAAGTCCATCAGATCCAATGAAGCATTTTGTGGTCCTTCACAAGCCGATGCACACGAACGCATAGCAAAAAGATGATTTTTGAAAGTAGTCCTACGCCTGCTTTCGCTTCTGCTTTTCCTACATATGCACAGATTAATTTTATCCCCAACAAGTTTTATATGCGGAAGTCACAAAAGTTAACGAGGAAAGTTGTGTCTCAGCTTCACTCAAGAAGAACCCAACATTTTTCTAATACCAAAAAGAAAAGCCCGTCATCTTTTTCGTAGGATTCAATATCTTACGGTCGGCATTGGATTCACCATTATACTTCATAGGATCGCTAATGAATCCGAAACACAACGACGACGAGGACGGCTGCACCTCACGATCAAAACTACAACATCGAAAGCCAAAACACCCGAACCCAAAAACCGCTTCAAGGCAATCAGCGTGCTGCCGAACGAAACATGGAGAACAAGTCTCCGACAACGGAAAACAAGAGGCAACGTGCAGAGGACACTCACGTCAACCCTCGAAGCGACCCCAACAGACTCGAGTAACACGCGTTTCACACGCCCGAGAGCAAGTCCAGGCTCATCGCCACAGGTGGCGAAAAGGGTGGCGGGCCGGTCGCGGGAAGGACGATACCTGAAGACTGGGAACGGAAGGCGCTGGAGTTGGGGCAGGGCACCATCCAAACGTCGGGGAGGTTCGGGCCCAGCAGCTTCAAATGCGAAGACAGCGAAGACGAAGAAGGCGATGATGAAGACGTCGACGAGTGAAGGGTCTTCCTTCCCAGCGATCGCCAGCTCGCCACCCACAGGCCTCGCATTGTACGTGCTCTAGGATAGGCGTCGCCGGCCGGCTCGCTCAACCACTGAATGCTTCGGATAACTTGGGATGGGCTTCGCAGGTTCTACTTCGCAATTTCTAAAGTTCCAACCTCTATGAGGGGGACCTCCAGATCCTGAAGGAAGTCGGCAATTTTTAGCTCCATCCTTTTCCCAGAAAAATCCCACAAAAAATCTCAAAACCCTTTTTCATGAGCACCATTGTTCTAATTTTTTTTTCGACTCATGAATATTAAGAACTTGCATCGATGATCAAAAAATGCTTTCCATCCATCTGACCGTTTGAAATTTGACGCGACAGCTTGGGTGATCATTAAAAATCTGACGTAATTATACGTGTGTTCATTACCTTCTCAAATTCATTAGTTTAATATTATCTAAAAATATTATCATGTTTTAACAATAACCATAAACAAAGTCCAACGAAAGATCTTATTGGGTAAAAGGTACAAGTTTAAGATTATTGGTGAGACAAAAAAAGAAAATTAGGTATTAATGTCCATCGAGAAAAATGTACAGGATATTTTGTGAGATTATTCTTCTTTTCTCAATGACCGATAGATCCTTAATTCAATTCCTACCCTAAAAAAAATATTATCAAACTTCTAATCATGAATAATAGCAGGAATTTAAGCGGAAACAACTTGAACGGCTCTGTTCCTCGAACTCTCTTGAAGAAGAAGGGCAGATGGAACGTTGCTACTAAGGTTCGCTCATTTCCACACTGTTGTAATATTACATTTAATCGCTTATTCTGCTTCCTCTTTCTATACGTTTCTGCTCAATGAAGAAAGAAAACGATGGAAGTGGTACTTGCTTTTTTAGTTTTCTGTTTGATCGACTTATGCATGTAATACATACAGAGGGTGGGATATCCATGAATTCATGAGCTAATCTTTCGGCTGTGACATGTACCATCGATATTTTTTGACCGCTTATATGGAAATCCAAATCTTTGCCGATCCGACAATTGTCAGATCAGCAATGTGCAGCCAAAGAAAAAGGGCCTCTCTATTGCTCCAATCATCGCATCAGTTGCAGCCGTTCTGGTCTTGATTTTATCGGGAGCTCTTGCAGTATTGTGGATAATCAGAAGAAGATAAATCCAAAGTAACTCTTTTGCATATTGCATGTGCAAGGAATATCAAAAGTTTTACATGTGATTTTGTCAGTCCAGATTTGAACCCCAAACTGGTTTAACTGGTCCAATTGCTCGTGGCCCTTCCTACAATTGGGCCTGGGAAAAGTGAACATGACACACCAACTTGTTTTCGCTCGAGTAATCAAGTTTCTATGTCATCACCGTTTCATGTTCAAAAACTTTGCACATGTTATTGATTAATGATATCATAATTGCAAATAGGCTTACCCACAAGTGTAAATAAAGTAATTTCTAGGTAGACTTCATTTGGTTGAGGTAACATGCTTCACTCTATTTGGTTTGTTTTCCACGACACGGTCTTTTCTTAGAATAAGTCAATTACATACTTCTTCAAAATAGTTCTGTTTGCAGTGAATGCATATACTATCATACTGAAGATCATGACCCGATAACTCTGTCCAGGTTACTTAATTGCCTTTTCATTTCTCCAGATGTTACTACTAGTGCTACTACTATGACTACCAACTCTACTAGAGGATTTATTGGGACATTAAATTTGTCTAAAAATCGACTTTTTACATCTACTGAGGTTACGAGAATTATTGATAACTTTAGAAGGATTGGGAAAGTTTACTTCTGCAAACTTAATGATGGCACTGAAGTTGCGGTATAAATGTTATCTCAATCATCAAAGCAAGGCTACAAGGAGCTTCACGTAGAGGTTCGGAAAATTAGTGCAACTAGAATCAACATCATGTTCTCGATCTTTTGGGTGTTCTACTCATGGCAAGCTCTGAAACCTTGATGTGCAGGTGCAACTCCTGAGGTTCGGATGTTGCGAAGAATATGAAAACATGGCACTGATTTATGAATTCATGTTCAATGGAAATGTTCGGCAACATTTGTCAGGTTTGCCTGATATTTCCTTCTCCAAATTCTAACCAGATAAAGCATTGCTTAGACTCTCGTTATATGACAGCACGACAAGTGTCGAGTTATATTTTATCTCAACTCTGTTCTTTGACAGTTCAGGCCTTTGGATTAATCGGTCAAGTTACGTAGTCAGTAAAAACACATTGGAAATAAAAATTAACTTTCTCAGTGAATAAACAAGATGGTGAACAGGGTTTTATATCTTTCATGATTGGAATACTTCCTTAATCCTCTACTTTCAAGCAGCACAAACCCAAATGTTTTGAGTTGGAGCCAGAGACGACAAATCGCAATCAATGCAGCTCAAGGTACATAAAGTAAATTGATGAAATCTTTCTTCACATTTCCACAAGTTGAGCAACACAATACATTTCATGAAGTTTCCTTTTTCGCTGGTGGTGCCGGGTTGGAGTACCTGCACAATCGTTGCAAAGCTCCCATTGTTCATAGAGATTTAAAGACGCCCAATATTTTACTAAACAAAAGCTTACAAGCAAAGATTGCTGATTTTGGATTATCGAAGGCATTTGTAACAGAGCTTTAGTCTCATATTTCGACTCGCCCTGCAGGAATGCCTGGTTATCTTGATCCAGAGTAAGCAACTCTAACCGACAACTTTGAATACAAATACTATTCCACTTAGGAAGAAGAATAAATGTACTAATATAGACCATCAAGAGAGGCCTATACATTTTATTCGTACATGTTTATGTTGGATACACGTATGTAGGTACGATTTTGAAAGGCAATTTCGGCTATCATTGTACTAATCAAAGCAACAATTCCTTTTGAATCTCAGGTTTCATTCATCTGCAAACTTGGGCAAGAAGAGAGGTGTACAGCTTTGGCGTAGTTATTTGAGTTAATCACAGGCCACCCTACAATTATAAGAAGTCCAGAGGGCAGCAGCATGCACATACTTCACCGGGTGACTCCACTCATAGAAAGAGGGGACATCCAGAGCATTGTCGATCCGAGGTTAAATGGCCAATTCAGCATCAATTCTGCATGGAAAGCGGTGGAAATAACCATGTTGCGCGTGTCGATGATAGCGGTCCAAAGGCCAGATGTAGACCATGCTCTGTCGGAACTAAAAGAATGCTTGACAGCAGAGATCAGTTCAGGAAGAAGCCAAGGAATGGGAAATAGTAAGAGACGAAGTGAGTCTTTTGAGATGACCTTAATTGACGTTGATAGCGCTCCGAGTGCTCGTTAACCATACTTCATCTATAAAGGTTATCATGTCCACCTTCCTTGTAAAGTTGATTATTGGATCGAACAGATTTGAAAACTTTATGTGCAAAGTCTGCCCTTGTGACTTCAAGTTGCGAGTGTTGTATATTAAGGTAGTTGCATTTATAGCTTTGTGAATAAATGAGTGAATGGTGAGTTCAATAGACACTTTGGCCCCTCTTTACAAGGCTACAAACTGTACAGCTATCAAGACGTTGATAGCTAGCCTTGGTCAGTTATCCATGTGAACCCCTCTATAATGAAACACAGGAAAAATGAATTTCTTTCATTATGATACTATCTGTTTTATAAACCCAGTCATCTTGACAATCTTTGCCAACCACAACCACCTAAGTACTAGCCACCTGGCCATGGCCATAATGAGAATCCCGAAGAGCAGCACTCACCTCATCCAATCAGTGTCGCCTCTCATCGAACAAGAGGATATAGAGAGCATCATGGATCAGAGGCTACAAGGGCGGTTCAGCGCCGCATCCGCTTGGAAACTAGTCGAGGCAGCAATGCCGTGCTTGGCCATGACTGCGAACGAGAGGCTGAACATGAACGCACGTGCTGTTGGAGCTGAAGGAATGCTCGACTCTTTTTAGGCAAGGTACCTGATGGATCAAGGAATTATGTTCTGCTTCACCCTTCACGATCGCTGCTTATGATTTGGATATATGCCTGTGAAAAGGTCCCACGAGACAGTGCTCGATGTGCTCCAAAACCTTCCTTTGCGTTTTGTAATTGTGGACGATGTGATTTTCTTTGATGATATGATAGCACTTCAAGGTTTTTGCATGTACCATATCTGCCTATGAACTCAGTGAGAGACAATATTGAAGAAAGAAACTGCTGCTTTGCAATGAAAGGACAAAAATTACTTTATATCTATCGGCCGAGTAATCTAACAAATCTTTTACCACATGTCATGTGACCTAGTAAATGTGTGCACGTCTTGCGTGTTCCCACAAAAAAAGAACACTTTAAGTATTAAATCAAGCCACTTAATGAATTCATAAGAATCTACATTGATCTTGTTTCAATAAAGAATGAAAGAGAAATATAGGGCAATATTTGCTCCGATACCTTGATGCGTAAGTGCAACTCCTTA
Source organism: Eucalyptus microcorys (assembly GCA_014182515.1). NCBI lineage: Eukaryota > Viridiplantae > Streptophyta > Magnoliopsida > Myrtales > Myrtaceae > Eucalyptus > Eucalyptus microcorys. Next base: position 21,628,300 of record CM024571.1, read on the forward strand.
TTGCCGTTCATCGTAGAAATCTAGCTTCACTTATCGGACATTGCAAAGAACTTGAAAACATGACGTTGATTCACGAATTCATGCCCAATTAAAATGTTCACCCACATTAGTCCAGTTTGATGTTCCTTTTTGCATATTCTTGCCAGGTCAAGTATCTCTTAGACTCTCAATATGTGACAGCACAACATGCGTCCAAATATATTTTTTTCTCAACGTTCTTTGATAGTTTAGCCTTTTGATTTAATTGGTCAAGTTTCATATTCATTAATAGCACTGTGGAGATAAAATTAACTTTCTCAGCGGACGAGGACACTAGTGAGCAGGATTTTACATCTTTCATGTTTTTGAAGCTCCTTATTTCTCTACTCTCCAGCAGCACAAAACCCTAATGTTCTGAGCTGGAGCCAAAGGCTACAAATCGCAAATGATGCAGCTCAAGGTACATAAAGTAGATTGATAAAAACCTTTGTTCACATTTCCACGAGTTGAGCTTACGTAACACATTCCATTAAGTTTTCTCTGTTGGTGGTGCAGGATTGGGGTATCTGCATTATGGCTGCAAACCTCCCATTAGCGCTGCTTGTGTTTCTCCATTCGGTGGAGGCGGGGGCCGTCGTGGTGGCAGGGACCGAAAGAGACGACCTGCGGCTGGTGGGCGTTGGGGTTGAGGTCTGTGATGGAGGCGGGGACCCTGTAGATAGACGGGTTCTTCCAGTCCTGTTGCCCGGTGGTGGGCCTGCACTTGAGGTTCTCGTTGACATGAGCGATCCAGTTGGTCTCGTTCGGGTCCAGTGCAAAAAATCTTCGAATCTCCGGGACAAAATTTTTCGAATCTCGGGGACAAAAATTGTTGTTTATTCTTATTTCCTATTAGAAACAACCTCAATATAGGTTGGATTTCCTGAATAATCCGTACAAAAGTTCAAGCCGTGATATCCTAATTTTCGACCTTGTACCAATTATATGAAATTGGCTTTTCATCAACGCGCTTATGGTCATTTTTCTCTAAACTAATCACTTACGAGATAACTATCTATCAGGTAAAGTAATTAAGGGATATAAACGAGACCAACTTGAGAATTCAATCAGAAATCGATTGCTCGACCGTGCTAATCGGCAAGGGTTAATACGATATCGTTAAAATCAATTAGAGACCGGAGATAGGTCGATTCGATAGAAGCGCGTAATTATATTATTGGTGATTCAACCTGATTGCAAAATTCATGTCGAACGGCACTAAACCGATTTTTCTGTCGATTCTGTACCTGATGCTCGTAATTGAAACCTTGAAATTTTTATGACAACCAAGAGTCGACGATGAGTCGAAGATGCACAATGTGGATAGAAAATAATCGACCACAGGTTAGACGCGCTAAAATTCCTAAAAGCTATCAAGTAGGTTAGGTCACCATAAAATTATGTCCGATTGAAATTAACCACGAAATTGAACATAGTTTCAGGAATCGAAAGTTCCAATGTGTCACGATTTATTTTTGGAATGTCGACTCATCTTTTGAAGAATTTTCGACGAGCCTAGACTTTCAGCGAAAATTCAAAATTGGGCAATTTAAATTCAAGAAATTCGGTAGGGCAAAATTGAGTAGATTTTTTGCCCCCAAAGTAAGCTAATTGGTGAAGGGAATGCAAGAAATTTGTGTGGGCTGCTACCATGGCATGTGTGGGCTGCTACCATGGCATGTGTGGCCATTAAATGGAGGTTATTTGGTGTGAAATTGAATTGATTTTTGTGAAGAGCTTGAGGAGAATAGGTGAAATTCGTAGGGCTGTGGTGCTGCAACATTCGGAAATCAAACTTGTCTTGTTTGAGAAGATTATAAGGGGAAAATGGCTGCTAGATGAGCCAGACTGCGCGCCATCCCCGCGCCTGTGCCTGACCGCCCGTGCCCCGCCGTTTGCCAAGCCCTGCTCAATCATCGACCAGCCCCTTTCGCCGACTACCTCAACCGTCCTAGCTTCACTCCAGCCGCCAACTCATCGCCACCTAACCATCTCCGCCATTCCCTGCGCCGTTGGCCGAGCCAAGCCCACGACCAGCCCCTTGAGCCAAACCAAAGTTCCAGCTTAGAGCTTAGGCTTGTCGGGTCTTTTTTGGGCCCTTCCGAGCCTCCTTTGGTGTCGCCATAGGCCCGAGTCTTGCTCGCCTTCGCATCGCCGTCACCATGAACTCGTCGGCTCATTAAACCGGTGAGTTTACGTTCTAATCCCTAATTATTAGGCTAATTACGCTTAGTGAGGGGTTAGTTAGCCTAATGAGGGATTAGTGTGTGTTAGTTTATGTAACTAGGTTAGTCAGAATTGGTTTGGTTAGGCAAATTAGTTAGTTACATGATTTAGCTAGCCAATTAGATTAAATTAGTTAGAATGGTTAGATTAATTAGTTAGCTTAGGAGATTAATTTAATTAGTGCACCTAGGTGGTTAGGTTAGCTTATGATAATTTAATTTAGTGGTTTAATTTAATTATTTTGCAATTTATTTATTTAAATGTAATTTATTTAATTATTTATTAATTAGCGAAAATTATACCGGGATAGCCGGTTGTCAGAATTTCGTGCTAATTGTCGTGGTATTGTTGGTTTGTACAATTGATTGTTAATTTAAGCAATTGGATGATGAGTGATGATTTTTGAATTATTATTTGAGAAACATGGAATTTTGGTATTTAATTAGAAAAATACTAAGTGTCGGTTTTTGACGCCAAAAGGGTTTTAAGTACTATATAAAATCTTGGAATTTTTAAAGGAGAAGACACCACATTTTATGGTTCAATCTAACTGTGTGTCCATGTACAATTATTTTACTAGGTGTTTTTAATATGAAGAAAAATAGGTCAATTACAATATTTGAAATTAAGGCATTTGAGTGCAAAGCACAATGTCTTTGGCCAAGATTGGATGTGCGTGTGATTACTATGAAAACCTGTCACCTGATGAAAGTTGGGTGGGCGATACTCCCATATGGAATACCCCATATCAACGGATGCTGAATCGCGGTAGAGGCTAGATCGATGCTCCTTCGAGAATGCCATCTAGAGGTAGACGTTATCGTACTCGATGGGGCAAGACGACACCCAGTTATGCCAGAGGATTGCCGACTGTTGAGTTGGACATGGCCGATGGGTCATAAGAACTGGGACACATGTGAATGATTAGATAGTCGTGCCTGATTATGGAACGTAATTGTGTGGCACGGAATAAGACGTATTATAACAATTTGGCCTTATAATCGGGACCCCTGTGAATATTTGATGATTGATGTGCAGTGTTGCAGTTGTTAAATATGTTTACTATATGCATATGTATATGAGCTGTACAAATGTGCAAGGTGTTACGCCCCGATCCTCGGGCACGCACGCACATCCTTCTCGCTTGGTCAATTTTATAATGCGATATCCCAGAACTATATATCGCCGACCCTTTCATTTATTAAACACATGCGGAAGCGATTATAAATCCCAGACAAAATCGATGGAATAAAAAAGCAGGGCCATATTTTTCATATTGAAACTTATAACCAAACTTTTATACAGAACACACACCAAAGTACTTCATAACTATTCACATCAAAATGGAGATCTCAAAAGAAGATAGAGTCTCAAATCATCCAGGTCGTACTTAAGATCCTCTCGGCATTATCTTCTTCTTCCAAAAATCCTTCTCCTCAAATTTCACCTCCGAGTTCTCCTTCTCAGACTCTTCCTCCTCAACTCCTTAGCGGGGTCCTGAAATGTTTTCCCCAAACCGGGATGAGACTGCGTCTCAGCGAGTTCTACCCCACTAAGACCCGATTAGTAAACCATTATACTATAGGCTGCCTAAACATGCACAGGGCAGAGGACTTACCTTGGCCTCAGATCCCACATGCAGGTCAATACAATTCATAATAGGCACCCATTTACTCAAAACAAATCGAGCCAGTCGATTACATGCCATCCAAATCATTCACCACGGAGGAATATCTAAAAGCTAGGCCACATGCATTCTCCAGGACGACATCCCAAGTCTCCGAGCCACGTGCCTCAAACCTTGGGCCCACGTGCATTCTCTAAGGCGACCTCTTCACCAAGGTGGTACATCAAGTCACCTAGCCATGTGCCCTTTTAGATGCCATTCTCGAAAACTGGACCCACGTGCATTCTCTAAGGCACTAGTTTGCCAAGGTGACGCATCAAATCACCAAGCCACGTGTCTTTTTTACGATGCCCGAGCCCACGTGCATTCTCTAAGGTACTTGTTCACCAAAGTGACACATCGATCACCGAGCCACGTGTCCTTTTAGATGCCAAACTCTATCATCGAGCCACGTGCATTCTCCAGGAGGACATACCGAGTCACCGAGCCACGTGCATTCTCTTAGGCGACCTCTTCGTCAATATGACATATTCAACCACTAAACTCACATGCATTCTCCAGGTGATATTCCAATTCACCGAGCCCACGTATTTTCTTTCAGGTGATTACCAACTTACTTTCGATACCGACAACCAATGCCCGACGATTTCTCAATCAAATAATCAACAATCAAGTCAATATGAATAACTCCTAAAATTTCATGATTAAATCAATTCCATACAATTTAAAGCTCAATTAAATAAATGGACTGCGCCACGACGATCAGCACGAGATTTCGATCGTCGGCCATCAAAATCTTAATTTCCGAAAAATAATTAATTTCGAAAATTAATTAATAAATATTAAAAATTCAATTTAGCTTTAAAAATAAAGCCCGATTAAATAAACGGACTTCACCACGGTCATCAGCATAATATTCCAGTCACAGGCCATCCTAGTTGAATTTTCGAAAAATAAATAAATAATTAATTTAATTCCGAAAATTGATATTTAAATACTAAAAATTCCACTTAGGCCCGAAAAGCCTAATTGAAGCCCACTAAGGGTCGGGAAAAATCCCGAGATACTTTCAATAAATAGTAAACCACGTCTACTTGCTAATTGCACCATCAATTCGTCTAATTTACATCCCAATTGACTAATAAATACTAATTTATACTAATCTAATCCACTAAACCTAATTAATCAAAATTAAACAACCTTAAGCATAATTAGCCCACTAATCCAGGATTAGTGAGATTACCCACCAGAATCGCGCGCAAATAGGATCAATCCACGGGGCGACGCGAGGAACAAGACTTCCCAAAGCGGGTCTCGGGTTCGGGGCCCAGAAACGGCCCAAAAGGGGGCCCGAACCAGCTGGAAACCCACTCCGTGGGTTGCTGGTTTGGCCTGGCCGGAGCTGTTCCGGGGGCTAGGGCGGCGAGGGAAGGTCGGCGAGGGTTGAGAGGGACGCCGGAGAGGTCGAGCGGTGGCCGGCGGCGGCTGGCGGCGCCGGACAGGGCCGGAGTAGGGGCGAACACGGCTGGGTCGCATGGGGAAAGGGCAGCAGCGGGCGACGGACGCGAAGGGGTGGTGGCAGAGCGCACGACGTCGCGCGGACGTGCGGTGCGGCGGGACGGCGGCGAGCGGTGGGCGGCGATGGTCCTCGGTGAGCTGCTGTCTCGGCTTCTCCGCTTCTGGTTTGTTGATCTTCACGAAGAAGAAAGAAGGAGAGAGAGAGAGAGAGAGAGGGAGAGAGAAGGAGAGAGAAGGAGAGAGTTTCGAAAAGTCAAAAAAATTAAGAAAAAAAAAAAAAAAGGGAAGACAGCTAAGAGGTGAGTGAGGCGGCGTGGGTGGGGTGGGGGGGGGGGGGCGTTCGCACGAAGGGGGAAGGGAGAGAAGAGAGAGAAAAGAGAGAAAAGGGAGAGAGACAAAAATAAATAAACTAAAAATCTCATTCTTAATTTTCTTTTTCTCTTTTCATTTCCCTTTCTATCGGTCTTCAATTTTTTCCTCCAATAATTCTTTCCTGAAATTTCGAACTTGTCAATAATTTGACGGCCGATGAGACAAGGTCCCAAAAAAATTATGACACGCTTAAAATTCGATTCCCGAAATCGAGTTCAACTTTGTGGTTAAAAATCGATCGACATGATTTTAATCCAATTCAACCAATTAGGTAGTTTTTAGGGATTTTAATGCAGATACATCCCTTAACGGCTTCACCCAATAGGTTAGTTAACTCGTGAGTGATCAGCTCATAGAAAAATGACCATAAGCACGTCGACGACATGCTCATTTCACTTTATCGAAACGGGGTCAAATTTCAGGATATCACACAAGGAGGTGCTGAGGCGAGGTAAGTCTTATATAATGTGTGTTTAGGCTGTCTTTAGGTGAATTATCTTCCTAATCGGGGTTTATGGTGTAAATTTGCTGAGACATTGTCTCACCCTGTTGTGGTTTACAATTTTTAGGTCCTTAGATAGAGGTACGACAAGTACGAAATGAGGTCCCACAGGTGATGGATTTTGAGCACACCTTTTTCCCTATCCTCGGCACCACCTTGACCTGAGAGTTAGTTGAGTCCACGGTCTAGGTCGATGAAGGCTTACCCCAGTTGATACCTCACCGATTCATAACGTGGTTCATTGGCTTTCCTCAAGGGGGTCGGAAAGGTCCCTTGCAAGGTTTCGACGGGCCTCTCGTTGGGACTGGGGAGTGGGAAGTAGGGCATCCCATGAATTTCGACACTCTTGATGGTGTTGTGGTGGACCGGAGTCCATGGCTATAGAGCCTGGAGTTTAGATAGCTCAATAGCTCCTTTTTGGTTTAAACTCTTGTGTATATAAACCCAGTTTGCTTATAAAATAAGTTTTGTGAAAATTGGTTGTCCTGTTTTCCTATCCCATGTTTGATTGTTGTCTAGAGATTGTTTATTTCGCTTCTGCATGTATATGAATCGATTGGGTCGGCAACGCGTCCTGAGAATGTCGTAATTTGATCGACCATCGAGAGATATGCGCACGCTCGAGGTTCAGGGCGTGACACGAGCTCACAAAATACACATAAACAACATTTAAGGAGAAAAAAAGTTGCTAAAATAGATCTTAGGTCAAGTCGAGTGTGGGTCTCATGTGATTCGTTCTATTAGTATTGCAAAGAAATGGGTCAAAACAGATTAAATTGATCAATTTGAGTCAAATAAATTTTGACCAGATTTACCTACTTGACGGTCCCTTATATAAATCACTTTTTTTTTGCACAAGGTAAAGAGAAATGTGTTTAAGCATGTCCCATGGAAGCCATAGGAAATGAATTGTATGCACACAAAGCATGACATCTTGTGATAAGCCTTTGAATTTGATGAATTTCACAAGTGTCTGCCTAAATTAGAAGGATCGTTTGAGAGTACATATAATGCTAATTGAGGTGTGAACTTGGCATAGTTGATATTTGACGTGACATTAGATTTATAATAGTACTTTTTGTTTTATTTGGTAATAATTTTTACCTCGTATGTTTGGGATATGCCAGATTTCTTGTTTGATGTCTTGTTTTAGGTACTCAACGCTCTTTTGTCGTATATATACATTACTTGTGGGGAAAAAACTTCATAATGAGTTACGTTCTAGTAATATTTATGCATGGTTAGCTCATGACAATCATATAACTTTTCATAAATTAAATTTAGATGGCACACAAGAAGAGTTGTAACCATATTGTGTGAAATTAAAAAATGTCCATGGATTTCAAATGGAGAAAAACTAGTTTAAGCAAAAGATATATTTGAATTCAAATCAAAGTCAAATCATAGAGGAAGAGTCAAGTTTTTAAGTTAAACTAAATATTAATGTGGGTTTTATTTTTCATTTTTTTTTAACTTCAGACCATTTAAATATAATTGATTGCGCATGTTTATGAGCTCCAATCAAGAGTTCTCTTGAAAGATATCTCGAGTTTCAGCCCATGCATGAGATCCGACCCAAATTGGATGAGGCGGACTGGAATTCTTGACTGAATACCTACAGGAGTCATGTTGCAGGAGCTCAGCCAAGAGAAAGGTTGTTACATTACTTTATCTAATTTCTTTGGGGCGGTGGCACTTATGTAAAGATCCAAGATTGATCAATCAAGAGATTGACTCCTCTATAAGGTTGTCACTAAGGCCGCACAAGCGATGCTACTATTGATCATATAAAGAGAAGGGTTCAATTTTTTATTGATTTTATGCCATAAAAAAAGAAAATATAAAATGACGAAAACAATAAAAAGTCTTCTTTTTAAGTATTGAAAACGCTCAAACTTGTTAGCCATTGTCACTTTGTAATTATTGGATTGGTTGGTGGAATTTTTTTCTAGCTGGCTTTTCCTGTAGTGTAAGTATCAATACTCGAATTGAATCACATAAATATTTCATATTCTCTATCGCTCCTCGTATAATTTTCTTACAATTTCATATTGATTTAATTGGAAGATATGGTGAGTTTCTACATTTATTTTATAAGAAGCTCTAATCAAAGAATTCTTGAATTTGTTGTGATTGCTATAATTAATAAATAGTAAACACAAAACTCTTATACAAGATGTTGACTTAACCGGAAAATGGCTAATTCCATGAACAATTGAATTAATATATTATTTTGTGGATCAACTTTCCATAAACCAATCAAGCTAAAAGATGTGACAAGTGGTGAATTTAGAGAGAGAGAAAGAGAAATGGGAAGAGTGTGTGGTGGTGCCCAAGTGAGGATGTGTCACTTCCTTATGCCCCAGTGAAGATAAAAAGTGTTTAGGAAATGTCCCATGAATAACGCGGGAATCAAATTGCATTGCTTGCCATCCACATATTTGAGTACATGTAATGTGGTTTTGGCAAGGACTTCCCATATTTGACATGACATTAGATATATAACTTTTACCTTTTAAATAATCTAAATTTCTTACTCAAGGTCTCCTTTTTAGTACTCAAGGTCCTTCTTTCAAAAATACATATGATGTAATGAAAACATATATATTTCACAAAGAGTGATTTTCCAATAAGATATGGCAATCATATAATTTCTCATGAATCAATTTTTAGATGATGAACAAGACAAAGTTACAATCATATTATGTCAAATTCAAGAACTTTTATTGGTTTCATATGGAGAAAAAAATTATTCTAGCAAAAAGATAAATTAAAACTTAAATCAAAGTCAAACTAGTATTGCAAAGTCAATTTTATAAGTCAAACTAAATATTGGTGCTGCTGCAAAGGGAATCGCTATCCAATGAAGAAATCAAAATGCACATTAAAACCTCCCTTTTTAATTCCACAACCATTTAAAATGCTTAAGAAAGTCAAATTTTTCTCATCAATTCAGAATCAGAGCAAGCAAAACTTCAATAGGAAGAAACTCTATATGACCCCTCCCCTAACTCCACAAGGGGAAATGGAAAACAAATTAAATTCACAATCACGCAAAGCCAACATGAGGCTGCGGTGGTTGGTGGTGGAGGCTCCATGGGCATCGCTATTGACGCTAAAAGGAAGAAAGGAAGAAGAAGAAGAAAAATGCACCACACATAAGAGAGAGACAAGAGACTAAAAGTGAGCCACAATCTAGGCACATGGCGATCGATAAGTGGGGTAGAGCATGATTCACATGAGGATTCAACACCATCTAATATTTTCTTGTACTAGATAAAGGATTCATGTCATTTTGAAAGCACTCGACAAGTTTGTCTAAAGTTGCTCTTAAATATCTCAACTAAGAACTCAAATTACAAATTTATTAGGAGAAAGTAAATTAAAGTCGATATTCGACTTAGTTAACTTGTAAAAAATTAATTTTTACTTAAATGACGACCACTATTATGGAGAAAGCGCCATCAGTTTATACCCACATACATATAATGAGGAGAAGGCTATTCTAGCAATATAGGATCTTAATAGGTACTTAGAGAACAACTTAAATAAATTCTCTTATGGTATTTTTATATAGCTATGGATTCTTCATCTACTTAATTTCTGTTCAGTAAAGAAAATCGTCCCTCAAAAGCAATAGAGCTCACCAGGGCATTGCAGTTCTCTCCCTTTCAAGTTGCTGTCATGGCTACAAACTCTAAAATATCATTTACCCTCTAACGTTTATGCGCCCAACATTGTTGCGTTAAGAACTAATGATACAAAATATACCCTTTGGGAAACCTGAGTACTTTCACTAACTGAAAGTCGAGATTCGTCGGGATTTTCCACCGGGCGCCCCTGTTGCCCCACCGGAAATGGTAGATCAAGATTGTAGGACGTAGTTTATCGCACATCTATGATTACTACACCACTATCAATATAACATGTATAATTTTTTTCGACATTTGCCACTTGGCTTCCAGTGAACATATTGTCTGTATTTTCTTTTTCTTCAACATAATTATATCGATAATCTGTTTTCAATCAACAATTTTTTTTCTATGTGGCTTATCTTTTACACGAGGGATATTGAGATTTATTTAGGAAACCAACAATCTTTTTTTAATTGATTTATTTTATTGCAAATACTACAGGTTAGATTTTTTTTTTTTTTTTTTGTCCTTTTATAAGGTTTCTTCTCCTCTTTTATTTTTCCACAAGCTCCTTGAACCCTTTTTAGATTTATGAGACCCCACATTTATTTTAGACTGAAAGTCACTCTCAATGGAATCTTCATCATAAAGCATTAGTCTTTTCTCATACACCTGAGCTAATGAATTCACTCACTAACATGATTTTTAAATCCTTAAATTCTTCTAGAGGGCTGATAATAGGATTGTGTCCCTTAATAAACATCACATCTAAAATTTCTACTCCCCTGATATCATCTCCATAAGCCCCCATTTGTTCTACTCGTCATTCTAATCTTCCACATTATTATTTGAGGGTCTCATAATTGTTTATTTTAATATTTTGAAGAGACTGAAATCTAATGGTTTGTGTCTTTGTTGCGTCTTGAAACTCTTCTTTTAGTATATTCTTAAATTATATTATGAGTTTAAGCTGTATACGAAATCCAATTTGATTGAAAGATGCTTGTTGGATTAAAACCCAGCAAACTTATCCTATTTGGATTGGAACGTGGAGAGTTGGTTGTTGTAATCTTATCCAAGCCGTCCATTAACTGGAACTCCTTACAGCCAAAAAAAAAAAACGGAGCTCGTATGTTGGTGCTCGTCAGAAGAGGAGAGAAACCTGGGTTTGCGTGGGCTGTGTGGGCCGTTGACTTCTTCAAGCCTTAAAGTGAAGTTCTATTTTCGTTGGGAGTACAAAGGAGATGTCAGCATCGGGTGAAGCTTGTGAAGAGAATCCTTCATCCAATCGAGACATTTCCTTCGTGAAGACACGAGTGTTTCAAGTTTTCAATGATTTGTTTATCGAGCAATTACGTGAGGTGAAATACTATGGGTTTGGGTATAATCCTAAACAGGGAAACACTTTAGCGTTATAAGCAATTGTAGTTCTATAATTCTCCAATTGATAATTACCTAATTATTTGCAGCTAACCCTTCCTATGGAGTGGCTGTTGGCGGTTGGTCTGAATCGTGCAAATTTTTCCTTATTGTTGATTGTGTTGTTTCTCTGGTGATTTTGTTTTTTCACATAATTTAATTTCATACATTCTTTGGCTTCCACATTATCTTAGAACACGTCTTTGCGGTTTTTGCTCCAATGGTTTGCGGAAACATTGTTTCCAAGAGTGCTTGTTGGATGACATACAAAGCCCTTGCAACTTTTTGTGGTTGCTCTGCCCAGAAGCTTGTACCTTCCTATGGAACCTTGTATCCTTTCTCCACGACGTCGCTTAAATCTTGTGCCATCAAGAAAGTAATCATTTTAATGCATTAATGAAATAAAATGTAGTTATTTTCATCGAAAGTAGGAACAATAGTGAGATAGAGTTGGCCATCGTTTTGGTGTTGGATATATGGTGAAGATTTTAGTAGGGGGTGGATAGGACTCACGCTCAATGCCAACCGAATGACGCCCCAACACCACTGTTGGCTTTTAGTGTTAATGTGGAAGTGTGTATGTCTGTGGGGATTTACTCAGCAAAGGAAAAAGGAAGGAGCTTTTGAAGCTTGTTTTATTGTTTTATCTTTCCGTTTGTTTCACGAAAATGATTTCCAGGAAAATATTTTTCGAATTTTTCAATATTCGTTTCATTAAAAATGAACTAATCAAGAAAAATGTTTTCCATCATTGAAAAAAAAAAAACAATCTTTAAAAGTAAGAAAAATGTTTTCTACTTTTCAAAAGTAAAAATATTTTCCATAACTTTTTCTACCTTACTTCTTTTCACCAAACACATGTTCTTTTTCTTTTTATACTTTCTTCTTCTTTTTTTCTTTTTATTTTTTTAAATCTATTTTTTAATTTTTTTTTTCCTTTTCTTTTTTTCTTTCTTCCTTTCCTTTTCATCTTCTTCCTAGGCCTTGGCCGGTCGCCGGTCACGGCGGCAACTGGCGACCACGCCGTGGCCAGCGACCAATCGTGAGCCAACTTAGGCCTTGCCAAATCCAAATGAGCCGGGGGCTCGAGCCTCGCTTGAGCTTGCCGAGGTTCATTGGAATCTAGCGGCGAGCTCGGGCTCTCGATCTAGACGAGCTCAAGCTCGCCGCCGATCCGGCGAGCTCGAGGCTCAGCAACTTGCAACTCGCCTAGATCGGTCGAGCCTCGAGCTCGGCCGGAAGTTTGCGTCTTGGTCGGACGCCGGGCGAGTCAACCATCGTCAAGCATGCAGCAGCGGAGGAAGGAGGTGGAAGAAGGAGGAGGAAGGAGGAAGGAAAAGAAAAATAATAAAATAATAAAATTTCAAGTTTTTAAAAATACAAATAATTAAAAATTTATTTTAAAAAAAAATACAAAAATAAAACTAATTTTGTGATCAATTAAAAATGATAATTTTTCCCAAATAATTAAATTAACTAACGAATAATGGAAAATATTTTCCATTCAAAGTTTATGTTTCAACCGAATACCAGAAAATATAGTTATTTTCTTGAAAAACGACTTCCTAGAAAATATTTTCCGAAAACGTGATATTTTCCGCGAAACGAACGACCATTATTATCAAAATATTTTGTGCAAGGGATATATGGAGTTGTAGTTGGGCTAAACATGTATGAACAAGCATGAAGCCTTTTTATAGTTCTTCCTAATCAACTCTTCTGCTAAGAATCTCTGTCACAAACAAAGAAATTTGCTTCATTTTACATGTTGGACAGGTTTTTTGCCATTACTTCTAACAACCACCAACTAAGCCAGAAAACACCAGACTTTAACTACGTACTATAGTTCTACAAACTTGTAGAGTCTTGGCTTTTCTGGATAAATTGACCACAACGTCAACAAAATTTAATCAAAAAGAAAATGTTGGAATGGAAGATTTCATTTGCCTTGTGACACCCTAAATTTTTAGAATTTGTTTTCGATTAAATAAATTGGGCATTTTATCGACACGCAGATAGTGTCATTCTCTGAGCTTATCACTTATGAGATAACTAAACTCTCTGAGAAAGTCAATAAAGAATCTAAACGCAATAAACTTGAGAATTCGACTAGGAATCGACCGCTCGATCGTGCTAATTTACAAGGGTCATTACGGCACCGTAAAAAAAATCGATCAAAGACCAAAGATAGGTCGATTCGATGGAGGTATGTAATTAGTGTGTGGATGATTCTACCTAATTGTAAAATTCCCGTCGAACGGCACTAAATTGATTTTTCTGTCATTTCTGTACCCAGTATTCGTATTTGAAATCTCGAGATTTTCACGACAACCGAAAGTCGCCAATGTGTCAAAATGTACATTATGACTTGAGATAAATTGATCACGGGTCAATTGCACTAAAAATTCTTAAAAGCTATCCGGTAAATTAGGTCACGCTAAAATCTCATTAGATTGAAATTAACCGCGAATTTGAACCCGATTTCAAAAATTGAAAGTTCTTTTGTGTCACGATATATTTTAGGGACGTCGACTCATCTTCCGAAGAATTTTCAGAGATTCTGAAATTTTTACGGAAAATTGATTTGGACGTTGCGGAAAATTAACGGAAATTCGGATGGGCTAAGTCGAAGGAAATTTGGACTCCCAAGCCGAGTCTTTGGGTGTTGGGAACTTGCAGAAAATTTTATGGACTTTTTCCTTGGCGAAATTGGACCTCGATTTGGAGAATTGGTGAAAAAATTTAAGATTATTTGAGTGAAATTCGAAAATAGGCATGGGGCTGAAAATTGGGACTTCAATTTGGATTAATTATGGAAAATCTATTCAAGAAAGAATTAGAGGGGACAAGAATTTAATGGAAGGGATAATAGTTGTTGAATTTGTCCCTTTCTTGTTCAATCTTCTCGGACAAGCTTGCATCGCCGAACTCATCTCCACGATTTCTCTTTCATCCTTTATCTCTTTTGTTTTTGCTTTCCCTTATTTTTCTTCAACCGAAGCCAGTTGCTTTGCTTTCATTCTCAATTTCTCTCGCATCTCGGCCTCGAGGAACCGCTGCATCTCTTTCATTTTTCTTCATTTACTTCCCTCTGCCTTCGACGCCTGCTCCCCACCACCTTTTGTTTCCTCAAGTCAACCATGAGGTTTTAGTTGACTGAAGCAGCCCCAAATTTCCACCAAAGCCAGCGTCCAATTCCCCTGCAGCTCCACCGAAGTGTTCTCACGCTGCCAGCTCGCTCTTGCTCCACTATCTTTTGTTTTTCCTCAGTCAAACTTCGGCAGAATTCTCTAGGTGAAGCCCAGGTGTTGACCGAAGCAGCTGCCAGCGTCCCGACCTTCATCCATCTTCGTCTGCTTCTCCACCGCCTCGCACGTCCGCGTCTTCTCTCCAGCGATTCGGTCAGCCATCCAACGTCTTCGGCCCAATTCCTCAGCAGCAGCCCACGCCTTTTGAAGCCCATCTTCAGCCGTGAGCTTCAGGCCCACGAAATTTCCAGCCCGTTCTCTGCAGTCCAACCCATTTCCAGCCAACTCGAAATCAGCCCACAGGTTCAGCAGCCCAAGCCTGCGAAGCAAGCCCAGCCCAACTCAATAACAAATCTCAGTTTTGGCTGAGATTTGTTGGGCTGATTTTAGGCTTAATCCGAGCCCCATTGGCACCGCCGCAATCTTGAGTTTCGGCCGCCATCGCGCTGCCGTCGTAGTGAACCGGTTCTCGTTTTTAACCGGTGAGTTTATGCACTAAACTCTTCTTAGTAGGCTAATGACGTTTAAGGAGTGTTTAGATTAAATTAATTAGAGATTAGGTGGTTAGTTAAATTAGATTAGTAATTTAATTATTCAATTATGCATGTTAGGTGGTTAGAATGGTTTAGTTAAGGCCTAGATAAATCGTATTATTTATTTAGATTGGTTCGGGAATTTTCTGGGCCCGTTTCGATATTTAATTTAGTGATTTTGGCTTAAGTTAATATTTTTAGAATTTAAATCGATTTATTTAATTAATTTCCGTAATTATTTATTTATTTTCCGAAAATTAGGCCAGGATAGCCGGTGACCGGAATTTTGTGCTGATTACAATGGTGTGGTTAATTTCTGCAATTGAGTATTAATTTATGCAAATTGAGTGTTGATTGAATTTTTGGTCATTTATTCAGAAAATTCCGAGTGTAGGATTTTGACACCGAAAATATTTTTGAGTACTATATAAAATAGTGGGATTTTAAAAAGGAATGATATCAATTTTTCTGATGTAAATTAACCGTGTACCCACACACGACTATTTTACCATGTATTTCTAATAAGAAGAAAAAGGCTAGGTTCATCATTTTAATTGAGGCATTTGAGTGTAATACACGGTGTCTTGGGCCGAGATTGAATGATCGTATGTTGGTTAAGAGAACCCATCCCGAGCTGTTAAGCTGGACGTTACCCCTATATAGGATGCCCCTAGACAACAAGAAGCCGGTCGCAATAAATTATGAACTTGTGCTCTTTCGAGAAAGTCATCTAATGGATACGATGCTTGGCAATGCCAGAAGACTGCCGAACAAAGAGTAGGCCGTGCTATATGTTGAAATCAAAACTAGGAACGCATGATAAATTGAGTTGAATGTGTCGGATTATGGGATAAAATTATATGGCACGGTATGGGACGTGTCATAATGATTTGGCCCTATAATCAAGACCCATGTATTGGTTTGAGAATTGAGAGTAGCGTTCCAGTGAATTGAGCTTGATTGTTGCTCATGCTTTTGTGGCTGTCTGTGATATGAACTGTACTAACCTACAGGGAGGATCTGAAACGAGGTAAGTCTCCGTGGTTGTATGATTGTGTAGTTAGGATGCTTCTTGGCATATTTCCCTCCTAATCGGGATTTAAAGCGTGAACTCATTGAGATTTATATCTCACCCCGTCGTGAGCTAAATTTTCAGGATTGTAGAGTGGAGGACTTGGAGCCGTGCTGAGGTGATCGGAAGTGTAGGTCAGTTAGGACCGCTTCTTTTTGGAGGACTAGTCTTTTGTAGTCTTTTGACCATAGATTTTTGTACATGACTCAATATATATATAAAGATGTGTTTTATTGGTGAATTTGTTGTCCTACTTTTTTTATCCCAAGCTGCTGATGTCAGAGGATTTATTATTCGTTTCCGTATATGCAATTGAAAGAGTCGGCAACTCGTCCTAGAAAGTTGCAAAATTTCTATCAACCAAAGAGGAATGGACATGCGTTCGAGAATCAGGGCGTAACATGCATAGAACGTGATCATCCTTCCAAATACCTATCCAAATTGGACAAAAATGAAAAAGACCGAAACAAGAGAATCATCATCTAATAATGATATATAAACAGCCAAATGTCCATCGCTCATAACATTTAGGCACGACTGAAAACAGGAGGAAAATCATTGATGACAACAATCAACAGCCAATCAACAGATAATAATCGAGCATCAGGCATTAGGAGAAACAACGAAAAATGGAAAAAAAAAAAGAAAAGGAAAAGGAAATCATTTTACATGATATTTGAGCACGGTATACACGGCCTGCATTATAGTGAGAGCGAAGAGGAAGATGGCGGCGGCGAGAGACAACATAGTCCAAGGATTCCTGAAGTACTTGCGTTTGAGATGAGCCCTCCACAAGTTCCAGTCCTTCTTGCAGTGCTCGCTGATCCTCTGTTGCACGCCATCGAGGTTTTCGTTGGATGGGAGCGTCACTTCCGTGCAGAGAGAGTTGAATAGTGTGGCGACCGCCTTGTCGCTTCCGAAATCATTATGGATGATGCCTTGGGTGTGGAGCAGGGCGACATCCTGCTCATTGTTGATGATTTTGTCCATGAAGATGACGTAGGATGTGACCTCGTTCCAAGCCTTGCTGTGCAAGCGCTCGAACGTCATGGCGTTGAGGAACATGGACTCAGTGGTGTCATCCACTATGATAACTGGGAGCTTCAGGACCCCGCTAGCAAAGGAGATGTCCTTGAGGCTGTTGGTGCTCTCCTTGAACTTGATCCCGGCCTCGTTGAGCTCATTGGCCGACCGGATTATCGGCTCGGTCTTCTTGGCAGATATCTTCTTCATGTCCTCAGGCCCAATATATAATTCCCGTTCGTGCTGGACCTCCTCGGGTTTCATCAGCAGGCCTTTCCTGAAGACGTCCAAGACATGTAGGCGTCTGCCCAACACCGTGAACTTTCTTTTCTCATCGGGGAAGTAGAACTTTCGGACGAGCTCGTTGACGTCATCCTGCGTTGTTGGAGTGAAGTCAGTGCATTGAATGCGAGTATTGTTTTGTCGATACTAGCCGCATAAAAGGAAAAAAAAAATCCCTCATTGAGGTAATAGATTTAATAATTAAATTATTAACTGATCTCGAACCATGCATCCTAAACGTTTAGAATATTAAATTTAATGGATTTCATGTGAGATCTATCTGAGATAATCAAAATGAATTGTTAGGTGAACCTATGGCCGTTTCACGCACGCAATAATCTCTCTAATGACGGAGTGAAATCGAAGAAACTAACCTCCTTGCCATTGTTCTCGACGGCAACCAACTTGTAGAGCACTAGAATCGGCAGCTGATTCTCCAGCAGCAGCATGTCCCGGCTTATATACGGGGCTATGCATTCTAGCCTGTGGATGCCGAAGATGGGGTCATTGGGCGCATAGTCATTCTTCTCCCCTATCGCAGTCCTCATGATCTCGAGCATGAAGCAGCCGTCTGTGATCATCAGCTCGAGGAACCGGCCCCCCGTGCCCTCCTTCCACTTCGAGTCCAGCTTGTCATAGCTGTCCTCGAGCTCACGCACCACCTCCTTCAGGGAATCGAAGAAGCGGTCGAGGGACTTCCTGGACCGGTTCAGGAAGTGGAGGAGTGCGCGGTGCTTGTGCTCCTCCATTGGACGGAGGTGGTCATCGTTGCAGTGGTAGGGGCCGAAAGAGACAACCTGCGGCCGGTAGGCCTTGGGGTTGAGGTCAGTGATGAAGGGAGGGACCTTGTAGATGGACGGATACTTCCAGTACTGTTGCTTGTCGCCGGGCATGCACTTGAGGTTCGCATTGACATGAACGATCCAGTTGGTCTCGTTCGGGTCCAGTTGGGGCGGCGGAGGTAACATGTTTCGGGGGTTTCAGAGGTTCCACAAGTTTCTGTTCTGGGAGAGAGAGAGAGAGAGAGAGAGAGAGAATGGGAACAGTGTGCGTGCGGTTCGGGGTCGACCAAGCCCAACGCTGGTCACTTGTGCATACATAGAGGTGTGGAAATGGGTCTTCACCAATTCTGTAGCTCATATAAAATGAGTCGGATCATATATGTGTTGATTAAATTTTAATAGTTTTTTTTTATGAAATTGAGTTGTAGACTCTAATTGAATAATGAATATGGATTCTAAATGGATCAGGAGTTGATTGACCTTTTTGTAGGGCCCACGTGAGCATTATTGATGATGTAACTTTACTATGGTTACAGTTGGCACCAAAGGCTTTGTGGCTTGTGCCAATATGACTAAAGGCGCATATAACAAAATTTATATTTCTCTATTTTGTTTATTTTTTTATTTCTTGAAAAATGTCTGAAACAGAAATCCATTTAGTAACGTAATTTCATTTTTCTATTTCTGGAACATATTTATATTCCAAAAATAAATTTGGAAAAAAAAAAAATCATAAGCTAAAAATTTTTATTTTTATATTTTTGGAACAAAAATGAAAAAAATGAGAACTCTTCTTATCGTTCACTCCCATTACCACCCACTGCTCACTCACCACTTGTGGGACGTCGGACGTCCGCCGTAGACCACCAGATGCCCGCCGCCAATCGCGGACATTAGGCGCCAACCATCAGTCGTTAAACGCCAGTTGCGCACCACCTACCACCCCCTAGAAATAGAAATGTTATTTTGTTATTAAATGAATTTCTATTCCAGAAACAAAAATTTTGAGTCGTTATCAAATTCGTTTATTTGCACAAAAACTCGTCCGAAGACACAAATTTTGTCATACACACCCTAAAAATTCTAAATTTACTCTTTTATTTATTAACCCTAAATGAAATTGAAATAAATGATGTGTAAGTTTTTTCATGACCAAAAAAAAAAGGAATATTATGTGGTAGTGGGCAAGTTTAGGATTTACGGTGATACAAAAATAACTTTAGGATATTTTGTATCACAATAAGCATAGTTTGAAGTGGTATTTGCTTCAAAAGAAATAAAAAAAAAATGAAAAATAAAGCGGGAAAATGGGAACATATTTTGGGCCGTCCTCCTTTAATATTTCTAGCGTAGCATTCCTCTTCGACATTCTCGTCTTTCTCTTCCCTCATTAGGATTGCATTTGGTTCGGCCTTTACACAAAAACAAAGCACTTAAAATAGTTTTGATAAAATGCAAATAATACTCGCTATTTGCTTTTATCAACATCTAAATACAAACGATCTTGTTTAATCATTTATCGAATAAGAAAATTAGATATCGAACTCGATCCTTAAATAAACATATTAATATTGCATAATGTATCTGCATTCTACATTGCATTTAGGCATTACAAAAACACGTCCGTGGATAAATTTGTTTTGAATTGATCTAGTTGTAAAATAGATTCGTGTTGGTCCGACATGATAAATGAACTTGAGCTGAGACCTCAAAACTCATTAGGACCTCACAAGCCTGATCCCTTTTAATGGACTCGGCCTCACCTCGCTTGACAATCTGAAGATTACATGTAATGAAGAAATGACTGGCCATTTTTTAGGAAAAGTGTCAAAAAAAGTCCTAAACTTTTTATATTAGTATCAATTTAGTTCTAAACATTTCACTGGTGTAAATATAGTCATAAACCTTTTGATTTGATGCCAATTCAATCTTTCTAGCTAATTTTGGTCTAATTTTGCTAACTAGGCATTGTCGGCTAATGTAGCACGATCGGTATTAACGTGGACAACTGTTTAATATAATTTTAATATTTTTTTCAATTTTTTTTTGTTTTTTATTTTATCTTCTTTTTCTTTTCCTTTTTCCTTTTCTTTTTCTTTTTTCTTTTTTCCTTCTTATTCTCCTTCTTCCAACCGATTGCCAGACCTTGGCGACCGGCCAATGGCGACAACCAACGAGGTTGAGCTCAACCTCGATGGCCTTTGGCAAGCCTTACCGGCCACTGGCAAGGCTCGAGCCCTCGCTAGTGGCCGAGCAAGGCTTGACCTCGCTGGATCTAATGAGGTTGGGCCTCACTAGCCCAGCCCGAGGCCACCCTCGCAGCCTAGGCGGCCTCGAGCTAGCCTCACCGCCCAGCGCAAGCAACCCTCGCGACCTCTAGCAAGTGCTCGAGCCTCGCCGAGTGTTGTCTTTGGCCGGTTGTCAAGGTCCGACAACCGACTTGAAGAAGGAGGAGGAGAAGAAAAAAAAAAAAATAAAATAAAATATAAATCTAAAAGATATTAAAATATTATTAAACTATTCATGTCATCACCGATCATGCCACGTCAGCCCACCAGCGCCTCGTCAGCAAAATCCAACTAAAATTAGTTGGAAATGATTGAATTGGTACTAGTGAAAAGGTTCAAGATTAAATTAGTATTATGAAGAGGTTTATGACTAAATTGGCACAAATACAAAAAATTTAGAACTTTTTTGACACTTTTTCTGTAACTTTTGGGAAGTGGGGTCATTAGGAAGGAAATTGGCAAGAAGGTAGCAACATATTCTATCAGCACCCAAAAAGGAAAAGGAAGTAAATTTTGTTTTTCAACTTGCATACGCACAATCGAAATTTACTCAAGAATTTGCTGGAGATTTGAATAGACGAGAGAAAGAAGGAAACAAAATAAACAAAGAGAATATATATAAAGATGGAAAGTGTGTGTGGAATAGCGCATCTTTAGGCAATTTTCGGTCATCAATCTCGGAGAAATATGACTAAATTGGCACAAATGCAAAAGATTTAGAACTTTTTCGACACTTTTTCGGTAGCTTTTGGGAAGTGAGGTCGTTAGGAAGGAAATTGGCAAAAAGGTAGGAACATATTCTATCAGCACCCAAAAAGGAAAAGGAAATAAATTTTGCTTTCCAACTTGCAGATGCACAATCAAAATTTATTCAAGAATTTGCTGGAGATTTGAATAGATGGGAGAAAGAAGGAAATAAAATAAACAAAGAGAATATATATAAAGATGGAAAATGTGTGTGGAATAGCGCATCTTTAGGCAATTTTCGGTCGTCAATCTCAGGGAAATATGATTAAATTGGCACATATGCAAAAAATTTAGAATTTTTTTGACACTTTTTCTGTAACTTTTGGGAAGTGAGGTCATTAGGAAGGAAATTGGCAAAAAGGTAGGAACATATTCTATCAACACCCAAAAAGGAAAAGGAAATAAATTTTGCTTTCCAACTTGTAGATGCACAATGGAAATGTACTCAAGAATTTGCTGGAGATTTGAATAGATGGGAGAAAGAATGAAATAAAATAAACAAAGAGAATATCTATATATATATATATATATAAATATATATATATATATATATATATATATAAATGGAAAGTGTGTGTGGAATAGCACATCTTTAGGCAATTTTCGGTCGTCAATCTCAGGGAAATATGAATAAATTGACACAAATGCAAAAGATTTAGAACTTTTTTGACACTTTTTCTGTAACTTTTGGGAAGTGAGGTCATTAGGAAGGAAATTGGCAAAAAGGTAGGAACATATTCTATCAGCACCCAAAAAGGCAAAGGAAATAAATTTTGCTTTCCAACTAGCAGACGCACAATCGAAATTTACTCAAGAATTTGCTAGAGATTTGAATAGATGAGAGAAAGAAGGAAATATAATAAACAAAGAGAATATATATATAAAGATGGAAAATGTGTGTGGAATAGCGCATCTTTAGGCAATTTTCGGTCGTCAATCTCGGGGAAATATGACTAAATTGGCACAAATGCAAAAGATTTAGAATTTTTTCGACACTTTTTCTGTAACTTTTGGGAAGTGAGGTCGTTAGGAAGGAAATTGACAAAAAGGTAGGAACATATTCTATCAGCACCCAAAAAGAAAAAGGAAATAAATTTTGCTTTCCAACTTGCAGACGCACAATCGAAATGTATTCAAGAATTTGCTGGAGATTTGAATAGATGGGAGAAAGAAGGAAATAAAATAAACAAAGAGAATATATATATAAAGATGGAAAGTGTGTGTGGAATAGCGCATCTTTAGGCAATTTTCAGTCGTCAATCTTGGGGCAATATGACTAAATTGGCACAAACACAAAAGATTTAGAACCTTTTCAATACTTTTTCTGGAACTTTTGGGAAGTGATGTCGTTAGGAAGGAAATTGGCAAAAAGGTAGGAACATATTCTATCAGCACTCAAAAAGAAAAAGGAAATAAATTTTGCTTTCCAACTTGCAGACACACATTTGAAATTTACTCAAGAATTTGCTGGAGATTTGAATAGATGGGAGAAAGAAGGAAATAAAATATATATATATATATATATAGCGCATCTTTAGGCAATTTTCGATCATCAATCTCTGGGAAATATGGCGAGGATTCATTGTTTATACAGAGAGGAACGTATCAACACTCAAGGGGGAGAAAATTGGTCCATCACAATCGCACTTACGAATACTTCCTGGTTGTAACCAAGACCAAATGCATAACACACTCTCAAGAGCATTGTAAGTTCTGAAGCTCTCCTTCCTCTCTCTTAGCATTCTCGATAAGAATAACTGTGGCCCAAATCAAAGCTCAATTGCTAAATAGCAGACCTCAGTTGATAGCTCCATCTTTTGTCAGGACTAATTTGTGATGTTTTTTTTTGGTATTAATTCAATTTAATGAATAATTAATGGAGGGTGCACATGACAAAATTTTTGAAACTGAAATTGATTTCTAGCCAGAAATTGATTTCTCAATTTCTAATCCCCGAACAAGTTTCTGAGCAAAGAAACCCGTTTGATAACAATTCAAAATTTCTATTTCTGAAACAGAATTTCGTTTGATAACAGAATAAAATTTCTATTTCTAGGAATCATGCTGTCCCCATCCTTTTACCTCACTCTTCTTGGTGCTTGTGGTTTAGATGTAGAATCTGTTTTCGAAGACATAAAGGGTAAGCTGAAATTAAAAGTTAAAGAATAACAAATAACAAGAAAAACAATTACACATGTGGAAATCATCTCTTCAAGAGGCATATAAAATCAGCAATCCATTATTTCGTGTGTATTACTAAAGCAATAACAAGTTATCTTCATAAAAAGCATCACAAGATTATTAGAAGCCAAAATGAGTTATGTTCTCTTATAAAGCTAAAGGGTGAAATTTATGATACAATAGTGAATGCTTTATTGCACAAAATGCATGATGGCAAGTACCAATATGTTGAAAAAATGAGTGTTGCATGATGAGACTGCTTCAGCAAATCGATTCGCACTGAAATATAAAGAGGATTACAATAACTACATTCCAGTAGCCTTGGTCCGGTAGCATTAAGAATGAGATGAGAAACATTTCTTAGTGTTCTGGATATCTCAAAAACTTACTCCAAAATGCAACTATACAATGGGAAAGGAAAGTCAGGAGATATAAAAGGACTTAAGGAACATGAGGAATGAACTTGAGTGGAGAAAATCTTAGTGATTCTTTCATTTATTCTTTTCAATAGAGATGCAAAAACTAGGTCTAGATGAAGATAAAGTCTCTCCTGCAATTAGAACCTGCTTGAATGACAATCATCTTTGCAAAAATCGCTCCATATCTTGATTTCACATTCACCACTACTCTCACATGCATAATAAGCTAGAAGGTTTGTATCAACATTATAAAGAGAATACCAGCATATGGCAATCTCATAAACAGACCAGCACAGTCGAAATCCATGTATGAACTCACCGCACAAACAACAACCGTTCGCGTACTCGTTGCCCATCGCCGAAAATCTCGATCAATCCCGACACGAGCCTTAGATTCACATCCAAACCAACCTACCCCACCCCCATCATTCCTTTCTCTTTTCCCGTTGTAAAAATTCTCTCTATTCCCCACCCTTACTGAGAAACAGAGCAGCCCGGATGAAATCTACGTAAGAACTCGCCACACAAACACCAACCATTCGCATTCGCTCTCACATTCACGTACCCATTTTCCATCACCGAAAATCTCGATCGACCCCAACACGAGCCTTGGATTCACATCCAAAACCACCCCACCCCACCGGGAAACAGAGCAGCCCAGACGAAATCCATGTACGAACTCACCGCACAAACATCAACCGTTCGTTTGCAGAGCACAAGCGCAGAAAAACCAGCGAAATCCACCAGCAACTATTCCGGAAGAGGGACAAATGTAAGACAAAACACCGAGAACATAAAATCCCCCATCCCTCTTCAACAAGCAACAGGGAAATCGAAATTGAATCTACGAAACGAAAGTCGAAACATGATAAGAGAGGCGAGAAGGGAAGGATCGATCGAACTTCATGAGGAATCGCGGTGGGAAGTTCCAGAGAAGAACGCGAACGAATGCAGATGCAAGCGGACTGAATAATGATGGAGATGGGCGACAGCGACGGCGACTGGAGTTTCGGAATCGAGAGCGGAAAGGGGATGCGGACGGAGGAGACGGGTTTGACGGGATGACTGGAGCAAATTGGACGGTCTAAGGATGGTGACGGTGAGATGAGCGACGATCTGACCGGCAAGAGGACAGTGACAGTGTTGGAGTCCACAGTGGCAAGAAGGATGGATTCGAAGTCGACGGCGAGGATGGACAACTTTGGAGTCGACGATGCTAGGGTTTTTGGTTGAAGTGAGGAGAAGGAAGAAAAGCAAGGGTAAGAAGTGAGGAGAAGGAGTCGACGTCGTGAACAAAAAAGGATGGAGAAAATGAAATAATTTCTATTTCTATTTTAGAAACTGAAGCTACAATTTCTAGCTTCTGATTTCTCTTTCAAATCAATTTCTGGAATAAAAATCTATTTCAGAAATAGATAAATCAAATTGCGTTACCAAACGGATTTCTGTTCCAAACCTGTTCCGGAGAACAGAAAAATAGGAAAATCAAGAAACAGAAATTTTATCATGCACAGCCATAATATTCATCCCCACAAGAGAAATCGAGAGGAGGCATTCAATAGCAAAGAGCATGAAATCTGGAGACCGTGTTTGGTATAGTCATCTACAAAGTCTCTCGGTGTACCTTTTCCTTACCAATCAAAGTCCCCAAACTTCCCACACCAACGGAAATAATTATATAATGCTACTTTCATTGCAGGTTCATTTTCCCCGATGGAAAGGAAGTTCTTCGAAAGTAAAGAAAAGTTAAAAAGAAAAAACTGATATTGCAAAGTAAACTAAGCATAGCTTACCAAAATTGTCGTACTGATCAATATAACATATTGCGAATTCCAGCCTAAAGAGAGCAACGTGACAGATGGGCCTCTAAACATGTGCACGTCACCTTCAAGATCCGCTAGAAGTATGCTACATCACTCGGTACACCAATTTGGGAACTGTTATCAGTATAAGTAGCATTATTCACTTTGAGCGGTTCAGAGAATCAACTTACGGATGAAGCAAACTCATTTTACATATGGCATACTCGTCTCTTTCCTTTATATTACCATTATAAGAAAGTGTGGAATTAAGTGATTCGAAAAACCAGACTCTGATCAGTGAAATATTGAACTACAGGAGAGATTTTGCAAAGATTGTCATTGACAAATAGAGATTGGCAAGGAAAAATGAAACACCTTTGCCTTTACAAAAACTATACAGGGGGACCGACCTCAGCTTTCATATGAATCCGAATGCACGCTTAGCGGAGTCGAGAGTATTAGACAGAAGCATAGCAATTGTCACTGGTCCCACGCCTCCTGGCACAGGAGTAATGGCTGACACAACTTTGATTGCTTCTTCATAGCAAACGTCTCCCGTGATGCGGAAACCTTGATCAATGCCAGGATCCTGGACATTACAAACTCTTAATTCTATGACGGTAAATTGCTCAAAATGGAAACAGAGCAGAGCAAGCTAGTTCTTTCAAGTGGGACTGAGGAACAATCATTAGTTCTCAGGAAACTACCGGCTAAGTGACCGCTTATACCACAGCAGCTACTTACACAAGATTATCGACATTAATGAGCATTTATACATCAACCCTAACTGTGATTTGAAGCTCAACTCTATCAGAGTGAGGACCTTACAGTTCTAGATCTATTTGCTAATTTTAGTGACCATGAATCAAAGCTTTCATAAGGAAATCCAGCAAGCAGACTTCACATCTTCTAAGGTTTTGCCCTTTCTCAATCCATGATTGTCCACTCATCATTTCTTTTCTCAAAGACCCACTTTTCTTTTAAGCCTTCCCCCTCAAACATCTCTTCCCTGAGCATAGTGCAACATATCTGCATACATGCATTGAGTAGATCACAGGTGCAAGACCACCTGAAACAATAAAAAGGCAAAAGGACAAAAACCACCCTCAAATTTTCATTGTTACACCTTGGCAGCCTCTAACTTCAAATCCTACACCTTGCACCCTCTAATTTCAAGACCTCACACGACATATCTTGAGGTTTCAAAAGAGCTAATCTTTGCACCCTCCAGTTTCCGTACTTTTTGGAATGGTGTTAAACTTCAAGGTAAAAATTCTAAGCTGATGCAACTTATGACACAAAGTGTAGTGTAGAGGTTGCAAGTGCCAACCAAGAGAAAGCTTAGTATAATTTTTTTAATTTCCCTTATAAAAAGAGTCCTGCACTGCTTTTCCAATTTTTTCAACATGAAAGATAGAAACCACAGCATCCTATAACCTATATCTATAAAGGTCAATGCACATTACAATCCAAATTTGCATTCAAGTGAGGCCACACAGTTTGAGAATGCCTTTGGCACTGAACTTTCAGTATTCCTACCTGAACTTGATTGGTCCCCATATCCACTACAACAGCTCCTGGTTTTAGCCAACTGCCACGGATTAAATTGGGTGTCCCCACATCAGCAATCACAACGTCAGCTTCTCTAGTAATCTGTTCTGGATTTTTGGTGAAAGAATGTACTGTGCTGACTGTTGCATGGTGCCTCTACCAGAGGAATATATTAGAAGAACATGATATGGAGAGCACCTCAAAACAACCAGAGAAACACCGAAAAAGGCATGCTTACCTGCAATAGCAAAGAAGTGGGTAACCCAACGATCTTGCTTCTCCCGACTACCACAGCTCTCTTTCCCATGATTTCCACGCCAGACCTTAACAACAACTCAATACAACTCTTAGGAGCACAAGGAATAAAAAGTGGCTCCCTTCCTTTCATGGCAAGGTTTCCCATATTGAGGGGATGGAAGCCATCCACGTCTTTCTCTGGGCTCACAAAATTGATGATTCTCTCTTCATCCACATGCTGGGCAAACATCACATTAGGTGGCATAATTGTAAATATTTCCTTACAAGATGTGTTAAAAGAATGGTAATATCTCATTGAAATTTTTCTAGTAGATGAGGAGCTCTAGTCATTGCATCATCATCCGCACCAGAAAATTAAAAAGTACAGGTTACAGGTTACACTATTGAATTACTCTATGGAATGTGTCGGAACATAGCGAATGTTCCATTGGCAACAATGAATTAAGCAGACTTGTTTGATACAGATTACCCAAGAGATTCAAAAGAGAAATGGGAATGAAGCATAAGTCTAGCTGTAGAAATTACTTGTGGCAAAGGGAGTTGCACAATAATACCATTAACTGATGGGTTATTATTTAATCTGGAAACAATGCGCAGAACTTCATCTTCTGTACATTCCTCAGGTAACTCCTCTACATAGGTCGTTATCCCAACTTCTTCACAAGCTTTTAACTTGACACGAATAAAAGTTCGTGAATCCCTTCTTCCGCCAACCAACACAATAGCCAATCCCGGGGATTTTACAATGTTTTCCTTCATTCTGCAAATTTCATTGGCTATTCCTGCTCTAATAGCTCTTGCAATAGACTTCCCGTTTATTACATTAGCAGTTTGTCCATTGGCTGCTTCAAGTAAAAATCATAAGACAGGTTAGTGTGCTATGCACAAGGTAAATGAAGCAAGCAAAGAAGCAAGTAGTCCTGCTCAAACACCTTATATAGAGCTACGAGACAACAAACTACCAAAAGTCCACAGGTAGAATAATCAACCTTACAACTTGGATTGCATAGAATTTCTAATTCTCAAAAGAGTTCTATAGAAACCATCCCCAACCATCTCACTGAAATCTTTAGTGCTTTTGGAGAGTGACTCCTGTTACGAAAAAGTCCATTGGATCCAATGAAGCATTTTGTGGTCCTTCAATTGTCGATGCACATGAAAGCATAGTAAAAAGATGATTTTCGAAAGTAGTCCTACACCTGCTTTCGCTTCTGCTTTTCCTACATATGCACAGATTAATTTTATCCCCAACAAGTTTTATATGCAGAAGTCACAAAAGTTACCGAGGAAAGTCGTGTCTCAGCTTCACTCAAGAAGAACCCAACCTTTTTCTAATACAAAAAAGATAAACCCATCATTTTTTATTTTTTTTTGCAGGATTCAACAACTTACAGTCGGCACTGCATTCACCATTATACTTCATAGGATCGCAAATGAATCAGAAACACAAGGACAACGACGACAGCTGCACCTCACGATCAAAACTATGACGTCGAAAGCCAAAACGCCCAAACCCAAAAACCGCTTCAAGGCAATCAGCATGCTGCCGAACGAAACATGGAGATCAAGTCTCCGACACCGGAAAAGCAGAGGCAACGTGCAGAGGACAGTCACGTCAACCCTCGAAGCGACCCCAACAGACTCGAGTAACACGCGTTTCACACGCCCGAGAGCAAGTCCAGGCTCATCGCCACAGGTGGCGAAAAGGGTGGCGGGCCGGTCGCGGGAAGGACGATACCTGAAGACTGGGAACGGAAGGCGCTGAAGCTGGGGCAGGGCACCATCCAAACGTCGGGGAGGTTCGGGCCGAGCAGCTTCAAATTCGAAGACAGCGAAGACGAAGAAGGCGATGATGAAGACGTCGACGAGTGGAGGGTCTTCCTTCCCAGCGACCACCAGCTCGCCGCCCACAGGCCTCGCATTGTGCGTGCTCTAGGATGGGCGTCGCCGGCCGGCTCGCTCAACCACTGAATGCTTCGGATAACTCGGGATGGGCGTCGCAGGCTCTTCTTCACAATTTCTAAAGTTCCAACCTTTATGAGGGGGACCTCCAGATCCTGAAGGAAGTCGGCAATTTTTAGCTCCATCCTTTTCCCAGAAAAATCCCACAAAAAATCTCAAAACCCTTTTTCATGAACACCATTATTCTAAATTTTTTTTTTCGACCGACGGATGTTCCGAACTTGCATGGATGATCGAAAAATGCTTTCTATCCATCTGGCCATTTGAAATCCGACGTGGCAGCTCGCGTGACTATTTTTAATGGAAAGCCATTGACTTTTTAACTGGTTTCCGTCTTTTACCCCATTTTTCTTTTTCTTTTTATTTTTTATTTTTATGTTTTCTTATTGCAAGCTTAAATTGAGAGATAAAATCATAAAAGGGCCCACACAATCAATTTTCATGAATATGATGAAAGAAAAAATAAATTAGATACCGAAATATAAATAATTACAAGTAAAAAATATTATCACTTATTAAAAAGAAATCGTTAACGTCATTAATATATATATATATATATATAAATTTAAAATATGAAAAAACATTTGAAATGGTGGCATCCTCAACTGGTTTCATTTTTACTCCTTTTTTTTTTCTTTTTTCCAAGATTTGTATAATTATTGATTGTAAGTTCAAATTGAGAAACAAATCAAAGTAATAATATTCACACAATAAGAAACATATCCTATAGTACTATTCAAATAATGAGAAATATATGAAGAATTCAGTTGCAACTTTTAAAATAGTGGATATTATTCTCTGTCCAAGGAAAAAAATATATAAATATTGTTCCCAAATAAAAAAATTTAATAACTCAAAAATAGGAATGTAATTATGTTATTATTATTATTATTATTATTATTATTATTATTATTTGCATTATTATTATTATTATTATTATTATTATTATTATTTGTGCAATTGTCTTGTATGCTTTGAACTTTGATTGTTGTACAATTTTGTAATTGAATAAGTCATAACTGTGGAGAAAGGTTCATTAATCTCTACTTTTCTTATTGTAAGAAAGTAAGAGGTATTCATTGTTGTTGAATTTTAGTTTGTATCCATATATTTTAGACATATAATTCTTAATTTTTTCTTGACATCTCATTCAAACGGATGGAGTTCGAATTGAAAGCAACTTCACCAATGAAAATAATGGTGATGATGAAGACGAGATGATCAATGCAACCGAAGATGTTAATTATGAAAGCGTCACGATACCGAACAATGTGAAAATCAAACCTTGCATAGGTATGGAGTTTAATTCTTATGATGAGGCTTATGCATTTTATAACAATTATGGTAAAGAAGCGGGATTTGGCATTAGAATGTTAAACTAGTACTCAAAAAAAAAAAAAAAAAAAAAGGTAGCGAGGAAAAATGTGGTGCAGTACTTTGTTTGCAGTTGTTGACGGTACAAGATCGAAAATTAGTCGGTTAAGTCAAGACCCGGAAAAAGATTCGGTTGTCTAGCAGTGATTAGAATATAACTAGTCGGGCCTCATAAGTGAAAAATAACAAAAGTTGTACTTGATTATAATCATTTTACAACTCCTCAAGGCACTAGACTCTTTACATCATATGGGAATATTGGCTCCAGAACAAAAAAGAAAAATCAAGTTGCATTGTAAAATTATTTATATTTTGTTAATTTAATTTATTTTTTCTTTCATCATATTTATGAAAATTGATTGTGTTGGCCCTCTTGTGATTTTACCTCTCAATTTAAACTTGCAATAAGAATATTAAAAACTTAAAAAAGGGTAAAAGATAGGAACTGGTTGAAAAAGTTTGTGCTCCTTAGCTGACCGTTGACGGAAGCTGACTGTCACTCCGTCAACGGTCAGCTAAGCCGTACCCTAAAAGAAATTAGCATGTGACATGATAATACAATTCCAAATTTACCAAAGATCCATGTGTCATCAATCATAAGCTGTCTATTGACAAGCTCCTCAGCCGGGGGCGTTACCCTACTCAAGCTGGTTGAGGTGCCCGTGGCAAGTAGGTAAGAGGTGTTTCCACCAATGAGGGTTGTCCTCATAATCCCCTAATGGGGGCACCCAATAGGATTGCGTTTCTTTTTCTAAGCTATCGGTCCATGCACGCCTCATAGCCCCAAGTTGCAAGTGAATATTTTTCTTCTGCACTTTGAGGGGGAATACCAACGATTGCAAACCAAAGGTCCATGTGTCATCAATCAAAAGCGGTCTATTCAAATTGATTGTGGGACTTAGACTTGGATTCATATGTGGACGAAGACCCAGCTGCAAGTCTTGGTCTTCTTGTATTGTAGCCATGACTCCGTCAACCACGAGCATCCTCTTAGTATTTCTTCTAGAATAAGAAGCTAATTTCCAATAATTATCGTCTGAATACGAGTCAATCCCGTATATGCCTTCCAAAATAGAAATAACTACGCTAGGATTTATGCTGAGTTGGACTTAAACTTATGAAATTTACTCTCTTTTTTTCTTCTTTTTCTTTTTTCCAAGATTTTTATGATTATTTATTGTAAGTTCAAATTCAGAAACAAATCAAAGTAATAATATTCACACAATAAGAAACAAATACTATAGTACTATTCAAATAATAAGAAATAAATAAAGAATTCAGTTGCAACTTTTAAAATAGTGAATATTATTCTCTATCCAAGGAAAAAAAATTATGTAAATATCGTTCCCAAATAAAAAAAAAGTAATAACTCAAAAAATAGGAATGTAATTATGTTCTCTCTTTTTTTTTTTTTTTTTTTTTTGCAGAATGTGTAATTATCTTGTATGCTTTGAACTTTTATTGTTGTATGATTTTGTAATTGAATAAGTCATAACTGTGGAGAAAGTTTCATTAATCTCTACTTTTCTTATTGCAAGAAAGTAAGAGGTATTCATTGTTGTTGAATTTTAGTTTGTATCCATATATTTTAGACATATAATTCTTAATTTTTCCTTGACATCTCGTTCAAACGGATGGAGTTCGAATTGAAAGCAACTTCGCCAATGAAAATAATGGTGATAATGAAGACGAGATGATCAATGCAACCGAAGATGCTAATTATGAAAGCATCACGATACCGGACAACGTAAAAATGGAACCTCACATAGGTATGGAATTTAATTTTTATGATGAGATTTATGCATTTTATAACAATTATGATAAAGAAGCGGGATTTGGCATTAGAATGTTAAACTTGTACACAAAAAAAAAAAAGGTAGAAATGAAAAATGTGGTGCAGTACTTTGTTTGCAATTGTCAAGAGTACAAGATCGAAAAGGAGTCGGTTAAGTCAAGACCCGGAAAAAGATTCGGTTGTCCAGCAATGGTTAGAATATAAATAGTTGGGCCTCATAAGTGGGAAATAACAAAAGTTGTACTCGATTATAATCATTTTACAACTCCTCAAGGCACTAGACTCTTTACATAATACGGGAATATTGACTCCAGAACAAAAAAGAAAAATCAAATTGCATTGTAAAATTATTTATATTTTGATATCTAATTTATTTTTTCTTTCATCATATTCATGAAAATTGATTGTCTTGGCCCTCTTACGATTTTATCTCTCAATTTAAACTTGCAGTAAGAAAATTAAAAAAAATTAAAAAGGGTAAAAGATAGGAACTCGTTGAAAAGGTTTGTGCTCCTTAGCTGACCGTTGACGGAAGCTAACTGTCACTCCGTCAACGGTCAGCTAAGCCGCACCCTAAAAGAAAATAGCATGTGACATGATAATACAATTCCAAATTTACCAAAGATCCATGTGTCATGAATCAAAAGCTGTCTATTGACGAGCTCCTCGACCGGGGGCGTTATCCTACTCAAGCTGGTTGAGGTGCCCGTGGCAAGTAGGTAAGAGGTGTTTCCACCAATGAGAGTCGTCCTCAGTAATCCCCTAATGGGGCATCCAATAGGACTGCGTTTCTTTTTCTAACGTATCGGTACATGCATGCCTTATGACCCTAAGTTGCAAGTGAATATTTTTCTTCCACACTTTGAGGGGAATACCGACGATTGCAAACCAAAGGTCCATGTGTCATCAATCAAAAGTGGTCTATTCAAATTGATTGTGGGACTTAGACTTGGATTCATATGTGGACGAAGACCCAGCTGCAAGTCTTGGTCTTCTTGTATTGTAGCCATGACTCCGTCAACCACGGGCATCCTCTTAGTATTTCTTCTAGAATAAGAAGCTAATTTCCAATAATTATCGTCTGAATACGAGTCAATCCCGTATATGCCTTCCAAAATAGAAAGAATTACGCTAGGATTTATGCTGAGTTGGATTTAAACTTATGAAATTTATGATCTTGTTGTCTAGATATATCAAACTCTTAGGCTGAATTTGATAACGCTCCCGGGAACAGGTGTTTCTATTCTTTTGTTCCCGGGAGCATAAATAGAACAAAAACGTGTTTGGTAAGTTTTTTATTCTTGGGAACAAATTTGTTCCCGAGAACATATTTGAAATAAAAACAAGACATAAAAAAATAAAAAATAAGAAAAGGTTGCTTCTTTTACCCTAGAACAACCCTAGAAATCCCCTATCCAGTCGCCAACCTTGGCGCCAATTAGCGATTAACCAGACGAGGCTCAGTGACCTTGTTGGAGTCTCACCAACCCCCGGTGAGGTCGCCCCAAGCTCGTCGGCCACCAACGAAGCTCGGTGACCTTGCCGAAGCCTCACTAGCCCCCAGCGAGGTCGCCCCAAGCTCGTCAGCCACTGACGAGGCCCACCCCCTCCCAAGCCTCGACATGGCTAGGGAGGCTCCCTCGAGGCTTGTGATGGTTGGGTGAGGCTCGACCTTGCCCAAATTTAGTGAAGTCGAGCCTCGCCCAGCCAAGGCGAGGTGGAGCCTCGCCTAGTCATGGCAAGGCTCCCTCGAGGTCGCCGACCCTTATTTGGCCGATCGTCGGTTGGTGACCGGCTGGAGGAAGGAGAAGAAAAAGAAAAGAAAAAAAGAAGAATGTAATAAAATTATTAATAAATTAAAAAAAATTCTAAGTCACAAAAATATAGGAAGTCATACCAAATGCACTTCTCTCCTAGGAACAAAAATTTTATGTAGTTACCAAACGCATTCAAATACTCTGAAATTGTTTTCCGGAACAAAAATAGAAAAAATTGTTTCTAAAAAAAAAAATTATTCCTTAGATTATAAACGTTACCAAACGCATCCTTAATTTCTGTGGAAACTGTTTTTCCTACATGAATATAAAGTGCCCAAAAGGAAAATGAGGATACAAAATACTTAGTAGTAATGTATTTATTGAGCAATAGCCGCTAGGATGGGGTCCGTTTGTCGCATCCAGAGCTCGTGATATTAATATACCGCTCTTCAACCATCTCCCCTGCTCGATCACTATGGGAAGATTAACTACAGCTTTCTCGTTTTCTTTGCTTGCTTCTGTAGCTTTAGGATTTGTCCTTTTGGTTCAAGCCCAGCAAAATCCAGGTATCTCTCTCTCTCTCTCTCTCTCTCTCTAACCTTACGTATATATCATCAGTTTTTCCCATGACCAATATGATTTTATTTCATATGCACAGAAAATATCAAGTCGGTTTTCGGTTTTCCTTTCGATGCGTGGTTTGATATAACATCGATTTTTTCCTTGCAATGTTTTTATGGTGTTTGTCGATTAACCATTTAAGATAAGGTCATTAAACTAAACAAAAGCTAATATTGCAGGCTTCTTACTTTGAATTATTTGATACTGGATAAGTGAGGCATGTCACATGTAAAGCGGCCTTCTTTCTTCTTATTTAAATTATAGTCCCCCACTTAGCATAAAGAGATTAATTCACGCTTTATGAAGTTTCACACTTAATACAAAATCTCTCAAGAGGTTTACTTATAATATAATCAGTTTCAAAGAACATCATTCTTGAGAAAAACTCAACTATTTTTTTTTTTTTTTTTTTTTGAAGGTTATTTCTAACAATAGATTTCATAAGCATCAATTGTGGCGTGCCGAATTATTACCATGATAATATTCTCAACATATCCCACAAGGCTGATACTGAATTTGTAGACTCCGGAAAGGTCATGCAAGTCCCTAGTAATCTCATCTACAACAACATGCAACAATTGAAGAACTTGAGAAACTTTCCTAATGGTACTAGGAATTGCTACTCTTCAACCACAGCAAGGCAAGAATAGAAAGTACTTGATTAGGGCAACCTTTAACTATGGGAATTAGGATAATAAAGGAATGGCCCCGGCTGGGCCACGGTGAACTCGCCAAGCTACACGTGGAGCAAAATCGTTATGTTGCCCCAAGAGACTACATACAAGTGTGCCTAGTGAATAAGGGTACATGGTTGAAATTTTAAAAAAAAAAAAGAAAAGAATAAGGGTCCAGGAACACCTTTCCTCTCTCTCTCTCTCTCTCTCTCTCTCTCTCTCTCTGAAACGGAGATGGTTTTGATATGCCATGAAAGACCCTCAAGATGTTGCATGTCTTGATTGGTTGTCTAGCTCTAGGAGTCATCGCTCGCAGGCAACAAAATCTAGGTTCTCTCCCTCGTCTCTCTCGCGTGCGCGCATGGTGATGATTGAATTGTGAAGAGTTGAGACACAAGGAAACGGTACTCAAGAAAAGGGCACAATGAGGATTCAATGTTTACCTATCTTTTCTTTCCGTTAGCCATCGATCTTTCAAGCAGAAGACTAAATGTAGTCGTGCTCCATTTTGATTTCAAAATTGAGCGCCTGGTATTTAGGCAGAGTAGAGGTCAAGAAGCTTTCACGGTTTCAGAGCTACGCAGAGCAATCTCTTGAGCTAAAATTTAGCAATTTAGCAAAGTAAAGGATGTTCAAGATTCTCTAGGAGACATTTACGAATCTTAGGCTCCGTTTATTTTGCTGAAAATAGATTATTTGAAAATTGTTCTAAAAGTAATTGCTTGTATTGCTTGAAATAATTAGTCAATGAAAAATATCTTTATTATCAATAATAATACATGTCTAAATATTTTCGTAAAAGATGGAAATATTTTTGTTAATTATTTTTTATAAGTAGTATAAACGATCATTTCAGAAAATTGTTATCCAAATAATTTATTGTACTCTAAACAAACGCACCCCCAGTGTAGCATCCTCTGGCTCAGATGATATCTCTGTTTTCAAGCTTTTCACCGGTGCCTTTACCGTCAAATTATCCATCAAACTTCTTTTTAACTTACAATTCCCAGCCCAATTATTACTGACGTAATTTTCGTTGCTGAAATATCCATCTAGTTGATACGGTTGTAAAAAGGTTAGATAAGAAAATTTAAGGGACATCGTAAAGAATCAAAAAAAAAAAAAAAAAAAAAAAAAATGAACACTGTTTATATTTCAAATTAATAAATAGTGAAGGGTAACTGACTTTCTCTGATTTCACCTTGACATAGGTTTCATAAGCATCGATTGCGGGACACATGAGGATTACTATGACGATCAGCTCAAGATATACTACAAGGCCGATGCTGGGTTTGTAGATTCCGGAACGAACAAGCTGGTGTCCACCCAAACCAACTACGAACGACAATCAAAGAATCTTAGGATCTTCCCCACTGGAGAAAGGAATTGTTACACATTAAAGCCAAATGAAGGAAAGGGCAACACATATTTGGTCAGGGCTTCATTTTGGTATGGGGATTATGATGGCAAGAATCAAGCCCCGGTATTTGACCTCTATATTGATGTTAACTATTGGACCACGGTGAGTTCACCGTCTTGGACATACGAAGAGATTATTTACACTCCTCTAAGAGACTATATACAAGTCTGCTTAGTGAATACCGGCTCAGGAGTTCCATTCTTATCAGCTCTCGACTTGCGGTTGTTGGATAACTCGATTTACCAAATCAACTCCGGTGCACTTGTAACCAACTGGAGATTTAATTTAGGGAGCACAAACACATACAGGTGATTTTCTTTGTTATTGCCCATGATATTCGAATGTTGACCGCATTGATCAGTCAGTAAATGACATGTTAGTGTGTTCACATTTTAATAGACTTGTATTTTTGCACTATAGTGCAACAGCGTGAACGTTAGAAAACATGTTATTACCAAACCAATTTGTGTCGACTTGTTCATCATCTTGCACTTACTGTTATGATCATTTGATTGGCATTGGCATGATTAGGCATCCACAAGATGTATATGATCGCATCTGGGCAAATAAGACTTATGAAGATTTCCTGTCAGTCAGCAACGTGACAGCTATCGAGACAAGTACAAGTGATGATGCCTTTAAAGTTCCACCTGAAGTTTTGATGACCGCCGTACAAACACAAGATGTCACTTATCCTTTGATTCTGCAATGGTCATCAGACAACTCTTCTAGTGACTGGCTTATATGCTTTCACTTTGTGGAATTGCAACTGCAAGAGAACGATATCCGAGAACTCACGGTATATGTACAAAATAAATCCGTGACAACTGTCATGCTCGAGAACCTAAAGCCGGTGACCGTAAACTCATCTCCCGTAGGTGGACCATCTTTGAACTTGACTATAAAGGCGACAGCCCGCTCTACTCTGCCACCTCTCCTCAATGCCGTCGAGATTTTCACCGAGGCACAACTTCCAAATCCACCAACTTTTCTTGATGACTGTATGTATACGTCTATGCTCCACTTATTTATTTATTTTTCAATTCTCTTCGATTTCCTTATGATTGTAGCTCTTTACGTGGTGGTTTAGTCAATGCTATGTATGATGTCAAGGGAACATATAAGGTGATCAGAGCTAGCTGGCAGGGGGATCCATGTGTTCCTAGACAGTACTCATGGAGCGGACTCCATTGTAGCTACGATTATACTTCAAGAATCATCTCGTTGTAAGTCCATGACTACATATATTCTCTGTAAACATGCTGCATACGAACCCCACAAGTCTCAAAAGAAAAGTTTTCTCAACAACTTAGTACAGATCGGTAATACATCATGTGACCGAGGAAATAATTTCCAAAATCAAGTCTCTATATTAAAGCCTTCCATGGTAAAAGTTTTAACCAGTGGGATTTTACTCTTATAAAGTTAGCTGCGGATGTGCAGGAACCTGAGCTCTAGTGGACTCAAAGGACAGATAGATTCATTGATCTCCAATTTGACAGCAGTCGAATCCCTGTATGCGCAGTAGAATTTCTTTCATATTGTTTACTTAATTTGCACGGAAAGAGAATGGAAAACACTAGCCCAAAAAAGCGACACGCTTCTTTATCATTAGCATGATGTTCATTATCTACCGTATCCTGTTTTATGCATTTTGATAAGTATATGCTTATGAAGTTTCTTAGTACTTTTTTGGCTGAATTTCAGGGATTTATCCAACAACTCGTTAACTGGGTCCGTACCTGAGTTTTTATCACAAATGCCGAGCTTGAAAGTTCTGTGAGTCACTGAGCTTCTAATGGAAAGATTATATGTAGTTATCTATCTCAAGTAAATGGCTATCAACTTCTAATATGAATACTAGCAGGAATTTAAGCGGAAACAACTTGAACGGCTCTGTTCCTCAAACTCTCTTGAAGAAGAAGGCAGATGGCACGTTGCTACTAAGGTTCGCTCATTGCCACTGTTGTAATATTACATTTAATCACTTATTATTGTCTATACAGTCTGCTTCTTCTTTCTGTACGTTTCTGCTCACTGAAGAATGAAAAAGATGGAAGTGGTACTTGCTTTTTTTGTTTTCTGTTTGATCGACTTATGCATGTAATACGTACAGAGGGTGGGCTATCCATGAATTCGCGGGCTAATCTTTCGGCTGTGACATGTACTATCGATGTTTTTTGACAGGTTAGATGGAAATCCAAATCTTTGCCAATCAGACAATTGTCCGACCAGCAATGTGCAGCCGACGAAAAAGGGCATCTCTATTGCTCCAATCATCGCATCAGTTGCAGCTGTTCTGGTCTTGATTTTATTGGGAGCTCTTGCAGTATTGTGGATAATCAGAAGAAGACAAATCCAAAGTAACTCTTTTGCATATTGCATGTGCATAGAAAATCAAAAGTTTTACATGTGATTTTTTCAGTCCAGATTTGAACCCCTAACTGGTTTAACTGGTCCAATTGCTCGCGGCACTTTCCACAATTGGGCCCGGGAAAAGTGACCATAACACACCAACTTGATCTCACTCGAGTAATCACGTTTCTATGTCGTCACCGTTTCATGTTCAAAAACTTCGCACGTGTTATTGGTTAATGATATCATAATTGTAACGAGGCTTACCCACAAGAGTAAATAAAGTCATTTCTGGGTATACTTCATTTGGTTGAGGTAACTTGCTTCACTCTTTTTGGTTTGTTGTCCACGACCCTTTTTTAGAATAAGTCATTACATGCTTTTTCAAAATAGTTCTGTTTGCCGTGAAGGCATATAATATCAGACTGAAGATCATGACCGGATAACTCTACTCAGGTTACTTAATTACCTTTTCATTTCTCCAGACGTTACTACCACTACTACGACTACCAACTCTACTAGAGGATCTATTGGGACATTCAGGTTGTCAAAAAATCAACCTTTTACACCTACTGAGGTTACAAGAATTACTGATGACTTCAGAACAGTAATCGGAGAGGGAGGATTTGGGAAAGTTTACTTGGGCAAACTCGATGATGGCACTGAAGTCGCAGTAAAAATATTATCTCAATCATCAAAGCAAGGCTACAAGGAGTTTCATGCGGAGGTTCGAAAATTTAGTGCAACTAGAATGAATGTCACGTTTTCAATTTTTTGGGTGTTCTACTCATGACAAGCTCTGAAACCTTGAGGTGCAGGCGCAACTCCTGATGGTCGTTCACCATAAAAATCTGGTTTCACTCATTGGATATTGCGAAGATTATGAAAGCATGGCGCTGATATATGAATTCATGTTCAATGGAAATGTTCGGCAACATTTGTCAGGTTTGCCTGATATTTCCTTCTTCAAATTCTAACTAGATAAAGCATTGCTTAGACTCTCACTATATGACAGCACGACGTGTGTCAAGTTATATTTTATCTCAACTTTGTTCTTTGATAATTCAGGCGTTTGGATTAATCGGTCAAGTTAGGTAGTCATTAATAGCACATTGGAAATAAAAATTAACTTTCTCAGTGAATGAATAAGATGGTGAACAGGATTTTATATCTTTCGTGATTGGAATACTTCCTTAATCCTCTACTTTCAAGCAGAACAAAACGCGAATGTCTTAAGTTGGAGCCAGAGACTACAAATCGCAATTGATGCAGCTCAAGGTACATAAAATAGATTGATGAAATCTTTGTTCACATTTCCCCAAGTTGAGCAACACATGACATTTCTTTTTCTTTTTTGCCGTTGGTGCAGGGTTGGAGTACCTGCATAATGGCTGCAAACCCCCCATTGTCCATAGGGATTTAAAGACGCCCAATATTTTACTAGACAAAAACATGCAAGCGAAGATTGCTGATTTTGGATTATCGAAGGCATTTGTGACAGAGCTTGAGTCTCATATTTCAACTCACCCAGCAGGGACACCTGGTTATCTCGATCCAGAGTAAGCAACTCGAACTGATGACTCTGAATACTAATACTATTCCATTTAGGAAGCAGAATAACTGTACTACTATAGACCATCGCGAGAAGACCATACATTTTATTCATACATGTTTATGTTGATATGTAGATACGTTTTTGAAAGGCAGTTTCGGCTATTATGGTACTTATCAAAGCAACAATTCCTTTTGAATCTCAGGTTTCATTCATCTGGAAACCTGGGCAAGAAGAGCGATGTGTACAGCTTTGGTGTAGTTTTATTCGAGTTAATCACAGGCCACCCCGCCATTATAAGAAGTCCAGAGGGCAGCAGCATGCACATAAGTCACTGGGTGACTCCACTCATAGAAAGAGGGGACATCCAGAGCATTGTCGATCCGAGGTTGAATGGCCAATTCAGCATGAATTCTGCATGGAAAGCAGTGGAAATAGCCATGTCGTGCGTGCCAACGATAGCTATCCAAAGGCCAGACATAGATTGTGTTTTGTCGGAACTAAAAGAATGCTTGACGGCAGAGATCGGATCAGGAAGAAGACAAGGAATGGGAAATAATAAGAGACAAAGTGAGGCTTTTAATATTACCTTAATTGACGTTGATAGCACTCCGAGTGCTCGTTAAACCATACTTCGTCTATAAAGGTTATCATGTCCACCTTCCTGGTAAAGTTGATTATTGGATCGAACAGATTTGAAAACTTATGTACAAAGTCTGCGCTTGTGACTTTAAACTGCGAGTGCTTTATTTTGTGGTTGTTGCTTTTATAGCTTTGTGAATAAATAAATGAATGGTGAGTTCAATTCACACTCTGGCCCCTCTTTGCAAGGCTACCAACTGTACGGCTATCAAGACGTTGATAGCTAGCCTTGCTCGGTTATCCATGTGAACCCATGTATAATGAAGGAGAGGAAAGAAGAATTTCTTTCATTGTGATACTCTGTTTTACAAACCCAGTCATCTTTTGACAATCTTTGCCAACCACATCCGCCTAAGTACTAGCCACCTGGCCATAATGAGAAGCCCGAAGAGCAGCCCTCACGTCATCCAATCGGCGTCGCCTCTGGTCGAGCAAGAGGATATAGTGAGCATCATGGATCAGAGGCTACAAGGGCGGTTGAGCACCTCATCCGCTTGGAAACTAGTCAAGGCAGCAATGCCGTGCTTGGCCATGACTGCGAATGAGAGGCTGGACATGAAACCGCATGCTGTGGGAGCTGAAGGAATGCTCGACTCTTTCTAGGCAAGGTACCTGATGGACCAAGGAATTATGTTCTGCTTCACCCTTCACGATCGCTGCGGATTTCCTGAAACTATGCTTTGGTTTAGCTATGATCAAGTAATTGGCACAGAAAAAGTGGAAAATTGAACGTAGCGCATCATAATCGAGTGATGGTCGCTCAATTGAGTTGAATCATCACCATTGATATCAGCTCTACCACAAGTAAAATAACAAATAAGAAAGTGGAGTGGAACAAAAGAAGAACCTTTCTCGACTCTAGGTTGGCGAGTCATTGAGAAACAAGAAGGCCTTGAAAATCG
Organism: Eucalyptus microcorys; assembly: GCA_014182515.1. NCBI lineage: Eukaryota > Viridiplantae > Streptophyta > Magnoliopsida > Myrtales > Myrtaceae > Eucalyptus > Eucalyptus microcorys. The sequence goes on from CM024571.1 coordinate 21,670,857, forward strand.
GAGGAAGAGCAAGGTCTCCTGCTTTATAGAACTTGGCCATAGGACTAGACAGATACAAGAAGCTAACCGTGAGTTAATGACTAGACGGACGGGAGTTGATTGGCCTTTTCATAGGGCCCACGTGAACATTAAGGCTATGTTTTTTATTTTTTATTTTTTTTTTGGTAACCTAGGGAACCTCGTAAGCCGACAGCCGGCGAGCAAACCCTGAGAGAGCGACTGCAGGACCCACCACCACAATACTCCAGATAAGAATCCCTAACGATACCTCTAGGAGTCAAACTCCTCCCCTTCGTGAGGGGGAAAGAGCTCAAGCCAGTTGCGCTGCTGCAGGCGGTGGTACATTAAGGCTATGTTGATCACTTAGATTTCTAACAAAGATAGGACTCAATAGGACATGATATGATCCAAGATATTTTATTATACCGTATCCAGATATATTCACATCATATGATATATATTATTAGGTATAAACGACATATCAATATAAAAATAAAAAATAAAAACCATAAAGTTTGTGAATGGAGATGGTCAAAATCTCTTGGGACACTCTTGTCTACTTTATTTTTATATACTTTTTTATTTTATTTTCCACTCTTTTAATTAATTTCTTTTTCTATTTCTTTCTTCCCCTTCCATCATTCTCTAATTAAATTTTATTAAATAGAAAACTATACTAATATACCTAAATTACCAAAACACCTAAAATATGTAATAAATACATATTTATATATTGAGTTTATATTATAAGATAAAATTAAATTCGAATATATAAATAAAAATAAGATTAAATTTAAAAAACTAAATCTTTATTTTTTTGATATTTTGAATTTCTTATATTAGAATTTAAATATTATTTATGTTGAAATACAATTTTAAATTTGTTAATTTAAAAAGTTTATTATTTTAGAAAAAAAAAAAACTTTCCTATTTATAGATATTAAAAATCCTAGGGAAAATTCCAAATAAGAACCCGAAGTGGATCGATTTTCTCAAATAAGGATCCGAAATGAAATTATCGATAAAGACCAAAAGTGGACCAATTGTCTCAAATAAGGACTTGAAGTGATTGAATCAATTCCAAATAAGGACCTAAGCTTCTTGGTCACCAAATATTTGCCACTATCAAGCATGCAACATTTTCGACGATCGGAGTTTGGGCAATTTTGTCCAAAAAAATCTAGGAAAATTAACAAATATTAAAATAGAAAAAAAAAAAACCCTAGGTTTTTTACGGTCTCCCCATTCCTTGTACCCATCCTCCACAAAGTCAAAGACCCAAATTATATGCCGGTTGAGGCATGAACTCAAAAACAAGAAGAAAACCAAATGCTTATTTCTTTGTTTGTGGAGACCCAAATTCTCCGCCAGCCGAGCAAGACGAGGAGCAATGAGAATCGAGTCACGATAATGACCAGGCAACGATTTGGTTGAGGAGCAACGAAGGAGAAGAAAGAAGAAAACGTAAACATCTAAATGAATAACCTAAACTTAATTAATTAGAATTTTCCCTTTTTTTCCAATCACAAAATTCTGACAAAATTGCCCCTATTTTAATCATAGGAAAATGTCTGCCAGCGAACTAAGATCCTCAATAGAGATTAACTTGATCACTTCAGGTCCTTATTTGACACAAAATTCACTTCGGGTTCTTATTTGAAATAATAGGTCCACTTTGAGTCCTTATTTGATATAAAGTTCACTTTAAATCATTATTTGAGAAAATAGATTCACTTCAAATCCTTATTTGGAATTTTCCCAAAATCCTATTCACATTTATCACATCTCCTCAATGGAATAATTTTATCCGATCTATATCCTTCTTATATCCGATTTTGTCCTATTTTGAGTAGGCATCAAACACAGGATATAATAAATCTTATTTTATCATGAACTTTATCCTGATTGTCAAACGCAACCTAATGGTGATTGGAGTATAAGGTTATAGTTGGCACCAAAAGCTTATGCCATGGAGACTACAAATCTTAAATTTACTCATTATGATATAAATAGATAACGATCTCAAATATCAATGTGACAAATATGTCTTAAGTGAAATTGAAATAAATAATATATATTATATATGTATAAATTTACACAAAAATAAATTTAAGGTATTTTTTAGCATAAGTACTTGCCCAAAAGAAATTTAAAAAAAAAATTGAAAAATCAAGTAGAAAAATGGGAGCACACTCGAGGTAGTCCTCTCTCTTGGCATTCTCGATAAGAATAATTGTGGCTTATATCAAGAGACTCACATTGTTGAGTTATATAACACGTGGTTGATGAGTCAACCTTCCATTTATCACTTACCATATTATGATTTTTTTGTGATATTAATCTAATTTAACAAAAACTAATGAAGAGTAAATTTTCATAAATATATCAATTTAAGGGTTAAATTAGTTTGGAGTAAATTTGTCACAAATGCATCAATTTTGAATTTTTCATGATATCATGGTTTCAATCGACGCTTCAAGGAAATGCTAGTGCTCTAGTGTTTTGGAGCCAACATCTCTCCTCCTTTGCTGAGGTGTTTGTTTCTTTGTCGGTTGTTCATGCCATGCCTATCTAGTTTGCTATTTGCCTTCTTTTAGGCGTTGCCTTGTGTTTTACATCATGGCATACTTCCACTCATTATGTTTATTCATTTTAAGTGTAAGTTTTTGGTGCCGTGATTTTTTGAACTTTTGACATTTCCTCTTTATATTATTACATTTTACCAAAAAAAAAAAACCATTTTACAAATGTGCTCCCAAAAAAAGTCACCCAACGCTTCAGCATTTGCCCAAGATCTTTAGAGCCTTAAAGTCCATATCAAAGCCCACCAAATGCAGCCTCAGCTTGAACTACATCTTCAGAATCTTTGCCATTGCTGTGATGTTGAGAAGCGGATATATCATTCATCCCCACAAGAGAAATCGAGAAGAGGGATTCAATAGCAAAGAGCACGAAATCTGGAGGCGTATTTGGCACAGTCATCTACAAAGTCACTCGGTGTACTTTTTTTTTTTTACCAATCAAAGTCCCCGAACTCCCCACACCAACGGAAATAATTATACCATGCTACTTTCATTGCAGGTTCATTTTCCCCGATGGAAGGAAATTCTTAGAAAGTAAAGAAAAGTATTAAAAAAAAAATATTGCAAAGTATAGTAAAAATAGCCTACCGAAATTGTCATACTAATTGACATAACTGATTTTCAATTCCAGCCCGAAGAGAGCGACATGACAGATGGGCCTCTAAACATGCGTGCGCCACCTTCAAATTTGTGAAACGGTATCAGTATAAGTATCATTATTCATTTTGAGCGGTTCAAAGACTCAACTTACAAATGAAGCAAACTCATTCTACATATGGCACACTCATCTCTTTTTCTTTATATTACCATTAAACGAAAGTGTAGGATTAAGAACTTCGAGAAGCCAGGATCTAATTGGTGAAATATAGAACTGCAGAAAAGAAGAAAACTGTAGATTTTTGCAAAGATTGTCATTGACAAAGAGAGATTGGCAAGGAAAAATGAAAACACCTTTGCCTTCACAAAAATTATACCAGGGGACCAACCTCAGTTTTCATATGAACTCGAATGCACGCTTAGCAGAGTCGAGAGTATTAGACAGAAGCATAGCAATTGTCACAGGTCCCACACCTCCTGGCACGGGAGTAATGGCCGAGACAACTTTGATTGCTTCTTCATAGCAAACGTCTCCCGTGATGCGGAAACCTTGATCAACGCCAGGATCCTGGACATTCCAAACTCTTAATTCAAAGTCAAACCCAGAAGAAACGCGTAAAGCTTCTCTGACAGTAAATCGCTCAAAATGGAAATGGAGCAGAGCAAGCTAGTTCTTTCAAGTGGGACTGAGGAACTATCATTCGTTCTCAGAAAACCACCAGTTAAATGACCACTTCTACCACAGCAGCTACTTAAATGGGCTCATCAGCATTAATGAGCATTTATACATCAAACCTAACTGGGAGTTGAAGTTCACCTCTGTCAGAGTGAGGACCTTACAGTTCTGAATCTATTTGCTAATTTTAGCGACCATGATGGTGATCATGAATCAAAGCTTTCATAGAGAAATCATGCAATAGACTTTCATCTTCTAAGGTTTTGCCCTTTGTCAATCCTTGATTGTCCACTCATCATTTCTCTTCTGAAAGACCCACCTTTTTTTAAGCCTTCCCCCTCAAACACCTCTTTCCTGAGCATAGTGCAGTGTATCTACATATGTGCATTGAGTAGATCACAGATGCAAGACACCCTGAAACAATAAAAAACAAAAAGGCAAAGACCACCCTAATTTTCCATAGTTACACCTTGGCAGCCTCCAACTATAGATCCTACACTCTGCACCCCCAAATTTCAAGACTTCACATGATATATCTTGAGATTTCAAAAAGAGCTCATCTTTGCACCCTCCAGTTTCCATACTTTTTTTGGATGGAGTTAAGCTTTAAGGTAGAAAGTCTAAGCTCATGACACCTTATGACACAAAGTGTAGGGTAGAGGTTATGAGTGCCAACCAAGAGAAAGCTTAGTGTAATTTTTTCATTGTCCCTCATAAAGAGAGTCCTGCCCCTGCTTTTCCAATTTTTTCAACAGAAAAGATCGAGACCACAGCATCCTATAACCTATATCTTACTTATAAAGGTCAGCGCACATTACAATGCAAACTTGCATTCGAATGAGGCCATACAGTTTGATAATGCCATTGGTGCTGAACTTTCAGTGTTTCTACCTGAACTTGATTGGTCCCCATATCCACTACAACAGCTCCCGGTTTTAGCCAACTGCCACGGATTAAATTGGGTATCCCCACGTCAGCAATCACAATGTCGGCTTCACTTGTAATCTGTTCTGGATTTTTGGTGAAAGAATGTACCGTGCTGACTGTTGCATGGTGCCTCTACCAGAGGAATGTATTATAAGAGGATGATATTGAGAGCATCTTAAACAACCAGAAAACAGGCTTACCTGCAATAGCAAAGAAGTGGGTAACCCAACAATCTTGCTTCTCCCGACTACAACAGCTCTCTTTCCCATGATTTCCACACCAGACCTCAACAACAACTCAATACAACCCTTAGGAGCACAAGGAATAAAAAGTGGCTCCCTTCCTTTCATGGCAAGATTTCCCATATTGAGGGGATGGAAGCCATCCACGTCTTTCTCTGGGCTCACGAAATTGACAATTCTCTCCTCATCCACATGCTGGGTAAACATCACATTGAGGTGGCATAATGGTAAATATGTCCTTACAAGATGTGTTAAATGAAATAATGCATGGTAATATGTTGGTGAAATTTTTCAAGTCAATGAGGAGCTCTAGTCATTTGCATCATCCTCCACAATGGAAGATTAAAAGATATAGTATTGAAAAACGATTATGTACAGGCTACACCATTCAATTACTCTACAGAATGTGTCGGAACATGCGAAGGTTCCATTGGCAACTATGCATTAGCAGACTCATTTGATACGAATTACCCAAGAGATTCAATAGAGAAATGGGAATGAAGGATAAGTCTAGCTGTAGAAATTACTTGTGGTAAAGGGAGTTGCACAATAATACCATTAACTGATGGGTTGTTATTTAATCTGGAAACAACACGCAGAACTTCATCTTCTGTACATTCTTCAGGAAACTCCTCCACATAGGTCGTTATCCCAACTTCTTCACAAGCTTTTAACTTGACACGAATAAAAGTTCGTGAATCCCTTCTTCCGCCAACCAACACAATAGCCAATCCTGGGGATTTTACAATGGTTTCCTTCATTCTGCAAATTTCATTGGCTATTTCTGCCCTAATAGCTCTTGCAATAGACTTCCCATTTATTACATTAGCAGTTTGCCCATTAGCTGCTTCAAGTAAAAATCTTAAATCAGGTTAGTGTGCTATGCAAAAGGTAAATGAAGCAAGCAAAGAAGCAAGAGAAGTAGTCCCGCTCAAGCACCTTATATAGAGCTACAAGACAACAAGCTACCAAAACTCCACAGGTAGAATAATCAACCTTACAACTTGGATCGTATGGAATTCCTAATTCTCAAAAGAGTTCTATAGAAACCATCCCCAACCATCTCACTGAAATCTTTAGTGCTTTTGGAGAGTGAATCCTGTTACGAAAAAGTCCATCAGATCCAATGAAGCATTTTGTGGTCCTTCATATGTCAATGACGCAAAAGCATAGTAAAAAGATGATTTTCAAACGTAGTCCTACGCCTGCTTTCGCTTCTGCTTTTCCTACATATGCACAGATTAATTCTATCCCCAACAAGTTTTATACGTAGAAGTCACAAAAGTTACCGAGGAAAGTTGTGTCTCAGCTTCACTCAAGAAGAACCCAACTTTTTTCTAGTACCAAAAAGAAAAACCCGTCATTTTTTTGGAAGGATTCAACAACTTACAGTCGGCACTGGATTCACCATTATACTTCATAGGATCGCTAATGAATCCGAAACACAACGACGACGAAGACAGCGGCACCTCACGATCAAAACTACGACGTCGAAAGCCAAAAGACCCGAACCCGAAAACCACTTCAAGGCAATCAGCATGCTCCCGAACGAAACATGGAGAACAAGTCTCCGACAACGGAAAAGCAGAGGCAACGTGCAGAGGACACTCACGTCAACCCTCGAAGCGACCCCAACAGACTCGAGTAACACGCGTTTCACACGCCCGAGAGCAAGTCCAGGCTCATCGCCACAGGTGGCGAAAAGGGTGGCGGGCCGGTCGCGGGAAGGACGATACCTGAAGACTGGGAACGGAAGGCGCTGGAGCTGGGGCAGGGCACCATCCAAACGTCGGGGAGGTTCGGGCCGAGCAGCTTCAAATTCGAAGACAGCGAAGACGAAGAAGGCGATGATGAAGACGTTGACGAGTGGAGGGTCTTCCTTCCCAGCGACCGCCAGCTCGCCGCCCACAGGCCTCGCATTGTGCGTGCTCTAGGATGGGCGTCGCCGGCCGGCTCGCTCAACCACTGAATACTTCGGATAAACTGGGATGGGCGTCGCAGGTTCTTCTTCGCAATTTCTAAAGTTCCAACCTTTATGACGGGGACCTCCAGATCCTGAAGGAAGTCGGCAATTTTTAGCTCCATCCTTTTCCCAGAAAAATCCCACAAAAAATCTCAAAACCCTTTTTCATGAGCACCATTATTCTAATTTCTTTTTTCGACTCATGGATATTCCGAACTTGCATCGATGATCGAAAAATGCTTTCTATCCATCTGGCCACTTGAAATCTGGCGTGGCAGCTCGCATGACCATTAAAAATCTGACGTGACTACATGTGTGTTCGTTACTGTCTCAGATTCGTTAGTTTCATATTATCTAGAAATATTATCATGTCAGACTTCAACGATTACCATAAACAAAATCTTACGAAAGGTTTCATTGGGTAAATGGTACGAGCTTAAGATTATTGATGAGACAAAAAAATTAGATATTAATGTCCGTCGAGAAAAATGAATAGGGCTTTTTGTGAGCAATTTACTAATTTTAAGCATCTCAATCCGGGACGTGGTGGATGCCGTTTCACACTAATGACTCGTGGGCAGTTTAAGGAAGATGAACTGGAAACCAGAAATAAACACGCGTAAGGTTTTCCTTCTGTTGAAAGTCACCACTAGTTTGACTTTAAGAGGCCCAATCTATGCATAGTTAGAATTCCTTCCATAGATGCAGAAGCTCATCCGACCAGAAGGCCACTGCACCGGAAACACATCCGTGATTCAAGAACTTCTTCTATCTGTTTGTCGATGACCGTCGCTACAATGTCAAAAGTTTTCATTTAACCAGAGGCTTCTGAGCTATGAAAAAACATACTTCTAAGTTTGGAGAGAGGGAGAGAGAGTTCATGTGGAGCGAGGATATCTAAAACTTGAATAGCTTATGGTGAACTTTCAACACTAGTCGACATGTCAATGATATTCTAGTGCCGGTCCTATGAATACATTTGCCATTGCCACTGCTCACAGCTTCATCTCCTTCTTCCGAAACTGATGGTGGCTGAGGCCTGACAGCTTCACATTCATTCACGGCCTGGACATGGGAAAAGGAAATCATAAGACTAAACTGGCATATACCATTTTACTGCCGAATCAGGACAGCTGTAAGATGGTACTTTGGACATTTTCTTAACGGATAGAAAGTATATCCAATACTAAATCCCATATCTGTGGTCAAGTGACACACCCTGGCTAATAATCTTACCCCGTCATACTGATGTATCGAACTATCTCTTATCCCGTGTAGATAACCTGCAGTGCAGGTATACCTTGTCAGATTTTTCAGCAAGGAAGCAAGATGAGAAAATTAAACACACAATAAGAATTGTATCAATTAGGCACTCACTGGAGTATGCATCATCCTTAAATATCAACAAACTGCGAGGCATCAACACAACAGAAAATGGACGATGGTTGTTCAACCATTTGTCAGTCCCCGAGTCAGAAGCCCCATTAAGCTCGTTATCCTCACAACCACCGCCAGATGTATCAGGGGAGGTCCTCAAACTGGGATGAGGAACAAAGTCCATTACCGCAGCTGATCCAAGAGACAAGATTGCTACAACTGGATAATAAGCAGGCCCATCTTGGTGTGGCTGCGTAATACAAACAAATGGCGATAATAAGTAAAATGCAATTTGCAGCTGAAAGTCAACTAACACATAAAACAGACAAATAGCCCATTCTAACATTATGCAGTGTCATGGATCCCAGTACAGAAAGTAGAAAGTATCAAAGCTCTTTCAATAGAAAATTTCAGTATCTTCTAAGCAACACGTTCATTCTAAATCATTGAAAGAAAAAAACATAAAATTCAGTACAAACCATTATGCCTTGGTCAGGAAGGTATTCATTAATGAGGACATGATTTATTGTTGAAGGAAACAACCCTGATTCTTCAGATACTTTTTCAGTAACCTTCTTCAACCACGGAGGCACTGCGAGAGAGAGACAGAGAGAGAGAGAAGGAAGGGAGGGATGGAGGGAGGAAGGGAGGGAGAGGGAAACTGCTTAGTCACAATGGTGAACAAAGCAACGATACAGCCTGTGTAGAGCAGCAACTAACAATCAACTAAGGCCGAGCAAAGCAACAACCCTCCTTTACCAGCAGTTTCCCTGCATTTGATTTGAGATTTTCAACTATTCAGTTTTTTTTTTCTCTTTTCCTATTGATGTCCCAAAATACTTGCATGATGACCACCAGTCCACCAACCACAATGCTGAAGCCGCTGCTCTCACCAAAACACTTTAGAAATTTCAAAATCAACTATATCTATTTAATTTACCTCTAGTACTATTTGCTACTTGTTTTTTTTTTTTTTTTGCCAACTATGAGAAGGACAAATGTAATTTCCTTACAAAATTTACATCCATACTTGCAGACATTTGTAGACAGTTTTAGCAAGTATGGATCTACTCTCTGAAGCTCAAAACATACTCAAATGCAGCAAGAACAAAAATTCCATCATTAGAACACTTATGAGAGAAAGCATGATATGGCCATAAAAATAAGTGTCAGAATATTCTTCTTCTGATGAAAATGGTGGCAGTTTTTAAGGTGAGCTATGAGCAAACAAACCCAAGATCTATGCTTGTCACCCAAAAAAAAAAAAAAAAAATAGAAATTCAAAACCATGCATTACAATAGTTGAATTCTGAATGGGCTGGGTATCAAAGACATCATTCAATTGATCTCAACTTACATTCTTGGGGAAGAAGACCTTTTTCATGGACAATGCCACCTGTCAGGAACCATCATAAATGAAGTTATGATAACCATAAAGATTCATTGAACATCTTTATTTGTATGAAAAAACCACATGCGCAGATATGCACACGCACAGATATGGTAGATATACGAACCCCAATTCTGCAGCCTCCTGTTCTTCAAAGATTTCCACTTTGATACTGGAGAGTTGTATACCTGCACAGGCACTCGATACTCAGCATTACAGATGAGATCACAATTAGACATGAGAACGGTAGGATAGAACAACCATGTATTGAATCATACTTTATCTAGCAGCTGCGTTTCTTCACTATCAGTGACAAAGTCTGGAACATAAATGACAGTTGGCACAGTTCCAACTACAAAATTATCAAGATTCCTCTTTGATTTCATTCTGCTCACCTTTCAAAGGAATTGATAGGGGAAACATCAGTGGAAAGCAAATAAAGTTTGAAAAAATGACTTCTACCTGAGGATGATAATCTTAAAAAAATTTTGCCCCTAGAAATTACTTGAAATGATCAAAAGTGCCAACTTCTCACACGGTTTAGGCTTCAAAAGATAAAATCAACACATGGAAGATAAGAAAGTTTCTGGCATGGCCAAAATGTGTATCTTCATGAGGATGGACAACTTGTTTTGACTTCCAAGGAGGAAACTCTGCCCTTGATGATAATTTTGAAACATAAGACCCACTCTAAAAATAAGCCCAAAACAATTTCCAGGAAAATGTGAATACCCATTGCCCTCTTAAGTTTCATTTATACCCTTGAAAATTAAACCTTATTGGTTTGATAATTAAACATTCCAAGACTTTAGTTGCTTTTTAGCCAATGGAGCCCTCCTCATGTGACTCAATTTCAGTCTCACACACACGTTCGCAAAAGTCCACCATTTTGGCTTTAAGGGCATGCTTATTGTGCAATTCTTTTATCTGCAGCTGCAGGAGAGTGAAACAGGGTGAGGGTGAGGTATAGGGCAGACTTTTGAAACTTCAAGAGGAACAACTTTGAGAATGAGGCAAAGCCAGGGAGGCATTTTGGTCTAATATCTAAGAACTTGCACCACAAGACATTTGTTAGCTATGAAAAGCATGATCCGAGTGCCAAAGTGATGAATTTGGACAAATATGGCCATCTATGAGGTTTAAAAAAACAAAGCATTGTGAAGAGGGTAGGATGACTTCTCACTTGAAAAGCAATCAGAACTAGAAGTTTAGCATAAAAAATAACTACTTGCGAACTGAAAAGCAAGAAACAAACCGAGACAACCCAACATCCAATGCACAAAATGACAATGGCACTAAACTCTACTTAGAACTGTAAGCTTCTCCAGATTGTCAATCCAGACTAGTACCGCCCATATTCTAATAAAATCAGTCCGACATCCACTAAAAGCGATCATGCTCCTAATTTCTCCGACATTGCTCGGCAAAATTCAAAAGCCCCACGAGCTGCCGCGTTTCGCAATCGAGCAGTGCAGAGAACTAAAACCCACTTGAACAACATCACACACGACACTCGAGCACTGGCCACGGCGTTCATATTACACAGCAGCTCCGCTCGGAGCTTCATACAACATGTCCGCAGTCCATTCCACATCCATCGTTCATGCGTAATTCGACCGACCCATGAACCGACGTAGGCGGAATAACAGTTGGGAACCTGGGAACGAGTGGTTTGTGCCCGATTCCTTCGCAAGCTTCCGCCTTTTGGACGCTGGAAACTTTAGGAGAGCGAGGGCAAGCAAATGGTTTCGACAGAGATCAAGTAAAGTGGGATATTCTTGAGCGAATCGGATGGAAATAAGTTCTCGGAGGCCCAGAACATCGAAACGGCGACGTTCCGTCTCTTTGTTTCTGTAGAGGGTTTAATCGACCGGTTTAAAGTGTACTTTTGCTCCCCGCTGCTTTATGTGGTCCTTTATTTTCTTTTTGCAATTAAATCTTCATTTTTTTTAATACGTGCAACCAATTTCTTTTCGCGAAAAATGAAGATTTGAATAATATTTTTTGAAAAATGATTGTTTGAAAACATGAATGGAACAAAAAAATAATTTCATTATTCACAAAGATATTTAGATATAGGTTACCGTCAATTATTATAATCTTTTTCATTTAATAATTTTTTAAAGCAATACAATGGGTCACTTTTGAGAATGTTTTTATAAATGATTCACTTTTATGAATCAGATGGAATCCAAGTTACATTGCCATGCGCCAAAAGTTGATGAATGGCAACGATGCGACAATACATTAGTATAAAGTTAGAAAAATATGGAGAGAAGTTATTGCTTGGGTCCCACCTGATCGATGGTAAGATTATATTAGTATTCATATACATACATACATACATACATACATACATATATATATACATATTGTTGCTGGAGAGGAGAGGGGGAGGTTTGCGTCGGAGGGGTGAGGACACAACCTCGCTACAAGCTCGCATTCGTCCCGGGAGAGGCAGTGGAAACAAGGTCGCCTCACTTGTGGCTTAGCGATCACGTCATTCATCTCGATAGGATCGTGACTTTTCGCTTGCGATATGCATGCTCGAATTCAATAGTTAAAAATCAGAATCGATCAAACATGATGGATGAATTCTTAGCATTTGATTTGTCTAGCTTGATTCAAGCCTATGTTTCATCAGCAAAAAAAGAAGAAGTATACAAATTGATAGCATTCTAGGCAAAGGTCTATTCATCAAATTATTTAATCATTGTAGAATAAGATAATAGTGAATTAAATCATTGTATATGACTCTGTTAGTAACGGATCAAAAAAAAAAAAACTCTATTAGTAAAATACTCGTACTTTTATATGAGAATACATGTATGCATGTGACTTCAATAAAAATTCCATCATTCGCACACAATGAACTTACAAAATAAATACTCGTTCTTCTAGAATGAGCCAAAGTATACACATATAAGGCCCTTTTTGCGTTATACTCAGGTAAAAGTACTTCAATTTTGAACTAATTTACATCTTTTTTTATAGGTAATTAACAATGTAACATGTCAAGAATCACTCATATACCTAAAGTATGATTACTTTGTTTCATATTTACAGAAGATAAGTATAATACTTTTTGTGATCTCTTGCTATTAACACGAATTAATAATAAAATTCAATTATCAGATACAATATGTTTTTTTGCAAGCAGATGATGCAAAGTGATTTTGGATTAAAAATCGAGGATGATGTTTTTATATTTTTTTCTATATTCTTTTTTGGCCAGAAATAGTTTTCCTTATATTAAAAGCAGAGGGACATCATTGAACGCTAAAGTTCAGTAACGCGAAATCGAGCCATCTCTTGAACATAATTCGCGAAACATTAGGGGTGGGAAAAAAAAAAAACACTAATAGAGTGGCAATAATTTATAATGAAGTCGATGGCAAGAATAACCAAACGATTTCCGGAATGAGATTACCAGAAAGATCAAACGTACGCATCTGAAAAACCTCTTGCACCGAACTTATGATCTTTTTTGCTTAAATAATTGTATTAGAACAAAATTGATTTCTCCCACCATCTTTTTCCCAAGAAGAATTCCGTCCCTTCTCTCAATCCTCCTAGTCCCTCCTCATCTCTTTCCCATCGCCATTATAATTAGAAAAGAAAAAACCAAAAAGCAAAACAAAAAATCACAGAGCTCTCTCTCTCTCTATATGGAGTAAGGTGGAGGCTTGGGCATGTCCTTGACGATCCCGCAGAGCAATGCGTTGTCGGGAATGTTGTACTCGTCCCTCAGGGAACGCTCCGGCGACAGGACGCTGAGGTACATTTGCTGTCCCAAGTACCGTCGTTCGAGCAGCTCCGACCTCAGGTTCCAGATCCCGGCGTTGTCGAACGTCAGCATGATCGCCGCCCACGACTTGGGGAACACCGGGACCGTGTGCCTGCTCACCGCGTCAAGGAGGTTGTAGCTCTTCCTCTTGTCCGGCGTCCACCTCCCGGGCTCGATCCTGATGAGAACACATTGGATTTCGCACGGTTAAATGTCAGCGGGAAAACAACGTTCAATCGAGACATGTTAGGAAAAATAGGAAGATCTGTGGTCAACTTACGCGACCGCGAAGAAGGAGTAGCCATCGAGGTGCCACGACTGGATGGAGTTCTCGTGATTCTCCAGGATGATCTCAACAAATGTGCGGAAGGTGATGTTGGCCACGTTAGGCTCCACTGTGACCTTGTCGCCGACGGCGGCGGGCGGGTCGTCCTGGATCGCATCGTACTTGAAGACCTTGTCGACCACATTGTAGTACTCCGCAAGCTTGAGCGGGGTCTTGGGCTCCTCGTGGGAGACGCCGTTGATGGCGTAGCGGAGCTTGTCGTTGACCTTAGAGGCCGAGTTGACGAGCTTGATGGTGCGAGTGATGTTGATGTGGCCGTAGTGGTAGGATCCCTGAGGGTTGGGCCTGGCGGCGCTGGCGGTCAGGTTCCATCGGAAGGATCTGAACTGGTTGAGCGACCATGCCCATCCGACTGGTGCTTTCGGGATCTCAGGTGAAGCCTGTCCCTTGCCATTCGTATAGCTGACAACGGCGGTGGTGGTGAGAACGGTCTTGGTGAAGCGGGTCGAAGCGACCATCAAGTAGTCCTTAGGCTTTTTGTCGGCCGTAACCAAGACGCCATAGCACTGCCCGACATGGACATCGAGCGACTCGTAGGTGTTCTGGACCGTGTGAGATCCTTCCATCTCGACGAGCTTCATCGGGTGGTCTTGAATCCTGAAGTTGAGCGAGTTCTTGAGGCCGACGTTGCATATCCGATACTTGTAGGTCTTGCCGGGTTTCATTGTGAAGAGGGGCTCGTCTTTTCCTCGGCTCTTGTTCGATTTCCCGTTGATGAGGACCCCCTCAGGTCGGCCGAGTGCTCGGCCACTGTCCAAGAAGCTCTTGAGTTGGGTGTGCGACTTGGTGTACCAGTCGCCGATCATGACCGTATAATCATCCTCAGGGTCGGCGTACGGGACAGGGATGAGCAACCGGCTGTTGATGCGAAGGCCGCCAAAGCCGCCGGCAGCGCGGTGCATGGCGGTGCTTGGGTAGTAGATGTAGCTTCCAATTTGATCCTTCACTTGGAAATGGTAGGTGTAGTTCTTTCCCGGAGGGATTGGACAGTTGGTCCCAAGCACGCCATCTTGCCAAGAGTTCTTTCTTTGTTGCACTCCGTTCCTAGGGCCAAAAAAAAGGGTAATAATAAGCATTGAATTGTTAGTATCATCTCATACCAATTAAATTCGAATTTATGTTTTCATTATAAAACAATCTTATTTATAAATGACGTCATAAAGAAAATCTTAACGGGATAGGATGCTACATATATAAAAACTAGGAAGAAATGCATTGAATGAAAAGAATTTGCGCTAACAAGCATGTGTTAGGTGCTTGACAGGAGTCAGTTCATTTTACCATGTGATCAGGAACGGCTCGTCCAGGTGATTGACGACGTTGACGACGATGTTATTGTTGGAGGTGGAGTTGATGTTTGGCCCCGGGAACTGGCCGTTGATGAGTATGGCCTGCTGGGGGACCCCCAGGGGCGAGACCGTGCCGTAGGTGATGTTCCACGTGAAGAACAGGTAAGGATCCTCGCCTCGAGCCACCACGGCCCAGGCCGAGAGGCACAGGAACAGGATCGGGATCCGTAGGCCCATGTCTTGATTGTCTCTCGGCTTCCTTGTCGGGAACTTGGTTTTCTCTTCCGGTCTCCGGGTTTCCATGGATCTGTCTGTCTATCTGATCTTTGGTTCTATCTGGGCGTATCAGGAAGAAGACGACTCGCTCTGGTTTTTACCCTCCAAGTTCATGCCTCTCTCTTATATATATGAGACTAATACCGACGCGTTGACAATGTCAACCGTTGAAGTCCCGCTAAATTCTCTAGCCTTTCCTCCTGTCTTGTGCTCTCATTTCCACCATCTGTTTTCGTCGTGATTTCCTAGGACCTAGGACACCTCTCTCTCTCTCTCTCTCTCTCTCTCTCTCTCTCTCTCTCTCTCTCTTCCCCCATGAGGTTCATGGTGCCTAAAGTATAAAAGGAAAGAAAAAGGTATTTGAATTTCTAGTTTTTGATCATCTATTTTCTCCAAGATAAAATAGAATGTCGATTAATGAAAATGGTGGCTTACCTTGGAAGAATTCAGTCCTAGTATAAGGATACTCCTTCATGATAAGTTAGACTAAATATACTAGAATGGGGTCATCATTTTGCGATGAGAAAATGGCATAAATGGTAAATGAACATTAATTGAATTTACATTGTTATCCCTTAACTTTTAATTTAATCAATATGGTTCCTAAACTTTGGTCTAATATGCAATGTTGTTCCTGAACTTTTACTTTATTCAACACGATCCCTAAATTTTGGTTTAATATTCGATATTCTCCCTAAACTTTCAAATTTTTTATATAATTTAGGGATTACACTAAACATTTACCTATAGTTCAAGGACCATATTGAACAAATTAAAACTTTAAGGATAATATTACACATCATGCCAAAATTCGGAAATCACGTTGCACCAATTTAAAGTGAAAAAATGACATTGCATATGAGATCAAAGCTTGGCATCTATTTATTTTAATTTCCTCGGTATATCTTTTGATCCAATCGCATGAAATATGAAAAGTGGGCGTGTATATTCTATTTTTGTTAGGAAATAATAACAAGAGAGATGATAAATGTATCCTACACTAGCAACAAAATGAATCTATATTGATAGAGGAAATGACAGCAAATTAATTGACAAGAGCCAGCTCAATATAATTCAGCTAGCTCATCAAATGGACTCTCAACGAAAATTCATTCCATCATTTCATTCCATCCACATTAAATTCTACACGATCTTCTCTCATCATGTGAAATCAGAACTTATTACATTTCCATCTTCGTTCGCGTCTCATCAAATTCGAACCCACAAAAATCCCTGGTCAGCTCCGCCGCCCGACACGATCAAGGGGGAGGAGGGGCGCATGGCGTCGATCAAGTCCTAATCGCCAGTCGCGAAACTCGTTGACCTCATCAAGGTTGTACCCTCCCGAGACCTGCAATGGCCTAAATGTTTTTCTAATTTTAGAGAGCGGAACAACGAAACCGGCCAAGCGCAATTCAAGAGGACAGAGAGAGAGAGAGAGAGAGAGAGAGAAAAAAACGGGAGGCGCGGAGAGATTCTCGATGGACGAGAGGTAAAGAAGGCAAGACGCGATTTGGCAAAGGGCGTTATAAATAGGGATGGGTCAGCACCACGGAGGAGGCAAGAAGAAGAAGGAAATAATTCTTCTTCCGAAAGAAGAGATAGGAAAAAAAAAACACAGACCGACCTTCGTGTAACCAGGTGTAAGGATTTTATAAGGAGGGCGGTGGTGAGAGGATGAACACGGTGACGCTAGCGTCGCTACTGTGCCTCCTGGCCGGAGCCGCCACCGTGGCGAGGGCCGAGGATCCCTACTTCTTCTTCACGTGGAACGTCACGTACGGCACCATCTCGCCCCTCGGCGTCCCCCAGCAGGGCATCCTCATCAATGGCCAGTTCCCCGGCCCCAACATCAACTCCACCAGCAACAACAACCTTGTCGTCAACGTCTTCAACCACCTCGACGAGCCATTCCTGTTGACATGGTCGCCGCCCGCCTCCCCGCCTTCTCTCTGTCTCCTTTTTGGCTTTATAGTACCAGGTAATCTGAACCTTTCGATCGGACTAAACGCGGGTTATTTTGTCGATGCAGGAGCGGAGTCCAGCACAGGAAGAACTCCTGGCAAGATGGAACGCTGGGGACCAATTGCCCTATCCTGCCAGGACAGAACTACACCTATCACTTCCAGGTGAAGGATCAGATCGGGAGCTACTTCTACTACCCCACCACCTCTACCCACCGGGCGGCCGGCGGTTTTGGCGGCCTCCGCGTGAACAGCCGCCTGCTCATCCCTGTCCCCTATGCCGACCCTGAGGACGACTACACCGTTCTCATTGGCGACTGGTACTCCAAGACCCACAAACAGCTCAAGACCTTCCTGGACAGCGGCCGATCCCTCGCCAGGCCTGACGGCGTCGTCATCAATGGCAAGTCCGGGAAAGGCCCCGGCGGCGATGAGCCCGTCTTCACCATGAAGCCCGGAAAGACCTACAAGTACCGGATTTGCAATGTCGGTTTGAAGAACTCCCTGAACTTCCGGATCCAAGGGCACCCGATGAAGCTGGTCGAGATGGAAGGATCACACGTCGTCCAGAACGTCTACGAGTCCCTCGATGTCCACGTCGGGCAGTGCTTTAGCGTGCTTGTGACCGCCGATCAGGAGCCCCGTGACTACTACATGGTCGCCTCCACCCGGTTCACCAAGGAAGTGATCACCGCCACGCGCATCCTCCGCTACACCAACGGCAAGGGACCTGCCTCCGCTGTCCTCCCTAAGGCTCCCGAGGGCTGGGCGTGGTCGCTCAATCAGTTCCGATCCTTCCGATGGAACTTGACCGCCAGCGCCGCCAGGCCTAACCCTCAAGGATCCTACCACTACGGCCAGATCAACATAACCCGCACCATCAAGCTTGTGAACTCGGCTTCCAGGGTTGGCGGCAAGCTCCGCTATGCCATCAATGGTGTCTCGCACGTCAATCCCACCACCCCGCTCAAGCTCGCCGAGTACTTTGGAACTGCCGACAAGGTCTTCAAGTACGACGTGATCCCCGACAGCCCACTGGAGCAAGGGCCTAAGTTGGTGACCTTGGAGCCAAATGTGGGGAACATCACCTTCAGGACCTTTGTCGAGATCATCTTCGAGAACCACGAGAAGAGCATCCAGTCGTGGCACCTCGATGGCTACTCTTTCTTTGCCGTCGCGTGAGTACTCTTTCGCTTATGCCCGTCGTCGTGCAACGACAACCGCATCAAGTTTACTACAACTCAGACATTGATTGAACAACTCAATTCACATTGTTTTCCTTTCTCGTGTAATTTCAGCGTCGAGCCTGGTAGGTGGACCCCAGAGAAGAGGAAGAGCTACAACCTCCTCGACGCCGTGAGCAGGCACACCGTCCAGGTGTTCCCCAAGTCGTGGGCAGCGATCATGTTGACGTTCGACAACGCAGGCATGTGGAACTTGAGGTCGGAGCTGCTGGAGAGGAGGTTCTTGGGCCAGGAGATGTATGTCAGCGTCCTCTCACCGGAGCGATCCCTCAGGGACGAGTACAACCTCCCCGACAACGCCCCACTCTGCGGTTCCGTCGTCGGCTTGCCACTGCCCGCCCCTTACACCATCTAAAGTGTTTGCTTTGTCCTGAGAATCTCGTACCTAGAAACAAAAGTGGTGGCAGTAGAGAGAGCGAATGTATCGAGCCACTTTTCGATATTTCTCGAGCATCTGTGAACTCTAATACAATTTTCTGATCTCTGTTTCATCTTGGTATCATTATCTTCTATCGTTCTGTAATCTAATCTAAATCGAATTTAATGTCCAGTCGCAAAATTGGACATGATATGTCTGAACATAGAATCCACGACGTGACAGCGCATCGATATAACATATCCCAAGAAAACTCAGGCATGAATCCCTGCGATTGCTCCGTGCGGCATCATAGGATTTGCGATATGGGCACCGTATGTCCGAGGACGGGGTCAGGGAGGGGTAAAGCAAGGGCTTGCCGGCCTACAAAATAGAGCAACGGCCCTGACCCTACGTACTTAGGAATCTCAAAATTTGTTTGAATGTCTCGAACTCCTAAGCCATTCTTCAACTGTTCTTTTGGAAACTGTGCTTCCTCATATGAAATTCAAATTGATTAAGCATTCAAAATCCATTTTCTTCCTTCATGAATACAAAAATAGAAGCAAGTTTCCGCAAGGAGGCTTGGATGGGAGGAGACCCGTCTCTGGAAACAGTAGGAGAGCCTGTGGGAGAAGGGACAGCCCGAGGTTGGCCTCGATGGTGCGCCCAAGTGCGTCCCCCAGCCAGGTTGGCCTTGGACTGCTGCGGGATGGCAGGTCTCAGGCCGCTCCTCCTCTTGCTTCTCCTCGAGGTGCTCTGCGATCCTTCCCCATCCTCCGCCCTTTGGATCTCAAACCCACCCCCACTTGGCCATTGCTCTCTCCACTTCCTCCTCCATCCTGAAACTATTTGCTGAAACAATTTGAGAAAAGATGAAAAAAATGGATGTGATGACTATAAGATGTCGAGTATATGATAGGCTATGAATCTTAAGGTGAATTGTTGATTTAGAATGTTTGAAGATGAAAACAGTCACACGACTCGAAGAGAATGAGACGAATAAACTTTTTGGTATTTCACCTTATAAATTTGATATGTGACTCATTAAATATACGTAGCATTCCAAGAAGATATTGTTGAAAATAACAATACAATACAATACAATACAGACTCTTAAATCTGTGCACCGGTATTGAGAGCCGAACTGACGTCAAAATTGATCTTGTAAATTGGCAAGCCCGATCTTTTTTTCTTTTTTTGGTCAGAATTAACGATATTTTAATTACTAACTCGGCATTGACGAAAAACATAAGGTTTCGATGTCCGAACATCAAATCAACGAAAGGGAATTAGGGGGGTTGGTAATCCAGTTCTTCAGGAGGGAACCGGTTCGGTGGGCTGGCGACCCAGTCGCTTGATTATATATCCTCGGCTGAAAACAGAGGACCACGTCCTTCAGCTCGCCTAGCAGAGATTGGCAGTCTTTGACTATAGATTGAACAGCCCATGTTGGCTTTGCTTGCCCGGCCCATTATAAACTCTACTGCAGACAAGCTATCCGAAGCCAAGAATGTTGACTGAGCAGGTGCAAGCACGCCTCTTTCTTGTTCAGTTCGTGTGCTTCTTTTCCTTTTCAACCAGA
This sequence comes from Eucalyptus microcorys, assembly GCA_014182515.1. NCBI lineage: Eukaryota > Viridiplantae > Streptophyta > Magnoliopsida > Myrtales > Myrtaceae > Eucalyptus > Eucalyptus microcorys. Next base: position 21,691,457 of record CM024571.1, read on the forward strand.
GCAAGGCTTCCCTTATTGTAGGGGTTTCGGTGACTACAGCAGATGAGGCAACGATCCGGCTCACGAACCCATCAAAGAGAGCTCCATCCTTGTTTTTGCAGACGCCTGCAAGCGGGTAACCGATAGACAGCCATTAAAGTCACCAACTTATTTAGTGAATCAACAATGTCTTCGCTTAATTGGCAACTTCCAATGAATTTGGTTTAATTACTAATAGCATAAGATGGTGATACATCACTGTATTCTTGACAGGTGAAAGACCTGAATAGCGATTCCTGTTGCTTGGGAAGCCACCAACGAGAAGCCAAAGGGACGATTCTTGTGGAACCAGATCAAGCAGAACGAAGCATGGAATTCAGCAGCGACTGTGTTATACGCAAAAATTGTTAACAGGATGACTAGATTCGAGTTCTTTAAGGCTGTCTTGGAGCATGTAATAGGTAGACCCAAAGCTATCTGCTCGGTGACGGAGGAACTTTCGTCATCGTCAAGATCAGAGCTTTTGGACTTCAGGCCTGGTAATTCTGGAGCCTGGAAGAAGATTGCTGAAGTTCAAGATCAGCCATCTTGTAGCAAGGAAGAAAGGGCCAAGAAAATCCAACCCAACATGCAAAGCAAGCCCCTCCTGGCCAACCTGGCGATGAAGCGACTGATCCGACGTTCATGGCGTTCGTACAAGGCATGAGGAATGTCTTATCAGTCGAAATGGCGAAGGTCAGGGACAGGTGCGGAGCGCCGAAGCAAAAGCCACTAGACCAAAAGCCTTGTGTCACGGGTCGATAGTTTCCTTGGCCCTTGGCCCCGGATCAACCCGTGCGGCACCTGGCGAGCGGAACTTGCTAGGCCAGCTTTCCTTCTATAATTGTTCCAAAGAACAATCGGTGAATAACCCTTTTATACGAGATCATACCACGTCCAGCTTTGCTCGGACGTCTAGTCCATCGAGCGAGACAGCAGCCCTTGTAGGCTCAACAACTGGTTTCGGCCTACCCTAGCCTCATCAAAAGAGCGGCATCAACTCCCGATCAGTTTGTGCACGGGAGGCCAACCCTGCCTTCAAAGCTCCTAAGTGATATAATCTTTCTATCTTAGAACTCCTAGCACCAACCGTCTTGATACCACTCCACGGACTAGTTGTGTTCGTCTCCTCTACCTCCTCACTCTTCACTCAATAACCCCAAGCTTTACTCCCAAGGGCACATGGGTACAGGAGGATTCACAGACCGTGACATTCTCCCTTACTCAATTCCACAACACCCTCGTTGCGGGTTGTTCTATCGCTTCATTGCGTTTCCCTAACCATTAAGGCCACTCCCTGGGACTTACATAGATGGCAACGCTCGTCCAACAAAACAGTCTCACCACTCCATTGCTTGCTTCCCCGATCAAAGCTATTCACGAATCTCCAGTCACTTGTGCTTCCCGACAAGTGTGGCACCCCTGGCCAATTGCACCTATGGTAGCACCTTCTTTCGCCTACTAAGCTCCTCCTAATCTTAGCAAGCCAACAGAGGGTCCCCTTGGTGGAAACGTGATCGTAGACCTCTTCTTAAGATCCACCCATTGATCCATGAACGTATCCCATTCAATGAGCAATTCGGTTCCTTCCTATGCCCCCATTGCCATCCCAGAAGCTACACAAGAGCCGCAAGTTGTCCGAGCCCCTTTGGCCTCAGCAATCACTCTCCGCCCTCATAGGACCGAGAAGACCACAAACTTTTCCCCGAATCACTCACCTACTAGAGGGATCCCCGCTCTAATACCATTTGTCACGGGTCGATAGTTTCCTTGGCCCCAAATCAACTCGTGCGGCGCCTGGCGAGCGAAACTCGCTAGGCCAGCCTTCCTTCTATAGTTGTTCCAGAAAACAATACGGCGAATAACCCTTTTATACAAGATCCTACCACGTTTAGCTTTGCTTGGGCGTCTAGTCCATCGAGCAAGACAGCAGCCCTTGTTAGGCTCAACAATTGGTTTCGGCCTGCCTTGGCCTCATCAAGAGAGCGGCATCAGCTCTCGATTAGTTTGTGCACGGGAGGCTAACCCCGCTTTCAGAGCTCCTAAGTGTATAATCCTTCTATCTTAGAACTCCTAGCACCAACCGTCTTAACGCCACTCCCACGGAGTAGTTGTGTTCATCCCCTCTGCCTCCTCACTCTTCACTTGATAACCCCAAGCTTCACTCCCAATGGTACACGGGTACGAGAGAATTCACGGACCGTGACACTTGCCTGAAGAGGAAAGCCGAAGTTCATCAAGGTATATGTTTATAAATCGCCCTATTTTATGTCTTCTTAAAGAAGAGATAGTTGTAATCTAGTATTACAGGACATTGACATCAGGTCCAAGAATCGAAAGCGCTCGGGAAAATTACTAGAAAAAGTTATAAACTTATTAAACTTATACCAATTCAGTGTTAAATCTTTCTATTTTGGTCAATTTAATTTTACATTTTTTGATAATACCTTTTGAGGCAATTATAGGTCCTGGGAGGCAATTCGAATTGCCAATTGATTTAACAAGAAGGTGAGAGAACACCCACGAACAAATGAAAAATTAGAAAAGTTGCAAAATCTGAATGATGTATTCTTTAAATGTATGGAGTTAATTGCTATGCTATCTTTTATTAAAAAAAAAAAAAAAAAAAAAATGAGTTCGCACCATGTAATGCAAATTCATAAAAGCCACCAAAAAAACCTAAATTATAGCAATTGTGACAAATTTGTCTTAAATTTCTTTTTGTGGCATAAAAAACTCTAGATTTGTATCTATGTAACATATTTACCTCAAATTTATTTTTTATGACATCAAAAATCCCAAACTTGACCTGCATTACATTTTATCTTCTATCAAGATTGTTTTACTCTTTTTCTTTCTCCTTCATCTTCACAGTTGCCCTTGCAGTTGTCGCTGTCCTTACCATCACCATTACCACCAACCTCACCCTCGCCAAATCAAGGAAGAAAATGAAGGAGGAAGTTAAAAAAAGGAAAAAGAAAACAAGAAAAGAAAAACATACGATGAGTTGAAATATTTTTACCACGTGAATATTATGTCAACAATAGCGTTTGCTTTCTATTATCCATGTAAACAGCCAAATAAGACTTGTAGCTACTTTCGTTAACAAAATTATAACAGATAGTAAATATATCACACAAATATAAATTTAAAGTATATGTATCATATATATACAAGTTTGAGATAAGGTAAATTTGTTACACAAGAACAAATTTCAATTTTTTTAATCCTTTTTCTTTGATAAAATGAGCATCATTCTTCTTCTTCTTCTTCTTTCATAATTAGGTCTTTATAAAAAAATCCAATAATTTTCCCAGCTATTTCAATTTCCACGTATGATAATATACCAAAATCCACCCAAGTGTTCCCATCTCCAAAGACTTACAAGTTCATGCAAGACCGTACGCAAGATGCTGTGCTTCCGACTACTCACGCCAAAACGAGGGAGCAAACGACATTTGCATCCCTCCAAATATTAAAAAAAAAAAAGGGAGAAAAAGATTTATTGGCCATTTCTTTTCTCGAATTCCGACATTATAGTCTCTCTGGAAAAATGAAATATTAGATGGTCCGCGACCAAACACAAATAAACCCAAGCTCGACCGTCTTCATTTCCGGATGGCGCAGACCACGATGACCCCGTAGAAGCAGGTCTTCGCCAGGAGGCCAAGATCGGCGGAGACCCGCCTCTGGAAGCGGTCGAAGAGCTCGCGGGCGAGGGGCCGGCCGAGGTGGGCCTCGACGATCGGACCCGAGGGTGGCCCTGACCAGGTTGGCCTTGGAGCGGCCGTACGCGGCCGGGTCTCGGGACCACTCCTCCTGCTTCTCCTCGGAGTGCTCCCTGATCCGCCGGTACTCCATCCTCTGGATCTCGAAGCCGCCGCACTTGGCCATGGCTCTCCCCACTTCCTCCGTGCTCCTCATGTACGCCGGGATGTTGAACCCGTCTCTGGTCTCTTCATCTATCAAGCCCTTTTGCACACGAAGTTGCCAAAATTTTCTTGAAATAATTTGAGAAAGTATGGAAAATGCATATAGGTAAATTACATATAGGATGACGGTAAAATTGTCTAGAAAGTTCTAATATTGTAAAGCCGTTAATTTAGTTAAAAACTTTTCAATTTGATCAATATAATCCTAAATCTTATTACAATTTTTCAATATAGTCATTCTGATCAATTTTAGCCGGAAATTACTAACATGACAATCCAGTCAGCACTGACCATCGATATCATGAACGATTTTTTTTTTTTTTTTTAAAAGTTTAACATTTATTTTCCCCCTTTTTTTCTTTTTCTTTTTTTCTTTTTTTTTTTTTTTTTTCTATTTCTTCCAATGGTCACTAACCACAAGTAAGGGCCACGATGCCATAGTTAGTGCTAACAAGAACACCATGTTGGCGATTTTTAACCAAAATTGGTTGGAATGACTATATTGGAAAATCATTAAAAGATTTAGAACTAAATCAACTCAATTGAAAGATTTTTAATTGAATTGATGACCATATAATAGGTTTAGAATCTTTTTAATAACCTTCCGACAATGGCTGGGTGTAAGATGGTGATACATCACTATGTTTGTTACCTTACCGGCGAGACTCGAATATCAATTTATTATGCTTGGGTAGCCACCGGTGACGGAGCCAAATCGGTGAGGCTGGCAAATGCGGCCTCACCCTGGCTACTGGATATTCAGTGTAATTCTTAGTTTCTATGCAAGTTTTTTCAAATTCTCTTAAAATTCCTCCCTTTTGCAATACAAAAATTCATTGATTTTTTTAATGTAATTATTAACGTTTAATCATTAAAAATCATGACGAATCCTATATCAATGCTATACCAATTTATCATTACATTTTGAAAAATTTTGAATACTTCACTTTAAATAAGAGTATATACACTGAAAAACCCTAAATCGATATATTTATAACAAATTTACTCAAAATGACTACAGAACATCCAAAACTTATACATTTGTGACATAATTTACCTCATAGTAATTTTTTGAAGGCCAAAAATTTGTGACAAGGCACCCTTTATTAAGTTGGATTAAGACCACAAAAAACTAAAAAACGGATACAATTGTGACAAACAAATAATAAAATTCTAAATTGGTATATCAGTCAAATGCCACGTATTATCTAACTTAGCGATTTGACAATATAATTTAACAAAAACTAACAAGGTAAATTTATCATAAGTGTACAAATTTTGAATAAATTTGTCAAAGGTGTACCGATTTGGGATTTTTTATAGTCAAAAAATTAGTTTGGAGTAGATTTGTTATATGTGTACAAGTTTGGGGTTTTTAGTGGTATTAACCCCATTAAATAATACTCCAATTGTTGAAAAAAAAACAAGCAGAGGTCATTTTTCAATAGATTACATACATTTTTTTTTCTTTATTTTGCTTGAGATTTACCGCATATAACTCGCCATATACCCATGCACCGCGCGAATGGAGAAAACCTAGAATGACAGAAGAAAACATCGAAAGACTGACCATGCATCACATATAGACTCTCCAGAGACAAAAAGACTCCTAAAATAGCAAAGGAAAGCGCATGTTCTGATGTCATGCCGGTTACGAAGTCGGAGAAAGCAGAGAAGGGACATCGCATCGCATTTGCAGGAGAAGACACGGTGATGATGCATGTGCGAATGTCTTCAAGCTCGACGCGAAACGGCGAGAGATAAGACTGGCGTATGGGATCGTGCACGCAGTGCAGCATCATGACAAGGACGATGTGTGTGTCGGCTAGTCAATCGCGCGTGCGTAACTATATGCAAAGAGGCGATGCGCGTACCTCGTCCAGGAGTTCCTGCCAAGCTTGGTCCATGGAGGTGGTGAAGGGGTGCTTGTCTCGCGAGTCCGGATCGCCCAACTGGTCGCAGGGCTGTCGGGAGCTTGGCCGCCCTCCCATCAGCATGAACAGCATCCCGCCTTCCACGATCTCTTCCTTCCGGCACCGCAAGAAGTCGTCCAGGTCCTCCTCAGACTGCCTAGCATAGGCCTCCACCACCTCGTCCTTGGCCCCGTCGATCCATGCCCTCCCCCTGTTCCACGCCGGCGAGCTCTTGTTCGCGACTTCTTCTGGTATCTGCCTAAAGAGAGACAAGTTCATAAGCTATGCTTCTGCAGACTTGAAAAAGTGATACCATTAGGTTTCCATTGATCCCACCCAGTTTCAAACCAGAAGTATGCTACCCTATTTCTTACAGGAGTTACGATAAAATGTACGTTATCGCAACGAGGGGATCGGTCCCGGAAGGATCATAGAGGAATGCCCCTTTGAAAAAGAAAGCAAGAAGCCACTAGGTGCAAGGCCTAGTGGTGAAGGGACCGGAGGGTTTGGGCTGGTCAGGAAAAAGAAAAACAAAGCAAGAAGAAGAAACGTGAAGGCACGTGAAGGCTGTTCTTGCTATTTTTGCTCAGAGTTACGTGTGATTTTCCCGATCAGAACTTCGGATGCTGGCGAGGGCTGTCATCCTCCTCGGCCACTTGAAGTTCACTTCGGTTTTCAGCCGGCATATGCTTTTTATACATGTACTTCAATCTATGAAATTTCATATGAAGTTTATCATGTTTCATTCGAGGCTAGGGTATTGCGCGATTACTGACTTTCGATTTTGCTCCTCAATCTAAATTTCTACGATAGTCTGAACTGTAACGGATGAGCTCAGGCGACTTAACTATGCACATGGAATGGATTTTGCAGGCCACGGGAAGGAGGGAAACGCTTGGAGGACTATGAAGTATAGTGACAATAAGTTCATTGAAGTAAGGGAAACTATGAGGATTTCAGATGGTAAAATCAGATTGATGATTTGAACGCCAGATACCATGCCTATGAATGGTACAAAGGAGGTAAGAGTGAAGAAATATCATCACCTGAGAGAGCCAGTGCAAGGCGCTCAAGCTCACGGCCACATGAAGCTTTGCCCTCGGGAAGAGGCGGTGATAGAATGACCCAGGCACGCCGGCTGCAAAGTAGCGGCGCCTGCTTATCTCTCTGCTACAATCAGCAGGCACCACCCCACTCAACGTCCTGAACAAGTAATTGAAATCGTTCGACGGGAGGTCGGAGAAGAAGGCCTCGAACTCAGGCTCGAACCCCAGCTCCTCCACGTACCTCTTCCTCAGGCCCTCCACCACCATGTTGACCGTGGCCAGGGTGTTGTACCCCGTGGCGCAGCCTAGATCGGCAATCCTCAGTGAATCGTCATGCTTCGACGCGAGGAAGAGCTTCATGGACTGTATGGCATTCAAGAGCAAGGGCTTCGATAGGGTAACTGCGGACGCTGGTGCGTCGGAGTTCTTGGCATAGCTCCCATCATCGTCGCCGCCTTGCATGCACAGCACTCTGTGGAGGCTTATCGGCCCTCCCCACGTCCAGCGCCTGCTGTGCCACTCTATTGCACTACTGTTGGGCTCCGACGCGACATCCTTGGCCGATGCTGATGATACCATCGTCGAACTGAACGGCGGCGATTCCATTGTTTCTACCTCAGCAGGATGAAAGACACCTGAAGACTCTCTCAGGAAGGTGTATAAGCCTCTCTCTATCTCTCTATCTCTCTCTCTCTCTCTCTCTCGCCCACTCTTGTGGCTCAAACTATTGCTTTAGAGTCATTCTATATAAGGAGGGATTCGTAACCGTCCCATTATAGCGTGGTGTCTCTAAATTCATGTATATGATCAGATATTATTATTTCTAGAGATAAAAGAGATTTTTAACCACTCGACAGGTGAAGATGACTGACTCGGGTCGGGCCGGGTAGATAAATGCGTTGTGCTTCTAGAGTACTTAAAATTATCTTATATCTCGCATGTTTGACATGACAAATCATGGTATTTTACATGTATAATCATATGAATTCTAGTAAAAACGAATCTAGGTCCCCCCTCCTCTCTTGATCTGTAATCGATTTGATATAGCAGAGAACAGATTGAAAGAATAAATTGGGTGGCTCAACAGCCAATTCGTGATTCGCCTATTTACTACGAAGTCCCTAAGTAGGATTATCAAGATACAATTACTCAGCTCAAGAGATGATCGGATCAAGAAGAATTACATGCAATGTCGAGATCATCTGATTTTCCACTCGCGTAAAGAACCACAGAATGGGGGAATATGAGTAGACAACTGCAAATACTACATGTCATGTGAAATGAATGGTTGGATTCTGTTCAGATACTGAACCCGTACAATTTGGAGATTGGCCTTTTTGGTTCCCTGGTTTGTATTGCGAAGCATTCACAAGAAGATTGCATAGGAATCAAGAGAGCCAATCAGAATCCCGCGATCCACTCTTCTCTGGATATTAGTAGCCTTTCTCATTTCACTCTTATCTAACAGTACATAATCATGTTCGCGCCTGAATTCCACCATGGCGATTCAATGTAATTACTTAAAGTAAAGGACTCTGAGAGACTGGGAGAGGGTACTGGTAATGTTGACAGAAGATAAAGATGTCTCGCCGATGATCATTTTTTTTGTGTGCAGATTGCCAAGGAGGTCGCTAGAACAAGTTATGTATCACATGAAAAGGTTATGATTTTTGGCCTAACACCCTTGGATATGGCATCAGTCTCTTAATTCTTTCGAAGACTTGATCGGCGGACCTACAAGAATTCGGAGTCTCCACATTCAAGCATTAAAGATTCTGCTCACTCAAGAATCAGTAAAACGGATCAAAGGCGTCGCTGTATTTTGCTCAATAATGAGATCTCTGTCCCAGCTCGTACCGTTGTTGTTCGTCCACACCAGCCTTCATTTACCTTCGAGATTCATGTGCACCAAGAACTTTCGCAAATGGTGAGCTGTTAATTAGCTCTGCCGTGTGGCATTTACTTTCTTCTCGTTTGAACAATGATGAAACGATCGGGGAAAAAGGGGTTCCAAGACGGCAATATGCCTATTTATATCTGGGAGCTGTTAATTAGCTCTGCCGTGTGGCATTTACTTTCTTCTTGTTTGAACAATTTGGAAACGGTCAGGGAAAAAAGATTCCAAGACGGCAATATGCCCATTTATATCTGGGACAGAAACAACTCATACCAGCACATTTCTCTGGGCATCAGTAGTTTTAAGAATTTTCTGTGCCAACAGAAAAGCCCAACTAAGTGGAAAAGCACTAGGGAAGAACGGTTTGCACGCGTAAATAAAACGAAAAATGAAGATAGGATGTAGATATTGATGCTTTCCTCTCAATCAACTCGGTGTTGAATGCCATGGTAGTGCAAAGTGTTCTTTGTCCAAATGGAGCATTTCGCAAAAGTCTAGCTGGCAAGCCAGGAATTAGATAAAGCAGCTCTCTCTCTCTCTCTCTCTCTCTCTCTCTCTCTCTCTCTGTTGCAAAATCACCACGTTGGAACAGTAGCTCGTAGGGTCACATTAACAATTTGGATGTCAATACCTTTCGATCAGCCTGGATTGCTATTCATACAGATAAAGTCCGATGTATATTGCTTGTGCGTGGGTGCCTAATTGATCTTTTATCATTCAGGTTATGCTGCCAGTTCTATACTATCATAATAAAAGGGAAAAACGAGAACTCAAAAGGAAAGAAAGTATCGGAATCATACACAAGATTTGTCTTAAGTATATACTATAAAACAAAGCTTGTCTTAAGTGCTTCTTAAAAGGGTTCAACTCTGAACAATTGCACGAGATGATGTGCTAAACACGGTTATTTCCGATTATGAAAACTCCTACAATGCCGTGAAGAAGGCCTTGGATTCCACAACAATGAAAATTCAATTTTCTTGGACCAACAACTACCATCTTTCTTTTCAGGTTGTAAACACCTTAAAATGGGTATACATTTGCAATAAATGAATCAATGACTCAAAAGTTATCATAAAAAAATGTTAACAGCATTATGTCCTAGCTGTAAATTCATGATTATGCTACAGGGACAGTGTACCTTTAGCAGCCAACAAATTATTTGAAAATTGAAGACTACGCATCAAAGTGATTTTGTTATTTGTTCATGACATGCCTCATATCCTGATTTTCGAAGCTTTCAAATGTTACATCACCTAAAGGAGCGAAAGACTGCCACGCTTGAAGTTCCATGAAGATTCTCCATGAAAAGCTGGGGAAGAGAAAACTTTTGTGCTTGAAAGGGATTTAACTCTGAGACAGACAGAGAGAGAGAGAGAGGTGGTCCTGAGTCCCTTCTTAAGAAGTAGGAGTTGTCACATTCCAAAGCAGTGAGTGGAGAGCAAAACATCAAGTTTGGGCGAGAATCAAATGGCCTGGTGATCAGCTGGGGACACATTCCAGTCTTTCCAGATCATTCAACAAGTAGAAACTGCTGGGACATGCACATTGTACACACACTCCACTTGCTTTGCAGATTAGAGCAGAGAGAGGAAACATGCCAGCTCCGGACATTTCCAGCGAGATAAAACGAGACACTAATTTTACGACAAATTGGATACTGTTCAACAGAATAGTACTTGGGCCAATCTCCCGGTGAAAAGGATCTTTCCAGGAGAGAGTTGACCCCACCTATTATTTGGTATGGTGGTGCTACATTTGTAAGACTCGTGTGAACTAATTGGTGCACACGCACGCACGCGCACAGTGTCCTCTCTCTCTCTCTCTCTCTCTCTCTCTCTCTCTCATACACAGGAGATGGCAACCATGAACGGGCTCCATGTACCTCTATAATTCCACTGGCATTGTCAAAACCTTATGAGCAGTTCCTATCAGCATTTGCTGTGGACTGTCACTCCTTTTGAATGTTAACCCCTCAATCCCACTGCTTTCTTCACATCCTTTTCCTTGTTCCTGTAATGGGTCCTTTGCATCCGGTCTTGCGGTCCCCCACATGTGAGAGAGAGAAAGAGAGATCGTAATGCTGTCTATTTGAACTGACTTTTCTTCCAGCTTTTATTTTCAGATACTGAAGAATGCACATGAAACGTGACGTTAACATATCCATCTTCCCTTTTGAAACAAAAGTTTGTGGTGGACTCTTCATTCTTTTTGAGACCTGGTACATTCAGTTGCGAGATCATTTCAGTACTATTACAACAAGTTGGTGGGGGTGGTCCAAGACTTGATTTGGAAATCGATGGTCACGAGTTTGATTTCCCAGTCTCCGCTCGACCTTAGGAAACTTGATTATCTGCGAAGGACAGGCTTGAGCATGAGAGTATCGCCAGTCTTGGGCTTCACCACTTGCACGTGGTGGGGCTGCAGTGACGGGCTAGCCAGTGGATTATTTACCATTCCTTGGTGCCTTAAACCAAACATGGCAATAGATAGTAAGGTAGGTCCCAACCTTGCCCACAAACCCTTTCTCGCGTTCATGAAAATGGCAGTCGACCTTTTGTCTAGTAAGGGAGATCACGTAAGGAATCATCTTACGCCGCATTCTGTTTATACTCCTAATTGGTCAAAACAACGTGCAATTTGCCCGTCATCTGAACTACCTAGTTGCTGCCTCGGCTACAATGATGGACGTAAGCAAAGTGCCATCGAAGACCCAACTTTAGCAATCTACACTCTAATTCACAAACCGTAATTAAATTGAGTTCCCATCGAGGTGAAGATGGCTGTAACAGCGCATGTTCGCAGTAGTTCATGTTCGGAAAAATGCATGACTTTTGGCTGCCATAAAACGATGTTTTATAGGTTGAATGCTATATGAGCGAAAAGATGCCCCGCAACGAAGGATGGATGTAGAACGGAGGAATCGTCCATATCTGATGCACGCAGCAATGTCACCGTCTTAGCAATCCTAAAGATAGGACTACTGGAATTCCAGCTCATGGTCGACGGTGGAAGACATTTTGAGTGTGACGAAAAGTTGGTCGAAGACTAGGACATTCAAGTATTCAATGCACTGTCGACCAAATGGACGTATTTAGCTCCCAGTGACTAAGTTCACCGCACTACCCGGTGGCCCGTCAACACCAGCAACCGTGTCGATGGCATGTATTAGCTCTCATGTCGAATTCATTGGATACCTTATCATAAATTGTTAGTTTCATTTTCATGGTCTATGGAAGGCAAAAGCAACTTCCTTCCGTGCACTCGAGTGGATCATATGAATTGTGGAATAAAACGAGGATTTAGCAGTGGAACGGGATAATAACCAACCAAAAACCTTTCCTCGGTTAGAGGCTGCCTTTTAGACCGAGTCCTCCTACCCCAACAGGCTCGTCGGCAATTTTTGCATCCAGCCTCTGAGGAATGAGCCAGACTCATGCTTTACATCGACATAAGAAACACCTGGAGTAACCAGTTATTACTGTTCACACCAACAACTACTTGGCTACCTCACTCCCGAGGAGCTTTGGATCGGAACGTTGCAGCATCTCATCTGAATAAAACCAGTCTCGTAATGGTCAGAGGAGAAGCATTAGTTGCAGCAGTTGGAGTCATCATATGTCCACCCAAAAGAATAGGAAGAGCACAACCAATTAGCAATAAGATTTGGCTATCCACCTCTGCGGTCGGTGATATCAATAGGATCGATAGAATAGACATTTCCTTGGTGCCCGTAAAGGGCAACATGTAAAATCCCAAGAGTTCGCTCCTGCCATTCATGAAAGCAGGTATTGCAATCAAGTACTCTAACGTGAATGCAAAGGACATGTTCTGGGCATGAATGCAGCAGCCATGAACTACAAATCCCACTTTTCATAGCCCTCGTGCAGGATCTTGAATGATTGATAATGAAGACGATTACAGGAGAAGAGTGAAACACATCTGCAACGAATATTATTAATGAATCCATCCCACACATTCACACTTCCATCTTGTTATTTCTGCTATCCACCCCCCAATTTATTGTTGACCAAACACATAAATCAGATTATTCTCATCCTTCACCACAGAATCAAGAAAATAAAATAACAAAAGAGAATCATCAGCACACCCTAGAAAAGCACTTATTTGCAGCTTGAGTACATCCCTTTGCAGAATTTTTTTCACTCTTTGCCCAACCCTGCAGGTTTAAACATTCATCTTTGCAGGGGGTCCACAGTTCGCACAATTGCACCCGTCATCCCTTCAAGCCGGTCCTTTGTAATTTCCACAAAGTGACCTAATATTTCATGGAACTGCTTCAAACCTGCAAGCGGAAGAATGATGGAAGACCTGTCGGTGCCTGCAACCTGCATTCACATACCATCCCAACACTCACTTTGTTAGTTTAATATCACTAAGTTTCTTAATGACACATCGCAAATAGTTTTAGATTACCTCAGATATCCTCAGGAAATGGCCTCTGTTGTTGCTCCCTAGATCAAAGAAAAACTTCTTCTGGTCAACTCTAATTACCTTCGATACTCCCATGTTACCAATCTCATCCTGTGCTGGCAATTCTGCCGATCTGTCCACATTCAAATCAGAAGAAGCCGGGGCAGATTGGCCACTATGACCAGATATGAAGCCTGCACCTACATCATCTGAAAACCCAACAAGACTTCCTGTAGGCTCAGAACTTTGCTGCTTCAGACCACATGATCAGAAAGGCCAAGGGAGCATCCCAGAAAAAAAAAAAGTGAGATCCCTCGAGACAAGAAAAGAAAAAGCCTAATGCAATTGAATAGGACAAAAGAACATGGAATATCCACAAGCATAAAGAGAAATTCAACATATTTTTCTTAAAACAGAGCATGGTCAGGTTATTAAGAACTCCTAGCTATGACGCGTCATACTATAACCAGTTTTTTTTTTTTTTTTTTTTTTTTTTTTTTTTTTTTATGGGCCAAAATCATACTATACCTGGTTGGGAAGTATGAAAAGCGTTGATGCTTCATTAATCTCAGCCAAGATATTTCTGAAAGCTGCCCAACCTTCATCGCGGGTGCTTCCTGCAGGTACAATGATAGTGCTCCGGTTTCTACTCACTGAAGCTTCAGATACCTGCACAAAATTATACAAAAGTTATTTCCTTCTTGATGCAAGTTCTAACCCAAAAAAAAAAAAAAATTGTTAAGAGTATTTAACTATTAAATTACACATTCATCTGATAACTTAACTTTTAGAATGGTCGGCAATGATCTCATGAAATTTTAGATGGCATCAGAGCAGGAGTCTTTAGTTCAAATCTTTTCATATTCCTACTCACAATTATACATTTCCACGTTTTGATCTTAAGCCAAAGTCTAGCCTATGCATGAGCTGAAGTACGAGGGTACCTAAATATTAAACCACATCTTCATCTTAAAAGTTTAAACTTTTAGAACAGTTGGCAAGATTTCTACAAAACTTCAAGGAATTTATACAAACACCAACCATGCCTCATAGCGCAACAAGAAAACTTGAACATCATCCTGAAGAATAACAAAATTTGTGGCAAAAGAAACTGAATAGGGAGAGATCTTGATAAACCAAAGAACATCTTTGATCTACAACTAGGGAGTCCAAAAATGACAAATAACTAAATCCACAAAAAGCAAAAGGATCCAGTGGACGGATATAACCAGAATCATTTATCACTAAATCAGTCAATTAAAGCATTGACTGCTGGCACAGGATTGCTAGTACTAGCACCTGAATGAATATCATAATAGATCTTAACATGCCTGCATAGTTGGAGCAACCAATCTTTTCATTTCTTCTATATTTCACCACAACCTTCAGCAGGATGACTCATAATCCTTCCCAATCAACCGAGAAGACTCATTAATAAGTTCTATCCATTGCGAACATGCGGCATCCAAATGTTACCAACTAGTTAAGTCCTCTTCCTAATTCTTTCCTCTATCTTGCATGCAGGCAACAGATATTGCCTACTAATTCCCCAACCATTTAAGATCTGAAATACTCGTTCAATTCATATTATATAAGTTATCTGAACAACTAATATCAACATTCATGCTATTCCCAAAGAAAAGCAATTGCCTCACTTTGATAATGAACGTTACTCATACTTCAACACTGCGTCTCTAAATATTCTCAAAGACAAGCTTCTCAATTCCCATAGAATACGATCCTTTCACCGAAGATTCCAGCATACAGGGCATATCTGGTTGCCAAAAAATTCTCACTGAATTTTAGATGACCAATATTCCTTACCCTACTTTCCTTTCTGTATTGCTGTGACAATGCTTTTAGAAACCATAGTTCATCCTTTCAGCAAGAAAAACAGTTATGCCAGTGGGAATGACCATTAAAGCAAAACTGCATTCCTAGCTGCCCGAGACATGAAGACACTACTCTACCACACAACTCATGGACCAACTGCTCTGGATGAGAAAATAACCTCCCAAAATAAACTTGCAACAGCATCTCACATAATAGGAAGTACAGCTGCATTAACATTGTTCTCCATAATCCTAAAAGTCTAGGAGATAAGGTTGTGCCATGTAGCAGAAGCTTGCAAATTCCAGATGATGATTAAAAATGATTATGATCCGTGTCTTTGCATACAAACTTATAAAAGAGACTAAACTTTGAACGTGCAAGTCTCAATTAGCTGGGTCAGAGGAAAAGAACAAATTCAAAGCAAGAGATCATATTTACAATTTCTTTTTACCTATCAAAAAATCAAACAGTATCATTTGAATGGTAAATGTTCACTTCTAATGTAGTCACACATCTTTTTGATTTGTTACGAGAAACTGATAACGGATTGCATTAAATAATGTTAGAATCATCCTCCTTCCCAACAAATTTTTTCAGTTTCTGGAAAAAAACCTTTATAGTCTACCATTCTAATCATCCTACTGGTCCTTTCATTAAGACATTTCAGATGCATTCTATTTAGATAATGGTTCAGGATTGCATTCTTAGGTGCAAGCTGGACATATCAGGAAAAGACTTGCAACAGCTGAGGTTGCAGAACTTTTCAGCCCAGCAGCATTTATGTAGACTTGGAAATATGAATCCGGAAGGACTAAATACATGTATGTGACAATGCAGGTCACACAATTCTAGTCAGAGCACGAAAAACTGTCAGAATTTCATGCACTATATTAAGAGTTTCGACACTAATTTAGTGTGTGAATATAGACAGGAACACTATAATGTAGATCCAATTCTATTATCCATTGAGTCGCTCATCAGGAAATCTTTCATATTATCAAATTATATAGTTCTACTCTTCTGTAGACCTAGATAACAAACTTCCATATTTGTAAGAGGTCCCCTGCAATTCCATGTAGTTAGACTGTCCAAAAGTATAATCCAACTATAATGAGAACCAGAAAAAAACTTCAAAGTTGCGCCAACTACTAAGCCTGCAAGATGTTAACTATCGAAAGGAACAGATAACAATGAATCATCTAATCAGGAACTCTTTCATATTATCAAATTATGTAGTTCCACTCTTCTCTAGACCTAGATAACAAACTTCCATATTTGTAAGAGGTCCCCTGCCATTCCATGTAGCTAGACTGTCCAAAAGTATAGTCCGACAATGATGGGAATCAGACAAATAACTTTATATAAATGCCAACTGCTAAGCCTGCAAGATGTTAACTATCAAAAGGAAAAGATACTTATTCTTCCCTCTAGGAATAAACTAAAAGAGATCCTACATTTGGAAAATCTATTTAACATTGTTTTATTATTACTCTAAAAAAACCATAATTATTTGAAAATACCACCAATAGAAAGCATTTAAAGGTACAAGCATTTGGTGCAAATTAAGGTTCATTCTGGAGCAACATGCCCCATTACTGAATGCAACCCCCGCTTGTCCAAATTTAAGAATGCGGTATGCAAAAAGCACAATCTACTCAACCTGGTATATGGAAGATCCAAAGAGCTTAGTGACAGTGGCTAGATACTCGGACTGCAGATGGCCTTTTAACAGTTTATACTTCAACTAATTTAATCAAAGGAAAATGAATTGCCAGGTCAAGGCAATCACAGAACTGCAGACTCTGAAGACATATTAGAACCAATATGCGGAGGAGATAAAGCCACGGATCAAAATGACAAGCAAATTCAATGACCGCAAGTCCAATCAGCACCGAAACCCAAACGAATGAAGACCCGAGAGCGGAATTACCCTCAAAAAGCGCCCCCGCCGATTCTCACCGACATCAAAGTAGAACACCTGCAACCAACAACAAGCAATTCAAGCAATGCAAACACCGAAAACGACAGACAACAAGGAACAGAACGCCCCGATTGAAAAAAAAAAAAATGAAAAAAACAATGCCTTGGTGTCGAGCTGCAATTCCTTGCTGGAGGCCTCCTGATCGTCGGTACTGACGTAGTAGTTGAAGAGATCCAGGAACCAGGAGATGCCGGAGAAGGGCACGATGATGGTGGACCGCGTGGCCGAGGTCTTCTCGGAGATCTTGAGGTAGCGCCCGCGAGGGTTCTCCTTCAGATCGAAGTAGAAGAGCTTGTGCTCCACTTGCAGCGTCTTGCACATCAATTCCACGTCGTTCCCTCCTCCCCCGACAACCCCTCCTCCTCCTCCTCCTCCTCCTCCTCCTCCTACTCCCCCTCCACCCGAATTCCCCTCCATCCCCCTCCCTCCACGAAAACCCCCTCCTCCCGCGACCGCACCCCGCCCCCTAAATCCCCCACCCTCCGAGGAACGGAATCACAAGCCTCGATTCCCTTCCCCCTCCCGACCCGTCGCCCCGCGACGGTTGCGAGACCGGAAATCGGCCGAGCCCGCCTAGCAGAGGCGCGGGGCCGAGGCGGAGGACGCAGCCGCCACCGGATCGCCGCAGCCCTCTTCGCCAATTAGGGTTCGGATGAGAATCGAGGAGCGCGCTGACGAAGAAGATAGACGACCAAGTCCCATGGCCGAGTGTGAACGCTTTCGTCTTATTTTTAACTCAAAAATCCAAGCTTTTTATTTACACACACTCTCTCTCCTCTCTCTCCTCTCTCTCCTCTATCCAAAATGAGTAATTATCTTTTTCGTACTGAAACGCCACTCAAGTCGTCGCCGTCGCCGCCGCCGCTCGCTCGCTCGCTCGCTCGCTCGCTGCGCCGGTGGGTTCGAGCCTGGCGTCGGACTCTCACCTCCCCCGCCCCGCCGTCGCCGCGCACGGTCGGAGCGCGCGCATTCGCCGTTCGTTCTCTCTCGCGTTTCGCAGTCGCCGAGGGGCGGATTCAGCCGACCTGCCGCCGTCGACGGGGACCAATGCACGCGTTCGGACGGAGATCGGGAAGGGGCGATCCGATTCGGAGATTCGATATCGATCGGAGGATGAGTGCGGAAGGGGAAGCTGGAATCCGGCGATCGAATTTAGCGACCCGGCGCGGGTGGAACCGCCATCGCCATCGTCATCATCTTCGTCTTCGGTTACTAACCAATCCGAGAGTTACAGGAGAGCGCAAGGGAAGTGAAAAGGGAGCGACACGTGGCGGCCTGTCAGAGGCTCCCAGTAAGAAGTGGGGAACTGTAAGATTAAGGAAAAGGGCGAGCATACCAACTACCAAAAATTGCATAATTACGAGAAAATTGATTTACTATTATTAGAATATTGAATACTTTAATTAATTTATACTACTTTACATTTGCATCTTCTACTGTCCAAAAGGAATCGTTTGGACCAGACTAAACCAACCGGTCTTGGGTGGTTCCCGGGATCACTAGTCCGATTCCCAATTACATAAAATTGAAATCGGTGAATTTCAATCCAATTTTAAGGGCGAAACTACTAACCTAGACCAGATTGATTCTTTTTGTACTTTTCGTAATTTTGTTACAAATCTATAAAATACTACGAGCTACCTTAATTTCTTCACAACTAGAGTAGTGCATAATAAAGTCATTGGCTACATTCTTTTGAATCTAATCTTAACTTAACAAAGAAGTTTGAAGGATTTTGTAGAGGTTTTTATTTATATAAAATGGAGTGGAAGAGGTGGTCATATGATCAACACCAGGACTTTGAGGACAAGCAAGGGAAATTTTTCCACTTGGCTTGTAGGAAAGTGTTGTTTTTTAGACTTATGCCTTGTTTGCTAATTGACCAAACAATGCTTGATTATATTCTTTTATTTCCCAAGACCAAAAAAGAAAATAAATCTATTTCGTAACTTTTTTCGTTCCCAAAAATAACTCAAGAATTGAGCCTTCCTAGCAACTGGGCAAGCTCGGCCTCATCATTTCTAGGCGAGGTTGACCTCCCCTAGCCAAGGCAATATCAAGTCTCACATAGCCATTGCGAGACTCAAGGTGACAAAACTCGGCCTCGTCAAGGGTCAACAACACTCCGGCAAGGTTGCTACCTCTCATCTAGCCGATCGCCAACAACCAACTAAAGGAAGAAGGAGAAGAAGAAAATGAAGAAAAAAGGGAAAAAATGTAATAAAATTATTTAAAAATTTTAAAAAAATTTAAAACACAAAAAGAATTTGAGTAATTACCAAATGCATTTCTATTCAGGGAATAAAAATTTTGAACAGTTACTAAACATCTTAAAATACTTAAATACTCGTCTAATGAATAGAATAAAAAAATAATCTTTAAATATAAATTATTCCTAAGAGCAAAATAGTTACCAAACAGACCCTTAATGTAATTCATCTCATGGGAAATTTTACCTACTCAGGATTAGGGCCAAACTAGTTCCACCAATTCCTAGTTCCTAGGTGGGAACTAGATTGCCTAATAATCGATCACCCCTATTTATGTTTCAACTTACAAAAATGTCATTTTTTTCCTTGAACTTAATCTCCAAATCCTAAATGCTTGCGGGCACGTGCTCAAAACTCTCCGACTCAATTGAAAAGTCAAACCTCAAGATGCGAAGTATCCGCAAGAAATAGCGATTTGAATTTTTCAAAAATAGGGCTTTGCCTAGAGATATATCGGAATGATATTTTGCAAATAAAAAAAAGTAAATATAAAGCATGCAAGTGGTTAGTGAAGTGTGTAACTTTACATGTTTTCTGAAAAAATTTCAAGAAATGTTCGAATATGAGCTTCCTACGCGAAATATCGTAATAATTTATGGATCATGTAAATCAAATCTATCTATATCAGTAATCATGTATGCCACGTAACAATACTCTGAGTTGTTTATCATAATATTTTTATGTGGAAAAAAAGTACCAATATGATATTGGTTGACGTGATTCATAGTTACTCCTGTTCAAATTCTATCAAGCCTTGAGCACCGGGTTGCCCGTCTTGAAAGTAAATCATGGGTGGGTCAGTAGGACAATGAGGTTCCTTTGCGTCTCGAGTGGGTCAATCCCCCCCACCCAGCTAAGTCCCAACTAAACCAATTTGAATTAGAATTAAAGAATAAAGAACTTAACGATCATTCGAAGTCCTGAAAAGACCGATATTTTGTAGTCTTCATATTTCTAAGAAATGGAATAGAAAAAGTATGGGTAATTATGCTTCGTTCATTTGGTGAAAAATGAATTATTTTATATTTTAAAAAAGATTAACAAAAATATTTAAATATAAATTATTATTCAGAATATAAATATTTTTTATTAACTAATTAATTCAACTAAAAAAATCCCGTTGTTCATGCCCATTTTCTTCCCGTTCTCCATGGATTTCTTGTGATTCGCTGTTCTCTCGCATACAAACACTGTAATCTTTTCCGTTCTCTACACCTTCCATGGCGATTTGAGGAGATGGGTGATGGCTGAGTGAGCGTGGTTGGCGACGGTCATGCTGGCGACGGCGGCGCGGCCAAGTTAGGCGTACGGCCGAGGATGCTCCGGCCCTTCCTCCCCAAGTCGCCGCCTCCCTCCTCCTCCGCCGCCTCGCCGGAACCTCCGTCCCTCCTCTCCTTGCTCCGCCGGTGCGGCGACCTCAAGCGCCTCCGCGGGACCCATGGGTTCATGGTCCCGAGGGGCCTCGACCGGGACAACGTCCTCCTCGGCCACTTCATCGGCCGGTGCTTCTCTATGGGCCTCTCCGATTACGCGATGGCGGTCTTCGCCCGCAGCGCCCGCCCCGACCTGTACCTCTACAACGCCGTGATCCGGGCCCTCCCCGACGCGGGCTCCGCCGAGATGGCGGTCCGTCTGTTCGGCGGGATTCGGGCCTCGGGTCTGCGGCCCGACTCCTACTCCCTTCCCTTCGCGTTGAGAGCTGCGGTTCGGCTGTCCGCGGTCGGAGTAGGGAGGCAGATTCACGGCCAGAGCGTGGGGATCGGGCTGGAGTCGGATGCTCACGTGGCCACGGCCCTCGTTCGGATGTACTGCTCGTGCGGGTGCATTTCCGGTGCGCGGAAGGTGTTCGATGGATTGAGTTCCGGGAGTGCCGCGCTGTGGAACGCGATGATCGCTGGCTATGCCAAGGCTGGCTGTTTGGAGAGTGCCCGGGAGTTGTTCGAGCGAATGCCTGAGAGGAATTTGATTTCTTGGACTGCTGTGATCGGAGGATATGCTCAGTGGAATAGGCCAGGCGAGGCGATTGAAGTCTTTAAGAGAATGTTGCTCGAGGGCATGGAGCCGGATGAAGTCTCGATGTTGGCAGCGCTGTCTGCTTGCGCGCAGCTGGGTGCGCTTGCACTTGGTGAATGGATCGATAGCTACATCGACGGACATGGGTTAAATCAAACCATGCAGCTTAACAATGCACTTATAGACATGTTCGCGAAATCAGGCAACATCAGGAAGGCTCTTCAAGTCTTTGGAGGCATGATGGAGAGGACTGTAGTGAGTTGGACGACTATGATCGCGGGGCTGGCCATACATGGCATGGGAAGAGAAGCCCTGGAAATGTTCTCCAGGATGGAGAGGGCTAAAATTAAGCCCAATGAGATCACTTTCACGGCAGTCCTCTCCGCTTGTAGCCATAGCGGGATGGTCAAGCTGGGCCAAGGGTTCTTTACCGTGATGCACTCGAGGTACGGGATTGACCCAAAATCGAGCAGTACGGCTGCATGGTCGATTTACTTGGACGGGGTGGTTATTTACAAGAGGCAGAGCAGCTGGTTAAGAGTATGCCCTTTGAAGCGAATGCCGCCATATGGGGATCGCTTCTTGCTGCTTCTAATGTCTATGGCGATCCTGATCTTGGAGAGCAGGCTCTGCAGCATTTGATGCGCTTGGAGCCTGAGAACAGTGGTAACTTTTCGCTTCTATCTAACATATATGCCGGTCTGGGAAGATGGAACGAATCTGGGTCGATAAGGAAGACGATGAGGGCCATAGGCACTGAGAAGATGCCTGGTAAGAGTTCCATAGAACTGAACAACAAAGTTCATGAATTTGCAGCAGAAGAGTTGTCGAACCATCCGGCAGATGTGATTAATGAAGTACTGTGCACGATAGACGGACAAATGAGGGCAGAGGGAGGTCCAGATGAGTTCACGTGATTTGCTGCCTCAAAGTCGTTAAAGGTGCTGCTGAATTGACAGTTCTAAGCCGCCAAATCAGTGATCACTCCCGATAGCTAATGCTCGAGCTCGACAAGTTGAGGCTGCTGTTGGAGTTCGACTGCAATGTAGTCATTCTTGCCGCGTCTGCTGGATGGGGGGATAATTCGTGGAAATCCATAATGTTCAGTTGGTGGGGTCTAATTTATATCATAGTTATCTGTTCCCAGCGAATCTCAATCCCAGCTCATTTTTTTTTTCATTATTGTTCAGGCATATAGGATAACATTAGGGAAGAAGGACATCTCCAAGGCGATTCATATCAGCCGAATGGCTAAGTGCGGCTAAAGGCGGGTACTTTCCACGCTTGAGGAGCTGGTGGTGCAAACTTAACTTGGAATCAGTCTGAGCAACTTGGCTTGGAATCAATCTGGCTCAGATTTACGGCACTCTTCCATGTCTAAAACAGCAGAAGTCCAGTCAAACTGAAAATTGTTTGGTTTGTTGGTCATCGCATGGGGAAGCTAGTCTCACATTAGCTTTCGCTCTGCAGCATTCTCTCATGAGGAAGCATATACTTATGAACTGGCTAAGAAGTCTGCTGCGAACGGGCTTTTGAGACAATAAAATGGCAAGTAGTATACACACCAAAAGAAATAGTCCCCAAATGACTCACAAGCAGATGTTACCTTGTAGTTGTTTTAGTGCCATATTTCTTCACACTGGATTTATTTTTCAGCAAGAAAGTTGAAGGTAATTAGCTTATCCAAGATAGCTTTAAGTTTTTTCCATTTTTTTCCACTTAAAGCAAAAACAAAAGGTATTTCTGTACTTCCAGTCGAATTTATAATATTATTCGTATTTCACAAAATGATGTAAAATATACATGAGAATAGTAGAAGTTTACAGCAGTTTTGGAAAGATCAAAGCATTAAAATTTAGATCAATGCAAAAAATGAAAATCAATCCGGACATATTGAGATGGTTCTTTCATCTACAGGCCCTCAAATACTCATTTATGATTCCTGAAATAGAGTTTAAGTGATCCGAAGGGTACAAAACGACCAAACTACATTAAAATGCCAGATACAACCATTTAACGAATATAGGCAGAAGGACAGGCAATCACAAATATTAACCTAGTGGGCACCTTTCATTGAACATCCAGCGGCCACATTGCCAAGACAAAATACTGGAACTGAGAACTCACGACTCTTTAGGCGCCTCAAATCTTGTTGGAGTTTGAATGCCCGCCATGCAACAGAGGCCGGATATTAAGATTATAAGCAACACAAGCCCCTGAAGCACCAAAGAAGCACTGGTATAAAGATGTGATACTTCAAATGAGGTAAAAGAGTTAAGAGGATGAGGTTGGGGGAGAAAAAGAGCAATCTCCATTAAACATAAATGATAGCATTGGAGTCGGTCATCGTATGGGATGGACAGACCCCAATTCTAACGAAAAACATAAAGCCAAAATAAAATTCACCAGAAACAGGAGAAAAGGGAAGTGGGGGGGTGTGGTGTTATCGCATCATGCTAATTGTTACTATATATCATAGGTACAGCAGCAATGGAGCCTAAAACAATTCATACTCTCATGCAACGGGCACTATAAAAATGCAAACGTGCATGAAACTTTAAAAGGAAAAAAGGGACATTCATAAACAAAGGCGCAAGCACGTCAAGGAAACCTGCAAGAACTTACAACTAAAACTCCTTCAAGGAGTGATGATTTGATCTGGCAAACTCCATCGCATGTTGAATTGGTCAACGCACCGCCTTCAGCAAGAAACCTTTCTAGTTCCCGAGAAGAAGGATACTGAATTGAACTATAAGGACGCGAAACATAGAGAGAAGCAAATTTCTGCCCAGACTGCTCCATGGATAGAAGAAGTTCAGAAAAAATTTCGCCTGCAAAGCTCATAAAAAATACTTCTAAGCATTCTCTAGGGAAATATAAACAGTATATAGAAGTAGATTGAAATGATCTTTATAAGATATCTTTACTTTTGAAACCTTAAAACCATACTTTCTGAAGGCGGTACATCAGATTCAGATGAAAGGCCAGGCACCTCATGGCAAAACATGACAAGATCTGCCTTCCCCTCAGGCCTCTTTTCATTTCTGGAGGCTAGATAATCCTATTCATCATTTGAATAGAGACATAAGTAATTTGCAGGAGTTATGGAATTTACAAATGCAAGCTTGAATGATTGTTTGGCTTACATTGAGTGATTGCAGGTCAGAAAGTTTATGGTAATTGTCCCCCTTTAAGGAGCATGATCCCAGAAGAGCAATGCTACTGGTTTCTAAACCTTGTCCACAAGTTTCGGTGAAACCAGATATTAACGAAGTTTCCACTGTCTCCTCCTCAATGGCAGAAACATAGGGAAACGCCATTGAAAAATTAGACCTTGTGAAAGAGACCTGTTAAAGATTTGAACTTTTGATTAATTGCACAATTGAACCATTCAAAGTCTGATTGGTTTCAAGCCACAATATCCATTTTACAAAGTAGGCCTTGTTTACCTTAAGCAAGTCTACTAGAGCTGGATCCGCATGGTTGTTAGCAGAGATATCCAAAGATTGCACCTATTAGAAAATAAACATAACATAACAAAAATGAGCAACACAAAGTCAATATTAAAAGGTTTGCAGCACATCCTAAAATCAATGACATGTCAAATGCCTGATGGAGGGAAAACTATATGCATCATATGCAAAAATACAAAGTTTAATGCATGCTAAGGAAAAGGATTTCCACTATTCTAAATGATAAGTCAAATCAAAATAAGTTTAAGAATTCTAACCTCTCTACCAAGAAAAACTAGAGCGACATCCACAGGCTGCTGACTTTTCTTTCCCAAGCACTACATTGGAACATAAAAAGAACAAAGCAATAAGTAAAATAGTATAAAACAACATACTTCTTTCTTGAATTCTGAGAAGAAATAAAAAATAAGCTACTATTGTTGCATCATCAGTCTAAGAATCACAATACAGGAATCAAGTACCAAGAAGTCCGACCACCCGCCCTTTGAAAGAATTGACTTGGCCAGATCCTTTGGAGATATGGTCTGATAGTTTACAAGTTCCCTGATTCCATCAGTGGAAAACCTGCGACATTCATAGACATCTGTAAGATATCTGGATATCCAGAAGTGACCCATACAAAGGAAGCAAGACAACAAGGCACGAGAAGTGTTAAAATAATGAGAAATATGTCAAATCTCTCCAGGTGAAAATATTGGAAACATTTTACGATGTGTCGATCACTTGAGGAGCATCCAATCATCGTTGTTAGCAAAATCTAAAATGCTCGAAGAGATATGCATACGTTACATCAATACAGCTGTCTTCCTTGTATTTTCGCAACCACAACTACCTCAAGAACAGTTGGCAAGGGAAAGTACTTTGGGGAGAAGAGGACAAGAGAACTTATTAACTTCTAATTATGTATCATCTCCACAAGGAAAACCTAAGTGCTCAATTTGTTTGTGCTGCAAGATTATGCAACAAATACTACATGCAATGGGCAGTTTTTCACTCAAGATATGTCATTATCATTGTCTACGTCTTCCCTATAATAAATGCTTCAAATGTCTTAGAATAAGATGGTGGACTTGAAAGGAGGTGAAAATAGTCCTTTTTCAATAAACATTTATCAGACATTATCTGGATGCTCATAGGCAATGGAAAGAGATTTTTCTCAAATGGTGAATACCATGGCAAATTTTGTTTATCGAGGAACTAAAGAGTTTCTCAGAGAATTAAAAGGCGTTGCACCTAAAGTCTTGTCCAAGGATAAAAATCTTGATAGAATGTCAAGTACGCACACACCCGCGCCCGCGCGCACACTCTCTTACACTTATCAAAGAAGCAAATGAAGAAATCTACCAGTGAAGCACAAACCAGCAGCTTAGAAGACAATTGCAAACACTCTGACATAAACAAAGCACAACAGGATTTATGATTTGACTAGCTAGAGATTAAAAAGAAAAGAAAAAGACAAGATCTGACCATGGAATTTTTTCCTGAATTGGCATCTACATACGGTATTTTGATTTTGTGACAATTGTAGACATGGTTAAGTTACATTCTCTTGGTATGTGTCTATCAATGATTCAGCATTCAGATGCATATTTGCCACAAAAATAAAAGTACTATTTGAAGAAGAATTGACAAAGCATTATCAAGTGAGTATCTTTCTATCTACAGCATAGTCACACAACAGAAGAGCTGCCCTAACTATTGATTCATCTTTTGATTTCAGGTTTATATTAAGAGAAAATGGTCCCCAACAATATCGTTAACAGCCAGCTTCTCACTATCGATGGCATGATTTGCAAAGATCTAGTCAGAAAATTCACTGGAAAATGACTATCCAATTGTTAACTGACGAAAACATGCATAAAAAGTAGCAGCATAAACTACTCAAAACTCTTCAGAACTATTTTCTCTCTAGAGGCGCAAGCACGGAAACTGATATGGTGGAACTGAAATTGCAGGCACAAGGTCATGGAAGCCGTTTCCCATACATAATCAAAAGTTCACCATCTGCATCCAATGGTGCGACGAGGCATCATAAAACACGAAAAACTTACGGTTCGTAGTGTCTGGACCAGAGAAAAGCAGAACCGGTAGCAGCCGAAGAGGATGCCGAAGGAATCAGCGCAGCCAACAACAACAACGCCACCGCCAAAGCTTCCTTCATCGTCCCAACGCCTCAGACAAACCTAGAAACTCCAATTGACGCCAAAAAAAATAAAAATAAAAATCAGACAAACGCGAAATGGACCTGCCGATCGATTAAGCTCCGATCCTAATTGAATATAGCAAGTAAACACGCGAATCTAAAATCTATCAAGGAACAGATGGACTCGACGGGGCAAAGTGAAATCATCGAGCATTGGACGATCAATCGCGAGCAACGCGAGCCTATAAGATGTGAGCGGCATCGCCAGATGAAGGCGATTCGACGCTGCGACGACTTCCAACTCGTGTCGAGTCGAGTCGAATCGAATCGAATCGAATCGGAAGGAATGCGAGTCGGAAGACGAAACGAGATCGGATTGCGGAGAGATTACCAGCGCAGAAGCGAGAGCGATCGGGGTCGCCAATCGCCGCGGGGATTGGGGATGGGAAATCGGTCGGTCGACGAGCGCAGCGCCTTTGCACGCAAATCCTTCCGATAGATTTTGGAGGAGCTGCTGATGCTTCGAGCCTGGGAAGATGCAATTTTCCTTTTTTTATTTTATTTATTGTGCTTTTTGTCCCGTGATCTTTCCTGGCGTGATCGCCGTTTTGTTCAGTTGCTCTTCTTTATTTGGACAAGAGAAAAAAAAAAAAAAAAAGGAATTCTGCTAAAGTGTGGTAAAAGGAAAAAAATTTCAGTGTCCTTTTGTCACATTTTTTTTTTTAACACTGTAAAACTATCAAACTATTACGCTCTCAATATATTTTACTCCGAACTTAATTTTTCATCTCATAAAGAATTCCATTAATAGATAATAAATAAATATATTATTCAAGAGTTCTATATCAATTTTCTCTTTTCAATTAGTAGAAATCTCAAAAACCTGAATCAACGATGCTTTTACTCCGTGAGAGTATGATGCATGTCCTATCAATTGATGGAATTTCCAAATGCTTTTATGTTTAATCATTTTTGGATTGAAATTTATCAATTTGTACCAATTTTGGGTTTTTCAATATATTAACTGTAGATTTAATATCGAATTTTAAAAATCCGATGAATTAAGAAATTTCAAATTTTGAAGAAAAATGGAGAATATATAATAACTAGGCTTGGCCTGAGTCATCGATAAACGGTTTGCAATCATCGGATAAACGATCTTTTTTTTTTTGCTATCATCTAGTTAAAATGAATAAAATTGAATTACTTTATGATATGATTTTTGCACGAAAAGAACCTCTGTCAAGCTCCTTTTTATTTACAATCTCACTTGAAATGTTCAAAGGGGTGAGAAAAAAACAGACCGGAGCCCCGAAAACCCGTACCTACCCGGCCAGCCTAGATCAAACTTTTCTGGGCCCAAAGAGGCCCGGCCGGAATTTTGGACCTCAATTTCCTTTTGTTCTGTCAGGTTTGGGCCTCAGGGCCTGAGATCTATGGGCATGCAATGGTTCGGACCAGCCCGAAATAATAAAAATAAATATAGTGTATTGAAAAATACGAAACATGAAAGAAAAGGTAATAGATATCAAATTATTATCCAAAAAAAACTCTAGTAAAGTCATAAAAAATTTACATAAATAATTGAAAATCAAATAGGTAAGGAAATTTTGTGCCAGTAAAGGTACAAATTACGAAAAGTGACCGAAAAAACATGTCGAAAAAGTGATTTTTGAGGCCAAATATGCCCTTGGCCTTTAGCCATAGGGCATTCGGCTCCAAATGAGATTTTAATATTCTACTCAAGGGTTTTGTAACTCCATTCGGACCAATTGTTTTGCCCCGTTGAAATTGAGGTCCTCGGATTAATTTATTTTGTAAATTTAAAAGATGTACTAAGGTCAGAAAAAACAAAAACTATTTGGACTTTTTATTTTACAAGATAAAAATTCAGGCACCATTTAGTTCGGTCCAAGCCGATTAGGAATCTAGATGGGCTTGAAAATTCCAGACAGTTAATCTTAAGGCCCAGCCCTCTCGACCCATGTTCGCCCCTAACTCACATGGGACGACAATGCACGCCCCATGATTTCGAGAGTGGCATTAGCCTGGGCCGTGACACTTTTTTGTGTATCGGCATAGTGCAGTATGCTAAAAAAAAAATTCAATGGCATCTAGATATACATGTTCATATATACTTTTTTGGAGAAAAAAGTTGGCCAATTGTTACTTCGCTTGAACTAGCAGCTCTAGAAAAAAAAAGAAATGGGAGAACAATGTTAAAAAAAAAAAATTAAATTAAATCTCGTCCTTGCAAAAGTGCTCACCGGGCAATATTATGCATTACTTTGTTTGCTCAAATGTGCCAACCGATTTAACTTGCTACTTAAAAAGTGTCGTGTGATATAGTTTTAAGGGTTAATATCCTGAAAAACCCCAAACTGGTACATTTGTAACAAATTTATCCCAAACTATTTTTTGACCACTAAAAATTCCAAACTAGTATACTTTCGACAAATTTACTCAAACCGGTACACTTATGACAAATTTACTCTCTGTTAGTTTTCGTTAAATTATTCTATCAAATTATTAAATTAAATGACACGTGACAGTTGACTGATATACCGATACCAATTTGGGATTTTACGCTTTATTTGTCACAGTTTACAATTTAACGGAGGGTATATTTGTCACAAATTTATTAATTTATGGTTTTTTGCGGTCGAATAAATTAGTTTGGGGGTGAATTTGTCATAAATGTACCAATTTATGATTTTTTTTATAGTCAATTGAGGTAAATTTGTCACAGATATATCAATTTGGAATTTTTCATGGTCAAAAAAATAGTTTTGGGTAAATTTGTCACAAGTGTACCAGTTTAAGGTTTTTCAGGGTATTAACCGTAGTTTTAACATGCGAGATTTAGTATCCTTGGCATCAATGCTGAGAAGTAAAAGGAAAAGGACTCTAAACACTAACTTGGTACGTCAAAGAGGGTTGCACTGAATTCTTTGTTTTTAAGTCTACTAGATTCAAATCCCATGTTTTTACTTAAGAGTGAGCAATTTTAAGTTCCATATAAATTCCATCTAAAATTTAAAATTTACTCATTGGAATAGATTCATCATTTTTCAGAACTTGAAATCTACCTAGAACTTACCATGTTTCAAGTTTCAAGGTCGGTTCTAAACTTCCAGTTTTCTCAAGTTCCATTTGTATTATTAATTAGACAATGTAGTGATTCATCATTTTAATAATTAATCAACCGACTACAATTTATATTTAGATGCATGAAAAATATGAAACGTTAACAAAGTAAAAGTCTTAATTATAAAATGAAACTTAAACTAATAGTTCCGGATTATATACTTGTCACATGGAATATTATAGGATATCACAAAGACATAAATTTAAAAAAAAAAACAAAAAAACAAAAACTTATTCCAAGTTTCAAGATTCAATTTCTAGATTCCAAGTTTCAAGTTTCACCTACTTAGAACCTGGACCTTATCCATCAAAACGGGTTTCCCAATATTTAGAACTTGGAATCCACTTTGTATATCTTGTAATCATGCTCATCCCTACTCTACTATTGAGCTAAAAGACTGTCATATATGAGATCTTTCTTGAATGAACGTTTCCTCCTAATTTGGTATCCGCTTGGGATTGCATCGAAGGCAAGCGAGGCTCTTCACACTCGCCCACGACACTGATTCGGTGGCAGCTGCTAATGATCTCTCCCTTGATGGGCACAGCTTGACCATCATGGAGACTGCAATTCCTCCGATTGTTAGGATGATGTGAATGCGTCGATGAGGACATGTCCGAGAAGACATGCAATGCAACCACCGTTTGATACAGGTCCACCCTAAAAGGCTAAGAACTTTAAATTCTGAGTAAATGTTTCATACCACTCCACCAAATTCAGCCCACACAGTCTTTAATGTAACGACGTGATTCGACAAAGGCAGGGAGTAGTCATTGAATCTAGAAGGCCTGGACAAGAAGCGACTCTTGGCAAACTTCTAGGATGGGAAAATGGGCACATATAAACCAAATTATGTACTGAACAGGTGGAGAATCATTATGAAATATAGATGTAAAAATTGAAATTAACTCAAGAAGATGTCTTTTAACGTAAATGACAGTGTTTAGCTTCGTGCTCAAATGGAAGCACTTCCAAGATGAGTCACCTCCTAGGTTAGTGCTCATTTGTATGTCAAAAGACAAAACCGTGAGATGAGACTCGATATGAGACGGATCAAAATGAATAATATTTAAGTGAATTAAATTCAAAGGTCACATTTAAAGCCACCTCAACCCATGTTGATCTAATGAGATGAGAGCCCCTCTTCTTCCCTAAATGTAAAGCGAAACAACTTGTGACTGTGTCATGTGAATGACAGCAACCTCCAACACCGCTCTAATTCACACAATTCCTGAGCTTTCTGAGCATCATCATCAAAGCTAGACAAGCTCCAATTTCTTTTTTGTCTACTTCAAACTCAAAACGTTCCTCCCCATCTCCAGGACTCAACCCCCTCTCAAATGCCGCTCGGTCAATGAAGGACCTCTCCTTCTTCCTCCTCAAGAACTACCTCGGTGCCAAGATGAAGAAAGGCGTGGGGACCTTCTGCCACGGCGACACCTCCACCTCGATCCTCAGCCAAAGCAGGAACGACCGCACCGCCCCCAAGGAGCCCTTGATCATCGGTTCCCCGAGCCTGGTCGGCGGCGACGGGCACACGCTGGAGGAGATGATACTGCAGCTGGAGCTGGAGGAAGAGATCGCCCGGAGGGCGAAGCTGGACGCGCCGCAGAGGAGGATGTCCTGCGTGAACAACTCCGACATCTTGCGGTGCGCCAGGAACGCGCTGAACCAGTACCCGCGATTCTCCCTCGATGGGAAGGACGCCATGTACCGGTCCTCGTTCCGGAACTCGGAGTGCCCCGAGGGGAGATTGCCGGCCAGGAGGTCGGTCTGCTGCGACTGGGACCTCAGGGGCGGGCCGCGCGACAGGTCCCGGAACGACGCCAGGTACGATAGGCCGAGCCTCTTGCCGCCGATCCTGGCAGGGGAGAGGGTGATCTGGTGCAAGCCAGGGGTGGTGGCCAAGCTGATGGGCCTAGAGGCCATGCCGGTGCCGGTGAGGAGGAAAGCGAGTAAAGAGAAGTTGAGCTTCATGAGGAGGAGAGAAGAGAGACAGATTAGTACGGACCTGAAGCATGATGGTGATGAACTTTGCAGGAGGATAAGAGGTGGCTCATGCTCTAAGACGTCCGGGTACTGTGTGATGAAGCCGATCGCGGTGGAGCCGCTGGATGTAAGCCGGGGCGGTTCTGCCGCAGACTGGCCGGCGAGACGTTATAGCTAAGAACGTTTGTATGTCGGATAGATTGGTAGCGAATCGCGACGCAGAAAGTATGTAAGGGGTCGTTTTTATAAGGTCCTATATGGAATGTTACAGTTTTCTGAAATGGGATTGATTTGATCTAAATAGAATGAATTTGCCTGGATGCCCGATGGAACTGTTCAATCATGGCTTGACCTTAGATACAAGTTTTGCAGGAGGAGTTTCCATGTAATCTGATTTTTGTGCAATGTTTTATGGGACATAGGATTTGAAAGAAAGCAAAGAAATTAGATAGTTTGCCCGCCCTCGATTTTTCTGTTAGCAATTCACATACCACATCCATGTTATATACTATTTCTTGCTGGTGAATATATCGGGAAGAAATGTACCAACAAGTTTTAAACATATTGCATCAATATAAATTCAGTTATAAACTTTTTAATTGATTAATTTAATTTTAAATTTTTTGCATTTGTGTTAATTGAGTTCATTAAGCTAATTTTGATTAAAAATTATTGACATGGACACCGGTCATCCTACGTGGCATGACTGGCATTAATGTGCACAAATTTTATATTTTTTTGATATTATTTTTCTAATTTTTCCATTGCGGCCGAGAGTCTCTAGCCACAAAAAATAATAATAATAATAATAAAAATTCAAAAAATATTAAAAATTTGTCTATGTTAGTAATAGTTGAGCTATATATAACGATTGGCGCCTATGCTAGCAATTGCCCGCCAAATTTAGTTGGATGGACTCAATTTTATACAAATGCAAAAGATTTAGGACCAAATTAATCAAATTAAAATGTTAAAATCATATCAATACAATAGATTTAACATTTTTTTTGTACTTTTCCAAAATATATCACTATTCTATACCCGTAGGCTTTACACCCATAGGCCTACCAAAATCAGATGATCCAACCGGTTTGATCAAGTACTGGCCTGACTCTCGATCCGGTCCATGATCGTACGCCGTTTGTAGATGAGACCAGTCACAATTTGGCCAAACCAGTACACTCGATTTCAACCGAATCGTCGCAGACGATGCAGACCGGTCTGTCATCCTATGCCGTTTCTCGTGTCCCAGTGGCTAGCAGCATTGTTGCCTAAGCACGAGAGCCCGCAATCCTTCACCATTGCTAGCGGGCATATGCATTTGTAGACGAGTTTCGTCCAAGTTCTTGGCGTCGTGGAAAGTTCCTACCATGCTGAGAAAACTGGAACAAAGAAGCTCCAGAACATGCTGGGAATATTTTGCCCAAGAAAGGGACAGCCCCCAGCTTACTATTTTCTCACTTCTGTTACGGCTTTGGTATTGCGGTTAGATGATATCTTGAGGCAATTTTCGTTACACCAGATTAAATATACCACTCTGTTCAGTCAGGATCAAAAAATTCAAAGAGAATTATTTTCTTAATGCGTGAATTATCAGATTTTTTTATCTGTCACTTAACAACAGATCCGAAGAGTCGGTCAAAACATTACAGTCTCCTTTAATAAGTTATGGCTGCCATCTCTGAGAAGAAGTTCCTTAGTTATTTTTGTACACCGTGTCTGTTATTGTACTTCCCATCTTCCGGAGACTCTTCCCAGTCCATCTTTTCGGCAATGTCTCCTGCATTTCTTGTTCTAACCTGCATAATCTTCGGACCTCCCATATCGAAAGCACTGCTTTAGCTTCCGCTGTCGACCATTCAAGAAATAATTCGAGGTGATACTCTTCAGTCAACAAAGAGAACATCCATGGTGAAAATAATGGAGAGACCTTGCTCAAGAGAGAGATCTTCAGATGGGTGTGGGTACGACTTTAAAGTAGAGCACATGGAGAGGACAAAACTGGTCGAATGTGCATATCCTGCTTATTTTACAGTCACCAAAAACTCTGTTGTTTTACAGAAGAAAAGCTCCCAAGCAACACATCTTCATTTACCAGACATATGGAGAAGATCGCCAAAAACTCAAGGCTTCGTGCTGACTACCATGAGCTCCATATGCAATAATTTACTGCTAGAGACACTAGAGACTGGTAGCTGAACAATGACCGTATGAGGCATGAGACATGAAATCATTGCCAGATCCTCGCAAGGTCAGCCTTAGGTTCCGACCTCCACTTTTCTCTGATATGAAGACAAGGCTCAGTTTGTAAAGAGCGACGCTTTCAAGTGATTCCTCTCCACTAAAAAGGGCTACCGTTGTCCTTGGCTATCGATTTACAAAGGTTGTCCTCAACCAACTTCCGACTGGCATAACATGAGCTCAAGATCAAGGAAATCATCCTCTGAAGATTTCTGTACTCTGCCGCAAGCTTCACATCCCAATCCATTTTCTCCCTGCAAAGTCAAATCATCAATCACGCACAAAATGAAATCTATTCCTGATGTAGTACAAACAGTGGTCACATATTAAAGATGCTTGGATGTCAAATTATTCAAACTAAAATCAGTTCAAAGACTCTATATTGTAGATTATCATATGCCAATTAACTTTTTCTATCAGCAAGGACGACCTGAAAAGGATTTCAAGAAAATGTAACTTTTGCAAGATTTTCTTCCAAATTTTACAAGGGCCATTATTAGCATATGGGTACATGCGTAAGTATGCACAGGCTAAGAAAAGCCAGAAATTTCACATGTTTTCTGGAAAATTAGGTGAATAGTTTCCTGAAGAGTTTCCAGAGAAGGCTATTTACCCGAACACACTATCCACCTCACCCAGGTTTTCCATCATCCCACTGAAAGTCAAGGAGAGGTCCTCAAGAATCTCAATTTCTATCTTTAGCTTCTCCTGCAGCTGCTTACATGAAGAGAAAAAAATGAACATCGCAATTACATGACAGACTCAAGTCACAGTAGAAAATTAATCACCAAATCAATAGCTAACTCAAATGGGCAAGAGACTATTTATTTTCCTTTTCCAATCGTCATCATTTTCTTGTAGTCTTACCCACATACAATATTACAAATGATATTGATTTTCAGACAAGCTCAAAAAATGGGTATTGGCATGGAAGCAATCAGAAACTAAAAGGTACTCACCAGAGAGATATCTTAAGACTCAACCCTACATGTAGAAAATACATTCCAACAATCATAAGATGCATTTATCTTATGCTTAGACGGATAAGGTGCAATCAGTAAAATTCATGAATTCACTCTATTTTCCATTTGGATTTAGTTAATGGTTGAGCAATGCTTTTTGTATGATCGTCTTGTTGAGGACTGGACACATTCTTATGGACATTTGAGGTAAAAGGTTCAATGGATCATAAAAGGCCAAGTGCTAAATCTTATTAAATTAAACTCACAGGAAGAAGAGAAGCAATCATACAGGAGAATCAGCATCCAGGAAATCTTCCCGAGCTCTTCTAAAATGGGTCAGCAATGGAACTGGCAAGCCATAATGGAAGTTGCTATGGTTGTCTGAAAACCAAGTACCCCTCACCATATGAGTTGTGCCACTGGATGTGTCCAATTCATCAGAACAAACATCCTGAGAACCATCTATATCTCCTACCAATGCATATAAGCCATAAATAGGAGCAAATGTGAACACTTCCATTTATATCCTGTTTCATTTGGAATAGAACTTCTATTCTGCATATTGTCCAAGAAATACAACATTTCATCCCAAATGAATATGATGAAATTTGAATTACCCAGTTGGACAACGTCATACCTGTTATCCATTTGAGGCATGAATCCATAAAAGGTAATTAGATGCAAACTGGAGAAGTTCCCACAAATAAGATAGCACTGTTCTCCTGCGTGACATGGTCTTGACATGCGGAACTTCAATGTGTTTGTTGCAGAATCAACTTTGCCATACTGTGTGATAGCAGCTGTCAAAATAGAGCAAACGAGTGATGAGGAGGAACCCAAACAGAGTGAAACAGAAGTCCATTAAACCGAATCTGCAAATATGAACAACAAATGACTGGTTTCTGTAATTTTCACCCCACTGTAATAGAAAGTTCTCCTTGTCACAATTCTGGGAGTTTATGACTGTGGTTTCTGTAATGTTCTTTTCCCCAAAGTCACAGATCAGCTGAATAATTGCTTCCCGCAAATCTTGCAGGACGTCCTTGTGAGAGCAAGTATCATCCAGAAACGAGCTATTGACATGAGAAAGCATAGAATTTAGAGCTTCCAGTTCATTTTTCTGGGAGTAGTATCCCATGGGTGAACAGCTATCATCCTCGCAAAAGTAGAGTTCAGCCTGCATGTTAGAGAGTCAATCAACTCATATTAGTAACACTCACTCACATTAGTACCTACTCAGATATTTTTGTGATCCCTTATCTATGGTATAGGTAATATTTAGCCAAAGGGCCACACAGAAGAAGACATGCATACCTCATCCAAGTGCATAATTCTTGACATTTGCAGCATTGCTTCAGCTGTAGTGTGTGCCCATTTGGGATGCAAAGCATTCTTGAGCTGTATATGCACTTCCACATCATGTCCCTTGCTTTGCAGTAATTTCTATCAGAAAAGGAATGGATGAAAGATACTCAGTCCACATAGATGGCAAACCTATAGGAGGTGCAAAACTAAGATAATACTTTCTATGACATTTTGGAATATAAATTCAAAGGTAGTAATGTCATTTCCATTTTCCTGCTTCGAAAGCAATTGCAATGGAGATACAGGTGTGGAACACCAGTTCATCATCTACTTGTTAGCAATACAAATCACGTGAAGATCATAAAAGATATATGTCAATTGAATATCCAAACTATTTCAAGGCAACATATAGGTAATTCCAAAGTCACGTTGGCTCACCTTAAGTGATGGTGCAATAGCAGCAGATATCAACATCAAGTCAACCCTCAATAAAGGGTACTGGCATAGGGCAGTAGACCAATGTGAAACCTCAGGGATCCAGAAACTGCCTTGCATTTCATTGAGGCCATCCTAGTGATCACAAAGCTAGGAAGCCCATCCCATTTTGTGTTGCTAAGAAGCCTTTAAATAAAGTGGTGGTAGAATGAACATAGAACCCATGTATCATCACAAAGGCAACAGGTTACATTCCTTTGCTTTCAATTTTCTTTCCAAGCCAAAAAATTTCAATCCCGATAAAACTAGGTCTGCAGTCTTCTTCTGCATGTGTTCAACCAGCATGTCCTCATAAACAATTGCATCTGATTCCTTCAAAAGCTTGCTGTCTTGCATACTTGAAAAGACTTTTCTAGCTTCTTCTATTGTCCCATGCTTACAAAATCCAGAGATGACGGCAGAGAATGCAACATCACTTGGAGGGAAGCCCTCTTGCACCATCTCATCCACAACCACTTTCTCAGCCTGCCCTGACTTAGTTGCATGGAGAATTGTCAGAGAGTATTTGAACTCCGTGGGTCCAACACCGGCCAGGCAATCACGGATGAGCATCATAGTCGCATCAATCTCCCCGATTTTGCTGAGTCCTTTAGCGAGAGAACAATATGCATCTATAGAGGGGAGACACGAAATCTCCATTATCTTATCATAACATGTGCATGCCTCTTTTATTTCCCCGAGCACAACAAGACATTCGATAGTGATACTGTAAGTCAAGGAATCGGGCTCGATTTGGGTGCTCTTCATTTCATCAAATAGAGACATTACTAATTTCACAT
This sequence comes from Eucalyptus microcorys, assembly GCA_014182515.1. Taxonomy (NCBI): domain Eukaryota; kingdom Viridiplantae; phylum Streptophyta; class Magnoliopsida; order Myrtales; family Myrtaceae; genus Eucalyptus; species Eucalyptus microcorys. The sequence goes on from CM024571.1 coordinate 21,729,329, forward strand.
CCCCAGACTTTTTCAAAGCCCCCAACAGGATATTGTAGATTGACATGCTGCAGTAACCTTTTACTTTCAAGTCCCAGAAAACATCTAAAGCTATTGGTATCCTCTCTTCCACACAAACGAAAGATGAGAAGAAACTGGAGAGATCGTTTATCACAGAAAATCCAAACTTCTCCATCTGCATCAGCAACTTGCTGAAATCCTCCATTCTTCTCATCTCAGCATAATAAACCAGAATGGGATTTACTGTCCTGAAATCTGGCCAAAGATCCTCCTGCAATGTTATAAAGTAAAGCTTGTGAGCCTTATCAACATGCTTGACACTACACAAGCCTTCGATGAGAGAGTTATAGATCCGCAAGTCAGCCCGATATCCTAAGTCAATTAAATCCTTTAACAAGCCACAAGCAGATTCAACTTTGCCACATGCAACAAATGACTCAACTAATACGCCATAAATCACCCGATCAATTAAAAAACCTTTTGCTTTCATCTCCTTAAACAGCTTAAAGGCCTTGTCCGTTTCTTTCCTTTACACAATCCTGTAACCAAGGTTCCATATGCCATAACATCAGCCTCGACACCATCTCTCTTCATTTCCTCCCACACCTCTCAGCATCCATCTAAATTCCCCTCCAAAACCATTATCTTAACCATTGCCGTGTATGCAAAAACATCCGGCTTGCACAAGTTTGCTCTCATTTTAGCCAAAATCTCCATCATCTCATTAATCCTCCCTGCCTTACACAATCCTTTTATCAGGATCATGTAAGTGACGCTATCCTCAACTAGCCCGTCATTCCTAAAATCATCATAAACAGACAATGCCAGATTCAAATGATCAGTCCTCACCAACCCATCAATAATCTTGTTATACAAGAAAACACGTGGCTTCACGCTGAACTTCTTCATCTTCTCATACACATAGTAAAGCCTCAATCCCCTACTGGCATCCGCATGCATCCTAATCAAAATCTCGAATTGCTTCTCACTAGGCGGCTTCCCGTGCGAGTCCATCAACTCGGGCACCTGGTCAGCAGCCCGGAACTTATCGTTCCTATTCAAGCAATAAGCAAGTGCATTATAGGCAGCATAGTTATGCCTATAACCCTTTTGCCTACCTGCCCAAGCAAAGAACTTGGAGGCGATCGTGGGGTTATTCTCCGCCTTGAGAACCTCCGCGACGAGGCCGGGCGTCACGCGGCGGAGCTTGCCGAGCTCGGCGACGACGGGCGGTCCCCAGTCGCCGCGGTTCCGGCTGAACGCGTCGACGATGAACCGGGCGATCGGAGAGAGGCGGCCCGAGGCGGCGAGGGAGGAGGGAGGAGGCTCGGGCGCCGTGGTGGTCCGGGTCCCATTCGTGGAGGCGGAAGGGCCAGAGGGTTCGTGGGTCTGCGGCTTCGCCGGGCGGCGATGGCCTTGCGGGAGGAGAAGAGGCCGCCGTACACGACGGGGCGGTTCTGGGAGGGCTTGCGGTGGCTGTAGAAAAGTACGGCTTGAAGGGCTTCGGTGCCGGACGGTGGTTGGGCGGCATCTGGAGTCCTTCTGGTGGCGTCGCCGCCGCCGCCGCCGCCGCCGCCGTCGGACGGCGTAGAGAGTGGAGGAGAGATGGCCGGCGAGTGCAGCTTAGGTTGTAGGAATTTGCTTCTTGAGGTTTACAATTTCTGAAATTGCAATATGCACCCTATATTTTGGAGTCCGTTTCAATTGTACCCCTCCACTGTGACTTTCGGCCAATTTCTCATCCAAAATTTCAATCTCATACGCTCCCCATTGATGGTGTCGGCTGAGGGCGCAGATCCATCGTGCAAATTCAGCAAATTTACATTGTGCCCCTGATCTTTTGAAAATTCATTGCCATGCCCTTACTTTGATTGTAAAATCAAAAGGAATTGATCATAGTAGGAAGGACGAAATGAAAAAAATTTACCTGTCACATTTTACTTATTTTGAATTCTCTTTCCATCATTATTGATACCTTTGGTGACAAAGCATGTGATTTAAGTGTGTATTTAGTTCAACATTCGGAAAAGTCAAAGACTTTTAACTGGGGCTAAATTACTATCGCAGCCGATAATTAACCAATCAGTTATCTCCGGCTCCTCAGCATTTCCCCCCTCAAAGTACCAACTTCTCGGCTAAGAAATCGGCAACATTTCTTAACGCGCCAGAGTGGGAAATCAAGGAAACCGGCAACATCACATAGCAGTCGATGATGGATGGAAATTTGCTCATACTTGAGGCCAGAAAGGGGGTTTTGAACTTCACCACATGGGTGGCGGGTGAATGAGGACAAATGCGGCCACGACATAGACTAAGCACATGCCACTCTAATTAGGCAAACATTGCAGACATGTGAGACTACGAAAAGCATATTTCCAAGCAATTGAAAGCAGATCCACTTTTCAGTCAAAAGAAAAGAAAAAAAGAAGATCCACCAGAGAACGAGAGAGACGAACCTGCGGAGAGGTGCAAAGCAAACGAGCAATTGAGGGAGGGAGTGCGAGAGAGCGAGAGCGAGCAATTGTGAAGATGAAAGCGAACAAGCATGGGAACATTGCGAAGCAAAATGAGCGTTGAGCGAAATCAATGGAACCAGAGAAGTAGGTTTTTTTTTTTTTTCAAATGAGGCAAAAGTGGACTTTTAATAGGATTTTGAGGACAAAAAAGGCAGCTGGCCAAAATTCATTAATTGATTGAATAGCACTCTTGTCCTAAGCTTTGTCAAGACCAGCATTTGGCCAAAGAGGTCTCAAAAAAATTTACCAAGCACTCAAAATTTTCATCGAGGGCTTTGAAAGCCTAAAGCTCTCTAGGAATTCGAAGGAAACGCACCCTAAGTAGGCCCTTGCACGTTGGAAATCCAATTAAAGAAAAAAAAAAAGGAAGAAAGAAAAGGAAAGAAAAGAAAAAGGAAAGGAAAAAAATTTGCAAAAATAATTCATAGTAGTGATTTTTGGCTAAAATTGACTGAAATAACTATGTTAATAACTTGTTAGAAAATATAGAACTAAGTTGATAAATTGCCAGGCTTAGGATAAAATTGACAAAATTAAGCGATTTATGATTGAATTAATCACTGTACAATAAGTTTGTGACTTTTTGAACAATTATCCGTCTCAACGATATTGTGATTAAAGTTTCCTTATGGATATAGAACCTCCGTCTTATGAATAGAGGCATCTCTCTCTCTCTTTGTTTTTTATGTATGCCATGATGCCAAAAATGCGAAATTCAATAGACCTCCTCCATCTATTTCATAAAATATTCTTCTTCCATGCCAGTACCTTACTAATGCATGATTATACTTTCCGACCCACAAGCTTAGGAGGTCAAACCATGCTTTCATCAGATGCACCAGCAAAGAAAACACAAGAAAAGGTAAAGATAACAGAGAACCATATAAAGAAACGCAGAAGTACTGGGACATGCAAAATTTGCACATGGGTGCTCTTTAGTTTTTCCATGAGTGGGTTCCGGAGACATGCATGGATATGAAGTATAAAATTCAAAAGGCAGCTCGTAATATACATTTTTTCATACTTTCGTTTCGAGGCTTTCTAAACACTCATGAAACCTTCATTCCCCCGGTTCACCTTTGTTGCGACATGTGACCATCATAACATTTCCCAAAACATTCTCAGGAAGCAGATAGTTAATAAAATAAATTTAAGAATAGAGCGAGTCATTTGTCTTTTAACAGGCAAATTTGATGGTTATCATTAAAACTATGACATCTTTTGATAACACTCTTTCCAACACTCTTTCCAATAGTGAAGAATGGCTATTGTTGCCCATGCTTCCATTCTGCATTTACGAAGAAGTGCTTCAGCATACTGTACAACACATCCATGAAAAAATCAAGGCAAAGTTGCAGGTACCTCTTCATCTTTAACATATGGCTCACACCAACTCCACGAGGTCCAAGGATCTGCAGCATATCTCAAGTACAAAAATCCAGTCTGCAAAGTTTCTGGAAATGTGGGCACCGGCATATGCATAACAAAAGGCTAATAGCAACATAACATAAGAAGCCGCCTCGATCACAGACGAAAGAGAAGATTGTCCCAGAAAACGACTGCCTTCTCTTTCAGCCCTCTGACGTCATTTCTTGGCACTGCACGCCACCCTTTAAGAATCAATATGTATGTTTTTACAGAGATGTAATTCCAGAGCGTCTCATTCTCTTCTCGCTCTCACCACTTCTTCCTTTTATTAGAGGATGGAAGTAAAGGACAGTATGTAATGAGTAAGATTAATGTTGGTCCAGAGTATAGTGGTGAGTCTTTGTCAATCTATTTGATTATGTTGACCACGTCTAACAGGTATTTTCAAGCCTAATTAGAGTTTGCTATGCACTAAAAGGCACTTCTAAGCAATGACCGAATATCACCGTTGAAATTTCAGATGGATTCTATAAAAAAAAATCACTTTTAATGCTATTGTTAGAATGAAGAATTGTCAACCTTTTGAATTTGTGGAAATTAAATTGGCATAACAAATGAGAGCATTTTGGCCAATCCAAATCGATTAATTGGTGGTAAATATACATGTTCCCCCAACTTTTCTTAAATTGAACAAGAACACAAGTCGATTGCTCACTCTTTAATAGTATGTTGGCAAAGACACCATCCGGCAAGGTAGACCATTGAAAGGTTTTGCCCCTTTATGCTAGTACCATTTGCAACATACCATGGCCAGTCCTCCTACCTAATCTCCTCACAAAAGGTTCCTCTGGATTTTATGCCTGTGAAGGTATTTGCTAGTTGCTATGGGATGAGCAAAGTGACGGAACATCTTGAATCACTAATTTGTTTTACAAACTGAAAATAACTGGATGACATTCTCATCCGGTTTACAAGAAATCAAGCAAAGTGTATCTAAATAAAGAGAAATTTTTTGACATATTCTTTTGAAAAGTACGGTTATCATAATCTTTTCATAAAAACCCTATATCATAATTTTGCCTAAATTACCTTGACCATTAATAATAATCGAGACGAAATTCATCAGACATGCCATGATAAATTAGGTTGAGTTTTTGGTTGCCAACACCATGGATCCCAAATTTACAATTTTTTTTTTTAAAAAAAAGGCTAATGTTCACTGATATTCAAATTGGTGGATTGCATTATCGTGTTATCGTAGTATCAAGTATATGTCAAACCCAAATGTGAAACCTCAATTTAAAATTCCAAACATGACATAAAATTAAATATATCACGTGACATAGTAAGTTTGAGAAATTGACTCTCATATTTAAATACTTAAGAACAATTTTAAACATACACAAATTGAAGGGCGTAAAACATATTCTATGATGCAAACAATATATTAGCATACCCAATAAATGTTGATAGAGGACTCGATAGCTTCGTTGTTGAAGGTTGCTGGCCCTTGTTGAGCCTACGCTGGCTCTTTCCGATGATGATGGGATTGTGGCAGGAGGGCCTTTAGAGTTGCCCTTGCCTTTGTTTCTTTCTTTTTTTGTGTTATTTTTAAAAATACCATTTTTATTTTCTAATTTTATTTAGTTAAGATTATAGTTAAAAAAAAAAAAATTAGGGTTTAGGTTAAACACTTATTCATCAAATATGAGTAATGTGTCTTTGTAAATAGAAGTGTAAAGCCTTAAATTGGCCATCTTATGAGGGATGAATTCTCTCCATATTTGCAAATTTTGTTTACATATAAGCATTTGGAATCTAGATCCCTTTGAATTTCTCAATTTGCAGCTTCCAACAGTCTCAGTAGGTTCTTCCTCTTCCTATGTTTCCTTCCTTATTCTCTGCTCGTTATTTGCTGTTCATACCATCGATAGACTTAGTTTCATAAGGCCCGGTCACACTTTCGGACTACAAGCTTTCTTCACATGGCCTTTGGCGGGAGTATAGCGAGCATAATTGCAAATTATCTGTGGTTTGTTCTTTGTTGCTTTGCAGTGAATTTTGGAAAACCAGACTGGAACGAGTAATGAAAGCTTCCTCAAGCAGGAATGGCAGAAACAAGAACGACAGGAACAAGAAGAGAGAAAGAAACCAAGATCTTTAAACACATATGCCTAAGAGAACACCTTTTAAACCACCAAGTGGAAAATACTAACACAAAAGAAGTCCAGAAGCACCTAGTAGAAAATCTAAGAAGTTCAGAAAGTTCAAACACTTAAGAAGGCTAACATTAAACAAGCCATTCTAGGCATGCAGACACGCCAGCATCACACATATCATACTCACGGCGACGGTGGAGAAGGGAAGACAGACGATGGCGAGAATGGTGTATCCATTCCAGCGGGTTCTCCTCCAGGTGCCATCCTCCGTGTCCTGCCTCGCGCAACGCTTCGCGGCATTCAGCTCCACGCGCAAGTCGACGAGCCGCAGCACCTGCCTCATGTAGATGAAGGAGAAGAGAGCTGTGGCCAGCCAGATGAGAACGACCGGCATCCAAACATGGGCGCATTTTAAATTGGATGGTGACATACTGATCAGCATGAACACGAGCCCCACGAAATGCAGGGCCACCGTCTGGGCAAGGCGAAACCTTTCCCTTTTGATGGTAGTGTCCAGCTTGATGATCGTGTTCTCAAGCTCTCGTCTGCTCATCTCCATGGAGAGAGGAAGAGAAGAAGAAGAACGATGTGGAAGAAGAAGGAGAAGGTGAGGAGGATGATGGGCGGGAAGCAAGGATATAAAAGAAGAAGAAATCGTACAAAACAGATATTATGCAGGCAAAAAAGAAGAAGAAAATTGCAGGAAAATGGACAAAAAAGAAGAAAAGGATAGACCATTTCACTGTTGTTGTCGCTTAATTCATTTTTCGTTTATTTGGAAGTTATCTATTCCTGCTTTTGGACGAAACTAGCTTGAAAGAGTGTCCTAGCTAAACATGCCATGAATAGACACTTAAGGCTCCGATCTTGCCCAGTCTCCGAGACGGTTGGTCGAGGTCCGAGCAGATCCGGGCGAGCGTCTATCGCCCGGATCTAGGGCACCGTTGCTCGCCCGGATCTGCGGCGGCTCGTCTACTCGCTCGAGATCCGGGCGAGCACGGTCGCCCGAATCCGGCGAGCGACGCTGCCCGAGATCTGGACGAGCACCGTCGCCCAGATCTGGCGAGCAGACGGTGGCCGACCGATTGCTTGCAGCGAGCAAAGCAGCGAGCGTCTGCTCGCTTGCTGCTCTGCTCGTTGCTCGGTTCCTTCTCCGCTCGAGCGAGCAGAGCAGCGCTCGCTTCCATCTCTGCTCGCTCGAGCGGAGCTGCTCTGCTCGAGCGAGCAGAGCAGGGCTCGAGCTTCGTTCTCTGCTCGAGCGAGCGAGAGCCGAGCTCCTCGCCCGCTCGCTCGAGCGGCCTTCTCTCTGCTCGCTCGAGCTTCGTTACGTGCTCGAGCGAGCGGGCCGTGAGCCTTGCTCGCTCGCTCGAGCTTCGTTCTGCTCGAGCGAGCGAGCGGCGAGCTCTTCCTTCTCTCGCTCGCGAGATCTTCCTTCTCTAGTCGAGCTGCGCTCGCTTGCTTCTCTGCTGGCTCTGCTCGAGCAGAGAGCGAGCGGCGCGCACGCTGCTCTCACGGTCGAGCGGAGCGGCGAGCCCCGCTCCGCTCGACCGTCTCTCGCTCGAGCGAGTGAGCGGAGCGGCGACCCCTCGCTCGACCTGCTCGCTCGAGCGAGCGAGCAGGAAGAGCAGCCGCGCGCTGGCTCTGCTCACGGTCCGAGCGGGCGGCGAGCCCCGCTCGCTCGGCTGTCTCTTTGGAGCGAGTGAGCAGAGCGGCGAGTGTCGCTCGCGCTGCTCACGGTCGAGTAGAGCGGCGAGCCACGCCCTGCTCGACACTGCTCTTCGCTCGAGCGAGCGAGCGCGCTGCTGCCGCTCACGGTCGAGCAGAGCGAGGAGCCCTGCTTTGCTCGACCTACTCTGCTCGAGCAGAGCAGCGAGTGAGCGAGCGAGCGTTTGCTCGAGCAGCTGCTCCTTGCCCTGCGATGATGCTCTGGAACTTTTGCATTTGTTCAGCATATTGTTTTTAGTTTACCATTGTCATTGAAACAATTACTAGAGGTTTGACATGATTGTAATATCTCATTTACCTCATGAGTTATTATTATTTTTGTTATTTTTTGTCCTTATGTTCAATTAAGTCCCTTGACCAATTTTTTATTCCTTCCGATCACGGCACTTTATTGGTTGATTAAATCCCACGACAAAACGATGCCATGACATTAACACCTAAATCTCGGCCAATTAGAAGCACTATAGAAGTAAATGCTGAATGCACCAAATTGAGCAACGGAGTACGTCTTTAAGGTGGTTAGTGAAATAGACATGTCAAGGTGTGTGAAAACTGACCTTGACACCGTCTAATTACTACACCAAAAAAAAAAAAAATGGTCGGACTATGGTGGATAAAAAATGATTTTTGAATATATGAAATGTTTACTTATGTTTACACTATTTATGCCTATACGTGTCATGCTAACATAATGGATGCTTTTAAATAAACGAGTGAAAATGTATTTATTTTGTGGTAAGATAGTCAATGCATACCCAACATGTTTATCATTTATCATTATTAAGTTTATGCCACATTAACGACCGATCTAACTTTTAATATCATAAGAAGCACATAAAAAAAAACAATTTCCAATCCAAATCCGCGATCAACGATGTTCTTAATTTATAATTTTGCATTCATAATATTTCTCAATTACCCTATAAATCTCCCATCCTTTCATTCTACCACGAGTGAAATTATTTCAAATGACGTGTTGTTTGATGACTAACAAGTATGTCGTTCCTTAAGCAAAAGTTTAGAATATACCAAAATTTTAGATTGCATGGAAGAGTCTCATTTCAAAAACACGTAATTCTAAATTTTTACCACATTATGTGATTACTAGGGTACTCTTTTTGGGAGATTAGGGGACATAAACCAAATTGGGTTCTTACAAATATTGACAAGAGTTGTTAGGATAAAATAAATGTAATTATAACAAGCGAGTCAATTTTTCTTATTAATCAAACGATAAATGGACAAATCATACAAGTAGTATAGCAGTTTACACGCAAACACTTTTCCATGTTTCTCACTCTATCTCAATCTTCCTAGGTGAACAATTGTGGTGTTGGTGGATTCATTATCGACGTTGATGCTTTGAGAACTTAGGTGGATTCATCCAAAGTTCCGCCTTGCCGGTGCCAATCCACGAAGACATATTTCTTTTTCCTTGCTCTGTCAGCAATTTACCGGTCCTTGCCACATAAATCGCAATTTGCTGACTTTGGAAACAATTATCTACACGGTAAGGTTGGCATTTCGCATACTTTTTCATTATCTTAATCTTAGAGATCTTATAATTTAGTTGGACCGTGCACAAAATAGTATAGGCTATGCGGATCCATATAGGTTACTATGCTGATTCTGTGTGTGCCGTGTAGTTTTTATGGTATTATGTTATTGATTTAATTAATAACTCATATGATGATCAACCGGTTCAAGATTCAATGGCATCTGAGAGACACTCATTCAATGCAAAGTGGACGGAGTCTGTAACCAATATACTTATTGGTTTACTGGTGGATGAGGTAAAAAAGGGAAACCGGACCTCTTCCACTTTCAACAAAGCGGGGTGGAGGAATGTACAGTCTGAACTCAGTAGATAGACAAGATTCCAGTTTACCATGGTTCAGCTGAGAAACAAGGTAAACAAACTGAAAAAACAGTACGCCGCCACAAACTCATTTCTCGGACCGGATTTGGTTGGGATAACGTGAACAAAAGAGTTGTTGTCGACGATCCAAGTATATGGGAATCTCATATCAAGGTATTTCTTAACTTTGTGGTCATTTTGATATCATTACAGGTGTCTAATTTAAAATGTATGCTTATAATTCTGAAATGTCATTATTGTGAACATTGTAAGATAATGTCGAGTGGGCAAGATTCAGGAAGAATGGATTTCCTCAGTATCCTGAGCTTTGTATTGTTTTTGGTGGTACATATGCTACTGGGGATCACGCCATAGGAAGTGCTCAAGATCTCAATGTGTCGGATGATGATGACAATGCTGATGATGCTGTAGGTGGTGACTACAGTGGTGGCGATGCAAATGGTGTCAATGCAGGTGGTGACTATGAATGTAGCAATGCCAATGATTTCAGTGGATACCACGGTAATGACAGACTCTTTACAACAGACGATGCTGGAACTTCAGTTCGTGGAAAGCACAAATTGGATAGAACTCCAAATAGTAAGCGGAGAAGAAAGAGTAACCAATCCGGTATTGCTGAAACTTGCAAAGCGATACAAGATTTTCTGAAAATTAGGTCATCAAGTCAATCTGGTGGTGGCTCAGCGAGCTCAAGGACTACACAACCACCTGTAGATCCTTTCTCCATTTCTGCTGTGGTCCAGATTCTTCTGAGTATGCCCGAGATAGAGCAAGATGTGTATAATAAAGCAGTGGAACGAGCATGCGTCAGTAGTCAATGGAGGGAGGCTTTCGTTATATCCACACCTGCAAGGAGGATTGGACTTCTTCAATTCCTTTAGTTGATGTTTGGAAATATATTATGAATTGCATGGAGTTTCATTAGACTGTATAACTTATATTATCTATTAGTGTTGAGACTCTGGTACTTATATGTAATGGCATATCTTATTATTGAGATTTCATAACTTATGTTAGTGATTGTTATTGGGATGTGTTTTCGAAATCTATATTGATGTTTTGGTTATTTTTTTGATTGTATAGGTACTATGGAAGGAGGATCAAATAGTGTGTCTAATGAGCAGGTACAACCAGTTGAACAATTCTTGGATGATGATATTAACATATTGGTAGCGTGGTTACGCTTAGCTGCGATGGACACGTCCCCGCATACGAGAGAACCTATTAGGGACAGTCAATTATCGGGAGCGAGAATGGATAAGGGAGATTGTTCATGGACATTCGGATAGGATATATGATGCATTTAGGATGGAAAGACATGTTTTTCTGAATTTATGTGACTTAATGAGGGTAAGGGGTTGGTTGAGAGATAGTCGATATGTTCAAATAGATGAACAAGTTGGGATATTCTTAAGTGTGGTTACTCACAATAACTCAAATAGAGATTTATGTGAGAGATTCCAACATTCAGGAGAAACGATCAGTAAGTATTTCAACAAAGTGTTGAAAGCAATGATCAAACTTTCAAAGGAGATAATCAAACCACCGTCCTTTGACGTCATTCCACAAGAAATTCTTATTGATCCTAGTCATAAACGCTACTTCAAGGTATGATTTTTATATTAATTTTATACCGTCAAATAGATGTAGTTGATAATCTTATATGATATTAGATTGTTAATATATTGACAGGGTTGCGTAGGTGCTATGGATGGCACTCATATAGATGCAACCGTCCCTGTGTCTCAGCAGATTCCATTTAGAGGTAGGAGTGGGAGAACAAGCCAGAATGTGCTGTGTATTTGCTCTTTTGATATGAAATTTACTTTCGTCTATGCTGGATGGGAAGGATCTGCCAACGATTGTCGAGTGCTTTCAGCGGACTCGAAAATCCTCAATTGCAATTTCCCGACCACCACCTCGGTACTTACTTTGTTTGTGAAGACAATTTTATGATTATATATTATGGTTCAATATCACAACAAATGTATATATATCATGTTATAGGGAAATATTACGTGGTAGATTCGGGTTATGCAGCACTTCCAGGATTTTTAACTCCATTTAGAGGCGAACGGTATCATCTAAGCGAGTATAGAGGGAATGGGGGACGACCAAGGACAGCAAGAGAATTGTTCAACAAGAAGCACTATTCACTAAGAAATGTAATTGAGAGGTCATTTGGGGCATTAAAGAATCGCTTCACCATTTTGAGACAGATGCCTCCATTTACAATTCGGAAGCAAGCACTTGTTGTAATTGCTTGTTGTGCTCTCCATAATTACATTCGTGAACAAGATGCGATGGATAGAAACTTTTCCCTATATGGAGATCCGGAATATCCATGCGGACCTACAGAAGTGGAGGTTGTAGATGATACATTGCATGATACACCTGGAATAAACATGCTTAGGACAAGGATTGCAAATAAAATGGCACGAGATCATAGTATGCTTGAGATTTCATGACTTTGTGTTTGGGACTTTTGTAATTTTGTATTTAAGTACTCACTTATCAAATTCAATGTGATGAAGTTGAACAATGAACTATATTACTTCATTATTGTGATGTTATGTATGAAAGGGTATATGTAGAGATTTATAAGATATTCTTCTTTTAGCGAGCTCTTATTGTACAAATTTTACTTACGAAATTTTATTCCAAGTAAGCAAATATGATCATGTTTAGAATGTTTGTTTTCACTTACTATAAACAAAATTAAATTGATGAGCATTATATGATAATGAGAATTGTAATTCACCAAGTTCACACTTTATTTATAAAAAAAAAAAAAAAAAATTGGGAAAATTTAGGTACAAACTTAAAAATTTTCTACCAAGTAAGCAAATATGATCATGTTTAGAATGTTTGTTTTCACTTACTATAAACAAAATTAAATTGATGAGCATTTTATAATAATGACAATTCAAAACCAAGTTTACACTTCATTAAAAAAAAAAAAAAAAAAGCAATTGGGAAAATTTTGGTACAAACTTAAAAAAATTTCTTCCAAGTAAGCAAATATGATCATGTTTAGAATGTTTGTTTTCACTTACTATAAACAAAATTAAATTGATGAGCATTTCATAAGAATGATAATTCAATACCAAGATCACACTTTATTAAAAAAAAAAAAAAAAAAAATACACTTTCAAACAAATTGGAACAGAAATTTTTTGGTTACTACAAACGTGTTTCTGTTCTTTTTCTATTCCAAAACAGAAATTTTATACGTTACCAAACATGTTTCTGTTCTTTCTCTATTCCAGAAACAGAAATTTTATACAGTTATCAAACGCGTTTTTTTGTTCAAAAATTGTTCCCCGGAACAGAAACACTTTTTTCTAATTTCTGTTTCCTGGAACAATTTTTAAACAGAAACGTTACCAAACGCACCATAAGTAAATTTGGATGAAGAGGCAAAGTCTAAGTATAGAAATTTGGGAGTCAAGATTGGTCCTTTTTAGGGGATGGAGGACTTGAACCCTCACGATTGACAAAAATTATGAAATTTTATGCAGCAGAGACCACGACAATAAACCTTATGTAACAAATCCAGAATTTCTTGCAATGGCTTTTTGAAGGAAATGATTTGATTATGAGATGACAATATAGAAGGAAAGCGAGATTTAGAATGAAAAGAGAAATTTTAAGAAGGGGCACTTGAATTCACATTTTCAAAGAATTATGCGGAGGTTGATAAATGAATATAAGTCGATGATCCTTTGGAAACGGATGATTAATTTGGAAAGTCATTAGACCATAATGCGCATGACCTGCCTTAAAAGTCGAAAGTGTCATCTAAATATAGTCCAAATACATTTTTATAAGCAAAAGAACACCCAAAGTTCCAAAACTTGACATAATGGGGATACTTAAGTATCAAAAGTTAAGAAAGTGACACTTTAAAGACATCTCAAAGAAGGCACAGCTGATATTTGCTCCATTTCAGCGCATGTACAACCCAAAGACATCTCAGATGGTTTTTATGAAAAATATATACCATGCAAGGGAAGAAAGAAGAGCTCCGGTTTAGATTTCTTCCCATTTCTTCCCAACAGCAATATGTTTTTAAGGATTTGAGGGGCTTGGTATATAGTGGAAACCTTATCTCCAAATGTAAAATATAAAGGATAGGCAAAAGAACAAATGTTAGTCCAAACACGTCATTGCATTGTCCACATCAACTGTACTAGTTTTATAGGCAAATAGAGTACATTCATATGAGAAATGTGGATGACAATCCTAACATGTCACACTTTGCATTCTTTAATAAAAGTTCCCGCCAGCATTTAGATAGTTAATCAAAGAAAAGTAAAATGTTCATATCTTAAGAATATTTACTACAGAGTAAATTAACGTGCTTTTTACTGTGTTAGCATAATGAACCTCGCAAGATTAGTCTTTGATGAATCGATAAATGAACACACTAGTGCATTCAAAATTATTACATCTAAAATTAAGGATATTTGAAAAAAATTATACAAATCATAATATACACATCAGGCATATAAAGAAAAAGGGAGTTATGTCAATCCTAGGGAAGCTTACTAACGAGGAAAATTTTGATTTCAAAGCAGTGCACTAGTTCTACGTGCCGCAAGAGAAAACGTTAGTGCTTTGGGAATTGAGAGCCTCGTTATTTAATCGCTTGCTATTAAATGTGCCGATTCTCATCTAAAAAATACTCCAAAAATATCCAGGATTCACTGCAAAATGCAACGGAAAACATTGGCTAGTGGCTGTGAATCTGTGACCAACTAATGTGTATTGACACTTAAATTTTGATTTGATTTTTAATTAGGTCTTAGTTTTTTTTTTTTATTTTCCTTTTTTTCGGATAATAAATAATAAATAAAAAAAAATAAAAAAAAAAACAAAAAACAAAAAAAGCAGCCCGTTGGGGATGAGCAAGACCTCCTACATTGCATTAGGCTATTAGCCTTCTAACTAATGTTCCAGCATTCTTTAAATTTCTTGAGCATTTCATTGTTGACCTTTTTCTTTTCTTTTCCTGTATTTCAGATCAAGTCATGGATATCTTGAATGGGATGAATAATATTCTACATTACATATATTAGATAAAGAAAAATCTAAAGATAAATAATAATGTAAAATCTAAAGATTGAACTTTTAATTACTAACATGTCAATAAGCTGAATATTAATTTATGTTGGTCGCCACGTGGCAATCATTATAGTAATTAAGGAGTAAGATAGCTTTAGTTAGAGGTGTCAAAATCAAACTGGAAAGCTGAATCGAAATTAAAATCAAATTTTTGTACATTTTTCGTTCGATTTGGATAATAAAAAAGTATCTATCTCCTTTATCACTAAACTTCTTTTTAATATTAAAAAAAAAGAAAATTGAAAAATTGAGTTGAATCGAATCCAATCCAATCCAATCTTCGATTTAGATTATGTTGGGCTTGAGTCACAATTCGATTTAAAATTCATGCACTCCGTAAACAACCTTAGTTTTGGTCGCACCGGCACACTTTTAAACCCACTTTTTTGTTTTCATTCTTCCAATTTGTTCCCTCATGTTCCCTCCAGGGGTGTCCCGCTTTAACATTTCTTGGGCACAGCTTGCTTGGAATGGGAATTGTCGGTCTTAACAGACGTCTGAACGATCTGAACATCCCATCCGTTCCGGTGAAAAAGAGGCTTGGACACAGCAGGTGTCCCGTCTGCCAACATTTATTGGACACAGCTTGCTTGCTTGGAAGGGGAATTGTCAGTCTTAACAAACGTCTGAACAGTCTGAAGATCCATCCGTTCTTTTTTTTTTTTTTTCAATAGGCTTCCTTATTGGCACCGGAAGGCGTGATTTTTTCCCACTTATCTTTTTGTATTTTTGTGAGTTTTATGGGATGGCTAAACGATTTCATAATTCTTCCACAAAAATTAGTTCACAGTCATGTTTAGTTAAAGGCATATAACATTGACATCATAAGTAGGATACGCCTATCGAGGTTGTGAGGTCACATTGGTCTCAATAAGCTTTGCGAATTTTTATAAAATTTATCTGGTGTCAATGATTCATCGTTTGAGTTTCACATCTATTTGAATTTGCCTAGCTACTGCTCTCTTAAATGACTTGTGTGAGATCATTCAACTTTAGTGTTGCCTTGCCTAGGCGGTAGCCGATCGCCTAGGTTGTGCCACTCCAGCTATGCCTAGTTTAGGGTCACGCGACCTCAGCAACAACTATGACCAACAAGAACAAAATTACATATTCTAAAGGAATTAAATGCTTCAAAAAGAAAAATTCGCATTCCGATACCATATCAATGACACTTAAAAAATGCCAACGGCCACATTTGAACAATTTACTCAACACAACAAGAAGTTTAAATTAAGTCACTAATCTTAAAAAACCCTATAAATTTTAAGGTCATTTAATACTCTAATTGTTCCCCCCCCAAAAAAAAAAAAAAAAAGAATGCTTAGGCAATAGTTTTCAAAAAATAATTACGAAATATTTTCATCCATGCAAACATCTAGACATTAATTATTACTTTTGATGAAAAAGAATTCTCGAGCTAATTCTTTTAAATGATATGGGTGATTTTTGTCAAAAATGTTTTTCGAATTATTCATCTTTTCATAGAATAAAACGAAATCTTAAATCATTGCCAACCTTTCGTGTTTTTCAAAGCGGAATTGGACGGACTATCATTGCATTCGAGGGGCCGCTCGACGAAGGGGGGAAGCGTCCACATCAATTACTCGTTAGTGTTGTAATCTTCCTTTTATTTATTTTTTTTAAAACCAAAATCGTTTATGCAAATAGTGTTTACTAACATTTTGTAGAAACCCTTTAATCTAGAGGCGAAAAGTGTTGACCAAAACTATTTGCATTTCATCTTCGACTCGAAATTCTTTGCATTCCATTCCTTTGTCATTTTTCCTTCTATTTTAATTTTTTTTTTTTCCATTTTTTCATATTTCCCGTTTATTTTCAATTTTTTCTTTTAATTTTCTGACGTAGCATCACAAGACTACTCCCCCTCATATTCACCTATTGAAAAAATGTTTAAAACGACGCAGCATAAAAAAAAAATAAAATCAAAAAGTCACGTGCATTTCCATCCTTTTGAAATTAACTAAGTTGACCGACAAGCAGAAAGCTGACGAAGGTTAACGAGGTCTGATATTAAATACATGAATTGAAAGTTTTAGAAATGAAGTGGACACAAAGTTAACAACTTTCAGGACTAGTTACGCAATTTTCCCAAATTAAATCTATCAAATTTAGCTGATGTGACCCTCCAACTCAAATCATCGCGTGGCGTTCGCGTTCGACTTTGAAGTTGCATATAAAAAGCCCATATCAGCTTGTGGTTGTGGAGATGGTTGGGATGACAATGACTAGATATCCGACGATATCTTTTCCACTTTGATGTGAGCACAACACCGATAAGAAGCACCAGCTCAGATCAACACATGTTCCTTGCATCTATGGCTCTGCTCGTTTGTCTCTAAAACAGATCCTGCAGATGACTCGAAAACATTCCTAAGTCGACGACCAATTGGTAGCAATATCTATATAAGAAGCAAACGATCCGACTCTGTCATACTAAACATGCGCAGGACGATCCAAGTTCTTAGATGTATCGTGGTCTTGCTCAGTGTCGCAGGTCGGCTGTACAAAGCTGTTCTAGTCGAATTTTCACAGCATTTCGCTGCGAAGTGTTCTGTCTAGCATCTAGTGACTACATGGCTGCAGATTTTTTACTGAAACAAGGACTGTAAAGTAAAAAAAATCTCATCATAATCACCGCGGATCGTGCCATAAGAACACTGACTGCCCACGAGTTTCGTAATCACTTTCTTCCCAAATATGGTATCCGAAGTCCATCTCTGGTCTCGGGTCTTTATTCTTTAAAGATGGGAGGGTGTGTTGAGTTATGTACAAAAAGGATCTCCGCAAAGATCAGGGAGAGAAAAAGGAGAGATAAGGAAACTCGGATCTCAGCGGAAGGCATGGTCATAGTCATGGTACCGGAAATTCTTGTGTATGAAATGAGCCAACCATTTGGATGCCCCGAAGAACACTACGGCCATCACCACGAGTGTAGTCCTTGCTATAGCCGACACCGCATTTTGTTTCGCCACGGCGACAACTCCCGGAGAAGATACAGACAACACCTGCAAGGTGACCTCGAGTGCATTGAGACCTTTGTACGCAACGTTGCAGCTGTGGCAGTTCACCACGTGAGACCAGTACCTGCAAAAATTGCAACCAACTTTCTCCATCAAACTGCTCATTGGCATTAAAGATTGCATTGGAAGTCACTAAGAACTTGATAATTTTCTCTACCACCCCAGATAAGAACCCTAAAGAAGCTAACCAGAATCACTCAACAGTAAACGGGATGGACTGACTTTCCTTTCCCGTTGAGGTAATGGTAATTTTACTAGTGATGGCTTTAGATGTCGTTTTGCTTTGTTATCAGTGCACAAGATTTCAAAAGCTCGAGACAACTAATTAAATCTGAAATGGATCACCTGTCCATCAGCTGTTCTCTTGGAGGAGTAGCGAGGAGAGCACCACTGAACTTGCCCCTCCAATCAACTTGACCGCCGGCGTACTTGTTCAACCACTTCCTGAAACCGACAACAAGAGCATCCGACTTTGTTGGCACGAAACAGGCCTTTTGCCAATTGGAAGAGCCCACCTCGATTATCTTTCGCTCCTGAGAGACATAAGGAAGTTAAGAACCATGATAGTCAGGCGAGTCTAAGCAAATCCTGGGGCTTGGCATGCATTAGGGATTAATTGAAAGCCAGGCATCTTCTATAGCAGTATTCTTACGTTTCAATCAGGAAGATGCTACACGCGCAGATCCTCGATTAGAAGAGACACAAAAGAATAAGCAACATAGGAGAAGGTAAGAAAACCTTCAACAAAAAACTGAGACAACCTAATGACAGTTACATCACTCGTAGTAATCCATTGAATGTTTTTGTACGGCTTGAAGGGCTCCGGCGCCGGACAGTGGTTAGGCGGCATCTGGAGTCCTTCTGGGGGCGTCACCGCCGCCACATCAGACGGCGTAGAGAGTGGAGGAGAGATGACCGGCGAGTGCAGCTTCGGTTGTAGGAATTTGCTTCTTGAGGTTTACAATTTCTGAAATTGCAATGTGCACCCTATATTGTGGAGTCCGTTTCAATTGTACCCCTCCACTATGACTTTCGGCCAAATTCTCATCCAAAATTTCGATCTCATACTCTCCCCATTGGTGGCGTCGGCTGCGGGCGCAAATCCATCCTGCAAATTCGGCAAATTTGCTTTGTGCCCCTGATCTTTTGAAAGTTCATTGCAAAGCCCTTACTTTGATTGTAAAATCAAAAGGAATTAATCATAGTAAGAAGGTCAAAAAAAAAAAAAAAATTAAACTGGTTAATACCCAAAACTATTTTTTTGACTATAAAAAACCCAAATTGGTACACCTATGACAAATTTATCTCAACTGACCATAAAAAAAAAAAATCCCAAATTGGTACATTTATGACAAATTTACCCCAACTTACCATAAAAAAAACCCTAAATTGGTACATTTATAACAAATTTACCCCAAATTCGACACAAAAAACCCCAAACTAGTAAATTTGTGACAAATATACATTCCGCTAAATTGGATTAATATCACAAAAAAATCACAAAAATTGTAAACTATGATAAATGGAGCGTAAAATCTCAAATTGGTATACTAGTCAACCTGTCACGTGTCATTTAACTTAATAATTTGACGGTAAAATTTAACAAAACTAATAGAGAGTAAATTTGTTACAAGTGTACCAGTTTGGAGTAAATTTGTCAAAAGTATACCAATTTGGGGTTTTTGATGGTAAAAAAATAGTTTTTGGTAAATTTGTCACAAATATATCAGTTTAAGGTTTTTTCAGGATATTAACCCAAAAAATATTTAAAAAGTAACAAGGAAACAAACTAGACGATAGAAGGGAAAATGGATAAATAGTAATAATGATAGGTGGCGCCTCTGCCCCTTCACCATGTCAGGAAATTTTTTTTTTAAAAAAAATAACCTATCACATTTTACTTATCTTGAATTCTCTTTCCATCATTGTCGATGCCTATGATGGCAAAGCATGTAATTTAAGGGTGTGTTTAGTTCGGCATTTGGAAAAGTCAAAAGGGGCTAAGATACTATCGTAATCGATAAATTAATGAATCGGTGATCTCCGGCTCCTCAGCATTTCCCTTCAAAGTACCAACTTCTCGGCTAAGAAATCAGCAACATTTCTTAAGGCGCCGGAGTGGGAAATCAAGGAAATCGGCAACATCACATAGCAGTCGATGATGGGTGGAAATTTGCTCACGCTTGAGGCCAGAAAGGGGGTTTTGGACTTCACCACATGGGTGGTGGGTGAATGAGGACAAATGCGGCCACGACATGGACTAAGCACAGGCCACTCTAATTAGGCAAACATCGCAGACATGAGAGACTACGAAAAGCATATTTCCAAGCAATTTGAAAGCAGATCCACCTTTCAATCATTTAAAAAAAAAAGCAGGTCCACCAGAGAACCAGAGAGAGGAACCTGCGGAGAGATACGAAGCGAATGAGCAGTTTAGCAAGTGAGTGCGAGAGATCGAGCGATTGCGAAGATGAAAGCGAACAAGCATGGGAACATTGCGAAGCAAAATGAGCGTTGAGTGAAACAAAAGGAACCAGGAGCAGAGAGAGAAGTAGGGTTTTATTTTTTCAAATGAGGCAAACGTGAACTTTTAATAAGATTTTGAGGACAAAAAAGGCAGCTGGTCAAATTTCATTAATTAATGGAGTAGCATTCTCGTCTTAAGCTTTGCCAAAATCAGGCATTTGGCCAAAGAGGTCTCAAAAAAATTTGCCACACACTCAGAATTTTCATCAAGAGGCTTTGAAAGCCTAAAACTCTTTGGCAATTTAAAGGAACGCACCCTAAGTAGGCCCTGCATGTTGGAAATCCAATTAAAGAAAATAAAAGAAAAAGGAAAGGAAAGAAATTTGCAAAAATCGTTCATATTAGTGATTTTTGGCTAAAATTGACTGGAATGACTATATTAATAACTTGTTAGAAAATATAGGACTAAGTTGATAAATTGTCAGGCGTAGGACAAAATTGACAAAATTAAAATGTTTATGATTGAATTAATCACTGTACAATAGATTTTTGACTTTTTGAATAATTATCCGTCTCAACGATATTGTAATTAAACTTTCCTTATTGATATAGAACCTCCATCTCATGAATTGAGGGATCTCTCTCTATTTGTTATTTATTTATACAATGATGCCAGAAATGCGAAATTCAATTGACCTCCTCCATCTATTTCATAAAATCTTCTTCTTCCATGCCAGTACCTTACTAATGCATGATTATACTTTCCGACCCACAAGCTTAGGAGGTCAAATTTGCTCGCAGTAACAACACATGAATACCGTGTAATGAATAAGCTTATGGACTTTTAGCATTTCGGTGGTATTGCGGCGATTCTTAAATGGAACGATTCATTTGAACCTTGTGTATTGAGTGTACAGCGGCCTTTTCGGCAACTTTTCAGAGCACATTGTTAAGTTGGTCACGTCTCTCAACTCTTTTATTTTACAAAGAAAAAACCGTAATCTTCAATAATTTATTATTGACTTTCGCTTGTGTGGAAAACATTGGTCCCATTTTTTGCTCCTTGTGCGCGAAAGAAAACGAAAACATAAGTTTTTTTGGGGGGGTCAGGCCAGTTTTTGATTCTCATCGCCTGATTTCCCTTTTAACGTCTTCCTCTTTTAATATTCAGAGTCTCTTTTTCTTCCCAACCTCTTTTTTAACTCACGCTCTCTCGGTCTCAACTTTTCAACCTATTAATGCAATGAAACTGGAAAAAGAAAACAAAAAACTTGTTGCTTATTTATTTTATTTTTGGGGTGAAATTATAAATAAATCCAAGACTAAAAGGCTCCTATCTAAATTAAGGAGGTCTCTCGGTCTCAAGTTTTCGACCATTTATTAATTCAACGAAACTGAAGACAGACTCTGCTGATTTTCTTCTCCAAAATTAAGAATCCAAGACTAAAAGAAATAACTTTTACTTGTTATTTATTGATCGAAATGTTACGATGACCGCATTATGACTCTTTCAAGCCTGAAATTCTTGAAATTTTCACGCCAATCAAATATTGACACGTAGAATCACGTATTATGTTTTTATGATTTACTTAAATTTGAATAATATTTTGGATTTTTACGGGAAAGCAACACGAGGTGGGCCTCTAATAATTATGACCACTAAGTTTGTTTATATTTTATGTATTTCAATGTCGACGCAATTAGAACTAAATGCCAAAAAATAAACGAAAAATTTAAGAGTGAAACAAGCAATTTCAAGGACGCATATTGCATCCTCTTGACTCTCTAACTTGTCCCTCGAAAAGCCATCAATGAATTTTAAACAGAAGTAATTTCACATATTTTGGCAAGATGGGGTGGAAATGACATGTGGAAAGTGTTTCCTTGGAAGTAAGTGTTAGAAAATAAGTAAAATTGATTTTGTTTTTATTAGTTTTTTGGCCAGGAGTAAGCATGATGCATGAACTCTTCAAACCAGCAAAGATCGGTGTCTTCAAGAAGCCCACGTTGATCAAGGAAAGGAGCTGGCAACACAAAGGAGAATATAGCATGCATGAAGACAAGTGTGTGGGCCCAACATTTAACACACGAGCTGGACGTGGCAAAGGGTGATGGCATGAGGCATACATGTCATCTCTCTACTTTTGGCTTGTCAACAGTGAGAGACTTCTACATGATGTATGGGACACGAAGACTCACTTTGGAGGACAGCTTGCACCAAAAAACCTTTGCCGCTTCACCAGGCGGTGGTCTTCTCCTTATATATACGTTTACTTGGTACAAGGTATGTAGGGAAAACAGAGATCTCTTCTGAAAAAACAGAGAGAGATCGAGAGAGAGTAAACTTTTCTAACCTGTAGAGAAAAGTTCCTTCTTAGCTTTGTATTGCATCCGACTACATACTAAACATCTTATTGTCTTGTGTCGTTCATCTCTTTTCATTCATCTCCTTTTTTGTTGTATTTTACATGCGAGTTTCCACAAATCTTTATCCTTTTGATTCCAACAATTGATCTCAGAACTAACAATGGCATCCACCAATTCTGTTCAATTGTGACTTCCAAAGTTGAAAACAACTAATCTATCCGGATGAAAGTTCTTTTTAAATCGCAAGATTTTGGAACCTGTTGGAGAATGGTTACACCAAAGTGGCTGATGCGGAAGAATTCAATGCTTTGAGGAAAAAGGAGAAAGAATCGTTGGTGAAACCCCGAAAGAAATATTAGAAATTATCGTATGTAATCTTTCAAGCCATAGAGGAATCGATATTTGAAAAAATATTGAGGGTGGAGACCGCAAAAGTAGTGTGGGATATTTTGCAAAAAACCTATAAAGGCAATGATCGTGTTAGGCCAGTGCGACTCCAAACACTTCGAGGAGATTTTGACTCTTTACGCATGAATGACTCAGAATCTATTTTGGCATACTTTGATCGTGTACAAACCATTGTTTACCAATTGAGGGTTAATGGTGAAGAACTCTAGGATGTACGAGTCGTAGAAAAAATCTTGAGGTCTTTGACTAACATATTTGACTACGTTGTTGCGGCGATCAAAGGAGGCCAAGATATATCAACCATGACGTTAAAGCGGTTGATGGGTTCATTATGCCTGCATGAGCAAAAAATGAATCAAAAGTCCATTGATTCAGACCCGAGCAAGCGCTGCAAAGTCGGGTCACTCACTCAAATCAAGGAGGTTGTTATGGTGCTTGAGGTCATGGTGGAAATCTAAATTTCACTAGAAGGTATAAAATACATGACAAGTCAAAAGTCGAGTGTTTTAAGTTTAACAAATTCGGACATTACAAATCCGAATGCTGAGCAAATATGGGGCACGAGCAGCCAGAACATGTACATGCTGTTGATGCTAATGAGAACGTGGTGTTAGCATGCAAAATGGATGATTCAAGCGCCATGGACGCCAATATTTGGTACCTCAATACTGGGTGCAATAATCACATGTGTGGCCGAAATGAGATATTTTCGAAGTTAGATGATACATTTTGTGGTGAAGTCAACTTCAGAAATAAATAAAAAAATTACCGTGATAGGCAAAGGTAACATTGATATCAACTCTAAAAATGGTACTAATGTTATTGTTGCGGATGTTTATTTTGTGCTGAGACTTTTTTGGAATTTGTTAAGTGTTGCGCAACTTTCTAAAAAAGGCCACAAAGTTAACATTGAAAATGGAGTTTGTACTATTGGAGGTGTAAACAATAAGTTGATCACTACGGCACGGATGACAAAGAATTGGATGTTCCCTCTACCCCTTCAGACGAAGACTCTGTTGAGTTTTCAAGCGATGACAAAAGATAGCAAGTGGCTATGGCATCTTCGATTTGGTCATCTAAATTTTCATGGACTAAAATTACTAGTCCAGAAAAAAGATGGTGACTAGCATGCCTTTGATCGATAGTCCAAATCGTCCATGTGAAGGATGTCTCATTGGAAAAAAAGCATTGAGAATCCTTTCTAGTAGGAAAAGCTAGAAGAGCCAAGCAATCTTTGAAATTGGCACATACGGACATCTGTGGTCTTGTTGATGTGGAATCAATCAAACAAAAAAGGTACACGCTAATTTTTGTCGATGGTTTTACTAGAAAAATATGGGTATATTTCTTGAGAGAAAAATCCGAAGCTTTTAGCAAATTTAAAGAATTCACAGTCTATGTTGAGAAACATGGTGATTTTAATTCAAAGACGTTGAGATCAGATAGTGGTGAAGAATTTACTTTCAATGAATTTGATTAATTCTGTAAAATTCATGGAGTGAAACGTTGGTTGACTACTAGTTATACTCCTCAGCAAAATAGCATAATAGAACAATTTATAAAATAGCGAGGAGTATGCTAAAGGATAAAGCATTACTAAAGAAGTTTTGGACAAAAGCCATTGCTTATGCTGTATTTGTGCTAAACAGATGTCCAATAAGGAGCGTTCTTGGAAGAACTCTAGAAAAGGCTTGGAGTGGCAACAAGCCAAATGTTTCATTCCTACAAGTATTTAGGTTACATATCTCCATATACTAGACTAACGGAGGAAAAAGTTGGATGACAAAAGCCAAAAGTGCATTTTCATTAGCTACTGTGAGGTGATTAAGGGTTATAGGCTATATAATCCAGTCACGGGGAAGGTAATTATTAGCAGGGATGTTCAATTTTTTGAATATGAAGCCTAGGACTAGAACCAAAAGGTTGACCAGAAAAGTAACCCTATTGAAGATGAACCATTGGCAGAAGAGACAGAAAAATCTTCAATTAAAGATCCATCACTTTCACCTAGTAGTTCATCCTCTTCACCAGCAACGACTGTAGAACCGTTGATTCGTCGTTCGCAATGATTGCAGAAGATGCCAATTAAATTCAAGGATTATGTGGTTACAAGAGATTATGATAGTGACAATGATGAAATCACTGATGAAACGATGGTGAACTTTTGTTTATTTGCAAAATGTGACCCCATTTCCTATGATGATGCAATTGTAGATAAGAAGTGGATCCAAGCAATGGATGAAAAAATCCACTCCATTGAAAAGAATGACACATGAGTGCTAACTTTTTTGCCATCTAGTAAGGCTGCGTATGACAAAATTTCTAAAACAGAAATCAATTTCTCAATTTCTATTCCCCGGACAAGTTTCCGAGCAAAGAAACCCGTTTGATAACGACTCAAAATTTCTATTTCTAAAACAGAAATCCGTTTGATAACAGAAAAAATTTTTATATTTCTATGAATCATGATGTCCCCATCCTTTTACCTCACTCTTCTTGGTGCTTGTGATGGTAATATAATTTGATAAAAGTTGGTAAATCACTTTAATTTATATTGGTAATTCGATAGAGTAGTTAGGAACTTCAAAACATTAGCAATTTATGTAAATAAAAGCTAGTAATTAGTATAAAAATGCTAATATGCAAACTATAAAAGATTTGGTATTTTCAAATGCTAATATGCAAATAGTGAATGTATTTATTCTCCTCATTCAAGATTCGGGTTCAAGTCACTACGCTTTTTTGCGCGACTCGCGAACATCATTTTCAGATATAATTGCAATCGTGGAACTATTGTTACTATACTTTTTCTTTTCCATCAGCTCATGGCCATGGTGGTTCGAGATAGAATAGTATCGGATTTTCAGATATAATTGCAACATAAGCGTCGGATTTTCAGATATAATTGCAACATAAGCGTTTTGGTAAACTATGCTGGAACTATTCAGCTGTAGAATGTTCAGCTACAGTTTCACCGAACTTGAGCGCAACTGAAGTTGGACATCTTTCTCATAAACTGCAAAGACTTTTTAAGACTTTAAGTGGAATTGGATTAAATGAATCATGAAACCACATTCGTTACCTTCTAATCATCAGTTTCCAGTGGTGCTTTGCTAAGCACATGATTCAAGCGAAGGTGCCAACAAACTTCCTAGGTCTACCGCTATTAATAAAAATATATATAACTGGCCAAAAAGAAACAAAAATTAACAAAAAAAGGGCAATATTTTTACATTATGGGAACATGTCAAGGGATGCCAGCACCCTCCCTGGCCTTCATACAACCTCTTCTACAGTGGTGCCGATGATCTTGTTAGCATGTTTCAACTCTACGCAGGAATAATTTCCATCTGCATCTGAATCCAAAAGCAAGTCACTCCTAGCTTTAGAGTTTGCACCAGCAAGAAATTGATACAATACATAAGACTTCTACTAAGCAATGTCAACCGGGGATTCAAGAGGAACAAACAAATGGAAATGCAAACCCCTTCAATCCATCCCATATCTGCAATAACACAAGCATAGACAATGAAATAAACATAACAAAGGTCACTGAGGTGTCCTTAAATATCTCATAGTCCAGTGAAAATCAACCAACACCTGCCCTGCCCGCACAACATACACACAAAAATCGACAACCAAAACATGGAGAAAGTTTTCTATGCTATTTAGAATAGTTCCAATAAGAAAACCTAGTCAATCACCATTTATTATGCCGTTCATAAAATCCCAAGTGCCTTGCACCAGTAATAGTACATGAATGCCCATGGGAAGTTCCACAAGCCATACTTGTAATTTGCAAAGCAACAAAATGCAGTCCAAATAGCCATTCTTCACTTTCCTCATAACAAATGGAAATGCAAACCC
Source organism: Eucalyptus microcorys (assembly GCA_014182515.1). Taxonomy (NCBI): domain Eukaryota; kingdom Viridiplantae; phylum Streptophyta; class Magnoliopsida; order Myrtales; family Myrtaceae; genus Eucalyptus; species Eucalyptus microcorys. The sequence goes on from CM024571.1 coordinate 21,756,252, forward strand.
CTTCAATCCATCCCATGTTTCTCATTCAAAACGCGGGCTTCTTACCCTGGTGGCCTCGGCGGCAAAACCCGTCACAACTGAAAGCTGCCCCAAGAACGCGGGCTTCTCGCTTCTCGCTCTCGCCGAGTGAAATCTACCTAAGAACTCGCAGCACAAACACCAACCATTCACAATCGCTCTCACATTCCCCACCCCACCGAGAAACAGAGCAGCCCAGACTCGCAGCACAAACACCAACCCTTCATTTGCAGAGCACAAGCACAGAACAACCAAAAGAGGCGAAAAGGGAAGGATCGATCGAACCTCGTGAGGAATCGAGAGCATAAAGGGGCGATGGCGATTGGAGTTGGGCGACGGCGACTGGAGCTGCGGAATTGAGAGCGGAAGGGGACGCGGACGAATATGGGCGACGGAGACGGGCGACGGCGACGGCGATTGGAGTTGGGCAACGGCAACTGGAGATGGGCGCGGCGACTAGAGATGGGCGACGGCGATGGAGATGGGCAACTGGAGTTGGGTGATGGCGACTAGAGATGGGCGTGGCGACTGGAGATGGGCGCGGCGACTGGAGATGGGCGACTGGAGTTAGTCGACGGCGACTAGAGATGGGCGATGGTGACGGGGATGGGACGGAGGAAGCGGGTCCAATGGGCGACGACGGCCGGGAGCAAATTGGCCGAGTTTGAGGACGGCGACAAATTGGCGAGATGAGCGGCGACGGCGTCGGAGTCGATGGCGAGGATGAACAGTTAGGGTTCGCTAGGGTTTTTGGTTGAGGTGAGGAGAAGGAATGGGAAAGCAAAGGGTAGTGAGGAGAGAAAGGAGTCGACGTCTTGAAGGGAAGAAGGATGGATAAGAAACAATTTCTATTTCTATTTCAGAAATAGAGAAGCGAAAATTTTTAGCTTTTGATTTCTCCTCCAAAACAATTTCTGAAATAGAAATCTGTTTCAAAAATAGAGAAATTAATTTGTGTTATCAAACGGATTTCTGTTCTAAACCTATTCCGAAGAACAGAAAAATAGAGAAATTAAGAAACAGAAATTTTATCATGCGCAGCCTAAGATGCCCGTAGTGTCAAGTGGGTGTACACGACAAAGTATAAACCTAATGGTTGGGTGGATTGTCATAAAGCCAGACTAGTCGTGAAAGGTTACAAGCAAAAGCCAGGTATTGATTACTTTGACGTATTTGTGCCAGTGGCTCAAATGGATACCATTCGCATGATATTAGCACTTGCTTAGAATCGTTGGAAGATCCATCAAATTGATGTGAAATCAACATTTCTTAACGGTTTCCTTGATGGGGAAGTATATGTGGAGAGTATGAGAAGAAAGGGTGTGAAAATCAAGTGTACAAACTAAAGAAAGTATTGTATGGGCTAAAATGGGCACCTCGAGCTTGGTACATCAGGATTGACACATACTTGTTGGAGCATGGTTTTCAAAAGTGCCCATATGAACATACACTAAATCAAGTCAAATCTTGATGGTGATCTTATAATTATATGCCTTTATGTTTTTCTTTTTGGTAAGGTATTATATGCCTTTATGTTGATGACTTGATATTTATAGAATCTGGGAAAAGATGTTTGTAGAATTCAGTTAGGCCATGACTAGTCAGTTTGAGATGATAGATTTGGGATTGATGTCATATTTTCTTGGCCTTAAAGTGAAGCAGACAGATGAAGGCATATTTATCTCACAACGAAATATGTAATGACATTTTGAAGCAACTCAATATGGAATCGCTCAAATCAATTTGATCTCCCTAGCAGAATGGTTGAGTTGAAGAAAGAAGGAACGAGTGAATTGATAAATTCCACTTATTTTAAAAGCATTGTTGGCAATTTAAGATATTTGACTTCCACTAGGTTAGATATTACTTATGGCGTGGGAATTATTACTCGGTTCATGAAGAAACCATACCAATCACATGTGTAGGTGGCAAAAAGAATTCTATGGTATGTCAATGGAACTCATGATCATGGAATTTTATATTCTTACACCGACAATTTCAGCTTAGTGGGGTATACAGACAATGATTGAACAAGTGATATTGAGACACGGAAATGTATTTCTGGATATGCGTTCTTTCTTAGATCAAGAGTAATTTCTTGATCCTAAAAAAAACAAGTCATTGCACTCTTGACAGCTTAAGTTGAATACATAGCAGTAGTTTCGGTAGCATGTCAAGCGATATAGCTTTGTAGGATGCTTTGTTGAACTGATGCACGAACAAAAAGGTCCTATTAAATTGATGTGTGATAACAAGTCGGTAATTGCATTAGCCAAAAACCCTATTTTTCATGGCAGGAGCAAACATATCAACATTAAGTATCACCATATTCATGAGCTGGTCAAAGATGATGAAGTTGAGCTTGATTTTTGAAGATCCAAAGATCAAATTGTAGATATCCTGACAAAATCATTGAAGCTTGGTTCGTTCGAAAAATTGAAGACAATGCTTGGTGTTTTTTATTTTCAAAATCAATTTTAAGGGAGGCTGTTAGAAAATAAGAAAAATTGATTTTGTTTTTATTAGTTTTTCGCCAAGAGTAAGCATGATGCATGAAGTTCTTCAAGCCGCCAAAGATAGGTATCTTCAAGAAGCCCACATTGATCAAGGAAAGGAGTTGGCAACACAAAGGAGAATACAGCATGCATGAAGACATGTGTGGGCTCAACATTTAACACATGAGTTGGACGTGGCAAAGGGTGATGACATGAGGCATACATGCCATCTCTCTACTTTTGACTTGTTAAGACTAAGAGACTTCTGCATGGCGCATGGGACACAAAGACTCACTTAAGAGGATAGCTTCCACTAGAATCCTCAGGCCAGAGAGGGCCTCAAGTCACCAAGTGCAAAGGTAAGCTTCAAATGAAAGGCAACACAGCTAGATAGAGAGAGTAGCTCTTTGTGAGCGACTTATCTCTCCATGATCAAGAAGGGAAGATAGAATAGTTGAGTGTGATTGTATTAGCTAGTTTATTTTGACTCTTTTACATGTGATGTAAGAGTGTTCATTTAAAGTCTTATGTATCGCAATTTAGTATAACGAGTGTTTTGAGTTGTCTATTACATTTCTCTCGTGTAACTATCACATTGCTTCCGCATACCCTACAAGATGTATTAGAGCAAAGGGTCGCATATCCTACTGTTATAGATATTCCACTCATCAAAGTTGACAAGATCTAATCGCCATAAACAAAATCCTCCTTCATAATTGTCTTTTGACATTAGTTTAGTTTGTATAACGAACATGAGCTGGCTTTGGGAAGCATCTTATCTCACAAAGGAAAGGATAGGACATGACATCTTTTGCTCGCATTATATTATGTTCTTGCTAAAGTGGTGGGTATGGATGACTAGTGCTGACGATTGCCTTTGAGGGTCGCCGTAAAAGTTTCTTTTTCATCAGATAACGTTTGCACTACCCTGCATCACTTGCAATCCAAAGATTCAAGATTGACGATCCCATCACCGTCGCCCTACCAAAATGCTAATAGTTCGGAAATTTCTTCAAACGAGATAGGTTATAATTAGGCAATGCGACGTGCTTGTATTGTTTTGTATATGAAGAAAGCTTTTGGATGTTTTTGCTTGAAAAGAAGTTGTGATACGATATGCTTGAATTCACAACTTTCTCTGTTCATCTCATACATGACATGAATAAAGAGGGAAAGCTCACATTCTCACTTTAGGCCTTAAGGATGAATCATATCCTTGGTTTCTAGTTTAAATGTCCATATGTGATTTATGAATTATACTCCTAAATCTTTGTTTAATGTCTAAGTTAATTATTTCACGATTATGTTTTTTCATCGGTTAACTTAACAGAAGGGTATTGCCCAAATTTAAATCTCAACTAGTTCATGGAAAATTTTGACTAAACAAGAATTTCAACAGGGTTTTTGAGTTTGCGAGAGATAATTTCTTTTTCACTCACAAGTTCACAACGTATTCGCTCTACATGATTAATAGACCCTTTTCTCTCTCTTGCCTCGGTCTTGATAGGTGGCATCAGATGCCACCGCACCAAACTCGTGGACGAGTTAAGCAAATCCAGATTCATGGATATAAAATGATCATGGTCATTTTAAATAGTCTAAAACTCTCGTACAATTTACTTTAGTTATCCAAATATTTGGATAATTTTAGATTTCTTTGTCTATGTTGAAGATTATTTTAGTCAAATGCAGCAACTCGGCGATTTTGCTAACGTAAGAAAATGAGATTGATTAAAAAGAGAGGAATAAAGGGACTCGGCGCTGGGTGTGATGGAATTTAGTAATAGTAATCTTTATAGTGAATCCTTGTCGTTGTCGCGGTGACAGATTGCTTGATTTGAGCTCTTGATCATGGTCACTCAACTGGTAATCGTGAGAATGGTTATGAATCATAAAATTTGTATTATTATAGGTATTTTATTGGTTTTCTTCACTTTTAGTACTTTCTTTATTTTATTTTTATCGTATAAGGATCTCTCGATCATCCTATTAGGCTACAAAACTTGGTCGCCTAGATTTCTAATCAGAATAAGACTAAATAGGATATGATATAAAATCTAGGGAATTTTGTTATATCTTATCCATTATTTGGTGATTTGCAATTAGATATATTCACATCATATTATATATATTATTTGGTATATGCGCTTATAGTAAAAATCTCTCGCGACACTCTTGTCTACTTAATTTTTTTAATTATTTTTTAATTTTACTATCTTTTTAAATTAATTTCTTTTTTATTTCTTTCTTCCCCTTCCATCATTTTCTTAAAAATTTTATTAAATGGAAAATTGCACTAATATACCTAAAATATGTTATAAATATATATTGAATATATATATTGAATATTATAAAATAGAATTAAATTTGAATATATAAATAAAATAAGATTATATTATAAAACTAAATTTGTATCTTTCGTTATTTTGAATTTCTTATATTAGAATTCAAATATTATTTATTAATTTGTTAATTTAAGAAATTTGTTATTTGAGAAAAAAAATTTCCTATTATGCATATTAGAAATCATATCTGTCTTTATCTCACCTTCCTATGAAATAATTTTATTTGGTTTATATCTCATTTATATGCGACTTTATCCTATCTTGAGCAAGACGTAGCATATAATAAGTTTTATCCTATCTTGAATTTTATATTGACTGCCAAACACAATCTTAAGGGATATTTTCCTTCCAAATTTTCAAGGGAAACCAGCTAAGCAATTTACCCATTCCCTTGGCAAATTGAAAGGCTGGCAGGGCACCGACTCTTTTTAAGAGGGACGGTACCGCTAGAACACTCGCAAAAACCAAAACGTTTCCTAAGCTGCTCGGTTCTACCTGAATTCAGAAGAAACAAAACTTCCGGTCCATGGAGAACTATTTACCAGGTTAAGGATCCCCATGAATCAGCAAAGACTCCCAGAGCTTCATGGATGTATTGTCCAATGGAAGGTTGGCAAACGGTGGGGAGAAAACGAAAGCTGCACCAGAAGCTTTGCTTGCTTTAACCTGTTCTCTGCAATGCCCACGAATATGGAGAAAATCATTACGTTTTTTTGTCTGTCTCGAATCTTTTTCTCGTTTCGTCCTTGTGATCTCCTGCCCATTCAAGGCAATTGATCTCGAAGTAAGAAGGCAAGAGGGTTAAAAAGGACGATGATATCTTCAGTACTGATCTCTCTAATTTGATCTTCCAGCAAATGGATCTCGTCACCAATTTCATGGTGCAATTTGTCCTGTTTTTATTGCCCAATATAAATCTCGAAGAATACACTCCCCGACAAAAGTAGATGTTCTATCGAAAACTAGATTATAAAAAGGAAAATTAAATGCTTAGAAATTTATGTTCCTCGATTGCACATAGCTGCTTCTAAACTTTTTGTGCTCAGGCCGTAACAGTTGATTCTCTTTTAATGTTGTTCGGGAGAAATCTAAACACGAGCTTTTGTTTCTTCCCTTGCATGGTATACATTATTCATCAAATCCACTGACGTCCATGGTGCCGCACAAGCGCTGTTGAGACTGTGCCTTATCTGAGAAGTCTTCAAGGTTCGTATGCGTTTCTCTGAAATGGAGCAAATATCAACTCGGCGGACCTACGGACGGTGCCAACAGCTAAGCCCAGCTTGCAATAGAAAGTTCATCAGTAGGCATCTTGGACCTCCCGACGCTTTCCAGGCATGCGAGTTCCAGATCTACTTTAGTTGGTAATGTGGACTTCGGGGGGGTTTTGGCAGAGAATCACCGGTCCCTGAAAGAGAAGGATTTGCTCAGGTTGCATTGCTGAATGACCAGTGCCTATCTATACACAAAATGCATCTCATTAATTGTCGATTATAATCGAGTGTTAGTCAATTACTTGGAAAGCTCAATTGAGCAGTCCACAACCTACTCGATTTGTCCGAATTCTTGATCAAAAATTTCATCTATGAAAATATCGATTATACTAGCCATGAAAATGAAACTTGTTGGCTAGTGATGCGATTGAATCACTCGTAAGTAACTAATGGTTGAGTGAATGTCGAATTTAAGTTTAGCACAAATTTGTTTCACATATTCTGGAGTCAAAATCAGTCAAAAATATCCCCCTCCGTATTTGCCTTCAATACTGACCCTCCCTCTGCCTACCCCTCAATCTTTTTTGGTAAGATGCACCCCCTCAATCTTTACCCTCTGTACTATTCTCTTTTTCCCTCGCTTGCTCTATTAGACACAATATATACTTATCTGGTAAATTGAAATTTGGCTAGCACAATGAAAAAGTTGTTCTATGTAAATTTTTAAATAAATGTCAATGTTGAATAGTTAGAAATGATCATGATTTTGACTTTTGAGTTTACTTAGATTGCTTTGGCTCAAGTTGAATTTATCGATGCTTTAAGTTGTATAAATAAGGATTCAAGTGTTAATTTTGGTAATTGTATTCATTTTGTTAAATGATGAATATATATTTTTCATGACTATAAGTGTGAAAAATGTTCGAACTAATCTTTTTACATGGAATTTAAAATATTTCATGTAAATAATGCTTTCAATAATGCTCTTTTCAATTCCCTAACATTTTTCTATTTTCTTTTATATTTAATCTATTCCTTGAAAAATCTTTAGATTTTATATTATTAATTATCTTAAATTTTTCTTTATATTTATGTAATATATGTATTGTCGAATATTACTCATTCAATTCAAGTTATCTCTGACTTGACTGGAAATAACACAAAAAAAAAAAATTATGCGTGCCAAATAACATCGGGGAAAGCAACGGTGAAATGCTCAAGAAATTTAAAGAATGCAATGACATTCCGCACAAAACAAATCCGTATCTTGCCCAATTTGTTGCCACGCAATGGAGTATAGAGACGGATAAGTCCGAATCTCCAACTTTTCAAGACTAATGCAGCTAATGGAAGTGGTTTTTTGCTATATAACAACACCGTGAACGTAAAATTGAAGCAAGTAAGTGAAGTACTTAGATGACATGGCTCAACTATTATATACCTATGATTGCTCAGATCATAACTCAGAGACTTTATATATCTTTGCTCTTCTTCTCATATTCATTTAAATCTTATTCGACCAACGAATATCTAAGATTTTCACTCGTTAGCAAACTAAATGCACCAATCCTGTTTTCTAATTAGATATTTACAATACATGGACTCTAAATAGAAAAATCTTATTTGCAGATTCTGAGGTAAGGTCTTCCAAACGGTCACCATTTTACACCTAGCTCCAAATTTTGAGATCTTATATTTTTATGGTTATTGATCTCAAGTTCTTTTGATCTTACATTTTTATAACTATTGATCTCAAGTTCTTTCGATCTTATATTTCAACGCGCCGCACTATCCTAATCGGTGATTTACGATGCATGTTTTTCGAATAGATAATGTTGTTTGCAAATTGAAAAGTTGATATTTTCTGATGATGGCCACCATTTCAAAGCTAGCTCGAAATTGTAGATAATACTTTCTGGATTATTATGCCAAATCAATTAATCATTTTCTTTGGTCAAATCAGTTTATCATTGATTAGGGTCATCACTATGTTCTTTAATATTCATCTGACATGGGAATGGAATGGTGCATGCATGCACTGGCATGCTTTATCGTGCAAAATCAAGCTTCTAATTCCATTTCGAGAACGGCCAAGGGGTACTCCATCTTGCACTCTCGAATGGAAACTGCGTGACCATTGTCAGGACACAAGGCAAGCATTGCCCTGCATCTTTTCACCGGAAAGGACAGTCAAACGTTTAGACTGACAATATGTGCAAATCTCTGCGCAAATTCCGATTCCGGGCCAGCTGTGTCCAAGAAATGTTGGTAGACAGAGACACCTGTTGAGGGAAAATGATGGAACAAATTGAAAGAGTGAAAAAAAAAAAAAAAAAAGGCGGGTTAAAGTGTGCTGGTGTAAGTAAAATTACGGGTGTTTACGGTTCGGATTTTCTGAAAAATTCAAACTAAACCAAACTGTTTGACTGTGTATTAATTTTAAATTGAATTGCATCTCGAACCGAATGTAATCCAAACCGAACACTCGATTTGGGTCAATTTTTGAGTTTTTCTTTTACTTAATATTAAGAATAGGTGTAATGACGAAGGAGAGAGATCATGCAAATTATAAAATCAAAAGGATGTGCGACTTTCAATTTGGTTTGGTTAACCAACCGAACTGAAATTATCTAAACTGGTGAAAATAGTTATTTTTTTATTATCCAAACTAAAACTCAAACTGAACCAAAAATACATGAAAATTTAATTAGGGTCTAATTTCGGTTTGGTTTTCCAATTTGATTCTCACACCCTTAATTAAAACTATCTTAATCCCTAATTATGTTATGAACTTGGCGACACACATGAATTATATTTAGCTTATTGATATGTTAGTATTTAGAATTTCAATCTTTAAATTTTACATTATTAATTATCTTGAGATTTTCTTATTATAATATATATAACATATAATATTATTCATTTGATTCAAGTTATCTTTGACTTTATTTGAAGTACCGAAAAAAAGAGGTAATGGTGAAATGCTCAAGAAATTTAAAGAATGCTGGAACATTAGTTAGAAGGCTAATGCAATGTACGAGATCTTGGTCGTCCCACATATATTTTTTCCGTTAAAGTTGTGTAGATTTTTTGGAAAAAAAAAAAGATTAAAGAATAATAGAGTGGTAGTCTCCCACAAGCGCTAGTACTCTAAAATCGAAACATAGATTTTTTGATGAAGATTTGTTTGACAATAATTATGCCACCTAAGATATGTTTGATAGTACTTATGATACATAGATTTGTTTGTAATTTCTAATCAAATTGCTTCATATAAACATCGTGGGTGCCAAATGATATCAGTTCATGCAAGATGGACCCTCCTAGCAAAATATGGAACTTTAATTAAAGTGAGAAATGTATTGGAAGTGTTAAAACTTGTTATGTAAGTGTAATCGAATCTTAAAATTTTCAAAAAATGTAATCAAGTTCTAAAACCTATCACAAAAGTACAATCGAATCATAAAACTTTCATAAAGTGCAAACCAATGCTTAAACTTGTCGAATGGATCTAATTAAGTCTTTCTATTGATTTCATCATTTCAGAATTTTAGGACTTGATTACACTTTCGTAACAAGTTTTAAAACTCGATTATACTTACATGACAAGTTTTAGAACTTGATTACATTTTTTGAAAATGTTAGAACTCAATTATACTCTCGTGACAAATTTTAGAACTTCTAATGCACTTTACCCTTAATTAAATGGGTTTCTTTTTATCACTATCAAAGTGCCCGCATTTTTTTTTTCATGTTGTTGCAAAATAATGAATTTTGTGCGATGGGTTTTCAATAATTCATCACGCTGAAATAATAAAAAGTAATTTAAAAGATACAAAATGCTCAAGATTGATCTACAGTAATATTTCAATTCATAGTTTGAGATTCCATCGATGCTCATGATAACCAATCAAACTTAGACCAACTCTAAAATCGTAAATTTATAATGTTTTGATTGATTTTGGACGAATTGAGAGAGTATAACCAAAGTTTAGAAAAGGAAGAAAAAAACAAAAATCGGAGCATATCCTCTGTTCTTTTGTTTTCGCTTTTTTCACTATTCATAAGACGCCTTTTGCCCTTTATTTTCCCCTGTGCTCAGTTCTGCATTGGCCTCTCTCTCTTCCCTCGTTCTCTTTCTTCTCCTGCAGAGACAACTCTGCTATCCTCCTCCTCCTCCTTCAGGCCCTCTCACTCTCTCTCTCCCCCACCTCCTCTGCTGCTCTCACGCCTCTCTCTTTCGATGCTGAGGGAGGAAACGCTGTTCTCAATGAGCCAGGAAGAGCTCGAAACCGTGGCCCGCAACTTGAGGGCTTCCATCGGTGGCTTCTTCTGGCCACTGTTGGGGCAAGTGGCGGGCCTGCACGTCGTGGGGCTCGCGTGCGTGCTGGTGTTTGTGTCTCCGTCCGAGCTGCACTGCTTGGTTACTTGGAAGGTGGTGGCGCTGGTATTCATGACTGCCGGCCTCCACCTCGTCAGCTTTGTCATGCTCATGCTGCGCCTCATGCGGAGGTACGCGGAACTGGAGGCCGTGGAGGGCCTGCTGAGGCGGCCATTAGCGGAAGTAGAGGGCGGCGCCGGGAGGAGGGGAGGCCGCAGTAGGCGGGCCCTGTGCGCCACCCTCGCCGTGGGGTACTTCGTCATCTTCACTGTCACCACTGCTTGCATCTCTTGGTTGTTGGCTTGCCCCGACCGCTGAGATGAAAGTGTCAAAAATGCCTGGCACAACTGTCATCTGGGAAAAAAATATAGTTCTGTAATGTCTTTAGCTTGGTTAGGGAAGATGATGCACAAGTTTTATGTTCTGCTTTCAATCAAATGTAGATGCGGATGCGTATTTATGTTTTGGTTTCAACGAAACCCAGTGGTTTTTTTATGTTTTTGATTTCAATTGAAAATGGCTTCTTCATCGCATTTGACATGATTTATTCTTGTTATGGAAGATTTGACTGCTGAAGGGCGAGAACGGGGCACTTCTCAATGACTGAGGAGTTAAATTTTTGGGGTGTAATTTGTGGAAATGGGCTCGTGGCAAGCATAAGAGGTTTAGGACGCCGGTTAAATTAGAACGTTGAGAACTGAGGGACGGCCGACATCCACTCAATTGATACAAAGAAATCAACCATTTTTCATGAAATAGTCCCCCGATTCACGAGGAAAAATTGTATGAGGCAACTACTATCAGTAAACGATACATTTAGAACCACTTTTTCGCCCACTTTTTTTTATGAGGTGAAAATATAAGTTTGGATTGCTAGGGTCTGACTTTCAAATAAGAAGAAAATGCTACTTTCTACAGGCAAGTAAATCGAATTATCTGTCTCCAATTATAACTCTAAAGATATTGGTGAACAAGATTCATTTCCATTATTAAAAAATTAATAGCTCGACACAAAGCTCAACCAAAAGAAACCAAAGACTAATTATACGAGAACACAATTTTTAGCTCTTTCAATGCAGCTGTACGTGTTATTTCAATACTCCTATTAGTGGAAAACTTACTGCACGCATGATAAATCTTGTATCAAAGTTGTTGATTAGCACTTCTCTTATTGCCTTCAATAAGATGAGGTACTGTCTAAGGCATCATTCGTGGACGTGTGAAGAAGAAAATCAATTACCAAGGCAAGAACAAACCAAAGCAAAGAGCGAGTAGACCCATTAAACGGGTGGGTCGGGTCAAGTCCGGTTTGGGTCGGGTCATAAATGGTCCGACCCAAATCGACCCATTTAACCCGTTTATGACCCATTTATTGCAGCGCAAAATTTTTGACTCATAGGACCCGACCCGACCCGTACTCAACCCATACCCGATCCATTTAACGAAACATAAAAAAACTTATATATATTTTAAAAATGGTATTGCTAAAATGTTGTTATACAACACAAATTTAATGGACAATTTTTATAATTTTTAAAATAATTATTTTTAAAAAAATCAATTATTTTTTATTTTTATTTTTTTAATTATTTTTAATTATTTTTATTTTTATTTTTGAGAATATAATTTTTAATTTTCTTTTTCTTTTTTTTTTTTTTTTTTTTTTCTTCTTCTTCTTCTTCTTTGGCCGGTCGTCCGACTACGACAACAAACGGTGACCGACCACAGGCGAGCCACGAGCTCGCCCGACATGCTGACACTCGGCGAGCTCGCCCGGCTCGCTGACATCGGCGAGTTCTGGCAAGGCTCGAGCCTCGTTGAATGTTGGCGAGGCCTCCGCCTTGCTAGATCCGGTGAGCTCGAGCTCGCCCCTCACCGGATCTAGCGAGGCTCGGGCCTCGGAGGCCTCACTAGACGTTGGCGAGTTTGAGCCTCGCTAGATCCGGCGAGCTCGAGGCTCGCCTGGTCGGTCACCGTGCCAGCCACCGGAAGAAGAAAGAAGAAAGAAAAAAAAAAAAAAAAAAGAAAAAGAAAATAAAAAACAATTAAAATAAAAATAATTATAATTTCGATTTTTATAAATAAAAAATATATATTTTTTTTTGGAAAAGTTAAAGAGGGAAGACGGAGTTGGGTGGTTTTGGTTGAAAATGAATTATAAATCCAACTTATTTAAGATTCACTTAAGACCCACACATCTTAAGTCTTTAAGTCCTTTTATCTAGTCTCTTCAAAAAATAAGTGAATACCCATTTATGACCAGACGGGAATAATGACCATGATCATTTTATATCCATGAATTCGGATTTGCTTAACTTGTCCACGAGTATCGTGCGGTGGCATCTGATGCCACCTATCAAGACCGAGGCAAGAGAGAGAAAAGGGTCTATTAATCATGCAGAGCGAATACGTTGTGATCACGGCTACCCTCAATGTCGGGCCTAAGCAATTAACAGTCATGGTGGATTTGATCCATGTAGTCCCTAAGCCAGATAAGTATTTACCCATGCAGTCCACGTGGAATATAAGGTCGTCTAGGCACGCACGCACTCTCTTTTTTTCTCATCCCGAAGGCTTTCTTTTGCCAGTTACTAGAATCTCCACCGGCCGGCTGTGTGTGTAGAGTCCTCACGATATCAATTACTTGTCGAACCCCACGATCCAGCCGACTAAGGTTTGATCAAGTACCGGCCTGATTCCCAGTCTGGTTCATGATCCTATGCCGTGTTTGCAGCTGAAACCGCCCACAATTTGGCCAAACCGGCCCACTCGATTTCAACTGAATCGGCATGAACGATGTGGACCTGTCCGTGATCCTATGCCATTTCTCGTATCCCAGTTGCAGGTCGTGGTAAGTAGCCATTTTTGCCTGAGCACGACAGCTCGGAATCCTTAACTTACTAGCAGACTTGTGCATTGTAAAGGATTTTCGTCTAAGTTAATACAATTATAGAAGCAAGTATCACGGACTGGAGTGATACAAGGATTCTCTTGTACTCATGTACTCTTGTAAGTGAAACTTAGGGTTATTGGGTGAAGAGTGAGTGATGTAGAGGGGATGATGCAACTAGTCTTGAGAGTGGCATCAGGATAGTTGATAGTCAGAGTTTTATGACAAAAAGAATATATTTCTACTGAGATTTGAATACTAGATTAACCTTCTATGCACAAACTAGTTGGGAGCTGATATAGCTCTCCTAATGAGGCCATGGCAAGTCGAAACTGATTGTTGTGCCTAAAGTATTTTGCGTGTCTCACTCGATGGATTAAACACCCGAGCAAAACTAGGCATGATACAATCTGGTACAAGGATATTATTCAATGTATTGTTGTTAGGAACAACTATAGAAAGAAGATTGGCTAGGTATTCTCCACTCACCAAGTGCCACACGGGTTATTCCATGGCTAAGGAATTGCCAACCTATGACACAAAACTACCACTTTAAGCAGATTTCAGAGAAAATTCGGTGGTAAATTTCAGAGAAAACTCTCTCACAAGTTATTAGTAGTTAAAGCTATTGGTTTTCAAAATTACTCAAGTACTTATACTTATTTTTCCTATCTTAGGCTTTGTTTGTTTTGCTGAAAACATTTTCTTCATTTTTCAATGTTTGATTTGCTTAAAATAATAAGTTAATGAAAAATGTTTTCCTAATCAACATATAATTGAAGATAATTTTTCAAAATATGACTAAGCATCTGTGCATGGGCATGGAAACCCCAACGCTAGTCCCAAGCATTGAGGCTCGAGTTCATTAAGGCTGGGCTTGGAACCTGGATGCCCATGCCTCGGCCCCTAACACCTACACCTAGGTCTATTGAGGTCAAGCTTAGGACCCTGGTGCCCGAACTCAAATCCCCAACACCACTCGTGTCCATAAAAGATGTGCCTTGGGCTCCAATGCTCATGCTTAGGTCCATCGAGGTTGCACTAGAACCTAGGTGATCGTGCCCTAATCCCTAGGTCAAAGTCTAATGAGGCCGGACCGTGGACCCTAGTGCCCATACCCTATTTATCGATTACCCATGCGTAAGTTATTAGCACTTGAATAGTATGTGTCTATTTAAGAGAATCAAATCAAATTTTCCATACCAAATGACGAAAAATATTTTCCAATTCATATTCATGTTGCAACCAAACACTGGAAAATATTCAATATTGTCATTTTTTGGAAAATATTTTCCAAAAATGTCACATTTTTCGTAAAATAAAAGGAACTTTATACTCCAAATGTTTTATTGAAAATGAATAATTTGGAAAGCATTTTTCTAAATAAGATCGTTTATAACACTTGAAATAATTTGTTAATAAAAAATATTTTCATTATTGACAACAATTTACATTTGAATATTTTCGTGAACGATGAAAACATTATTCATGCATTCATTTTTGTAAGAGACATGATTGATCATTTTTAGGAAAATATTTATCAAATCATTCATTTTTCATGAAACAAATGGAACATTTACTTAACAATAAAAATGTGAAGTCAATAAAAAAAAAATGACAAATGGACTGAAAAGATAAGCAAACACATAGGGCCCAAAGCGAGCCACACCTCGACCTCCTACAACCAAAGCGACAACCACCATCACAATTTCAAGGACGCACCATCACCCTCGGAGGTCTATCTCCGGTTCGAGATAGAGGGCACAACCCTACTTTCAAGCTCGCGTGACTTCCAACTCAATCTCAGGTGACCTTGAAATTTTGGATAAACTCCCAATGTATTTTAAAGAGGACAAAACGTTCTGCGTAAACTAATTCGTGTATTTCACTGTCTAGACTAAATATCCTCTACATACACAAGTTCATATGTGGATAATGTTAACATTAGGACATATATGTTAGTGCAGAGCTTAGTTTGCAATTGGCAAACAAGATATTGAACAAGCGAGGGTCGCGAGAAGGTGGAGGTGCTTGGAAGGACCAAATAGAAGAAGAATAACTTGGAGAACATGAGTAAATCAATATGCGAACCTACCACCAAAAGTTTTATGTGAAGCCCATGACTCTCTCTCTCTCTTCATAACATATAGCTAATAACACGACAGAAGACCGACCCCTGAAGTCGTAGGTCTTTATAATAACAAAAAAAAGTCGTAGGTTTCTTCTTTCATTACTCATGAAAACAACTAACTATGATGTAAGAGATATTCCTCTCCTCAAAGTCGACAAAGTCTAATCGCCATAAACAAAAGTCCTCCAACTTCAGAATTGTATATGGACATCAGTCTAGTTAATGCAACGAACATAGGCGGCTGTGGGAAGCATCTTATCTTACAAAGAAAAGGACATGACATCTTCTGCCTGCATTATATTTTGTTCTTGGTGAGGATGCACGATTATTGCTAATGATTCCCTTCATAAAAGTTTCGATTTCATCTCAAAATGTTTGCATCAAACCATAACTATTCTGCACCACATGTGATCCGAAGATTCAAGATCAGCAATCTTATCATCGTAACTCTACCAAGATACTAACAATCAGAAAGTCTCTTCACATAAGATAGATTATAGTTAAGCTACGCAATGTGCCTATATCGTTTTGTATATGAAGAAAGCTTCTGGAGGTTTTTCGCTTGAAAAGAAGTTGTGACATGATATGCTTGAATTCACAGCTTTCTTTGTTCATCTCATGCATGAGATGAACAAAGAGGTAAGTTCACATTGTCACTTCAGGCCTCAAGGACGATTCATATCCTTGGTTTCAAGGAGAATGTCTACATGTGATTTATGAATTAAACTCCTACAGCTTTGTATTTTTTTTTTTTGGAGGGCTGGCATAAAATGTCTATGTAAACCATTTTAAATGTGGATTATCCTTCTTCAAAGCATCAACCATTAAGTTTTCACTGGTTAACTTAACAGAAGGGTATTGCCCAAGTTTAAATCTCAACTATTATATGGAAAACTTTGGCTAAACAAGAAGTTAAAAGGGTGTTTGAGTTTATGAGAGAGAATTTCTTTTTCGGTCCCGACATTCTCGCTCTGCATGATCTATACTTTTGTCTCTCTGGCCACCGGTTTTGATAGATGCCATCGCACCAAACTCATGTGGATGAGATTAGGAAATCCAGATTCGTGGATATAAAATGATCATGGTCAATACGTCTCCCCTCTTCTGACCAAAAAAAAAAAAAAATACGTCTCCCCTCAATGTGGGGCCTACACAATTAACGGTTGCAGTGGATTCATTTCACTTGGACCCTGCATCCAAATACTTATTTATACATATTGTCCATACGGAATATAAGATCGTGTAAGTATGTGCACGGGCTCTTTTTCTTGTCCAGGAGGCTTTCTTTAGCCAATTACTAGAATCTCAATTGGCCGGCTCTATGTTTAGAGTCCTCGTAATATTAATTGCCTGTCGAACCCGCGATTTGGTCGAATAAGGTTTCTTCTTAGCAAGAGAGAAGGTCACTACTCTATTGGAGGGGCAACTTTTCAAATGAGAGAATATGAAGAATTCCTCGTCAACTCTCAAATATCATTACCCTTCTTTTGCTTCTTTTCCATGGCACTTAGTGCTTGTTCTCCTAATAAATTAGATGCACCAACATGTCGGTTAATGTGCTCGTTGACCTATATATATATACACATACTTTCATGATTAGGGTTTTGGTCAAGGAACCTTGTCCACTAGCTAACGATGTTCGCTATTCTATTCGAATAAAAACAAAGAGAAATAGGACATCCAAGACAGTGGAGGCACGGAAGCAATAAATGATGGTGCTCGAGGATCATGTGAATCGATCGCTACTCTCCATGAACGAAACGTACGATAAGTTTTTCATGCGATCTGAGGGAGGTTTCGAGCAGTCGACATCGTACCATTGCGTACAGATAAAACACATCTGTTCCTTTTCCATGTCGATCTCATTTAAGGGTCTGCATTAGATTAAGGGAAGATCGCTCTGACATTCTTGAAAGTTTCATGTGACCTTGATGATCAAGCTTTCGATTTCAGAAAATAGTGTTTGGGTCCGAATTTTGCGATACGTCCATGATTTCATATCTCCCATGTGATGACTGTAGTCTTAAAAAAAAGGAGAATAGAAATCAAGGGGAGAGCTTATGACAAACTGTTGATCGAAGCATCTATTGGTAAACGCATGACGAGATCCTAATGAACTCCATGTGACATCTTGGTCAACACGCGATTGGGCACCGCTACTGATGATTTGAATCATTTAAGTAATCAGTAGTTGGATTATTCGTAGCAGTGAATAAATCCTTTCATTGGCACCGCACAAACAGAAGATTCGGCTGAGTTAGGAGCCACGAGTCGTGGCTTTATTCAAATTGAGTACATAGCTATTTAGATTAAAAGAGGATGATTACATAATTTGTCCTAGATCTATGGCACGGAAGTCAATTTTGTCCTAAATTTTTCAATTTTGTTAATGTAGTTTCTAATTCCTTGTGCAAAACTTTGGTGTAGATCTTTCAGCCAATTGCTACTAAAAATCTTTGACGTGGTGTTCAGGCATATCCTTATGAATGATGCAACCTTCGATCAAATAAGAGCAACAATGAATAAATAGATAAAACTCATCCTTTGATTTTTTTATTTATAGCTATTTTGCCAAGAAATATACAACGAATCCATTTCAAATTTATAGAATATCCATTCAATTTGGTCATGTCAAGACTCTAAAGTCTTGTTTGGATCCTTACATAAGGAGGATGAGTGAGGATGCATGTGCAGCTCCCGCAAATATCGGCCACGCCTTTCGTCTTTAGTTAATGTCGAATGTTGTTACTCAATTCACTATTCCCCCGGTCAAGGCTTTACATCAAGTGGAAAATCGAGCTACGCTTGTCTCACAAAGGAGGGGAGAAGAGTTGATAAAAAAAGTGGCGAACGGGCGTGTAAGGCGTGGGACTCCACCTAGTAATCTTGCTTGGGATTTTCTCGAGTTGTTCAGATCGACCGTTGAATTCGATTAAGAAAGATGCCAGAAGGTCTCGCTTGTTCAGGGTCGATCTTGGATTCACCTCCTAAAGGTCCTCACGCATTCCGAGAACAATTAGAGCTGAAGTTGCCCAGCAAAACTTCAAAAATGATGTCGTTCCATTTCTAAACGCATAGATTACTCCTCCGAGCATAAATTTTCACGAATCTCTGATTAATGACCTGATGAAAAGAAACGGGAAGCTGACTTCACATGACCGTAAAAAGGGCACTCGGGATGCCAGTTTTCCGGACAAGGCATGGCCCATGAACGCGTCATGTGCAATCTCTTTAACTAACAGCAACTACTAATAATCATTAGATGAAAAAGCTTAAGGATGAAAAGGCGCGCCACTCGTGCGTGCGCGCCCACAACACGCGGCATTTGCACTTATGCACGGCTGTATCCTCGCACGCCGGAGCCTTGAGTTCGCTGTAAAGCTTGAATGAGTCTAGGAGAATTATCCAGAGAGAACTAAGGACAGCAACTCGCAAGCATCATGTAGAAACAGCTAAGGCGGCCAAAAAGAGATGACTGAAAAGGTTCTTCTTCTCTTAAAGAAACGAGAGAGAGAGAGAGAGAGAGAGAGCAGTTCAGCTTAGTTTAAGCTGGGTTGGTTTGCCACATGCAGGCCACCTTTTTTAACCTAATCTCAGAAGATCCTGAATTTGAGGCAATAAGTTTCCTGCTCGTTCTTAGTTTCGGTGCCCAAAGGAGGGAGGAAGGAAAAAAAAATAGTCAAGAGGCTCGCCACGCTTGAAGAGAAGAGTGCAAATTCCAATAGGGAATGGCAAGACTTCATTATAAAACCTTTCTTTACAAATTCCCAGAAAACTGATGATGCTAGTGATGAAAAGTCAGATTAGAAAAAAGGGTTATATTTCATCGCCCCACAACTCCCCC
This sequence comes from Eucalyptus microcorys, assembly GCA_014182515.1. Lineage (NCBI taxonomy): Eukaryota > Viridiplantae > Streptophyta > Magnoliopsida > Myrtales > Myrtaceae > Eucalyptus > Eucalyptus microcorys. The sequence goes on from CM024571.1 coordinate 21,775,570, forward strand.
ATGTGCCCAGATGGGACCATGTGATGACATTTTTTTTTTTTCCTTCTACTCAAGCTAGCAGAATCTCAAGAACTCCAAAATCACATAAATAATATTTTCAACCCAGAAAAAAAGAATCGGGGGATTAGAATACCCTTTTGCGCATGCTGTCAATTAATTAGGTCCAAATTGCGCAGCTAATTGCGGCTTACGTCTCAAATTATTACTTTGCATTTCTTTTTTTTGGTTTTTTTTCTTCCTTTTTTTTTTGGCTTTTGGTTAGAGGCGGAGAAAAGGCAGCACATGACACTGGTTTTTGCTTCAAAGCGACTGTAAAGCATGGACGTCTGCAATATGGTAATGCCGCCTCTCGTTTCGTTGAGTTGGAGCATCTGTCTAGGAATATAAGCGACCAAAAAGAGGCCCCTCATCCGCTGAAACTTTAGTGTGGATTCCTCTTGCTTTATATTTTTTCCAGCATCTGTTGACATGGATTTCAGTTGGAGCGCCTTTAACTATCAACTGTCACCATTCCATGCAAAAGAAGAAAAGGAAGGAAAGAATAATGGCAATTCAATGGCTGACAAAGTCCTTTGCTTTTTCCTTTATCTTTTTTCCCTTTCGGTTGAACTTGAATAGCCCAATGCCTTTCCCCAACCTCTCGATTATTCACTGACATTGTACAGGATGCGCTTGCTGGCTACGTGAATTCATTATGATCGTATTAAATGTTGACGGCCGCCCTGCGGAACCTAACTAAGCACGCTCCGAAAAAGGCCAGACCTTCAAAACCTTTTTCAATTTGGGTTTAGGACTGCAATAAGTTGAGAGGCTATCCGGTTTCAGCTCGAGGGTTAGCTAACTGCCCCACCAACTCTTTACTTGCTCGCAGTTGAATGCCATTTCTCAAGGGAGAAGGCCTTTTTAGCTACTTCAATGTATGGCCCCCATTCATCTGCAACCTATTCCCTCACAAGGGCTATTTTATAACTTTTGTCTTGTAGCACATATCCGAGGGAAGTCATCTTAGATCAACTAAAGTCGATATGATCTATAGATTTCACATAATATAACTGTTAAACGTAAATGAGCCCGCTCACCAGTTTATATCTTTCTTTTCTCCTTTCCTTTTCATTTTGCCAAAGATCGTTGTCCACTTTCCAATAAGTTTAAAGGGATCATGACATTATACACCAACAATAAAAGAATAAGGTCATCTGAGTAATCGTGCACTTTTTGATCCTATTGTTTTCAATGCACTGCAATCCCCCCTAGTGCAGCTACTTGAAGCCATCAAAGCCTAGTGGAAACAGAGATCATGAAGATCCTGCTCTTGCAATTAAAAGGTGGTTTTGTTGGGCAAGTTGAGCAATTACAATGCTGCAATTAAATGCACTTGGGGGCATCTCAACACCACCACCACCCCCCTCAAGAATCAAAATTCAATTCCTTTCTCTCACCCCAAATTGCCCACCACTCCTCTGACCGGTCTTCAGCTGAACCACCGGGCTCTTCCCAATGTGCCTTGGTCCTCACGAACTAAAAAGGTCAAAAAGTCCACTCAGATGGATCATAAATCTAGGCAGAATATGGGGAATTCCAAAAAGAAAAGTTAAAAAAAATTTGGAGTCCTCCCCGCTCCATGTCGACAAGCGCTTTGCTTTAATTTTTTTTCTTTTAGCAGTTTTTCCTGTTTCGGTTATTAGTTTAGATACTGTTCCTCCATGTTTCCATCTCCCTTTATTTTATTCCCCCACCGCTCCCCATCCCTTCCCGCTTCTATATAAGCAATGGACCTGGTCCCTCTTCCTCCTCACTTCTCTCCCTCCCAGGCCCTTTCACTCAGAAGTTCCAAGCTGTTCCCTCTCTCCATCTCTCTCTCCCTCTCTCCTCTGTCATCTTGGGCTGCAAATTCTTGCTGCAAAAGCCAGAAATGGGTTCTCTCGGATTCACCATTGTGGCCTTCCTGACATTGCTGAAGACAGTCCAGAGCGATAGCGGATGGACCACTGCCCACGCCACTTTCTATGGGGGCAGTGATGCTTCTGGAACAATGGGTAAGTTATCATCAGAAGAATCACATTGTCTGCAACATCATTTCGGTTCCTGAGTTAAGACGAATTCTTTTGGATCTGCTTTCAGGTGGGGCTTGCGGGTATGGTAATCTGTATAGCCAGGGGTACGGCACCAACACGGCCGCCCTGAGCACCGCCCTGTTCAACAACGGGCAGAGCTGCGGAGCGTGCTACGAGATCCAGTGCGTGAGTGACAAGCAGTGGTGCTTGTCCGGCTCCATCACCATCACCGCCACCAATTTCTGCCCTCCTAACCCTAGCCTCCCGAACGACAATGGAGGATGGTGTAATCCCCCTCTCGAGCACTTCGACCTCGCCGAGCCGTCTTCCAGAAGATCGCTCAGTACAAAGCTGGAATAGTTCCTGTTCAGTACAGAAGGTGAGCAACTAATTGAATAGATCATGGCACTTTCTGTTCTGTCAGAAAACGCTAATTGAAGTCCTTTCAACTCTTCCATCATCAGCAAGCACGCTAACGATGTATGTGTTCGTACAGGGTTGCTTGTGTGAGGAAGGGTGGGATCAGATTCACCGTCAATGGCCACTCCTACTTCAACCTCGTCCTGATAACCAACGTCGGTGGCGCTGGGGACGTGGTGTCGGCGTCCGTCAAAGGCTCCAACACCGGCTGGCAAGCCATGTCCAGGAACTGGGGCCAGAACTGGCAGAGCAACTCGTACCTCAACGGCCAGGCCCTCTCTTTCAAGGTTACCACCAGCGACGGCCGCGTCTCAGTCTCCAACGCTGCCGCCCCGCCCAACTGGTCCTTCGGCCAGACATTCAGCGGGTCCCAATTCTAAACCCGACCCTGCGGGCCGGAAAAACCGTGAAAAGCTAACTCCCAAAAAAAAAAAAAAAAAAAAACTACACCTTCTAACCCAATGAAGGGCCCAATTTTAATTTCCTCTAGTCAAATATAGGCTACTGAACATAACAATGTGACTTTATTATGTGCGTGGTGTCGGTCATGTGGTGTCCTAGTCCCCTGTGGGCGGGTGGGCCTTTTAGGAGCGGCCCCCCGAAAGTCTGTTCCCCCCTTGCGCTCATGCTCTCTATTCAAACGGGCGTGACGCAATGTCGTGTCGTGTTATGTCGTAACTATCACACCGGAGGTCATCTCTACACAGCGTGGAAGGCCTCTCTTTTCAAATAACTTTTCTACATACCGGAAAGAATCGATCAGGCTGAGGTGAATGAGGAGTGGTCACCCGCCCAGGAAAATGAAATGAAATGCAACTGTCGAATGTAAAATTCCAAGGCTTTCGCTTCTCAGCAAGAGGAAGGAGGCTGTGGAAGAAGACTTTGCTTTTAGCTTTGGCTTTTCTTTTCTTCTTTTTCTTCTGTTGTTTCGGGAGCTCAGGAAGGCACTAAGCTGAGCAGTGACAAGACTTTTTTTCTTTTACACAGCTGATCAGCTGATGATGGTGTACTTGAAACTCTATATAAACTAATGTATTCTGTGTAACTTGGTTGCTGTCTGATCTGGTGTTAAAAGTTCCGAAATCTTCGCTGCTGTTTTTGAGTTATGGCTGTTTGAACGAGGAATCCACGTGATTGTCTTGATCGGCGCGGCGAGAATTTGTTAGTTTATTTCAAGGGTATTTTCGGGGCTGGGACGCTGCGATTGCAGATGCACGTCAGATCTTTGATTGCAATGCGGCTTTTGCTCTGCTAGAGAGAGAAAAAATAAATGAATAAATACCGGTCATCGGTCCGATTGGTCTCTTTCTACACAAAGAATTGAGAACGCGACCGGTCATAGCCAGTTCCAAAAATTTGAAATAGAGAATTGCGCAAAACCGGCCAATCCGATTCCCGGGTTGGGCCGGGACTAGTGCTTACCCTCAAGACAACCTCCTCAAACTAGAAAATTTACTTGGAATGGGTATTCTTTACCGACTCAAGCTTAAGACATTTTCTAAATAGTTTCACTGGTCGCCCTTCCGCGAGCTCCCCCTTTGCTTACAAGTAAAGAAAGAAACTCGCGATGATTCTCTGAGCTTGAATGGTCGATTAAATTAGTCCATAAAGAATAAGCAGTCAATCATATCCTTCAAAACACTATCTTTACATATGCATGACTTTTAGAACGATGTTGTTTGAGAAAAAAAAACTATTTTTGAGAAGTTGTTTTCCGACTTTTCAATATTTGAATGATGGGAAATTAATTGATATGTTTAAATGAGATTCATGAAATTTATTTTCTTTTATTGTGAAGTTTTTAATGAAATAAATGTACCATATGAGTTGGAAACTAAGGGCCTGCATGGTAACATTTCTCTTCCTCCCGATTTACGTTCTTTTGTTCCCCTGGAACAAAAAAGAACAGAAACCCGTTTGGTAACGCCAAGTCATTTTTCTATTCTAGGAAATAGAAAGTTAGCCTAGAAATAGATTTGAAGCAAAAACGAAAAACAAAAAAAAAATTGCTTCTATTCCTGAACAATTTCTAAAAATAAGCTAATTTTCTTTTTTTCTTTTTTTTTTTTTATTCCTCCCTCTTGCCACGGCTACCTCCAATTGCTCGGAGCCACCGCCGACCGCCCGCCGCCGCCCATCCGCCGCCGATCGCCGTCCGCTGCCGCCGCCGCCGGTCGCCGCCACCACCACGCCTACCGCACATCGCCACCCATCGGCCGCCGGCTACCGCGCCGCCACTAACCGGGCCGTCGGCGGTCGTCGACGGCCGATAGGTCAAGGGCGGCGGCGATCGGCGATGGCGACGGTGGGCGGGCGGACGGCACGGCGGCGACCGGCGGCGGCGACAGATGTTGATCGGCAGCGGACGGTAGCGGCGGACGACGATCCGTGGACAAGAATAAAAACGCATAAATATAAAAAAGAAATTGTTGCATTACCAAACGCATTTCTATTCTTTTTCTATTCCAAGAGTAGAAATTTTGTGTAGTTATCAAACGGGTTCTTTTACTCGAAATTGTTCCCGAAATAGAAATAGAAAATAACTATTTCTGAAAAAAAAAAAAAAAAAAAAAACTCTTCCCCAACCAAGAAGTGTTACCATTCGCACCCTAAGCGTCAAAGTATTGTTGCCCAAGAGCCACCAAGTTAAGCAAAACTATTGACACCTAAATTTTTGGGGTTAATTTTTGCTAAATAAAAAATAAAAATCATAATCACATGGCATATAGTTTAGGAAAATTTTATTTTTTGTTATATTTTATTAAGATTTTTCAGATATTTAGGTAATATACACTGGGAGATGCACTTTTGCACAAAAGGGGAATTTTCTTGATGGAATATGCGAAAAATATTTCAGCGATATATTTAGGGGTATCGTACTCAAGCAAAATTAGAAACAAAATATACTTCAAGATATAATTTTTGGCTTATAAAAGGGTCACGTACGGTAAATTGGGGGAGTTCTTTTCCATCGGAAAAAGGGCACCAAAAAAGAAAACAATGAAAAAGTGAGGTAAGAGAGAGAAAAGCCAAAAAAAAAAAAAAAAACTCCCCACGCGCCTATTCATCTTCCTCGTGGGGGGTGGGGGTGTCCCTGCCGGCGCCGGCGCCGCCTGCACGCACCGTCGCCGTCTCGCGAGCCGCCGCCCATCGCCGCTCCGCCGACGACCCGCGAGTCGTCTCCGCTCCACCGCAGCTGCGCCGCGTCCGACGCCGTTGCATCGCCACCGCAGCCAAGCCGAGATCCAGCCGCCGGAGTCCCTCCGCCTGCAAATCCGAGGTCCCCGTAGCATCCGTGACCCGATCCCCCGCGCCGCCACGCCGCCCCGCTGCCGATCTGCAACACTCCAGCTCGCGCCGCCCCACGGAGGACGCCGATCTCGCCCTCGATCCGCCTGCCGCTCGTGACCCAGTGGATCCCGAGTCGGCTCGCCGTCCCTGTCTCCCCGTTCGCTGCCCTAGAGCCCCGACGGTGGCCGGTCCAGACCCAACGCCGTCCCTGCTCCGCCCGCGAAATCGTCGCTGCCGCCAAGTCGAGATCGGAACGCGGTGTTCGAGCCCGGCCCTGCTCCCTCGAAGCTCGTGACGTGACGCCCCCTTGCTGCCTCGCCGCCGTCGCGCCGCTCCCGGTGTCCTCGCCGGACCGGCCACCAGCCCCTTTTTCTTTTTAGAAAAAAAGAAAAACAAAAAAGAGAAAAACAAAAGGAAATTTAGGTATTTTCTTTATCTTATTTTTGTTTTTTTTTTTTTTTTGCTATTTTATTTTATCTTTTTAGTGTAATTATTCCTTTAATGTGAAATTGAAATTCCATGATATGAAATTGCGCTTGAAATTAGTGATTGTCGGTCAGATTTTCGCGCCCGAAATCCGACTCGCAATTACTTAAAAAAATTGCCAATCCGATCTCCCGCTCGAGATTCGATTCGTGATTTATGTGAAATTGGCTAACCCGATCTTATGCGCGAGATATGGTTCGTCGGTCGGGTCAATATTACTTGATTTCTTTGTGGTGTTACTTAGGTTAGTTTTCTTTATAAAAAAAAAAAAATGTAGTTTTAGGGTTTGCATGCTCATAATAGGAATTTTATTTCGAATTTTTAAAAATAAAAAAAATCAAATCAATTAATTTAGGTTGCTAGTTTTTTTAACTTGGATTGCATGTTTAATTATTTGGCAATTATTAATTTCGAAATTAAAAAAAAGGGAAAAAAAGGAAAAACACAAAAAAAAAGTCATTATGCATATATCATGTAAAATTAAGGCATCTTTTGCACGTCATTGCATATTAGGGTAAAATTGCATTTAGTTTAATTTTAAATAATATTTTTCTTAATTTATTATAGGTTTAGGTTTCTTATTAAATAGATTGCATTTTAGGATTATTTAGGTTAAGATAATATTTTAGTTTAAATTGGGATTTGGCTCAACCTAATTCCTAATATAAATTAAATAGGATCTTAATCTAATTAGTTAATTTTCATATTTTACCGAATTTAGAATTTCATGAAAAAATACAAAAAGTGCCATAGGTTGAATTAGTTTTATTTTCTATGATAGACTGCATTCTTTTAGGAAAAAGAAAGAAAAAAAAGAAAAAAAAAGAAAAATGTCACATGCACGTCATTAGGATTAGATTCATTGAAATGCATGTCATGTGATAGTTGGTACTAGGTCCATCCAATTAGAAATTACATGTCATTAGAGTTAGGTCACTTAGTTAATATTGCATCGCATGTTGCATAATTTTCATTAAATAAGTGAAAACAAAAAAAAGAAATTGCGTGTTAATTAGAAACCATATTTAGGGTTGTTGATGTGGATTTTAATTTAACATTGCAGATACTTTCGTTACTTTGAGGTAAGTTTTGCAATCTATTCATTGTTTTCTTGGATGTTAAATTGGTGGATTGCGCACTCGTATGCTTACCTCACATGTTAGGGAATTAAAATCAATTCAAGTTGCCTGCCAAACATTTTTTTTTTCAAAATAAAATAGAAAGGTACCAAAATGGCGTTAGAGAAATCTAGCGTAATCAAGTCCCCGAACTCATAAATCTCTGGTTCGTAGGAGTAAAGTAAATACTTTACTTGGGTTTCTAATCGACCCACAAAAAATAGATTAGTGACGACTTCTAATCGAAAATCAATTGCATGTTAAAAATTTGAACTTAAGTCGCGAATTGGTATGGGCTTGGGAGAGCCCGAGTTAAGTCTAGGCTTAACAATCCATTAGCCAAACTCTAGGTGGTTCACACCCGAAAAATTGATCGCGACAAAAACATCAAGACATGAAAATTTTGCTTTGCAAAAGGAATTTAGTGATTAAGAATGTGTTTGGTAATCATTTCGTTTTCGAGAACAATTTATACTAAAAATATTTTTTTATTATTATGTTCCCGAGATAAGTTTCTGAGCATTTGAACGCATTTAATAATTGTACAAAAATTTTATTCCTATAATAGGAAAAGAATAGGATTACACTTGGTACGACCCTTAATTTTTTATAACATAGAATTCTTTTTTAATTTTTTAATAATTTTTTGAGATTTGTATATTACTTCTTTTTTTCCTCTCTTCTTCTTCCTCCTCGAGTTGGTTGTTGGGCCTTGACAATGGCTGGTGATAGGGGTGTGCAAAAGAATTAGGAACCCCCCAAACCGCTCGAAACCGGATCAAACCGAACCGAAACCGGTGGTTCCCAAGGGAGCCGATTCGATTCTCGGTTCTAATTTATTGGAACCAATGGGTAATGGTCTAGTTCCCGATTCTAGACTGGACCAAGTAATATATAAATAAATATTTTTAATTTTTAAGAAAATTTTCCAATCAAAAAATAATTTAAGAGAAATGAAAACCCTAAAATCCCTAAATTGGAATTCAACGCCTATTATCTAGTGTTCGTCTCGTCTCACTCTTATCTCATCTAAGTCATCTCTCTATCTCTCACTCACAGTCTCACCTCTCAAGCTCAACACCCATCAACTTACAGCCTTGACTCTCAATTTTTCATATGAGATTAATCTTTTTACTAATATTACAACTAAGAATATGAAAGTTCTTTGTTTTTTGTTTTATTTTGGCTTGCTGAAAAATGTTGCACTGAGTATGTGAAGCTTGATGGCACTGGTTCCATGGACCCACTCAGGAATTGGACCGGACAATGGAACCGGATCAGACCGGCGATCTAGTTCTCGAATGGATCCATGGAATCAACGAGCAGTTCCCGATTTCAATTTTTCGGAATTGGTCTTTAATGGGTAGTTTTCAGTTTTAGGATGGGAATTGTCCACCTAAACCATGCTCATCCCTAACTGGCAACTAGTCAAAGATGAGAGTCAACGATCTCGCTAGTGCCCTACAAGGTCAGCCTCAAGGTGGTTGGGTGAGGTCAGCCTCGCCTAAGTGTCATGTAGCCAAAACCTAGGCCTCGTGATCTGTGTTGGCATATTAATTCGAATTGGCCAAAAACATCTTAGTTTTTATTCTACATATAAAATAATCAAATTACGATCATGTTGATTCATAACAAAACATAAAATTGGACGTGGCATGTCGTGTCGTATATGTATCTTCTCCTTGTAATTCACACTTTACCTCTCTCATATCAGATCACATCTAGTATTGCCAACTCTATAATTCGTGATTTACTTCTCTCATATAAGCCTGTGGGACGTATAAGTGAGGGAACAGGCTTCACAACCTACGCACAATACATAGCAAACACAGTAGTTTGTAAAATAGATATAAAATAAGTGAGAACCAGACTTTATAAATAAAAAAACTCTACAAAAAGATCAAATACATCTATGATCGATAGATCGTACAAGTCACTACCTGATAAACTACTATTTTCCACGATAAATAAGATACCTAACGACCAAGGCACGCTCTTTTTAGAATTCAGTGCATATAGTGAGGATTTTGTTAACACAGAACGAACATTCAACAATGATCTTGGAGTTTCTACGCTTTATGATATTAAATCAGGCGAGCAATATCATGATGTAGTTGATAAGAAACCCACCTGCTGTTCTTGGGCTTGGAAAAAAAATCCTATCCCTCAGAAGCGAGATCCACAATGCCTTCTATTGGAGGATTGGAGACGGCCTCTCTACCTCCTTATGGTTTGACAACTCGCATCCTAAGGGCCCCTTGAACTTAATTTTTTCGGACTCATTCATATACAGTTCAAGGCTTTCTAGGCAGGCGACAGTGGCTGATCTCTTCTCTGATGCTGGGCAACCTCTCAATTTGGTGCTTGAGTCTTGGGATAATCCCCTCCCGAGTCTCTCTCAGAATTCGGATTGTTTTGGCTGGAGGGAGAATTCTTCAGGACGCTTCACTGTTGCGACGGCTTGGGAGACCTTCAGGCGGAAGAGGACTCAGGTTTTTTGGCATATGTTCGTCTGGAACAACGAAATCACACATCGGTATCAAGAAAACCTTTGGCTTATAGCTAAACGCAGGCTACCCACCTAGACACTCTTATTGTCGCATGGTAGAATAGATAGTGGTGCTTGTGCCTTCTGCAACAATGTACCGGATTCTATTGACCATCTGTTTTTTGGGTGTCGTGTCACAGCTGGGGTTGCCTTCTTTTGGGCGACCAAATGCAATCTGCCTTGGTGTAACAGAGCGTGGGAGGATAATCTCCGGTGGGCCATCACCATGCTTACGGGAAATGAGTGTTACAAGTGCATAGCCCGCTTCTCCTTTGGAGCACTGTGTCATATTATCTGGAACAACAGGAACAGTATTCTCTTCCGAGAACAAGCTCTTTCTGTCCTGACTATGAAGAATCATCTCTTTAAAGTGGTCAGAGATAAGGCGATCACTGTTAGGAATGTTGAAGATAACTTCAGGAATAGAAGGTTGCAACTAAGATGGGGCATTGACCCGATCATCTTTTCTGGGGAGAGTCAGATGCGGCTTGATTAAGGTAGTTGGTGCAATTGGTGCAAGTGCATCTGGTGCAGCAATTCTCACTAAATCCAGAGGATGGTTCATTCCCTACCTGTAGGCGTTTTGTCTTTGTTTCTGTTTGCCAGTTGTGCATGATGTGCTTTCCTTCCTTAATTAGGTAGTGGGATGCCACGTCTGTGGCTTTTCGGCATCCCTCCACTCATTATGATCCATTGTTTTGAGTGTGGGTTTTGATGCCGTGTTCTTTTTTCTTTTCTTCTTTTTCCTTTCTTTTGTTCACTCGTTCCTTTTCAATATATTAATTACCTTTCACCAAAAAAAAAAAAAAAAAGCAATATCATGACATGGATTTCAGAATATCGCAAACATTAAATTAGGCAATCATCTAACAATTGAAATTTCATAACAGCTGATTGCGGTTATATGAAATTTTACATGGTGCTGGACATACTTCCCCTAGTCCAATCTGCATTGAGAGATAGTGTTAGAACATCTAAATACTAAAATCACGTATTTACTTAACCGTTTGAATCTTTAGAACAGCCGATAGTCCTCTCATAAAATTCTTGTTAGATAATAGCCGAACATAACATGCACATTGGATAGCCGCCAGAACCTGATGAAATCGGGATGGAAGCAACTGCAGATGTATGCGACGGAGCTGGCAAAAACCAATCCTCCTGCCCAGCCGAACAAAAAGCCGCCTTTCGAGGGGGCTTCAACTCGCCATGCTCCCATCCTTCCCTTCAAGCCCCTTCTCCATCCAGCTCAGCTTGAGACCTCCCGGCGGCCGAGCGATCACGAAGCACAATCCTTAGGTTCGAACGTCGCTAAACGCCCATATCCTCAGGACATCCGAGACTCCTAGTTGATCTTCCATGACAAACGCCTTCCAATCGCTGGTATCTTGAACCGCATACCGTCCGTCTTTCCCTCCGTATTGAACGTATTCACCTCCACGCTGCTTACGAGATCGTCGCCTGCCCTCAGCAGCGGGAGCACAAACTCCCGGACGTGCTTCTTCGCCAGGATGAGCCAGTTCTGCTGGTCCATGACATCGCTCTCTGTCGCCCCTTCTCGAACAGCCCCGGCACTGCCTGATAGAGTTGATCAGCGCCTTCATGTGCAGGACGAGCCGAGGGTCCAGATCGCACGCCGGGGCACGCGAATTGCTTGCTTGGACGTCCTCCGACTGCACGCATTCGTCGCCCTTAGGTACAGGATCGCCGGTGTGCTTCTCGATATGGAAAGGAGCAGCGCTGCCTGAAGCACTTTTTTGGCTTCTACATGGAAAGTAGAACTCATGGAGGACACATCGCTTCGGTTTTGACTGCTTCTTTCCATGTCAAAGTCAACTGTTTCTCTATTCACAGCTTCTTAGATGTATATAACATATTTATACTTTTGACCGAATAGATTTTGCACTTTCCTAAGTTGAATAGGAGTCCCTCGAGATATTTCCTGAAATAATACTCGGATTGGAATATTACTGCTTCGTGGTGTTTGATGTTATCCTTTGCCTAATCGAGATACACTCCGGTTAGGCAGATTGGTTCGACTTGACATGTATTAGGAACACTTTTGGCAAAATAAAAACAATTACATAAAAAAGATTTATGGATTGATAACAACAAAAACTCTAATTATACTCGGTGTGACACCAATACCTCAAATTACGTATCGTCACCAAAAAACTTAAGTTATGCACACTATGGCATTAAGGCTCAAAACTTGTATTAGTGGGACCAAAAAAAAGAAAAAAAAAAAACTAATTTTTTGTTGTATCAATACAAGTTTAGGGTACTGATGACATGAAAGAAAAGTTTGGAGTGTTAGTGTCACAATCGATAAAGTTTATGCTTTTTTTTTGTGGTAGACATAAGGGTATTCTTATTGCATCGATACAACATTTGATTGTCCAGATTTCTAACAAGAATATGACTAGATTGGATATGATATTAAATCTAAGAATTTTACTATATCTTATCTACTGTTCAGTAATTGTAGTAATAAATCGGATATAAACATATCATATCAATGGCGAAAATGGTAAAAGCGACACTTTTGCCTACTTTATTTTATTTTTTTTTAATTTTATTTTCCTCTCTTTTTAATTAATTTCCTTTTTTATTTCTTCCTTCCTTTCCATCATTCTCTAATAAAATTTTATTAAATAGTAAAATGTACTAATATACCTAAAATAGTAAAATACCTAAAATATGTAATAAATATAACTATATATTTATATATTGAATTTATATAATAAAAATAACTAAATTCGAATATATAAATAAAAAGATATTAAATTAAAATAACTAAATATTTTGTTATTTTGAATTTCTTATATTTGGATTCAAATATTACTCATATTGAAAAATAATTTTAGTTTTGTTGATTCAAGAGTTTGTTATTTGAGAAAAATAACTTTCCTATTATGAATGTTAGAAATCCAATTCATTTTTATCCCACTTCTCTCGTAAGATAATTTATCCGGTCTACATCCCCCTTATATCCTCCTTATATCTCTCTTATATCTAACTTTATCTTTTCTTGAGCAACACCAAACACAAGATTTGATTAATTTTATCTTATCGTGAATTTTATCTTAACTGTCAAACATAGCTCGAGGGTTTTGGTAAGATTTGAGGTATTGGTATTAGAGGGGCCATTAGCGGTATTTCTCTAAAAAAGAATTATTCTAATTGGTGCGCTTTTATTAATGTAAGCAATGAGAAGTAGGCCTAAAGCAGTGGCCCATCAGATGGGCTCGACCCCAGACCAAGGCCTGCCTGAAGATGGCGGCATGAGCTAGGCTTGTAAATCCAGCCCCCACTGCTCAGGATAGGGGGACTTGAACTACACTTTTGGGTCTTTCTTTATATATTATTTTTGGGCAATTATTTAACATTTACATGATGATTTTTAGTCCGTCATGTATGTAACCATATAGGATTACGATTCATATGGATAGACAGGATGGTTTTCGTGAAACTAGAATACATTAAAACAAAAACAATACGGTTATATAATTCATCCGCATCAAATACAAATGAATATAAAGAATAGTACTCGAAGAAAATGGGTTCCATTCATCAATTCTATCATTAATTACTGTGGCAAAACTGATTGAAAATCGGCTATTAAGGCATGTATGCCAACAAATCTTCAACAAAGACCACAAAAAGAGGCCTAACAATCGCCTATCATCACTCATATACGCAGTGCTGCCTTGATCCGACATTAATCATTGATATAAAGATTAGCCAGATCATGCATTAGCACAGCTCTATCGGCGGCATTCTGCAGCTCGAGCGAGCGCAACTGCTGCCACCGCTCCTTCAATTCCCTCTTCTTCGGCCAATTGATCATCCCCATCCAGATCCTTAAAACCTCCTCGTCGACCCCCAATCTGGTTAGTTGCAACAGAGAATAGACGTGACCAGCAGGAACCTCGGCCCAAAAGTTCCAAGCCTTGTAGTCATCAAAAGATCTCACAAAAGGCACTCTCAACTGCTCACTTCCTTAATCTATTCAGCAGGAAAAAAAAAAGATTGTTGCTGCTGCACGATTGATACAGTACGCTAGAGTAATATTAGAATATCAAAATATAAAATCACATGTTCTTTTATAAATTTAACTTTTTGAATAGTCAACAGTGGCAATGTAAAACTTTTTTGTTATTTGGATCTAGAGCTCAAATCTTTTCATGTTCTATGGCTAGGTATCAAAAATACATGTGAGGGAAAGTATTAAAATACCACCAAACAAAATTACCAAAACAAGATATTTCTACTAAGAAACCCACTATAAATTTGGAAAGTTATAGAGTTACAATTGCTAAATTGTTTAGGCTATGTTTAGTTGTCCGGATTTATAATCAAGATAGAATTAAATAGGATAAAATATGAAATTTAGAGATTTTGCTATTTCCTATTCATTATTTAGTGATTGTAATAACAAAACCAGATATTCAATGTAATGAACCTAAAAATGCATAAATGAAAATGTAAGAAAATTATTATTGTTAACTATTAAAGAAATCACAAATACACAAACAAAGATAACTTGCATCAATAATTCATAATTATTGTACAATCTACATCTTAAACAGAAAAGAAGCTTACTACAACATTCTAGAGCTATAGGTTCGATTGTGATAAGAAATGTGAAGGGGCTATCACAACATCAATGAAGTATATCAATCAATGCACGCCAAATCTAATAAAAGAAAGAGAACATTATTATTCATCTTTGCAATTCCAAAAAATATAATACTTTGACTCTCTCGACACTTTCATGAAACTTTAACATCAACCACAAAGTTATGGGAAAAAAAGGAGATCCAAAATTTTTTGTTACTTTCATGAGCTTTTGATGTGAATTAGAGAGCTGCAAAGGATAAGGAGTTTCAACTCTCTCGTTGTTTTCATGAAAGTTTGATGTGAACAAAGAATTATGGAAGAGTTGTGCAGCTTCAACATGAATTAGAAATATAAAGGAAAAGGAAACATAGAGAATTAGAAAGATCCGTTTCAAGTTTAAATTTGTTAATTTAAAATCGAAGTTCTTCCCCCTTCATTTGTATTCTTTTTAATTATTTTTCTACCTTTTTTATTTCCTTTTTATCTATTAAATAATAAACTACTAACATACCTAAAATATGCACTATAGATACTAAATATATATTCACACAAAAATATATACTATAGAATATAAAGAAATTCAAATATATAAATAAATGAAAAAAAAATCATCATTTTATGGTTATTTTGAATTCTATTTTTATATTAAAATCAAAATTTTATTTTATATTTAATTATTAATTTAATTTTTAAGTTAAGAAGTTTGTCATAAAAAAAAAAATTGCTTTTATACTATGAAGATAAGAAATCTTATCCATATTTATTCCAACCCCCTCATGGAATATTTTTATCTAGGCTATATCTCGTTATATTCAACTTTATCCAATTTGGCATGGGAACAAAACACAAAATAAGATAAATTTTATTCTATCGCGACTTTTATCCTAGCTACCAAACATAGCTTTAAGAATTTACAAACCTAAATTATGCCCAGAGAAAAACTAGACAAAGGTTATCTCGTATTCTCTCACTCTAAAGACTCCGAGACAAAACCCAAATGCTAAAGAAACCTTTTTAGTAAACCTACTCAAGCTAGAAGATTCTGCAAACAACAAAACCTACTTATATTAGGAAATTCACTTGCATCAAGCTATCTTCGCAAGTTTAAATTCCAGACATATCGACTAGTCACCTTTTCTCGTGGTCGTCCCTTCACTTAAATAATGATAATGATAAAAACTCTTGATCATTCTCTAAGCTTGAATGCCCATTTTAATTAATCCATAAAGTATAAGCAATTAATCATATCCTTCCAAAACACTTTCTCCACGTAAGCATAACTTTTTAAGCCGAAGAAATAATATTAACTAGACAGAGCGGAGTTTACGAACAATTTTACTAGAGTCCACTCGGCTGTCCCCATATCCATGGAGCGTGTTGAGTACTCGTAAAACATCTTAAATTGATTACATATGCAAAATAATTAAAATAGGATGAAAATGTGCTGATCAGTATCATTTTGTGACAATATATAAAGTAGGATATGTCGTGCGGTATTTGGATTTGCTCTATAATTCGTTATTTACCTCTCTCGTACAAGTCATGCAAGTAGATCATGTCTAGTATTGCCAACTCTGTCAATACACCATCTTGGATTGATTCTGTTTGTGATAAACTGGTCGTAAATGTAGTTAATCGATATGTTATTGTTTTTCATGACACATGAGATATAAAGTGGGAAAGTTGTGTTCCTTTAAGTATTGCATACTTAAGGAAAGCAACATGTTAACACAAAATCGAATATTCATGATGATTTTTGAGGAAAAATGGTTGGCAATGGTCTCACGTGATACTAAATTTATATCTTCCATCTAAGAATTTAATTTTTAGAACAATTGACAATGATTCTAAGAAAATTTCACAATGAAGGCAATGAATTTACATTTAGATATCACCAAAGAATGCTATAAGCACCAAAATAGGTGCCAAAGCTCGTTGAAGTTGGAATGGAAGCTACCGAAGACGAATGCGATGAAGCCGGCGAAAACCGATCATCCTACCACGCTGGATAAAAGCGCCTTTTGGGTCTTCAACTTGACGCGCTTCCGTCCTTTGGTTCAAGTCCCTTCACCATCTGACTCTGCAAGGCCGCTTTCAATGTCGCGAACAACGATCACAAAGCACAAACCTTCGGTTCAAATGTCGGGAAACGCTCATATCTTAAGGACGTCCGACTCCTTCATCTAAAATACTCTGTATATTTAGAAGATTTTCCCAAAAGCCTCACCGGAGGCAGCCGCCCTATGTTGTTCACCTTCGTTTACTTCTTTCTTTGGCCGATCCCTATTTTTTTCACATCTCTGTCCTTTCTATTTTCAACTATTTTGTTATATCTGTATTAGCTTTATACGTCTTAATGGTGATATAAGACTAGAGGCTTACTTTCGCGGATTATCATATAAAAGGTACACATAAAATTAATTATCAAAGTATAAAACAACTAAGTAGTGTAAAAATAAAAAAGGAAAAAATCACCAAAAATCTCAAACTTTGTCCATTATGACAAATTTACCCCAAAAAACCCAAAACTTTGTCAATTGTGACACATTTATTTCAAACTTTTTTGGTGACACAAAAAACCGATACTTGTACCCGCACGACACATTTATCCCAAACTATAGGGCATTTTTGTCTTTTATTTTTTTTCTTTTTATTATTTTTTCTTCTTCTCTCTATCCTTCGCCAGCAAAGGGAAGCTATACTTAGATGAGGGCTACCCTCACCTGGGCCGACGAGGGCAGCCCTTGCCAAATTGGGGAAGGCCGCCCTCACAGGGTGTCAGGCATGGTTATTTCTCGCCAGATCTGGCCCAGGTGAGGGCTACCCTCACCTGTGTTAGGTGAGAGTCACCCTCACCAAATCTAACAAGGGCTGTCCTCGCCTAACCTAGGCAAGGGCCGCCTTCACCCTCACCTAAGTCCGACTTCCCTCTACCATGGCTGGTGGAGAGAAGAGAGAAGAGAGAAGAAGAAAAAAGGAAAAATAGATTAAGGAAAGAAAAGATGAAAATGCCCTTCGACTATAAAATTTGGGGTGGATGTATCACAATTGGTAAAGTTTGGAGTTCATATCACAAAAAAAAAAAAAAAAAAAAAGTTTGGGGTAAATTTATCATATTGGACAAAGATTGAGGTTTCTAATGGCTTTTTCCCAAATAAAAATTCACAAACATAATATATGTTTTTGTTAATTGACATGGTACTGTAGAGTAATGTTAGAGACTTGTTAGAATATTTAAATATAAAATCATGCATCCGTTTAATAATTTTAGCTTTCTGAATAGTCTACGATGGTCATACATAATCTTTAAATGTATTGGTCTAGAGCTCAAAGTTTTGCGGGCCCTTACTTTGCCTTCCTTTACTATTTTGCAATTAAAGTCTAATACAAGAAAAGATATTACCAAAAGAAGAGACTTCAGCTAAGGAATCCACTATACATTTGAAGAGTTATAGAGTCACGATCGCTAAATCATTAAGTATTTCCCTCCCTACATTATGCGCAAAGCAAAACCATATAAAGAGAAGCTACTCAAATTGGAAAATCATTCAATCGAGGAACCATACTCAGACCAGAAAATCCACTCAGATTAGAGTTTCTTTACGAGTTTAAATTCGACATATATCTGCTAATCATCTCCTCATGCTCACCCCTTCACTCATATAATTAAAATATAGAAAATAAACTCTCGTTCATTCTCCGAGCTTGAATGCTAAATCAAATCATATCCTTCAAATCGTTTTCTTGACATAAGCATAACTTTTAGACCGAAGAAATAATATAACCTGAAGAGAGTGTGGATTTTATGGACAACGCAGTCCTCTGATATGTTCCCATATCCATGTGAACTCATCTAAAATGTCATCAATGGATTCATAATTTGATTTTATGTGTGAAATAATTGGTTACGATGAAGACGTGTTAGCTCATGTCGGTTCATGATAACATATAAAGTAAGACGTGTATCTATAGTTTGTATTTTATCTCTCTCATTTAAGTCATGCAAGCGGATAATATCTAGTATTGCCAGATCTATCGAATCTACATCTTGGATCAACTATGTATGCAATCGACGGTTCATACAAGTAGCTAACTGATATACTACTATTTTCCACGATACATGAGATACCTAGCAAGAAAGTCGTGCTCTTTTTCGTACTCCATGGGTAAGGTGAGGAACAAGTCAATGATCTTGAAGAAAAGATCAGTTGATTGTGGTCTTACGAGATCCTGAATTTTATTCTTTTATATCGCGGTTTAAGCTTCAAATGGTTGCTAATAAACTTGCGAAAATTTTACAATGGAGACAATATAAGTAGAAAATACTGCAAGCACCAAAATAGGTGCCAAAACTCAACGAAGCCGGAACGGAAACTGCTGAATATGAATGCCGCGAAGCTGGCAAAAACCAATCACCCTGCCTAGCCGGATAAAAGCGCCTTTTGGGGCTTCGACTCGACGCGCTACCGTCCTTCGCTTCGAGGCCCCTTCTCCATCCGAATCTGTCCGGGCGCTTTTGGTGTCCTCGAGATCACGAAGCACAAACGTTTCGTTTGAACGTTGCGAAACGCCCATATATTGAGGATGTCCGACTCCTTCAGCTTATTCTCTCTGACGAACTCCTTCCAATTTCTCATAAGCACGTATACCTTGCCGGACCACAATTTGAACTGCATAGGAACTGTCTCTCCCAACGTATTATACGTCGTCACCTCCACGCCTTGTTCAGGATTGTCGTCTTCCTCGAGCAGCGGGAGTATAAACTCCCGGACGTCCTCCTTCCTCAGGAGGAGCCGGTTCTGTTGGTCTTTGAGGTCGCTCGCCTTCACCTGCTTCTTGAACGGCCCCCGGCATCGCCCCATCGAGTCGATCAGTGCATTCACACGCCGGACGATAGGGGGGTTGGATCTGCGCGGCTTGCGAAGTGGCCCACATGAAGAACTACTCACTCGAACGTCCTTGGATCGCGCAGGCTTGTCGCCCCTAGAGACGCCGTCGCCAGTGTGCTTCAATACGGAAAGAAACAGCGATGCTTGAAGTACTTCATTAGCTTCTTCACGGACAGTAGAATCTCCGGAGAACATATCACTTTGGCTTAGAATTCTCTCCATGTCAACTTTTCTGTATTCACGGCTTCTGAAGCGATGTATATAACATGTTAATACGCAGTCCAAATAGAATTTGCACTTTCCTAAATTGAATAGGAGTCTCTGGAAATATTTCCTGAAATAATAATACTCGGATTGCAAAGTTAACTTCGGGCTGTCAGATGTTGTCAAGTTAGTCGGATTGAGTAAGTCTTAACGTTATCAGAGTTTCTTCAAGAGTATCCTAATTAAGCAAGGATCATCGTTTTCCAGACATCAAGCCGGAATGACTGAAAAGGGGATTTTTATTTTTCTTTTTAAATGATTAGAGATCGATTTGAATGTCAGTTTGGAAGTCAATGCTCGATTTTTCAACGAGGGAATAAAAGGGCTGTGACTTAAGTGACAAAATTTAGATTTTTCTAATCAAAGAAAGGATGAATGTTGCCCTTTTGGACTGCTGATTTGGCAAAAAAAGAGATACGGATAATTACATCAGAAAGATTATTCTAATTGCTAGATATTTATAGATGTCAGAATGGGGATGTTCCCCAATTTACCACTCTTTGGTGGAGGCATGATCTAGCTTGAATCTCACCTAATAATGTGATCGATGCCCCACCTCTAACCTAATCTTAAATGTGCTCATGAGGCCTGAATGCAATTATATTAATTATATGCGCTAAAAACGAATTTAAATTCCCAAACTTCCTGAACAACATGAAATATGTACAATATTTTAAAATACCATAAAAATAAAATAATAAATTGCCTAAAAATCCAACATGACCCTAAAATGCCCTAGTTATCATGCGGACTCTCATCCCACTTCCATGTAGACTGTAACACATCACCTCTATTACGTGTCACGTGTGAGACGTCGTCTATAGAATTCTTTTTCTTTTCTTTTCTTTTTCTTTGCCATAGTTGTCTGTAGAATTCACAGGTTGGATAACATACAGTGTCACATGTGCTCATCTATGCATCATATTGAAACCAAAAATTCTTTTTCTTCATTTGATCTTCTCTCGAACTCAACTTTCTAGAGTAAAATCAATTATAGGATGCATGCGTTGAGCTGCAGGGTTATTGGAGGAATCGAGATAAGACTTATCAAGGTGGTCGATGATATACATCATTGTAATATTTCACAAATACGATTAAAGAGATGATTTTTCTGATCCGCTCAGTATGAAAAACATAAACTTTATAAAGAAGAAAACGAATGAATGCGAAAAGAAACTTACTTGGAAGATCCCAAGGGTCGTCCTTGTAGATATTGACGTGCCAAATGAGCTCGACGCCGAGAAGCTGCTTCTCCACTTTCCTCTTGAGGTAGAACACGACGAGCTCTTCGTCCGTCGGGTGAAACCGGAACCCCTGGAAGAGTCATCCCGCCTCCATCTTCATCCTCATTAATCCTCTCTCCACTACTCTCTCTCTCTATCTCTCTCTCTCTCTCTCTCTCTCTCTCTCTCTCTCTCTCTAGAATTATCCGTTGTTTTCCCTAACTCATCGTTCAGGTCGCGGAGCAGAAGCTTCTTATAGGGTGCGTGGGAGAGGTTCGTGTTGGCGTAAGAGAAAGAGATCCAGTGGTTTGCTTTTGGTCAATAATGGATTTTGATTAGTAATTTAATACTGGTGGAGTCGCCATCGCCAAGAGAAAGTTCCTTATTCCAAAGAAGTTCTTTATTCCCAAAGTAAAAGAAATTGGTTAGCTAGGTGATGGAGTCACCATCGCCAAGACAAAGTTCTTTATTTCCAAAGTAAAAGAAAATCGGATCATTGGGCTCCTTTGACCACCGACGTGATCAACTGATCTAACCTGTAATATTCTTTCTCTATTTCTCACAAATACAGGTGCTAGATTCGCATTCTTTCTCCTGAGTTCAACCTGTAGCAATTCATCGAAATAGTTTTCAATGACCATCTACATACCGCTTAAACTTGAAAAGAGAAATTACAAATGTAATCTTTACGGTTCTGTCGAGAATAATCGAAGGTAAGGGAAAGAAAAAAAAAATAGAAGTTCGCTCTTTTTTGTTGATGCGATAAGGACAACTAATCATCGCAAGGCAAATCTATAATTTGTAAAGTTCTAACTTTTTAATAAGTAAATTTGACGAATTATTTGTTTTCATTTATAACGTGATTGATATAATAGAATCAGTTTAGAACTTCCATTCGCTCCCCTAGCTAGCTTTCACCTCTCAGTGTTAGTGTCGGCCCAGCAGAGTGCTTTCGCCGTTGGTGTTCTTTCCGATCTCTACACATGTCACCGCTCCATCGGAAATTCCCTCTACCCCTTCTGTACTCTAGCTTGGTAGTTTTCACCGCCTATCCAGGGTTGAGCCCTGGGATTTGACGGCGGACTGCCAAGGCATGCTAATAATTAGTGACTTTATCAACATATTCACTTCAAGGTCGTATATGTCTAGTGAAAAACCGGATGCGAAGGGATCTTTCTTGAATTTCTTGAAGTTATTATTGTTCAATGCGTAAATAAACCAGAGAAAGTCAACCTGAGCGGCCTTGATTGTTTGACTTATTCAGGCTGAGTTCCACTTTTTTCCCCCTAATCATTTGGACAGTTTTAAAGGGGAGAAGAGAGAGAGAGAGAGAGAGAGAGAGAGAGAGAGAGAGAGAGGGAGAATCTCTCTTTCGTTTAACATGTCAGACGATTAAGCTTTCGTAACATGATTATTTACCTTGCTTAATTAGATTACATTCTAGAGGGATTCACTAATCATGTTACCTGAAATTAAATTCCACACCCACACTAAAATTTTTTTAAAAAAAATGGTTCAAAACCCTCCCAATTAAAGCGGACTAGCTCGGTGATAAACATCGAGACTTGTTAGTATATTTAAATATAAAATTACCCATTTTTTAGCAGCTTAAGTTTTTAGAATATTTGGTAGAATTCCTACAAAAAGTTTCATTGTTTAAGTCTTAAGTTCAAATATTTTCATGTTCTACAACTAGACATCCACATTACACATGAGGTGTTAGAATACCATCAAAAGAACTTTTCAAAACAAGATATTTCCGCTAAGAAATCCTCTCTTTTTTTTTTTTTATCGAAGCTAAGAAATTCATTAAGAAGTCGGTTATTTGAGAAAAGTAACTTTTATAATATGGAGATGAGAAATCTTATCCACATTTATCCTACTCCTTCATAGGATATTTTTATCTAAGTTATATTCCCTTATATCCAATTTAATCCAATCTTAAGTAGGATCCAAACATAAGATAGGATAAATATTATCATGTCCCGACTTTTATCTTGACTACCAAAGATAGCTTTAAGGATTTCCCTACATAGAGTTTGCCCAAAACAAAATTATACAAGTTTTATCCCACAAACTCTCGTTCTAAAGACTCTCATACAAAACCCAAATACTTAGGAATCCCTTTTAGGAAACCTACTCAAGCTAGAGAAAATTCAAATGAGAAACCTATTCAAATTAGGAAATTCACTTGCATCAAGCTGTCTTTGCGAGTTTAAATTCAAGACATCACCCTTTCTCATGCTCGCCCCTTCACTCATAATAATAAATAAATAAATAACTCTTGATCATTCTCTGAGCTTGAATGCCCAATTAAATTAATCCATAAAGTATAAGCAATTGATCATATCCTTCAAAAACGCTTTCTTCACATAAGCATTACTTTTAGACCGAAGAAATATTATTAACTGGACAATAGCGGATTTTACGAACAATTTGACTGGAAATCCACAGTGCTGTCCCCATATCCGTGGAACATATTGACTTGTGATACGCATAAAACGTCTCAAATTTGATCATATATACAAAATAATTAAATTACGATGAAAATGTGTTAATCAATATCATTTTGTTCATTACGTGACAATATATAAAGTAGGATATATCGTGTGATATTTGGATTTTCTTCTCTATGATTCGTGTTTTACCTCTCTCATTCAAGTCATGCAAGAAGATCATCTCTGAGGTCACTCACTTCTCAAACGGCCCCTCACATGGCCCGATAGAGTTGATCAGTGCGTCCACACGCCGGACGACCGGGGGGTCGGATCTGTGAGGCTGGCAAGGCGGGGCACGCAAACTGCTCATGGGTCCGTCGTCCTTGGAGACGTGATCGCCGGTGTGCTTCATTACGGAAAGATACAGCGATGCTCGAAGGACTTGTTTGGCTTTCTTCACTTTGGCTTTGACTCCCCTCCATGGCAACAATTTCTCTATGCTGAGCTTCTGAAGAGATGTCTATAACACAATCTATCAGTAGTTCGAGTAGAAATTGCGCTTTCCTAATAGGAGTCCTTCGAAATATATCCTGAAATATACTCGCATAGAAGAGGTACTTGGTGGCGTCTGATATTATCAAGTGAGTGTAGACATCATCAGATTTTCTTCACGAGCTGTCCTATTGAAGGGATTACCATTTTCCAGAAATCAAGCTGAAACGACTTGAAAAGGGGAATTTTTATTTTTATTTTTATTTTTTTAAAGATTAGAATCAATTTAAATGTCGGTTTGAAGCCAATGCTCGATTTTTCGACAAAGGAAATAAAGAGGCTGTAACTTTAGTGACGAAATTTAGATTTTTCTAATCAAAGAAACGATGAATGTTCCCTTTTGAACAGCTGATTTGGCATAAAGAGATAAGGTAAACATCACGAAAAATCACAAATTAGTACACTTGTGACAAATTTATCTTATATTAATTTTTTGACAAAAAAACTTCAAACCGATACACATGTGACAGATTTATCCTCCATTAGTTTCTATTAAATTTTATTGTCAAATTTTGAGTTGGATGACACATGGTAATTGAGGGTGTACCAATTTCAGGTTTACCCTCTATTTGTTACAAGTGAACTAGTTTGTTCGTTATATTAATTCAATTTAACGAAAATTAATGAATAGTCAATTTATCACAAATATACTGCTTTGGGATTTTTTGTGATCAAAAAATTAATCTAGAGCAAATTTATAAAAATGTACAAATTTGGGGTTTTCCATAATATTAACCAAAAAAAAATGTGATAATTACATTAGAAGGATTATTCCAATTGCAAAATTTTTATGAATGTCTGAATGTGAATGACGAGGGGTGTGCCTAACACAGTACATAAATTTTTTTAATAAAATTTTAGCCTTTTTCAATTTCTATTTAGTTTAAATAAGATTTAGGGTAAAAAAAAATGGGATTTGGACCACAATAATGTTGTTTTGGCCTTATAGTAGTTAAGGTGATTGCCACGTAAAAAAGAGAAAATTATTAAAATGCCACAGCCCTATCTTTCGTCAACCAAACCGATGTTAACAAAATAACCTGGTTACTCAAATTGGATGAGTTTTAAGATTTGATTGCGCTTTTATGAAGGTTTAAAGCTCTATTATACTTTCATAATAGGTTTTAAAATTTCTGGCATACTTATCCTTTGACAATATGGGCATAATTGAAATGTGGAGCAGGTGCTTTCCCCTCAAAGTAGGAGTAGTCCCTCCTTCTATTAGATTTAAAAAAAAAAAAAAAACAGAAAAACAAAAAGATTCCTAAGCAAAAGTTCGAGCTAAACAATGTTTTTGAGCTTACTTTGGGCGTAGTACGAAATATTATATAAGATGATACTATAATGTAAATTTAAATAGGGTCGTACTTTTGATGTCGTTGGTTCATTTTAATTTCCATGAAAATTAAAAGACAAATTACTTGGGTATTTCTCAATAACATGGAACTAATCCTTATAATGTGATCACTCATGGATCAAATAGCTCGAATCTCACCTAATAATGTAATCAATGCCTCACCTCTAACCTAATCTTAAATGTGCTCATGAGGCCTGCATGCAGTTAAATGAATTATAAGCGCTTAAAATGAATTTAAAATCTCAAACTATGTACAATAATTCAAAAAGCCATTAAAAATAGAAAAAAAAATTGCCAAAATATCCTAAACAACCCTAAATTATCCCAATTGTCTCGTGGACACTTGTCATGCTTTTATGTAGACTGTGACACATCATATCTACTATGTCTCATGTGACACGTCTAGCATGTAGAATTCATATGTTATAATTCAATTTAGTTTTTCTTTTGTGAAATTCTTTTGTTTTAAATATTTTATTTGTTGATGTTTATGCCCTTCAAAAATATACTTTTAGCAACAACAAAAGGAGGTCCTCGAGACCTAATATGCCGACTTTCTCGTTTTTCAATCAAGCTCTTAACTAATCCAAGTTTGATGGGAAAAATCTCTCCAAATAATTTGAAAACATTTGATCATGTTGCGATCGCCATATTCTTCACAAATTAGTTTTGAGACTCCGTTCAATATGACTAATGGAAGGTTGGTTGATGGCATCAAATTTAAGAAAATTACAGTTCCACTAAGGAAAAAACAAAATGTCGGCACCACAGGTTTTCAAGGGGAATCGTTTGAACAAACTACCAAGTTGAAATACATCTAAGAAAATATTATTTCATCGGAGAAAACTTCATCATCAGCTATATGCAGGACTACTAAAAACAACCGAACAGTCGCGAATCACCTCTATAACACCTTGACCGGACAATAACCATGTCGTGCGCCGGCTCCGGCAAGCGCAACTCCTGCCACCTCTCTCGAATTTCTCCCTCTTCCGCCAGTCATCATCATCCCCATCCCGAATTTTGAACGTCCTCGTCAACCCCTCGTTCTAGTCAACTGCAACTGAGGATGCGCCGCCCCATTCGCTCTTCTTGGCATGGCCTCCGAGATCCACTTCGGCGGGCAGCAGCAACCTTACCCTCGTTCTCAGACAACAATGTAGCATGATCTTGCAAAAGAGACACTGAACTAATTCCCCCAACTGAAGCTGCAAGGGTCAAAAAATCAAGAGAAAGCGAGAGCAAGCAAACTGTCACCGCAGGTATGCCGAAGAATCAGGAGCACCATCCGCTTCCCTATCTTCTTGGCCGACTCCATGACGTCCCTTGGTCTCCGGCAACACAAGATCCAACCTATGGAAACACGATCAGCACCGACATTGCCACAGGCGACCGGTTGAAAACGTATCGAGAAGGTCTACAAATCACAGGAGGACTGGGGCCACGAAGACGAGCTGGAACCAGTCGGAGATGGCTAGCGGCCGAGAGTGGGAGGCAGTCTGGGGTCGTAGAGCTTGAAACCGTTGTCTCCGCCCTTCTCGGGGCTTGACCGGAGATGAAGTTACAGTTGGGCTCAATCGAGAAATGAGGGAGGGATGGTAGAATATGGAGGTTGCGTTTAGCTTAGTCCAGGGAGACAAAGGACGCGCGAGTGATGTTTTGAACTATCGACAACGAATGCTAATGTATTTTATTTTTTTTCAATTTTGGATGTTTCCGACGATGCCAGATTTGACCACTGCTGGCCCGAGCTTCGCTCGTGAAGGTTCGAATTTAAAAATAATAATAATAATGAACGTTTAAAATATAATTTTTTTCCAAACAGCATTTAAAATCAAAGTGCACTTTCAAATTACACTCCACCGTACACTATCATCTTTTGCTGTTTTACTTCTTTTTATTGGCCGATCCCTTTTTCTTACCTTTCTTTCTTTCAAAAAATAATTTTTAATATCTTTAGAAGCTTTATAAGTTCTTAATAACTACATAAGACTAGACGTTTACTTTTTGCGGATTATCGTATTAAAATGTAATTAAATTGGAGCGTAAAATATTCAATATAAGCGCACTATTATCATAACATACCATTGATACTAAAAGCTAACTCTCAAAGTATAGAATAACTGATTCGTATAAAACTAAAACTTGACAAGCATAATATATGGTTTTTGTTAATTTACGTGCTGCGCTAGAATAATGTTAGAGACTTGTTAGTATTTTTAAACACAAATTTCACATCTTTTAATGGCTTAAGGTTTTAGGATAGTTGACAGTTTTCTTACGTAACTTTTCCTTGCAAAAGTTTTAAGTTCAAACCTTTTTCACGGCTTAAGCTACACTTATGAGAAAGTGTTAGAATCCAACAGTAGAATTTACCAAAACGAAGAGAATTCCGCTAAGAAATCTTCACTACAAAGTCTCGAGAGTTGGCAGAACTACGATGCTAAATCGTTTAAGGATTTCCCTAACTAAATTATGTCTAAAGCAAAACTACACTAGTATTTATCTCATAATTTCTCACTTCGTGACAAAATCCAAATACTAAGGATCCCTTTTAGAAAACCTACTCGAGCTAATCGTTCGAACAAGTAAACCTACTAAAATTAGGAAGTTCGGTTAGATCAGGATGTCTTTGCAAGTTTAGATCAGTGGCAACCGGCTGGAGAAGGGTGGAGAAAAAGGAAAAAAGAAAATGTAAAGGAAAAAAAAATTAAAATATTATTAAAAGTAGTTTACCTAAGTGTTGTCGTGCTACGTCAACCGAACGGTGTCTACATCAATAAAATCTAGCCAAAATTAGCTAGAATGATTGAATTGACAACAAGTCAAAAGGTTTAGGCTAAATTGAAATCAAATCAAAAGGTTTATAACTAAATTAACATCAATAAAAAGGTTTAAGACTTTTTTGACACTTTTCCCATCGAAACCTAATTCTAAATCATCTATGTTTGTGATAGATTGATCGTACACGTAGCTAGCCGATATTGCTATTGTTTTTTTAACAATGCAAGAAATACTTAACGAGAAACTCACGTTCTTTTTCGTTAACACAAAACGAATATTTAAGATGATCTTGGTGTAGAAATTAGTTAGCAATTGTTTCACAAGATCTTAAATTCGAATTTTTCATTCAAAAGTTTAAGTATAAAGAATACTTGACAATGGTCTCAAAAAATTTCACAATGACAGACAATGAATGTACAGAAAATACTGTAAGCACCAGCATAGGTGCCAAAACTCAATCGAAGCCAGAAAGGAAGCGGCTGAAGACAAATGCGGCGAAGCCGGCGGAAACCAATAACCCTACCTAGCCGGATTAAAGCGCCTTTCGGGGCTTCGACGTGACGCGCTTCCGTCCTTCGCTTCGAGTCCCCTTCTCCATCCACCTCTGCCCGGCCGCTTTTGATCTCCGAACGTCGATCAGGAAGCACAAACCTTCGGTCCGGCCGTCACGGAACGCCCATATCCTGAGTATATCCGACTCCTCCAGGTGATTCGCTTCCACGAATCTCTTCCAGCTGCTCATGAGCACGTAAACCTTGCGGGACCAGAGCGTGAACCGCATCGGGAACGCCTCTCCCTCCGTGTTAAACACCGTCGCCGCCACGCCTTCCGTGGGGTTGTCCTCCTCCCTTA
Organism: Eucalyptus microcorys; assembly: GCA_014182515.1. Lineage (NCBI taxonomy): Eukaryota > Viridiplantae > Streptophyta > Magnoliopsida > Myrtales > Myrtaceae > Eucalyptus > Eucalyptus microcorys. The sequence continues at coordinate 21,804,469 of CM024571.1, forward strand.
GCAGCGGGAGCACGAAATCCCGGACATCTCCCTTCCGCAGGATGAGCCGGTTCTGCTGCTCCTTGAGGTCGCTCGCCGTGACCGGCTTCTCAAACGGCCCATGGCACTGGTCGATTGAGTCGATCAGTGCGTTCACGCGCTGGACGACTGGAGGGTTGGACCTGCGCGGTGGCTGGCGCGAGGTGCTCGCTTGAGTGTCCCTGGCGCCGTTGCCGGTGTGCTTCATTACGGAAAGGAACAGCGATGCCCGGAGGTCTTCTCCGGCTTCTTCCCGGACAGCAGGATCTCCGTTTTGGCTTCTTCTCTCCATGGCAGCAATCTTCTCTCAATGCGGAGCTTCTGAAGAGATGTGCATGACATGATTTATAAGTTGGCCGGAAAGATTTTGAGCTTTCCTAACTCGAATTGGAGTTTTTCGAAATATTTCCTGAAATGTCCGATTGTTATCAGTTATAAGATTTTGCACATTATCAGATTTTTTTTTTTCCAGAAATCAAGATAGACAGAAGGAAAGGGGTTTTTTTTTTTTTTTTTTAAAAAAAAAAAATTGGTTTGAATCGATTTAAATGTGAATTTCGGAAGCCAGTGCTCGATTTTATTTTCGACAAGGGAAATAAAAGGCTGGCTTTTTTTGTGAGAAATTTGAAATTTTTTCTAGTTAGATAAAGGATGAGTTTCCTCTTTGGGATGCCGATTTGGGTTCGACTTGACATGTATTAAGAAGGCTTTTCGGCAAAATTAACGATAATTATTACATTAAGGATATTGTTCTAATTAGTATTATTATTACGAATGCCGATGTGCCGACGTGCCGACGTGTGTGCCCTCTGTGGCTTGATGTTAGGATTCAACCCGATCGTGTATGTTTATATGGATGAGATAATGTGTAAGTTATTAACACTAACATCAATGCACTTTATTTGAGAAAAGTATTAAGAAAGTTTTAAATTTATTGCACTTGTTTGAGTTCGGTTATAAAATTTTCGATTGTATTAATTAAGTTATAAACTTTTTGATAATTTGTCAATATAATCAATCCGGCCAATTTAACTAACATGGATGCGGGGTGTTTCATATGGCACGATCGGTGCTAACATGAACAAATTTTGTAATTTTATTATTTTTTTCTCAAATTTCTTTGTTTTTTTTTTTTTTTCTTACAACTTTGGGCTAACAATAGTTAGGGCAGTCAACCCACAATCAGGAAAAAAAATAGAGAGAGAGGAAAGAAAAGAAAAAATAAAAATTTTAAAAATTATCCACGTTGACGTCGTATGTGCCATGTAGGATAATTAACATGCATGTTACTAATTGCCAACCAAAATTAATCGGATGGACTATATTGATCATTGTTAAAAGATTTAGAACTTAATTACCAAAATTAATTGGCGAAAATTGCTTTTATTAAATTCTTTTATAATTATATCTTTTTGGTATTAAAATTGTTTTTGCTTTGGGGAAATTGTACAACGGTCCTAAATGTTTTATTCAATGCGCAATTAAATCCTAAATATTTGAACACTTGCAATCGAGTCCAAAATGTTTTAAATTCAATGCAATCGAGTCTTCACAAACAACCGCTTAGCCAAATTTGTCAACATGGTTTGCTAGGATCTGATGTAGCGTTTTTTTAATGCTCTTATACGGAAGCATTGCTGACATAACATCGATGGGTAGCCACGTCGCAAAAATTCAGAACTTAGAAAAATATTTTAAATGTCAACACTCCAAATCTCTGCACATGCCACATTAGCAAAATCGTTTGAGCAAGGCCCAAAATAACTTAATTGCACCGGAATAAAAAGGGCTAGGAATAGATCGCACATTTTTAAATAATAATAAGGATCCGATTGCACATTGAGTAAAATATTTAGGACTGTTGGTGTAATTTTTCATTTCTCATAAAAAAAAAAACCATGGGTGAACTAAACTATACATATTACCAATGCTATTGAATCTTTTGATCCTCAATGAAAGTTCTAAAGTTCCACCATTTAATGTGGCAGAAGAGTTATGTGAAGCTTGGACTTAGCTTTCTCTTAGCATGCTGTCTTCATTTACATTGTCTGGTTATGGGAGATCATTCAGAATTGTTAATGTGGTCCTTCAGAAAAATTTTGGTCTGCATTTGCACATTTAAGGGTTGTTTATCTTCAAATATGAACTCTGTTCACACTTGAAGTCTTGTTAAGGATTAAATTTAATCTTTTAGGTCCTTATCGTATACTAGACCAAACTAGAAAAAGGTCCAAAAGGAGTTATTTGTCACATTCTTTTTCTGAGAAGTTGTACCCAGGTTGTCTGTTCCACGTGTGATGATTCCGGACAGTGAAATTTGAATGAAGATGTTCCATATTGACTTCACAGATTGTTTGGCATATTTTCTTTAAATAATGTGATGCCATCATCTGCAGATGAGATCATTGTCACTCAGGGTTTCATAACCAGGTAAACACGGCAGGTGGAATTACTTCTACCATCATTTGTCTATCAGCAAGGCCCTTCCCATATTTTGTAGATGTTATTTCTCGGTGCCCTTAGAATGAGGGAAAAGCAGAAGATATGATTGCAAGGACAGCAGTTCTTTAGTCTGTAATGAAATTAAGGGACAGGGTGGGGTGGAACATTGAAACTTTTAGAAGACACAGGGATCTCTATTGTAAATGGATGAGTGCAAGAAATTGTTGTGTTTTTGAAGCATTAGGCAATCTACACGACTGCAGCAAAAAAAAAATTCTCCCTTTACAAAAAATGAATCAGCTATCTTAATTAGATCAATTTAAAATTAGATCTCAGCGCGCAAGTTGGCCAGCTTTGAGGGTTATAGTGTTTTTCATGATACAGAGATTATCTGTATTTTTTCTTGGTTAATCTCTTACCAAATTCCTAAGAAAGCAAATTTTGACATTGTTTCATGGGCTCGTGTAGAATCTCTTTTGTTCTGGCGGTTCCATCTCTTAGAGAAAATCCTAGCCATCAAAAATATGCTTGAAGTAATGGCTTTTTTCAAATGCAAAGATCCATGAGAATATGAATTTGGTTTTCCTCACTTATAAAAGAAACCAAATAAAAAAATAACGGTAGGGTGCATCAGAAGGTTAATTTCTCATTACTTTAATGACTAATTAATTTGAATTTACCACTTTCCTTTGGTCAAATTCAGCTTTTGTATTACATTGTCAGTGGATTCTCTCGAGTGGGTTCATCCTGGTTGCATCATTCTAGGATGCTTTCAACTTGCATGGAGGAAAGTTAAATTTGGCAAGTAATCAGGACCAGAGACGGCAAGATTTTTCATTTGGGTGAAACGAATCTTGACACATTTATTTACCATCAATTGTTTTTCTTAAAAAACATTTGACACATCATCATCATCATCAAGAAGCAAGAGAGGTTCATAAGCAACCTCCCTTAGTAACTAGAAAAATGGCAAACTCTTGTATACTGGAAGAACAATTAATGAGTGATTTTTCTGAACTTGATTTTAAGATTTTATGGTGATTGGCTCGGAGCTGAAGTAGTTTTAGACTCTACTTATTAGATGTGGTTGCAGTGATCTGCTATGGTCCCTCAACCACCGTCTTGTATTGTAAATTCTTGCTACGATGATTTCCAAATTCCTCTTATAGTTAAAAAGTTCCCTGTGGAATTCTGTGAGGTTTTTATTTTTTTCTTGTGCCAGTCTTAAGATTTGTGTTCTAGTTGAATTTTGTACTGTCCCGAGATATCACTGGTGACAGAAGCGAAGTTTTTGGTGCACTTGCTGTCATGGCTATACAAAGTTTTTATAGATATCTAAAAGAGTCCATGGCCGCTAGACGTTGCAACTAGGATGTGAAGGGGAGGGCATATTTCTATCTCTCAGTGGTTTTCCATTTTCCTGTACTGACGTGCAAATGACGGCTTGCCGTTTGTTATATGTACAGCAACATATTTGAATATGGGGATGCTGGTCCCGTTGAATGACGTATTCAGGACTATGTCCAAGAATTTAAACTTACAAACCATCTTTGTCCGCTTTGATTGTAGCAATATGATAATGTAATTACTCATTTTGGTAAAATTCATGACCGTAGGCTTCTTCTGAGGAAATACTGCAGTCCTTTTGTGATGTTTCACAGGAATTGTTGAAGATATTATGCCCGTAGGATGCCGGCCACATCCGTTCTTTAGCTATTTGAAACGATGGTAATGTTCTAATTTTTACTTTCTCTACATTTCTGCTGTGTAATTCTTTATTCTTCTTTTGTCCTTGAGACTTTGATTGCTTGCATCCCTGAGCCTTTTGAGAATTATAAATTTTTAGACCATTTCAATTTTGTTTTTCTCTTGACTCGGGACTATTTAATGCCGTGATGTTTTATCACTTGTGTCAGGTGCAAACCCCTTATTATTGTCTAATTGTCTCTTGTTTATACTCTATTGTTGTTGAAATCATGGAAATAGCCTAATTTGCAAATTAACACGAGTTACATGCATGTTCGTATATTTGAATTTTTAGTTTTGGTTCTAATAGCCAATGCATGCTGTGGAAGGTAAATGTCCACTAGAAGAACTGCCTCTTTCATGGGACGGTCTGTAAGTTGATCGAGTGGCTGATTAGTTATAACACAAACTATGCGTTGTGTAGTCTTATGGCCAGCAGCAGTAGCTGTCCACCAAAGCACTTCTTCCTGAGTACATCATGTCGTGCCGTGTAGTCTTGTCTCCTGTTTGATGCAAAATTAGGTTAGAACTAACAAAATGCATATGAAGGAGAAAATAAACTGCAGCAATTTTTGAACTTTTGAGTACTGAGGAACATGGACCTTTCCTTTGAAACTATTGAAATATCATGAAACCGAACATATTCTGGAGAGTTTAGAGTAACGGGTTCATGAGTACTCTATAGTTCAGAAAGAAGGAAGTGCATAACGTGATGGTTAAATGGAAGTAAGCATGCCAAGCTACAAAAATGGTGCTTGAGAAAGGGGATATTCGAAGTAATGCAACCAGAAAATTGCATGAGACATTAATATACCGGTTCCTTAAAGAAGTCGGTCGAAGTTGAGTCATGTCTTCTCAAGGAGAGTAGTCAAATGTGCAGTAATCATAAGTTTTAGATGAAAATTGGGGCATTCAGATGGATCCCCACATGTCTAGTCTCTGAACTGAAAGATCATCCGACCCTTGCCTCTCACATAGTACTCATGGTTAAAAATAGCCCCAAAAATCTTTGGCTATCATTATGTCAATACGGAGATGGGCAAGTTATGAGCCAGCAAAGACAGCGGTTAAAAAGATTCTCTCACAAGAATCCCTTGACTGTTGCTTTTATTTATTATTATTTTTTTTTGGGTCGGAGACTGTTCCTTTTATGAGCCGCCGCCATTTCCCCTCATTCTTCTCTCTGTCTGATTCTTAGGCATTGAGATTTTTTATTTTATTTTCCAATATCATTGCCTAGTCGGCGCATACGTGGCACTACTGTGTTGGTCCACACATAACTTGAAAAAGAAATAGTATAGGGATCATACTGCCCGATATACAGGGATGAGTGGAAGAGGATGTGATACTTGACTCCACTGATAATCCTAAATGAAAGAAATTAAATAATTTAAAAAGAACTGGGATTGACGGCACCATAATCCTAATAAGAAATTAATGTTCATTCTACCCAAAAAACAGCCGCTACCAAATTTTTTGGACTCTCTTGCACCGTTTGTGCTAGTCTACCTTTGTTTAGTAATTTGGTATGCATGATGCACAAAATTTCTGAACAATACGTTGGTTGTTTTGAAAGTCATATATTGACAGTTTATGAAGTGCTTACTTTGGGTCTCCTTGATTTTGTGGTGCAACTTAAATGTAATATTAATATCAATGCGTGGCTAGAGAGAAACATACACAGTATGTGTAGATATGAAATTCATAATGATTTTTGTCGATAAAATAATGACATAAAAGTAAATCACCAAAAACCTTTTAGATAAATGGATGAAATACGTATAAATTGTACTTGAATATTCCCGGGTCACTTTTACGTGGAAGATTATGCAATTACTTTTAATTGCCTTTATCTTTTAGTAGATAATGTTTTATAATGTACGTAGATATCTCTCGCGTCACCATTCTAAAGTGAACAGAAAATTAGCCAACGACAATCACCACATGGATTTGTGGAAGATTCTTGGTCAAAGTCAATATTTTATAAAGAAAAGCAGGAGAGTACAACGCACGACACGTACTAAACATCTATTGCGGTTTAACGCGAGATAACTACAAAACAGTCAAAACTTCAACCGAGCACAAGATATCAACACATCATATAAATGAAAAGCCATAATTGGTTTGAAATTATTTTGTCACAACAAATTTCGAAATTATAAATAATGATTTTCCCCGGGTATTTTTTTTTCTTTTTATATAATGTATCGACCGCAATGAATTCGTAATCGGGAATTTTCTTAGGTTGCCGTTTGGGAAGGCAATTGCTCAGATAAAAGGACAAACAAGATTTTTTTAGAATCTATAATTATTTCAGGAAAATATAATATAAAATTTGAGAGTGACTTAAACACGTCGATGTCGCCTAAATTGGGTGAATGGAACATGACTGTGCCCTGGTGTGGAAACCCGCGGAGAGGTGGGGGTGATTGCCGTTTATTCTGCGTGGAGGATCAACTGACACCTTCCTAGATAAAGCCGAACCTGGGAACCAACCATTGGAATCGGCATTGGAAAATAGACTCAAAGGCGCTGGTCGTGATACTTTGAGAACAGCACATTCTATTCAACTTAATAGGTGAGATTTAGTGGTTCTCACCTAATTAGACAATTTAAAGTAAAAAAATTTCTTTGATAATCAACAAGCATGATCACGAACGCTCAATTATCCAAAGGCTCCTTGTAAATTCTACGAACTGATTGAGTATAATCTTTCAACCTTCATAGATGGCAAATTCCATGCAGTTTATGGAATTTGAACATGTGACCTTCAGTTCTCGAGTTGTAAATCTCCAAGCCCCAACCATGGAATTAGCATGAAATTAAAGTTTATTATCGCAATTGCTGAAATTATTCAAATTTTATGCTGGTACCATAAATGGATTTCCACTCCAAAATTCTACTGGGAGTTGCACCGTGGGGTATGGCAGTAGTACGGGACGGATGTCAGGAGGAGGAGAAGGATAAGAAGAGATCCTCACAACGAGCAATCAAAAATATATTTTAAAGCCCTTCCTTCGCATAAGCAATCAACCAGACAACTGCCGAAATTCGTGCGTATTGGAACTCAGAGTCTTAACTCATCTAAGAAACAGAAATAAAAAGTTCCATAAGCTAAAATAAAAGCCACTTTGGGTTGGCTCATCTAACAAGAAACAACTCCCAAATCTAAAATAAAAGTACTGTTGAGTTCCCTTCTTACTCGAGCGCTTACGCAGTCCCGCTAGAAATCAGGAAGCACAATCCTCCTGTTTGAATGGCACGAAACGCCCAGATCGTGAGGACCTTTGGGGGCTTCAACTGATTTTCTTCGACAAATTCATTCCAATTGTCCATAAGCACATGTGCACCGTTGCTGCTCCGCTTTTTGAACTGCATGGGATATGCCTTTCCAGCAGTATTGAACGTCTGCACCGGAAGCCCCATCTCAAGATCCACGTTGTCCTTGAGCAACGGCTGTATAAAATTCTCGAAGTCCAGCTTGGGAATAAGGAGCCGCGACTGTTGCTTATCAACATCGCTGTCTTTGATTTTCTTCGTGAATGGCTCCCGGCATTCATCAATGGAGTCGATCAGGGCGTTCAGACTCCGGACAACTTCATGTGAATCGTGAAGTGGTCCATACGAACCACTTTCTGCGGCAGCCATGAGAAGAGACAGCGATGCTACAAGCACTTCTTTGGCTTCTTCAGGGGAACTGGATTTTCTGGAGAATAAAAGGCTCTCTTCCTGTGTACTCTCCATCTCCTCTCTCTCTCTCTTTCCGCTCTTTCGCTTCTTCGACGGGGAGTGGATTTCCTGGTCCGTTATATAGAGATGGGAGGAAGAGTTCTTGGGAAGAAAAGGCCACCACCATCAGAATTCTTGGGGAGGAAAAACTCTCAGACAGGGGGAAGAGCTTCCCCCGTCCTTTAACTTTTCATTACCTTTTCATTTAGCCCTGGCTTTGCTTTTCACTTTTCATTACCTTTTCATTTAGCCCTGGCTTTGCTTTAAGGGAATGAAAAGCAAAGCCAGGGCTAAATGAAAAGGTAATGAAAAGTTAAAGGACGGGGGAAGCTCTTCCCCTTGTCTTTGCTTTTTCTTCCCTTTTATTTTCTATTACAACTCAGGAAAGAAAAGGGAAGAAAAAACCAAAACTCCCTGTCCGACAAATGCTAGAAGATGTGAAGATGTGAAGCCAGCACCTCCACCTGAGCCAATCTGTCTTGACTGTCCAAAAGTGCCAAGAAGCGATCCAAGAGCGGGTTGACCAGGTCCAATCTGGGATGACTGACCAAATCCGAGCATTTGTTGGAGTACCAAAGCCTCCAGAGAATGCACTCCCATTTGGTGGTCGTGATGGCTGTGAAGATTGTGGAGAGTGGAACGTGAAAGAAGCAGCGCGAAACAGCTCTTCACTGGGTGCTGTCATAGCAAATGGAGACCTTGTTGGTGTTGTTGCTGCACTACCAAAAGAAGCGCCAAACATGCTTCCCCTGGGTGTGGTCAAATTGGGAGGTAGATCCAAGGCCAAAAGCATTGAGACTTCCCGGACCAAGATCAGGTTTTTCATTAATCCTAGGAGCCTCCTCCTCATCCTCTTGTGTAGCTGCAACATCCAGACTTTCGGTCTTTTGAATTGTGTTAATCAAAGAAGTTATAAATGCAGTTGGAAATGAAAAGCTTCCGGCAGATGGCTGCTCTGGAGGAGCATTCGGTGTTTCAGTTCACTGACGACTACCTATCTGTTTATTTATGCCCTGAACTCCAGTAATGGTCCAGAAGAAAGTTCACTGGGGGTAGGTGATACTGACGCTTCCATTTTCACGGCAGACGAACATGTAAAACTCTCAGCCAAAAGAGGTGAGGGTTCTGGAGGATCTTCAAAACTGACACTGGGCAAATCCTGTATTTCTGGCTTTTGATTTTCCAACCAGAATTTCAGGGTAGGGAGGAAGCAAGCGAAGGCACTAAATTTTTAGAAGCCTGGACGGAAGAAGATGAAATGGTGTAGGGGGAGGAAGAAGGGGGAAGAGGAGAAGTGACTGAGCATGATGATGTTGATAATGAGAAGTCTAATGGAAGTGCCTTATCATAATCTGTAGTTGCCCTGCTACAGCTAGTCATCCAAGATCCACCTATGACACCTCAGTTAATGAAAATTCCCTTTGATTGAAGGAACATTAGGCAACGTAGAAGGCTGAAGGGAAGATGAATTGGCCAGCGACTGCGACGGAGATGACATTGATTTAAACAGTGTTGAAAATGACTGTGATCCACCAGGAAAGCTTTTGCCTATTGCGGGATGGACATCTGGAACTATTTCAGGATGAGAATTGGCCAGAGAAGCACGGGGCGTCACAGCCAGCAACAGGCCTCATTTCTTCAAGATCCAAAGAGTGAGCTTTCAGTTATTTAGAAAGTCAACTTCGTGCTGTCTGAAATTATCAAGTTAGTGAGATAGAGTGAGTCTTGACATTATCAGAGTTTCTTCATGACGGTGGCTCTGTTCTTGCTTCGAGAGGGAAACAGAGCTGAAGCAGAACAAGAAGAAAGGTACGATGGCGACGAGCTTCTGCGGACAGCCATGGCATCCACAGAGAGAGAGAGAGAGAGAGAGAGAGAGAGAGAGGACACTGTTTGGCCCCAATCTTCAAAGAAATTTCCATCTTCAAATGTCATTGACGCACAACAAAGGGCGAAGAACAAGAAGAAGGGACATCAAAATTGAAAACGAACGACATATATAATAGAGACACTCGAGAGATCAAATTTAAATCGACTTAACTTCATTCGTGATTGTTCAATCAAGACGAATCATCATTTATAGTACATGTTTTGCCTAGTATACAGTCTAATCCTAAACATCTGAATAAGTGCAACTAAGCCTTGAATGTTTTAGATATGATGCAATTAAGTATTTTTCAACAACTGCTTAATCAAATTTGATGATGTAGTTCATTACAGTTCGATGGAGCATTTTTTAATGTCCTTTATGGAGAAGTGGTTGATGGGAGCGCTAGGATAGAAATATTTAGAATTTAGAAAAAAAAAAAGTATTTCAAAAAATCAACACGTCGAATTCCTACACATCCCACATTGGCAAAATTATTTGAGCTTGGCTAGAAGGAATGGATTGCATTGGACTCAAAATACTTGGAATCTGATTGCACATTGAGAAAAGTAGTTAGCATTATTTGTATAAATTTCTCCTTTCTTATAAAGAAATCAACAAAGCAATCAACTAGACCGTCACAACAAATTGTCTCTAAATTTGTCTCCGAGTGTGCCACCTAAAATTGTAAATTGCTAGAATCAGACACTACTCGATGCAAGAAAAAGATTATGGTGCTTTCTTTGTAAAAGTGGCATAACACATGGGCAATAATAATTCATCCCCCTCATCCTTCTCCTCTCTCTCCATTATTGACTACTTAACTTTTAACTCTTTTATATTTAAGGAATTCTTTTAATCTAACACAACAAAGTAAAAAAAAACAAAAAATTTGAAGTTTTTTTTCCCATAGTAGTTTGAAGACAAACGCTTTAATTGTCCATATGTATTTTGTAGAATAACACGATATTTACGGATATCATACTACTTTGCATTTATGTTTGTGAATTTAATGTTATACACCATAGTTGCTTTATTCTTAAGTAATTTGCGAGCCCGTAGTCTTTTCATTTTCTAGGGCACTCATCATCGTCATCTCTCCGTCTTCCCGCCCAAAAAGCCCACACACTTCCGTCGCACCCTCTTAATTCTCCTCTGAATGTAACCCTCCGAATTCGGCCATCCTCACCGAAACTCCAATCTCCAGCCATGGCCCCGACGATCGAGCCGAAGCACGAGGTCGAGGGGCAGCTCGTGGAGACCTCCGATTTCTTCTTCGACCGCGTCGGCGAGCCGGTCCCGGTCAGGCCCACCGGCGGCGGCGGTCCCGAGCTCTACGACCCGGGCCGCCTCCCGTCCCAGCCGCTCGCCGTCTCCGAGCGGTTCCGGCTCGTCTTCGTGGCCCACTTCTCCGGTGAGTTGTGGACCTCGATGCGTCCGCTCGAATTGATCGCCCGTGGCGGCGCGTTTTCGGTGCTGATAATCGTGTTCCGGTTTCGTAGGATTCTGCGTCGCGAGGACCGGGGATGTGGTGGAGGCCGCGAAGGAGATGAAGGAGAAGGGGATTCGATCTTCCGTGCTGGAACTCAGCGTCGTGGACGTACCTCTGGGGGCGGTCGGCTTGCTCTCGCTTTCTCCCGATTCTTCGACGCTTGCGGCTTCTGTTGGGGGAACTGTCAACTTCTTCTCAGTCGATTCGCTTCTCAATAAGGTCATTTCGAGTCTCCTTTCTTGATATCATGCTTTGTGTTTATCTGAGAACAAAGGCTCGGAACTTTTGGGGCCGGAATTCCTTTTCCAGTTACACTCCCTACGTGTGGAGGTCCTTTATAAAAAGGTTGAGTTTTTCTGGTCATGGTGTGATTCTTTTCTGAGCATGTTCATTGAGAATTCTTGGAAGAAGCTGACCGATTGGCAAGCGATGCCTATTTTGTTACGTTCGGTTGAGATTGGGAATGGGTATAGCTGGCCCTACGTTTTGGACATTTTCCTGTATATATGCTCTTTTGGCTTTTGGGAATTGACATATCTCTAGCTACATGTGCTTTCTTTTGGTATCTGCAAATGATTGTCGGTGCAAGTTATCCGTAATAAAGACGGAGCTACGAACCAAAATGAAGTAGGTGAGCAGTATCCTCCCTTTGTAATGACTAACAGTCCTATAGATGTGGATGCCTCGTTGAATTTTATTATCCTGGTCTAGCTGGAGCCTCATTTTGTGGGACATAGACTAATGTACAAAATTGGTGATTAATCTGATTTATTCTTACATCAACAATTTCCTACTTTGTGCATTTTATGTACTCCACATGTATGAAAATCTAAACCATATTTTGAAATAGGCCGTGGTCGTTTGCAATTTGCATTTTTATCCCCTTATTTATCTTTATTCTCCATAAGGCTTTGCATGTGAAGTATTTGCTAGGCTAGTACATATCGATTTAACACCAAATAATTGAAACACTTGAACATGAGGTTGGAAAGAGAGCTTCCTTTCATCCGTTAACATCATGTGCAGTTACTAACATTATGCATTTCAAATTATATTGGATGAAATTATGTTGTCTTTGACTTTTGTTCCTCTTTCATAAAGGAGTAATACATATATGCTATCTGACATGGGTTTGCTTCTAATTGAGCTCTTCAATCGTGCAGGAGCAACTACCTTTTTTTTCCTGCTCAATAGATGAAGAAAGTTCTGTAAAGGACATGAAGTGGCTAAAGAAGAGACAAAATTCATACATTCTTTTGACAAGTCGTGGGAACCTCTATCTTGGGAGCATTGATGGACCTTTAAAGTCTTTAATGGATAATGTTGATGCAGGTATGCATTTAAAAATCAATAACTTCTTTACTTAGGCTCTGCTTTGTTCTGTAGAGACTTTGTTGCTTGTCACCCTTGATGTCCACATTTCTTCTTTATTGTGGCATCAATTCATGCTCAAGAACATGGACTCTGTTTCAATCTGTGTCCTTTTCTCCCCTTGAGTTTGAAAGACTAACATATATACTGCTTATTATTTGGATTTAGGAGGATAAACTGAACTGTCGATATTATGAAAGCTGGTGCATCAGTAGAGCATTAATGAAAGTTTGAAAGTTCTACCAAATAGCTTTCCTTGTGTGGCTGATAGAGTTGACGTGAAGATTGCACTTACTCTTTTTCTAATAAATTAGCATGCTGTCTTTATTTGTATTGTGTGCTTATGGGAGATTGTTTAATGGGGAAGGCTATCTGATCCAAGAAAGTTGGGTGCTGAAAGTTCCATGAGAAGATCAAATGCAGTCGATCGTTTTTCATAGATAATAAAGGATATTATTGAGGAAAACATGGTGGATTGTTGATTGTTCTGACATTGCAGTATATCAAAATGACCTATGGAGTGAATCTTGCTGTGGCTTTCACAAAATATTCTTGTAGAAGAGTGCCTTAACCATCGTTTTTTTTTGTCTTGTTTGGTGAAGTTCTTTCTGTTTAGTGTCTGCAATGCTGTTTTATGTTGTATTACTTATTATTGTTCGTTTGCATTGTGATTTGGTTTGATTTGTAAGGTTTTTGTATCAATTCATGCTAAAAAAAAGACTCTATCTCACTGTGTCCTTTATTCCCTTGGCTTGGAGAGACCAACTTAGCTATTGCTGATTATTTGATTTTGGATAAACTAAATTATACATATTATAACCACCCGTGGGTAGCGCAGTTGGTTGAGATCTCTCCTCCAGCGAAGGAGGTCAAGGGTTCAAAACCCTGCGTTGTTAGCGATTAAAGCGGGGGGCCCCAAGGGTGGGTTGCTGGGCCAGTTTCCCCTGAGGTATAGTCGCCGTTGAGCCTCCACCGCGGAGGCCCGTGAGACCCCAAATTGGCGTAAGCCAACAGGGGCAGGCTCCGGCGGATCCTTGATCACCAAAAAAAAATAAAAAATAAAAATAAATAAATAAATAAATTATACATATTACAAATGCTGTTGCATCTGTTGAGCCTTGACTTGAAAGTGCAATTGAATAGCTTTTCTTACTTACAGAGTTGACATGAAGCTCGCGTTCAGTCTATCGATAAATTTAGCACGCTGTTTCCATTTATATTCTTTGATTATGGAGAGCATTTACCTGTGATGGTTACCTGATCCAACAAAGTATGCTGCTGAAAGTTCAATAATTGGATTAAACATAGTGTTTTGTTGATCAGTGTATTTGCCTACACTGTGATGAGCTCTGGAATGAATCTTGCTGTGTTTCACAAAGTATCCTTGTAAAGTACCTTAACCATTAAGTATTGTCTAGTTTGGTAAAGTCCTTTCTGTTTACTTCCTGCACGCTACTTTATGCCGTATTACTTATTTGTTGCACGATAATGCCGCTCGTTTTGTGGTTATTTTAGTACCAATTCATGCTCAAGAACATGGACTCTATTTTAATGTGTCATTTTCTCTCTGAGTTTGAGAGACCAACTTATCTAGTGTTGATTATTTGAATTTCAGAGGATGAACTGAAGAATACATTTTATGAATGCTGGTTCATCTGTTGATCCCTGATTAAATTTGAAAGTTACACCATATAGCTTTATTTATGTGGCAGGAAGAATTTATGTGAAGCTTGCGCTTGGCTTTCTCTTAGCATGCTGTCTTCATTTACATTGTGTGGTCATGGGAGATTGTTCAAATCTTGATTGTTATCTGATACAAGAAAATTTCTTGCTGATAGTTCCACAATTGGATCAAATGTACAAACTTTCATCATTCTATTACTTTTTCATACTACAATGAGCTATGGAACGAACTTTTCTCTGGCTTTCACAAAGTATGCTATTAGAGTACTTTAACCATCATGTTTTGTTTAGTTTGGTAAAGTTCTTCCTGTTTACTTCTCTAATACTGCTTTATGGCATAGTAATTATTTGTTTGGACAGTAATGCCTTAAAATGAACATAAAAAATTAGCGTAGTCATTCTCGTTATTCTTCATTCTCTGTTTACGCCTTTCTCCTTTTAGTTGACTGCAGTGCAAAAGATGATTATATTGCTGTGGCGAGGGATAACAGTCTAAGCATTCTTTCATCCAAATTAAATGAGAGGTTGCACATCGCATTGTCACTCCAACCATGGACAGGGGAGTCTGATGACTTTAGTGTGAAAGGTACATTGGCTCTGATGTTCAAATTCAGATGTTTGTGTCTGGAATTTTTGCTCATAATTTGTTATTTGAAGGCATTGTAACCCTGAGCAAGAGGTTAGTTGGAAGATGATCATTTATGCTGTTATCTTTCACTGAGGCTAAATTTTGGATAAATACTATGGTTCAGATAAAGTTCGCTCCATGTTTGCATGAGCAAGGGTTTTTTTTTATTTTTCATATTTGAATTCTGCTCACACTTGAATTCTTTCTAAAGAATAACTTTGGTCTTTAAGGTTATTGTGGGATACTAGACCAAACTAGGAAAAGGTGCAATAGGAGTTCTTTTGTCAAATTCACTTTCTGACGAATGGTATTCAGGTTGTATGTTCCATCTAGATGATTCTAGACAGTGAAATTTGAACCAACATGTTCCCATATCATCTTGACAGAATGTTCAGCATATTTTTAAATGATGTGATGCCATCATCTGCAGATGTCAGATCATTGTCACTTAGGATTTCATAACCAGGTAAACAGCGGCAGTTAGAATTACTTTTACCATCATTTGTCTATCGGCAAGGCCTTTGTAGATATTACTACTTGGTGGGCCTAGAAGGAGGGAAAAGCAGAAGATATGACTGCATGGACAGCAGTTTTTTAGTCTGTAATGAAACCAAGGGACAGGATATGATGCAACATTGTAGCTTTTAGAAAACACAGGGATCTCTTATTGTAGATGGATGAGTGGGATAACTTGTTATGTCCTTAAAGCATTTACAGGCAATCTGCACTACTAAAATGTTTCGGTGACTACATATCAAAATCCTCTCTACAAGAAATTAGCTATCTTAATTAGATTAAATAACAATTATTTCTCAGTGTCCAAGTTGTCTGGCTTCTAGGGTTATTAGTGTCTTTCATGATACAGAGATTATCTGTATTTTTGCTTGGTTAATTTCTCACCATTGCCGAGAAAGTAAAATTTGACATTGTTTCATGGGTTTGTGTAGAATCTCTTTTGTTTCTGGCGATTCCATCTCCTAAAAGAAAAATCTTGGCTGTCAAAAATATGCTTGAAGTAATGGCCTTCTCCAAATGCAAACCCAAGTGAGAATATCAATTTCTGTGTTCATCACTTATCAAAGAAAACATTTCCCCCCAAGAAAAAGCTGTTGTGCGCATCACGTCATTATGTCACATGCAGTACTTCTCTTTAGGTTACTTTAGAAAGCAGGTTGTAAATTTGACCTGGGTCATGACTTGTCAGCAGGACTTGCTCTTCAGAAGGTCAATTGCCAATTACTTAATGACTACGTTAAATTGCATCTACCACTTTCATTTGGTCAAACTTAGCTTCTGTTATTCTTTGTTGGTATTATAATTAATAAGTATGGAAGAATAGATTTATATGCTCTCTAGTTTGATTATACGCTAAGATTTGAGGTCTAGTTATCTTCCCACCTTGTTAATATCTGCAATACTGAAAATTTCTTGTACTATGTTGTCAGTGGATTCTCTCAGGTGGGTTCGTCCCGATTGCATTGTTCTAGGGTGCTTTCAACTTACCTCAGATGGCATGGAGGAAAGTTATCTTTTGCAAGTGATCAGGACAAGGGATGGCGAGTTTTTTCATGTGAGTGAAACAATTCTTCACACAGTTTTCACTATCAATTGTTTAATTTTTTAAAAATATATGGCAAATATTATTAGTGTTATTTTTTTCATCATCATCGCCATAGTCGTCATTAAGCAGCAAGAGAGGTTAATGAGCAACCTCCTTTAGTAACTACAAAAATTACATTGTATACTCAACAATTAACAAGTGATTTTTCTGAACTTGATTTCAGTATGATTATATGGTAATTGGCTTGGAATTGAAGTAGTTTCAGTCTTTACTTACTAGATCTGGTTGCACTAATCTTCATGGTCCCTCGATTACCTCGTCGTCTTGTATTGTAAATTCTTGCTGTGATGGTTTCCAAATTCCTCCTGTAATTAAATTGTTTCCTGTGGAATCCTGTGACATAGTTAGTTTTCTCTCGTGCCAGACTTAAAATTTATGTTCTAATCAAAATTTTATCATCTCAAGATGTCATTGGTGACAAAAGAGAAGTTTTGGGTGCACTTGCTATTGGGCGATACAAAGTTTCTACAAATATTTAAACGAGTCCATGGCTGCTAGATGTTGCAACTAGGATTTGAAGGAGAGGGCATATTCCTATGTCTCAATAGTTTTCCATTTTCCTTTGATGACATGCAAATGATGGCTTGCTGTTTGTTATATGTGTAGCAACGTACTTGAATGTGGGGATGCTGATCCCGTTGAATGGCGTCCTCAGGACTACGTCCAAAAATTTAAATTTACAAACCACCTTTGTTCTTTCTGATTATGTAGCAATATGATGGTTTCATTAATTATTTTGGTAATATTCATTTATGTAGGCTTCTTCTGAGGCAGTACTGCAGTCCTTTTGTGATGTTTTCCCTGGAATTGTGGATGATATTATTCCTGCAGGATGTGGGCCGCATCTGTTCTTCAGCTATTTGGAACAATGGTAATGTCCTAATTTTTACTCTCTCCATATTTTTTATTCTTTTATCTGTCGTCGAGATTCTGATCGCTTGCATTCCTTAGTATATCTTGTTTGAGAGAATTATAACTATAGAATATTTCAATTTTTTTTTTTGGGGGACTCGTGGCCATTTAATATGTGATTTTTGATCACTTGTGTCTAGTGCAAAGCCCTGATTATGGTCTAATTATCTCATTTGATCCTTGTTGAGGTCCGTCATGGAAGTAACCCAATTGGCAAATTATCTTGAGTTACATGCCTGTTTGCAAATTTGAACTTCTTGCTTTGGTTCTAATAGCACATTGATCTCATGAGAAAGTTAAACGGACAGATTCCTCTTTTTTCCTACTTATATATAGATATTTGACTTTTGATGATAACGTCAGAGATTGGCTACTTCACGTTTTCCTTCTGCAGTATCCACGGAAATGATCTTGCATAGCAGATAAAGGCTAACCTCTTTTCTTCTTCTCCATAATTTCAGCAAGCTTGCAATTGCAGCTAACCGAAAAAATGTGGACCAGCACATTGTTCTTTTCAGTTGGTCGCTTGGTGAGGAGAGGAATGAAGCAGTACTTGTTGATATTGATCGAGATAACTGGCTTCCAAGAATTGAGCTTCAAGGTACATGAGGTTATAGTTAATAGATGGACTTATATATTGACTTGCAGAAATTTATAATCATTTTCATTTAATACATTATTCGCTCGTTAATCTATGTTTGCATTCATTTTTCGGGAAGATTAGATATGAACTCTGTCCATTCCTTATCAGAGTTCTGAAAGTGCTAATGTTCTCATGAGGATAAGATAACTACATATTCTTGCGCTTTTGCAATTTCTACTGTTTCGAGTATTTGTGGTTCATATTCTTGTTGATCAGACTTGGAGTGAATGGCATTAGTGGAGGATTCCTAACTGAAGCTTTTCGAAATGATTGGATTTCTCGTTTTCGTAGGTAGGTTTATGGTAGAGTAGTTGGCGCAGAATTTGAGTCAACATAGTGTATTGTAAGTTTAGCATAGCAAAAAGAAGATGGGGCAGTGGTACATTTATCAACTTATGCAGATGACAGTCTCCTGTTGCCTTTTGTTCTCTTCATGTATTTTGATTTTCTTATTTGCTATAAGTACCAATCTGTACTGAGGAGATTTAAAAATTCCATTGTGGTCAGAAAATGGTGACGATAATTCAATCCTGGGGCTGTGCACTGACAAAGTATCCATGCATGAGAAAGTCAAAGTTCAACTTGGAGTTGAGGAACAAAAGGACCTTTCGCCATTTTGCATCCTTTTTTGTCTTTCTCTAGAAGGAAAGCTCACGATGTTCAACGTTGCCTGGTATTCTCCTTTGCCCTCTCCTAGTTGCTTTGTTGATTTTGTCGAACCTTATTAAATCTGTTAGTCAACATGTTAGGCCTCTTGAACTCACTGCTGCTACAGTGCCTGATGTGTTATTTCTTTGCAGCATTGCAGAACAAACTGATTTTCCTGGCACTGGCTGGCCGTCTGATGTGGAAGAGGATATTTCTAGAGTTGAAGCCCAAGAAGAAGTCAGTTCAACTGTTTCCTCAGGTTTGGGGGAGATGATTTCACAACAGGTTTTTACAGGTCATCAAATTCAGGACATCAACACAATAGAACACAACTTACCAAAAGATCGTGAGATTGCTGTTAAAGCTGACACAAAGTCTTCTGAGTCTGCAACAGCCAGACTAGTAACTAATCAAACAGAGAGGAAAGGAGCTGTAACTGGAAAATGGAATCTAAATTCATTTGCACAGCCACAAGGATCTAATGTAATTGAAAAGGCTCTGGATGAAAAGCATTCAGTTGGTGCAGTTTCCACTCAGTCTCTCTTTCCAAGGCCCCAAAGCACACTTCTTGGCCAATCAACGTTGAAGTTCCCACCACCTAAGGAAATACAGAACATCACAGAAAGCAAAGAGGATTATAAACAGGTTGGGGTTGGATCTAGTCCTTCATTTGTGGAAAAGTTTAGAGTTAATTCCAGTAGTACTGCTCAAGTGATGCAAAATGATGTTCAGGCTGGTCAGAAAGTGCCAGCTGAAACAGCTTCACATGGTTTTCAGATCTCTCCTTCTCAGACATGGCTGAGTGGGAAAGTCACATCTTCAAATAGCTTTGAATCAAGGTCCGCATTCACTTCAAATCAATTTGAAGACAACAAGTTTCAAACTGCCTTTGGTGTAGCTTCTGCCAATGTTCCAAGTACCCCTTTTGGAAATCCCATATCCAAAGGTGCTGCCCCACCTACTTCGGTCAACCTTTCTGGTGTTCCAGTCAAAGGTGGAGGACAGAGAGTTTCGAAGGAGGTCGGGATAATTGAGCCAGTGCCTTCTATTCGTAGCTCGCAGTTGGTGCAGGAAAACTCTGCTTCGGGTTTACCATCAAGCCATCATTTGTATCCCTCCATGGAGAACATAAAAAGTCTGTCCCAGACTGGGATGTCTAAGAAGGATCCAATCACATCAAAACAATCTGGCAATGTGAGATTCTTTTGTGATGAAATAATCTCTTACCCATTGCGTACTTAATCTCGATTATACAAAGTTTGTACATTTTGTGGATCTTTTTATCTTAATCAACAGTGCTTATCATGGAATTGATTATTAAATATGGCGAATATAAGTTTTCTTGCCATCTCTGTCATTATTTGACATAATGTTATTCTACTCATAGTCAATTTGTCGCTTGAATACCTTAAAATTCTTTGTTTTTATTGGCACTTTCTATGCTAATGGCTTTGGGATTTTAGTCTTCATGGTGTGGTCCAGGAAAGGGATTGTTCTGGATTCAGATGACTTCTTGTTTATTAAGGACTAATTTCATTGGATTTCCAGATCAAGGAGATGGTCAATGAACTGGACACACTTCTGGACTCTATAGTGCGGAAGGGTGGCTTTAAGGATGCATGTACCATCTCATTGAAAGGTCCAGTTGAAGAGATAGAAGAGAGAATCGGGAATCTTTCTAGCCAATGTATGATGTGGAAGGTATATGTTTAGGCCTCATATATTTCCTTTGTGTTTACTTGCGGTTTCTCTTGTAGCTCTAAAGTGTCTTGGAATTCCTTTTAAGGGTTATCTTTTATTCTAAGTTGTTCTGTATCGTGTCCCGTCACTACTCTAGTATAATTCAGCTTATGTTGTACATCTATGCTATGTCACTCTTGAGATGAAGTTTTTCTGATTGCTGGAAGCTTGGGAATTTTTTTTGCATCCTTTATCAATATAAGAAACAAGGACTCTGAGTTCCTTTCTGTCATGAGATGGTAGATGCACGCGTACTGAAGAGGTCACTTCTCATTTTTCTATTATCGCTTAAATCGCATTTTTTTTCCATATCTATCTCTTCATAGCTTCAGATGTTGTACTTGTACGATGATTTTGTAAGGAGCTTTTATATGTCCGTTTTTTAGTTCTCCCTACTTCTCCCTTTTAATGTATTTGTGGCTGTTTCTGATAATGTTGTTGTCTTGCTCCTCTCATATGGTAAATTATGTACGTTATATCCTTTGTTCCATTAACTTGCACTTATATATTACTTAGTTCTAGTCTTGTTTCATCTGGACATTGTAGAGTATAGTGGAGGAACAACTTGAAGAAGTTCAAAGCCTGCTTGACAACACTGTACAAGGTACTTTCAGTTACAAGGTTTTCTATAATCAGATGAAGATAAGTGATTTATTTGGAAGCATCTATCTATCGTATTAAGGCTGTAGGCGAGTCACTGGTTTTACCAATTTTAGTCAACCAATTTCTTGTGTATACATGATATGCTGGTAAATAATGTAAATTTCATCATAAGTGCAGAGTTGATTTACTATATTCCTTCTGAGCTTTGTAGCCTAATTGTGTTTTTAGCCATTTATACTTTGTTTAATTGATGGAATATGTTCAAATTTTCCCCCTTCCTTTGGTGAAGTTCTGCTGCTTCTGCTTTTCAATGGATTGTTTAATGAAGGTAAGCTTATCAGCAATTTTTCATGTGGGTTTCAGTTTTGGCTAGGAAAATGTATGTGGAAGGAATTGTTAAACAAGCCAAGGATGATCAATATTGGGACCTTTGGAATCGGCAGAAGTTGGGTACAGAACTGGAGATGAAGCGGCAACATATTTTGAAACTAAACCAGGTTAGGGTCTCTTATGTATGTTGTTATGTATAGACTACTGTTCGGATGAAATATACTGATTACATGTTATATTCCAGGACCTGACCAATGAGCTGATTAAATTAGAAAGGCATTTCAATACCCTGGAACTTAACAAATTTGGTGATATAAGTGAAGCTCATGGAGGTCGAAGAGCTCTCCAAAATAGATACGAGCCTCCCAGGTTTGATTATATCTTTAGTTCGAGTTTAGCATATTGCCTTTCTCCTTTTGATGCCAGTACCACCATCCTATTAAAATTGCAAGCTCATCTTATAGATTCCTTGCACTCCCAAAAAATTGCTCAAATTGCCTGAGACTCTTCCACTGCTAGATTTTTTGCATAGTTAAATATAGGCAGCCTTGCCACATTAGGCAGAGTCTGTCTGTTTCAATTTTGTTTAATCTTTGTCTCAGCTTTGGTTGTGATGGAATGATTTTACCAGTGCTCCATGCTTATCATATTGGCTCTAAGACATGCTTTACACATTTGAAGAAACTTGATGCATGACACATGGCTTATTCTGTAACATGTAACATTAATTCAACTATTTTGCAGATCGGTTCAATCCTTAAAAAGTTTATATAACACGATGACATCTCAAATAATGGCTGCCGAGCAACTTTCTGACTCTCTCTCTAGACAAATGTCAGTGTTGAGTATTGAGTCGCCTTCAGTTAAGCAGAACATTAAAAAAGAATTGTTTGATGAAATTGGAATTTCCTATGATGCCTCTTTCTGCTCCCCTGATGTGACGAAAGTTTCTGAAAGCCCTGGAGATAAAAAGATCACACTTTCAAATACCATTGCTACAAAAGATCATTCTAGAAGAAACCAGACTAGTGCTCTGAAGCCTTCTGAACCGGAAACTGCCCGGAGACGGAGAGACTCTCTGGATCAGGTGATTATCTTGTTAAGTCCACTTTTTGCTTTTGTTGATACTATGGTTTAGAAGATGACTTCCATTTGATGCTTTCCAGAATAATTCTTGGAATGCTCTAAGTTGATTGAGTGGCTGACCAGTTAACTCAATCGGTGTGTGTACTATTATGGTCTGCAGCAGACTTGCTTCTGCTGCTTAGCTGTCTGCCAAATCACTTCTTCCTGATTATATCATGTCATGTAGTCTTGTCTCCTGTTTGATGCAAAATTAGGTTAGAATTAAGAAAATGCAAATGAAGGAGAAAATGAACATCCAGGAATTTTTGTTCTTTTAAATACTGAGGAACATGGACCTTTCATCTGAAACTGTTGAAATATCATAAAACCATATGTTCATACATTCTAGAGAGTGCAGAGTAACAAGTCCATTAAGTATTCTATAGTTGAGAAAACAGAAGTGCATAATGCGCTGTTGAAACGGAACTAAGCATGCCATGCTGAATAAATGGTGATTGAGAAAGGGATATTAGAAGTAATGCAACCAAAAAATTGTGTGGACTTTTAAATATGTCAGTTGTTCCTTGAAGAATTTGGCCAAAGAGAGTCATGTCCTCTTAAGGAGACTAGTCAATGGTGCAGAGTGTTAAATTTTAGATAAAATGTGAAGCATATAGATGGATCCTCGAATGTGTAGTCTCTGAACCGAAAGATCAACTGACCCTTGCTTTTCATAAGGCACTCATGGTTGAATGGTGCCCTAAAAATCTTTGGCTATTACTTTGTCGATACAGAGCTGGGCAAGTTATGAGCCTTCAAAGACAACAGTTAAAAGGATCCTCTCACGAGAATACCAGAAGGATTGCACAAAGTCGTCTTTGTTGATGGATGAGCCATATTTAAGCTCTTCAGAGAGATTGGGAGTTGCTAAGTCAAATCACACTACGCCGTCTACCTACACACGTCAAGCGAGAGTTAATGGTGAGTGATAATTATAGCAGATTTTCTTCTTTTGGTAAGTTCAGTAATCTGAGGAATGGCTGTTTAATCTATTCTCAATAACATATGTTCTGCAGCCATGTATGAGATTTATGGTGAAAAGGCATCTAAGAGCCCATCTAGTCCTTTCAGACAGGTTGATGGAACTTCAGGATCGATGGTTCCAGTGGCACAAAAAAGTAGTATGAGCCCATCTAGTCCTTTCAGACAGGTTGATGGAACTTCAGGATCGATGGTTCCAGTGGCACAAAAAAGTAGTACGAGCCCATCTAGTCCTTTCAGACAGGTTGATGGAACTTCAGGATCGATGGTTCCAGTGGCACAAAAAAGTAGTACCCTTAGTTACTCCTTGTCTGCATCCCAAGCATCACTTATTGATGGACAAACCAAACCGAGGAGTATGAGTAGCAGTACTGACAATCTTGCTGCAGATAAGTATACTGGTGAGACTGTTAATAAGTCAAAATCAGTTTTTGGTGATCAGATCAAGCCCACAATGGTAGGAGACACCGATATTCATCAGATGCCAGCTATCTCCATAAAATCACCCTTGCGGACTCTTGATAATTCTAGTGAGACTTTTAGTTTGACTATTAAAGAGACTGTTCTTGCTGAGCCGACAAGTGGAAATGTTAAGCATGGGTCCCAAATAACTGAAAGCTCACTCCTTGGATCTCAAAGAAGTGGGAACCCACTGCTGGCTGCCACCCCTAGTGCTCCTCTGGCCAATTCTCATCCTGAAAAAGTTCCAGATGAACATCCTGTAATAGGCAAAAGCTTTCCTAGTGGATCACTATCGTTTTCAACGCCATTTAAATCAATGTCATCTCCATTAGGGTCAGTGGCCAATACATCCTCCATTCAGCCTTCTACATTGTCTAATGTTCCTTCAATCAAAGGGAGTTCGTTATCTGAGGTGTCATCAGATGGATCTCAGATCATTAGCAGAGCAACAACAGATGTTAATAAGGCACTTCCATTAAACTTCCCATCATCGACTTCATCATGGTCAGTCACTTCTCCCCCTTCTACCTCACTGTCCACCACTACATCTTATTCCGTCCAGGCTTACAAAAATTCAGTGCCTTCGCTTGCTTCCTCACTGCCCCTGGAGAAAAGGTCGGAAAACCAAAAGCCGGAGATACAGCAGGAGCCCAAAGTCAGTTTTGGTGCTCCTTTAGAAGCCCCACCTCTTCTGACTGAGAGTTTTACTGGTGGATCTGCTGTGAAAATAGAAGCTTCAGTCTCATCTACTCCCAGTGAGCTTTCTCCTGGACCGATACCGGGAGTTCAGGGTGTTGGTAACCAGATGGGCAGTCCTCAAATGACCAAAACACCAAATGCTCCTCCAGTGCAGCCTTCGGCTGGAAAGTTTTCATTTCCAACCTCTCCGATTAACACAGTTCAAAAGACTGAAAGTCTGGATGTCACAGCTACGCAGGAGGATGAGATGGAGGAACTGGCTCCTGAGACTAATGAAAAACCTGATCTTGGTCTGGGAAGTCTCAATGCATTTGGCCTTGGATCTACACCTAGTTTGACCACACCTAAGGGAAACCCATTTGGTGTTTCTTTTGGTAGTGCAGCAACAACCCCAACAAGCTCTCCATTTGCTATGGCAGCACCTGGTGCAGAGATGTTTCACCCTGCTTCTTTCAGTTTCCAGTCTCCACAATCTTCACAGCCATCACAACCACCGATTGCGAGTGCATTCTCTGGAGGCTTTGGTTCTCCAACAAATGCTCAAGTTCCCACTCAGAGTGGATTTGGTCAGCCATCACAGATTGGACCTGGTCAACCTGCTCTTGGATCAGTTCTTGGCACTTTTGGACAGTCAAGACAGATTGGCTCAGGTTTGGGAGGTCCTGGCTTTGCATCTTCTAGCAGTGTTGGTGGGGGTTTTGCTGCTGCTAGTTCAACTGGTGGTTTTTCTTCCTCCGCCACAGCAGGTGGATTTGCAGGGGTTGGTTCTACTGGTGGTGCGTTTGCTGCTTTGGCATCTTCTGGTGGTGGTTTTGGTGGAGTGGCTTCAGGTGGTGGTAGGTTTGCTGGCGTGGCCTCAGCTGGGCATGGATTTGGAGGATTTGCTGCAGCTGCTCCATCCGGCGCCGGATTTGCAGGAGCTGCTCCCTCCGGTGCCGGATTTGCAGGAGCTGCTCCTGGGGGAGGATTTTCGACTCCTGGGGGAGGACTTTCGACTGGTGAGGGACTCTCTCTCTCTCTCTCTCTCTCTCTCTCTTCCCCCCTGGGATTGTGTCTACTGTCTTTTAAACATAGTAAGTTGTATTGTACAGGAGCTGGTTTTGGGGCTTTCAGCAGCCAACAAGGTGCAGGTGGCTTCTCTGCTTTTGGTGGTGGTGGAAATACAAAACCACCTGAGTTTGTGACACAGATGAGAAAATAGTTTCGGCAGAACTCGCGGAAACTTCAGAATGATATAAGGTAAACAGGTTAGCAAAGTCAACTAATTATCTAGAGGCAATACCTTATGTTTTAATCTTGGTGCCACCAGGCTTATTATCATGTACCATAATGACAGAATGATGGTCTGCATATATTTTGGCTGTAGCTTGCACCTGTTGTTTTAAGAGCACTTTCCGTTGCGAGTTTTCCTGTATAGCGGAAACAAAGTTTTGTAGGGATTGTTCTGGTAGGTATCCTTAATGTTGCCCAAGGCAACGGCGCGTCTCTTCTTTCACGACCCTCCAATGTCATGGGTTCTCATCTCTAGGTATGATCCCTGGGTTTTTTTTTCTTTTTTTCAAAAATTGCAATGAGAATTTCGTTGAATAATCATAACGACTTGCTAATAGTTGCTTTACCGTAAACGAGATTGCATATGTAGCTGCAACACCAGGAAAATTTAAATGAGTGGCTAATAATAGGAGTGAGTTAATGATGAATTCTGGACGAGTACAACCCGCAAACTGACAACGCTAATGTTAGAAGATTTCAAGCATACAACACGAGCATCCTTCCCTTATCTGGTTGTTCGATCTAGTAAATGATCAGACCTAGGGTTTGAATCCAAATTAGGTTAGAAACCATAATTATGGATTAAGGCTTTCGGATATGATAGATTACCGATGATCTTTTTGACAAATCAGCTTTATTCGTTGAACAATGGATCAAATTGACTTGTAGCTGAATCAGACCAATGTTATTAACTAGTGCTTTAGTGCCTTTGTGTTGAATCATTCTGTATGTGAATCGAATCAAATTATACAATTTGAACCGTGAATCTTGTAGAAATCAACATTTCCTTAAAGAACGGAAAATAAAAACAGAAACAGATTGTTCATCACATCAACCATAGATAACGGGGGATGACAAAGACCAATCGGCCTGTTCTATGCAAGTCATGAGCGAACTGTGGACTTATGCTAAGCTTCGGATGTTCTTCAATACAATCCATTGACTTGTCACTGATGACCACAATCGACAAGCCAACTTCAGCATCAGTCCATCACAGAGTCGTTCATCCTCGTGAAATCAGTTGTCATTCAGGCATCAACGTAAGAGTTTAGGTATCAAAAAAATTAAAGACCAAACGAACATATTGGATACAAAATCCGAGCTTTGAAAAACTCGTTCACTGGTCAGCTCTTGCAAATAGTTGACAAGAAGGCAGGTACCCGAATTTTAACTCTGTCAACAAGCTTTCCTGATGCTCATTATGCTCCTCTACAATCAAACTGCGACCCCTAGCTCAGATATCTTTACTATCCGTTTCTCCATTGCAACTCTTTGTTGCTTCAAATTTGATGCCAATGAAGCAACCTGTAGAGAGAGAGAAGAGAGAGCAGACCATGACACTTCCCACAAAGTAGAGAAAACAAGAAGAGGCACACAAAAAACGAAAACATCAAGTTCCAAATGGACATACCTCAGCCCGAAGTTTCAGTGCCTCCCGACCAGGAATTTCACGTAGGTCATCCATTAGACCTGTCCAAAGAGGCAAGCAAATTAATCACTCATTTTCGACTCCCCTCCCTCTCAATTGAGAGAGGGGTTACAATCACTACATTACAAAGTCTGTCAATGCACGAAATGAGAAGGTGGTTTCAAAAGATGATGATAAATGATTTGATGAATATGCGCTGGCTCCCATGACATGAAGTTTTAAAACTGAGAACTCAACCAAACAAGAAGTTAAACATCCTATTGACACAGATGAATTTTCCACCTAAACTAAATAAAGTTCTTACTCCGGGCTGTGATGGCAACTGAGAAAATCCAATATGGAATTGGCCCAAGTGGAGATGAACAAGCTCAGTCAAGTATCATTTGCTTATCCCAAATAACTAAAAGATGAATTGTAAGGCACAATTATGCTGGTCCCCGGAAGCTATCGGAAGTTGTAAAATCATCCAACTAAACCATTACAAGAACAAAAAAGGCCGAAAGATCTAATAGAGCATGCATACCTCCTGCTTGCGATTCAACCTTGTAGATTGATTTAGCAAGACGTTGGGTTTGATTTCCTGTATTTCTGCAGTGATTTCAACAACAATAGTGTCAGAGGAAAAGTAGAGCTAAACGTTAGGCAATGTTAACAATGAAATGATGGAAATGATCCTACTTTAGGTCAGTAAGGCCACGTTTCATATCTGTTTCTGCTAGAGCTGCCCTTTCTATCAGCTTCTTACTTTCCTTCTTCATCAAATCAACAGAAAGATTAAGATCTTTCACATTTTTCTCAGCTCGAACAAATTGTGCCTGCATATTGGTGCAGCAGTAGAAATAAGAGTCAGAGATTAGCAATGCCTTAAGAGTATCCATCTGCAAAAAAAGCAGCTTTCGTGGCAACTTATGCATAAATTGCATTGGTCAGCATCATAGATTACAATAAGCCTCTCTAGGAGCAATCAAGCAAGCAACCTCCTCACTCTGAAGTCGACCAAATGTTTGACGAATCAGAAACCTTCTAGGACCTGCACAGATGGAACAATATATAAGAATCAGTTCGCTTCAAAGTGATGCCTACAATAATAAGCATTTGGAGCCAACAAATGTGCAATAGTCTGTAAGTCCGGGTGGCTAGTATAGTGTGCCAGTAAAAAGAAAAAAGTGTCTTCCTCCTCCTCAAATGTGATCAGAGGAGAAGGATCTTCAAATAACATCCAGGCTTCAATGAGAAGCAGAGGATATACAAGGACAGAGGAAGGAGAAGTTAGAAAGAATGGATTAAATAGCAGCATTTATAATTGTCTACCGTCCTTTTGAAACAGTAAACTTAAAAAAGTTGCATCCTAACTAGGAATCCTCATGCATGAAAAACTTTCTTTTCTAAAAGGGAGGGGGTAACAGTCACACAAATCGTCTTCATATGCCAATATAGATGAAGTGCGACCGTCCTCATTCTCAAGACTTTGAATAAAACAACGAGAGTTTAATATACCATGATTAGATTTTTATTTACCTAGAAGCTCAACATAGACGATCCTTGAAATGACATTGCTGTACACAGTCAGCCAAAACCATGTTCCAAGACATATGCTAACCTAAGTAATAGTAAACTAAATATCTCCATAGAAGAAGCAAATTCTCTGATTGAGCATGAATCTGGCAAACAGATCTGGGAACAATAATGGTTGATTGGTTCCGTCATTCACATATGTCTGAGTAATCACTATTTGTGATTAAACAGATCCTTGGTTGTATAAACATGGAATGTATTGCCAGGAGAAAAATCTGACACAGCTAGTGATAAAAGGATGTAACATGGATGAAAAGGACAGCTCCTTGAAAAATGACTGGTTTTAGAATCCTGTGCTTAACAAAAACTATGAAATTATTGCACAGATGACGACCGCTCATACCCCGCAAGAGGAGGAGGGCAGCTGCAACAGAAACCCCAACAGTTGTTCCAGGACGTTCCCTCGCACTTGTGACTTCATCTGTTAAAAGGAAACGGTGCATCATGAGAATCGACAAGACTAACCCAATGACTGGCTCCTATATTATGATTTGTACATGCTGCTCAATTATCTTACGGCCTATACAGATCATTTTCAGATGTGTCAATCCAGCATGATCCGACAAAAACCACAGACTCTTCATGGCGGATGTATTATTCCTTTACAATTTCATCTCATCAGCTACAAAATCCCAAATTAATTGTGGTCAAACCTCCTCACTCCTTCGAAATGAGTTTAACGATCAACGCCTATCTGACCAATTTTTCACTGGCTACAGAATTCACGCTGCAGTCCAAAACTATGTCCTAGAAGCAGATAAATAAAGCTCACATCTTAGGCATGTCACACACTGAATTTCCCAAAGTAAAACGTGACATACCTTTGATCTTATTGACGAAAGTATCTTCATATGCATGATACTGAGATCTCATTTTTGTCAGAAACTCCTGCAAAGGATTAAAAAGAAGTCACCACGAGCAGCTTCAAAATCAAGAACCAAAAAAAGAAGAAGAAGAAGAACTCGAGCAACTGCATTAACTGATCATCCCTCCAGGAGGAATCATAAATTCTTCACCACACTCCCACTAATCACTCAAAGCACACAAGCAAATCACAAATATCACTTGAAAAAAATCGAATTTTGACGAACTAACGGTGCCCGTGACTCGACTTTGCCATAAACCCCGTTCATCGAGACACGCACGGCAGTCAGAAATTTCTAGAATGAGAGAAATGGCAGGACCCATATCGGGATATCGATGCCGAACCAAAACACACAAGCAAATTGCAAATACCACTTAGAAAAAAATCGAATTTTGACAAGCTGACGGTGCCCACGAGTCGACTTTGCGATAAACCCAGTTCATCGAGACGCGCACGGCCGTCAGAAACTTCAAAAATCCGGAAAATGGCCGGACCCAGATCGGAATATCGACGCCGAACCAAACAGGAATAGGCGAAGAAGACGAATGAAAAGACAAAAAGTAAAAAAAAAAAGAAAAAAAGAAAAAGGAGGGGACCTGGAGAGAGCGAAGATGGGTGGAGGAGTTCTGCTGGAGAGAACGGGCGGATTGGATGGCGGAGTCTCGGGACTCCAGCACCGTCCGCTGCACGTCCTCCGCGATGTCGGCGATCGATTTCCCGTTCTGCCTCGGCGCCGCCGGCTCGGCCACCGGAGGCGACGGAGATGCTTCCGCCATCGCCTTCTTCCCCTCTTCCCGTCGCGGCGAGGTGTCTCTGGTCTCTTTCCCCTCTTCGGGAAGGGAGTACTCGAGGCCGGACCTTGTATGGACTTTTCCGACGTTTTCTTGGGAATTTCTTTTGACAATTTTTTCTTGAAATTTTTTTGGCATCTTCTATCAAAATAACAATAATGCCCGGTTTATTTTGCGAAAAATAAATAATTTAAAATTTTCAAAAAAATTGATTATTTATATTGTTCACAAAAATTAATGCATTAAAAATTACTTTCATCATTTACGAAAATATCTAATTATAAATTGTTGTTGACAATAAAAACATTATTCATTGATTAATCATTTCGGAAGATACAAATAATCATTTTTTATGAAAATATTTTCTAAATAATTCGTTTCTTATAAATAAATGGAGTATCAAGAACCATTACAATTCTAGATAATTTAAAATTAACAGGATTCCCAAATTTCTGGTCAATTATGCTTAGTAAGGGCTTCTCACATTTTTTAAAGCAAGAAGACCAAAATGTTGCTGTTTATCAATTAATTGAGTTTCTATTACTATTTGAGGTAGCCAAAAGAATTTAATCCAAACATATATTTTGTTGCAGGAGTGTAATGATACCATATCAGTGGTGGTAATCATGGCACATGCATCCAAATCATTCAATTTACAAAGATATATGGAGGAATTCGAAAAGGTTTTAATAATTTCTTTTTCTTTCCATAAAACAATCAAATAAGATGTTTGCAAATCATTCACCCCTATACATCCCCTTTACTTTACCTTGGAATCCCTTTAGCCAAACACATATGGAACAAGGAATACCCTTGCCCCTGTTCAATCAAGTCGAAACCCTAATCGTAGAGCACAGCAGCAATGGTGAAGCAAATTGAAGAGCTTGAGCGTACAAAGGCTGAGGCGCAAGATGGAGGCATCTGGGGCTAGGTTAGAGGAAGAGAAGATGGAGGAAGAAGAGAGTACGAGTTGAGTCCTATTTTAAGTGGATTGGAAATTGATTCATTTTAGAATCCATTTATTTATCTCTTTTCATTTTATAAACCAATTATGATCTGTTTTCAAAATTTGATGAGACCCATTTATAACTTAATTAAACCATTTTGGTTTAATAAATGGATTTTAAGCCCATTTTGACAGGTCCTGACCTATCATTAATTACAACATCCCTTTTCTCTACGTAAGTAGTACGTTGTACCATTCCAAGCCAATTACAATAGTAACTTTGTTGAAGGTTAAACCCCAAGACACACTGAGCACCTAGTTGAACGAAGCATCATAGTAACTGATATAGCTAGTATAAACACCTAGAGGGGGGTGAATAGGTGTAAAGGGGTGAATAGGTGTAAAAATAATTTATCGAGATACGAAAGCAATACTAGGCAGACAATAAAAAGGAAGTTCTCCAAAACAGATTATAATCAAAGTAAATAGAAAGTAGGGAAGAGAAAATTGAACACAAGGTTTATAGTGGTTCGGTTTATTCCAAGCCTACGTCCACTCTTTCGCCCTGACAGCCCACCGGCTGGATTTCACTATGAACAAAAGAGATGTTACAAAGCAATGCTTTCCCTTGATTCCACAAAGGTGTAGATATTCTACCACACTTCCTCAAGGTATCTCAAAATATAGACTCTCTTTTGCGTACAAGATTTCGCTCAGTAAATGAATTGACAAAGAACAATAAGCTTCAGACTTTTGAATTCTTCTATCGTGCACCTTCACGAACAACTGGAACGTCTTCCTTATATACTCCTTTATGCCATCATACCCGTTGGCACTTACTAAAGGAATTCTTCCAATCTTCCCGTTGGACAGAATCAATTAGGAAGATCATTCGAGCTATTAAAGGAACATGTCGATAGCCCATCAATCCTGCTCACCCATACAATCAGGATCTCGGTTTCCATAAGTAGAACCTTCCAAGTATACTTCGCCAATCATCGGATCTTTAATCAATCTTGATTCGAATAAAGGAATCCGTTATGTCATATCCAGCCAAGAAATCTTCGTCGCCGATAAGATCAAATCCTTAATGAAACACACAATCTGGATAGACCTTCTTCGACAAACTACAAACTGTCAATGAGAATAGACTTTGAGTTTTGAGTCGCGGTTCGGAGGTCTTCGGACTTTAAATAGTAGAGTCTGCAAATCTTCAGACTAGACTGATGGAAACGTTTTGTCAGCTTCAAAATATTCCAGAAAGATTTCTCCAACAATCTCCCCATTTTTGATGGTGACAAAACTTTCCTGCATATTTGAATATCTTTGACCTGCAAAACATTACTCAAACAAATATGGATATCTCATAAAGATTAATGGCTTAATGATAACACTAGAATCTGCAACCACAGAAGATAGGTTAGTCTTGCATGAGAGTAAAGCCATTCATAAGATATCAATAGTACTTAATATAAGCAAAAATCCAAATCCCAAATTCAGTCCACAACCAGACACAAAGTCAAACATCAAAACAAACAAACTAAAAGTTTAAGTTCAAAGTTTTCAAATCTCGCATCTCTCCCCCTTTTTGTCATCATAAAAAAAAAAGGTTGAGATGGAAATGGAATAGAGTCAAGATTGCTTGGGAACACGAACAAGCTGGAAATCTCCCATTAACTGGACGATGCCTTCCAGCTTTTTCAAATCTTCCTTCAGTTGAGCCACCTCTTCACTCTTAGCATTTGCTTGATTCTGAAGAGCAAGGGCTTGGATCTGATCATTCAAAGAAACTAAAGAAGCCTCGTCCCGCATTCTGCAAGTTCGAACTTCGCATCCCAGCATATATCGACCCCGCATTTCCAAGAGAACATCAAGAATTCTACGGAAATCTGCTGAATTATCAGTCTGCGTACTGGCTTCGGCACGATCAGATGGAGTAAAGGCAGACGATGGTACATCAGCATAGTCACGCAGATTTGGCGATGAAGCATCGTGTCCCTCCTCAGGAAATTGAGAGGCATGAATGTCCTCTGGATCTGTTGGAGAGCGGCTGACTCCTTCACTGGTAGCAGGATACGAGGACATTCCTCTTTTCTCACCATCTCCCCCTGTTTCCATGCCTTCAGGTGGAGAAGAGTGTTCCTCATGCTCTCCTTCCTCTGGATTTCCTCTTTCTTCTTCTTCTTCTTCTTCAAACCTTTCTTCCTCTACATCTCTTTCTTCAGTTTCTCTCTCCTCTGAATCTTTCTCCTCTGCTTCTTTTTCCTCTGCTTCTTTCTCCTGTCGTTCCATTGATTCTAGAACAGAACGACTCAGGTTCTTCAAAGCCATAGCAGAAATGGTGATGTCATCCTCATCATCTTCATCTTCAATGATGAGAGCTCTTCTCTTTTTGGATGGAGCAACCATGGGCTCCTTCCCTTTTCTTTTTGCTACCGAAGAGACTTGATGAGGCTTGGCAGGGGTTTTGAATTTCTCCAACGTCTTGTCGAGTTCTTTCAGACGCATTTTGGACACCATTTTCAGTCCTACCACCATTTTATCACACGATCGAACACAGAGAAATTGTGGAGGCTGAACATTCAAATGTCCGAATAACTTTGACACAAGACCTGGATAAGGAAGTTGACCCTTGTCCTTCAAAGACCTTTGCTCTATACATGTGGAACAAAATAGTGTGAGGAAGAGAAAACTTTTTCCCAAAGATTGATGGCGTACATCGGCTTTGCCTCGAGTTTGAAACATCGAGTCTTTGAAGTAGATTTCGGTCTGAAGCAATTTATCACAATCTTCTAAAGCAGAATGTTGAACGCACGCATCCTTGAGTAGGAAATCATTCCCTCTGTCCTTCTGTCCTTAACAAGTTCCAATGTGGCAAGAGCAATAGAGACATCGATAAGTTGATATCTTCCTCTCTCAACCCCAATCACATCAGCTAGCATATCTACATCCACCACAAAGTCCTGATCTCGGACACTAAAAGAGATTCTATTCGCATCCAAGAAGCTAAGATTCGAATAGAAATATGCAATTAGTTCAAGATAGGCTTCGTAGTGTCGAACGTAACTGTTCAAGTTGAAGAAAACTGAACTTTTCCCTCAAATTAATATTCACAGCATCAAGGAAATCAAAATCCACACTCCTAGGGTTTATCACCCCACGCTTCAACAATTTGGAGTATAGATCCTTTTGTTCCTTCGATCGGAACAAGTCTGTCATTTTTCCCCGAATTTTCGCCGCAACACCCATTCTCGGTTGAAATTGGCTGTACAATTTGTCATCATCATTCCCATTTATCGAATTCAGTCCTCCAACACGCGGATCACTTGGGATATTTGCAAGGGTTTCTTTTGCCATCCCCTTAGGAGCAATTCCCAAACGCTCCATATTTCGCAAAAAGATGTACTCATTCTCATATCCCTTGTCCTTAAGAAATTCATCGATGTAGTTCAATGGAGTACCGATCCTCTTTAAAACACGGTAAAGCTTATAAATAAAAGAGGGCTTTTGAGTTCTTACAGGATCAGCTCCTTCAACGATTTCTTCCTCTTCTCGATGACCAACACCCTGTGGACTAGTTGGTGGAAAATGACGCCGAGAATGTTGTGGGCTCTGTTCTTGACTGGTGACTCCTCTTCCTCGGTGAGATCAAAGTGAGTAGGCCCCTCACTCATTTGCCGTGGTCCCCGCTTGCAATCCTCGAAGACTTTCTTGAAGACGACATTTTCGCAGTCTTGAAAGATTCCGAACTTGACTTTCCCAAGAAAGATGATAACTTTTTCGAAGATTAAACAAGTGAAGAAGACAGGAGTGGAAGATCGATGCTTTTTAGGGTTTTTGAACGAAGAGGAACTGACTGTATATAAGTCAGTCGAAGAGAGGCATGCCAAGCGTCGTAATGGAAAGTAAAAGATGTTCTTTTTAAAAATAACTGCCTTTTTCAAAAATAGATAACTGCCATTTTTAAAATATTAACTCCTTTTTGAAAAAGAAAATTGCACTTATCACGGAATTGCAGATAGCAAAAATCAATTATAGATAGATGATCGTACCTTTCCGAGATTTAATATGAGAGAAAATAAAATAACTTACAGTCAAGAACCTTGTTTGTCTGAGTCTGAGAGTCTTTAGACTTTAACTTCTTCGAGCTTCGGGATGTTGAGTCCGAACGGATGATTTCAAATTGATTTTTCTCCAAAGGCTTTGTAAATATATCCGCCAGTTGGTTCTTTGAGTCAACAAACTGAATCAAAATTTCTTCATTTTGAACATGATCTCTAATGAAGTGATGTCGAATCTCTATATGCTTCGCTCTTGAGTGAAGGATTGGATTTTTGGTAAGATTGATTGCACTGGTGTTGTCACAGTTAATCTCCGTGCATGAATCTTCAATTCCAAAGTCTCTTAACTATTGTTTTATCCATAGAATTTGTGAACAACAACTTCCGAGAGCTACATACTCTGCTTCTGCTGTAGAAAGAGCTACTGTATTTTGCTTCCTTGAAAACCAAGACACTGTCCTACTTCCGAGTAGTTGACAAATGCCCGAAGTGCTCTTTCTATCAGCTCTGCAACCGGCTAGATCTGCGTCTGAGTATTCAAGAAGAGTAAAGTCTCCTTTTTTAGGATACCAAAGACCGATGCTTGAAGTTGAAGTAATATATTTGATAATACGCTTTGCAGCACTTAGATGAGATTCTTTAGGGTCTGCTTGAAATCTAGCACAAATGCAAACACTAAACAAAATGTCGGGTCTAGAAGCGATAAGATAAAGAAGTGAACCAATGATACTCCCGTATAGCTTCGGTCAACTTTCTTTCCTCCTTCATCTTTGTCTATCTTCAAGGAACTTGACATTGGTATATCGAGTCTTTTTGCAATTTTCCAGTTCAAATTTTTTGACAAGATCATTAGCATATTTTTCTTGATGAATAAAAGTCCCTTCCTTCCATTGTTTCACTTGAAGTCCAAGAAAGAAGGTTAGTTCACCCATCATGCTCATTTCAAATTCATCCTGCATAGACTTAGAGAATTTCTTGCACAAACTTTCATTAGAGGATCCAAAAATAATATCATCAACATATATTTGAACAAGTAGAAAACTTTTGCTTTCTCTTTTGATAA
The DNA here is from genome assembly GCA_014182515.1 of Eucalyptus microcorys. Taxonomy (NCBI): domain Eukaryota; kingdom Viridiplantae; phylum Streptophyta; class Magnoliopsida; order Myrtales; family Myrtaceae; genus Eucalyptus; species Eucalyptus microcorys. Next base: position 21,841,211 of record CM024571.1, read on the forward strand.
ACAGAGTAGTGTCTACTTTACCTTTAACAAAGCCATTTTGAATTAAAAACTTACTCAGCCTGTCGTACCAAGCTCGAGGTGCTTACTTTAAACCATACAAGGCCTTTTTCGGTCCGAATACGAGTCCGGTTTCCTTGGGTCTTCATACCCGTGTGGTTGTTCCACATAGACTTCCTCATGGATAAATCCATTCAGGAAAGCACTTTTTACGTCCATTTGGAATAACCTGAAATTCTTATAACAAGCAAAAGCAAGTAATAATCGAATTGCTTCTAACCTTGCTACTGGTGCATAAGTCTCGTCATAGTCTATCCATTCTTCTTGCGTATATCCCTTGGCCACGAGTCTTGCTTTGTTTCTTATGACTTTTCCTTTCTCGTTCATCTTGTTCCTGAAAACCCATTTAACTCCAATAATATATTTACCTTTTGGTTTAGGAGTCAACTCCCAGACATCATTAATGCTGAATTGTCTGAGTTCTTCTTGCATAGCTTCAATCCAGCTTTCATCAGATAAAGCTTATTCTATGCTTTTGGGTTCTATTTCGAAATAAGAGCCACGGCACTAGACTCTTCGAGCCTTTTGGATCTTGTGCGAATTCCTTCATTAATGTCGCCAATAATGAGATCTTTGGGATGACTGGACTTATGCTTCCGATTCTTGGTTGATTTGTCGTCGTTGATGATCACTTCCTTCATTTGAATCTTCAATAACCACTTGTTCTTTGGTCTTTCGTAGTTCGAGCTGCTTCTTTAGACTTTGTAGAGTCTAAAGCGGGTTCGATTCTTCAAGATGAGTCTCGAATAGATTCATTTTGCATAGAATCCTGGAATTTGACATTCATTGATTCCTCCACAGATTGAGTCTTCTTGTTATAAACTCGTAGGCTTTGCTTGAGGTAGAATATCCAAGGAAGATGCATTCGTCGATTTTTCCTCAAACTTGCCAACTCGATCATTTGCATTTTTAAAATAAAGCATTTACATCCAAACACATGAAAGTATGAAACAATAGGTTTCTTTCCTTTGAATAACTCATAGGGTTTTTTCCAGAATAGGCCTTAGAAAAACTCTATTGATAATATAACATCTTTGTTGAAACTGCTTTCACCCAAAATCGTGAAGAGATGTTACTTTCAATCAAAAGAGTTCTAGCCATTTCTTGAAGCGATCTATTCTTTCTTTCCACAACTCCATTTTGCTTTGGAGTATATGGAGAGGAGAACACATGTTGAAAACAAGATTCATAACAAAATTTTGTAAAATCTTGATTTTCAAATTCACCTCTATGGTTTGTTCTTATACTTGAGATAACATACCATTTTTCATTTTGAACCTTTTTAGCAAACTTTTCAAAGTAAGAGAAGGTTTCGAGACTTACTTGCCAAGAAATATACCCAAGTAAATCGTGAGTAGTCATCCACAATTACTAGGCAATATTTCTTACCTCCAATGCTCGAGTTCGGTTGGTCCAAAGAGATCCATATGCGAAGCTGCAGTACACAATTAGTGGAAACTTGATTTATTGGTTTAAAGGAATTTCTTACCGCTTTCCCAATACGCATGGAGTGCATAGATCAGACTTTTGGTATGATAAATTGGGTAAACCACGAACAAGCTTCTTTGCTGAAATTTTGGCTATCTCGCTTCATATTGATGTGCCCAAGCTTTCGTGCCATAAGCTCGCTTCGTCTTGTATTGAGATTAGGAATTGCGATTCATCTGGTTTCACGTCCAAGAGGTAGATATTTCCATGTCTTTGACCCATAAATGACTGAGTAGAATTTTTACTAGTTCCTGAACATATTCCCTCTTGAAAGTTTATTTTGAAACCGGTATCACACACAATGACGATACCGATGCGAGCGGTTGTAGTTGAGTCCTTCCACTAGGGAAACATTGCTTATTGTGAGGTTTCCAATCTTTATAGTTCCAAACCCCACAATTCTTCCTTTGCTGTTTTCTCCAAATGAGACTTTTCCACAATTTACTTGAACGAGCTTTATGAAGTATTTTGAATCTCCTGTCATATGTCTTGAGCATCCACTATCCAAATACCATTTTACATTTTTCTTGATAGTGACCTACATTTAAAAAAGAGACTCAAGCTTTCTTTGATACCTATATTTTCTTGGGTCCATTGGTGTTAGTATGATATGCGATTTTTGCCCATACCTTTTTAACAGGTTTCCAAACCATAGGACATTCCTTTTCAAAATGATCTCGCACTATTGCACTTTGAACATCCGAGAGCATTTCGACCTCTTTTGGTTTTACAAAAACCTTTTGAAATGATTTTTGTAAGCATCTCTTGTGGGTCTTTGTTTAATTCTTTCCTTCACTTTAGGAAAATCAATTAGAGGAATAGTTTCCACAGTCATTCTCAAACCAGATTTATTGAAATAAGGTCTTTGTCTTTGAAAGAATTTTCTCAAGTTTCTTAGATCCTATTGAAAATCTTTTTGAAATATTTGATATGTCATTTTTTAAAAATTCATTTTCTTTTAAAATATTTTCTTCACTTTCTTTAAGAGTAGAAACATTCATGTCTAAACATTTCAACTTTTCTTTCAAAGCATTTTCCTGTTGTTTTAGTGCAGAATTTTCCTTTTTAAGTTCGGAAATCCTTTTAAGAGAAGTCTTAAGACTAGAACACATCTCATCAATGTATTTAGAAACTTTAACAGGGATTTTAAAGTTACTTACCTCAAACTCACCGTCCGAATCTGAGTCCTGTCTCGGAGTTTGAATCAATCCGATTGTGCCATCAGACATATATTGGCATAATCATCATCACTTTCTTCACACTCTGTATCACTCCAGGTTTCTACTTTAAGAGCATTTCGATACTTTTCAGTTTTTCCTTTCTTCTTCCTCAGAAGAGGACAGTTGGGTCTGATGTGTCCATTTTTCTTACATTCAAAATATACTATATCTTTGTTTGATTCATCATCCTCAACAGACTTTGTCTGTTGCTTTTGAAAACTCTGTTTCTTTGGATTGAATCTTCTTCCTTTTCTATTCAGCTTTCTGAATCTTCTTATCATGAGAGCAAGCTCATCATCATCCATATCATCTTCAGAATCTGTAACATTAGAATCATCATTGGATTTTGATGCAATGGATTTCTTACCTTTAGGATCTTCGTCTTCATTGATTCGTTCCACTTCATAAGACTGAAGAGTTCCAACCAACTCATCGACAGATAGTGGCATGATTCTTTGTGTCTCTCTTATTGAGGTCTTTATGTGATTCCAATCCTTGGAGAGTCCACGCAGTAGCTTGTTTACTTTTTGGGATCAGAAATTGGTTGACCTTGATTTTCAAGACCATTCACGATTTACGTAAACGACTAAACATGTCGCTTATAGATTCTCCCGATTTCATTTTGAAGGCTTCGTATTGACCGAGGAGAATGTTGATTCCGGTCTCTTTCATTCGATCGGTTCCTTCATAGGTAATATGTAATCTATCCCAGACTTCTTTTGCTGTAACACAAGAAGATTTTCTGTTATATTCAGTAGGTGACAAAGCACAATATAAAAAATAAATTGCTTTTGCATCAAGAGCTTGTCTCTTGATTATCTCTTCCTAAGTCATTTCACTAGACTCAACAGTTTCTTTTCTTCTCTCTGAGACAGATGCAGCTTTAGGAGTGATTCCTTTTTCTACAACGTCCCATTCCAGAGGATCCTTTGATCTTAGGAACGCTTTCATCTTGTTTTTCCAGATGTTGTAATCCTTTCCATCAAAGTAAGGAGGTCTGGTATTGCTTTGCCCTTCCACCAGCCCTGGAGCTAACATACTAGCCATGGATCTTTAACTCTGAAGTAAAACACTTCAAACAAAGTGAGTATACAGGCTTTGATACCAATTGATATAGCTAATATAAACACCTAGAGGGGGGTGAATAGGTGTAAAAACAATTTATCGAGATACGAAAGCAATATTAGGCAGACAATAGAAATGAAGTTCTCCAAAACAGATTATGATCAAAGTAAACAGAGTAGTAGAAAAGAAAATTGAACACAAGGTTTATAGTGGTTCGGCTTATTCCAAGCCTACGTCCACTCTTTCGCATTGACAGCCCACCGGCTGGATTTCACTATGAACAAAAGAGATGTTATAGCAATGCTTTCCCTTGATTCCACAAAGTGTAGATATTCTACCACACTTCCTCAAGGTATCTCAAAATATAGACTCTCTTTTGCGTACAAGATTTCGCTCAGTAAATGAATTGACAAAGAACAAGGAGCTTCAGACTTTGGAATTCTTCTATCGTGCACCTTCACAAACAACTAGAACGTCTTCCTTATATACTCCTTTATGCCATCATACCCATTGGCATTTACCAAAAGAATTCTTCCAATCTTCCCGTTGGACAGAATCAATTAGGAAGATCATTCGAGCTATTAAAGGAACATGTCGATAGCCCATCAATCCTGCTCGCCCATACAATCAGGATCTCGGTTTCCATAAGTAGAACCTTCCAAGTATACTTCGCCAATCATCGGATCTTTAATCAATCTTGATTCGAATAAAGGAATTCGTTATGTCATATCCAGCCAAGAAATCTTCATCAGTCGATAAGATCAAATCCTTAACGAAACACACAGTCCTGGATAGACCTTCTTCGACAAACTACAAACTGTCAATGAGAATAGACTTTGAGTCTTGAGTCTAGCAGTCCGGAGGTCTTCAGACTTTAAATAGTAGAGTCTGCAAATCTTCAGACTAGACTGATAGAAACGTTTTGTCAGCTTCAAAATATTCCAGAAAGATTTCTCCAATAGTAACAACTTGTCTGCCAACTGTGCCCTAAACTTCACCAGAAAAAAAGCGAACATCACATAGTAGTCACAAAGCACAAAGTATTCACCAGAAAAGAAAAAAAGAGCATTCACTGTGCCCCCTAGACTCATCCTACAAACCACACAAAGCACAGAGTATTGACAACCTAAAACTATGCCCCCTAGACTCATCCTACTACAAACCACACAAAGTACAAAGTACTCACAACTTAAAAAGAAATAAGGAGCGGCCATCATCCAAGCAAGAGACAAGCTTTGGACATCCAGCAACCTAAAACCCTGTCTCTAAGAGCAAGTCATCCCTAGGAAAAACTAGCAAACCCAACCGTGAACAGTATGCGGAAAACTTCGGCAAGAACCGCATATGATTATTTATATTGTTCGCAAAAATTAATACATTAAAATTACTTTCATCATTTATGAAAATATATAATTATAAATTGTTGTTGAAAATTAAAATATTATTTATCGATTAGTCACTTCAAAAGATACAAATAATCATTTATAAAAAAAAAAAAATTTCAGATCATTCATTTTTCACGAACAAACAAAATATCAAGAACCATTAAAATCCTACATAATTTAAAATTAATAGGATTCCCAAAATTTCTGGTCAATTATGCTTGGTAAGGACTTCTCACATTTTTTAAAGCAAGAGTACCTAGATGTTGCTATTTATCAATTAATTGAGTTTGTATTACTATTTGAGTAAGCTAAAAGAATGCAATCCAAACATATATTTTATTGCAAGAGATTTTATAAAAGAGCGTAATGATACCATATTCGATAGTGGTAACTAGGCCACGTGCATTTGAATCATTTAATTTGCAAAGGTATATGAAGGGATTTGGAGAGTTTTTAATCATTTCTTTTCCTTTCCCTAAAACAATCAAATAAGATTGTTTGCAAATCATTCACCCCTTCACATCCCCTTCTCTTTTTCTTGGAATTCCTTCAACCAAACACATCTAGTACAATAAATGTACCCTTGCTCTGTTCAATCAAGTTGAAACCCTAATCCTAGAGCACAACAGCATTGGTGAAGTGAATCGAAGAGCTCGAGGCGTACAGAGGCTGAGGCGCAAGATGGAGGCATCTGAAGCTAGGTTAGAGGAAGAGAAGATGGAGGAAGAAGAGAGAGAAGAGAGTATAAGTTGAATCATATTTTAAATGGGTTGGAAATTGGAAATTAGTTCATTTTAGAATTCAATTATTTAGATATTTTCATTTTGTAAACTGATTATAACTTGTCTTCAAAATTTGATGTGATCCATTTATAACTTACTTAAATCAATTTGGTTTAATAAATAGGTTTTAAACCCATTTTGACAAGTCCGAGACTCTAATCTATCATGAATTGGAACATCCCTTTTCTCTCCACAAATTGTACATTGCACCATTCCAAACCAAATTTAAATGGCAACTTTGTTGAAGGTCAGACCTTGGGACACACTGAGCCCCCAATTGGACTCAACATCGATGCCGCAAAGCTGCAACATTCTGCTCTATACCTCACCAGAAAAAAAAGCTTTCAAAAAGCAAATGACCCCCTAGACTCATCCTTCAAACCACACAAAACACAGAGTGTTCACATTCTTGCATATGCATAGTCTATCACAAGTATGCAGCTTATTAAATCCAACAATCTGAGTAGTCGATTCTAATTGTGTTTGCGCTATACCAAGCCAACATATGCCAAGTTACTTTTGGCTTTATATCTCTAGTTAAGTTGCATGTATTTGTCATGGCCCGGTATAAGATGGGTAACAAAATCTTTAAATTTACTAATTTTAGTGAATGTACATGCACAAATTGTCTACATTCATCATGTAAGACTTTGTATAATAATGAACATAACTCAAATATAGTATATGGCACATTGGACCGAATGTTATCCATTAACTTTTAAATTACCTAATTAAGTCCTTAATTACCCAATTGGACTCAACATCTCAATTCTAACTTGTCTGCCCTAATTGGACTTAACATCCTAGTTCCAACTTGTTTACAATGCCGCAAAGCTGCACCATTCTGCTCCATACCTCACTAGAAAAAAAAAACATTATAAAAGCAAATGACCCTCTAGACTCATCATTCAAACCACACAAAATACAAAGTGTTCACATTCTTACATATGCACAGTCTATCACAAGTATGCGGCTTGTTAAGTCCAACAATCCGGGTAGCCAATTCTAGTCATGTTTGCGCTATACCAAGCAACCTATGCTAAGTTACTTTTGGTTTTATATCTCTGGTTAAGTTGCATACATTTGTCAAGGGCCGATATAAGATGGGTAACAAAATCTTCAAATTTACTAATCTTAGTGAATGTATATGCACAAACTGTCTACATTCATCAGGTAAGGCTTTGTATAATAATGAACATAGCTCAACTATAGCACATGCCATATTGGACTGAATGTTGTGATTAAATCTATTAACTTTTAAATTATCTAATTAAGTCCTTAATTACCTAATTGGACTCAACATCCCAATTCCAACTTGTCTGCGATGCCGCAAAGCTGCAACATTCTGCGCCATACCTCACTAGAAAAAAGAGCATTCAGAAAGCAAATGACCCCTTAGACTCATCCTTCAAATCACACAAAATACAGAGTGTTCACATTCTTGCATATGCACAGTTTATCAACAGTATGTGGCTTGTTAAATTCAACAATCTAGGTAGTTGATTCTAGTTGTGTTTGCGATATACAAAGTCAACCTATGCCAAGTTGCTTTTGGTTTTATATCTTTAATTAAGTTCCATACATTTGTCACGAGACGATATAAGATGAGTAACAAAATCTTCAAATTTACTAATCTTAGTAAATGTACATGCATAAACTGTCTACATTTATCAGGTAAGGCTTTGTATAATAATGAACATAGCTCAAATATAGTACATGCCACATTGGACTGAATGTTATCCATTAACTTTTAAATTACCTAATTAAGTCCTTAATTACCTAATTGGACTCAACATCCCAGTTCCAACTTGTCTACAATGCCACAAAACTGCAACATTCTGCTCCATAATTCTTGGAATGCTCTAAGTTGATCGAGTGGCTGACCAGTTAACTCAATCAGTGTGTTGTATACTATTATGGTCTGCAGCAAACTTGCTTCTGTTGCTTAGCTATTTGCCAAATCACTTCTTCTTAATTATATCATGCGGTGTAGTCTTGTTTCCTGTTTGATGCAAAATTAGGTTAGAATTAAGAAAATGCAAATGAAAGAGAAAATGAACATTCAGGAATTTTTATTCTTTCAAATACTGAGGAACATGGACCTTTCATCCGAAACTGTTAAAATATCATAAAACCATATGTTCATACATTCTAGAGAGTGCAGAGTAACAAGTCCATTAAGTATTCTATAGTTGAGAAAACAGAAGTGCATAATGCGCTGTTGGAACGGAACTAAGCATGCCATGCTGAATAAATGGTGATTGAGAAAGGGATATTAGAAGTAATGCAACCAAAAAATTGTGTGGACTTTTAAATATGTCAGTTGTTCCTTGAAGAATTTGGCCAAAGAGAGTCATGTCCTCTTAATGAGACTAGTCAATGGTGCAAAATTGTTAAATTTTAGATAAAGTGTGGCATATAGATGGATCCTCGAATGTGTAGTCTCTGAATCGAAAGATCGACTGACCCTTGCTTTTCATATGGCACTCATGGTTGAATGGTGCCCTAAAAATATTTGGCTATTACTTTGTCGATACAGAGCTGGGCAAGTTATGAGCCTTCAAAGACAACAGTTAAAAGGATCCTCTCACGAGAATACCAGAAGGATTGCTCAGAGTCGTCTTTGTTGATGGATGAGCCATATTTAAACTCTTCTGAGAGATCAGGAGTTGTTAAGTCAAATCACACTACGCCGTCTACCTACACATGTCAAGCGAGAGTTAAAGGTGAGTAATGATAATTTTAGCAGATTTTCTTCTTTTGGTAAGTTCAGTAATCTGAGGAATGGTTGTTTAATCTATTCTCAATAACATATGTTCTACAGCCATGTATGAGATTTCTGGTGAAAAGGTATCTAACAACCAATCTAGTCCTTTCAGACAGGTTGATGGAACTTCAGGATCGATGGTTCCAGTGGCACAAAAAAGTAGTATCCTTAGTTACTCCTTGTTTGCATCCCAAGCATCACTTATTGATGGACAAACCAAATCAAGGAGTATGAGCAGTAGTAATGACAATCTTGCTGAAGATAAGTATACCGGTGAGACAGTTAATAAGTCAAAATCAGTTGTTGGTAATCAGATCAAGCCCACAATGGTAGGAAACACCAATATTTATCATATGCCAGCTATCTCCATAAAATCACCCATGCGGACTCTTAATAATTCTAGTGAGACTTTTAGTTTGACTATTAAAGAGACTGTTCTTGTGAGCCGACAAGTTGAAACGTGAAGCATGGGTCCTAAATAACTGAAAGCTTACTCTTTGGATCTCAAAGAAGTGGGAACCCACTGTTGGCTGCCACCCCTAGTGCTCCTCTGGCCAATTCTTATCCTGAAAAAGTTCTAGATGAACATTCCGTAATAGGCCAAAGCTTTCCTAGTGGATCATATAAAATGGATAACAAAATTTCCAAATCTATTAATCTTAGTGAATGTACATGCACAAATTGTCTACATTCATCAGGTAAGGTTTTGTATAATAATAAACATAGCTCAAATATAGTACATGTCACATTGGACCGAATGTTGTGTGATTAAGTCCATTAACTTTTAAATTATCTAATTAAGTCCTTAATTACCCAATTGGACTCAACATCCCAATTCCAACTTATCTGCCCCAATTGGACTCAACATCCCAGTTCCAACTTGTCTGCAATGCCACAAAGCTGCAACATTCTACTCTATACCTCACCATGTCACGACCTCCTTTTTTTTCCGTTCGGGGAGAAAGAAGAAGGTTTAGGGGTATTTGCCTAAAGAGGCGGACCAATGGCCCTAAATTAGGCGCGAGCTCTCCCAAGCCTATACCTCGCGCGACATTGGATTTTGAATTTTAGTTCTTAACAATCTATGTAATTCTAGGAGTCGCCACTAGCCTATTGGGATCGGCTGGAAACCAATCAAGACACGGGAGTGTTGTCTCGATTCCTACGCAACCAGAGATTTCTAGGAACGGGGACCTATTTACGCCAATGTTTCTATTAGCGCCCTTACGGTACCACTAACTTGGAAGGTTGTTTATCTAAATGGCCACACAATCTTGATTACCAATTATAATCTTTATGAAACCACTAAGTGTCCATGCAAATGTTTTTGTAGTTTTTTTTTTTTTTTTTTAATGTCTAGACTAATCCTAACATAATTTAAAAGAGAAATTTACACTCAAATTAATGAAAAGTAGCGCGTAAGTAAACATCCAAGAAATTAAAATGACTTAAAAATAAACGCAGAAAAGGTAAACCCGATACAAGTCGGGCAAATAATATTACATGGCCTTATTATCACACCCCGGGACAGGACCCCCATGAGCAAAATGAGAATTCAAATATGCATGAAATTACTCTATATGCATGAAATTACTCTAAATAATTTTAAACTATGCAAAATGGATTATTTACAAAAATGGTTATAAAATACCAAAATAGCACTAAATTAGGAAAATGACCTTTTAAAATTAGGAAAATTTAATAGATTCCATTTCTATTCTAATTTGATACTATCTAACATTTTTTTTATATTTTTGAAAATTTCATATTTTTTTATTATTTTTTAAAAATATTAATAATAATTCCTTAAATCGATCTATGCTAACATGGAGCAACACAGCATATGAATATTACAATAACCGGGCTCAAATCGACCATTTCAAGATCGAAACTTGGTTTGCGCATTTCGTTGAACACTTGGCTTGCATCAAATCACCCCAAACCAGCTTCCTCGGGCCATGTTTGCGGCTTCAATCTCAACGCATGAGCAATATTATGTGGAACTAAAACATCAAGGTTAAACTAGCACATGTAAGGAGTAAGATTAGATAGAAATCACAGCTTAAAACACACTAAAACCAAGCTGGAATCGTCATCAAATATGCGGGTTTGATCTGATTTTGCAAATCTGGGTTTGAACCCAAGTCAAGCAAACAGGTTGAATGCCCATATTCATGTCCCGACACTCATCACATACGAGATCTAAGGGAAACACTACTTAATCCGAGTGAAAGTACGTAACATAAGCTTTCAAATGCAAGAAACATTATAGATAATGACCCACCGAACAACATCAAAACGACCTCTCCAAGAAGCACACATGCAAAACTCTTGAAGAGATTTCAAACACTTACAAAAATTTCAGCCTCAGAAATCAGTTTTCCGGGCTGATTTTCCTCTTGATTTTCATGATCAAAACATGCTCAAAATCGAAAATAAATACATCTAGGATGCTTACCTTGCTTCCTAGTTTCCTTTTCAAGTGGTTCTTGGCCGATGAAACCGACAAATTATACTCGGGGGGGCCTGTGGAAGTTGGCTTCTTCAACTGGAAATGAGGTCTGCAAAAAAAAAGAACTGACAACGAAGGTTTTCATTGACCTCTAACATTAGACTTCAAGACGTATTTTATTGGAAACCTTGACACCACGCCAAACTATATGTATTTTAGTTTGGGGTAAAAGTCAATATTTTCCTCATTTGTCTCTCAACTTTCTCAAAAACACTGGTTTTCCCTCACTCGTGACCAACCGGGCTCAACACTTAGAAAAATTTCCAGTGTTTCTTGGCCCGCCAGGAGGGTGTTCTTTCGGGGGGCTTTAGGAGGCCTTCCCGATCTCCATTTGGGACGTGCGACCTATGGATGGAAATATATTTGAGTGATGTTTCACTCTCTAGTTGAAGGTTTTGGCTAATTTTGGCCGAAGGGTTGTGAAAATCTCACTTTTCTCTCTCAAGGTCGGTCTGGATTTTCTGGGTTTTTGCTTTTCTAGAGTTGCTTCTGAAGGTGTCTTTGGGTAACGATTCCGAGCTCTCTCCTCTCTCTCCCGTCTCCTCTCTCTCATCCCTTGAAAGACCTTGCTTCAGTGATCTTATCCCCTGAATTGAGGGATTTTTGGTCGGTCTTTTGTCCACCTACCAAGCCTGCCAACTGAGCTGGTTCACCTACTCTTCTGACCTAGCCAATTTTTTAAGCTTCTGCAGCTGTTGAGTGTGCGGACTTTGCTGCGACTTTCCTGTGCTTTCAGCAGCTTATCCCTGGCGAATTTTCGTCCACTTGTAATACTATATACGGTCTTCCATCACGTGCAAAGATCAACCTAAATGGGCGGCTGAGTGGGATATGGTGGGGCCACCAATATGGCTACTTAGCAGCTCCGAATTAAGACTTAATCGTGGATTGAGATTTGGCAGCTGGTTTGGGTGCTTTAATCCATCACTTTGGCTGCCGTTTTTGATCAATTAGCAAGTTCATGTATAGTAGTTTAAGATCTCGACCATATTTCGCAATTGTGCCCACCCAATTTTGCAAAAAAGTCCCTCAAAGTTGGCCATTTTCTTATCCGAAAATACCCAATTCAATACAAATGTGGTCTTTTTGGCTCGATTTGATTGATTCGACTTGGCCCAAATTCAATTTCAACTTAATTGGCGACCAAGATGATGATTTAAGGGCTCGGGCGCAAATTTTGCAAAATTTGCGAATTGGTCCCTCAACTTTTGGAAATTGCATTTTGGCCCCAACTTGCCATTTGAATTCCAATCTGACCTCCTGGGCTTGGCTAGTCACATTTAGATCATTGGCCCCAACTTACTCATTTTTTTTCGATTTCTTTTTTTCTTTTCTTTTTTTTTTTTTAAAATTATTATTATTTTTTTTATAGGAAAAAACATCTTTCATTTAAAACACTATATTAAACATCTAGATAATCTATATGTAGGAATTTGACATGAAATATTTTTGGGCAAAAATTTAGGTGTCAACACACCAGAAAAAAAAAAGAAAAAAAAAAGAAAAGAAAAGAGCATTCGGAAAATAAATGACCCTCTAGACTCATATTTCAAACCACACAAAACACAGAGTGTTCACGTTATTGCATATACACAGTCTATCACAAGTAGGGGTGTGCAAAAGAACTGAGACCTGCCCGGAATCGGACCGGAACCGCTCGGAACCAGTGGTTCTTAAGGGAACTGGTCTGATTTCCGGTTCCAATTTATGGGAACCGGTGGTATCAGTCCGATTCCCGGTTCCATGGGCGGATCCGCCCACCCGGACCGGACCGGTTATATTATAATAATTTACTAATTTTTAATATTAAAAATTCAAAATTAGTAAATTTAAAATTTAGGTCTCCAATCATCATCTTGTTTCAATTCACTACTCTCCTACTCCATCTCATCTCTCTCAATTCAAAATCTCCCCAAGCTCCCTCTTTCTCTCCGATTTACCTCCGGGTCTACTAGTTCGAACTCAGCGAAACAGTGAGTTGATTCTCATTTCCTCCCTCGAACTTGAACTCTCCACGTCGTCGCCATCCTCGTCGCCACCTCCGCATTCATTATCACTATCGTCCTCTTCGTTATTGGGCTCATCCTGCTTCTACCTCCTCCCCCTTTTCAAGCTTCTCTCCATCATCCTCATCTTTGGGGATGGGCGAACTTTAGGTCTAAGAACGGCTCATCATCTCTGTTGTCCTCTTCATTATGGGTCTCGAGGGAGGAGTGGGAGACGGCGGAGGCAATGGCGAAAATGGTGGTAGTGGTCGGGACAAAAACGTAGCGAGGGTTGCAACTGCCGTCGCCGTAGATACCATCGCGACGTTAGTACTTGAGGAGAATAAAGCTACTATGATCGGGAGAGCCATAATAAGCAAATGTGGGGAGGGCGAAAAGGGGAGGCGCGGAGGTTGGACCAATTCTATGGATCCACCCGGGAACCGAACCCGACCAGCGGTTCGGTTCCCGAGTGGATCCATGCAATTAGCGGGCAATTCCTAGTTCTAATTTTTCGGAACCAGTTCTTAGCGGACGGTTCCCAGTTCTAGGTTAGGAACCGGCCACCCGGACTATGCACATCGCTAATCACAAGTATGCAGCTTGTTAAGTCCAACAATCCGGGTAGTCGATTATAGTCGTGTTTGCGTTATATCATGCCAAGTTACTTTTGGCTTTATATCTCTAGTTAAGTTCCATGCATTTCTCACGGGCCGATCGATCCAGTGTTCCCTGACCCGTGCGGCCTTATGATTTCTAGTTAAGTTCCATGCATTTGTCACGGGCTGATTGTGAATGAGATGATATAATGAGAGGGAGAAGACCCCTATATATACAAGTACAAGACAAACCGTATCCGTAAATCTCTTCTCAATCTAACAATGAATATCGTATCTCCCTAACTACTATCTACTCGCATTTATTACATAAATATACAATTACCATATCGCCCGCCCCTAGGAGTATTCTAGAAGACTCGAGAAAACTTTAGGATTCGGGGATACAAGCCGAAGGTCGCTTGCTCCAAGGATGTGTCATGGCTGTCGTTTAGAAGTCTCTTGGATCGTGCTTTCCTTCGGGCCATGACACATTATATTAGAGGCAAGAAAAAATCTATCTGACTGTAAATTGGCGCTAGTGTCCCACAACGATCCTGCTCACTAAATCATCAAAGCAAGTTTGTTGCTAAACCTGTTCATTTCCTTTTTATAACAGCTGAAACCTTGGCTTCAGCCAATGTAGAGTCATAGATGACCCTTCTTGGGGGAAAAGTACCAAAATAGTCCTAAACATTTTGCATTGGTACCAATTCAGTCCTAAACTTTTTAATTAGACCAATTTAATTCTAAACATTTTTATATTGGTACCAATTTAGTTCATCCGGCTAATTAAAGCCAAAAATTGTTGAGGTGGCCGCCGGTGGTCTTATGTGGTGCCACGTGGACAAATTTGATAATTTTTTATATTTTTTTCAGAGTTTTTAAATTTTTTTCCTTTTTTTCTCTTTTTTTTTTTTTTCTTTTCTCTTTATCCCTTGGCCGGCGAGGGGCCCCACATCCTCACTGGCCACTGGCGAGGGCCGCCGCGCCCTCGCTAGCCACAAGCGAGGGCATCGGCCCCTACCCAGATCCAGGCGAGGGTTGAAACCCTCGCTGGCCAATCGGTGAGGGCCGCCGTGCCCTCGCCCGCAACGCCCTCGCTTGTGGCTAGCGAGGGCGCGGCAGCCCTCGCCGATGGCGAGGGCGCGGGGCCCTTGCCCCGACCAGCCGATGGCCGGCAATGGTCGGCCGGCCGGCGACCTCGCCACCAAACGATAAGGAGAAAAGAAAAAAAAAAAAAAAATTAATTTAAAAAATTTGAAAAAAAATATAGAAAATTATCAAATTTGTCCACGTGGCGCCACATAAGACCGCCGGCGGCCACGTTAGCAATTTACGAAAATTAGCCTAATAGACTGAATTGGTACCAATGTAAAAATGTTTAGGACTAAATTGATCCAATTGAAAAGTTTAGGACTGAATTGGTACCAATGCTAAAGGTTTAGAACTATTTTGGTACTTTTCCCCCCTTCTTGGTAATAGCTCAACCAAAATCCCCTTGGGATGCCAATGATCATGCCAAAAAGAGGCCAATTCTAGATTCCCTCTTATATATCTAATAAGAGGCTTCAAAGGATGCCTAGGTTTGAGCTATTTTCCCCATGAAAAAGGGCGGTCACTTTACGGGTCACTATCCACAAGCACTTCCCCTTCAACGAGCATGCTTTGAACCAAGCAACTCAAATTGAACCAATCTGAAGCAATCATAGATAAGGAAGCTCTCACATCCATTTATATCCATCCAAACGTTTCAACAATACAAAAGATTCTTTCCCGTAGTTTCTTTTCTTAAACTCTCTCTCTCTTTACAATTTGGCTAAACAAGTCATCAATCATTGGAAAGGCTTAGCTTAGGCGCTCTACTGATTCAAGAAAACCAAGTCGCTACACAATTTTGATCCCAAACGATCAGCCCATCACACATGGCAGTGGCATGCGCCTTCTTCAGCAACTATGAAGTCTGAAAAAGTTAAACCGCACCTGTTGCTGAATTAGGATTGACCACTGGTCATGCTGCTTTTAAAAGAAATGTAAACTAACCCCATCCATTACTCTAAGGGCGTGCCATTCTCTAGAATCGGCTCGATGCATTCAAGATTTCTATCTACCGAAATGCCTCCAAAAGGATCTAAAGCCCATGACCATGAACAAAGTGACAAACTCTCTTGTCAATCTCTAGTTAATGTCGAACCTCACATGCACAAAAAGGGACAGAACGCCAGCACAACTCAACTGTTGACAAAGCGCCATCAAAGCCATCACGCGCCGCACGTGCGCTGGGGGGAGGATTTCCGCTCCTTAGGAATGGAAGCGCGACCTCTGGAACTGTAAAAGCCCAACCAGTTTTCCTTCCTTCCTTTCTTCCTCCTCCTTCCCTTCTTCTTCCCTTCTTCCCAAAGCTCCCATTTTTAAGTCACTGCAAATCTCGCCGCCATTGCAGAAGCTACGAGCTTCTCGCGCTCCGCCGTCTCCTCCTCCCCCGCGCTCGGCGCCCGCTTCCGTTCATGTGCAGGCACGCGCGGTTCCCGCATGGCCAGATCCACGTAGGCGAGATTCGACCCGTCCTCGCGGGCATATGATGCCTTGTTGCTCGCTGGGAGAACGCGTCCAGCGCTTCCTCCGCGATTACGACAGCCTCCAGTCCTTGGCCGTCGTCCTCATTTACATCCAAGTCAGCTCCCTTCTTCTCTCTCTCTCTCCCTCTCTTCCCCTGAATCAAAGCTGGTTTTTTTTTTTTTCCCTTCGTTTTCGGGTTGTGGTCTTCGGAGGGTGTTTGATTGTTTGCTTGGGAATTCGTGACGTTTGTGGATTGAAGATTGCTTGCGCGCTGGTGGGATCGCTGGGCGCGATATACAACGGGGTCCTGCTCATCAACTTGGCTATTGCTCTGTTTGCTCTGGTGGCTATCGAGAGTAGCAGCCAGAAGCTGGGTCGAACCTACGCTGTCCTTCTCTTCTGCGCTATTCTTCTGGACATCTCCTGGTTCGTCCTCTTCTCGTACGAGATATGGTACGTTGTCTGTCCGATAGTTATTCCCAAGTACTTCATTTTTTGTTGAACTGTTGCTTTGCCTGTATGTCGTGCCGGGGGATTGATGTTGAACCAGTCGACCTACTTGTAGAAAATATCAGATGGGAAAGGATTACTTCACTGCCCATTCTTGTAGTGATTTTTGTCCTGTGGTAATTAAGTTCCACGAACCCATCATTCTCGCCATTAGTTCACAATAACGGAATTGTATGTATGTGAAGATTGATTGTGACCTTTCCCACCATTCGATGCAAAGCTCAGCTGCAGATCTTATGGCGTGCCACAAGTTCTCTTTGTGAGGTTTAGTCAATGTAAGAAAAGGAAAGGGTGGTTGATGTAGGACCACGAGTCCCACAAGTAGTGAGCCCAAGTTGATTGAGAATTGAAAGGGGACTCGCAATCTGAAGATTCTTAAGCATCACTCTAGGCTTCTTGGGCTTCATACTTAAGAGAATTATGGCATAACTATTATAGCAAACCTTGCTAGAATTCGATAATCTCCATCCTTTCTATTTAAAAGAAAGGTAAACAGTAATCCTACTCCAAGTTGGAATAGGAATAGGAAAAGGAAACTCACTGAATTTCGGTATACCATATGACCTTATTCTCCACGCTAGAAGCACAAACATTGAAGCTTTCTTCCTTGCCTGTTTCTTTGACATTCTTAATCCTTTCCCAATAATCCACCACGTCATCTGATTCTAGTTCCTCACCCTCTAGCAAAGATTCTTCTAACTCTTGAAGACCATGAAAACTTTCTGTATCCCATGCAAGAGAGGCTTGGTTATTTGTGGTTCAAATTGGTTGCAATCCATGGGCAATGGGTATCTTGTTTAGTTGCTAAAAAATTTCATGGACTTTGTTTGCAAGTGTACCAAAACTTGCTTTATTTATTCATCTATATGTCTTTTGAGCAAAATATCTGTAAAAAGGGGGTGCCACAAAGGTACCACCCCTATACAAAATGACTTCAAAGGGAAGCCACCCATAGACAAATATTAAGAACAAAAGACTATTTTTATCATTCCCAGCAAGCCATAAGTGTGAAATTGAACTATTCCACCAACCAAATGTGAAGAGTGGATGGACATTGATCTCTCTTCTCCTTGAAAAGCCCTCTGCATAAAAACTTCCTTTATATTGTCATGAACCTCACAAAAAGCTTTTTGATTTCAATTTGCCAAAGTCATAGTTCAACTTACTTAGCCTAGGGTTCGATTCAGTGTGACTCACCATTTTTAGAGAAAATCATAGGTCAATTCTAGGAACATTTGCTTTGATTCCAAAACCTGATATAGGACTAGTCCCAACTTAGTAGGCCAGGACAGAGAATTCAAGGAGAACTTTTAATGGACAATAATCAAAGACAATCACATTTTTCTTTTTGCATTACACTTAAAGTTTCCCAAGCACGCCACTAAGGCTTCTTATCAAGCTTAAGAGAAGAATTGCATCATACTATTCAAGGAAAGAATTGCTAAAATTCAATAGTTTTCCTTAACTTAATCTAAAATGAAAGAATTTTAACCATATATGTGACTCTTGTAAATTCAACTCCAAGTCGAAATAATAAACCTGAATAGGAAACATAATTGGAAAACGAAGCCTGTCGCTACTTACGACAAGAAAACTTATTATATACCTAATATAAGTTGCTGATTAAATCCCAATCTCCAATGTCAGTAATTGAAACCGTCCAAGGATGATGGTTCTGGAACCTAATATGCTGCCGTTCTATTTTTCCACCAACCCCTCATTCTAAAGTGGCCTGCCACAGTTATTTATGTTCCTTTAGGTTGATTACTTTACCAAGAGTTACTTGGAAATGAAATGTGACTCAAAGGTCATATATCCTGGCATGTGCTTTTCTTAACAACAATACCGTTAGGAAAATAAACTTATATCAGTCTTTTAGATATTGATCAATATGCAAAGGCTTTTTAAGAATCTATACAAACTGTTGAAAGTAATATTGAAAATGAGTATTTATAGATGTCAAATGGAAATTTTAAGAATATTGTAGGGCCTAAAATATATTTTCCCTGTGAAACAATGATGGCCTATTGTAGTGAATAGTTTACTCCAGGGAACAATCTTTCTTTTCTTGCATTTCCTTTATGTATAATCTTGGAGTATTTTTATGTTAATGCAGGAACATTTCTTCTGATGACTATGGAGTATTTTTCATCTTTTCAGTGAAACTTGCGCTGGCTATGCAAATATGTGGGTTTTCTGTGAGGCTGTCATCCTCGTTTTTATGGATTCAGATCTACAGGCTAGGGGCCTCACGTGTAGACAGCACATATTCCCATGAGGTAGATTCTGATTTAAGAAGTAGCTTTTTAAGTCCGGTGACTCCTGCTACAGTTAGACAAGGCCCAGATCCTGATGAGATTCTTGGAGGCTCAATCTATGACCCCACTTATTATTCATCACTTTTTGAAGAGGGTCAAGACAGTGGATGCTTAAGTAGGGTATAGTTTTTTCACCTATATTAAATTAATTGTATTTGGCTTGCTCATTTCTGCACTAAAGTTGCTTCCGAGTTATTGTGATTGTCATCTAAATTGGTCGTATGGTGTTTCAAATGTTTCATGTCATTTTACCTGATTTGTGTCCATACATCATTGTTTGCTTAATTTTGGATCTTTTCCCTCGCAGATAATATTTAAATGACAGCAAAGTGTTATTCGTTCTGCTGAAATAGAGTATATGTATGTTATATATGTTGATCTTGACTGATAATGTAGGAATTGGATGGCTGCTTTGATATGATGACTACATTATGCAGCAGATATTAGCTGTTGAAACTGTAATAGCAGTTGACATTTTGATACATTAGATTTGGAATTGTGAAGTGACATTGAAAGCATCTGGGCTACAGAAGGATATTTGGGTCAAATACTGTCTTCGATAAGTGAGTAGATGGGAGTACAAAAATCATCAGGGAGCAAGTTTTGGGAGAATATAGTTGGAGCTATTGTCTAGACCATATATGATCTTAGGGAGTGCCTCCTTTATCAACGATAGTAGTGCATCCCAGCTATCTTGATTATAAGTTGTGTGTCCTTCATTAGGAGCTGTAGCAATGCTTGTGATCAATCACGAGTTTTTCAAGAGCTCTAGGAAATTCTCGACAAGTCCTTGCTTTAAAACCTTTGCCTTGCAACCAAATCAATGATGCATGGTTCAGCGCAAGTGCCAACTAAATCTCCAGTATATCTATTTTTGTTTTATACACTTTTCGAGATCTCTTCAGATGAGCCAAGTTAATATATCACTTTTCCTTTTGTCCAAAAAAAATTATCACTTTTGCTTCAATGAACCTTTATTGAATGTTTAGTTAGTGTATAATGGCTGTGTCATCATAATGTGGTGGTTTATGTTTGTTTACACATCTTATTTTATATATGGAAAATCTAAAGATTTGTCACAATATGCTTGATTAGAAGCTAGTGAAGGCTCTCTCTACATGGCGTGTGACAACCATTATTTAACTCTTCTGCATTTCCTCTTAATGCGTGCTTTCTTGGGATCAAAATCTGTTCTGGAGAGGTTGTGCTGCAAAGCTGATTTTGCAGGTTGTTTCGTTTCTATATCTGACTATGTGTTTGAATCTAACTATCTCTGAGTTGAGAGTACATTAATTAGATTGCCTAAGCATTATCCTTAGGCTCAGGTTCTCAGAAGCTGCAGAGTTCTTTGTGATGTGGTATAATTTATGAATTCTGACACCATCTATCTTGCATGCTGCATTTGTAGGTTAACCAAAGTGGCGCTCGTGATGATGAATCTTTATCTTCGGCAGAATTTTCTGAGCTGAAGACATCCGTTGGGAGGTCCTTTCAGGATGCAGATGTATGTGGCAATCTCAATATTTCTTTTTACTTGCTACGATTATACTCGAGGATTGATTAGATGGAGAATTTAACTTTTTATAAATACAGTTCTTGGTTCACTTGATGAACTGGTTGGAAAAAAGAGGGAGGCAGGGATCTTGCAAGATTGATCTTTAGTTTATCTACTCACCACGACGTGCTCAAAACTAGGTGTGAGTAACCAGGCTCATTCAATCCAAGAACTGAACTAAACCAGCCTTACCTGACTAGTTCTAGGCCAGTTCACAGGGGCACCTTGTAGATTCTACGTAAAAAATTTGGGAACCTGCCTTGACTGGTTAGGTTTCTGGTTTTATACTGTGAACATCGGTACTCAGGGTGAATAAGTTCTAAATCGGTTTTTTAACTTTTTGTTTTTTGTAATTTGTTTGAAAGAAAAGAATAGTGTTGGAAATATGTTTTCCTAAAATAATAGAAGTAATACTTATGATCAGGCCTGGTTCCGAGTTGACTTTGGAATTGGTTCGTTCAGTTCTTGGTCTGACAAGGTAGGTTCTAGGTTGTTGGTCTAGAATCTACCCACCCTGCAACCAATCTCCCTTACTCGGACCTCTTTGTGTGTGTCTGTGTCTGTGAGAGAGAGAGAGAGAGAGAGAGAGAGAGAGAGTAGTCCATGTAACTTCAAATACAGATATGTGCAGCTTCTCCTGCAAATGGACATATGTTTGTAAAAGCAAATAACTGCTAGATAAATTTATAGTGGCACCATAAGGTACCAGAGTTATTGTGAATTTGTTGTAAGATGAGCACAGTTTTAGGACTACGGTACATGATTCTCCTTTTGTCCTCTGTAATTTCAATGTGTCTTTGCAGGTCAAGGGTTCGAGAACCCTATCTCAGCATGAGACTGCAAAGAAGCCTCAGAGTTTATAGGTAAAGGATATATGAGAAATATACCCTTCTCAGGATCTAGTGCATCCATATATTCTGAGAGTTCATCATTCAATTTTCCGATTGAGTTATTTTAGGATGGCTTTGTACATTTTCCTATGTCCATTCTTTTTGCATGAAGAGGATGCTGAGTGTAATTTAGAAGGATCATATTCACGGCTCATGTGGAAATTGGAGTTGACTAATCAAATGATATTGTATTCATTAACTTCTGAGAGGGAACTTCAATGGAAAATGTTGGGTTTAACTACATTTGAATGCCACTTTTGCATTGAATCTCATGTCAGACCTCTCTTGGCAGCGGTCGGAATTGTTGTGCATGACCATGATTATGTACAGATTATGCATAGATTTCTTGTCTCTCTCTTTTTAGAAACAATTCATTACTTGAGACATAGATTTGGTCCTTTGTTGAGTAAATGGCCTATTAGTCTAGTTCTGATCTCAATTTATGTTTTGCTGGTGTCTTAAGAGTGTTAGAACGGATTTTTGCTAGGAATTTTTGTCTCTCTCTGTCTCTCTCGAGCTATGTTTTGCCGATGTCTTCAGGATATTAGAGCTGATAACTGATTTTTCCTCGGCATGCCGAGCACCCTAACCTCTCTGCCTCCCTCCACGCGCGTGAGCCCGTGAAATGGTAACTGCTTGAACTAAAACAAACTCCTACCGTGACAAAAGCAAAAAGGACGCCATCGTGCAACCATGATTACATCTGCTAAGGTGCGTTATAGCTGGAGCATTTTCGCAATGCCTTTCAGGTACAGTAGCGCGAGTCATATGTCGGAGAAAATGATTTACAATGTCACGGCGGTTTGTCGTAAATCGAACTTTAAAGTGCAATCATCGCACGTTACAACATTGTATCTTGGAAATTTCCCATTTCATTGGTGTGTTGTGTGTTCAGAGAACATCCCTCCCAAGCATATGCCTGATATATTCCTTTCTTTATGTGGTTCCATCACCTTTTTCACTTTCCATTTCTTAAGGTCCCCATTTTGAGTAGGACATCATGGAAACTACCCTGTACTGAGGAAAGACCTGGCAAATAGGCATTGAGGAGCGTGACCTTTCGCTTTCTCGTTTGCTTTGCCGGACTTGACACAGGAAGTGGAGACCACGCAGCGACTAAGGAAGCAAAAGACTATCGACGTTAACCATGTCCGACCAGTCAAACGCACGTGACTCGGCCATCGATCCGCCAGTCAAAAACACTCGTTACCTAATCTAATTCTCGGATTGCTAATCTTCCACCACCGCTCATCATCTTTTGACCAAAAATCCCGCCTCGACTCCCACGTGATTAGCGGTCGTGATAGGCTTGGAATCGTGGGACCCGGATCCGTACAAGTGTTTGCCCTCGATTGCTTTCACCTTGTGGTCTTTTTCTCAATTTCCTGGTCGTGATAGGCCAGGAAATTTCGCTATGATTACAGCCGTATCGGTTGGTGCAGTCAACCATTGACTAAATCAAATCAGAGGGTTTCAATAATTCGACACAGCGTATATAGGTTCCTTTGTAGCGCGAAAAATGAACGAATTGTCGAATTTTGTGAAAATTAATCGGTTCAATGTTAGATGTCCTGCGGCTCAAACTTAAGCTCCTCTTCATCTAACCATTTGAATAAGGGAGACAGTCGATTAATTAAAATTAAAAATATTTTCTGTTTTGATTATTTAACCAGTCTTTCGGGATATTTTTAACAAAATTACTAGTATTATGTCCCCATCCGCAAATTAGAAATTCTTTTCCCATGCAGAAAATGATTTCAAAATGCCTGCTGCCGCAAGAAAGGCTACATTCGTTTGGTCTTCCAAGTCAAAATGCGATAATTTTTTTTTTATAAAAATCATAGCTTTTTCGTCATGCATAATAGTACAAACACGATAATAACAGAAAAGCGTAATAGAAATTCGAACAATCATTGCCACAACACAGTCGAGCATGACTGCCGCGACGGGAGAACCCACGCTCTACCGGACCACCACAAGGCCACCACCCGCTCGGACAGCGCTAGGGTGGCGACTATAATGGCAACGGCGGCGTCAAGCTGCAACAGGCCCACACGACTAGTACCAACGGCAGTGCATAGGAAGGAAGTAAAAAGAGGAGGAGGGACAAGGAAAAGAAAAACAAGGTTTTTCAGCTTATTGGCAAAAGAAATGACCATTTGGTTCAAGTCATATTAAGAAAATGCATGACGAAGACCGCACGAGGTCCATTCTCAAAAATTGCGGTACTCAAATGTGAAAAGAAGAGAAAAAATTAAACAAAAGTTCCAACTACCATACTGCACGATGAGAAAAAGGTTCCCATCATCTCTGTCATGTCTCTCTGATTGATCATTCAATACGATCATATTCTACGAGTCGTTTCACAAGACGGACAAAAGCGGTCGTACATCCAGCTGAAAGTTCTAGGTAGCCTCCGGTAAATCCCATGCACGTTCCCTGCTCTCTAAGGTGCATAGAAATCTAGATTATTTGACAAATCACGATAATAAAATTGAGTATTTTTACATCTCATCATATTCATTTATATGAATAAAAATAATAAAAATTTCTCGCGACATTCATATCTAATTCGTTTTTATGTCCTAATTTTTTATTACTTTCTCCTCTTTTTATTTCTTTTTTCCCGTTCGATCATTATCTAATTGGATTTTATTAAATAATAAACTATACTAATATACCTAAAATATAAAATAAATATTAGTGCATACTTATATATTGAATTTATAGAAACAAATTCAAATATATAAATAAAATGAAGAACAAATGAAAATGAAAGTTTTGTTATTTTGAATTTTTTATGCTAGAATTCAAATATTATTGGGAAAAAACTACCAAAAACCCCTGACTTTATTCAGTAACAAATTTATTCCAACCTTTTTTGTGAGAGAAAAAATCATAAACTTTGTTAATTATGACACATTTACTTCAAAAAAATTTCGTGACATAAAAAAACCTTAAACTTGTACCTATGTGACACATTTACTCTAAACTATAGAGTATTTTCGTCTTTTACTTTTAAATTTTTTTCTTTTTCTTTTTTATTTTCCTTTCTTTTCTTTTTTCTTCTTCTCGCTTCCTTTCGCTGTGGCCAATGGAGGGAAGCCAGACTTAGGCAAGGGTGGCCCTCGCCAAATCCAAGGAAGGCCGCCCTTGCCCGAATCTCGCTTCCCTCTACCATGGCTAGCAAAGGAAAGAGAGGAGAAGAAAAAAGAAAAAAAGAAAAAAGACGAAAATACTATTGGTTATAGAGTTTTGTGTAAATGTGTCACGCTTAAGCAAAATTTGAAATTTTTTATATTACAAAAAAATTTTGAGATAAACTTATCACTCTAGGCAAAATTTGGAGTTTTTGATAGTTTTTTCCCAATATTATTTTAATTTTATTAATTTTAAAAAGGTTTATTATTCAAGAAAAATAAACTTTATATTATGAATATTAAAAATTTTATCTACTTTTATCCCACCTCTTTTATAGGATAATTTTATCTAGATACCATTCTCTTATATCCAATTTTATCATGTTTTGAACAAAAACCAGTCACTTGATCGGATAATGAATTTTATCCTAACTACCAAACATAGCTAACTACCAAACATAGCCTGATATTCTCTACAATTGGCCCCAAATCACAATCTTGCAAGTACACTTTACACTGCAAGCTGAGCTTAACACAATTTTCTTCAATTCCATAATCAAATGCTGTTTAAGACTTTTTAAGATTCAGCATTAAATCGACCAAGTTCTGATTCATGGCTTCTTCGTTCATTCACAAGTTACAGCTACATAAAAAAAACCTGGACAGAAAATCCTTTGGAGATTATATTGCTGAGAGAAAGGAGTTCCGCGCATGCACATTGCATGGGTACTAAGCTATGTATTTACATCGAAGCAATCTAATTTCTATGGACCAAATCAAAAGAGGGAGCCACGATGACATTGAGGCAACAGCCCCTGCCATGCAATCTTACCAGAATAAGGACAGCATTCCAGCAGTTGATTGATGGGTGTCTTGCATCTTCTCATTCAATATGAATTTTTGACAACTACATGGAGTAACTGAGATAGAACCCAGAACAGCAGCGATAGCACTGCATATGGAGCTTCACTGACAATTTTAGTCAGTAATTTGAATCTGTCCTCACATTGGGGGTTTCTCTTTTCTTCAACCGGTCCCAAAAATGATGAAACTCAACATTAGTTCAAGATCAGCATTAAGTATGCTTGACACACTCCACCTGCAGCGTAAGATCGTTAATTCCAACATCATGCAGCATCCGGGAAACTTGTGCTTTTGCAGAAGCCTTGTCAGATTCCGTCTCAACATGAAGATGGATCGTTCCCACTACCTCTGTATTCGTAAAGCTCCACGCATGGAAATGTGGAATGCCCCTCACCTGCTTTATCTTTGTGACATTGTTTAGAGCATTAAATAGATCCTGTTCGTGAGCCCTAGGCACCCTTTGGAGCAATACCTCTGCCGAGTTCCTGAGCAACGGGATGACTGACGACACAATTAAAATGGAAATAAATATGGAGCTGGCAGGATCTGCAACAAGCCATCCCTTGTACTTTATCAACAGAGTCGATACAACAACTCCAACACTTCCCATCGTATCTGCTAGAACGTGCAAGAATATCCCTTCCATGTTGTGGTCAATGTGATGGTGACTGTGCTTTTTTGCTTCGCCTTCACTTGAAGGTAGATTTCTCTGGTGGATTTGACTAATGGACGAACTGAGCCCTTGGGTGTGTGAGGCTGCTGTCTGAGTAGGCAGACATCCATCGGCATGACCTTCAGTGGAGTGATGATGTGTGAAGACCGGCTCATGATGATGATGGTCATGACCATGACCATGACCATGAGCATGGTCATTGTGATGAGCATGATCACAACCATGAGAACCTTCACTATGATTGTCAGCATGGTCATGACCATGACAACTAGAGGTCCCCAGAGTAGGATAAGCAATTTTAGCATTGCCATTGCTGTGTTGATCAGAATGATGGTGACCATGCTGATTATGATGACCAGAACAAGATTTTTCATGGCAATCATGCTCGACCGAAATACATTTCTGATCCTCAATGTGGCAGTCATGGTCATGTTGGTGTTGGGAATGGGAATGGGAACCGGAGTGGGAAGGCGAGTGAGAGCAGGATCCACCATGTGCATGATGATGCTCTTCATGGAAGAATATCAACCCAATCACATTGACAAGAAGCCCACCAATGGACACAGTTAACAAACTGTTGGTCGAGATCTCCTGAGGGTCCAAAATTCTTTCAATAGACTCTAACACAATAAGTGCTCCAACCAACACCAGAAAAACTGCATTAACATACCCAGAGAGAACCTCAAATCTGCCACGACCATAATTGAACTGACCATTAGCAGGCAAGCGAGATATATACGAAGCATAAAGGCCTATAGCCAGAGCAGCACAGTCAAACAGCATGTGGCATGCATCTGATATCAAGCCAAGACTGTTGCTCATGAACCCAACTACGAACTCAACAACCATGTAGCCAGCGTTGATCAAGAGGAAAAGCGCAATCTTGCGAGACTTCCTTTCGCTCAAAATGTGACGGATGGGCTTTATGATTGAGGTAGTAAATGGCTCCGACGATTCCAAACCCAATTCGGCATAACTCGAGTAAATAGGATCCAGCTCCGCAACAGCAACATAAAGAAGTATCCCACAAAGCAATAATCCCCAAAGCGAGAGCTCAGGGAAGTAAAACAACTCCAAAACCACCGTGCAGGCGAACGTAACCAAAAATTCCCTCCGAAAATCTTTAGAGCTAACGAACTTCTCATCACTGCAATTCTCACTCAACAGCACTCCAAAAACAACAGTATTAGCTAGAGGCCAACCTAAACTAGTAACCGAAATACTATCTCCTTCATGCTCGAAGACGAGAATGCTAATAACAGCAGGAACAAGGAGAACAATAGATGTATAGAGCAGCGAAATCAATCTAACCCCTTTCTGCCCCAGCTCTTGCAGCACTCCCCGATTCATCGACACGCGCTCGTAACACCCCAAAAATCCGGACAAGAACGGCAACAGCATCGGCCATATCCTCAAACAATTCTCTCTAGGCAATACCAAGAACCTCCATTTATCAACAGAAGACGACGATCCGGAAAAGGGGAAACACATGTTCCGGTCCCAACTTAGAGCCAAAAGAAACAATCCCAGAAACAATGCAGCAAACCCGCGAACCCGGGAGGATCGATTCTTACCCAGATATCCGGAATCCCTAATCCTCCCCTCGGCGAGGAACCGGGCGGCGACGTTGCCGGACAATTCGGCGAGGATCATGGCCGCGGCGCCGCAGTACCGGAGGGCCTGGAATCGGAGGAGGAACACGACGGCCAGGAGGACCGATTTCGCGGCGAGGACCTTGTTCTGCGAGGGGGAGAGGGAGGTCAGGACGAGGAGGGGCTGGCTCTGGAGCCTGGACTGGAGGGCGGAGGATTTGGAGGAGGAAGAGGAGAAAGGGGAGAGGAGGGCGAAGGAGAGGGAGAGGAGGAAGGAGAGGAGAGAGACGAGGAAGGAGAAGGGGAAGAGAGAGAAGGAGGGCGGGGAGGAGCGGAGGAAGGGGAGGAGGGAGTAGAGGGATCGGAGGGAGAAGAGGAGGAGGAGGAGGAAGGAGAGGGAGGATCTGCCGCCGCGGCCGCCTCCGCCGCCGCGGGCGGAGGAGGGGGTGAGGAGAGGGAGACCGCGCGACTTCGACGGCGTCGCGGTCGGGGTCGACGGGGGGAAGGAGAAGGGAGGGTAGGGCCTCGAGGTGGCCGCGGCGGCGCGCGGCGGGACGGAGATCCGGTGAGGGCGGTGGTGGCGGTGGTGGTGGTGGTGGCCGTGGTCTTCCATGGCGGCGGCCGGCGGCGGCGGCGGCGGGGGAGTCGCGGCGGTTAGATGCGGGAAGCTGCGGGGCGGTGATGAAGACGACGGCGTTGAACTTGCATTTGCAACGCGACGTCTCCTAAGCTCAGTCAAGTAAAGGAGAGAAGACCTTTAAAAATCATTTTCATAAAATAAATAAATAAATAACACAAGATTAAGACCTTTGACTCCGTTTATTTTCTTTTTTTTTTTGGGTCAAAGTTAACATTTATTTCTAGATGGCTTAAAAAATAGATATTCTTTATAAATTGTTATCAGGTCTCCCGTCGATATAAAAAAATATGATGAGTGACGTGTATATTTGAAATCGGCTTTTTTAACCAAATTTTTTATGATTTAACCATTGAACGATAAATATAATATATATTTTGTACCGACGATGAACCCAATAAAAGTCATATTTCTTTACTAGTAATCCACACAATGCCTAGAATGATAAGGGTAGTGTAAATACATTGTCACAAAAAATGGTAAATTGACCCGTTTTAGGCGATTGACAAATTATATTTGTATACTTCAAACTTTTAGGATGGGCATATGTGCTCGATTTGAATTTTGATTTTCTAAGTACCATATCTTGATGGATAAATTTTGATCCTACTTGTCTTTAAAATTGTACTTAAATGAGTTGACAACCTCGCACAATTATAGAACTTCAACTCTTAGATGGAAAAATTTTATACTCTTCTATCAACAAGTATAAGATAGGTAACAAAATCTTCAAATCTACTAATCTTAATGAATGTACATGCACATATTGTCTACATTCATCAGGTAAGGTTTTGTGTAATAATGAACATAACTCAAACATAGCACGTGCCACGTTGGACCGAATGTTGTATGATTAAGTCCATTAACTTTTAAATTATCTAATTAAGTCCTTAAACCTATATAATTATTCAAGTCTAGTTCCACCATCTCCAAATCCGGTTATTTAGAGTTGCATGTTCATCAAAGTCGACAAGCCCTAATGTGAGAAAAGCTTTTTCTCATCTTGGACCATTAGCTAATGCATACAACTCAAAAAAAAAAAAAATTTACAGAATAAAAATTACCATCAGATGTCAAGCACTGAGATTTCTCAACACGAACAACAGAAAAATCAAGCTTTCCCCATGAAACTCCTGTTTGCTCCGACAGACACATTGTCTTTAACAAACCAAAATTGAAGTCAAAGAGACTTAATCATAATAATCGTGTCAGTTTAAGGACTTGATTATAAAATAAATCAGATCATGGATGAAGCAATATGGGTTAGGCCCGGCTAAGCCACGAGGGCCTAAGGACTTTCAGGGCGAACTTGGGTGAGGGCATTTGATGAGGAAGTCCGACCAACCCGAATATCATATTTTGAAAAATTGAGTCGACTTAAATAAAAATCTTTTGCCCAACCCAATAATCGCCTACGTTAGACAAATAAAGGTGTTTCCATCTAAGAGGACCACTTGTAATAATCTCACCGATGCGAGTGTTCTACCAAGTCGTGTTCTTTATTTTAATGTATTGGTACTTGGATGCCTCCTAGGATGCGTTTGATTCAGCATTCTCAAGGGGCTTTCAGCCTCCAAAGTCCATTGGGGAAATATGAGACTATTTGATAATTATTTTAAAGTAGCTTTCAAATGAAAGTCAGTATTAAAAATGTTGAAAGCCCAATGCTAATAGAGACTAGCTTTGAGCTTTTAGAATTTGCCTAAATGCTAAAACTTATTCTTTTTTTTATTTCAAAACTATCCTCATTCATTCTTTAAATTTATGATTTTGCCCTCATTATTATTTTTTTAAATGCCAAAATAATGCTAAAAAATAAATATATAAATGCTAAAAAATAAATATATATAAATGCTAAAAAAATTAAATATATTTTGGTCTTTTTAAAAAAATTATTTATATATTTGATTCTTTTAGCATATATTTTTGATTTTTTTAGTATTATTGTCAAAATTTATATTTAAAAAGTTGCATAGATTATTTTTTTTCAATTTTAAACAAATAAAAATTAAAAAATTCGGACTAAGGATTTGGTCTTTTTAAAAATATATATGTATTTGATTTTTTTAGTATTATTGTCAAAATTTATATTTAAAAAGTTGCATACATTATATTTTTCAATTTTAAACAATTAAAAATTTAAAAATTGTGATGGAGGGTTTGGTTTTTTTATTAAAAAAATTATATATATGCATTTGATTTTTTAGCATTATTTTCAAATTTATATTTAAAAATTTGCATACATTATTTTTTCAATTTAAAAAAAAAAAAATTAAAAAAATTTGACGAAAGATTTGGGCCTTTTTAAAAAATTATATATATGTATTTGATTTTTTTAGAATTATTGAGAAAAATTATATTTAAAAAATTGCATACATAATTTTTTTTACAATTTTAAGCAAATAAAAATTAAAAAATTTTAACTTTGTGGCTAATTAATTGAACCACCTCGCGGTTGGATGAGTTGATTCGCGCCTCGACCCCACAGTAGGAAAGGTAGAGATTCGAAACTTCTCGCCCCCATTGCGTGACTTACTTGCGACGACGCCGTGGGAGTTGGGTCCCCGTGGCGCCGTCCCGGTTTTTACGTCGCCACGTGCCGCCGGCTATACAAATCTGGTTCCTCACCAAAAAAATTAAAAATATTAAAAAATTCGGATGAAGGGTATAGTTTTTTTTTTTTAAAAAAAAAAATTATTTGTGTATTCATTTTTTTAGTATTATTGTCAAAATTTATATTTAAAAATTTGCATACATCATTTTTTTCAATTTAAAAAAATAAAATTAAAAAAAACTAATATTAATCACACAAAGAGCTAAACTGTTTTGTATTTTTCCTATGAACTTTCAAAATATTGAACCAAACGCACCTATACTCTTAATTCCCACCCAAATTTCTCTTCCTGAATGAGAGAGAATGTGGGAGGTGACATTATAAAGGTCTTTCATTCCATTCCAAGGTGGATTGTCACGTCCACCTCTTCTCATGTGAGTCCTTTTAACTATCTCCTCACGTTCAAAAAGGCTTAAATTGAAAAAAAAAAAAGGAAAAGAAAAAAAGAAAGTGGGGGCAAATTCATTAATTATAAATGAAATCCTAACCCATTGAGAAAAAGAAAAAAAGAAAAGGAGAAAAGGACAGGCATGGGAAAGTAGAGGAGAGAGAGAGAGAGAGAGAGAGAGAACGCGGTTAGTTTGTCCTTTTGCCAAGAATCTTCAACCATTTCTAATCCTCTGTCTCCCTCTCTCTCTCTCTCTCTCTCTCCTCTCCCTTTTCCCTTTTCCTTCCACCTCCTCAGCTTTGCTTCTCTTTCTCTCTTTTTACCTTCGGAATTCCTGTTGAGGCCAAAATCAAACATCGGCAACGGGTCCGAAGCTGCAACGCCTTTGTCGGGTCGGTATCATTCCTCCCCCTCCCCCTCCTCCTCCTCTCTTTCCTCGATCTTTCTCGGGTGGGTGTTCGATCTCTCTCTCTCGTCTCATCTCATCGGGGTTCCGTTCAACGTTCATCGAAACGTGCGCTGCTGCTGCTCTGTTGATTCGTTCGTGGTATTGGGTTTCTTCTTCTTTACGCGTCGGTCTGCGTCTGAATTCGGGCGGTGATGTGTTTGGGTAGAACCTGCGTGCGCTTGTGATTTTCTTGTTTCCAGATCGTGGCGTTTCTCGTGTTCATTTTGGGTTTTATCCCTTTTCCCCAAAGTCGAGCGCAGTTGTCGCTTTTTATGATTTGTGGGTTCTTTTTTGTTTTTCCCCCTATTTTCGAGGTGATGTGCGAATTTGGGAGCTTAGTTTGAAGCTGGGTTTGATGTTTGTTTGGGATCCTTCCGATTGTTGTCTGTGAACTTTGGTGAGCTTTATGATGTGCATCTTGCCTTTTTGGAATTGAAAGCAGAAAACTTTTTCTTTTGGAGGTGGTGGGTAAGTAGATTGAAAGCAAGACGTTGACTTTGGTCCTCTGTGTTTTGTTGAAGAGCAAGTTTGAGATTAACCCTTCTCTTCAGTTGAAGGATGATTTTCGTCCCCCCTACTGTATTTGTGAACGTTTCCTTCGAGCTACAGAGTTGAAGATGGACCCAATTGGAGTTCGGAAGGTAATCGATGGGGTTTGCTGAATGATTTGGGATTTATCAGAGCTTGGAGTGTTTCTTTTTTTCTTTTTTTTCCCTGGTTTGTGCATGTTTAGAGGAGATTTTGATGTTTGGATGTCACAAAATCATTGTCTATGAGCAAGATCTGTCATGGTTTTGGAAAACGTGGAGTCTCTGTAGACTTGTACTGCATATTGACTCGTCTAATTATTTTTAGCCTATGATGGTTGTTAATTTTACTTCTTTGGGCATGACAGAACTGAAGGGGGAACAGGGAGACAAGATGGAGGAAGCAATGGCCGCAAGATATTGGTGTTACCAGTGCTCACGAATGGTGAATCCCATTCTGGAAGCAGAGATCAAGTGCCCATACTGTGAAAACGGTTTTATTGAAGAGATGAGCTCCACCGTGAGGGATTCACAGGACTCTGATGGTGACTTTGGTTCAGACCGCGCGCTCTCTCTTTGGGCACCGATTTTGCTTGGGATGATGGGCAATAGCCGTCGAAGGCGTAGGTTGAGACGCTTTGGGTTTGAAGATGAAGATGATGATACCGAGGAGGGTGAGTCACGTCATGGCGGTGACATGGAATTGGATCGGGAAATTGATTCCATAATTCGTAGGAGGAGGAGAAGCTCAGCCACTATTTTGCGATTGTTGCGAGATGCCAGAGCTGGAATTGCATCTGAATCAGAATTTGCAGATGCTGCTAGAGACAGAGATGGAGATAGGGACAGGCATAGGGAAAGAGAGCGTGTGATCTTGATAAATCCATTTAATCAAACTATAGTCCTTCAGGGTTCATCAGATTATTCGAGAGAGAACTCAAACCTAATTGGCTCGCTGGGTGATTATTTTGTTGGCCCCGGTTTGGATTTGCTGTTGCAACATTTGGCAGAAAACGATCCCAATGGACACGGTACTCCACCCGCCAGAAAGGAGGCCATTGAAGCTATGCCGACTGTGAAGATGACGGAGAATGTGCAGTGTTCAGTATGCTTGGATGATTTCCATATTGGAGCAGAAGCGAAAGAGATGCCATGTAAGCATACGTTTCATAGTGGCTGTATCTTGCCTTGGCTCGAGCTCCATAGTTCTTGCCCCGTCTGCCGCTTTCAGTTGCCTATCGATGAATCAAAGACTGATGCTGATGGGTCCAGGAACGGAAATGACACTGGTGAGAGGGACAGGGACAGGGACAGGGACAGGGAGAGGGAAAGGGAGAGGGACAGGAACAGGGACAGGGACAGGGAGAGTGCTCAGGGTAGTGGTGAAGAAGGAGAAGGGAACCAGAGAAATGAAAGTGGCAGGAGGTTTACATTCTGGTCTCCCTTTAGTTGGTTCTCTTCCAACTCTGGATCACATTCTGGGGGAGGAAATTCTACCTCATCGCCATCAGGTTCATCATCGAATGGACGTGAAGATGCTTCATCTTAAACTGGTGAGAATTAAGAACAGTTCTTACTAGTTCTGGTATTTTCTTTCTTGGCTTGTTGCTGTGGCAGTCTGGAGTTACGCTGTACATAGTATTGTACTTGCTTATGTGGAATTTTCCAACAAGATATTGCTATTTTTTTCCCATTTGTTGGAGATTTGTATTTTCTTTTATGCTTTCAAAAGCGGAAACGAGAAGGATTTACTCATCCTTATGTGATGACAAAACAGCTATCACAACTGTGACTGGCGTTGCTGTCAATCTGTTACCCCTTTTTGTATTCAAATATGCGATGCTTCAAGGGGGTCCTTGTTAACCTCTTCAATGATAGAAACCAGAACTATGTTGGGGAAGTTGGTGCGCGCGGGGAGAACTTGGTACAAGCCACTGATCATAAGACGAGAAAAGCTCATTGAAGCTATGCCGACATGTGGGTATAACAAGAAGAAGAAGAGAAGAAGAGGGCCTTTGAAGGAGATGGAGGTTGAAAAACGGGTTGACATACCTTGATCTTACAGAAGGCGAAGGCAATGAGCATAGCAGGTATAACAAGATGCACGCAACACATTTTAAGGTGGGTCGATTTCTGATTTCTGTTGCAGACAAGATTCGCGCAAAAGCAGGATCTTTTCACTGCAATGTGTCTCTTTTGATTGCAACTGTTCCGAAGCTTGTCTTGCTTACTAGATCGAAGCACCCTCTGGGGAGCGGTATCGTGAGGTGTGAACATCGTATAACAGGGAATTTGGCCAGAGTTCCTGCTTGTAATTTTCGATCAGTTAATGAAATTCCCTTATCATGAAACCGTGACCCAAATACAGGGAGACGACATTGTATGTATGAGCCGGACCTTCTGCTTATGAAGGCATTAGTCAAGATAGGTTTTTGATTGTCAACTCTCTAGGCTCCGAAGGAGTGATGATCCAAGTTTCCCCCAGACTAGAGAAAGAGTCTACCATTGGAGTATCACTCATTTGGCCTTAAGGCCAAGCCGAAGTAAATCTAGGGTCGAAAGTCTTCATAAGATGCGGAGGAGCCATTTAGCGTGCGTGCGCATTTCTTACACACAGCTTTTTTTATTCAAACGGGACCGCCTACACTTGAAAATAAACATTACAACACATCCTGCCTAGGCCTACCCATGCGAAGCACAATGGTCAGCACGATTCTCGACGCTCCCTTATTGCAGGGAATCCGCAACGTGTTCGTGGGGTTTGGATGTCATATGCTTGTTTGGATTGGTTTGAGCTGGGAGGAGTGCGAACCACATCATTTGAGGGTGGACCAAAAGCCACGACTTAGACGAACGTTTTTTCCCAGAAACTGCTCCCCCATGTGGTACCTGACTCTTTCCCATGTATTTTCCAATCAAGAGAAGGCGTCGAATCTTTCATGTGATCCACGACTCGTTTTCTTCTTTTTTGGGCTTGTCGTGTGCGACGATCAGAAGCGGACGACGTCAACTGCCTTCCTCGTCGTTTCTTCATGGAAATTATCAAATTTGACGTGGACTTGAAGGCTGTATCACCAAACGTAACACATCATGCATCGCTGATTGATTCTCTAAATTATTTCGGGAACGACTACGCCCGGTCTGGCCGAGACATCGATGCCCGTCCTGGACAGCAACGTAAATCTCTTGTCCCTCTCTCTAGATCTTTTGCTTGATTGGTTGATCATTGCAAAGCTTTAGGCGAGATACATTTAATTCCATGTGATGGTAAATATCGCATTGACAAGATTTAAGACCGATCCCAAGCTTATATCAAAGTTTCCTAAGATTTGAACAATTAAAGAGCCAGAGATTGTTCTTTTTCTTCTGTTTCAAGACGGTGGCTTGATTGTAAAAGCTCGACTAATTTTTTCTCTTACACGGGCAGGCTATAAATGAGATCTTGCGGTCGACATTTTAAGTTTTCTCAACAGTGTGACCTCTTTTTTCATCTAAAACCGCAAATCAGTTTAACAAAATTCATCTTCACTTCTAAGAAATCAATCTATCACTTAGGTGAAAACTTTACATACTAAAATTACGTCATTTTAGATGACCCGCGCGTACATGGCTCAAAACACTACTGAACACTACTGAACACAGCGAACATGGCTAGGGTGTGCATGGTCCGGGTGGGCGGTTCTCGGCCTAGAATCGAAAACCGCCCGCTAAGGACCGGTTCCCAAAAATTAGAACCGAGAACCACCCATTAGTTGTATGAATTCACCCGAAGAACCGGACCGTCGGTCCGGTCCGGTCCGGGTGGATCCTTGAAACCAATCTCATCGATAATAATATTGTTTTTCAAATCCCACCGTAAGTACTCTTTCTATCAAGTAATATTTTTCTTTAAATCGAACCAGCTTAATTAAGAGTACCATTTTCCTTTATTTTATTGGAATATATTACCAAAGAAGAGAAATATGTTTTTTTTTTCCTATTTTTGAATATTTTGGTTGAAATCTAATATATTCTTTAAGTTTAAGGTTCTGGATGATTGTCATATGTAGATAATATTTTCCTTTATCCCCTCACGTGCTCAATCTCTTACAACCTTTGCGTTATTTAATTCTTTCTATAGAAATAATTCCACCAGTACTCCACATATTCTTGAAAATAATATCCTATGTGAATCCCGAAAGTATCATTTGAAAAAGTCATTTGTTGAGTTGCTAAAAGGTAGTTTACACACTTTACTAAATTCTTATAAAAACATGGAAACCGTGAGAGGAGATGAAGCCCTAAAATTTAAGTTTACTAATTAATAATTTCGAAATTTATTTTAATATTAAAAATTAATATATTATTATAATATAATCGGTCCAGTTCGGATGGGTAGATCCACCCATGGAACCAGAAACCGGGCTGGTACCACCGGTTCTCATAAATTGGAACTGGGAACGGGACCAGTTCTCTCAAGAATCACGGGTGGTCCGGGTGGTCCGGGCGGGTCCCGCTCACATGGCTAAGAACACTATACTAAACACTGCCAACAACGCAAACACTATAGGTAGGGCCATATTAGATCGCAGCACAATAAAGCATGAGAAACAGTAACACGAGCACCAAAGCAAACCGACACTAAATGGAATCTTAGAAATATCAAAAGAGAACAGTTGACAAACATTAGGATCCCATGTTCTTCACCGAATAGATGGACCCCATCTAAAGCATAGCAGAAAGTCTCCAAATAATTCATTTTCACAAGTCTGAGCATCTCTGGGTTTTTCACCATGACATTTCAAGATTATGATACCCTCAATTAGAAATTACAGAAAGCAGTATAGACTCGTATCTCAAGATATTCCAGAGAAAAAATCCTCTCTTAAAAATTGCAAGAAAAATGCAAAATTGAACATCACCACCATACCTCCACATTATTTCACAACCAAGATCTTGATCACTGAAGCATTTCCAACGCGATGTAGAACCACCACGGAATCTCCATTTCTGCACAGTCCTTTAGACTTAGCGATCTGAAGTGCAAACTCAATGGCTTCTTCCGTGGTTTCTGCAGAAGAAGCCCTGGAAGATCCTGCGCATAAAACAGGCACCAACCCCCTGAATATGAGGCTATGCCTTGCTGGAGCCTCATCGCTGCAAAACCAGTCAAATGAATCTGTTGTGATCTCAGGAACAACAACTGACAATATGGGTAAGCCGGGCCTGTACTTAGCCACCAGTTTTGCTGTACTTCCTCCTCTAGTAAGAACCAGTATAAGAGCTGCTTGAGCAGAGTTGGCCGTTCTAACAGCAGAAGAAGCCAGGCTCTCCAATGGGCTCATGGGAACTGGTGAGTGTTCCATTATCCGTTTAAAAACATCTCCATGGTTAAGAGTGCCCTCTGCTTCTATGCAAATTTTTGCCATGGTGCGAACTGCGAGCTCTGGATAAGCTCCTGCAGCCGTTTCACCACTCAGCATCACACAGTCGCTGCCATCAAGGACAGCATTAGCAACATCAGTAGCTTCCGCCCTCGTCGGCCGGGGTGATTTTATCATGGATTCAAGCATCTGTGTGGCTGTGACCACTGGTTTGCCTTGAATGTTGCACTTGTAGATCATCACTTTCTGTGCAAGGAATATCTTCTCAATTGGGATTTCCATTCCAAGGTCACCACGAGCCACCATAAATGCATCAGAATTTGCAAGAATGTCATCGAAATTTGCAACACCTTCTTGATTCTCAACCTACCAAATGTCATTCACAAAAAGGGACCAACCAATATTTAGAATGGAAATTTTGACTAACCTTATAAATTGCAACTCATTGGCTGCTAGGATAAACCAAACCCAAGGGAGAACTATAATGCCATACTTATACATATGAAAGAATCCAAATCTTCAGAAATGCATTTCTATATCCACATAATTGTCATTTAAAAATTTAATCACTTAATACACCATTCATACTAGCCCAAATAAGTATCTATTTTCCTAGTTGTCACTTTGTCAGTTTCTAAAGGAGAAAACAACTCAATCAATTGCTTCCTGATAAATGCATGTTAGCAGCAACTTTGACAACATAAGTCATTGGTCCAGATAGAGGCACGGATTCATCATACCTTTGACATAAGAAGAATGTTCTTCGCATGCTTCCCAAGCAACTTCCGTACCTCCACGAGGTCTGAACCTTTCCTAACGAAGGAAAGAGCAATCATGTCAATCTTATTGGGAATGCCCCACTGCAAGATATCTTCTTTGTCTTTTTCGGTCAACGTTGGAAGGTCCACGACAACACCAGGAAGATTCACATTCTTTCTCTCGCCGAGAACTGCAGAGTTCTCACAGCGACAATGAACTAGACCCTGTTCTTTGTCACAGGATAATACAGTAAATGAGATTGTCCCATCCGCACAAAGAATGACACTTCCGGGCTTTAGATCCTCAGCCAACTTTTTGTAGCTCATGCAAATCATATTCTCATCCCCCTTTATGCTATAGTCAGTAGATATCATGATCTCATGGCCCTGCTTCAATTGTACGGGCTTACCATCCTTAAGAAATCCAGTTCGAATCTCTGGCCCCTGCAGCATTGAATGTTAGCAATCAGAATTCCGATCATGTTTGTCTTAACTGAGAGCTATGCATTTAGACAATTGTAGTGACATTAGCATATGCAAAGAAAATACTAATGGGAGAGATAAACATGCCAACATCTCATGTTAATAGAAGTTGACAGAAAGGAACATTTTGGATAATCTTCATGCTGGGATTGTTGTGGAGCTTCAAACAAGATACAGTGGAACAATCAAAATCAATAGCTTACTCAAAGCAACACATTGATATAGATTGGTTTACTAAGGTTGACATCAAATTTCCAGCTAAAAACAGATATCAGCAAGACCATATTCCGTTCAAGAAGTAGCATCCTGAAGAAATCGCATCTATGAATCCCAGCAAGATGCATTATCCTATTTTCAAACATCACGGTTCAGTTTTACTCCCATGGAAAATAAAAAGTTCACAGATGTTGATCCTGTGTCATTCAACTGTTACACCAAGTAAATTCCATTCTCATAATTAACAATTTCTTCTAAAGCATGAAAGTAAGTAAGTTTGGCTGTACTTCTAAAAGTTCAACTGTCAGTTTCTTGGCTAAATAACATCTAAGTCACTTGAACTTTGAGTGAAGAAAAGCTTATTTGCCCATTTGCATGGCGTTCTGTTTGCCTCACATATGATACTTGTCCGACACCATTTAAGCTCTATGTCAGCAACATTAACAAAGATAGAGATCTCTCTCCCCAAAAAGAATTTCATTTATTTTGTGTGTGTGTGTGTGTGTGTGTCTGGACACCACACGCATCAAATGAATCATTAGGAAACTTTTGCAATCAGCCACATGAGCAGACAAAACAAGCGCTATTGTTTGTGGAAGAGCTTGCTTGCTTCATTTACCTAAAATAAGAATAAGTGGACTTGAAATTGAATTACTTACAACACAAGAGAGCAAAATGCAAATGCTAGAGCATCAAACATTGCGGTGAAGAGATATTCACCTTAAATGGCTTTCCAAAGCGCATTTAATCGATGCAATTCAAAGACTTTCCATTTTTGAAAGGAAACACTTTGCTAAAGTAGTCAAGAAAATATATCGAAGAAATAAATATTAAACCTGCAGAGCAAGCTCAAATTGCAAACCTACGCTCAAAAATCATGGGGCCCATCAAGACAACAGTCATCACCTAGATTTTCCGACTGCAACCGCACACATAAATGCAAGATCGAATTTTAACATGAATCTTGGCCGGGGGAAATCGCGGGAACTAGCGCACAAAGAAGGATCGGAGTCGCCGTGCCGCCCGAACACCTACAACCACCCGCACACAGCACAACTCAATCGATCGACACGGAACGAATCGTGCGTACCCCAGCCATCGTCAACCCATCCAATCCAAACCCAGACGCATATCAGACCGGAAAATCAGGAACTCGAAGGGCGGGGGGGTTACCTTGGTGTCGAGCATGACGGCGCAGAGGATGCCGGTGGTCTCCATGGCCTGGCGGAGGTTGTCGAGGGTCTCCTGGTGGTACTCGTGGGAGCCGTGGGAGAAGTTGAAGCGGGCGACGTTCATGCCGGCCCGCAGCAGCTTCTCGGTCATGGCCACGGACCGGGACGCCGGCCCCAGGGTGCACACGATCTTCGTCTTCGGCCTCGCCTCGGCCCCCGCCCCTCCCACCGCCGCCGCCGCCCCTCCTCCGACTAAGCCGTTGACCTGCACCATCTCCGCCCTCGAACGCCGCCGCGCCTTCCGATCACGAGAAGAGGATGAGAGAGAAACAGGAAGAGATAGAGAGAGAGAGAGAGGGTGGTTTGACTGGCTGTGGAGGAAAACCGGAGAAGGTGTTTGTTGAATTCACGCTAACAGTCGACGGGGCTCGGGGAGACCTTAAAGGCGACGCCTTTTTTCTTGACCAGCAAGCCAATAGGGAAATTAGGGTTTTTTTTTTTTTTTTTTTGTTTTGTTCCTTTTTTCTACTTTTTAAATTATGAAAAAAAGATGGAACCCATTATTCCTTGAAAGGTCAAATTTTAAGTAAACCATCCCTTGGTTTACAATCGAGACACATAGCAATTATGATGATATAGTAGAGCGACGGAACGACCGGAATCGTGGTACGAAATGAACGAGATAATGTAAAGCGATTGGGAGATGCCTTATTGATGAGTTAATCGAGCGGAACGAAAGTTGAAGTAACAATGAAATTCATCGTTCGTCAAAAGCAAATCATCAGTAAAAGATGAAAAAATAGGCAGCGTCTTCGGCTACGTGGCCGTAGATTGAAGTCTTCGAAGGAGGTGGAGATCAAATAGTGCACGTACCCGAAAAGTTTGCCCAATGTGACGACATTCATTAAGTTGGAGACAAATTAGATGCTGCCGGAAGCTGGACGGCACCATTCAATTGAAGAGGCGTGCAAGTTAGGGGTGAGCAATCTAGGGTGGGTAGGCTCTAAATTTAAAAGTTGAAGCCTATCTTGTCAAAACCAATTCTCGATTTTTAGAGTTTAGAAAATACTTTGTAGACTTTGAAATCGAATCAAACCAGTGAGAAAGTATCAATTCAGTTCAATTTCAAGATCCACCTTAGAGCGGTGCTCTCCTTTAATCAATTCTTCTAAGAAGCCCAAATATGGAGGTGCATACAAGCAAGTGAGTCCCACTATTAAATTACGTGGCTTCACATGCTTCACATGAGTTTCACATATAATTCAATTGCC
Source organism: Eucalyptus microcorys (assembly GCA_014182515.1). NCBI lineage: Eukaryota > Viridiplantae > Streptophyta > Magnoliopsida > Myrtales > Myrtaceae > Eucalyptus > Eucalyptus microcorys. Next base: position 21,883,046 of record CM024571.1, read on the forward strand.
CAAATTTATTGGGCTCATATACACTCTGATTTGTGCAGAGTATTGGTCCACATTTTGTCCCTATGATAACATGGTGCAATACCTCCTTTAAAGTCCATCGATGAAAAGTAAATCGAAGTCAAGTCAAATTGTATCTAATGAACGAAAATCGAAGTTTCCATGATCTAAATTTTGGGGTCCAGCGGTGGAGATTACTAAGTGGCTCTGAAACACTTATGAAGGATCATTAATTACGCTTTGGAAATATCGATATTTTTATTTAAAGTACATGAATTTTTCAAAAGGCGTTATTACCCAATTTTCAAAATATATTCGACACACACACAATTATTATTCTCAGTGATCTTAAGGCAGTGTGGTTATGACACTGGTTGATAAGATAAGATCCTTATATTTCTACCAATGTCATGTGTACCCGTTGCCTAAATTACACAAAAAGATATATGACGATTCTGTCAACATAAAGTGGTTGTTCACGTTTTTTTTTATTTTTTTTATCTTTCTAGAATGATATTATGGACTATAAAGCCATAGCCAGGAGATAAAGAATGCAAGAAAAGCTTGTGAATGCATGACAACACGAAAGCCACAAACCAAAATCAGAACATGGAATACGGATCCACTAAACTGAAAGGGACAACACCCAGTTCGTCATCAACGAAGCCCCACTTTTGTTTAATTGCCGTCGGTGTTGGTGACCCCTGGATAAGCATGAGAGGCACATCACGCACGGCCACGGGCATGCCCGGTTCGGGACCCGGGTTCGGTGAATCCGGCGAATCATAGCCGTTGATAATGTGGATCTCACGTGGGGCTAACCCGAGTCCGGTGAATTCAGCATATCACAGCCGCTAACGCTGTGTGAATCCCACGTGGCGCCGAGCTCGGATCAAGACAAGTATTTTCCCCGGTTCATTCGGGTCCTTTGACCCTTCGTGTCCACGAGGAGGAACACCAACAATTGTTTAAATTGTTCGAAAGTTGCACGCTCTAAAATTGGCTCTTGGAGAGTGTAATGGGTCGGGTCCTCTCCTCGAATTTCTTTTGACCTCTCGTCTATTGACTTACTTCATGTTCTGCAGTTTTAAGAAAGCCGCCGTCAGTTGACCATTTTCGTGCATGATGTACGAAAGTCTGTCAAGAAAACTGCTCGCGCCGCGCGCAGTTGGAACGTTCTCGGCCGTTCTGTAGCCCACGCTACAGTTAGTAGGGTCGATGGGGGTTATGAGGAACTATAGATTGGTTAAGACTTGACGACCGCCATTGTTCTCGACTCAGTAATTGTTCGGTTTGGAAGCAGAGACGAGAGGACTGTCGTGATCCGGTAAAAGTTTTAAGACTGATGGGTGTTCCGAGAGGTTGGATTTTCAACTCGCAGAATGAACTTCAGCATTCTAGCTCTGGAGTAAGAAGGAAAACGATGCAAAGAACAATATGCAGCTGAGAGTCGAATGAAGAATCGCCTATTCATGGATTCCCTACAGGGCTGCGCAGGCACCGCATGGCCAACATGGCAGGGCATTTGTTTTATATAAGCAACAGGCTTCGCGATGTACAGCAAAAGTCGTCACCATAAATTACCTATTGTGTCTTCTGCACAATATAACATTCAAACTAGTAAACTGTGGTTTGGCATCTGAAAAGCAGTCAAAAGAAAAAAAGAAAAACCATGTTCAGAGCTGTATACATTCTCCATAGGGCCCTCTTATCTCTAACATGAAAATCCTTCTCATGCTGCAGTCATGTCGAAAGCTTCCCGTCCTGATCCCGCCATTTACCCATTTGACAGCTCCAGTAATCAACGTGCTCCTGAGAATGCTAAAGATTCAAGCCTGGTAACCATGACAAAGCTCAACTGAAGAAGGCTGCACAAGTCACTCCTTTACTAGATGTTACATGTAAGCCTCTTATGAACAAAGGTGGAAGAAGCTGCACATGTCACTCCTTTACTAAATGTTACGTGTAAACCTCTTATGAACAAAGTGGGTAGTACAGGCTCGATAAGTCAACATCCGAAAGGAATCTCCGACTCATTGATTCCGTCCATTTATTATAGTTCGTCATGGCCTTCCATCAGTTCTCTGCTCATTGTGTCTAGCTTATCTTGAAGTTCCTGTAGCATGTCATTAGAAAAATTTTATGCTACCATAAGAAACTGCTTGAATTAAGAGGTGATTTTGAAACAGTGGACACACGACAGAATGAGTACCTTCAGTTTATCTTCTTTACAAAGAGCTGGAGTGGATAGCATTGCTTCATATCTGTCACAGAAAAACCAGATTTTACACAAGAAAGAGACATCCAATTACACAGGCAGTAATAGGAAAGAAATCCTTACTCGCAACGACTTGGTTCATCTACATCAGCAACCTCATTTTTCAGCCCACATCTCAGCTTCACCTGTAAACGTGCAATAGCAGAAATCATAACAGCAATACATACTACCACCTATCTCTCTCAGAGGCTGGCAACACCGGACACGTGATGATCAATTGAAATCGGCCTCATCTCAAAATTAAGGAAATTGAGCAAGCCTTGCAAAACAGCCAATATACAAGCTATTTGATCCCATAATTCAGCAGTGTGTGCCATGGCTTATCCTTCTAAGAGAATCATAAAGCTGAGCAGTTGATGGTGGTGCCAAATAAATTACGTCTTAGAGGGAAAAATCTTTCAACCATGTCTATGACAAACTCTAAAGCATCGACTAAAGTACCTTCATACTTCTGTCAGGACCATTCCAGCAATTGTCACCGGCTGAGAAGACCATGCCTCTGTAACTGTCGTCAAATTTGTCCCACTTCCTAGAAACCGCGCATGATAACCATCATACAGTATTATGAAAATAAAATCCTTAGTGCAGTGGAGACTGTCACGGGCTAAAAAAGAAAACCTAGGATGACTAAATAATTATCCAAGGTGCAGGGTTTGAAATTTGTTTGCAAACATGTGCAACATCAATCATCTGAGAAGCACTAAAGAATTTCCTCATGGTAATTCTATCAGTCAATGAGACCACAGATAAATTGCATGGACTTCGAGGGATGTTCCCTCTAAAGATGACAGATATGAATAAGGAATGGTTCAATTCATCTAATGCCAACATTATGTCTTATTAAGAAGAAGATTACAATAATTTACAATTCAAATGCCTACAAAATTGTACATCTACAGTCTGGTTTGGTCATCTTATCACGGTGAAGTAAATTTTTCCTAAATATCTCAGGGACAAAAAAATTATTGGTGCTACGTGAATGGTGTTAATTCATACGTGCGGGCATTTTGGCATCTGCCAAGACAAAATAGCCCTGAGCTATTTTTTCTATTTGCATTTATGGCCTAAGGTTCGTTGGTTTAATTCATGATGGAAAAGGTCAGTACAGCCAAGTTCTATTAGAGTGATTTGCTAGCTACTTGTAGATAGACAACAAATCCATTTGCGTTAAAAACAAAGCTAACCTAACTTTGATCCATTGGTAATTGAGTAGACTGAGATTTTAAGATGTATTCCTTGAACCAATCATTAATTAAGATTTCTCAGCAATCTCTCTGTTAAGTTGAAGAAAATTGGTGCCTCTATAAAGATGATGCAAGGAAAGTAATTCTCAGCACAACACATATAAGTAAACTAGCAACTCTCCCAATGTAAGAATAGCAATTGCGTAGATCAAAATATCATGACAAGTAACATTAAAAACATACCCCAAGCTTGTAGAGCGCCCTTCCTGCTGGGAAGCTTCTTTAAAGGGGCACACTTTGTAAATGTACCTAGATCAACAGATGTGAAATTAGGACACTGACTGCTGAGAAAGCTTGATCTTTGCAAATTGGTCCTTGACTCAATTTGAAAAACGTGACGTTCAGAAAGAACATCCCAGAAAAGAGAAGTGGTAACTTATTCTGTTTGCTCTCAAAACAGCGACCGTAGTATGAATAGAACTCCTTTTCTGGGCCTGTAACATTTAACTCTGAGTTTTAGTTCACAAGAGCATCATTGTCAAGATATTCTCACAAGTATAGACATATCTTCTCACCGAAATCCTGTTTCAGCTTTTGTGACAAGCTTGATATTCTTGACTGGATCTTAGATAATTTTGTACTCAATTCATCATATTCTTTGTGTACATGAGCAGCCTCTGAAGAAAAAAGAAAAAACAAATGACATGATTCTGTATAATTCGATCTTAAGATTAAAAGTCAAACTATAAGGTTACCACCTACCAGATATGTCAACAGGAGTCTGGAATATATTGATAGCTCGAAGAATTCCCCGCAACATTTTCTTCATCGCCTCTACCCAAGAAAAGAACTTCTGGATTGCGATATCTATAAGTTAATATTATTCCATGTAACATGACGCATTAGGTTACTGAAATTCCAGTGATCTTTTAAAACAGGATATTCAAATTCACAGGAAGCCGTAAAAGCGAACCTTCAAAGTCTAATTCATCGTCTGAGTCACTATCTGATCCATCTTTGTAATGAGAACTGAAATCATAATGATCGTTCACTGCAGAATCTTCATCAAACGCATCTTCCACATTATCATACTCGTTCTTTTCGCTGTCAGCAGTTTCTAACACATATCTATCATCAATACCATCACGCGTGTCTTTTGGGATCTCCCTACTTTGTTCCTCATGATTATTATCTCTTGCAAAGTCTTCCCCGCTTTCCTTCTCTGTCTTCTCCCCTGTCCAACGAGAAGCAACAAGTTGACCCAACTCTTCCTTCGACAGTTCCTCAGCATTCTCAGATGTGTCATCTCCCTACAAGTAATAAAACAATCATTGACAAGTTCTGGAAAAGCCAGCTAAAGTGAGATATCTGAAATCATTTCAAATTCAAAACCACAAGAACTTCAGAAGCTCCATAAAAATAAAATGCTCTCTTGGGCAAGAGGAAGAAAAGTAACATGCAGTCATGTAGACACCTCGAGTAAAGATATTCATTTTCAAACCTATGATATCTACTTGATGGAAATTGCACAGAGAAATAAGATTGTTCTTGCCAAATTTTGAAAAAAAAGCTGCATCTTCTATTAGAAGTCAAAAGTGTAATCAGAATATATTTTTTCATGTTGAGTTAAATCTAACAGAATTTTCCATCACATGTGAATTATGTTTCATACACTGCCAATGGTAGAAAAGGAGTAGGCTTAACCAATTCATCTGCAAGGAATGATGTCCGAGAAAGCAGAGATACCCAAAGCATCGAATGGGATCATATTACATGAAAACACGAGACAAGAGGAGTCCATTAATGAAGGTGATGAGGACGACTATAATTTCTATGGCCAACATGATTTCTATCAGACATTCACTTCCGCCAAGCCATATGTCCGCCAAGCCATAACATTCTCTGCTATGATTGACTGAAATCAAAGTTTGGTATGAGAATATAAAATTTCATGCATATTGCTGCATTGCAAAGGCAGTACTTGTGGTAAGCAAAAAGCATTTACGACATAATACTTGCTTATAATTGCACCAGATTTTACCAGAGAAATCTAAGGGTTTGCAGTCACATTAAAGCAATAAAACCAAAAGAGTTGACAAAAAGTACTTCTGCATCTATATAACCATTAGCCACCTTGCTTTCAGCATCAACAACAGGTTCAGATGAAACAATTGACTCTTCCTCATTTGCTGGTGTTAAAAACTCATCTTTCTCTTCCACAGCATGCTATACAGAACAACAAATGTCCAGATTGTTGGAATCATGTTGACTACAGAGAATCAATTGCGTGTACTGCATTATTAAACTTTTGATGACTTACAGTAATTCCCTTATCTTGGACTCCAGTCAATAGATGATCATGTTCTGCCACCAAATCTTCTTCCAAATCCTATTGAAAGCGCACACATGTAAAGAACTGGGAGGAAGTTTATTGCATAGGAAGTTAACATACTAATATGCATCCAGAACTTTGTAAGCATGCCTTACTATTAGGGACAGAAAAAAAAGAAAAAGAAAAAGAAAGGCATTGAATCAACATGCATGTGCAGAGGCACAATAGCTATGATGCCAACGTAACATTATTCAATCAGTCAATAGGTAATTTTATTTCGACCAAAAAAAAAAAAGTTAGGCCATTTAAGAAATTGTCCATGCAGATCGTATTCTACATGCTACAGAATATGCAGCAAGCAATATAGATCCCACACCAAAACTTTCAAAATTTAAGAAACAACAATTTTCTACAACCATTGACCTACAACTCGCCAAAAAGTTAATAGGATAGAGAAATTCTATTGAACCTGGTCAGATGGATAATCATCCACAAGTCCAATCCTTTCATCAAGCATACTCTCTGTAGTTGATGTATCACTTTCACCTCCTCCACCCTTTTCAATTCTCTCTTGATCGATTTCCTCAGCTGTTTTGGTTTTCTCTTTGCCAGCTTTCTCCTCAGCTTCTCTTTTTTCCCTCTCTTCTTTTTCTTTTCTCATTCGCTCTTTCTCCTCTGCTTTCTCTATTTGTTCTTTGCGCTCTATATTGAGAGATGAAAAAGCAACAAAACAATTGATAGTAACACAAAAACGAATGCATGTAAAAGAAATCTTAAACTAAGCATCATAAAGTGCCAAAGCATGGAAGAAGGGTAGTCTAAGCACATGTACAACAACAGAGATAGCAAATAGTGACCATGACACTAAGGCTATTTTGGGAGCACCAAGGGCCGGAATTTGGAGAGAGTATCTAAAAATTTGAATTTTCCCTCTATTTCTCTCTCACAGAAATTTCAAACTTCTCCCAACTTTCCACCTATCCTGTCCATTTTCACTATTTTTCCCAAATATAGCTAATCTTCCAAACATCATAACACTACTAGACACTTGTTTAGAGGGATGAAGTAATTTCTTTAGTGAGGTAAACCAAATGCTTCCCAAATCTTCCATCCATTTACCTACAAGGCTGGGATACATCTGGCACATCAATATCTAATCATCAAAACATCCACACTCATTCAGAAAATGCTTCGTTGTTTGGTAAAACTACCAAACAGTTAGTACTTAAAATATCTATACAGAAGCTATACTATGATGAGTTCATTATCACCAGAGTTTGAGTTTTTCCAATTCCGTAGACCATAATATGCTGCTATCACTGGATGCAGTATGAACAAAGATGATATATATGAGCAGTAGCCAGCAACTACGTTTTAAGGGCAAACTCAGATTTAATGAGATCATGACGACTAAATTCAAGTTATTTTGCCAAGATACCACCAAATTAGGAAAAACCAAACCTTTAAGCTGTTCAAACTGCACTTTCAGTACTTTCTCCTCACTTTTCAGTTTTGACAATTCTTCCTTGTCATTTGCAAGAGCTACTTTAGCCTGTTCCACTTCCTGTTTACGTATGGCAACGCCCTCCTGGTACACAGCAATTTTTTTCTTCAGCTCATCTCGTGCTGCTTTTCCAGCTTCCCGACATGTATTCGGGCACTTCACTTTATCACCATATTCGTCACTCCCATCACAGCAGTCTGAGTATCATGGAGCAGGCAAAGAACATATGTTAGGAGGAAACATTAAGAGGAGGCAGAAGAAGAATGACCACCTGCTAGTTAACCTTTGTCCAGCGGATGCTAAAATCAGTGTTACAAGAACCAGAACGATCTAGTAATTCCGTCAACCTATTAAGGTCAGATGATGTCAGCATATAAATCTTTATAGGACCTTAGCATTTAGTAATTGTCCAATTGACAAAAATCCTAAACAATGAAAAGGGAAAATTAATCTAAGCATTAATTAGTATCTTATCACAATATTATGATGGTACTTAATCCACACATTCATCATCCATTTTACTAACAATTGATCACTCTGCAGATCCCTGCATATGACGATAAGCACGTAGATTTCATTCAAAAATGCACCTTTTGTTTTCTCTCCAACCTTTCCCCCTTCCTGCAATTTTTCTTGTATTCTCAGAAACACTGTTCATTGACGAGCGTTAAGGAAAAGATCAATCCGAACTAAACCAGTTCTCCATCTCACCTAGTTTTGACCACTTTCTTTTCACTGGATTGAACCAGACCAAGCATTCGAACTGTTCTCAACTGAAGAAGCCACTCTTGTCTAACTTTGAAACAATCCTTAAGATGTAAAGCCGAAAAAAAAGTTTCCATTCATTTCCCAAATGCATATATCTCACAATCAATGTCCTTGTCCTCAAAAGTCGGAGAGTTCCTAAAAAGTAGTTTCAAATCTGTTCATCACTTGAAATATACCCTTGTTTACTTGTCTTCATGGTATTAGGGTTCATTAAATATTCTGTAAAGTAATATTTTAACAGTGATGTTTGTTGGTGAGGAAGACAATCCAGGACATGAAGTTGCTAAAGCAGGTAATTAAATCTGTTGTTGCACAAATTATGATTAATCAGTGCCCCATGACACTAAAGTATGGAACATCTCATTGCAGTGAAGATTAGAGATATCCTTGACATTGAAGCAATTAAAATCAGTAAAGAGGACTTCTGGCCCTGGCCATACACGATATCATATCTGATATTTCCGTGTCTAAGAAGGAATTGCAACCTTGTTGGGCATTTCAAATGCAGCAGGATCTTGTTCGATGGTACATGAACTTACATGCATGTGTTATGTACAGATGATCAGAAGGGAGAATGAGGTCCACAATCAACACAGGAAAACGAATGCTTGGAAAGGCCAAGACCATGGAGAAAAAGTTCCAATGGACTACTTACCACAAATGCCATCGTTTACTCTCGAAGAAAATATAATGACAGGAACATATCCAGCATTCCGACAATAAAATTTTCCATTTGGGCATGCTGATGTTCCTGCATTATAGAGTCAGAGAAAGTGAAGTTACAATTAGAAAAGTACGTAGCTCTAGTGGTGGACACTACAAGAAATCTGCAGACATACATGAGATGTTCTAAAGAAGGAAACAAAGCTTGGTGAAAATAACAGTGTCATTTAGAATAGTCTAAGCATCAAAGCAGGTCCAGATATGGACACTACTAGGTGTTTGCACACATACTATGTTCTATGGGAAGAAATAAAGCCTAGGATTAGTAACAGTCTTTTTTGGATAAGTAATTTATTTCATAGATTATCTAAAATCAGTACAAGCCTAACAAAGAGAAACCCATGGTTTGTGATAAGCACAATACAACTGAACTAACATGAGGCTGGCTGAGCTTCTTGATGAACATCATTAATAAGATATCAATGGAAAGCATCGCTCAACAATGCCAGTTTATGAAAGTTGGCCAGACCATCCCATATAAACTGAATACATCTTTACTCTTCAAAAGCATTTATATCAAATAAAGCAAAATCCGCAGTTTTGCTGATCTATGATGCAAAACTGATTATTCGTGACAATTACCAAGGAAAAGATTAAGTCTCCAAAATATACCTGCAAATTTTGTAATATCTGGTGAAATTGCTTGAGGTAACAATTTGTCTGCTTTGTTCGGCAAAAAGAAAACTGGGAGTTCTTCATATGCATCTTATCAAATGAACAAGACAGACATCAATGAAAAGAAGGGCGACAGAGATTCATGAATTTACTTCTATCTCCTCCCAGTTTTGCCCCGGGGTGAAGGTCTATGGCCCAAAAAGTCATATTTATTTTACTATTTCTGTTGTTTATCCTATTCATAATCTCTGTCTTGATTTCCCTTCCGTTGCATCAACTCATCCATCTAAACACAACCCAAGACTTGAGAACAACCAATAATTAAAGGACAAGATAGCAAACTAATTACTCAAAAAAAAAAAAAAAAAAAAAGGCTCAAAAAGGACCTGGCTCGTCAGTGCCATCCGGGCAGTCGCAGAAATCGTCATTGACCTGGGCTCTGGTGAATTTCTTCGACCCATCCTTACACTTGATCCTGTTCGATGAACTGTAATATTTCACATCTGGGTATCACGCAGACCGTGATCAATCAATCACCCAACCACAACCTCAAAAAGTCAAAACCCCCCACCCCACCCACCACAGCGAGCTCTGTCCAATAAAAAACACTCCACAAACGAGGCACCCAGAAGAAAGCGACGGGCTCGAACCTTCAGGAGCTATCCCGAGAAACGGGTCTTTGGGCGGCGAAGTCGAGGACGACGCGCGGAGATAACCGTTGGACAGCAGGACCAATGCGACGACGGAGATGAAAACGGTCGGCGAATTCATGTCCGCAGGAAGCGTTAGAAAAGAGCTGGAACCCAGAAGTAAATTCTTCGATGTGCCAGTGCCGGTGCCGGTGCCGGTGCCGGTGCTCGACCGTGATCTTGGAAGTTCACTGGTCGCGGCGACGGGGAGGGAGGGAACAGGAACCTGAGGAAGGCGCTCCGGGTCGGAAACGACGTTGTTTTTTATGTTGTGGGACATGCGGGTCAACGATGTGACGACGTCACGTTCCGTGGAATATCAGGATTACAACCAAACCGATGGGAATTGGTGATGGGTGCATTTGGCTCGGCTACGGGGCAAAGTCTTATGTGAAATGTAAAGGTTTTAGGTTTTATTTGTTTTGTGGAATATAAATAATTTTAAAAATAATAGCTTATTTGATTTGAGATAATTAGCTAATGAATAATATTTTTATTATGTGTAATTAATTATAATATTTTTTTATTCATTTTTATAAGTGATTTAAGCGATTATTTTTTAAGAATATTTTTTCAAATTATTCATTTCCCTTGAAACAAATGAAGCTAAAAGGATTTTTCAAAATGTAAGTAGTGTTTGTAAGGTGTATTATAAAAATACATCAGGAAACAATTTTAATTTGAATGCCATTTGGAAAATACTATATTTTATAAATGACTTTTGCTTCCTTCCTTTCTTTTTTTTTTTTTTTTTTTTTTTTGGTGAAATTCTCAACCTATGTCCCTAACTAGCTAGCTTTGCTTGAGGTCGTGCGACCTCGAGCGTGATTGGCTAGTGCCAAACTAACTTTGTCGACGGTTAGATATGGTCTCGCTTATGGCCTAAACCTTTACCAATGAAGTTATGTGAGGTGGGACATTTTATTGAATTATGAGAATTAATTGAGGGCAAAGTTAGAAAAAATGTATTTGTATTTTGAAAGAGCTCAAAACACTTTTGGAGCTGCTTCGGGCTAACCAAACACAGCAATGTGCATTAAAGTTCAAATTAAAAATCATATCAACTAACCAAATTAGTCTCAACATTATTATGCATTTATTATTTATACATGCTTTTAGAGGCAAATTAATAATCTATGCGTTGCTACTTTCCTATTTCGATTTAATTTAAAATCTTCCTATTTCATCTTTCCCAAACCTAGATAGATGAGAAGGATTTATTTTTCGCTCAAAATAAGCAAAAACAAAATCCGAACTCATACCTAGTTGGAAACTTGATTTGGGACTTTAGCTGATTTGTCTTATCCCGATCGTTAAACATAAATATTAGGTAAAACAAATGAAAATTAAGGAAAGATTAGATCAAGCTAAATTTTCTTTTATTGTTCAACCGTGAATAAAGTTATCGATATCGCTTATGAATCCTACCCTCAAAGGTTTTTCTATAAATACACTTGAATGCACTTCATCAAAATCACTTATAGAAACTTTGACAAAATGAACAAATCAAGATTTCTAACAAGACAAATTAACAACATCACATCTTTAACAAATTAATGATTTCTTGATCGCAAATAGATTAAGGCTTTTTTTTAATAAAAAAAATTTCACCGCTACAAGACAATAATTTTTGGTTAGAAATGTTAGCACAAATAGGGTACTAAAAGAGAGAGATGAGATCAATTTTATCGAGAGAGAGAGGGCAATGTTGATTAGAAATATTGAATTGATTGGTAATCGAGTCAACTAATATGTGAAAAAGAGTATGCCTTAACCCCAAAAAAAAACAAAAGAAAAGAAAAAGTCCTTTTTAATTCCCCCGACATTGAGGAAAAAAAGAAAGGAAAAAATCGAAAAGAAAAAATCGACATCGCTGTCAAGCCGGTCATGTGCAATGTGCAGGATACAGACAAAAACAACGGAACGCGTTTCCGCAATGACGTGGCGAGCGGCCACTGGACGGTCACGCCGCGACCCCCTGTACCCCCAGCTTTCCCCCGCAGTGCATTCCCGAAAACACCCCTCCCGACAGGCCGGCCAGGCCCCCGGCGGCGAGGGCACTTTGGGAACCTGAATATAAGCAAAAGAGGGCTGTCCCAAGAACCTACGCAACCCTGCCCTCGCCTCCATAAGCGACCACCACAGCCTCTTCTCCCTCACTTCTCTCACCAATCTCTCCTCTCTTTCTCTCCTCTCTCTCTCCTCTACCTCTCTCCCCCCTTCTCCCTCATCTCTCTCTCATTTTTAAGCCTCCAGATACAAATCTTTCATCTATAAACATATAAAAGACGCGCCTTTTCGAACTTTTGGCGCTCCACCCGCCCGTTTTCTTCTCTAGATTCTGCTCGGATCTGTCCCCTCTGAGCCGATCCCAACGGTCAAAACCCCGGATTTCGAAGAAAAGGTCCGATCTTTTCTCGTTTCAGGATCTGGGTCTGTTCTCTTTCGGCTCGTGCCGGATCTTGAACAACTGGGTCGGTGATGGAAACTTGGTAGTTCTTTAAGAAATCGCGGGACTCGGGGTTGGGGAATGTGATTAGGGCACGGGAAAAGAGATGGGTCGATCTTGTTTTTGCGTTCTTGAGGGGATATGAATTGGGTTCTCCTTGTTGTAGGATCTGAGGGGGATGTTAGGGTTTTCATTTTTTTATTTTATTTTTTTTGGTTTTTTGTTTTGTTTTTGATCTTGTTTATGCGTTCGTGAAACTCTGTAGGTGGACAGGGGTTTCTGTGTTGGATTGTGTGTGGAGATTTGGAGGGACGGGTCATGGCGGATCAGGCCTTGGAGGGAAGCCAACCGGTTGATTTGTCCAAGCATCCTTCAGGAATCGTTCCCACTCTTCAGTGAGTCTTTGTCATTCTCTGGTTTACTTGAGAGCCCGTTTCGACGTTGCTGTAGCTGTGTCGGTCTTGCGTGGTCGTCATAAGTTTTCTTGTATGGATTGGCAAAGTCATTTTTTAATGTGATGGAATGATTTAAGGAAGTCAATGAGTCTAACCATTTTATTTACTTTATAAAATTAATTTTCAAGGATGAAAGTGGAAATTCTTTGAATGGTCTTGGTTTTTCAAGACCGAAGAGTTGAAAGAAATCTATAAAAGTTGGAAAATCGGAGATGCAAAATACTCTCAATTAGTTCCTGAGAACTAAATTTTGAACTGCTGCAGATCTTTCACATATGATTTTTCATGCTTTGGAATGCTCGCCGTGCATTCTTTTGGACCTGATGTAGCTCTTTGGAAGCTGAAGCAGCTTCTCAAAAATTTTCTTGGATACAAACTGGGCTCATAAACGGTTATTTTATGCCCTGGAGTATTTAAATAGATAAATAGAGCAGCTCCATTTCCCAAACTTTAATTCGCCCTTCCACAGATCTTTCAAAGTTGTGTCATACGTTCTTTATCATATTGGCTGGGTTCTCGAGATTATGCAAGGGCTACACTAAGTTAGAGGACGTAGGAAAACATGACTGCTGGTAACTAACAACAACTGAGGAATGACTGTAAATTATCTCATGCACAGAGGGGAGGCCACTTTTACTGGTTAAGTAAAATCACTGAATATGTGCCTGCTTGCATGGTAGAGTATTAGTTAGGGTGGTGTCGTCATGGTTTTAAGCTAGTAACAATTCATGTATGCATCTGTTGGCGTGAGTAGCTCTAAGATCTATTCTTTTGAAAAAGTAGATATACGTCCAAATCTTGTCTTTGCACAAGATAATGCTAATGGAAGGTCTCATGTGGCCTTATATTATTCTTTTTGCATGCTCATTTGTTTGGCATAGACACGGGGACATAAATTATCTCATGGCAATGAGTGGGTGATATTGTCTTGCCTGGGAAACTATAATCTTCCCTTCCTGAGACAATTTAGATGCTTTACTTTGTTCTTTGAAAGTAATCAAAACACTGCCTATTCTTAATACACGCTGTGCAACGATAATAATTAGTGTTGTCTTTTTTATCCAGGAACATAGTCTCAACAGTGAATTTGGACTGCAAATTGGATCTTAAGGCCATTGCTTTGCAAGCTAGAAATGCTGAGTATAATCCCAAGGTATTTATCTGAGGCATCACTCCCTTTTTAAATTGTTTCTGACCTAGTTCCTTTTAATTATTTTGGTGACACGATAAATTTACTTTCTTGTACTTATATGGATTAACGTTTCCAAATGTATATCTTTTGCAGCGTTTTGCTGCTGTAATTATGAGAATAAGGGAGCCAAAGACAACAGCATTGATATTTGCTTCAGGGAAAATGGTAAGTCATATTAGATTAGACTCCTAAGTTGTTTCTGTTGGCAGCTGACATATCTCTCTGTGTCATTTTTGAATTCATAGAAATCTATCCCCTTGATTGTGTATGCCTGAGTTATTTTTTATTTCAAAATTATTTACTCATTAATTTTGAGTATTTCCCTGATTGAAAAGAAAGCAAGCAATCACCTCTATTCATCTCTTCGTCCTTCCAGTACTGACTACATATAGTTACTAGTTGGCTCTATTGCTAGCAGTCTTTTACATCATAATCATTAGATCGCACAGAAATGCCAAGGGGCACATGATTATAGGCCAACAATACGTCTCTTAATCATGAGAAGCTTTGTATTGACATTTAATGGTCGCCATCTTGATTTGAAAGATGTGTGTATATTCTCCTTGCCATCTTGAACATAGTTTAGGGCCCTACTTATTGCTTCTCTTTAAGGTCGTTGTCTTTGCTTACTGAGTGCACTATTCTTTTCAGGTTTGTACTGGAGCCAAGAGTGAACAACAATCAAAGTTAGCAGCGCGAAAGGTAACTTGATAAGTGGAGTGGTGTATGGCCTCTGACAAATAGCACCATTGTACAAAGTCTCAGTTCACAATTAATTAGTTTTCTATGGAACTGTCGTATATTTGTAGCTGTAAATTAATGGGAATGGAAAAAGTTGATGTGATGGTGTCATGAGAAGCAGTTAATCTTTGGATTTGTCACAAGCAATCTTCATTGGTACATGAATAAGAGAAAAGTTAGCAATATCTTCACAAAGCCATAAGTTCTGTTGAGGCTGCGACTTTTATCTTGTTTTGGAGTGAAACAACAATGCAATTTGAGACAATGATTATTTGAAGGCTAACATATTGTTTCTTCCTGCCAGTATGCTCGAATCATTCAGAAACTCGGATTCCCGGCTAAATTTAAGGTACACACGTGTCTCCCTCTTTCTTGTGACAGAATATTGTGGTTGACTTGTTGTAGTTACTGAGTTACTTAATGGTGCTTGTCTTTGCCAGGATTTCAAAATTCAAAATATTGTGGGTTCTTGTGATGTGAAATTCCCCATCAGGCTTGAAGGTCTTGCATATTCACATGGTGCTTTCTCAAGTGTAAGTTGTAGCTGCACATCTTCTTATGATGTCAGGAGCCCTCTGCACTTTTATGGCCTTAGTATTCCTAGATTTTCTATTTTAAAGTTACAAGTCATTTTTGGAACTGTTAGTTGATGTGTCTTTTTGTTTGAATTTTGTGGCAGTATGAACCAGAGCTGTTCCCTGGATTGATATATCGGATGAAACAGCCAAAAATCGTGCTGCTAATCTTTGTGTCAGGAAAAATTGTCCTCACTGGGGCAAAGGTGATTATCTAGCTTGTACTCATGCATTTGGTTCTGTGGGTGTTTCTGGAGTCATATCAGCCTCGCTCATGCTATTTGATTATCCAGGTGCGAGATGAGACGTACACTGCCTTTGAGAACATATACCCTGTGCTCACTGAGTTCAGGAAAATCCAGCAATGGTACAGCTCTTACTGTCTTGGTGCTGCGGCAATCTTTCTTCTTCATTTCCAAATTTGATTGGCTCTGCAAACGTGTGGCTTTTGGCATAACTAAAGGGTCATGTGTCGTGCATGTCCTGACTTTATCTGGTAGCAGACGAAGTTTGTCCCTTAGCCTTGCCTATGCTTGCAGCTATATTTGCAGCAGCTGCATATGCTATCTGAATAGGAGAACACATGCGTGCATTCATACATAATGACATACATTTGTATGAGCATACATGCACATATACATATGGAAGCAAACGGATGCATATAAACAAACACGCGTATGTATATAGGGTATTGACAATCTTCAGTTTATGATTAGTCTTAAGTTTCTGATTGTGCGGAGGTTGTATTAAACAATATTACTTTTTTACATGGAGGAGGATCACTAAGCTTATGTCTTTTTGAGTCCAACAATAAGCTTACGTTCAATCGCTTATGTGGTCTATGCTTTTATTAGCATCTGAGCTCTGTTGATCTTTATTTGGTGACAGATATCTGATGTCGAGATCAGATTGACGTAATTCGAGCAGTCGTGGGGGGGTGGGAAAGCTTGGCATTGACGGCGGAGACTGGATTCAGTTGTAAATATTGGAGGATAACTCCACTCGAGGCCCTTTCCGATTTAAGATAAATTAAGGGAGAGAGCAAGAAAGACTAGTTGTTATGTGCAAGTATCTTGAAAGAAAATAGTATTGTTTTGTTTGCTTGCATCCAGTGTGCAAATTTACAGCTTTCTCTTAAAGTCACCAATGAGAAATACTTAAAAAAAAAAAAAAAAAAATTAATGGTGCTGGAGTTGACTTTCTGGACCCTCGCTTCTTTTCCTATTTTTGGTACTTTACAAGTGTGTTTTTATCTCAAGAAACATGACCGGAACTTGATCGTGTAAATTGCGTCTTTATTCAAAGTAGGCATCATCATGGGTTGGAGTAGAAAGGCTTTGTTTATTGAAGTAAGGTTGAGTAGGCAGGCCAAAGCAGATAAGCACCGGTGAAAAAGGATCCAATCCAAGTTCCAAGTCTAGCCGTCTCCAACAAAACCTTATCTTGCCTTGTACTCGGAAGCGTCTTATTTGGTGGCAGTGCGACGCGATAATGACACGTGAGGAAACTTATTGAAATATGTAAAAGTCGATTGTAACGTACGTTGGGTAATATGATTGGTCCATTATATAATGTCAGGTCATCCATACATAAAGACCTTGTCCGCTCTTTACTTTTCTTCATCAATCACAATGATAACATTGATGGCCATGATAGAGGTGGTTGGAAGCTCTCGCGAAGGAGGGCGGCATGGTTGATTGCCTATTCGGTACTTATGTAATCACGTACCGGCGTGGAATCTCGCCGCCGCCGGTTAGAAAAGAGCGGTTTTTGGTAAAACTGCACAGTTTGTGTACAAATCTTTATATCTAGAGGTAATTGCTTAATAATTTTGCTAGCCTGGATTTTGCACTCGAGCAAGTTCCTTCACTTGGTTAGTAACCGTCAGGATTTTCTTCTCATCGTTTCATCTTAGCTCAGGAGCACTGAAGTTGGTTTCTTACAGGTTCTTTTGACCTAATCTAATGATAATCCCCATCTATATTAGGGCGATGGAGATATTACTGTCCCAAAGGAAGAGTACGAAATCCCTGGAACCACAACGTTTTCCCAACTGATCCCAATATGCAACATTCTCCTGATCAGAAAAATGAAAATGTCTATGAAACTCTCACTCCTTGCAACACATTTGACAACCTCAGTGAGATAGATACCAAATCCATACATATATACATACTAGTCGAACTGTCAAGTGCGAGAATCTTTTATTTTGTTTTTATTTGACCAGAGTTACTACTCCATATAGAATCTACAGATACGTTAACAAGAGATGAATAGGGTTAAACCAAAGGCAAGGAAAGACAAACTCCTTATCCCAGCCATGTACTACCCCGAAAAATCATTCATAGACACTTCCACATATAGCAGGGGTTGATACAGCTAAATCTTCAGGCATGAAGTATCGAACAAATGGTTATAAAAATTTTGCCAGTCTCAATTTCTTATGCACATCATATCATGGCATAGGACCGGAGGGAAAAATTAGAGCCAAGTACCCATTAGTAATTTACAGTTGATTTTATGGCATCCAGTATCTGCATCCAGAACAAAAAGTCACAAAATCAGCAAATACTTCATTATCCTTATGGGAAGGCAATGTAACAAGCCAAAAACGGATCACCTTATTTTTGGTGGGCAAATAGAATGGTTCAAAAACTAGGGGAAAGGGGGTGTCCAGACCACAGATTCTGGCAACTGGGGCTTCTAGCTGCAAAACAATTACCGCTTTTAGGGATTAGAAGATTTCTTATTTTGCCATAAGAAGAAGAAAAATCCTTGAACCAGTATTGCCATAGAAAAGAGAATAAAAAAGATGAATATCTTCAGGCTTACTCTTAAGAAGCATCTTTCAACAATTGAAGCAGAGATTTCAGCACCAAAACCTCCAGTTACAGGAGCTTCATGACTAATCTGCAAATAGGGATCTGATTTACTTCAATAATCTCACAGGTTATCAGAGGGAAAGCAGAACGTACCAGAAGTCTTCCAGTTTTCCTGACAGATGCCTCCACTGTATCCTTATCCCAGGGTAGTAGAGTTTTGAGGTCTATCAGTTCACAAGAGATCCCATCCTGCAAAGTTTCTTGATAATATGAGTTTGAGGACATTAGATGACTTCATACAATCAACCATCTTGAGGCTCTTTAACATATGACAGTCATTAAAGTGTGTCAGTATCTGAAGTCTACACCTAGGGGATTGACGACATCAATATGTAGATGACACACACATTACACACCACAAGTGCTGCACTAGCTGTAGAAAATGTAATGGCATCATATCTATCTGCATTCATTGCGATAAAGAAATATATTTGGAAATCGGTCACAAGAATGCCATTCATTTTTCCAGAAAACTCCAAGAAATGAGATGTTAGAAAAATGGAGTCGGGATCATCAATTCCAATGCTGAACAGAAAAAAAGATTATATTCCTGCACTTTGAAATTATGTTCAAGATGGTCCACAGCAGCAGGAAGGTACATCATTAGGAAAACAAGCTGGAAATAAGCTTACATTTTCGGCATCAAGGCAGGCTTCTTCCATGATGGAAAGCTGAGCTCCCCATCCAACCAATGTTATGTCCGTGCCTTCACGAATCACCTACGACATTGGAACTTCATTAGAATCTTAAGTCATTGACTGTGTGAGCTAAAAGAAAGGTACCTCTGCCTCTGACAATGGCAACATGTAATCATGTTCAGGAACCTCTTCAACAGCCAAACGATACAGCCACTGGAATCCACCAAAAATAAAATCTTAAATTGGGCCAAAGTTATTATTAGTTGTTGAGCTTAGATTGAAAGATGGAAAACCTTCGGTTCAAAAAAGACAATAGGATTTGGATCACGTATGCATGAGAGTAATAGTCCTTTGGCTTGACTTGGGCTTCGAGGGATGACCACCTATAAAAAGAATCTTTAATAAAGGTGTCGGGCAGTTTCTAAACCACAAACTATATAAGTAATGAAAGAATATCAGTTTCATTGAGGAAAAAGAAAAGGTTTCTGAATTTCAGTGAACATCTCAAGTAAATTTTAAGGCTATACCATGGACAATTTAACTAACCACTGATCTGTTCTCAAGTGATGCAAATTTCATCAGTTTTAATCTTTAAAAACCGATCATGTCCATGATGTTGATGCACTTAAAAATGAAATCATCACAAACACCAAATTCCTCAGCCATTGAAGTCGAAAGATGCTTATTGGTGAGATTCCAAAGTAAAACATTGGTGATTTTCAAGAACTGACGATTTCCTCAAGTTATAAGTATCAGATAAACATTTAGACAGGTTGCACTTTGTTTAATTTATTAGTCTCCTGAACTAGACTTGCTCATGCAAAAAGAATTTGAGCCAGGGAAATAGACTACACTTTTCAGGTTTTTTTATCCTTTTCTACCTCACCTAGAATCACTCAGCAGAAAGTGTAAGAGGCCAAACAATGAAATGGTATGTATATGTTCATGCAATGGTCAATACTCATAAAATTGATGTCTCTTCTTTCAGACTCTCGTAAGATAAGGGAAGAATTCCCTAGAGAAAAATGAATCTGAAAGGAGCAATCCAGATTTTGGGAACGAAAGCCATACTTTGATACCAGGGACATGACAGAAGAATGCTTCTGGGGATTGTGAATGATAATGCCCCCCATGTCCTACTGCTCCATAAGGTGCTCTTATTGTTAAGCCTAAGAATATCACATTAAATCTCATCAGCGACAACTGGCAAAAGAAAATCTAATTTGATCATCTTATACTGACTGATAATGAGTATACCTCCACAGTTAAACTGATTCCCACTACGATATCTGAACTTAGCAGCTTCATTAACAATCTACATAAACAAGAGTTTCTGTTACTTAAATCTAAACATGTGGCAATACAGTATTTGCAAAATGGAATGCATACCTGATCGAAAGCAGGAAAAATGTAATCTGCGAACTGAATTTCCGCAACCGCCCTATTTCCCTAAATGTGGTATAAACAGAAAAATTTTAATGGGAAATCTTAAAATACAAATATGATTCCATAATCCT
The DNA here is from genome assembly GCA_014182515.1 of Eucalyptus microcorys. Lineage (NCBI taxonomy): Eukaryota > Viridiplantae > Streptophyta > Magnoliopsida > Myrtales > Myrtaceae > Eucalyptus > Eucalyptus microcorys. Next base: position 21,903,585 of record CM024571.1, read on the forward strand.
GAATTGCATAAGGGGGAAAAAAATTAAGTACTGACCATTGCGGCCAGACCAATACCAAATCCAACAATCCCCTGCATGTGAATTGTTTGAGATTAAAAGCTTATGCAATTGTTTACAATGTTCAAAACATTGTTAGAAAAACAGAATTAGCTAAGGCTCAGTCAAACAAATAGAGAAAGAAGCCACAAACTAAACATTACTGTGAAGTATTTCTCGTTTGAAAAGAAGATCAAGAAAGAGTGACAAACAAAAAATGCCAAGAAACGTCACACTTTGGTATTGATCACCAAAAGCAGACACCTTTTTGCGGAAAACAGTCAATACGTCATCAACCTGGCAATCGGGGATGCAATGTTTTTCTTCCAAGAATCGTGGGATAACTTTGTTTTCCCTTCTGACAAGTCAGAATAATCAATAATTCGTGGGCAGCACCTAGAACAAAGAATACCTGCTCACAGAGAGGGGTATTAAAGACCCTGCCTTTACCAAATCGGTCAGCTAATCCCAATGTACAACGGAAGACCCCGCCAAAGCTCACATCCTCTCCAAATACATAAGAACTGAAGAGGAAATGCAAATGATGAGTTTCACTATCAAACACTCGTGAGCTTGACTTTAAGGACACCCAAATATCAGTAAAGCAGCAATTAGCTCGACTTTATCCAGACCGATCACATCTAAAGCACTAGTGTCATAGACATAAATCAACAACAAGAGACATCATTCATAGACTATTTCCCTATCCAAAATTTGACTGCACCCCACGAAATCATATTTAACCAAATGTCTAAATCCTGATGCTGCCTACGGTACTAAGAGATCATAATTTAGCATAAATCTCACTTTCTGGAGCTGACCGATGACCCATTGAGATCCATATTACAGTGGGGAAAGAAACAAGAACCAAAGCCCATCATTTGACCGAACAGCATCATCATCATGCATGGACCAGAAGACCATTAAGACCTGCGCAAACGATCACCTTTCTCTCTCTTTTTCCTCCTCACTTCTTTCCCTCGTCTCGCTTAGACTATGCAAGAAACCCAACTCCTCCATCACAGGACGACCGAACTGATTGGAAAAAACAAGAACCCACGACTCAAAACTCAACATCGAAATGAAAAAGCTCCGACGCGAGAACCCGCACGCGCAGAGAGTAGCAAAGGGTCGTCACCGGGGGTCGGTGTCGAGGGCGATGTGGAGAGCTTGATTGATCGCGGAGCAGAGATTGAGCGACGGGTTCTGGGTCCGCTGGACGGCGCTCCCCCCGGCGGCGGCGGCGGCGGTGGCGACGGAGGACGAGAACCGCCGGCGAGGGACCGAAGAGGCGAGGCGTCTCCCGAATCGCTGCGCAGCGGAGGTCGCCATTGTCGCGGAGCTGAGTTGGGGAGGAGGATTGAGTCAGCGAGTCAGCACTTTCTTTGCTCTAATCATCGTTCTGAGATCACATGGAAAAATTTAAAAAAAAAAAAAAAAAAGAAATGGATTATTGGTAGGCTGACGTGGCTCTCATCTTCTCTCATTTTTAAAATTTTTTTTTTAATCATAGAATATTCTCTATTAGCTCCGGGTGGAATTTATAAGAGAAAGGATCTTCGGATCGAAATCGACGAGCCAGTCACCGCAGCCCCGACAAGATGCCTTGTTATTACAAGAGAGTTCGAACTCGCCGGAGAAGAACGTGACAATGATCTCTGGCCCTTATTTGCTAAGACTATCTTACTTTGACAAGACTTGCAATTTCTGTGTTGTGCTACACGTGCGCGTGCATCGAGGTCGATTGGGCCTTGTTTGGGTCATTGCGGGATTGGGTTCTTCAAGAGATAGGATTCCGAATCATGTAATAATTCATGTTTGGAGGGGAATCAAAATGCCTAATTGAATTTCGCAAAAAATAAGATCCCTCGAAAAAATTGCGTGAAGAAATGATTCGTTAATAGCCGATAGCGAGATTCCAATTTCAGATTCTTAATCCCACTAAACCATCCTAAACCCAATTTCATCACTTTGTCCGTTACTATAGTTGACCGGTCGTTGTCGCCATCGCCAGTGGTGAGAAGTATTCATTTTTGAATGGGTCAAAACTCTTACCATTCAAGTAATTTAAAGGAAGAATGAGATTCCTCAATATGAGAACCTATCGGAGGATTAAATGTCATGGGAGCCTCAGCGTAAGCTTTGGGTTGGAATATGAAAATGCCTTCCGACAAATATATATTACAATCCCAAAATATATGAGCAACTTTCCATTTTGGCATACACAATATAATTTTTTATTAATGTGAAACACATTGCATTTTTATAAAAATAAAAATAATTCACAGTAAACTTTTTTAATGGGAAAAAAGAGAGATTAAAGGGCAACTTACAAAAACGTGTCCATCTTCTTTCTATATAATAAAAGTGGGTTACTGACCCCTCCGACTTGATTGTATGATTTTCAAAGAGAGGCTGTCTCAATACATGTTTGAAAATTGTGGCGAAAGAAAAACATATGTGTCGTTTTGAAACTTTTATAATTTTTTTCAATCTTTAATTCCAACCAACCAACCATCTTCGTAGTCCTAAATTTTTGTGTTGACTTCCCATGCATACTCTGATCATTTTTTTGCTCAAAATTGCTCAAATGGTGATCTAGTCAATGTGGATCGTTTGATTTGGCATGGTTGATGAGCTGACATGGACAACTTTAATCAAAATAACACTATTTTGCATAGTTTTTCCTTTTTTTTTTTTTTTTGTTCTTCATTTTCTTTTTCATCTTTGGACTTTGTACCATTTATCTCCTTTAACCCATCAGCGTTTCATATAATCCGCTTTAATTTCTACAGGTACGATTCTCCAATTCGATTCTCCGAACTGGGTGCGACTCTCTTTGCTGTAATATAAACACGCAAGAAACGAAGAAACAACCATCGCTACTGCCGCCATAAAGAACATCAAGATCAGCACGATCCCTGGCGTTTGGTAGTAGAACCCACTCTTCACCGTCACCGACTCCAGCAGCAGCAGCGCTCAGTCCCAGGATCACAATCCTCCCGTTGATTAACTCGAGTCGGATTGCTTACTCCGCCGCCGTGGAGGGGCGGAGGTGCTGTGAGAGGGACGGGGGTCTTTCAATTACCAAGAAGATAAAAAGTATTAGGAAAATCCTATTGATGGTAGCTTCTCCAGACCTCCGGGAAAATCATAATAAAAAAAGGCTGGCTGACGCCTGCATAGTACCAAAAGGTCAAGGGAGTTGATGAGCTAATGACAAGGGAGCCGGCAATCGAGAAAAGGAAGAAGTAAATATAAGCAAGGCTTTTATCCCAAGATTTGTTGATTAGTCATCTTGGCTTGAAGTGAGCTCAACTCAAAAGATCAACCGTATAGAGTTTTCATTATGATTTCTATGTATTATCATAATAGGGTGAGCCAAAGGGAGTGGTGGTGCCATATGGCAAAAGGAAGAGACTCATAGAATGGAGAGGCAAATAGAACGTTCCCTAAGAGTTCATATCGACGGGAAGATTTGACACCTTGATGTTGGCTTTTCGCCACTTGGGGCTGTAGTATGTTCCAAGGGTTGGGCCATGGTTCCTTATCTCGATAAGGTACAAATATTTAAATTGGATATTTTTAGATACTTTTTAAGACCTATTGCCGATACTAAGGGCCTGCATGATAACGTTTTTATTTCTCCTAATTTCTGTTCTTCTATTCTTCGGAACAAAAAAAGAACAGAATTCCATTTGGTAATACCAACTTATTTTTCTATTCCTTGGAATAGGAAAATGGCTGGGGAATAGATTTGGAACAGAAAAAAAAAAAAAAAAATTCTTATTTCTAGGAATAATTTCTAGAAATAAGTTCTTTTTTTCTTTTGTTCTTCTTTCTTGTTGTGGCCACTGTTGACCGCTTGCCAACCGCCAGCCACCTTCGGCCACCCATGACCATCGTCGGCCGACCGCTAGCAGCCGACCGTCGCCGATTGCCGGCGATGGTCGCTGTTGCCGAACCGCCGGCGACAGTCACCGCCGCCTCCTAACCGCCGGCCACCGTCATTGCCGCCCATAGCCCACCGGCCGCCGACCGCCGTCGCTGCCGCCCAACCGCCGGCAAGCGGTCGACAGTTCGTGAGCAAGAAGAAAAAACAAATAAATACAAAAAAGTTATAAATTTTTACCAAACGCATTTCTATTCTTTTTCTATTCCAATAAAAGAAATTTTGTATAATTACAAAACACCTTATTTTATTCAGAAATTGTTCCCTGGAGTAGAAATAGAAAATAACTATTTTTTAAAAGAAATAGTTCCCCGGAATAGAAACATTGCCATACGCACCCTAAGTAGCAGTGAAAAATTTGTATCCATTTTTCATGATATTATGCATGGATAAAATATATTATGGCAAATTCTTTAGAAAAAATTATGTCTTTCACAATGGAATTTGATAAGTGAGATTTCAAGTAAGTGTTTACGTAATATTCTTATGTCCAAAGAAATGATTCATCGAAATAATGAGTCACTAGTGATATCAACCCATCTGAGATCTCCAAATGTTCAGGAGTTCCTTTATTCAATCATTTTCATTCTTCTTGTTGCTACATATATCATTTTTTTTTTTTTTTGGTGACCCAGGGAACCTATACAGCTGGCAGCCGGTAGGTAAACCCTGGACAACAGGTAGAGTTACCACCACCCTTGTTTGCCGGGTAAGTCGTGAGTTCCTTTCCTGTAAGGCAGACGACGCCGTGGATCGAACGCTGGACCTTTCGTGAGAGGAACCAGCGCCCAACCACCTACGCCGCCACCACGGGTGGTTGCTACATAAATCATTCGTACACATCTTCTCTTTGTTTTCTGAGCCTATAGTGATTTATAGATAGAGTTCGAAAAGGTCAAATTTTGGATGATTCCATCATGTAGAGTGGCAGTAAGGGTGACTTATCTATCAACTTTTCCACTATCGCCCCCAAAAAACCACATGAATTTACATATAGTAATGTTCATCTTTTACCAAAAACAAGCTATGGATATTATCGGGGGGTGGAATGCCCCGAGCCAATTTTTGAGTACCAAGTGCTATAGCACTAAAGTAACTCATGTCATACTCTCAGGAAAAGCTCGAACGACCTTCAACAAAAGGGTACCTATACCCATTCGCTCCCCTAGCTTTCTCCTCTTAGTGTCAGTGTCGGCCTAGTAGAGTGCTTTCACCATTGGTGTTTTGCGGTTCACCATAGGAGTGGCGGGGGGCTATGTCATATGACTTTTCAAAGCGATTCTAATTTTTAATGATAAGCGTGTGCAATTCATTTTCGATGGAACAAACATATCGGCTCCGCGAATCAGATTCTGAGCAAATCACGACGCCTATGATCGTACGTAGCTTAGGAATAGCAAATTTTAGAAAGAGCAAAGCAAATATAGCGAAAAAAATAAGTAGCTGATGTTGCGACCCTCCCTCAAGGGGGGATTAGGTAGTGAGCAGATTCGGAGCTAATGTGGAGCGGGAATGAATAGTCCTCATATTCGAAGTCCTAGCTCTCGTTCGGTGCGAATTCTTTGAAAGCCCTTAATTTGTGCAATATTGAAATATTATGATTTGATTTTAAATTGAGATTATATTATATTTTATTTGGGAGTTGTCCTGAGTCTATTGGGGCCAAACATGAGTCGAGTGGGATGCGGGAGGATGTCCCACTTCCTACGAACTATAAATTCTAAGGTTGGAGACTTGACTACATTAATCATCTAAATTAATGCCCTTTCGGGTTATAAACTTGTTTTGTTTGTTTACTAAGTGATTCACGCAGTCTTTGGTCAAGTTATGAATTCTAAGTTTTTTCCCCCTTACGTGTCCACGCACGGTAGTTTGATTGGGCTTGTGCCTTAGTCTGATCTGTTCGCCAATCAACATTGAAGGAGATCAAGTCATCATATGACCGTAATGAGCACGCCACATCAAAGGTAAGTAGAAGACATATAAAGTAATGCGCGAGGAAAGTAAATCCAATATGAGTTGGTAAACAATATTATATGACTTTGTTCTAAGCCACAGAATATGGTCTTCATGAGCTTATTCAACCCGATAAGAGTCAAACAAAAAAATATTACATGGCCTTGTTTTAAGCCCCAAAAGAAAAATATGATCCCATGAGCTTGTTTATTTAAATTTCGACCTAAGTCTATTTCCTACACTGGAGAAATGCATCTATAAAAAAAATTTCTAAATGAGATTTTAACTCAAAACGGGTAACATGGACGCTTCAAAACCTACAGTGAAATAACCACATTAATCATTAATCACTTAGACTTGAGTACCTAACCGATCTAGGATGGTCTATGCTCCTTGGGATTATTCTAGCCTTGCCTTAGGATACGACACATCCGACGTCACATATTTCAATTGTTTAAGGTGAATTTACGTAATCTAGAAGACTGCCATTTTGTTTTAAAGAGAGTACTATAAATCATTAAACTAGACTTAAGCCTAGGTGAGGTTAAGCTAAGCCTAATCCTAGGATCATTGAAGAATACCCAAGTTATGAAATTAGACCCACATCTAGTGCCTAATAACATCATAAATCTGCTTCACAATATGGTTGGTCATCTCATTTTGTTGTTCTTCGAACGAGCTCCCGATGGTGGCCACCATAGTTGGACTCAGCTCCACTTCTCTCCTCCGCACCTCCGTGAGATGCCTTGGAATGTCAGTATTCCCACCTTGGTCCTTCTTCAGTGCCGCTTGGGCGACTGATGACTCGAAACGCTTAGCTATAACATTATAATGATGCAGCGACTGGTTGTTGCCAGCGGAATTGTTAGGCTCTTGTTGGTTCCTAGTTCTTGCCATTGCACTTTCTCAAATTGAAATGTAATGGTCTCACCAAGTGTGCAAAAAAAAACATTTCACCAAAAATGGGCGTTGACTCAAGTGGAGAAAGAACTTCCGTAAAAAAAGTTGAACTTTTGTTTTTTATGAAATTGGTTTAGTGGTGAATTTGGATGGTAATTCGATCAGCATAACAAAGAAGAAGAAAAATGAATTCAAAGGTAAAAAGTTGTCAACGATGGAAATTGAAAAGACATTCACATTAATAAACTAATAAAAGTACATAGAGAGTACGTCTTTTGGATGATGGATCATATTTTTATAGTTACATGTCGCCTTTTATAGTCTATTAAACACAATTACTCATCTATGCAATTCTAGGCTTCCTATTTGCAGACCGATCTTATTTGCAAGCGCTACGACTCCTGAGGTGCCACTAGGTCGCGCCACCTTAGATGGATATCTATCTATTCAATTGACATTCTCACTCTATCTCATTCCTTTTTTTTTTTCCTTGTATCAAACGCTTAGCCAAATTTTAAAACTGGCTATGTATTGGTTTTGCCATTGTGCATCGACAGGTGTATTTCATGATCATCGATAATTATTGTTCATAGTCAATAATTCTACCAACGTTGATAGGCACATTATGTATTTTTCGATGACTGTCACATAACTTGGAATTAAGTGAAGAGACTCATCTGTAATTGGAATTAATGTAATATATGCATCAAATTGTTAACCTTACTTTATTTAGTGACACGTTGCCAGTATTCTCAATAAAAGCAGTTAAAATGAAATAAGAGATTGCAAAGAGTAATTCACATTTTCACTTAAGTTTGTTTTAGCGAAAACATTATAATAAAGGAAAATGTATCATGTGGAAATCATTTTCAAGGAAAATGTTTTTCCCTTTTCTGATTAGGAAATTCATTTTTCTAATTTTAAGCACATATATATTTTATCATAAATGGTCTTTTGTCAATTAATTATTTACAGCAAATCAAATATATGAAAGTTTTGAAAATTAATTCACAAAAAGACTCTTCACTCTAACAAATACACCACTAGTTACAAAAAAAAAAAAAAAAGGTAACAAATTTTGAGTGCTTGACTAAGCCCTACCTTGTCAGATAATCATTTTGTGTTAACAAGTGACAAATAAATCGAATGCTTTTTTTGATATTACCAACTGCATGGTACAAGTAATGAAGATCTTTTATAAAGATATAGGTCACAAACAAAAATGGAAGACAGGATATCACAAGTTTAGACATAATGACACTATATAAAAGATGTGGACAATATCCAATATATTTTTTTATATATGATAAATCGCGGAACATATTAAACCAGATTATACAAAATCAAATCAAATGTATCTATCATTCCTCTCAAAATAAGATGATTGTAGTTAAACCAACTTGAGTTTGGAATTAAGTTGTGAAACAGCCTAGATAATAAGATTTAGCAAGAGTAAATGTTGAGTGTTGAGGAAATTTCCCAAATTGATTTTGAAGATTGACAAAACATTTCTATATGTGTTTAATTATTTTAATGATAAGTTTTCTGAGCATTATTCTTGAAGCAGATATATTCATATCACACTCAAAGGCTTATTAGAGATTCTGGTTCTCTATGATCTTGATTGTGTTTTGTCGAGGCAATGGTATAAATTGTACATGGATTGTCTAGATTATACATATTATCAACTGATATAAGAACATCTCCAATCTTTGAATCAAGTTTGGAATATATGAAGCGCAACAGCTGGTAATATGGCACGGATTTCTTTCTATATATATATTGATTGTCCAGGGCGGATGAACATCCACCTAATCTTTCCTTATTGAATAGTTGATATCCATGCGACAATCAATTGGAGACGAGATGCACTTTTCAAACGGAGTAATCAACTTATGGAAACCTTATCTTTGTTGTATGGGCAGCAGAATCAAGGGAGACTCTATTCTTAGCAAGCTAGAAGCAATCGGATCGTCCTGAATCATTCAGGTCTAATGAGTGTATTGGATGAATGAACCTTAGAGTTTATGTCCAACAGTCGTTTTGGACAATGAGGAGTATAAAATGAGATTGGGATGCTGAAGGGAACAAGAGACCAGTAGTCTACAAATTCCAAAGTTCAAAGAGAGTTTTGTCTTTACATACTCGCTTTTGTGAGCTTAATTTGTAATCATTTGAGAGGTGCAATCAGCGTCATAAGTGTGTGTTTTGGTGTAAGATAATGAGTCTTATTGGCTTGGATATAAACAGCACTAGCTTTGCATAGAAGCACTTGGATATAAGCGCCACAACTTGACTGTAACTTCCGATTGATTCATTTGAGAAGAATCTAGCCAATAGGCTGTTGGCGCAGAAGAATGGACGTAAACTTATTATAAGCCGAACCATAATAATTGTTGTTTGCAATTTTCTCTATCCTTTGATATCTCATTTATTCTGTTTATTGCACAGAGTAATGTCTAATCACTACAAAGTTTTTCATTAGACTTTGTTATTTTGTAATATTGAACTTGGTTATTTTAAATTCCACTTGAATTCTGATTGAGTAATTATCTGGAAAGCACACAAATTCCAAATTATAGTTGCTCGCTAACCTACTTCATGGTGCGAGGCAAGGGAAAGCAGGTCAAAGTCTTCACAATCTTGCTTGCTAGTTGCATTTTCCAGTTTTTTTTTTTCAACCCAACCCAAAAATTTAGGGCGCACATGATAAAATTTCTGTTTCTCGATTTCTCTGTTTCTCTGTTCCCCGGAACAGGTTTGGAACAAAATCCGTTTGGTAACGCAATTTGATTTCTCTATTTCAAACAGATTTCTATTCCGAAATAGAGAAATTGAAGAAATCGAAGCTGAAATTTTTAACTTCTCGCTTTTGAAATAGAAATCGAAACTGAAATCAAACCATATAAAAGAACCTTGCGCTTTCTTGCTAACTTAATTCACTTATAACCACAACTTCACAAATTATTGCTAATTTTCTTTTTCTTATTTTGCTCGTGTTTTTTTTTTTTTTTTCAATTTTTTTTTTATAACTTCCTCTTTAGGATGAAAGGCAATTGAATGGATTCCCAATTTTCAAAAATGACCAAAGTTCTTAAATTCTTACTTAAAAACAATGGGGCTCTTTCCTCCTAGAAAAGGCACGCGCATGGCCAGTTGAAGAAAAAGTTCTTACATAATAGACGAATAAAAAACGTGCCTAGAAATTTAACCTTATTTTTTTTACGAATTCAAAATTCTTGCAAAATCAAAATAATTAGATTGTTACACAATCTTGAATTTTAATTCGAAGGCAAGAGATTCAAGAGAATCTCTCTCTTTGCTATGCAAGGGCCATTAAAGGTTCATTGAGCAACAATAAAGAAATTAGGATGAGCAACTGGACTGATTCAATTCGAGAATCAAAATAAACCGACCTTCCCCCGATTGGTTCCTAACCATAAACATTACTTTAAGGTGGAATTCTCATATATTCCTTTACACCATTAATTTTATTTTGTTGATAATATTGTATAATACTAGTTTTTGATAAAATGACAATGTTGTATAGGCGCCATTGATGGCACCCATATTCATGCTTTCGCAATACTTGTCTGAACCTACGTAGGATGAGTTTGCAAACGATACATTGATCGAGGAGGGAAACCAAATAAATACGTTTAGGAAAATAATTGCTAATAAAATGGCAATGGATAATAATATGCCGGAAATTCCATGAAGTTTTATTTTCAACTTTTGTAATGTATTAATTTTATTTCGACTATTATTTTGTATTTAAGGATTTCCCATGTTGTTTTAGTATTATTTCAACTGTTATTTTGTATTTGAGGATTTCCTATGTTGTTATCTAATCAATTTCTATTCCTAGAAATAGAAATTTTGTTCTGTTATCAAACGGATTTCTGTTTCAGAAAGAGAAATTTTGAGTAGTTATCAAACGGGTTTCTTTGCTCAGAAACTTGTCCGGGGAATAGAAATTAAGAAATTTTGTCATGCGCAGGCTTGTGTTAATCTTCCTATTGTTCTTGTGTTAACCTACTTCATGGCATGAGGTGAGGGAAAGCAAGTTAAAGTCTTCACCATCTTGCTTGTTTAGGTGCATTTTCCATTTCTTTTTTTTTTCAACCCAACCCAAAAAGTAGTGAAGTTGGGGAAAACTGACAAAATTTAGTCTATGCTTTGAGTTCATCTTCCTGTTGTTCTTGTGTTAACCTACTTCATTGAGTGAGAAGAGGGAGAGCAAGTTAAAGTCTTCACCATCTTGCTTGCTTGGTTGCATTTTCGAATTTTTTTTTTCAACCCAACCCAAATATCAGTAAAGTTGGGGAAAACTGACAAAATCTAGTCTATGCTTTGAGTTCATTTTCCTATTGTTCTTGTGTTTACCTACTTCATGGCGTGAGGTGAGGGAAAGCAAGTCAAAGTCTTCACCATCTTGCTTGCTTAGTTGCATTTTCCAATTCTTTTTTCTTTCCACCCAACCCAAAAATTAGTAAAGTTGAGAAAAACTAACAAAATTTAGTCTATGCTATGAGTTTATCTTCCTATTGTTCTTGTGTTAACCTACTTCATGACGTGAGACGAAAGAAAGCAAGTCAAAGTCTTCACCATCTTGCTTGCTTAGTTGCATTTTCCAATTCTTTTTTTTCAACCCACCCAAAAATTAGTAAAGTTGGGGAAAACTAACAAAATTTAGTCTATGCTTTGAGTTCATCTTCCTATTGTTCTTGTGTTAACCTACCTCATGGCATGAGGCGAGAGAAAGGAAGTCAAACTCTTCACCATCTTGCTTGCTTGTTGCATTTTCCAATTCTTTTTTTTCAACCCAACCCAAAAATTAGTAAAGTTGGGGAAAACTAACAAAATTTAGTCTATGCTTTGAGCTCATCTTCCTATTGTTCTTGTGTTAACCTACCTTATGGCGTGAGGGAAGGAAAAGCAAGTCAAAGTCTTCACCGTCTTGCTTCCTTAGTTGCATTTTCCAATTCTTTTTTTTTTTCAATCCAACTCAAAAATTAGTCAAGTTGGGGAAAATGACAAAATTTAGTCTATGCTCTGAGTTCATTTTCCTATTGTTCTTATGTTAACCTACTTCATGGCGTGAGGCGAGGGAAAGCAAGTCAAAGTCTTCACCAGCTTGCTTCCTTAGTTGCATTTTCCAATTCTTTTCTTTTTCAACCCAATCCAAATATTAGTAAAGTTGGGGAAAATTGACAAAATTTAGTCTATACTCTGAGTTCATCTTCCTATTGTTCTTGTGTTAACCTACCTCATGGCGTGAGGCGAGGAAAAGCAAGTCAAATTCTTCACCATCTCGCTTGCTTAGTTAGATTTTCCAATTCTTTTTTTTTTAACCCAACCCAAAAATTAGTAAAGTTATGGAAAAATGACAAAATTTAGTTTATGCTCTGAGTTCATCTTCCTATTATTCCTGTGTTCACCTACTTCATGTCATGAGGTGAGGGAAAGCAAGTCAAAGTCTTCACCATCTTGCTTGCTTAGTTGCATTTTCAAATTCTGTTTTTTCAACCCAACTCAAATATTAGTAAAGTTGGGGAAAACTGACAAAATTTAGTTTGTGTTCTAAGTTCATCTTCCTATTGTTCTCGTGTTAAACTAATTTTTGGTGTGAGGCGAGGGAAAGTAAGTGAAAGTCCTCGCCTTCTTACTTGCTTAGTTACATTTTCCAATTCTTTTTTTTTTTCAACCAACCCAAAAAATTAGTAAAGTTGGGGAAAACTAACAAAATTTAGTCTATGCTGTGAGTTCATCTTCCTGTTGTTCTTGTGTTGACCTACTTCATGGCGTGAGGCAAGGGAAAGCAAGTCAAAGTCTTCACCATCTTGCTTGTTTAGTTGCATTTTCCAATTCTTTTTTTTTCAAACCAACCGAAAAATTAGTAAAGTTAGTGAAAACTAACAAAATTTAGTTTATGCTCTAAGTTCATCTTCCTATTGATCTTGTGTGTAGAAGTCGTATAAATTTGATTGTATGTCTCTATACAAGTTTGTGCCTCTGTAATTTGGGAAGAGAGCGAGTTATAAGAGTTGCAAGAGGTGCTTCAATTTATAAAATCATTTACTCAAGTTTCATGTAGAAATAGACTCTCCGCAAACCATAAAATTGCGAGAATTACACAGTGAACACAACTGTTTGAGCTAAGAGAGTGGAGTAGGTCAAGTGGAACATTGAACCACCATAAATTTGTCCTACGTCTCTTCTATTTCCTTATGGTGTGTTTGGGAAGACTTTTGGGAAAAGTTCTTGAGAAATTGTAAAGATCCTTGAGTTAAATGAGCTTTTCAAAATGCAAATTGTGTTTGGTAAATCGTACTTATGAAAATCCACTGTGAAGTATCTTTGAACAAAATAGTGTTTGGATAAATTAAATTTGCAAAAGGCTTTTGTTATTAAAAAAAAAGGGGAAAAAAGGAGAGTTGGCCGGCCAAGGGCTTCGTCAGTTACCACCAGCGAAGGGTAGGCGGTCTGGCGAGGTGGAGGCGGCGCATCGAAGGGTAGGCAGTCCGGCGAGGGAGAGGCGGCGCGTCGAAGGGCAGCGTCTAGCTAGGGTCACCATGTGGAGGACATGGCGCGATGAGATCACACGACCGGGATCTCATGACTGGCACATAAATATTGGAGAGACTCGCTTCTCATTGGCTTGTCACACCACGTGTCATTCCCACGTTTAATGACTGTTATGTGAAATCATTTCTAGTGTACTGCCGATCAGCATCCTTGTTCCTGACGAGCGCTGCCACACCCTCGAACGACACCACCAATGCCCTCATCTCTCTCTCTCGAACATGGCCTGACTCGAAATTAGAAGTGTCTAGCAAGAAAAGCAGCGACGGTGCTTGACTAGATCTAGCGTTGAGTTTGAGCGATTCTGATGCTTTGGAATGTCAGTGGTGTTTTACTTAAATTTTAATTTAAAATCATATTTTCATATAATACAACAATGACGATCATAATAATTAGAAAGAAAATTAAGTATATCTCAGCTATAAGACCCTCTTCCACCTCTTCATGTCACGCCACTCTTTACCTTCAGTACAATTTGTTAGGCCCTATCAATAATTCTCAAGGAAATTGGTTTGATTCCAATTAAAGTGTATTAGTTAAAAGTAAATTGAAGCTCATTGCGTAGCCAAACCGGAGCCAAGTCCGACGGTCTCAATTGTATTTATTGTTGCATGTTTCATGGCCAATTGCGAGGAAACTCCTATAAAAAGTAAGAACGAAACTTCGTCAAAACATGACTTTAGTGGATTAGTTAGAATTTTCATAGGGAAAACCAAGAGAACGCCTCCTTCAAACACCAAGCATAATAAGATAGGACCAAAAAAAAATCAATTGTACAAAAGTGGGGAAAAACCGGTTTATGAGTAGATTTCATATTTAAAGAATTTACAAAACTCTGATTTATAATCTGCAAAAGAAATACAAGTTCACCTATTGCAAATTGAGAGAACCAAGTCCTTTTAATTTGAATATCAGGCTGGAGCCAAACAAGTCCTTTGTAACCGAATGAACACAAAGCACTGAAACCAAAGAATTGCTTGTGGATGGAGATACCAAACCAACTCAACCCACTGCAAAACTAAGATCCTTTTTCCCCCTAAAATTGGAGAATCCTTGAATATCCTAACCTTATGTACTAAAATTAATCTAGGTTGTTATATTTGATGGGGTCCACATGGAACTCGCCATTATCAACTTTAAGCTTAGTTTAGTATGATTTCTACAGTCACACTAATCTACATATATTTATCTAGAAAAAAAAATACAACAAGTATCATAATTTTCGTACGACTCTCACTTAGGGCCATAATTTTCTTTTTCAATCACTTGAGCGATATAACTTATGTACAATTCTCATTTAAGTATCATAATTTTTTTTTCCAATCACTTATCTACCATATGACTTTTCAATTGATCGCTTAAGTGTCATAACTTTTTAAAAACATTTACCACAAGTACTATGCCACATCGGATTTTCAACACTTAGGTGAATGTTTTTAAAATTTTATGACATTCAAGTGATTGATTTATGGTACTCAAGTAAACGTTTTTTTAGAACTCATGGCACCGAAGTAGCAAAAAAAAAGTTATAGCACTCAACTTATGTGAGTGTTGTACAAAAAATTATGGTATTTATGGTGGCCTTAATCTTAATATATCTATATCCAAGATTGAGTCACGTGGCACGCTTATGATCTTTACCCGATAATTTAGGATATATATGATCTTGGCAAATCTCTGATTTTGCATCTCTACTTCTTATGCATATTTTGGTTATAAGTTTCTAGAATAGCATTATGCATATTTTGATCAGCAATGTTTAAAACTGGCATCTGGATTAAGATGTAATGTCACTATTTTTGTTAGGGACCCAGAAAGCAAAAGCAAAAGCAAAAGCAAAAGCAAGGAAATTAGTTTGCTCTTAATGAAATGCATGGTTATCTTTATGCGTAATAGCATAAATGGTCCATAAACTTTAGTCCAATATACAATGTGGTTCATGAACTTTTAATATGTGTAAAGTGGGCCATTAATTTTGTTCTAATGTGCATAGTTGTTCCTAAATTTTTAATCTGCTCAATATTATCTCTAAATTATTAGTAAATGTTCAATGTCGTCCCTGGATTATATTAGGGATCGCATTGAACATTGAACCAAAGCTCATGAAGCACATTAAACTAATTAAAATATTTAGGGACGACATTTAACATTAGACTTGAGTATATGAATAATTTATATCATTTTCTCTTATCTTTATTGCACTAGAAATGTAAATTTTCCAGATGCACTGTAGAAAAAGGTGATTACAGTGGGTCTCAGTTAGGGTTGACCACCGTGCCGTGCCCGACGCCCCACTTGATAATGAAACTTCAGCTTGGTCGACGTCTCTTCGACTTCTTGACTTGAATGAAATTGTTTCGCAGATGATCCAATCTTTTCTGAGTCCATATGTATCCTGCCTCCTCCACGCTCACAAACCAAGCAATTCTTCCCCGTTCTCTCTTCTGCTTCTTTGATCTCTCTTTGCTATCAGCTCTATGAATACCTATCAAGTGTTGCTGCTCATTCTCGCTCTTTTGCAAGTGATGACCAGCAATGCCAAGCCGAGTAATCGGCAGTGCATCGCTGCATCCTGTGGTAACATTCACAATATAAGCTATCCGTTTCGATTGAGGAGCGACTCGAAGGGATGCGGCAATGCGGCGATAGAGTTGGCTTGTGAAGATAATCGCACCGTCTTATACCTCCGTGGAGGCCGGTACTATATTCAGTCCATCAGTTACTCCGCTCATGAAATTAGATTGGTTGACGATGGGCTGCAAAAGGGCAACTGCTCATCTCTCCCCCATCATTTGGCGGTCCGATATAAATTCAGGAATGCTCGCTATCCATACAACCAATACTACATGGACGTCGGCACATTGGTCATTGTGAATTGTTCAAAGCCGGTTAGCTCTCCATTATACATCACTACTGGTCCATGCATCGTGTGGTTGTATTCATCCACTACATCATTGAATTGGAGCTCGTATGCTCTGATCAATCCACTAGCATCGGATGTTAGGGACTTTTGTACCATTAGCAGCTGGACGTGGGTACAGTGGCCGATGGAGATTAACAGTAGCTTTAACTATGAGCTAATCCATAACATCATGGCCGATGGATTTGTTATCGGCTTTGACATATTTTCGGTGAAGAGAACTTTCTTCTGCTTCTTTGATCTCTATAGCATCTACAGAGGCCAGGCTTGCGGATCCAAGTACTACTACGGCGGTAAGCACTGGTCGGCAGTGAAATTTTACGACTACTTTGCATGATTCTTGTACACTCTTTTACTTGCTACTTCCTCTTCCAAAATACTTAAAATCCAAGAAACTTAGGAGAAAATACACATGTTGGTATAAGTCAAGATTTGTTTATATGAAAAGTTTGGGGAGTTTCGCGTTACTTATTAAAAATCAACTTGTAGGAGTTGCTGGACTATAATTCCTAGCTATCTTGATGTAAAAAAAAAATTAAGAAAGGAATATCGTGCGAACAGCCACATGACTAGTTTTTTTTTTTGGCATAAAGTTTAGATTTTCTTTTTTTCTTAATCACCTCCTTATTTAGTTACTTAACTAATAACGTAAGAGACATTTATCAACAATTTCCTTAAAAATTCTATTCATGTATCTATAGGGGGAACTAATGATTAATTAAGAACGAGTATCACTGTTCCTCTATATTTGTTGACTCGCAACAAAGAAAAAAGTTTCTTGCATTGTCTATCATCCATGTGAAATGAAACTTATTATTTTCATTTATTTGGAAATGCACACATCCACTTCTCATATTCTTTTGGACAAACTTCAACTTAAACAAAGCGGCTTGCTACTACTCTGTTTTGTCGTCAGCTCTGTAATCCCAAAATCTTTTCCTTCAATTTTCTTTTCACATCATTCATTCCTTTCGCAGGTGTCTTGAATGATATTGTAATTTGGATAATTGGAGCTATTATCGTACTCCTAGGTAAGCCGCAATGATTTGTTCTTAATAATTCAAGAAAATAACTCATACTAACCTATTATTATTTTCCTCAGTGTATTTTTGTGCAGCAAAATTCGTAATTGGGATGCCATTTGTTGCGATATTTCTAATCTACAAGTACAAAAGAAGGCACTTAGCAATGGACACGAACATCGAAGAATTTTTGCAAGCTCACAACAATTTTTCACCCATAAGGTACTCTTACTCAAATATTAAGAAGATCACTAGAAATTTTAAGCACAAACTAGGTGAAGGTGGGTATGGTTCTGTGTACAAAGGAATGCTTAGAAGCGGCAATGAAGTGGCCATCAAAATTCTAAAGCAGTCCAACACTCATAGCCAAGATTTTATAAGTGAAATGGCTAGCATCGGAAGAATACACCATGTTAATGTAGTGCAACTCATTGGTTTTTGCTTTGAAGGCTCGAAACAAGCTCTTGTTTATGATCTCATGTCAAATGGATCTTTGGATAAGCACATTTTCGCCGAGGAAAGTGATAAATTTCTTGATTACCAGAAAATATATGAGATAGCTCTTGGGGTGGCGAGGGGGATTGCATACTTACATCAGGGCTGCGACATGCAAATATTACACTTTGATATCAAGCCTCATAACATTCTTTTAGACAAGAATTTCACTCCAAAAGTTTCTGACTTTGGACTTGCAAAACTTTATCCCACTAATCATAGTATAGTCTCATTGACTGCTGCACGAGGAACCTTGGGATACATGGCGCCTGAGTTATTCTACAAAAACATCGGTAGTGTATCTTATAAAGCAGATATCTATAGCTTCGGGATGTTACTCATGGAAATGGCAGGTAGAAGGAGAAATTTAGATGAACATGCAGAACACTCAAGCCAAATTTATCTTCCAGAGTGGGTGTATGACCAGCTTAACGAAGGAAAATGTGTTAAAATGGAAGGAGTAGTGGAAGAGGAAAGGAAGGTGATAAAAAAGATGACAATAGTTGCACTTTGGTGTATACAAGTAAGCCCTGATCATCGGCCTTCAATGAGCAAAGTCTTAGAAATGCTTGAAGGAGATATTGATAATCTTCAAATGCCTCCAAAACCACTTACTTGCCTATCGGATGTGCCAGTCAACAACAACAAAGCCAAGATGGAACTAGAAACATTCTCAACCTCATCAGTCGCTCCAATAAATTTCGTTAGTAATTCATTTCGAGATAGCAATGACATTTAGAGAATCATGCAGAGTTTGATTGGAAAAGCTTTGTGTATTTGTCAAATTTCTTTACAATGGAGTATTATGTTGGAAGGGACCTGAGCTAGTTCAGTTCGACTGTAAATACATTCAAGATCGTGTTCTCCTAGCTTGTAGGTCAATACTGTTTTGTTGTATATCATATCGTTTTACTCTCTTGCATCCTCCTCCGAAAAGATAGCCAAATTGGAGAGGGAGCAAGGAAACGGACAATGAGAATTTACTTCCTCATCACGCGATTATGGTGAATTTAATTAACGGGCTTTTAGAATTTTGGAGCACTTTAATGAAATTTTATCAACCTCGCTTATATACTCGACATCAGCCACGAAGGGAAGGGGAAGAGGGGAAGGCGCCATGCTCCCCAGTTTTTTTTTTTTTTAATAAATAATTTTTTTATTAATAGATTTAAAGAAACCTAATCAATTATAAGGGCATCGCCTCCCCGAAGAAAAAAATAAATAAATCGCTGCTATATAAAATTAATTTCATCTTTGATTTCCTGCTTCAACTTTTTTTTTCCCCAAAAAGTTCTACGGAAATCCAAGTCAATTTGCTTTAGGTAAATTGCCATATATTGTATTCACTAGGCAAAGATGCAAACTGATAGCATAATTGCCTCTTAAATTGGCAATTCCCTTGTATCATCTCGCTTTCTCTTCGTATAATTTCGCAAGAAAGGAATTGTAATTTTAATTAACACTATATATGTGCCTCGTATGAAAAATATATGTTGTTTAGGTATATCTTTTCATTTAAGAAAAAATATTGATGAAGCCAACCTTAATTAATTGAATATTTTAGTGGAAAAGTTCTAGCTAAAAAGTGTATTTTAAAATTTAATTTAATTATGACCAAGAGTCATCAAGAAAAAAGTATTCCCTTGTCCCAATACTTATTTATTCCTATAAAGAATCAAGAACAAAATCTAAAGATAAACTTCATTCAAAATTCCATAGTAAACAAATAATAAAAATAATAATAATAATAACAACAACAACAACAACAACAACAACACTAATAAACTAATATTTTAAAAAAAAATTCGGTCTCCCTCAACCTAAATCTTAGCTCCGTCATTGCTTACATCAAGAAACCAAACAAGGCTTGCAGCAATTAGATTATCATCTATTGATTTTGGTGACTTTGAAGTCTTCTAAGTTCTAACAATGCCAAACGTTTGAGCTTGCTATAAGATTCTCCCCAAAGATGGTTAGAGGGGACCATTAAGTTCAAATTTTTAACTCTCACCACTTGCGGAGAATATTCTTCAATAGCAATAGAATAAAGTGGACAATTCTTTCAGTTTCCTAAAAATTCTTTTACGCTCAAACTGAATTTATGCTATCCTTAATTATCAGAATCCATGATTCTCAATTCACTTGGACTCAATTTGATTAAAGATTTACTTCGATCCTTAAGACAGCTTCCGCATCATCTTAAAGAAAAGAAAACCCATTAATGTCATAAATATCTCTGAGAACACGAAAATACTTACTTATTTAAGAAAAATAGTCCCAAGAATAAGAAAGGATGTCATAGGATGGCAAAACATATGGTTGTCATTTGTCATGTTTTCTCGCCGGAAAGAAATGAGGATGATGTAGGGTGTTGCACGCTACTCCGGTGACACTCTCGACTTGATTGATTTTGTTTTATTGATTGATATGGGCTTTTCAAAAGACAACCCCAAGTGTTCATATTTAAAATCTCTCTCATTCGCCACTTCTGCATATACATTCAATCATTGTTGATCCTCCACCACACATCAAGCCCCAAATTGCCAATATTGTATGTGATCCCTAAACTTTTGATATATATTTAATTTAATTTCGAAACCATATGAAAATGCTAAATATTGTATGTAGTCCATAAACTTTTGGTATATTTTTAATTCAATCCCTGGACTATATAATTGAGGAACCACATTGAACAAATTAAAATATTGAGATTTTTGTGTAGTATAAGACCAAAAGTCTAGGGACCACACACAATATCTAGCATTTTTATTTAGTTTATGGATTAAATTGAATATTTGTCAAACGTCTAGGGACCATATATAATATTGAGCATTTTCATATAGTTTGGAGATTACTTTGAACATGTATCAAAAGTCTAGACACCACATACAATATTGAGCATTTTCATATAGTTTAGGACTAAATTGAATATGTGCCAAAAATCTAAGAACCATATACAACATTGGGTATTTTCATATAGTTTAGGGGCTAAATTGAACATGTACAAAAAATCTAAAGGCCACATTGAATAAATTAAAAATTCAACAATCATATTGCATATTGGGCCAATACCTCAAACTTTTTATTTTGTGTGATTAGTACCTTAAACTTGAACTGATATGACAAAGACCCTCCATCTACTTTAAAAACTCTAAATTTGTCCATTCTAACACCAATAACTCATTTTTTTTTTCATTTCATCAATACCCCAAACTTGGACTCGTATGATAAAAGTACCCACTATCTACCACCAAAAACTTTAATCATTGATCTTGATTGAATAAGATATATAAAGATATTGGTATAAATAATTTTTGTTGCTTGGATATAATAAGCTTAGTATCCTCATGTAAAAATTCTTACTTTAGATTCTGCTATAAAGACATAGCTTTACATTGGACCCACGGGGTACAGGCAATATTTTCGCTTATTTTCAATTGATTATCTACAAATTAAAAAGTTTGATTGGAAGTAAATCCACGTTCAGGAAAGTAACCAAAATAAAAGAAAAGAAAAGAAAAAAGACTAACGGCTGAAAAGAAAGAACATTTTTTCATCTTGAGAAAATCAAAAGAGATAGTTATGCAAACGGTCCATAAAATTTGGCTCAATATGTGATGTCATCCCTAAACTTTAACTTTATGCATAATATCATCTTTCAACTTTTAATTTGTTCAATATTATTTCTGAACTTTTGATAAATGTTAAATCATTCCCTAAACTATATGAAATTATCTAACATTATCCCTTCATTTGTTCAAGTTAATGGAATTTGTTAATTTGACTTTCAATTTGGGAAGTTTGAACGGTGGACAAAAAATTGAAGTTACGGAGGAACAAAAACTAACGTTTTTTTTTACACTATTCGGCCCCAATTGCCTCATTCAAAGCCCAACTCGAAAGTGTTGGGCCTCATCTAAAGGTAAATTGAGGGTACCCTTGGCGTTTTTTTTTTGGGTTTGAAAACGTAGCATTTCATTCAAGTAGGTAGAATATTACAACCCTTAGTCAGAGCTTCAGTACATAGGATGAAAAAAAGAAGAAAAAAAGAAAAAAAGGAAAAAGAAAAAAAAAAAAAGAATAAATAAAAAAATAGAAAAATATTAAAAAATTAAAAGAAATAAAAAAATTATACAAATTTACTTTTTCTTTCTTTTTATATTTCCAAATCAATCCAATGTTTAAATCAAAATGTTTATAAAACCGTGTCAGATTTCATGCCGGATTACTTGGCTCAATCGATTTGACCGGTTGAACGAGTTAAATTGGCCGGTTCATTGTAAATATTATATCTAACTTTAAAATTGATTAGAGTCACTATTCCCACTGGTTTTAGGCAATATTCATCTCTCATTTTCAAGCAAGAAGTTTTGATTTCTACAAATTAAAAAGATTATTAAAATAAAATAAAGTAACGGCTGAAAAGAGAAGAGTGTTTTTGTCATCTCGACAAAAATAAATATTCCGAAATCCAGACACTGTTCATCCCGAATCGTCTCATTCGAAGCCCGACTCGAAAGTGTCGGGCCTCATCCATGCTGATTCGGTAATAATTTGCAACCCGGATGAAAATCAAATCGGACATTTGCTGCTAAAGGGACATTTGCTCTTTATTTCCGTATCAATCCAATGTTTTTAAAACCGGGTCGGAGACCATACCCGATTACTCGGCGGTATGCCGTTCAACTAGTTCGAAAGTGGCCGGTTAAAATATAAATATTTTATATAATCTTAAGTAACTTAATTAAATATTTTATGTACAATTGAGATAGTGAGGCCGCTTTTCTCTCATTTAAGAGGGTCGCGAGTTCAAAAAGATCAATAGCGTGAATCGATGCCTCTTTTTTTATTAAAAAGAAAGCAAGTTAAATGGAGTCGATAGATATATTTCCTACTTATAGCATAGAGTGGTCCTATGATTTGGCTAGTAAGGCGTCCATAACATCTTTGAGGTACAAGCGGTCCAGACCGATTCTAGTTTGTCGGGCTGTTGAGCCACGTCATCTAATCTTTTGACGGGTTTGATGTGTCCTTCAATGATTAGCACAAAAGTTTAAGACTAAATTAATCAAATGAAATGTTTAGAACTAAATCGGCTGCTGTACTATGGGTCTAAGACTTTTTAGACAAAATTTCCTCCGGTAGGTGCCCAAAGAACAAAGTAATGCAAGCGTAAAATCTTCCAAAATAAAAGTAGGTGCGCATCAATGCAAATTTTATGGTCCCCAAATGGTCCATTGAGGACAACTAAAGAATAGTACGCAAAACCTAGTATGGTCGTGTTTATCTAAGGAGAAACATGACCCACACTAATCTTGCAAACTATTCTCAAATGGGAAATGTATGGTTTAAATGTAGCAATTTTGCAAGCATGCAAAAATTTAACGGCTACAACTTTCTAATATAGTATAAACATTAGATAAGCTCGCCAATTCAAATGTAAACATTAGACTTACCGGCTATATACCATACCAATTAGGAAACAGCCACAGAAAAATTATGAGAAAAAAAACGTAACTCCAAATGGTATAATTTAACCAGCCAACGTGAACCACTAAACCTAACAATGAACATGTAAAGCACAATTAACTTTAAAAAGATCAACAAATTTTTTGGAAAAAAAACTTAAGAGTCTTGACCATATGGCCACAAGCGGCGGCCGAGAATAGGCCGTGGGTGGCGACACAACCCAAGGTCACCATAGAGGCAATGGGTGGCACACAAGCACGACCTCAAATCTGGTCATACTTCGCCCCACAAAAAAAAATTTCAAAACAAAGGAGGGAGTGGGGCCACCAGGGTAGGAGCTGACGGCAGCTGGGGCCGACGGTAACGACAGAGGGGACAATCGGTGGCGATGATAATTGAGGTTGACGCTCGTGAGGTGGCACGTGGTCGCGGGTCCTTAAATTACGAGGAGAGAGGGAGAGGGTGAAATTAAGGTTAGGGATTGGGAATTGGAAGCCGAATTCCATAGCGACCAAATCGAGAGGGCTAAATTTTTGTGGTCAAAAGGCCAGTTCTGGCGACCGAACACCAGCCCTCTCAATTTGGCCGCCTAGAACTGCTTCTAGCGACCGAATTTTCGTTTGGTTGCTGACCTTGCCTTCATACTGAACAAAAAAAAAAAAAAAATTGGTGTGCATTTTCTCTGTAAGCTAGTACATGGCATCAGCGGTCTGTCAAGTATAATTACAGTCTACTTTGCACACCACTCAACAGTTCTTGGATTTCTGAATTGAGCAGGGTTATGGCTTTTCGGTTCTCTTAACGGAGACACAGGGGGAGAGAGAGAGAGAGAGAGAGAGAGAGAGAGAGGCCAGGCGCATGCGAAACCAAAGTGGGGCTTACAGGGATGCTTTTTGGGTCTTCCATCGCTGTCGCTGCTCCAGGGTCTTCCATTCCACTTCCCAGCGTCAGTTAGAGAGAGAGAGAGAGAGAGAGAGAGAGAGAGAGAGAGAGCCATGGATGATGAGAACTGAGACCCCACTACCACCACCACCACCGCCACCACCACCACCACCAAGATCACTCCCTCCCATTCACCTTCCATCTCGCCCACTGCCACTTTTAGTTTCCTAAGCTCTCCAAAAGGTCGAAACCTTCGAAACCAAGAACGGAAAAAGATGAAGAAGATCGAAATAATATTCAAGTCAAGATCATGGAAGGTGGGACACCCACTCCACCTTGGCCTTTTCATCTCCATCCCGGATCCGGGTATCTCTCTCTCTCTCTAATATAAAAAAGTATATTTCAAATTCACTTCATCTCCAAGATTACTACTGTTCAACATCATAAACTTTCGCTGTAAAAAGAATAATTCAAGAGTAGGATGCAAGAAACTACAAAACCATCTGCCGACAAGGTTTGAATTTTTTAAGGATAGGAAAGCTGTCCAGCTTGAAGTTACATGGGGACAAAAACGTTTTGATTCTTCCGAAGCCCTGGAAGCTGAATAACACCACCTCCTGAGTAGGACGTAACATCTGGACTCGTGCATGAAAATCGACAAATCTAACCCGCCTGTACCCGCCTGTACCCCAGCTCGTAAGTCAAGCCTCGTGTTAACTTTCACAGCTCAAAAGCGGCAAAACCCGCTCCTTCGTTGGAGCGAAGCGACCCCCATTTCGTCGCTCGTCACGCTTCTGATAGTCTTCTCTCTATTCAATCATCTAGGGTTTTGATATTAATAAAGTATAGGATACTACCCTAGCTTTGTTGAATGAATCTCGAGGTTTAGATAGGTTGGTCCATGCTAATTGCTAACCACACAGAGAGTACTTGTAGCATGTACCATCAATGTCATTATTCAAGGAGACAACGACAATACGGTTGTATAACACGTTGAGAAGAATTCCAACACGACACCATTACTTGAACCAACATGAATCAATACAGTTTTTGTTGTTTTCGATAAAATAAATTGGTTTGCAATTATGTTACACCATTTTGGTGACCACACGAATGCGAATATGATGGTACGATAGGAGTTGCCAGCTCTCCATCATAATTATGACGAAGATCATGCCTCGAGGATGAACAAATCATGGTGATAGAAGGGCTTGCGCATTATAGCATCTAGGCCGAGTGCATCTTCTTTGGTCCGACATGCCTTCTTGTACAAGAAATATAGGAAACAAGATTGGGACGAAAAGATAGAAAACAACAGAGGACACGATAAAGTGAACGTGTAAATCTAATTCTTTTTTTCTTTTCTTTTTTTGGGCTTACAGGACCATAGGAAAGGAGCCACTACGTACCGTGAATAGCAACAGCGGAAGCGTAATTAACAATTTATGTACTCATTTCAAAAGGGAAGACTCCTCCCGTAACATAGTGAACTGCAAATTGATAAACAAGTAGTGGTGGGTAATGGTGGTTGCAAATGCTGACGTGGGAACATGGGAAGGGAATGGCTAAATATGGAGGCCCGAGGATAGAAAATATTTATTTACCCCGTTTGTTTCACGAAAGGTAAATGATTAAAAACATGATAGCTTCCAAAACAAATAATCAAAAAATACTTTACTTATTTATGAAAATATTTAAATATTAATTATTATTGATAACAAATATTATTTATTAACAAAATATTCTAAGGAATACGAATGATCAATTTTAGAAAAATATTTTCTAAATCATTTGTTTTTTGAGAAGCAAATGCATCCTATTAAGTGCTGATCTATCATCAAAATCATTTTTTTTTATGTAATTTTATCCTATATTAATGTTCTAGGTCATCGTAGTTCTCATCTTGCTTGATTGATGTGATTAGGTCGCATTGCCAATGTGACATGTAAGGTTTCCCTCTCTCAAGCATTGCAACATTTGCCCGCAAGTAGTCAATGCTTGATGTGGTGCCTAATTTGTACCGCATGAGGAAAAAAACATGAATTTTGTGCCATGCTATGAATGCCATAACTATTATGTGATTGACGAAAATAAATATGATGATACAAAAATCTCAGTTGCACTAAAATTATGTTCGAACTAAATTTTTATTTTTATTTTTTCTTGTTGTTTTCACTAATCAAAATCTTGGAATGGATGCATTTTTGTCATCCGAATCACCTAAAATTTTTGAAAAAAATCCAAATCTTGATGTGCAATTTCACTTTAAACTTCTTCGTATTTTTAAAAATCTAAATAATATATTAAATTTTGACCGAATAAGAACAGAAGTTGTTCATTCAACACTTCAAAAACACCGACAAACAGGTCCAAGAGACTTAATGGTAGTTCGACCCCATGATGTTTTCGGGCATATGAAATGTTGTAAATCGCGATCAATGTTCACGCACGATATTAATTCGTACATCTCTCCGAACAAATGCATGATCGCACGGTCACCAACGACCTAAAACAAAGGGAATTTCGTGGATAATTATGAAAGGGATTGGTGGTCGGCTCCGGAATTGAAACGCGCCCTATAGGCGCACTCACCTCGACAACCCATGAAGCCAAAAACTAAGAAGCACACACGAATAATCTCTTGGACCGAAAACAGATGAGGAATTCGGAATAAAAAAGGAAACTTGCTGCCGCTGCTGCTGCTGTTGCTGTTGCTGTTGCTGCTTGTGGGTCCATCTCCGCCATAGCCAAAGAGTTACCACCCACCTCAACACTCACTAAAACATCATCATTGCCACCCAGAATCTCTCCTCTCTCTCTCTCTCTCTCGCTCCCACCAGCGCTCGCACCAAACTCTTTCCTGTCATTCCCCACGAACCCACGAAAGGAAAAAGGTCGCGTCTTCCCAATTTGTCTGGTGTTCTTGTGGTTTATGGTGGTGCTGAGGTTTCTGCGGAGGGAGTGAACGATAAAAAGCTTCGATTTTTATGATGGGCAGCCGGTGAAAGGAGCTGGGTCTGGGCTATTTTCGGGTCTTGGTGTGATGGGAAATTGCTTGTGTAGATGGGAGCCTTCGATTTACAGAGTCTCCTCCAATGCTAAGTCAGGTTGGTATTCTCAAAACTCTCTCTCTCTCTCTCTCGGGGAATCTTTTGCAGCAAATGGGTTCTGTTAATGTTGGATCATAGAAGCTTCTTTAATGAGAGATCAGGTGAACTGAGAATAAATTTTGGTGCTGGTGGGTATATACTCTGTTTGTCCCTTTTTTAATCCTGCCTCTTTCGTTTCATTTCTGGTACTCTTTTTTTCCATTTTTATTTGCGGTTGTTCTCTTTGCTGTCTGTCTTGTTAAGTCCTTTCTTGTCCCAATTTAATTTTTTCATTTCCTAGTTTATGAAGTATTGTGTGATTCGTTCAAATTTGTCATCTTTTGCCATCGTCCTCTCGAAAGTTGGCGGTCCCTTTGGAATCAGAATTGGTATTGTGCAAGATGTGCCTTTTCCAAACTTTATGTGAATCTTCTTAGAGCTTCGTAGAATCTTATTTTTCTTGACCCAGATGATACACTATTTTTAGCCCGCACATCGATTGACAGAGTCTACCTTTTCTTTCTATTTTCTTTGCCCATTTTAGAATTGTACCTCGAGAGATTTCTGCTTGTATAAAGATAGAAGGTTGGTTTTGCACCTTCTTTCATTTTGCTGCATAATTGCATATGAGGCTTTCAAGTCTTGTCCCATGCATGAAGTGATTTTGCAGTCATTTTTGCTGTTATTTTCCTCCATAAAATTAGTTTAGGATCCTTTACCATTCAAAAAATATTGGATTCGATTTTTAAGATCCTTTACCGTCCATTTTTTACCCTGTTCTTTCCAGATGAATATGGCACGTTGTTGTTTGGAAATGTTGGTTCTGTTTCTCGTTGTCAGGGCAGAGTATGGGCTTACTGTATTAGGCTTTTGCCTTTCTGTTTTCAGAATCCCCTAAGTACGGGAGCCCATCCGTGAAACACAAAAGGGATGAAAGTAAATTACCGTCAAATCCTGCGGAAGTGGAAGATCTGCGCCGTGACGCAGCTGCCAATCCGCTGGTTGCATTCACCTATAGCGAGCTGAGGATCATCACTGCAAATTTCAGGCAAGATCGGGTGTTGGGTGGCGGTGGATTTGGAAGCGTGTACAAAGGGTTTATCTCAGAGGATTTGCGGGAGGGGCTGGAGCCTCTCCAAGTTGCTGTTAAGGTTCATGACGGCGATAACAGTTATCAAGGCCACCGTGAGTGGCTGGTGAGAAAATTTGCCCTTTCCCCAGCTTAATTAAGGAGTGATTGATTTTAAATTGCTTTAACCTCTTTTCGATGGATATGACAGTGTGTCCTGCTTTTTCCAGTTGGTTTGATTAATACTTTTCCGGAATTTTAGGCAGAAGTCATATTCCTGGGGCAGCTTTCTCATCCGAATTTGGTGAAATTGATCGGGTACTGCTGCGAAGATGAACATCGAGTGTTGATATACGAGTACATGGCTCGGGGTAGCGTGGAACATAACTTGTTTTCGAGTAAGTGGTCCCTTGTAATTCTCCTACAAATGATGAAAATGAACACGGAGAAGTGATATTAGGAAGAGAAGTGTCAGATGCGCTAGAATAAGAGGATTTAGTTAATTGCTCAATGTTATTATCCCCTCGTTTTTTTGGTAGCTCTCTCTTATGAAGAAGAACACAGGGAAGTGATATATATATTTCAATGCCAACTAAGGAAGAAATTTGTTAGATGCACTAGAAAAAAGGGGTTTTAGTTTGTTCCTCAATCATATGCATGCCTCATTTACTGTTAGCTCTCTCTTACGAAGCTTCAACATTCACCTTGATGATCAATCTTTCTCCTTTAGATTAACTCACGTGTTTTAGATCTCAATCTTGAGGAGATTGTTGTGTAGGACAGTTTCAATTTCTAAACATAAGAAGTCAGTTCATGGTAATATATGATTGAAATGTAGGTTCCTTGAGAAAAAATAATAAAAAGAATGTCTCAATTGCCCTCTGATAATCGGTATCCTTTAAAAGCCATACTATCTAGTGGGAGAGTATGAAATTTTCTTTCATGGTTGCTTTTGTCCAAAGGAAACCCTTCAAATTAATGCCTAGTATTCTCCGCCCTGATGATTTTTTTTCTGTATCCCTATTGTCAGACTCTAGCTTGTTCATCTGAAAAACTTAGTTCTCAGTAATTATTGTTGAGACATCGATTGTCAGACCCTTCAAATTAATGCGCAATCTCTGATTTTCTTGTTTTGTGTTTTTCTTAGGAGTATTGCTTCCTCTTCCATGGTCTATCAGAATGAAAATTGCATTCGGTGCTGCCAAAGGTCTTGCTTTCCTCCATGAAGCTGAGAAGCCCGTCATCTACCGTGATTTCAAGACGTCTAATATTCTCTTAGATGAGGTCAGTGGATCAAATGCTCTATAACTTTTCTACCTTGAATGGAGGAAGAAGTTCGTGATAGAGAGCAAACAATGATGCCATGATCCATGAATGGACATAATTTTGTTGATAGTGGAATTTGTAATCCTCTAAGGTAGTTTGCCAGCATAAAGCATGCCCACTCATTGACTACAAATTCTCCAAATTGCACATAAAAGCTTAAATTCATTTTTGGATTGTACCTTTTGTTGAGTGAATTACTAAATGTTTAGGTCATGGTTAAAAGTCAAAATTGCGGATCTGAGTCCTGGACTAGAAAAATGGTAGTTCGGTGGACACCGAAATAGTTGTTTCCTACTTGGCATTTGGGTGTGTTTAGCTCACAATTCTAGTTTAATCAAACAGGAGTACAATGCCAAGCTCTCTGACTTTGGTCTTGCGAAAGATGGACCTGAAGGAGACAAATCACATGTTTCCACTCGCATAATGGGAACATATGGATATGCAGCGCCGGAATATATAATGACAGGTCACAATTCTATATCTTGCACTTTTAACTTATGATGTAAATCTTGTTTGTGTCTGTTCTAGCATTTGAACAAATTTACTTCCTGAAAGAACTTTACATCTGCTCTCTTGTAATCGGTCATCTCTTTGTGCATTTTGTTTACATCACAAGAATCCACTTCTGTGCAGGGCATTTGACTCCACGGAGTGATGTATACAGCTATGGCGTAGTCCTTCTAGAACTTCTTACGGGGAGAAAATCCTTGGATAAGTCTAGGCCTGCACGGGAGCAAAACCTCACAGATTGGGCCCTTCCTTTGCTTAAAGAGAAGAAGAAGATACTCAACCTTGTGGATCCGAGGCTGGATGGCAATTATCCCATCAAAGGAGTGCAAAAAGCGGCGATGCTCGCCTACCATTGCTTGAACCGGAACCCCAAAGCTAGGCCTCTCATGAGAGACATAGTAGATTCCTTGGAGCCTCTTCTGGTAAATGATGAGGGTTTGACTGAGACTACTGTGACTGTGATTAGTAACGAAGTTCCCGCTGCAGATACACAACGATAGGAAGATTTACAATTGGATTGCATTAGGTCTGCCAGTTTTCTTGGGGTCTTTTCCATTTTCAGTGATTTCCATCTGCAACAGAAACAAAAAGGTGATTTTTCTTTTCATTTAGATAGCTTTCTTCTGTGTATCTAAAGGAAGGAGAGGAGGATGTGGTTTTTTTTTTAGTGCAGAGGCATACTTGCGAGACCTTTCATTTGAACTGGAGTACTGTACCGAGCACGTAAATATTGATCTGACCATGAATGTATGTACACGATTGGCTTGCTTGATACAAACTTTCATTCCACACTGCACTTGGCTTCTTGAATGTAAGCTGCAATATCGAATTCTTTACTTATGAGGGTTCTTCTGCCATCATAGTTTTTAATCTTCTACAAGGTGAACATATTAAATAACTTAAGAGCTCTTGAGATGAACTGGGGTTTGATTTTCAAAAGGAAGGTAAGGTCTGGATTTCATCTTCCGCTTCATTCTAGGCACTTTGCTCCTGGTAGTATAAGGGTGCTGCTAGCGTGCGATCTCTGCACTGTAAGATGCCGCAAATCCCATTCTCACACGCGTTTTATGCGGATCTCGTGGCTGTCGACAGTCCAGATTGCACAATGTGTTGCTGGTACTTCTCAAACGTAATCTGTGAAATAGATAACAAATGTTGAGGATAGAAAAAACTGCACAGCCAGAAGGTAGAGCTTGTGGGGTTTCTTGAAGGGTTGATTCGTCATTGCTCCATAAATATTAACAAGAACTCCACAATCTGTCTCGAAGAAACTATTGCTGTAAGGATCAAGAGACCTGAAAAGTGCTGCGGAAGTTCATATCGCCATCACGAATGCCGCGGTTTTGGTGTCTTGCTCTAGGATTGATTGTGTTGCATCCTCTTAGTCCCCTGTCTTCAGAATTAGAGAACATAATCTACTCACTTCACTTCAAGAAGAAAGACGACGAAACGAGCATCCAGCATCCGCAGAAGATACGCTCCTCGTGCTACCCCATGGTGACGGCTTGCTGGCAATCGATGGGCTCATCATATCTGAAGAGGGTTGAGTGAGCTTCTTCACCCGCTGCATGTAACAAGAAAAGTGGTCCTACAGGGATTAGTCTGGCATGGCAATAATGGATTGGAACTGCAAGGAGAACGTCTTCTATATGGATTTACAATTTGAGAAGCAGAATGGATAACGCTTGCCACGTTATACGTGTCTTAGGACTAAACTCAAAAAGGCTAATTAACATCCGTAAGATGCCACCATCGTCCCTGATAACTCATGTCACACCCCAAAATCACAAAGAATGGGGATGACACGGCCGTCCTTCCTCATGAAGGACGCAGCCTCAAACACAACTAACAACCTGATATCGATTTATATATATATCAAACCATATATACATATCAGATAGACCAACAGATTGGTTGCAACATTAGAGTTTCTATAATCCACCAAAAAGAAATATATAATTAGAACTCAGACAATCCAACCACTAGCAAAAAAAGTGCACCACTTCCTTTGGCCATACCCAAAAATGGAACTCCCCAAAAAGTTTCCCACCGACGATGCACTTGCTCTATTCGCCACTAACCGAGGAACTTGAAAAGATTAAAGGATGAGTGGAATGAGCAACAACAGCTCAGTGAGTAGTACATATCTTCTAAGCGATCGAACAACCACTATGCATGTATACAAAGCAATACCAAACTTTATAATGCCAACTCAATATATAAAATACATATCAAATCATATAAGAATTATTTGATATCACCAAAGCTTTATACTAATATAGAAAACTCATTTAAATCACAATCAAAAGTCAAGTATCAATGGTCAAGTCCATTGAATAATCTCTCCATCAAATATCACATATAAAATCTCCATCAAATATTGCATATCAATGGTCCATCCATTGATTAATCTATTGCTCAATATTCCACCATGGTCACGACACAACGCCTTGTGACAAGACGACCAAACTTTTCCCCTTGGCATGGTTCCACCTACAAAGCCGATGGCTGGGCCTAGAAGGATATCCTAAACTTGGTATGCATACCCCAAAAACCCCTCACTGGGTTCACAGTCATATTGAACATAAATAACCATCCTCCAATACTAGAAATCCAATTCAGAAATCAATATCTTAAATCAAACAAATAACATTTGCAGCATAACCCATCATCCATTTCATATCAATTTCTCAAATCATTATAAACCTTTCTATAAATCAATCGCAAAACATATATATTTCTCCACTTACTTTGTATAACACGCTTTTCAAACATTCAAAATCAACCAAACAGTAGCAATTGCTCGATCTGGCTTTTATGCATAAAAATGTTATACATATATACTTCAAGACATGAATTTTTCAAAACCAAAGAAGATATGGTACCACTTACCTCGTCGTCACGACCAAACGACGAACGATACCCGTATCGTCGAATTCACGGCCCTATCAAATAACCGAGGAATAAGGTTAAAATCTAATAAAACTCTTATCTTAATTACGAAATGACTAACTTATGCCTTAACTCTAACAAAAGGACTTCTACGCGCTAACAAATCGCATAACCAAAGCGATTGTTTAAGCGATTCGCAACGCGGAGTTTAAATGCAAAACTTGATCACGCCTTAACTTCCTCCTCCGAACCCCGATCCAAACGAATTTATAGTCAATAGAGAGCCCTTAACACATATTACAAGAATCTCAACTTCACCGTCCCAAAAATCAAGCCGAAAAATGACAAAATACGGGCCCAAAGCTGCTGACGCGTACTGTTCACTGCGCGTGGGAAACTTTGAAATTTTGTTTCGGACAAACCACAAGCTCAAATCACGATCCGTAAAATCCCATGGCTTCACAACACCCTAAACTATCATTCCCACAAAAATACACAGCTCAATGACTACAAAATCGGACTTCACCACTTGATTTTCCAACAATTCCGAATTTGAGCCCTAAACTCATAAATAACTTCAATTGGACGAACAAGGGGCCTAATCTCTTACTGGGTGCTGCGTTATGGAGTAGAATCGATTTGGCGAAGCATCCATGGTGTGCACATGCCAAAACCCCTTCCTTTCTTTCCCTTTCTCTTCTTCTTCTTCTTCTTCTTCTTCTTCTCTCTCTTTTCTTTCTGGTGCCCGAACGTGGGCTTTCTTTCCTTTTTATCTCTTCCCATTTTTTTTTTCTTTTTCTTTCTTTCCTTCTTTTCCGAATGTTCTCGGTGCCTCCTCATCATTCTTCTTCTTTTCTCCTCTTTTCTTCTTTGACTTTTCAACATTTCTTTTTCTTTTTCTTGTTTTGGGGCCCACCAACCTAATATTACAACTCAAAACCCGCACTGCTGCCGCTGCCGCAGCAGTCTCGCCTCCGTCCCTGTGAAGTAGTTGAAACTGAGCGAAAATGATTTGCAACTTAAAACACGGACACCAGAAACGATCATGCATATAGCAAACGGCGGGGAAACTCTCGATTTTTCAATAACTCAAAAGGATAAACTAGTTTTGCAATGAATATATAGTGAATCTCTACAGTACAAACCCTAGCAAACTAAGGAAAATGAAAAGTTCAAACTAAGAAAATAAAGAGAGACAAACCGGGAAATTCTTGAAAAATAGTCTTTTTTAATCTAATCTCATCAAATATAATCTTGTAACTAAAGTGACCTCGGATTCTTGTATAATATATTAAATTGAACATAATGAAGAAACAAACTATCAAATTCTGAAATCCTAAACCTTTATAAAAATAAAAATTTAAAGCAAATCTTGATGGACCCAACATTATTCCCCTTTGTTAGATAAAACTTGACCTTGAGTTTTAAAGCGTGCAGGATTATGCGGAAAAGCAAACCTATGACTCTATCCTCGCCGCACCTTCGATATCAATAAAAAAATTTCATTAATCGAGAAAACTTCCGCAGTAGAATTTTTTTTTTTTTTTTTGGTCAGATTCCGCAGTAGAATTTGCAACCGAACTTTTTATTTTCAATTTTTGATATGGCCGATCGTGCTACTTGACCTGAGATGGTCAAGTTTGAAACGATCTTAGATCGTTTTGAATAATCTAGGGTCTGTTTGGATTTACTTTCTTTCTTTTTTTGACCCGAGATGGTCAAGTTTGAAACGATCTTAGATCGCCTTAAATAATCTAGGGTCTGTTTGGATTTACTTTTTCTTTTCTTTTTAAAACTTTTTGCTTAGTTCAAAATTCTCGGGTCTCGCAATTAAACATTTTTACCCAGAAACGGGTAAAAATTTACATGTGAAGTCACATGAGCTCTTTAATAAATTAACATATTAAAATAATATTATGGATAAATTACATCAAACTTTCAGGATTTTCGGAGGAGTACACATTTACCTCCAAACTTTCAATTGTTATACAATATCCTTTTAAAAACTTTTATTTTATTACAGCCGTTAACACTCCATTTTTTTTCCCACTAGCTCATGATATTTTCGGGGGTAAAAGTATGTTTTCATTTCATTTATTTTTAAAAGAAGTCTCTCTTTTACCCTTAATTGCCGTAAAAAAGTGAAATATGGACATAGAAGAAAACTAAACCTACCAAAATAAATATCGACAAATATATTAGACAATAAAAATTTGTTAAAATTTGATAAATGTAGCCACTTTAATAGAACTAAATAAGATAATATGGGACCCTTGCCGGATTCGGGGAGGACCGCAACCCCTCGCCCCAGATATAGTTGAGGGTTTGTAGGTCCTCCCTACAATCGACTAGGGCTTGGGGCCTAGCGACCTTTGCCAACCCTCGCCCCACCGTCGTAGGCCCTTGCCAATAAGGGTGGGGTGGGAGCAGCAGGGGTCGTAGAGGCCCTTACTGATTTACTCCCCCTTCTTTAAAATAATAATAATAATAATTTAATTAATATTTATATTAAAAATCAAATTTGGGAGGTTGAATGACATCGTTTTGCACATTGATTGCTGAGTAGATAACCCTAACAAGTCACGTAAACCACATTTATTCTTAAAATAATGCCATGTTGGATTTTCGGCTACTTTTGCTGGAATTGACACTCAAGTGTCCAATTTTTTTTTTTAAAAATGGTACTTAAATGTATTTTTTGAAAGTTTTGGCACTCGTGATGTACATCTTCCCAAATTAATGTGTTCTTTTGAAGAATAGTTAGAATCAGGAAAAATTTCAAATTGGTATACTTGTGATAAATTTATATTAAATTAATTTTTTGACCATAAAAAACTAAGGACTTATACATTTGTAACAAATTCACCATATATTAATTTCCGTTAATTCGGATTAATACGATGAAAGATCCTAAACTATTACACTAATAATATACGGAGAGTAAAATCCCAAATTAGTACACCTATTAGCTATCACGTATCCTCAAACTCAATAATTTGAGAGTAAAATTTAACGAAAACTAATGAAATATAAATTTGTTACGAATGTACCACTTTGGGGGTTTTTGTTGTTGTTGGTCAATCTTTCTTTGCATTAATTAACCAATCAAAAAAGATCACGCTTTTTTCACTCCTTTTTTAACTTAAACACTCCATTTTTTTTTTTTTGGAATTTTGACCATACTATCTATCATGGGATCCATCAATTTTCTTACAATTTTATAAAAGTGATCATTCTTTTTATCATTTGGTCAACATTTTTTATTTTATTTCTGCTTTTTTTTCCTTACGGGTCTCACTTTCCTTCTTCTTGTCTTCTTCTTCTTCCACAAATCTCTCTTGCATCTGTGATCCCCAAAAGAGCTGCTAACTTCAACAATTTGTGCTCACCTTCTCTGCTGAAGGTATGGTTTTGGCAAAAGCTTGTTTTATTCTTTTTTAGTTTTCTTGGTCTCAAATCATGTTCATTCCGATCACTATTGAGTGTTTCTTGATATTTTTTCTTAAAAGTGAAGGTGAGTTTTGGGTCGTAGAAATGCTTGATCTTGTGTTTCAATCATGCGATTAGAGAGTAGCGTGTATCAAAATAGCATTTGTGAAATCATTGAGATAGTTACTTTGTAATTTGTAGCATACTTGCATTTTATAGACTGTTGCTTCCTCTAGGTTTAGATTCTTACTATTAATTCCATAGGTTCTTCATCATCAATTTTGGGTTGCTGTGTTGCTTCTCATTAATTGACTTGTCAGAAACAATGATGTAGGATAACAAAGACGATTTGCAAAAGAGAACTGAGACAGTCAAAGACGGTGAAAAAAAGAAGAAGAAGGAAAGGGGGATTCATAAAGGAAAAAGAAAATACAAAATAAAAAGTGTGAACCAAATAATAAAAAAGATCACTTTTATAAAATTATACGAGAAGTGGCAGTTCTACGAGGGATAATATGGTCAAAACAAAAAAAAAAAAAGTGAGTGTCCGAGTTAAAGGAGTGGAGAAAATGCCATCCTTTAAAAATACGGAGTAGCCATTTTCTTATTTGGCCTTTATGTTGTTGAGGCCTTCTGGAATCGAGTAGTTCTCTTTCTACTTTTGAGCAATGCCTTTTTTTTAATTACTTTGGAGAGTGCGAAGGTGTGTTTTATTATGAACTTTTGTTATGTCAATGTATTTTTAATTGATTATGCTATGACGCTTCATTGCAATCAAACTTCAATTTATAAGTAGATGCAAATTAGTACCAAAAGCAACAAAAAATTAAAATCTTTCACAGAAAAGTGTCCCAAAAATTAGTTTAAAACTACAAACACTTACTAATTGCGACAATATTTTTTCATGATCAACCTTATTTTTGCTGAATATCAACTTGAGGCGACAAACACGAGCTAATCTTGTCGCCTTGGATTCCTAGGGCAACGATCGTTTTGATCATCACTTGCGGATCATCACCTATCGCCTTTGACATCTAATATGCAAATGATTTCTATTAATGCGTCGATCCAACGGGACACGGTTCAATTTAGTCCTTAGCGGCGACTCACGCAGGCAACAGTAGATGTCTTTCCTCGCCTCCATTGACCTCTTTAAAAAAGTAGAGATTCTGTCGCCTCAAAAGTAAAGATCTTGTGGCGCCGAAGACGAGGCAAATCATGCAATGGACCTCGGACAAAGTGTCTTGTCACCTTAGTCCCAATCTTTCCTGTAGAGGTGAGGCTGCCTAACGGGTGGTCATCCATCCGGCCATCTTTTTATTATCTGTCGGGACGCTTTAGACCGATTGTCAAAGCGCCTGCACCTTCCAATCTCTTAAACCCGTCCTATGTAAGCAAGTAACACGTTGATTTTGTCAATTAACTAAGAAAATGAAGATCTTGAAATG
Organism: Eucalyptus microcorys; assembly: GCA_014182515.1. Classification (NCBI taxonomy): domain Eukaryota; kingdom Viridiplantae; phylum Streptophyta; class Magnoliopsida; order Myrtales; family Myrtaceae; genus Eucalyptus; species Eucalyptus microcorys. Next base: position 21,941,565 of record CM024571.1, read on the forward strand.
CTCTGATTTCTCTCGAGTTACATCATCATTGCTATGGAAATCGAGGTACAGCTCCCTCCAGGTACTGCAATCTTGAGGGGTTTGGGCTTCAAGGTTCACCGGACAAATGCAAATATTGTCTCGGAAATTTTTTGGGGAATTTTGGAAGAATGCAAATTCATTTCTAAAAAACCTCTTTAAGTTAAAAGCCCAATGCAGATTGGGAGGTGTTTTGAGCTCTAAGCATTTTATGAATAAAAATATATTTTTTTCTTCCAACTTTGCCTTAGCTAAACTTTTATAATTTCAGAAATGACCTTACATCACTGGCGAGGAGTTGGCGGGGCCATACCTAGTTGCTGGCAAGCTAGCCTGCCGTCTGCTAACCCTTGCTCGAGGTCTCAAGACCTTAGGTGGTCCTTTAAGGTCGTGGAATCTCAGGTTGCATTGCATGGGGCTGCGTGACCTAGACAAGTCTATCGACACTAGATTTGGCTCCCCAACAGTTGAGTCATATGCCGATTTTGAGTTTTTTTTTTCTAAGAAACAAAAAATAAAAGTGCTTTACAAAATGTGATTTTCAAACATCATTTAAACTAAACTAAAATTGTTCCTCAATTTTCTTTTAGATTACAAATTCATCGAACACTACTTGGAATTTAAAAAAAAAAATCCCTTTAACCTAAAAGTCTTTTACACTTTTTTTTTTTCCTAAAAACTTTCCTTAAAAGCCAAACTGAACCTGCCCTACATCCCAACAAATGTCTGTCGAGAAATTTTGTTATTCAAAACGTAACACATGAGATAGGGTCTCGTATTAGATCTCTTGCAAATCCTATTGAATCTAACCACCTGTGTGTCGCAACCAAATTTCGGTGAACCACCTAGAGTTTGGCTAATGGATTATTAAACCTAAATTTAGCTCAGGCTCTCCCAAGCCCATACCAATTCGTGACTTGGTTCAAGTATTTAGCATGCAAGTGATTTTTCAATTAGGAGTTGCCACTAATATATTTTTGGTGGGTCGATTAGAAACCCAAGTAAAGTAACAAGAGATTTACTTTACTCCTACGAACCAGAGATTTATGAATTCGGGAACTTAATTACGCTAGATTTCTCTAATGCCCTTTCAGTACCTTTTTCTTTTGTTCTGAAAAAAATGTTTTGCAAGCAGCTTGAATTGATTTTAATTTATTTCCATAACATGTGAGGTTATCATGCGGGTGCGCAAATCACCAATTTAACATCCATATAAAACAGTAAATAAATTGCAGGATTTACCTCATAGCATTGGAAGCATTTGCATTGTTAGATTAAAATTCACGTCGACAGTCTTAGATATGATTTCTAATTAATACGCAATGACTTTTTTTGTTTTCACTGCTTTATGCAATGCATGCTACTAATCTAACATAATATGATATGACATGGCAATATGACCTACCTATATGACATAAGTGAAATATTTTGTGTTTTCTTAATGAGCATGCAATCTTTCCTAGAGAATGAAATCAATTTTTTTTTGGTATTCTCCATGAAATTCGAAATTAGAAAATTGCGAAAATAATCTATCCAAATTAAGATATCATCCAACTCACATTAAGGATTAGGTTAGGCCAAACCCTAATTTAAACTTGAATGTTATCTTAACTTGTTAATCCTTAACCTAAGATGCAATCTATCTATGAATATCTAAACTTATAAATATTATCTAGAACTAAATTACATGCAATTTTATCCTAATATGCAATGATGTGCAAAGAGTGCCCTAGCTTTAGTTTTTTTTTTATTTTATAAAATTCGAAATTAAAATTGTCAAATAATTAAACGTGCAACCTAAAAAAACTAGCATCCTAAGTTGATGTTTTTTTTTTTGGATTTTTATTTTTAAAAATTCGGAATAAATTTCCTATGCAAAATGACTCTAAAACAAGAAATATTCTAAGATGAACCTAATCCTAACTCAAATATTTTTTTTTCTTTTAAGAAAACAAAATCGATTTAAACAACATGACAACAAATCGGGCTAGATAAGATCGATATCCATAAATTGACGAATCATATCCCACGCATGGGATCGGATTGGTCAATTTTAAACTAAACCGCGAATTGAATCTTGAGCGGGAGATTGGATTAACGATTTTTCCTGCAATTGCGAATTAGATTTCAGGCGCAAAAATCGGACTGTCAATTGTATGCACTTTGTGAAATTAGGGATTAATCTGTAATTTAAAATGCTATTCGAGATTATAGATATGATAGCATATCGGAAATTTCAATCACGTGCATCAACGAATATTTCAAATAAGGAAACGGAATTTTCGGAAATCAAAATAGATAAGATTTTCACTTAATTTCGTATATTGGCTTCCGAATTCCGATCCTCAAACGGCTCGACGTGGTAGTGCTAAGCCCGGTGGCTCGTGGTGGCGATTCACTACAGACGGTGGGTAACTTGAAGCTGGTCGTCGATGGCGATCGTGCCAATGGACCTACAAAAAAGAAACTTTGCGGGGATCGCTCGGTTCAAGGCAGGGCACGGCGGCAACTCATGGACTGCGGAACAAGAGGGAGGGTTTGACACGGTGGCGTCGCAACCTAGATGGATGGCACTCCTCGTGCGTGAAACGGATCAAAGCAGCAACGGATAGTCAGGGGATTAAGGTCAACTCTACGTTGGCATGCACGTGGGAGGACCGGGCGAGACAAGGGAGCACCACCGAGCAGATCGTCGTGAATCTTTGGCTTTCTTTCCTCCTTTCTTTTGCTGCGGATCTCTCTAATTGCGAGGCCCCAAGAGAGCCAGAAGAACCCACGATTTTCAAAGAGCGAACACCCCCTCCTTTGTCTTCTTCTGGCCACCCTTCTCTCTTTCTTCCTTGACCGCTTTTTCTCTCTGTATCTCTCTATGTGCGCTTTGGATCGCTCGGTTCAAGGCAGGGCACGGCGGCAACTCATGGACTGCGGAACAAGAGGGAGGGTTTGACACGGTGGCGTCGCAACCTAGATGGATGGCACTCCTCGTGCGTGAAACGGATCAAAGCAGCAACGGATAGTCAGGGGATTAAGGTCAACTCTACGTTGGCATGCACGTGGGAGGACCGGGCGAGACAAGGGAGCACCACCGAGCAGATCGTCGTGAATCTTTGGCTTTCTTTCCTCCTTTCTTTTGCTGCGGATCTCTCTAATTGCGAGGCCCCAAGAGAGCCAGAAGAACCCACGATTTTCAAAGAGCGAACACCCCCTCCTTTGTCTTCTCCTGGCCACCCTTCTCTCTTTCTTCCTTGACCGCTTTTTCTCTCTGTATCTCTCTATGTGCGCTTTGGAATTGTGGCTTTTTTTACTCAATGTGACCGCCCCTTTTATATAGGCAGGTGATGGGATGAAACAAACGATATTCCTTCAATATTTTTTGCTTGAGTATATTCTGTTCCTTGGCTCCGTATTACTTTCCAAAAACATATATTCATTCGACCCATATCCCCAATTTAATGAGATGTCTTTCTCTTGATATTTCACCATAAATTTTTCGATCCCCTGCGAAATATATCATTCAATATATATATATATCGCATGAATATAAGGAAGATTTACCAAATATATGAATATTTTCCGAAAATATCAAATCGTGAATCCTTTTAAGTGAATTTTCGGTGATTAGAGAATACCGTGCTTGAGCCAATTTCCTCTCTCCATGGGCTTAGTCCAATTCATTACATTAAAGCTCAGAACCAACTCATCCGTTGAAAGTCCAATGTAGATGCTATAATAATAAATAAATGCACCTAAAATTATATGCTATGCAATTAATTAATATTTTTGCTTAGAGTTTAAAAATTAATCCCTAATTTTTAAATGCGATAAATAACTAACTGGGTCGCCAAAATTTAGGTGTCAACACCGTGTTAACTTTTTTCTTGTTTAGCATGTGCCGAATTAGACATAGAATTTCCTACATGCAAGGGTGGGGGCCACGACGACATGACTCTAATTTTTTTTTTGTCCATATTTTTTCAAATCTAATTTTTGTAAAGTGTGATTTTTCAAACATCTTTTTAAATAAAATTGTTTCTCAATGCACTTTTATATTATGAATTCACCGGACACTACTTACATTTCGAAAAATCCCTTTAACCTAAAGGTTTTTTATGCTGTTTTTTTCCTCAAAAACTTTCCTTAAAAGAAACTGAACCCGCCCTACATCCCAACGAATGTCCGTTGAGAAATTTTGTTACTCAAAACGTAATACATGAGATAGAATCTCGCATTGGATCTCGTGCGAATCCTACTAAATCTAATCATTCGTGTTAACTTTTTTCGTGTTCAGCACATGTGCCAGATTGGACATAGAATTTCTTGCATGCAGAGGTGGGGCCCACAATGACACAACCCTAATTTTTTTTGTCCACATTTTGACAAATCTGATTCTTGCAAAGTGTGATTTTTCAAACATCATTTTAAATAACCACTAGAGTTTACCCTAATAGCCATCCTTCCAATATGGAAGGGAGAGGTGGGGGTTTAAATCTCCACATTCTCAGGGGGTTGGGGTGGGGACGATTTAGTACATTCTCAGGGGGTTAAGGTGGGGACGATTTAGTTTTAAGTGTGGGTTTCGACTCTCACGCCCTGCAAAGAGGCAAGACAAAAGTTTGGGAGTGAGAGTTAGAGTATGAGTAAAGTAGGAATGACAAAAAAAAAATCATTTACAATTAAAATTATTTCTCAATGCACTTTATATTAAGAATTCACTAGACATTACTTACGTTTTGAAAAATCCTTTTAACTTAAAGGTCTTTTACACTTTTTTTTTCTCAAAAACTTTTCTTAAAAGAAATCGAACCAACCCTACATCCCAACGAATGTTCATTGAGAAATTTTGTTACTCAAAATGTAATACATGAGATAGGGTCTTGCATTGGATCTCGTGTGAATCCTATTGAATCTAACCATTTGTGTTAACTTTTTTCTTGTTTAGCATGCAAGGGTGGTGGCCACGACAGCATGACTCTAATTTTTTTTGTCCATATTTTTTCAAATCTAATTTTTGCAAAATGTGATTTTCAAACATCTTTTTAAATAATATTATTTCTCAATGCATTTATATATTATGAATTCACCAGACACTACTTATATTTCGAAAAATCCCTTTAACCTAAAGGCATTTTACGCTTTTTTTTTCCTAAAAAACTTTCCTCAAAAGAACCTGAAATATTAGAAGCACCTGTTTCTCTTGTTGCAACTCCATCTTCTTCAACCCCTTCAGATTTTCGTGTTTCCGATGCTTCTAAGATAGACTAAGATAGACTAAGATAGACTATCTCTATGAAGTCTCTCTTAGCAATGAAACCAAGATCTCTGAAACCCAACTTCCTCTCATGAACCTCTATTCCGCTTTTGCTAAACCCATTTCTTCATTTTCTCCCATCCGTTCCATTTGACAACTCATTCGCCAAACTCCGAAAGAAGTAAAAGAGTATGTTTAATCCTCCAAATTCGACCAACATCCCATTCCTGCTACTGAAAAGGAGTACTTTGTTACTCTCCAAATTCCTCCAGAATTTCCTAGACAATGGACTCAGCAAGGATATTCTCATGTCCATTATGGTGCTGTTCATCTTGCTCTTACTTTCATGGTCGTAAAGGCTTGCCAGTTGTGGCAAGAATTGCGTTGTTGGATACCAAGTTCCTAGAATACCAGCATACTTGCATTAATACTATCCAAACCACTTTGAATGCTGGAACAGTTTTTGTAACTCTGTATCCAAACTTTAACATTGCTCTTTCAAATTCCCAGTTACTCTCATTTCCAAAAGTCCAAGTTTAGCTTACTAGAGCTCTTCAAACTGCCGACTCAGTAGCGGCAACACTGCACTACCAAATGGTTTATCGAATACAAAACCATGATTTCGATTTGAATTTCCACAATGGAAATGAAGATGCTTTATTCATTTCCATGCAGAATGATCAAGCATCCTGCATTCATGTTCCCAGACAGATCCCGAAGGAAAAGTTGGCCAAGCTCCTTCTAGAGACTTGGATCACCAACTATGAAAAGCATTAGAACAACAAGCTTTTCCAGTCCTCAGACTCTGAATTCGTCAGAAAGAAAGATGGAACTATTTCCATCAAATTTGGCAAGGAAAATGAAGAAAATCCTTCTATCTTCTAGACTCTCTTTATGATTGAACCATGTGTTCCCGAATCAATTTTTGAGCCAGATCCAAAAAAGCTTGTTAAATACTTCAAAAGTGATGGACATCTTATTCATTACTACAAGGACCATTATGGTCATTGTTTTTGGGATCCTTTTCGTCAGTATTCTTATTGCACAAATTCCCCCAATGAGGTAGATCCATTTGCAAAACCTCCACCTCGACGAAAGCACAAAAGGCCAAAGGACCTTGTGTACCAAAGGTACTTGAACGGAGATCCCTCTGTTGATACTCTTGGTGAATGTGATAAATTCCAGTTTATGATTTCTTATGCACCAACTCCACCATTAGAGTTTACTGCTTCCCCCTCAGTTTCACCAATTCCACCACCATCACCTCCTTCATCTCCCCCTCAGAAAAAACCAGCTCTCTCTCCGTTTTATAAACCAATTCAAAAGTGGGCGAAGAAACATTTCTACCCACTTGAGGCACTAGGGGAAATACCACCCACTTCTTCCATCACTATGTTCCATGAAACAGACTTTCCTTCTCTTGTTCGGAAAATTTCTAAACTCTCGTTCCTTGCTCCAAAAGAATTCATTAACCCACAAGGCAGATATATGCATGTTCCCAAGATACCTGCCCCCACTGATGTTGATGAATATGGAAGACAGAAAAGGACTCCTATTGCTGAAGCTATCCTAAATTGGCAATCGGAGACTCTTTTAGCACATAACAATGCGTTCAAAGCAATTGATTCCAAGATTGGGAATGTGCAACAAGATCTTCGAGATATGATGAAACCACCCAAAAAAATGCTTTCAGATTTCCAAAAGAGGCTTCATGCCTTGGAATCTGGACAACACTTAGGGTATCGTTATCTTGAAAGTCCTAAGGCGGAAATAGAAAAGCTCAAAGGGCAAATCCAAATCCTTGAAGAAGGAAGACTCAATCCATTCTCGACTACCTTGAGGACAGAGCATCCTCCTCTTCCACCAACTCAAAATACGTCTATCTTTGCTGCCATCACAGACATTCCTGTTAGACAAGACAAGACAGATGTGGCTGAAATGTGAAATTGCCTCAAAGAACTGGATTGAATAAGGAAAAAAAAGGGAAAAGAGAAGATGCCTAAGGAATCCTCGCTTGTTATAAGGGAAAAGCCAGATCAAATGATGCTGTCAAATCCGTTAGAATCTTTTCTAAAGGATTTGGGTAATCAAGAACCACACCTCGACCTTATTACTCAACAACCTGATCCTGTCATCCCGACATATCAGATCTTATTCCCAGTAGAACCAGCTTTTCCAAACATCTTTGATACTGAATCAGACTCGGTATCCCTTTCGTCCTCATCATCCTTCTCAATTCCTACCATTGATTCATTTCCTATTGCACCAGTAACTTCATCAATATTCATGGCTGATCCACCGGACTAGGATATGGAATCAAACCCCTCTGAACCAGAGGTAGTTCAGCCAAATAATTCCTCCCAGCTTGTGTCTATTGCATCAAAATAGTTCTTTACCATTGATGATATTCCTTATTATAAATGGCCATAAAGACTTGAGGAATTCCATACTTGGCTAAATACCCAAGCTCTTATCAATCAGGACAAGTATGATGTCCTTTTTGGTTTTGTTACAAGGTTTACAGGCAACCTCAAGCTTTGGTGGAAATCAGTGATGGAACAAGACCAACTTCATTTCTTACTCTCACTCGATTTTGGTCATGCCATTACCCTCCTATAACATTTCTTTGTGGGGAAACATGTTGATCTCCAAGAGCTTAAAATGAGAGAATTTTTTGAAAGAAGATGTTGCTCTCTCCAGAAAAAACATCTTGATAAGCATTATCGAGAAATGCTTAAACTCTTTTATGGTATTGGTGCTGATCCAAACCTAAAGCATGTTTTCCTGACTTTCATCCCCAAAGAATTATCCCAACAGGTAGAGAGAACTTTTCTCACCAAACAAAGGAGATTCAGGATTTTCCAGTTAGGAAAAATCCAACAAGAAATCCATTTGTGTCTTGAAGAATTATGTATCAAACGCCAAATGATCCAAACTTATGTCTACGACAACAGAGAACTTGATAGAGCCTATTCTCGCCAGAAGCTAAATATCAAATGTTCCAAACAAGATTGTGATGGGTCTTATGGAAAATCTTCTAGAAAAAAGAAGCACTTCAAAAAGCTCTGGATAAAAAAATCCAAGCATGGCTCTAAGAACTTCCGGAGAAAGAAGAAATGGTGATATTTTTGCAAAAGGAAGGATCAATCAGGCCACAAGAAATCAAACCGATGCTTCATCTACAATTAAAAAGGACATTTTGCCAAAAATTGCCCCCAAGCAAAAAAAAGGTCAGAACTATTTGATACATCATATAGAGAATGAAACTGGTATTTCTCTTGAAAATGATGATATCGAATCTTTATTTTCTGCGGATGAAGAACCATCAAAACAAACTATTTGTGTCATTCCTTGTTATCAAACTCCTAGTGAGACAGACTCAGACTCAGATTCTAAAGACATTTTTCATTTACCTCTCACTTCTTTGGAACAAGATCCTGATATATTTTCCAGTCAAACTCATTGTCCTCATTTTCCAATAAAAATCTTCACTTCTAAATTTGTCAAGCCAATCATTGTCATTGCTCTCATAGATACTGGTACAAGTTCTTCGATCTTAGACACTAAAGTTCTCCCTGAAGAATATTGGATTTCTTGTGTTCGATACTTCAACTCTGCTACATGAGATACTTTTTCTATAAATGTGAGAACTATTCCGATAACTGTCCAGTTTTTCCCACAGTGTTCCATAACCACAAAAATCTTTGGTTCCAGTTTTCCCAACAAAGATTTGATCATTAGCTGGAACATCATGACTCAAATTTCTCAATTTCGCATCATTCTTGGAAAATGTCTTAAGTATAAGGACTAATTTTCTGAATTCATCAATATCCAAAGACTTTTTTTCATTCAGATGAGTTTGTTAGATCCGATCATGCAAAAGTTGTTGGAATCATGTTCGGAATCTCATTCTGAATTTGCTCAGAAATGTTCCCATCATTTATGGAAGAATCCAAAGTTCTTTGTTCGCCTTCTTTTCAGGAAGAATGAAGATGTCAATACAATCAAAGCAAGTCACATGGGAATGAATCTAGAACACCTGGTTTTGGCTCAAAGAAAATACTCAAAACTATTGCAGCAAGGTCTTATTGAAACTTCCAATTCTCAATGGGCTTGTGAAGCTTTCTATATCAATAAGCGTGCTGAGAAAAACAGAGGAAAAATGAGATTGGTAATCAATTATCAGCATCTTAACCTTTTTCTCCAAGATGACAAATTCCCTTTACCCTCCAGAAACTCCCTTTTTGCTGGACTATCCAGGGCCTATATCTACTCCAAATTTGATCTTAAAACCGGATTTTGGCAATTGGGCATTCATCCTGAAAACAGACCCAAGACAGGGTTCTGTATCCCAAATCAACATTTCCAATGGAAAGTTCTTCCTTTTGGCTTAAAAGTTGCACCATCCCTCTTTTAAAAGGTTATGTGTCGAATTTTTCAACCAATCCTATCAAGTGCAGCATTATACATAGACGATGTTCTGCTCTACAGCCCTAATGAGCAGTCACACTGCCAACTCCTTGAACAGTTCGCCAATATTGTGAAAAGGCATGGAATTATGCTTTCTCAAAGAAAGATGAATATTGCCTAGACAGAAATTGAATTTCTTGGTATGCACCTCAACAAATGTACATATTATCCACGGCCACATATTGCTCATGAATTGCTGAAATTCTCTGAAGAAAATTTCACAACAAAGTAAGTTCAACAATTTCTTGGGATAATTATTTATCTTAGAGACTTCGTCCCAAGCCTTGCAAAACTGCTGATTCCTTTGCAGACAATGTTGAAGAAAAATCCCCCCACCTTGGGGAAAATCTCAAACTAAAGTAGTTGCTGAACTTAAGAAAATTATGCAGACTCTTCCTCCATTACAAATCCCATCAACAGGGAAGAGAATTCTCCAGACTGATGTCAGTGATGAATACTAGGTAGCCATCTTGCTTGATGAAATTGATGGTAAGAGACTTGTGTGCCTATAAAAGTGGAAAATTTTCCCAAGTTGAAATGTAATATCATTCCACTTACAAAGAAATTTTGGCGGTGAAAAATGGAATACAAAAGTTTAAATTTCATCTCATCGGCCATCACTTCCTAATAGAATTAGACATGGCATCTTTCCCTTAAATGACCAAGTTTAAACAGAAGCAAATTCCAAATTCTCAACTGCTTCGATGGGCTGAATGGTTTTCAAAATACTCTTTTGAAACTAAACACATTGCGGGAAAAAAAAATGTGCTTGCTGACTTCTTGTCAAGACCAAAAGTACCAGCAAAAATCAACATGTATATCATGAGGCATGCTTTCCATACTTTTCATCACAATGAGAAGTACAAGATTGAAAAGATAAAAGACTGGCCAAGCTAGCGATACCCCCAGGAGGTTATCGAACAAATCTAGAAAGACAATCTCACTGAAAATCTGGAAAAACTCATGTAACAATGCCACACAGATCTGTTCAGACTTAATGGAGATTCGATTCTTTATCCTTTTGGATTAAATGTAAACTATCCGTTCATACATCCTCTTATCTGGAAAGAAGATGATTTTCTTGACCAACTTCGATGATTATTATGGTACTTGACCAATAAGTACTTAATAGCTATTGAGATTCCAATCAGAAAATTCACTGCCAACCTTACCAGGATATTTGGACTCGGCAAAGGAAACATTGAGAATGAAAGTGACAAAAATCTCTTGGATTTCCTTAATTGGTTTTATCCTCAAACTCACTGGAAATGGCTCTTGCAGAAAGAACTGAGAACCACACAACCAAATCCTGAGGTCTATACTATTTTGTTTTTTCGACAACCATTGGCTTTTCTCACAAATAATAACAACATTATCAATGCCCCCTTGAGTATAGGAACCTCATCCTACAAACCTATTACACATAATGCAGAAGCCCGAATTCACAAATCTTATCCAGGCCCTGTTGGTTACTGCGAGCACCAGTACCGAGAACTTCAAAGAATCTTATGCCAAGAAAATAAAACCATTCCTGAATATGCATGAAATTATAATGTACCCATTGCATATGATCATTATAGCCTAGCACTAGAAGCCAAAGAAGCACTCGAGGAATTCAGACAAGTTGCATCATCACAGGAGCATGAAATGGCAGACACGGATGACATTGCACAGTCCTCTCAAGACCCCTCTGCTAAATGGGGAGGTCATATTTTCCAAGACCCTTATGATCAAGGACCTTTATCCTTATCTCAAAGCATGGACGCATCTTACTATGCTCAACCATCTAATTGGCCTCAGCTAAGCATTCCTGCCGACACTATAGGTTTCTCCCATAATCAAGTGGAAGCATCCTCATCATATCAGCTGAACCAGATTCTCTCACTAGATAACCTTGAAGGACTTGAGCAGAAATATAAAGAACAGCTTGTAGCAAGTCATAGTTCAGACGACTCAGACTACGACTACAATGCTCGTGATGGACAAGATCGTTGATCGTACAAAACCATTATCCGTACAAGAGTACTGTAACAAGTTACTGTTTACTTTTACTATAGCAGTAGGCTAGGGAAATCACTGTTTACTGTCACTGTTCATACCGTGCGAATAATTCCCTTTCGGCACCTTTGTTTGTTTCAAGACCCGTGAGCTTGGTCCTTGTTTGTGTGTGACATCTTATTGCCTATAAAAGGTGAGGATGATGTAATGTGTTGGGTAGAGTCCCTTGAGTAAAGTGAGTATTTTGTTAAAACTCTCTATAGCTTTCTAAACTCCTTGAGAAATGCAGCTCGGATAGTTAAAAATGTTACCATCCTGGTTCTATATGGGTGTCTCTAGGCTCTGAACTAAAGGGCAGAGTGGTTTTATGCTAAAAGGCTATCCTCGAAGGGCTTGAATGGGAGGTTCGCCCACTGTGGGAAGGCATACCTGCAGAAAATTGACTCCGTCCTCCCTGGTTCTAAGTCTAGGTCCATTCAATGTTCCCAACGAATGTCCGTTGAGAAATTGTATCTCAATGCACTTTATATTATGAATTCACTAGACATCACTTACATTTTGAAAAATCCTTTTAACCTAAAGGTCTTTTACGCTTTTTATTTCTCAAAAAACTTTTCTTAAAAGAAACTAAACCCACCCTACATCCCAACGATTGTTTGTTGAGAAATCTTATTCTTAAAATAATGCTTGGTTAGATTTTCGATTATCTTTACCAGAGTTAGCACTCAAGTGTCCAATTTTAAAAGAAATGGCATTTAAATATACATTTGGAAAGTTTTGGCACTTTTGGCACTCGTGGTGTAAATCTTCCCAAATTAATGTGTTCTTTTGAAGAATTGTTAATATCACAAAAAATCTCAAACAGGTACACATGTGATAAATTTATCTCAAATTAATTTTTTGACTATAAAAAACCCTAGACTTGTACATTTGTAACAAATTCACCCTTTATTAATTTCCATTAATTTGGATTAATATGACGAAAAATCATAAACTATTACACTTATGATATACATAAAGTAAAATCCCAAATTAATACATCTATTAGTTGTCACCTATTGTCCAACTCAATAAATTGAGAGTAAAATTTAACGAAAACTAATGGAGAATAAATTTGTCACGAATGTACTAGTTTTAAGGTTTTTGTTGTATTAAACCAACCCTTTAAAGAATTGTTGTTGATCAATCTTTCTTTGCATTAATTAACCATTCGGAAAGGGTCGCACTTTTTCCACTCCTCTTTTAGCTTAAACACTCCAATTTTATTTTATTTTTTTTAATTTTGACCATACCATTTATTGTGGGGCTCATCAATTCTCTTACAATTTTATAAAAGTGATCGTTCTTTTTTATCATTTGGTCAATGCTTTTTATTAAATAAGCTTTTTTTCCTTACGGGTCCCACTTTCCTTCTTCTTGTCTTCTTCTTCTTCTTCTTTTTCTTCTTCTTGGTAAAGGGTAAGAATATATAGCTTGAATCAACAATTACAAAAGATCCGGCACCACAAAACTTGCACTCAACAAGACAACAGGACAGTTGGAGTGAGTGGAAGAGAGCCGAATGCAAAAAAGGACCGCAAGAGCGGGCCTGAGGAAAAGGAAAGCAGTGGGAGGCCACAGAAAGCCAGATGAACCACAATCTACGCCCGCATCCACCAATGACAAAAATGAAAAGCCATCAAGGAAGCACCCACGTGGAGGAAGAGTATCCAAACAGCAACCACTAAGCTAGGGCCCTGCCGAAGTAGAAGACTCCCCAACTGAAAAAATGATCGGATCAATACCTCAACTACGCTGCAATCTCCATTTTCTATAAGTATCATCCACACTCCTAAAGGTGGTGGCCTTGTCTCTGACGACCTTGATGAGTTGATTCTTCATCGCTGGAATGGATAAGCACTGCTCTCTAAAGAGGATGCCATTCCTGTGCTTCCAAATGAAATAACAAAGAGCACCAAAAGAGAAGCGAGCAATGCACTTGTAAAAGTCTTTGCCCGCAAGGAAGGAGACGGCCTAGTTAAAGTTCTCGACCCACGAACTGTTCCGCCACGGAAGATTGCATCTGGAAGCCCAAAAGAAGGTGATGCTAGCAGAGATGTGGCATAAAAAAAATAGGTGGTCTATGAAATCCGGCACCTCATTGCAGAAAGGACACAAGGCATTATCTATCCTACCATAAGATAATAATAGAGCTTGGGTAGGAAGCCTGCGTTTGGCAATAAACCAAAGGTTTAGTTGGTACCTTGGAGTGATCGAGTTGTTCCATATGAACGTGTGCTAGGAGACCCGAGTCTTCCTCCTCCTAGTCAAATCCCAAGCCGAGGCCACCGTGAACACGTGGAATGTGTTTCCCTTCCAACCAAAATGATCGGATAGATGAGAAAGGGTGGGAAGGGGTTTTGCCCAAAAGTCTAAGACCAACTTGGTCAAATCTCCATGGTCGGTGAATAGATTCGCCACCGTCACCTGCCTAGATAGGCTAGATGTATATATGGCTGAGTCCGGAAAATACAAGTTCAGAAGACCCTTGGGGTGCCAGTTATCAAACTAGAGGGACAGCAAGCAACCATCCCCGATTCTTCAATAGAAGGAGCTTCGAAACTCAGTCCTGAGTTGGAGGATTTTCTTCCAAGCCCACAACAACAAGTTGACTTTTTGATTCGACCTTTTTAAGAAGGTCGAGTGAATCCATTTGCACCATAAAGATTCATTATCGGCAAACAGAATCCAGATATGTTTTAATATGGCAGCCTTATTATACTCCTGAAGCCTACGGATGCCAAGGCCCCCCTCTTCTTTTGGGCAACACACGTCCTCCTAGGACACCTTTACACCCGATCTTCCCAACTCTAGGCCTTTCCATAGGAATTGTCTAAGAATTTTTTTCGATTTGATCCAAGACCATTGCAGGTAAAATAAATACACTAGCCCAGTATGCTTGGATGGCATGAAGGACTAACCTGATCAATTGTAGCCGACCGACAAAGGATAGGAAGCGATAAGTCCAAGATTGTACCCTCGTTGTGATGTGGTTGACTAACACGCAGCAATTCGCCTTACTGATCCTGGAAGTGATGATGGGAACTCCGAGATAGCGAGCTGGTAGGCTTCCTTCGTGGAAACCAAGGGTAATGAGGATTTGGTTCCTTAAGGAAGGTGATCCTCCTGCAAGGAAGACCTCACTTTTATTTATGTTTGGAACCAAGCCAAACCAATCCGAAAAGATTTGGAGGCCTTCCTTGAAGAGCTTCACCGAAGGCAAGTTGGCTTCACAGAACAGGAAAACGTCATCCACAAAGAATAAGTGTGAAAGGCCGGTCGCTTTGCATCTCCAGAAATATTTGAACTCTGGCAACGAAGAGCAAGTAGTGAGAATACCAGAAAGTACCTCAATGACTAATGTAAACAGGTAGGGAGAAAGGGGGTCCCCCTGACGAAGCCCACGACTACTGGCAAAAAATCCATGCAACTCCCCATTCAAAGTTATGGAAAATTTAGGGGTCCTCACACAAGTCATGATGAGCCGGGTAAAGTGATCGGGGAATCCAAAGGCTTGAAGGACAACCTCAATGAAGTTCCAATCGATTGTGTCATAGGCTTTCCTGAAGTCCACCTTGATTGCACACTTGGGTGAGTAAGGCTAGATGTGAAAACTAGAAAAGAGTTCCAGCGCCAGAAGGATATTATCCCCAATTCGCCGACCTTTAACAAATGCACTCTGGGAAGGCCTAATGATATTCAGTAGCACTGCCGTAATCCGATTGGCCATAACTTTAGTAATGCACTTGTAAATGATATTACAACAGAAGATTGGTCTGTAGTCATCCACAGAAATCGCATTCGGGCTTTTTGGTACCAGGACCAAAATGGTGTTGTTGATCTCTTTTTAAGAGCCTACCCAAGATGAAGAAATCATTCATTGCCAATACAACCAACTGACCCACCGTCTCCTAGTTATGCTTAAAGAATTCAACTGTGAAACCATAAGGTCCAGGAGATTTACCTCTAGCTAGAGAAAAGAGAGTATCACGGATCTCTGAGTCAGAAACAGGCCGATCAAGGAAGCTAATCTGTTCAGCATTGATGAGAAACTAAATAGTCTCCCTAATATCCCCAACCGAGGGTCTTCCTTGTATAATCCACGGTGAAAAAAGATCCTAGTAATGCCTAACAAAATACTGGTGAATGAGCTCTGGTTCAGTGATTTGGATACCCGACGCATCCATAACCGAAAGAATTATATTCCTTATCTGCCTTTTGTTGACATAATGATGATAGAATCTAGTGTTGCAATCTCCCTCTTTTAGCCATTTAACTCGAGACTTTTGCCTGAAAAAGGATTCTTCTTTAGAGCGCAAGTCTAAGAATGTATGCCTCTGATACTTTTCCAAATCTACAAGGGCAACAGAGTTCGGGTCTTCTTGAAGGTCAAGCTGAGTGATCTAGAGTGTAGCCCTCACTTCAGAAGTCCTGATGGAGATGTTGGAAAAGGATTCGTTGTTGAGAGTCTTGAGACGAGCTTTGAGGGCCTTGAGCTTGCACACCAGTCTAAACATGAGCACTCCCTCATTCGGCATTTCCCAAACTTGGTTGACAATTGGAATAAAATCAGGATGATCAATTTAAAAGTCAAAGAATTTGAAAGGCTTCCTTCAATGAACCGGGTTTAAAACTTTGACTACCATAGAGGAATGGTCAGAGATACCTGGTGCAAGGAAGGAAGCTTCCGAGAAGGAAAATACCTGGCACCACTTGGAATTGACTTGGACTCTGTCAATCTTCCTTGCCTTCCGCAAAGGATCAGAAGAAGTAGTCCAGGTAAAATGACATCCAACATACCGCAAATCATCTAACTCAGCCATAGATAAGCACTATCTAAATTCATTGAAGCAAGGTATCCAGTTGTCTGTACCCCCAAGTCTATCAGTCGGGTCTCTAATAGCGTTGAAATCACATGTGGCTAGCCAAGGCAAATCTTGTAGAGCTACACTTTTCAAGATAAGGTCTTCCAAGAGTGGTCTCATGGATGTGAAAGAGTGATGGCCATAGACAACCGATACACAACAAACCATATCTGAAGAGAGCATCTTAAGATTCCCATGGATCTACAGAAAACACTTCAAAGCTAACAACCGAAGGGTTCCAGCCAATCCAAATCCTCTCTCTGGGAGCACAGCTATAATTCGAAATCTAACTCCAATCCCTTATCAGACTATAAGAGATAGAAGAGAACATGGCTTCCGGTACTTTAGTCTCCAGAAGGCCAATGCAGCAAAGTCTATTTGAGGAAACCAAACTATGGACCTCGGCTTGTCTAGTAGGGTCAACAAGACCCCTAATATTCCAAATACATATGTACATTGATAATATATACAAGTTGAAGGACTAGAAACGGTTACCTCAGCTTCGGAGGTTTCCGGCGAGATGTAGCCGGAACCACAGGAGTCATGGCAAGTGGTGGATCAGGGAGTAGAGTTAGCAGCTTGTCCTGCATCGTCACCAATCTTCTGGAGGCTGCCCTTGGGGACATACCAGGGGTGAGCAAATCCTCATTCTCATAACTAGACTGGCTAGACGAGACATCCGATTCGGCTCCTTTATCTTGCGGTTCCGAAAGCCTAAAGTTAGTCGGTTCAGGGCTGGACATAGATAGAACCTCCTTTGAAGGAGTGATCATTCCCTTCATCGACTTGTTTGAAGAGATGGGAGGTTCGGGTTTCCCCGAAGCTGAAGACTCCGCTGCTTGGTGGATGCCCTCATCACCGGAGCTATTATGGCGGAAAGCGGGACCTTTCTTGGGAGCAATAGCCTTCTTTTTCTTTCCTTTTACTTGTTTTCAGGTTTGGTGAGGCGCCAATTCCACTTCGGCTTCAACCGGTGTTTCAAGGGCCTGCTCCGTCTCATGCTACTGTTCTTTAGGTTCCTCAGCCGGGATAGGGACCATTGGGAGATGGACGTGAAGCTAGATAGGGGCTGTTGAGGCAAGGATGTAAGGGGTCGTCTAGGCAGGGAAGTGAGACGGTCTAGCCACCGTCAATGGAGGAGCGTTATGGCCCCGCTGCACGGCTCTATCAACTCTGGAATTTGGTGGGGGGCATTGCAATTGTGACTGAAGCAACCACATCTTTCGCACTCCACCGGTCTCCACTCATACTCGATAGCTATCAAGCAAACGATTCCCTCCAAAACCACATCTATGGAGTTGCTCCTAGGTTGTCCCGCATGGAGCTCCACACATACCCTTGCAAAAGAGATCATCTTTCTTTGTTCCGTTCGCTCATCCACATACATTGGTTCCCCACGACACTTGCTATAGCACTAATGGAATGTGCCGACCAAAGTTCGAAGGGTAAGTTCTTCAACTTAATCCATATGGGGATGGAGTCTTGTTTTTCCTTCTTTAGCTCGATGAAGGGCCTCCATTGCTTCAAGATAAGGGGCAACATTGCAACCGTAAGAGGACCATCTTCAAGGATTTTCCTCTGGAATGTAGGATCCATAATGTGGAAATAGTAGAATCCTAGGTCATCCGCCAAAACTTCAACAAGTTTGGGGCCCCAAGCATGCTTCAATGATTCCTCTGTAAGTTTGTAAGGCAGCCTTCTCCCTATATAATAGCCAACAAGATACTCGTTTCGCACGAAGTCCGAAACCTCCATAGCCTGAGATGAATGATCGGCTTGTTATCCACAAAAGTAGGTGGGACATAGGATAGATCATATCATTTTGCCGCAAGGCGAGCCACACTCGCCCACGAACGAGCAGGGGTTGCCTTTGGATCACCTGGTCACTGAGCAAGCGGCTGTGACCTCTTGGAAGAGGACCGACCACGACTACGGCCTCTCGAGCGGCTCGGTCGGGTTGGGGGCATCAGCGCCCTTTCTGCTTGACAACCGGACCAGCAGGAGCTGGTGTGCTACCATTAACACAGGAGGTGGGACTTCATTCCCTAGAGGTACCAACCGGTTGCTGGGTTTCTCGACCAGGGCCAGTCGCACCAGAAGAAACAGCAGCCATTTCCACAAACACCTGGTGTGCAGTTCGTATCCTACCAACGAAAATCCATTGGATGGAGGAGACTTACAAGGTCTAGCTTTAATGGCACAATGTGAGATGGTAGAAGAGATAAATCAGCACAACACCGACCCAGCAAGAAGCTTCAACCACCGCAGACTCTCGAAGTTCCGCAACAGCAAAACCCGAGAGGCTGAAATGGCTAGATCTGGACTTGTAGGTCACTTGCTGCAAAACGGTTCGGTTGGGATGGTAAGGGGTACAAGGTGACCTCACCCTCCATATTTGAGCTCAACACACCCATAGGAACTCCCTCAGCAACCGAAATACCAGATCGCAGGCCTAAACTCACGTGCGCACCTAAGGAAGGGGAGATCTCGAGTTGCAGGTTGACCCACTAGAACTCCTTTAGTGGGTATCAAGAGGGAGGTTAGAGGGACCTGTCCTCCAAATTTGAGGCCAAACTGATGGCTAGAACTCCGGGAATGCTCGAAGGAGGATTCTGGTGAATAGTGCCATATTTCGCCCGGGAGCGAGGATTTGGGTGTTTTCAAGCTTCTTGTCTTCTTCTTTTCTTCTTCTTCTTCCACAAATCTCTCTTGCATCTGTAATCCCCAAAAGAGATGCTTACTTCAACAATTTGCACTCACCTTATTCTCTGCTGGAGGTTTGGTTTTGGCAAAAGCTTGTTTTTTTCTTTTTCTTTTTTAGTTTTCTTGGTCTCAAATCATGCTTATTCCGATCACTATTGAATCTAACCACTCGTGTTAACTTTTTCCTTGTTTAGCATGTACCGAGTTGGACATTGAATTTCCTGTGAGAAGGGGTAGGGGTGACGACTACACGATCCTATTTTTTTTTTTTTTTGTCCACATTTTGACAAATCTGATTCTTGCAAAGTGTGATTTTTCAAACATCATTTTAAATTAAAATTATTTCTCAATGCACTTTATATTATGAATTCACCTGACATTACTTACGTTTCGAAAAATCCTTTTAACCTAAAGGTCTTTTACGCTTTTTTTTTTCTCAAAAACTTTCCTTAAAAGAAACCAAACCGTCCTTACATCCCAACGAACGTCCGTTGAGAAATTTTGTTACTCAAAATGTAATACATGAGATAAGGTCTCGCATTGGATCTTGTGCGAATCCTGTTGAATCTAACCACCCGCGTTAACTTTTTTCTTATTTAGCATGTGCCGAATTGGACGTGAAATTTCCTGCGTCCAAGGGTGGGGGCCACGACGACACAGCTCTAATTTTTTTTTGTCCATATTTTTTCAAATCTAATTTTTGTAAAGTGTGATTTTTCAAATATCTTTTTAAATAAAATTGTTTCTCAATGCACTTTTATATTATGAATTCACCAGACACTACTTACATTTAAAAAAATCCCTTTAACCTAAAGGTTTTTTATGTTTTTTTTTTCTCAAAAACTTTCCTTAAAAGAAACCGAACCTACCCTACATCCCAATGAATGTCCGTTGAGAAATTTTGTTACTCAAAACGTAATACATGAGGTAGGGTCTCGCATTGGATCTCGTGCGAATCCTATTGAATCTAACCACTCGTGTTAACTTTTTCCTTGTTTAGCATGTGCCGGATTGGACATTGAATTTCCTGCAAGTAGGGGCGGGGGCACATTTTGACAAATCTGATTCTTGCAAAGTGTGATTTTTCTAACACCATTTTAAATTAAAATTATTTCTCAATACACTTTATATTATGAATTCATCGGACATTACTACGTTTTGAAAAATCCTTTTAACCTAAAGGTCTTTTACTCTCTTTTTTTCTCAAAAACTTTCCTTGAAAGAAACCGAACCTGCCCTACATCCTGACGAATGTCCATTGAGAAATTTTGTTACTCAAAACGTATGAGATAGGGTCTCACATTCGATCTCGTGCGAATCCTATTGAATCTAACCATCCGTGTTAACTTTTTTCTTGTTTAGCATATGTGCCGGATTGGACATAGAATTTCTTGCGTGCAAAGGTGGGGGCCACAACAACACAACCCTTAATTTTTTTTTTTGTTCACATTTTGACAAATCTGATTTTTGCAAAGTGTGATTTTTCAAACATCATTTTAAATAGAATTGTATCTCAATGCACTTTTATATTATGAGTCCACCAAACACTAACAATTTGAAAATTCCCTTTATCCTAAAGGTCTTTTATGCTTTTTTTCTCAAAAAATTTCATTAAAAGCCAAACCAAACCCCACCCTACATCCCAACAAATGTCTGTCAAGAAATTTTGTTATGCATAACGTAATACATGAGATAGGATCTCGCATGGATCTGGTGCGAATTCTATCGAATGCAACCATCCTTGTTAACTTTTTTCTTGTTCAGCATATGTGCCGAATTGGACATGGAATTTTCTGCGTGCAAGAGGGCTCATGATGACACGACCCTAATTTCTTTTTTTCACATTTTGATGAATATGATTTTTTCAAAGTGTGATTTTTTAAACATTATTTTAAACTAAAATTATTCCTCAATGTGCTTTTAGATTACAAATTCATCGAATATTACTTACATTTCAAAAAATATTCCTTTAATCTAAAGGTCATTTATGGTATTTTTTACTCTCTAAAACTTTCCTTAAAAGTCAGACTGAGCGCAGCCCCCCCCAATGGATGTCCCTTTTTAACTTAGAAAACGTAATACATGACATGGGATCTCGCATGAACCTCGTGCGAACCCTATCGAATTCAATTATCCGTGTTCACTATTTTCTTGTTCAGCGTAAGTGTCGGGTTGGACATAGAATTTCCTTTATGCACGGGGGGCCACGACGACACGACCCGAATTTTTTTTCCTTGTCCACGTTTGTCGTATCTGCCGATGCCAATTTCCCCACCTCGGTACGGATTCATCTTTGCGCGAGCTTCTAAGACATGTCGGAGTCCTACGTTGTATCTGGCCTTCTCTGCCAGCCTGCGCCCCAATCATGACGTCCGCATGGACGATTGCCGCAAGTGGCGACAAAGGCGTCGGGGAAGAATTGATGGGGAGTGACATCATCGTCAGTGCGTCACACTCCCTTAGCTGTCCGCTTCGTACCCCCATTCTCCATGAGGCTGCTTCTGGTCCAATTTTCGTTTTCCCCACCTTCTTTTTCATTTTCAAATTTTTTTTTTTTAATTTTTTGTTTGTCTTCTCTATTGTCTCGGGACCAATTTGAATTTATTATTATCAATTTCTAATTTAATATTTATTTGAATCTTTTGAATCGTGCAATTCTTTTGGCCATCAAATTCGATACATCTTTTTCTCTGTCACTATTTTCAGCCAAAATAACGTTACAAATCACATGGACGTTATGTCATATTAATAGAACTTTGATTTTTTCTTTTATGTTATGGAAGCACAAGAAATTTTAAATAAATGTGTCATGACAAGTATAGTTTAAGATTTTTTATGACTCTTAATTTTAAAATCAAGTAAATTTGCATTTTTTTTAAATTATTTAACTTAATATTATGTTTATTTTGAATTTCTGAAGTTTCTTGGGGGGTGGCGGCTGCACACCAAATTTCCTGGAAATTAAACGGTGTAACACGTGCACTAGTTTTAGAGGCACAAGCTATGGGGATTTATGTCATTCTCCCCAGCTCACGATTCTACTGTTGAAAGTTGACCTCCCAGCCAATAAGATGAGTTCTCCAGAATGTTTATATGTTTAATCATTTATTATCCCGTAAAGCGATAGCTTTGGCACGCCGAAGAGAGAAAGGTTAATTGTATCCGACTCAAGATTCATTTTAATAATGGATTACGAAAATATGATGCCAACCATTTCATAACCTTCTAGGAAATGTGTTTAGACGCATGATTAGAAAGAGTGAATGTGTAATTATAATTTTCAAATTAGAGGCGGATGGCTCCGCTGTGCAAAGTATTTTTTCACCGATGGTGTCATTCTATATGGTAACTTTATACTAAATTCGAATGATGTTGCCATCTTGAAATATATTCTTTTTCAATTTTGAAAAATGCTTAAGACGTGATTTTAACTATGTACTCGTTAACAAGAAACACCCTCCCATTTTTATTGTGATGGGTTCAATTTCCTACTGTAATTTGTCTAAAAGAATCGTCTAGCCACTAACAAGAGAAATGACTCATGGATTAGAAACTATTTTCCGAAAATGATTTCATGAAATTTAATTTTATACTCTGAATTAGACTAATTCATTTCATTTTCTGGCGTTGCTTTGAATCCCAATGTCGTCGACGTAAGAAATATGACTGGCGTCAAATGCTGGGAGAGACAAAAGCGAAAGGAGGTGGGGGTGGGGGAAGGGTAATTTGTGTTATCTTCAAGGAACCCATCTTCAAGGATCAAAAACTATCTCACTAGAAATTGTTTGTCGGCAATCATGGACCGCCCAATCACAAATCATTAGATCTCGACCGTTCATTAGAAATTCTCGAGTTTTCATGTGTTGGTTTACAAAGACACTATCCATTAATACCATGATGAAGTGCACTTGGACATGTAACCATCTATTACGGCGGTGGCTGGCTGGAGTGGTCCGGTCTTCCCCTCACTTCACTTTCAGGTTTTCTCCCACTTGTTGAGGACTCAAGTAGGTTTTGGGCCTTTAGGGGAACAGGCAGATAGTCGTCAGAGAAGCTTCCCCTCTCAGAGCAGAAGCAGCCACCCATTTATGTACCAATATCATGAGGCCCTGTGTTTCTCTTTCCTCACTTCTTCCCACCGAGCTTCTGTTTATTTTCCTTTTAAAACCGTGCGCTGAAAAGAGGGATGTCAACCCCACTGAAGATATGTGGAAAATAAGAGGCGAGGGCGTGCGCTTGTTGCTTTCGTGCATCTTCCTCATCCTTGCCATGAATTTTCTCAGAACCTGGGCCAAAGCCCATACAGATTGGAAGTCCTGATGCTTCTCAGATGTTGCTTTGATTAAGATGTTGCTTACTTTTTGATCTTGGTGAGATTTGTGGTATATATACCCCTTCGTTGGCATTTACTTCTCGGAGTGGCCCAGATTCTCTCCGCTTGTGTGTAAGATTCTTGCATCTGGGTTCTTTTTTCTACAGCTACTGTTGCAAGAAAACCTAGAAAAGAGGTCTGTTTTATATGAGGCAAACTAAGTCTATGCTTTTACGAACAGATCTGTGTCTATACAAACTGTTTTTCTTCTTGTAGATCTCTTTTCTTTTGGAAGTATTCACAAATTCATAGATCCAGACCAGCTTGGTAGTGGTTTTATTTCAACGCCTGCTCAGTTCTTTCTTTCTTTCACTTTTTCCCCATCTCAAACCCTAACATCAAGAAAGACAGCTTCTTTCTTGAAAAAGTAATCGAGATTCAACCCATGTGGTACCTCTTTTCTGGGCAGGTATACTTCAGCCTGCCTGTTAACTTGTCCACTTAATTGGTGTCTTGGATACCAATCTCATGAAAAATCTCTCTCTCTCTCTCTCTCTCTCTCTCTATCAAAGATGTGTGATTTTTATGAGCATAGGTACTTCAAGTTAGACAAAAGCAGGTTTTAATGCACGATCCTCTCTCTTATATTTGTTCGTTCATAGGGGAAGCTGAGTGGAAGTAAATAGGCCAAGAAAGACATGGACCGAGAAGCCAGTAGCAGATTGCAATTACCTCAAGATGGTTATGAGTGGAAGAAATATGGTCAAAAATTTATCAGGAACATTGGCAAATTCAGGTAATAATCAATTACATGTCAATAATTCATGACGAACTTGACCTTTACTCTTAAAGACCAGCCTCTCAAGGCACATCATCAAGGAAGTTGATCTTCTCTGGATGATTATTGAGGTTTTTTTAGTAGAATGAGTATTGTGGGAGGTGTAGGAAAACAACCGTGATGGATTTTCCATTGGTTTTCATTGATCAGGAGCTACTACAAGTGCCAAAGGGCCGAATGCAATGCAAAGAAGAGAGCTGAATGGTCAGAGACCGAGCCAGGAGATTTACGAGTTGTGTACGAAGGGGTTCACAATCACAGCTCCTCCTTGCAAGATCAATCCGGGTCATCACAATCCGGTGCATCCAGCACGAGCGCCAACCAATATAACTTACTCAATCAAGTGTTTGGAGACAACCCACCTTCTGATTACAGGCGTTCTGGCGATTAAAAACTCAACGTCTTGAAGAATAATCTAGTTATGTTGCCATGAGGCGGTATTCTATGAAAAACCAAATTTTCCTCTTCATCTCGGATCAGCATTTAGTTTCTTTTTGGCTGAATCCTGGGTATGTTTGGGTTCTCTGCTGCTATCTCCTGATATGGAACCTGAGTTTGCCTCTTTTTCTAATCCCTCTTTGGCTCCTTTGAGTCTTGGTACCCCTACAAATGATATAATGCATGGAAGATTTCTCTCTTCAGCTACAAAAACACTGGCCCTTTCTAAAACTTCCTGAACATCTTTGGCACAACATATATGTGTAAAGTAATGCTTTCTCTAGTCTTGTGTAACTTTCCTTACTTCAAATATAATCTCGTTTTTCTTTTCTTTTTGCCGTTTCTTATGTTGACAGTATTTTTTCTAAGAGCACAAGCTACATGTACAGCTAGAAATACAAACAAAAGCAGAAATTAAGCTGGTGACCTTCAATAAACCAACTCACACATCAAAATGGTAGTCATGAGATCACAAATTTGGAAATTCATACATAGAAATCTTATGACATACTCACCAGTATAATTACATGAGAGATAATATGCTTCCTGGAAACTAATCTCCGACGAAAAAATACTTGTCAAAATCTGCTGCAACAGTAAGAGAAACAGATGGATCATCGTCTGCATTGTGCAACCTGATAACACTTGGATGTTGAATTTAGGTATGTCTAACAGTTCTAGTGATATTCCTCACCTTCTTGTGTCATTCAGAAGAAAGAAAGAGTAACCTGAAACGTCTGTCTAGAGGGCATGTGTGCCTATATGAGTTCATATATTCATCTATAAGTGGAGGACAGCCCTAGCCACAACCAGTGATGTTGAATTTAGATATCTCTAACAGTTCTAGTGATACTCCTCACCTTCTTGTGTCATTCAGAAGAAAGAAAGAGTAAACTGAAACGTCTGTCTAGAGGGCATGTGTGCCTATATGAGTTCATATATTTATTTACAAGTGGAGGGCAGCTCTAGCCACAACCAGTGGAAAGAATGTTTTGGAGGTCGGCGTGGAGAATTTGTGCATTTGGCACTTACTTTTGGAACGACTGCGTTTCATATTAACGCAATGGCTATGTTTCATATGAACGCCGAACTACATTTCATTATCACATGTGGAAATTAAATTGTTTTTCCATCGGAAAAGATAAATCAAATACTCATATATGTTTGTTGTTTAGCACTTGCTGCGTTCAGAACCATTTACTCATCTTGTAATGGAATTCAAGTTCACCTAAGTCAATTTACTCGTCGGCGTTAACCAAAAAAGAGTAGCGAAATCACTTTGGAACTTGCCTATATCAGCTTTTTAAAAACATTCCGGCAATATGGAAAGATGGTGCAATCATTGTATCTAATTTATTCGTACGAAATTATGCCATTTATGTAGTAATCGAGAAATGAAACAAATGAAAATTTTATAAAGTTTCTAAAATATGGAACTTCTTGCGCATCACGTGGTATCGATCCGAAAGTAGCGGCTTTAATACAACTCAAATTAAGGACCTTTGTTGAGCAAGACGAGGGTCTCTGCCGCTGCGCTTCTTCACCTTAACCTAACATATGTGCATCCTAACATAATGGTATATGATATGACTAACGAAAATGATCTCCATTTTACTTATGACACCCCCAAGTCCACATCAAATGACTAAGGTCTTGTCATGTTAAATATAAGTAAGATCCACCTCCAAATGCTTATTATCTCATATGTTATTTTGAATACTCTTTTTTAGAATGAGGTCAAATCGTTACGAATGGCACCAAACAGGACCCTCTTTATTAGATGTGTGATTGGAGGACGGCTAGGCCCAAGCCGATCCAAGGAGAACGGGGGAGCAATAATGGGGGTGAGATGACCCAGATGAGGTGGAACTCTTACCTGATTTTAAGAATGTGAACAGGCAGGAATAGACCAATCTTACATTAAATAATAAGGGTATCGCTTTAGGCCAAAACCGACGAAGACTTGGGCAGTTTAGTAGAAAAGTCACAAGATCTCATCAATCTGATGTAAGACTTCGCCATCGCACTATCAATTCGAATTTTCCTTTTTTATTATTATTATTATTATTATTATTTATTACTATTATCATCATCATCATCATCATCATCAAGTCCTGTACTGCTATTTGAAACCTTGAGACAAGCTCAGCGTGCAATGCACAAAGACCTCGCTCTCTTCTTCGAGGCTGGTACGAGGAAAGGAGGGACGGGTAATCCTTGCAGCAAGTCTAGGTGCAGGCCCTTCTTGGACCATCATGCTAAAAGATAATCTAATCAAATTTTTTTAGGTCGTGATCAACTTGTGAAGGTGCTGCAGCCAATCGAGATTATTGGATTAAACTAATCCCTCTGTTCCTGCTTGTTGACATTTTGTGTGATTCCATTGGCGAATCATTGGTGGTCAGCTACTCTAATTTTCCATATGTTTGAAAAGAACTAGCAATGCATTGCCATGCTGAATACTTTTC
The DNA here is from genome assembly GCA_014182515.1 of Eucalyptus microcorys. Taxonomy (NCBI): domain Eukaryota; kingdom Viridiplantae; phylum Streptophyta; class Magnoliopsida; order Myrtales; family Myrtaceae; genus Eucalyptus; species Eucalyptus microcorys. The sequence goes on from CM024571.1 coordinate 21,968,962, forward strand.
GGTGCATGAATGGTTCAGTTGACAAACAACATTAAAAAGCAATTGGATTACCTTGGAGCCTAAAGTCTCCCTCATATGTTCTAGAGGATGCTTGATAAAACATATTTTTTCTTCCCCCAAAAGCATTTAATTGTTAGGAAGCAGACCATCAATCGGATTATATGACATACTTCTTAACACTCCCCGTGTATAAGCCGATCCCTTATACGCACAAGATAGGGCGTGAACGTAGCCACGTTAATGAGAAATCACCATCAATCGATTTATGATGGGTTGATTAAATACCCAAATAAAGGATCAGGAGGAACACCTTACTTCTACAAACCGGAGATTAAATGAGTTCGGGAATTTGATTACGCTAGATTACTCTAACACTCTTTGGCTACTTTTCTCTTTTATTTTGAAAAATGTTTTGCAGGCAGTTTAGATTGATTTTAGCCCAAACCGCTAAGAGAGTGATTATGCGGGTGCGCAATCATTATTGAACACTCGATAAAATAAGGCAACAAATAAATTGCAAACATGAGGAGGTGCTTGTGACACGGCAAGGCGAAGGGCAGTGCTGCAACAACGGTGTCTCGGCCAAGGCTTGGCTGATGGATCCCTCTTCTCTCTCTCTTTCTCACTAACTTTGTTCTCTCTCAATGTGTATCTCTCTATTGTGCTTTGAGAAAGAATATGTCCTCCCCCCCAAAAAAAAAAAAAAAAAAAAAACTCCTAAATTGTGTGGTCTCCTCTTCTTTATATAGGCTAGGATATCAAACTTTGGACAAGGAAACGAAATATACTCTTTCATTTACTCCCAATCAAGTAGATTCACTTTTGCTCCTTTCCATTCTTTATTATTTTGCCAATATTGCGCGAATATGGCAGAGATTCATGCATAAATTCTTTCCTCTTAAAATAACGTTGGTCAATTTCCCTGCCCCCCATGTTGAACGAATTATGCTTAATTATATGGCCAAGTCTTAAAATAACGTTGGTCAATTTCCCTGCCCCCCATGTTGAACGAATCATGCTTAATTATATGGCCAAGTACATACTTTTCCTTCACGTGGATGGGCTTCTCCACGTGCAAATCGGTGGCTGCTTACACTGTGTTCCCTCAAATAGCTGAGCATGCACAAATATATCGGGAATCAATGCCAACTGCTTCTTTGCTATGTGATCAAAATTTCTAAGCCGACTTTAACAATTTAGGACACCCATGTACATGTAATTTCGACCACCATGGAGGAATTATCGACTTTTCCAAAGTTTAATGCTCTTGTGGGCTCAATATAATTCTTCACCTTTTAGGCCTAATTAGTACCATTAAGCACCTATCACCAGTCCAATGTAAATGCAATTAATGGAACTAAATAATAAATGCTCCTAAAACTATATGTTATGCGACTTAATTTTAATATTTTTGTTTAAGAATTAATTCCTAATTTTCTATACAATAAATGAATGATTGGATCGCCCAAATTTAGGTGCCAACAGTTTGCATGCGCTAGTTAAGATTAATCAAGGCAAGATTTGGATATCCCCGATATTCAAAAGCATGGAACCGAGATTTTATCCTCGTGACCCCGACCCATAGGCAAACATGTGCCGATAAGAAAAGAACTTAGATTTTGGCCACATGACTTTACATGCTTTCTTCCTTCCATTTAGGCCAATTTTAGAATACGTGACAGTAATTCCGTTTAATTTTGAAGGCTTTCTTCCTTTCATTTCGGTCGAATTTCCACATCTTCTCTCTTTGCTGTCCTTTTCTGTCAGGTTCATTCCTGTAGCTTTGAAATTCTCTTCCTACAGGCATCAGTGCAATTAGCTGGTTACCACTAACCTCATCTCAATCCTATCAATGGATGCTCATGGCCCTTTTATCAACACTCAACTTTCAACTAATGCCGAGAATTAGACATGAGCTAAATGAGTTAATTAGGGTACGGATTAATTTGTTGGAGACAACACCTAATATGAGAAAGAAAGAAAGAAGAGTCCAGATTGAACTTTGGTCTTTGACCGACCCTGACGAAGGAAAATAAAATTTTCGGCTCCAGCCATCGAAGACAGCTGGAATCGTTCGGCATGGAAGTTGTTGGTCAAGGGATGAGGACGAGTTGACAGACAGGAGTCAAAAGACAAGAAAATAAACGTTGCTTGTCCTCCATGAAGGCGGCAAACTGCGGCGGTTCTCCCTTTCAAATTGAACCCAGCTACCGGACATCAGGAGGCGGTGAAGCTTCACCTATATATAAGGCTTGGAGTGAAGGTTTTAAAAGCTAGTCACCATATGAAAAGGTGAACTTCATATAAAATAGAGAATATAAAATAGAGAGTAGCTCTGCGTGAGGGACCTATCCCTCCCTTGAGCGAGAGGAAAGATAGAATAGCTGAGTGCGTGCTTGTATCGGCTAGTTTGCTTTGAGCCTTCTGAGTACGGTGAGAGAAAGTATATTGTAATAGTTGTGTGAGATAAATTTTTTGAGTGTTATACTTATACCGCAATTTAGTATAATAAGTGTCTTGAGTTATCTATTGTAATTTTCGTGTTACCACTACAACGCGTCCACATACTCTACAAATGGTACTAGAGTAAGGTTGCGCATTCTTGAAGTGAATATTATTGGGTATATGTCCTCATATATATTGCATGGGCAAAGAAATGGGCGACTGTACGAACAAATTGGATGGAATTCTTGTACACTATTTTGTCACATCAACAACAGTTAGTTAACTAAGTACATAGTCGAAGCATAACCTTTGTACTTTTTGTCCTCCTAAAATGTGGTCGTGGGGCACAATGAAATGCAAAGGAGATCCAACTCTTTTAAATATGTTCCAAATTCCGCTTGTGATTCTAAATTGACAGTATATATTGAAATTAACTTATGAGGGAGTATGTTTTTATAAATTTCTAATCTCGGTATGAATCTAATCTTTTTGACTAGAAAATAATTTGGGCTAAATTCTAAGACGTGAAATGGGCCAAGGCACCATCTTCAATTACAGGGAAGATACTAGAAGCCCTAATAAGGGAATCATCCGAATACCACTTTTCATCTTCCATTTAGAAAATGCTTTTTTTTTTTTTTTGCTTCATGTATTTAAACAACGAAACTTACCGGTCAATACATTTGAGAATTACAAATGGAATACGAAAACTTACCGATTGATGATGCATTTGAAAAATAACTATTATCTGTTGATCTGTAATTAATTTTTTTTTAATTGACCACAAAATTCAGGGAAAAAGAGAGGCCAATTTTCCCTTGTCCAGAACTGACAATGACGACGAGAGGTTCTTTTGTCAGTACATTTGACAGGAAACTTCAAAGGCAGGTTTCAAAAACTTCCCATAGAAATATTCATAAATAAATTAAAAAATCGATTTGATAGATTTATACTTTTTTAAAAAATTGCATTTTTACCAAGTTAATTTTTAACTGACAAAAAAATATGTAATAAATTTCAAAAATGTTAGTTTGGTAGAAAATTTCATAAAAGTAAAATTATGTCTTAAAAAACCGAAAATGTTAGTTGATTTCGGGAAAAAAAAAGGGTTATTTATTTAGTCTTTTTCTAAGAAACTGATGGCTGTGAAGAGTGGTTCAACGCAATCTATGGCTGCAAAAACGATTCATGATTTCTGGACCATCATCCCCAGCTCCATCGCCGTCTAATTAAATTAGATTATTTCTGGACCATTTTGGTAAAAAATTGGGATCAATATTGACATCAAGCACATAATGAATTCAGTCTTGGAGAGTAAATTTTTGTAAAAATTTTCTATGGGAAAACTTAAATATTTTACACTTTTATAGCGATTGATCCTGGTTCTCCAAAATTTTTACAAGAAATTAGAGTAGGAAACCCGAGTTCCAATCTTTTCGAATCCCTAATTACATCTCTAATTATGTATTTTCACATTTTAATCCTCGACCAAAGTCCAACTTATATGTGAGAAGTAGTGTCAAAGCAAGTAAATATTGAACCACAAATTTTTCTAGCAATTTAAGTTTTTTGAACAATCGGGTGTGATCCCACCATGTTTTTCATCTTCGATGTCGTCATTAATAGTTAGTGCAATTGAATAGATTAGAAATTTAGGTCATTATTGAATTCAATTAGGGGACTAACTTCTGATGGAGATATAGGAAGATTGGACTTTATACAATGACTGTGTTACGAGCGTCGTTGACCAATTCAATATTATTGGAAATACTAAGAAATCATAATCCGAGCGACACAAACTTATGTTGCAAAAGAGACCCTTCAACAAAACAACAATTAACCGTAAATTTAATATCAACTCTCCAGTAACATCATTTACGGGACCCTAAGATAAGCTCGTTTTCTTCGAGTCCATAAGTAGTTAGAAAGACCTTAACTGGATTTTCCAGGCAATCTTAGTTCTCCCTCACATATTCCGAATTATTAGACTTTTGCTTATCAACATTTCGATTTATACTTGTTTTGAAGTTATATCATTTAATTAATGTTTCTCTAATGCATTCTGCCCTACCCTTACTTTACCTAACTCCAAGTTAATTTTTCACCATGCAAATCATTTTGGCTGCGTTTTATTAAAAAATTACATGAAATTGATCGTCCGTGCGATCTTCCATGAGGGATAAAATCAACTTTCCTTTTCCATTTTCATTTATGGCAGTTCATTTTGAGAAAAATTATTCAAAAAATCCTAAACCTGGCCAATTCAGTCCTAAAATTTTAAATATGGCTGATTTAGTTCTACCCTATAACAATTTTCTAATATATTTTTTTCTGGTGAAAATTGGCCAAAAACCATTTATATAGCGAGAAAATCAACATTGATGGTCCTACATGACACAAACAGTGCCGATTCTTTGATTTCGTTTTTTTCTTTTTTTCTTTTTCCCTATTTCCTTCACCAATTGTCAAGGCCTCGGCGATAGCTGGCATATTGAGGGCGTCGTGGCCCTCGCTAGATCTGGACGAGGGCATGTCAATTACTTGAATTTTTATGGATCTTACAATTGAGCACCCGAAATTTTTTTGGTTATTCAATTAAATATCTCAAATTTTCAAATGTGGATCAATCTGAAAACTCCATTTAAACTGCAGACTAGAGACAGCAAATTGGACACTTATTTTGGAAAATAGCCATTGTGTTTACCTAAATAGCACCGATACCGATACGTGACACCGACACGACAAGTCAACACTTCATTTTTCAAAAAATAGAAAATTCCGACTTGTTGGGACACATTGTATATTAAATATATAGTCTTATATATGCATGAAATCAAATTAATATAACTCGAATTCATAAATAAATAAATAATAAAAATGAGCCTATAATGAATTTATACTAAAAACATTAATCCACCATTTATTACTATAATTCATTTTTTTAATTTGATAAAAAAATTCAACTATATTCCATGCCAATAATCCATAAAACTTAGAGGGAAAAAAAACAAGCAGTCCACATTTTACTATTAAATTTAACATTTAACAATAAGCCGAATTCGACCAAAAATAATAATAAGTAAAAAAAAAAAAACCCACATTTTACTATCAAATATAACAAGAAGTCTTTCCTTATTTTTTATTTTTATAATTTTTTATTTTTTACATATTTACATTTTGACCCCTTATTTATTGAAAATTTTTAAAATTGACTCCATACATGTTAGAATTCTGGACTCATGTGTCGGAGTGTGTTGGCAAAGTTGACCACATGTCGAATTTTTCTACACCTATTAATCGTGTGTAGGAATGTGTCGGAGCGTGTCGAACACGTGTCGGAGTGTCGGACACGACACGAAAGGTTTCAAAGAGTGTTAGTACTTCTTAGATATCCACATCGACATCCTATATGGTCTCTTGAGATGATGCCACGTAAATGGAGTCAATAAACAACCAAAATCGTCTACGTGAACACTCTCTTTGTCTCTCCTCATCACCCAAAGCCTAAGTAGAAATGAAATAATTTCTATTTAGTATGCAAACCACTTTATCAACTGGGCTTAACTTTTGCTATGTTGTTAAGTGAGCAAGTCATGTTAGTAAAATTATACAACATGGCATCATTTAACGAAGACCATACATAAGCCAAATTTGAAAAGTTGAGATGCTTAATTGTAAAACAAACAAAAGTTCAAGTGCTTATTATATTATTCTTCTTATTATCTATGAGCATTCATTAGATTGAACTAATGAATGTGTAATGACTTGATTCAATAAAGGTGGCAATAGATTGTGAGGAAGAGAGGACTTGGATAAAGAGTAACTCTTAGTAGGCTTTTAAGATGCCGAATGAGGCATGAATGAAACAAGTTGCACATCAAACAAGAGGAAGCATTCATGAATTATATATGTTAAACAAATTATCTCATAATAGGTGCTTTTTGATGCAACAACATTGTTTAGTAGTGGGACTCCAATATTAAGCTCACTTCATATTTTGGGAAAGTGTTTACATGTATGCCAAAAGACAAAACTGTCAAGTTCAATATGAGGCAGGCCAAAACGACCAATACCACAAATGAATTAGTCTAAAGTTGTCACAATATAGTATTAAAGTAGGAGCCCTCAATAGGTTGTTGTTTGGGGACAAATCAGACGGAAGCTGGTGGGTCTATAACAACTTGATCTAATGAGAGTTAGGAGTGGTCGACTAGGCGAGGGGGCCCTTACAAAGAGTATCTCTTGGCAAACTTCTATGTGACAAAAGGAGCTTGAATGATCTGAATTGCATACCAAACTAGGAGAAACGTTTTTGGATTATATGTATATTATTAGAGTTAATTGACAAGAGATGCCTTTTGTTGTGATGACATTGTTTAGCATTGGAACCCTCAAATTTAGGAACATTAGTAGGATTGTGATCACTTGAGAAAGTGCCAACCTGTACATCAAATGACAAATTTACTAGGATGGGATGTATCAAAACAAAAATGGCTTAAGTGAGTTCATTCCAAGTGGTCACATTAGCACAAAATCTTGAGATAATATTAGGGGGAAATTGTCCAATAAAAATTGAATTTATTGTACATATGCCAATTCAATCATAACTTTTTCAAAAAAAATTCAATTTAGTCCTAAGACATTTTGGCCAATTTTTATCAAAAATCGCTAATGTAACAGTGTGCTATGTAGGACAATTGGTGCTGATTGGACGACTATGTTAGCGTTATTTGGCAAAAATTGACCGGAAGTATTTATATCAAAATTTCGTGTACAAATTTTTGGAATAAATTGACAAAATTGAAAATTTTAAAAGTGAATTGGCATCCATATAATTAGGTCTAACTGAGTAAATATCCCTATAACAAGAGATAAAACAATTTAGATTAAAATTTAGTGAGAAACAATTTTGTCCTACTCGCTTTCATGTTTTAAGGACCATAATGCTCTTTATACTAGTCATCTCCCCAATGTGAGTATTTGTACTTTTGATGTCTGGGGATGGGATCACTTACCCGATGAAGGATAATCTATCTAATGACTCCTAAATACTGTACTTCGAGAAATTACATCGAATTGACATCAAATTTAGCACTAGACATTTCTTAAGATGCAAGTCCCAATTATGCCATCACGCTCTCTTTTTTCTTTTTTTTCTTTATGGAATTTACTTGGAAATATTGTGACGAAAATCTAATTTTATGATCGATCTAACGAGGTATTACTACATATTAATCTGTTTCTCTTATATACAGAAAAAAGAATTGAATCGCAGATATAAGGCCGACAAAGATTGAGGCATAAAGGGTGGAAATCATGGGCAAGGTTTGTATCCTTAGGAGGAGACATTAAGGACAAAAGAAAACCCCAAATATTCCCATCGCATTCCTCTCACATTGCATTTTCCATTTTCAACTATTCAAACCTCCATATTTCACCTCGGAATAGTCTCAAGGACAACACATTACCCTTCCCACGATAGTCGAACCTCAAGCTCTAAGTAATTCATAATTGAGCTGAGTTAAGCCAATACACTGTCAAAGTCAAGTTCAATTGGGCTTAGTATACTCGATGTTGGAAACTCAGCTTGACTTTGATCGAGTATTAACTATCGCTCTCGAGCTTGACTCAATTAGAAAATCCAGATATTCAAGCACGAGCTTGATTGGGCTTCGCATACTCGATGCTAGAAACTTTATTCAAGCTTGATCGAGAATTAACTGTTAAGCTCAAGCTTAAGTTGACTAAATTTTCAAAACCGATGGTGTATAAACGAAAGTTGCAGAAGATATTTACTATTTTCCCTAAGGAAATTAATTGGAAACCATTTGAGGCGATTCAATCTCATTAATAAACGAAAGTTGGAGAAGATCTTTACTATTTACGCCTTCGTTGCGCATTAGACAAAGCAAAAGTTATTTAAAATATTTGATAAATAAGAAGAATTTCTAGAGTGAAATTATGGGGGAAAATGAAATTTACTTAAAATGCTATTTGAGTGAATTTCATGTATCATGGCAAACTAGGACCCTGAAGTTTCTCTGCTGTGCCAAAATACTGTGTAACTGAATCCACCCAAGAAATTAGTTTGACATCATGGGTACGAAAATTGTCATGGATCTGAAGTTTTGAAAATGAAAAAATAAAATAAAATGGCATATATTTTCCATTTATGGTGGTTCCTAATTTCCTAGTAAAGAGGCTAGGTCAAATTATAAGGATGAAACAAAATGCACACTCATCAAAAGGCTATTGACCCACTACATTGATGATTGATGATTTGCTATTGTAGTCGATTTTGGAAGTTGCAATTGCAGTGGACGTCGGGCTCCGGATTAAGCACATCTATAGAGGAGGGAACGGCCACGTGAATCGGCTAAGTTTACTAGAGAATGAAATGCATCCATAGCACATTATACGGATTTCAATACTAATGAACTCGATATTTGTTTGTAACTCTTATCGACTATTTGTTTATGTATTGAATTCGTGTCCCTACATAAGGAAAAAACAAAATCAGAGGAATGTGACAAGCAAAGTAATCGATTCGACTCGACATACGAAAATCAGCTCGTCGCGTCATATACTGCAACCGGTTAAAGAGGGTTGGGGAACATGGAAACCATACCTAGGAGCATGTCCGAAATATTTTAATGTTGGGAAGATTACATAAGGAAAGAAATATCAACATCACCATCCCCCACCTCCATATTATATTCAAAGGCAAAGGAGGACCATTATAATAAGGCCTCCACAAGAAAGCTTCCAAAACCCAAAAACACACCGGTTACAACAAAGAAGGGGGTAGAGAGAGAGAGAGAGAGGCATAATGACAACACACATGCCATTCTCCACCCATGCATGAGAATGGGGGGATGATGATGATGGCCTCTTCCTTAGTTCTTAACAAAATTTTCTCCTTTATGGTTGGTGTGTTGTTGCAGTAGTTTCCTCTGATTTTTCCCTTGATTATCTGACCAACAATACCTCCATTCTCTCTCTCTCCCTCTCTCTCTCTCTCTCTCTACACTCCATTCTCTCTCTCTCTCTCTAAATTTCCCTTCTTTTTCAGTCATTGATACACCCTCGTCCTTCTGCTTCACGCCGCACCTCCACCAACAACGCTCCTCACTCCTTTCGCATTCCCCTCGCCCCCCCTTTAAACTACTCGAAACATAAAGGCCCCATCTTTTCTGTTCCTCCGCCATTCTTGCTTTTTTCCATCCACTGGGACTCCTCCCGTCGAAACTCGAACTCGAATTCTTGATGGAATTCTAGATGGGATCCTCGTCTTCCTACGTCCGCCCGGTTCCCGCGACTGGTACGTGGGGGTGATCAGACCCCGGCGTCTCGCAATCGGCGCAAATTGTTTACCCTGTTTCTGCATTGTTGCCGTCGTCGTCGTTTGTTGCTTCTTTCTGCCATTTGCTTGCTCTTCGTACCCTGTTCTTGGTCTCCCGTTCTTTCGTGCATTGTGAGGATCGTTGTCCTTTCGTCTGATCATGGAGATTCTTTTCTGGGTTTTTGCGAATTTGACCCTTTTTGCGTAATGTCTGTTCGGGTTGGATTAGTGGTCTTGTTTAGATAGTTTAATGTACTAGACGTGAAAAACGAGCAGACAAGGCCCGTGGGGGCGGCGTATTCCCATGATGATCCAAATAATGGCTTCGAATTTTTCGTATTAGTCTTGGCTATCTTTATTGGGGTCTGGTTTCCTTGTGCCTTTTGAGGCACATTTTGTCGCTAAACGCTGATTGCGTACATGGGTGACCAGGCTAATGCGAGTTCTAGTCATCTGTTGGCTTGATGTCAGGACAACTGTTCCAAAGAGATCGATTTCATGTAAAGGACTTCTGGTTGTGTTATTATTTCTGGATTTCATGACCACACTGGAGATTGATATCATCCATATGGGAACGTTTAGAATAGTGGATTCAGTCATTTGAACATATTGTCGATGCCGACCACTTTCTTTACATTGCTTAAGACATAGTTCTGGTGCTTCAATTCCATGAATGTCGGTATTTATCTGCACAGATGTCTCAGAAGTCTCTTTGCATCTATGGGTTGCTGATGCATGTTTGTTCTAGCTAATCATTGACAATTTAGCTGAATTTTGGGATAAGAACGGTTTACTAACCTCATTCTTTTGTTTGGTGGAAGGTTCTTATTGAGGAGTGCATTTGTCAGTGGAGCTTGTCCCTGTTTGCCAGAGAGGTTTTTATCTATTCAGCAAATGACAGGAAACAAAAAGGGACTAGATGTTGATGATTTTGAGAAGCTTCTCTGTGAAATCCCCAATGCTACTTCTGGATTTCGACAGCCTGAGGATGCTGGACTCGAGAGGGTGTCTTTGGGCGATTCGAAGTCTCCTATCTTGGTTGAGTCTAGCAAAGGGCCTCACAGTGAGAAATCTTCAAACAATGGCAGTTTACTCAGGAGAAAAGCATTGGCTGATCAAGTTGACAAGATACCTCAGGCAAATGAAGTAAAACTGCCTGATGAACAATCTGTTGCTTTTGCATTTGCAGATTTGAATTTGGAGAATGGTTTGTCTGGAGAAGCTGTGTGTATTCCTTCAGCTAATGGAATGCCGATGCATAGTAATGCCTTTTTATTGGAAAGCCAGTATTGCAACAACTTAAAGATTAATAATCTAACGTCTCATTCACAGTGGAACACTGTCTATCCTTTTCAGACAAGAATTAGTGCTCCCTCTGGTTTTGATGACTTCTCTGGGACCCAAATTGGCCAAGGGAGTCTGGATTTGAGTAAATTTGATGCTCAAGGTCTAAAGAAGTGGCAAGTTCCCAATGGTTCAATGCCAACAACTAATGGGGTCCATTTGTTGCACAATCTACATGTTCCTGCTGTTGAATTTCCCGTAAGCTCTAACCAGAAGCAATGCATCAATACTCTATCCCCACTTCCTTACTTTCATAGACAACACAGGAATGAGCGCCCGATTCTTTGGAGGAACACAGAGGAGGAAAACTCTCACCTAATGTGGAAGCCAAACCTTCATGTCCAGCAGAATAGTCATTGTCAGGTGGAAGATGAACTTCCAGTCCAAGCGAGTGCAAATTATGTGAACGGCATACTGCATGAAAATCAAAGGATGCAGCACAATCAGGTGCCAGGACCTCACCATTTTGGACAATTTGAGCAAGGAAAATTCTTGAACAATTATGTGAATGCAAGATGCCTGAAGCAAGCAAATTTTGGGCTTTCCCCCACAGATGTTCGCAACGTGCGAGTTTTGGACAAAAAATTGCAAGGGACTTCTGCCAGAAAGAATCTAACTAGACCTCACGACTTGAATTCACCAAGAATTTTGAAGTTTGGTTCAGGAAATGAAGCACTTAACCATGTAACTGAGAATGGAAGCCATACCTTAAATGGCCTTCACCACTGCTGCCTATGGAATCCGGCTGCTAGATGCTTTATGGCAGATGATTCTCACTCATGGGTCTTTTCTTCAGACGCTACATATCTTAAAAGTTGTGACCCTAGGTTGCTATATCAGAAGACTAAAAATGTGGATGAAGTCAGAGGTAAAATTCCTCTCATGGCTAGGGACCAACATGGTTGCCGCTTATTGCAAAAGAAGATAACAGAGGGGCCCCAGGAGGCTGTTGACAAGATCTTTTTTGAGGTCATTGACTGCATAGTTGAGTTAATGACAGATCCTTTCGGGAATTACTTAGTGCAGAAGCTTCTGGAAGTTTGTCGTGAAGATCAGCGAACACGGATGCTTCAAGAGATCACTAGGAAACCAGGGGATCTAGTTCGCATCTCATGTGATATGCACGGGTGCGCTCTCTCTCTCTCTCTCTCTCTCTCTCTCTCTCTCTCTCTCTCTCTCTCTCTCTCTCATGAATACAAATAGACATGTATAAAATTAATTAATTTTGCTTATTCCCATGTCAACCTTTTACTGCTGATTACCCCTGCATCAACTTAAGTTAACTCTAGCTTATTCTCTTCTGATGACAGGACCCGAGCTGTTCAAAAGGTCATTGAGACCCTCAGAACTCCAGAGCATATATCAATTGTGGTTAATTCTCTGAAGCCATGTATAGTGACATTGATGAAAAACATGAACGGCAATCATGTTGCCCAGCGCTGCTTGCAGTTTTTAATGCCTGCTTACACTCAGGTGCGAAACAATAATTGGGGATTGGATTTGAAGTTTACTCCTGTGAAGATGTTCCTCATCCATGATCATTTTTTAACTCATGCATAATTCAAGCACTGGATGTTAGTAATCCTCCTGAGTATGGTGATTGGAATCTCTTTATAATTGAAATATCATCATCTGTACATAACAAATCCTGGGGTATAAACAGAAACTATGAATTTCTCACACTAAGTTCAGGGGTAAAACCGGACGGAACTCTATCGTCTTCTTCAAGTGGTTGAAAAACAAGGGCAACACACAAGGTATTTTGGATAATATCATTATGGTCTAGCTGCGAACTGTCCAAAATAGAAGGCCTATTCTAGATAAGGTTAGTAGTACCAGAGGATGACCATCACCTGCAATAAGCGAATTTTCAACAGATGCAAATCACAAGTAATTGAGAAATATGAATATTTGTACCTTGGATCTTGCATAGAATTGGCTTTTGAAGCAGGAAGTTTTGGTTACTCAGCCTTTGTCATCTGGATTCATTAAATAGGAATGTATGATAAAAGGTTGAATTGCTGGAAAATACTATGATGTGGAGATGATTCAATACTCATGCTCAAGCCAAAATCTTCACATACCTTGGTGGCACTCTAGGCTGCAATAATGTATAGCTAGGGCGTGGTGATCAGATTGTGCAGGACTAGTAACATCTTTTGTATTTTAGTTAAAAATTTATAGTGCTTTCATATTTTTCTTTTATGTCATTTTAAATTGTATGAACACCCACCCTTCCTCTCCCTGTCTCCCTGTCTCCCCCCCCCCCCCCTTACGTTGCATAGATCATTAGAGAGAGATAATGAGAGTATGGTTCAATATTTCGTTAATTTTTTGAGATGTGCAATAGGTAAAATTGCAAAATCTTTATTGCATGTGAAAACGTGTAACCTGATTTAAAAAGTGAGGCATCTTTTTTTTCTTTTTTTTCTTTTTTTTGTTGTGCAGTCAATGCCCAAAAGTGTATTTTCTTCTCTTGTTTTTGCCTTCTTTAAAGTTAATTTGGAAGGACTAAATTCATGTCAGTTTTAATATATGTTTTTAGTTGATAACAATTTCAGGAAACTTCCGTATTTATCGTTCTTCGGTTCACACAAATTAAGTACATCTCAGCTCCTATGTTCCTTGTTATGTTGCTCTGAAATCTTTTGAGATTGGTTTCACCAGAGTTCTGAGAAAATTACAATCTTTGCTTTACTCTGAGTGCTTTCATGAGAAACTTTGAAAAGCAACCAAGAAATTACCTGACCTGTGCATCCGTAACAGTCACAATGGTATTGCCGCAACTTGCTTGCATGCTCTTACTTCGTCGTTCCCTTTCTAAGTCATCAAATTTGGTGCTTTTTGATCCCCAGTTGCTATGGGGAACAAAGGACGAAATACAATCGATTCTTCTATTTAAGTGGTTTTCATTTTTCCTTTCATTGGTTTGAAAATTTGTCTTCCACTGCTCTTTATTAGATTTTATCAGGTGCAGAAGGAAAATATAGCATATTTCTGCATAATAGGACATCATGTATCAATATTCTGCATACTGGGTAGTAGTCATTTTGGTTAAAATGAGATTGGAGCAATTTGACAGTTTTCTGTTGCAGTTCCTTTTTGAAGCCGCAGCTGCCAATTGTGTTGAGCTGGCAACAGATCGTCATGGCTGCTGTGTGCTTCAGAAATGCCTCAGTCATTCTGTTGGGGAGCATAGGAAACATCTGATCTCTGAAATAGTTTCAAATTCGCTAATCCTTTCCCAGGATCAATTTGGGTACTTCTTTGTCTTATCTTGCTTAGCTTGATTCTTTTTCCTTTTATACGTCAAGCTGCCTGTAACTTTTAGTGAAAAAGTATGTGTATCATATTAGGTGTTTGAGTGTAATTCATCTTGTGAGGGAAAGTTGCCAGCATGGTATCTATTACATAAAAGATTTAAGCATGACCCTAGATGCGGCAAATTGATTCTAGGTTTATTGGAATGTAGAAAGAACTTTCTCCTATAAAAATTGCATTTCCATAGTCCAACGATACTAGCATCTGTTAGTTTGAAGTCCTGGTACTCTAATATTGAAGGGTTTTAATATCCTCAAACCCCTTCTTAGGAAGCTTTTAAAAATGCGTACTGCATGACAGGTCTGTTATCATCGGTGTGCTGTAGATTGTACAACCCTACTTGAGCATAAAGTTTCCCTCCAACAACTTACATTCAGTGCTTTCTCTGCTGGCGAGTTAATTGTGTCTCATAAGAAATTATCACAGAGGTTGAGGGAACTACTACATGTTTTTCTTGCCTATATCATTTGCAGTCCATGATGACATGTACATAGTTAGACTGAGTTATTGAAATTTTGTTCTGACTGTAGGAACTATGTTGTGCAATACATCTTTGAGCTTCAAGTCTCCCAGGTAGTAAAAATTCTTGATCAGTTGGAAGGCAGATATGGGGACTTATCTATGCAAAAATATAGCAGCAATGTTGTCGAGAAGTGTTTGAAATGTTCTATTGCAGAAGGTCCAAGACGTGTAATCCAGGAGCTTATTGACGATCCTAGGTTAGATCAAATCATGCAAGATGCTTATGGCAATTATGTCATCCAAGCTGCATTGAACATCTCGGAGGTCAGTTAAAACTCTCAAATTCATGTGTGGGGATTTTCTGCATTTTTTCCTTTTTTTATTTATGTCTTTAGTATGAAGTGAGATTGAGGTGTAGTTGTACTTTTACACTATTATAAAGTCCATGAATCGGTATGTCAGTGCACTTTGGATAATCTTCTCAAGGTCAAAAAGTATAAAAAGTTTTAACGTCAGCTAGGGCACCGAGCCTAGGCTTTCATTTGACAGAAGCATGAAATTGTGGTGTCACATGGGATTCACTAGAAGTGTCTATTCCTGGGAATTTGATGCTGTGTCCCAAGGGCTCATTTACTTTTCCAAGTGTAAATGACTACCCGATGTCCTGAGAATCTGTCACAGTGTGGAGATAACAACTGTTATGGTGGTTCAGGAGCTGTCTTATTCCTACCGGTCACTCCATATATACAAGTCTTGACCCTCCTTTTCTGCGGTTCTCTTACTTTTCTTTCAGTTAATTGCTGGAAAATTGATCCCCACTGGGGAGTAAGGGGGTTCTGAAAGGTTGATGTCGGGTAAATTTTGTAGGAGCGATCATGGGAGATGCGATCAGCAGAACTGGGTTTCAAATAAACTGGAAGTATTAGAAAGCCGAGAATTAGCAATGCGAATGAACTGATAACTGGGGAATATAATTCAAATTACCTGATCCACAATGAAACTGGATACAGAAAAGTGCATTTTCTTACATGGTAGTATTATGCATTTTGAAAAGCCTATAGATGGTATAAGTTCTGTATTGGGTTCTGCAAACTGTAGGCTGTATTGCTTCTCTCTCTCTCTCTCTCTTTTGAAAAATTACAGTTGTATCATTGGCCACATGCTTATTCTCTTTAGTGAAGAAACTTTTAGAATGCTTTTTTTAACCTGAGCTCAATTGATGTCAGTCAATGTGATTGAACTTGAAATGCTGAACAGTACTTTCGGCAAGGATTAATATGGTAGGCAATCGACTTGATCCTTCATGAGAGCTTGGCTATGTTTTTTATTTGCCAAAGTATTGTGGCTTATTAGTTGCAGCAAGTAAAATCATGTTTATTTGCTGCCACTTCTAGTCTTGTTGCATGAAGTTCAACATCTATCGTTTGCCGTTAGCAGACAAAAGATTAAGACATGGTATCTATCTGGTTCGGGAAAAAAATAACTGCACTTTTAAGGTGCTAAGGCTCATTTATACTTTTCTTGATCAGGGAGCTCTTGAAGATGCACTAGTGGAGGCAATAAGACCCTATATCCCTGTGCTGCGAACCAGTCCATATGGGAAGAAAGTTCTCTCATCAAGCAACCGTCTGAAGAAGCTGTATCTATAGGTATAATTATATTGATTTGTCTTGTGATGAGGTGTTCAGTGTCATGAGTTTCTCGACACAATCTTCAAATCACTTATATATCATTCTTTACATGCAGAATTCATTTCTTGTGTGGGTCAATGGGATGGTATGTAACTAATCATTAAATTTCCTTCACCAGAGAAAAAGGTCTTGGACTCCTCTGCAGCCTGTCTTCATCGTGGGGTAGGTGCTGCTAAGGCTTTGATCACTTTGAGTGTAATTATTATATATTGCAAAAGCATGTGGAGGAAGGCTTCGAGATCCCGGAGTCCAGATACGAAGCCAATCTCAAATAAAAATGGCATAAACAGAAGTTCATTTTGGTTTTTTTGATGCTTTGCTTGTTATTGAGCTAGTTGGAAGTTTTGCATGATCTACACTGCAGAGAGAATCTTGCGTGATATAGAATCCGCATATGCCAAGATCGGCAATTTTGTTGTTGCATAGAAATAAACGGAACTGTAAAGATGTAGAGAGAGAGTGGTTCTTAGTTTATGCTGACAATGTGCTCAGGGGTCGTTGTCTGGTAACTTATGATCGCCCTGTTATTTGTCTTGATGTACATCACTTTTTGATGGACCTGTACTCTATGCCTTGCTATTTAATGGTTATCTATTGGTAATGTTAGGCCCCCTGGCCTAATTATATCCCTTAATACTCTTGAGGGATTTCTAACTTTCAAGGCTTGTTTCATCTTCTTTCCTTTTCTTTCTCAAACGATGGGGTCTGGCGGAAAAGGGTTTTTTTTTTTTTTTTTTTTTTTTTATTAGTGTTGATTGCACGGCTATCTGATAGGCTTGTCATCCTTTGTGGTCTGAAATCACTCATTTTTCATTGGCTTGGTACACCAAGTGTAACTGTAGTGTAACAATTTAATGAAGTCACTCATTTTTCATTGGCTTGTTACACCAGGTGTAACTACTGTGTAACAATTTAATGAAGGGAAAATTCCAAAAAGGGACCTAAAGTGCCATCTTTTTTTCAAATAAGGACCCGAAGTAGACTTTGTTTCAAATAAAGATCTGAAGTGGTTTTGGTCATTTCAAATAAAGACCCGAAGTGGTTTTGGTCGTTTCAAATAAGGACCCAACCTCGCCGGTCGCTAATTGGCTAAATTTTCCAACTAATCAAGGGTATTTTCGTCATTTGGCATTCCCTCCCTCCCCCTTTCCTTTTTTTCTTACCCTTTTTTTTTCTTCCGATTCTTCTTCTTTCTCTTCGCCGGTCGCCTAGCCCACGCTGACCGTGGGCCAGGCCACCCTCGCTAGATCGGTCTCACCTAGGGTCGTGAGGGCCAACCTCTCAGATGGCCCCTAGGTGAGGGTCGCCTTGCCTAGGCAAGGCCATCCCTCACCTGTGGCCGGCATGGGTGGCCCTCGCTGGCGAGGGCAACCATCGCCTAGCCCTCTGTGGGCATTGCCGGTGGCTGGCCAACCATTGGTGAAAAGGAAGAAGAAGAACCAGGAAAAAAAAAAAAAGAGAGGAAGGGAAAAGGGGAAAATGACAAATCACGAAAATACCCTTGACCGTTGGAAAGTTAGGTCCTTGTTTGCAACGGACATAACCACTTCAAGTCATTATTTGAAATAAACATAATTACTTCAGATCCTCATTTGAAATAACATCCACTTTAGGCTCTTATTTAAGAAAATAATGACACTTTAGGTCCTTATTTGAAACAAGGTCCACTTCAAATCTTTATTTGAGAGAAAGAGGGCACTTCAGGTCCCTTTTAGAATTTTCCCTTTAATGAATTGCCTTCCCGTGTCTAACAGCACTCTTTGTTTGACAATCCCTAGCTGAAGGACACCAAGTAGGGTACCAAATCTTGTAGGTTCGTCTTCATAAGAGCCACCCCAATAGAGTTTGCTTAACGCGTTAATATGAAGATGAAAGAGACAATGGGAAGGAAAGATGAAAAAAGGTTTCACACGGTTTGGTTGAAGAAAAAATTTCTTGGAAGCCTACATCCACAGTAGAAATTCCCATGTTTCTTAGCTTCTGGGGAGGGATTCATTCTCCGTAAATAAAGAAGAATATATCATAGTTACTAAACATAACCTATGATTTTATGGCAAATATAATTATTTACGCATTGGATGTTGATTCTCAATCTTATCATGACTTGACAAGTTTTTCTCGCCACTTCTGAAGTCAACTTGGTTAACATTTGTTGAAATACTCCTTTAGAAAGGGGTTTGGCAAACACATCAACGGGTTGTTCTTCGCTTCGATCATAAGGAGTCTTGATACTTTTGTCCTAAACTTTCTCTTGAATAAAATGGCAATTGACTTCTATGTGTTTTGTTCTTTCATAGAAGACCGAATTTGATGCAATGTGAATTGCTGTTTGGTTATTACAATACAGCTTCATAAGAGCACAAGGTCCTTCAAGACTCAAGTCACTCAATAGCAAGCAAATCCAGACCAATTCACATGTGGTAAATGCCGTAGCTCTATATTCTACTTTGGCGCTCGAACAAGTAGCCACAATCTAATTTTTGCTTTTCCACGTGACAAGATTATCTCCTACAATAGTACAAAAACCAGTGGTGGACCTCCTATCAATGGGATTGCCAGCCTAATTAGCATCAGCATATCCTATAACCTCCGTGTGACCATGTTTCTTCATAATAATGCCAAGTTGTGAACATGACTACAAAATACCGCAATATACGGTTGACAAGCTCCATGTAACCTTTAATAGGAGCATGCATAAATTGGCTCATAAAGCTAATGCATATTAAATGTCTAGTCAAGTGATAATTAGATAAATTAGCTGACCAAAACTTTGGAGAGGAGTAGTATTTTTTATCACTTTGTCCCCAAAGTCCATTGGAGACTTTGCATATTTGGCCCTCAATTTGCTTGTTTCTTTTAACAGATCTAATGCATATTTTCTCTAAGAGAGAAATAAGCCTTTACTAGAATTGGCAACTTCAATTCCAAAGAAGTATTGCAATCAACCCAAGTGCTTCATATTGAACTTCTCGTGCAAATAATATTTTAGAGTTTTAATCTCTTGTAAATTATCACCGGTAATGACGATGTCATTAACATGAATTAATACTACCACAATTCTTTTTGAATTTTTCTTAACAAATAGAGAATGGTCAGATTTAGTTATTTTAAATTCAAACGTCACAAGGGCTATACTTGACTTTCTACACCATGCTCAAGATGACTACTCAAAACCAAATGCCTTCTTGAGTTTGCAAACAAATCCTTAATTTTCTAAGGGGTAACCCCAAGGGAGGTCCATATACATTTCTTCTCCAAGCTCTCCATGAAAGAATGCATCCTTAATGTCCATCTGGAATAAATACCAACCACAATTAATAGCAATTAACATGAGAATTCTGACAGTATTCGTCTTTACTACGGGAGCAAATGTTTCTTTTCATTCTACTTTGTATGTTAGGGAGTATCCCTTGGCCACCAATCTAGGTTTGTGCCTTTCAATTGAACCATCACTTTTGTAAATAATCTTGTAAATCCATCGATAGCCTACTCATAAGTCTGATTTTTGTCAAGAGTTTGGAGTTCCTCATCCATGGCCTTTCTCCACACAACTAATTATCGCCCCTCAAGAAAGTTTGCAAGATCAATATTTGTATCAATAGCTAATAAGAAGTTACAAAAATCTAGAAAGATGTAATCATAACAAACATAAGCTTGTATGGGATAGGCCGTAGACAATTAATAAGTGAAAAGTCCCAAAGACAAGTTGAAGGTTGAAATGCTCGAGTTGATCAACGAATTGGAGCTATTTCCTGGATAAGGTCAGGAACTAAAGAAGCGGTGTCTTGATTAGGAGTGTCTCTCCCATTTTTGTGCTTCTTATCAATCACCAAATCATTAGAAACAATTGGTAAGGAAGCAAATTCCATATCGAATCCATTATAATCATAGTTGTTACCATTGTCACCACTATTCTCTCCTAAATTTGATCCTTGGAAGCAAAATATATGTGAGTTTCATCAAACGTAACATCTCGAGAAATAAGTATTTTTTTGGTAGAACTATCAAAGCATTTATAACTCTTTTTAAAAATGGAATACCCAAAAAAAAAGGCATTTGTGTACACAAGGGTCTAATATACTCCCAGATGAAGTGTGAACGTAGCACACACTATTGAAGATGAGATAGATTAATCGACCGGCCAAGGAGCACTTCCACAAAAGATTTGTATTACAACACCTTACTAGGAAGATGATTGATCAAATAGCAACTTGTTAGAACAGCATCTGACCAAAAATGTTTGAGGTAAGATTTCATAAGACAAAAGGGATCAAGTTACCTCAAAGAGATGACAATTTTTCCTCTTCGCGACCCCATTTTGTTGGGGAGTTTTAACACATAAAGTTTGGTGCACAATAGCTAGACTTTTGAGAAAGGACTCAAAGGAGTGATTGATGTATTCAAGTCCATTTTCAGTACACAATATTTTAATCCCTAGCACCATATTGCATATAGACCATTTGAGTAAATTCCTTGAACACTATCAATATTTTACTTTTAGAGGTAAGCAAATATAACCAAGTAGTTTGAGATTTATCATCTATAAAAAGTACTTAAAAATACCTCAAGATGCTATTGGTGCATTATCGTAAACATCAAAATGAATCAACTCAAATAGTTCAGAAGCATTATTTGTTCTTTGAGAAAAAGGCAATAATCTATGTCGTTTAACAAATTAACAAGCTTCACAAGAGCTTGAATCCAGAGAAGATGTAGGATCAATGAATCATAACTCCCAATCTGATTGATACCCCATATGTTAATGCCATAGTTGAGATGTTAAACCTTAATTCTGATTAGCAACCAAAACCATACTCGAAAATCAATAGTGTATAGCCCCTTTTGAAACCAACCTTCACCAATCTTTCTCCCTATGGTTATGTTCTAAAAGATAACCTTATCATGGGAAAAGGTAATATTGCAATACAGATCTCTAGTAATTTTGCCAATAGATAACAAGTTAGAAGATAGTGAGAGCATAAATAACACATCAAAAGAGTTAGAAAATAAATCCAATTTCCCAACCCCTTTAACAGGGACATTTTCACCATTAGCAACCATGATAAGAGAGTAGAAACCAGTAACAACCTCATGCAAATGAGTTATCCAATAAGAACAACCGCATGTGTGGTCAATTACTCTTGAATTAATTATGAAATAATTCACAGGGGATGCAAACAAGGCAAAGATATTACTAGAAGTTTAGGCCATGCTTCTTGAGTCAAAACTTAGTTGAGATGCATCGCTAGAGGATATTAGTTGTTGGAGTTGCAAGGCTATTTGTCCAAGAGATGTTTGAAAATCTGTAGTAGTGACCTAACTAGCAACTTTATGATCCATAATCTTATCTGTAGCCTTGTCTTTACTACATCACAAGTGAGGGAATAGATTTCAACAACGATCCCATGTACGAATGCCAGTACCAGTTTCTTGTCAACATTACTGTATTAGCTGAACTCTCTACCACTTCTCCCCTTGATTCGAGTTCAATATTCATCACCCTTAAACGAGGTTCTTCTTGTTGAACAATGGCACAAATATTAGCAAATGATGGTAAAGCAGCACTCATAAGAATCTATATCTTAACATCTTCATATTCAAGTCAAATACTGTTGAAATTTGTCCCATTTCTGCTTGAGATTGCCAAGATGTTCAGTGAAAGATTGACCAAAGGCTTGTTTAGTATGAGCAAACTCTTGTTGCTACTCAAAATCCAAGAAGCATTCTCTTGATGTCTATACATATCACGAAGAGAGTCTCATAGAGCCTTCACAATCTCAGAATATACAAAAATCTCATAGAATTAAGGATCCATGGAGTTAACAATCCATGACATGATAAGATTATTAGTAGCTTGCCATTTGGCAAATTTAGGTTCACTAAGAGGAAGAGGTCTAATCAAGGCTTTAATATGCTCAACTTTGATTTGTCTTAAAGAGCGATTGTAATCGCTCAAGACCAGGGGAGGTAATTGTGACCATTAAAAGGAATAGAGATGAGTCAAGCGCTCATTTCATTCAGCTAGAACGATCCAAACTGATGGTGACAGAATTGTTGATCATTGTGCAAAACGAACCAGAATAAGAGAAATTAACTTATTATAAAGACAATGAGCAACAACTAATGAAGCAGTAGGAAGCACATATAGCGTCGGTATGAAGTGGAAAGAGGCAAAGAAAAGAAAAGAAAAGATGAACAAAAGTTTTACATGGTTTGGTCAACCAAAAAAATATTTCTTAAAATTCTACATCCATGGTAGAAATCCCCATATTTCTTAACTTCCCGGGGGAGATTCATTCTCCTTAAATAAAGAAGAATACATAATAATTACTAAACATAACCTATGATTATTATGGTAAATACAACTATTACATATTGTGTCGCACCCCAAAAACTATAAGGATAGGGGTGATATGGTCGTCCTTCCGAAAGGCATAGCCTCAAACTATACCCAAAAATCTACACCCAAAAGTCTCATCTTTAGCACTCTCGTACTATCGATGCTAACCGAAGAACCTAAAAAGATTAGGAAAAAGAGGGGTGAGCAACCACAGCCCAGTAAATAGTATAAATCTTCTAAACATATCAACCTCCATATTACACATTTAAAACTTAAAGACATGACTCTTTATGATAAACCCAAAATATAATAACTTAAAAGAATAAAATGAGTTATATATTTCTTCAAATTTGCTATATCATTAACAGAATTTCCATTCATCCATAATATCAAAACAAGTATCGCTAGCTCAGTAACATCAAATTCGTCATATTTCAAGTCAATGGTCCATTCCATTCTCCAAACTTGTAACACATTACATCTCAAAGCCCTAAAGGTGGCTCTCATGAGATCGCATCATCGTGTAGCACTTAGCCCTTGATCAAACATATCAATAATACAAGGCTCTAGTGGTGACTCTTATAAAGTTACGTTATCATATAGCACTTAATCATTCACTACAAGGCTCTAGGGGAAGTCCCCACGAAATTACGTTATTGTGTAGTACTTAATCCTTGAACGACACATATCAATATTATAAGACCCTAGTGGTGGCTCCCACAAAATTGTGTTATTGTGTAGTACTTAATCCTTAATCAATACATATCAAAAGTACAAGGCCCTAGCGATGGCTCCCACGAAATTACGTTATCGAGTAACACTTAGTTCATGATCAACGTATATCAATATTACAAGGCTCTAGAGGTGGCTTTCATGCGACTCAAGTCATTGTTAGCACTTAGCTCTTGAATACAAAGCCCTAGAAGTAGCTCCCCATGAAGATACTTTATCGTGTAACACTTAGCCATTGATCATTTCATCTCATGATTGGCTTCACAAACCAAACCATATCTTTTCACAAATCAATTCTCTCCCCAAAATCAATTCAGAATCCATATCATAAATCAATAACAATTCAAAACGTCTTTCTCATTAAACATTTTCTGAATCATCAAAAAACTAATTTCATATCTTAAATGTACAAAATAGTATGCATAACCCTTCAAGAAAGATTTATCGAACCATCCCACAATAACCCAAAAGTACCAAACACTCCATCCAACTTTATACAACAAATATGTTCTTATTTCCATATATCTATATATTGAGTTACTCTTACCTCCATATATGAGTATTACAAAACCAAAAAAGATATTAGTACCACTCCCTATGAGTGCCCTAAAACCAAATAACAAACGTTACTCGAACCATTGATCTTGCGATCCTATCAAATAAGTGAGAAACAATGTTAAAATTGAGTAACACGTTACCCCAATTACAAAACGGTTATACTATGCCTAATCAATAACAAAACAACTCTTGTGCATTAACAAATCCCATACTCAAAGTAATTAAAGCCATTCGTAACGTGAAGCTTGGGCACAAAACTTCATCATGCCATAACTCTCTCAACCTAACGTTATTTCCACCATACTTATAGTCAATAGAAAGCCATTTCAACCTGCTACAAGTTCATCAAACTAGAGTAGTCAATATGGGAGTATTATGTAAGTGATATTAGGAATATATTTACTTGAACCAAAACAGAGTTCCCCAAGGGTTTGATATGCTTGGTGGGTTGATGCGTTACTGAAAAAGAAAATGATGAATTTTGTAATGTTCTCAGATGGCTTGCCAATGGTATTCTATGTGCAAAGTCAGGGAATAGTTGGCGAGCAAATGGTGAATATGTTACAAATACATTCATGTTCAAGCAGATGAGTACCACCTATATGACTTATCCCAAGAAAGGTAATGCGATTGGTCTATGTAATTTAACTTGTAAATTTATCGCCAAGATCCTTGCTAATCGCTTGAGACCTTTGTTGGAAAGTTCCCCTTCCCCACTTAAATCAGCTTTTGTTTGGAAGGCATACCATAGAAATTTCCAATCTAGCACACGAAGTGGTGCATTGCATGAGGAACCAAAGGAGAAGGAAGGGGTACCTAGGGCTATAGGTGGATATGCCCAAGGGCTATGGTAGGTTAGAATATCTTTGAAAATCTTGATATTGACCGAAGATATATATAACTAAATAAACAATGCATCTCACTCGTTTCTTTCTCTTTGCTACTAAATGGGAGCGCTTTTGGCTATTTTTAATGAGAGAGAGGTTTTAGATAAGGTGATTTCCTATTCCTATGCATTGTTGTTATGTGTAGGGGTGATCGAGTTCAGGGTGGGGAGGGTTTAGACCCGGACCCTGTACCCGACCCTATTATAATCGGTTCTCCTTTTTTGGACCATGTACCTGACCTGACCCTATTTGTATTGGACCTTGTACCTAACCCATCCTATTTTTCCGATCCAGTTCCAAGGTCAACCCTGTTTCCACTGGAACCTATTTTGCAATTGCCCAATATTCTATACGGCTTCGAATTTTACATTAATACGCGAGAAAATAACGTAATCCTCATCATTTGTATCGAAACATTAACCACTTGTAATGAATAAGTACATGAACTTTTTGACTAGACGAAAAATTAAGAATCCACAAGGCTAATGTTTATAAATAAAATTATAAGGCAAAGCAAAAATCATAACATTGCATAAACATTAGCAACAAATATGAGTTTACTATTAGTCCAATTCCCACAACTACTACATAAAGCTATTCATTTATCTAAAACAGTTAACAAATCTCTGCTGCAATCATAACTCATCCTCCAAAAGAGAAATTAGGCGAGCCACTCCATGTAGTACACAGGAATTTGACGACGACAAATGTTGTTTGTCTGTTGGATGGTGCGAGAGGGAGCCAGTGAGGGAAGGAAGCAAGCAAGGAAGAGAAATGATGAAGGAGGAGCGTCATGCATGTTTAAGAGAGCCAAGAGGAAAAACGCCATGTGATTGCGGGAATAAGAATAGAAATCAAGGGAAAAAAATATAGTTTTAAAACTAGTTCCAAAACCGGTCCAAGTGGGTACTTAGACTTGGTTCCCGGACCGGTTCAAATTGGTTCCGAATTTTGGGAACCGATTTCAACAGGAATTAGTTCCCAACCCTGTTTTATGAGTGGGCCGATCCGATTCCCATGTATAACCGGTTTGGTTGCACACCCCTAGTCATGTGCTCCAAAATTTTGTCCTACCTATTATAAAAGGTGAAAGATTTTCTTTTAAGGGGGAATGATTTAAAAAGTTTAATGTGTGTCAAAATAGGTGAAGAGTGTTTACCAATTTCTCATCCGATGCATACAAATGATTAATTGTAATTTTACAAGGTGGATCACACAATTGTGAGGAGCGTCAAGAATTATCTGTAAAGGTAATCCGATTTGCTCAGGTCATAGAATAAATTATAAAGAGTAATGTTAGAAATATTAAAGTCCGGTTGATAAAAGGGGAATAGCTAAGAAATTGAAATTGGAGCGCCAACACAAACCTCAAAATCACTTACACTAGAAGGATAGTATCATAGTAGGGGCAGAGACGCTGCATTTCCAGCCACGTGTCTACACAGGATCTGAGGGAATATCTGATACTTCATATTCCTACAGTCCACATCGGCAGCCATCCACAAGGCGGACACGTGGCCGTGTCCAAGCGGAGCAAATAACTACATAAACGCCCGACCGTTTTCAGCCACTAGTCCAAGCGCTCTTGCAATCCAAAGCCTCCCCTCTTTTCTCCTCCCCTCCCTCTCTCTCTCTCTCCTCCCATTTTCAACCAATCCAGCCTTCCTTACTCTCACTCGACTCTTCTGATCTCTGACAGAGCAGAACTAAAAACAAGCTCAAGGATCATGTCTATAGCTCAAAGAAGCTATGCATCTTCTCTCTGCTCTTCACCACCATTACCAAGAACCGCTCAGAGCAAGCCAACCCAGTTGGTGCTCTTCCACACCAAGCATTCATTTTCCAAGAAGTGCTCTTTCCTCAGCCTTTCTGGTCATTTCTCGGAGACCCACTTGGTAAAAGCGTCCAATTTGGTGGTGAAAGCATCTGAAACAGAGTCACAGACGTCGCCGGAAGCAGCCGAAGGAGGAGAAGGAGAAGAGGAGTATGAGGAGTATGAGGTGGAGATAGAGCAGCCATATGGGTTAAGGTTTGTGAAAGGAAGAGATGGTGGGACTTACATCGACGCAATTGCGCCTGGTGGATCTGCTGACAAGACCGGCTTGTTCACTGTGGGGGATAAAGTACTCGCCACCAGGTTTTCTTGCGAATTTATTCTTCCTATTTCTTTTTCTTTTTTGGACCTGTTTTATTCTGTGATAGTTTAATGTTTGTGCAAGAAATGGGTTCATGCTTACTTGCAGTTGCGGAAATTCAGTGTATAGCCGCAATTTGCTGATTAGCTCATTGCCAATTTGCAAGTTGCTAGGCAGCACATGTATTTACATAAAGTGGCCAATCAAAAAGAATGTCAATTGAGTGCACCGACTCATAAATGACAATCGGGTTTTACAATGGTTGATAGTGCCTTAGCTTGGTGTTGGCCAATAGCCGGGTTGGCAGATTAAAGGAAGATGGAGCTAGGTTAAGTAGCTTGTGTTTGAGACAGCTCAAAGTTAGAGGCTTAATGGTGCACAACCTGAGCCCCTGCAAGTTTAAGAAAATAACTCGATAAAAAAGATGGACAGCTGACCTGAAAGTATTGTCTTCATATCGAGCTACTTGTGACTTGTGAGTACTAGTAAGGAGCTGCAAATTTGTTGACATTTACTTCGACTTGCCAATAGAGGTTATTATGAATGGTCAAATTGGCGGTTCAGATAAACAATTCTCAAGTAGATTTACAATAAAACTTGAGAATTTGATATCACTCGATGGAATGTTACATTATGCAGCTTCCAAGTTCCTTAATTACCTTTTTTTCCGTCTTATTTGTTTCTTTACCAGTATCTGTGGCTTGTCCTTCTATTGTTGTGCTGGAAAAATTTGATACAAGTGCACATTGGGACAATGACACAAGTCTAGTAGTTGTATGCAGTGCAGTGTTTGGGACAGAGATATGGCCTGCGGCTGAATATGGAAGGACAATGTATACTATCCGTCAAAGGATTGGCCCATTGCTCATGAAGATGCAGAAAAGATATGGTTCGTTCCTCCTCCATTGAACCTTTCAATCTATTTAATGCTTATTGATTTCTATACCATTATGCGAGGAAAAGGTTCAGTGCCATTTCGCTGTGGCTTGAATTGCACTGTACTTCTCAGGTAAACTGGAGGAAGCTGGTGAGCTAACAGAGAAGGAGATCATTAGAGCTGAGAGGAACTCTGGGGTAATAAGTAACAGAGTTAGGGAAATCCAAGTAAGTACAAGATGGTGTTCTTTTTAATCTTCCAGCATTGAATATTTTGTCAATAGTATTGCTTTTTACAAATTTAAAAGACTGGCATATCAAAAAATTTGGCTGTTCCAGATGCAAAATTACACGAAGAAAAAAGAACAGAAAGAGAGAAGAGAGAAGGACCTCCGTGAAGGGCTGCTGCTCTACAGGTAGTGTCATTTCTTTGTTTGGATACTTTCATGATGTACTATCTTTTCAATTTAGTTGCATTTGTTACTATGTCATCATCAATGGGTGGACCAATATCTGTATGTGCTGGAAGCTATAATCTTTCATACAGATACAAGTGCGTTGCTGGGGGACTATAATATCGGACTCCATCTAAACTCTGGCTATGCGACTCTTAAAGTCATGGATATCATTGCACAAGTTTTCTGCTGCTAAGTTGTTTCTATGGATCGTGTAGCTGCCACTGAGCAGAGAATTGCCCTTGGTTATGTTATTAATTCTCTCTTTCCTGGGTCAATCGATTTGTAGGGATGGCAAATATGAGGATGCATTGGAGAAATTCGAGTCTGTATTGGGGTCGAAACCTGATGCTAATGAAACATCTGTCGCAAGTTACAATGTCGCTTGTTGTTATTCTAAGCTTGATCAGGTAGCTCCTGGTTTTTTATTAAAACCGCAAATGCTTTTCTGGTTTAGGCTACATTGTTTTATTTTCATAGCAGCTACAAATCCATTTTTTTTAATGGTCACAAACAGGTACAAGCTGGGCTTTCTGCCCTGGAAGATGCTTTGGAAGCAGGGTTCGAAGACTTTA
This sequence comes from Eucalyptus microcorys, assembly GCA_014182515.1. Classification (NCBI taxonomy): domain Eukaryota; kingdom Viridiplantae; phylum Streptophyta; class Magnoliopsida; order Myrtales; family Myrtaceae; genus Eucalyptus; species Eucalyptus microcorys. The sequence goes on from CM024571.1 coordinate 21,998,125, forward strand.
AGGTAATGAATCGAATGATAAGTGTCATAGTTTGCTGAGCTTGCGTTTCTCATGTTTTTGCTTATTGATGCAGAGAATTCGAACGGATCCTGATTTGGAAAATGTAAGGAAGTCCGAGGAATTTGATCCTCTTCTGAAAAGGTTCGACGAATCCTTTATCAATGAGAACGCCATTAATGCCATCAAATCTCTATTTGGCTTCAACAAAAAATAGAGCTGAAAATTGGCTGTGCAATTGAAGAACCTTGGTTCTCTACCGAGACAAGGCTTAAGATGAGGACCAGAGAAGCAACTGCTCATACTGATGGGAGCTTCGGGCAAATTTATTCATTCTCATTATGCACATCACTTTGATCTTGGACTTCGAAACATGCCGAGTGGAAATTTTTCTGGTAGTTACATACTTTTTACCTTTCCCCAAAATGTGAAGTTCTGGCAGATGTAAAGTATATTAGTGAGAAATTGAAGAGGGATCAATTGTTCTCTCTCTCTCTCTCTCTCTCTCTCTCTGGGATTAAAGAGAGGACAGAAACCTTCTTCTAAAAGTGAAAACGGAGATATCAAGGTCGGTAATTCCTTGTTGGCAAGTCCAGTTGTCGAAGTAGTAAGGACAAAAACACAAGGCAAGTTGTGTTCACTTTGCGGACAACCTACTTTTGCATGACGATACATGTAATTAAGGTTGCACATTAGTTGGATCCCTTGCAGCTTATGCACGCATGATTAGCTTGGACATGCATGAGTTTACTATAGAGAGGGTGATATGGTTCTGAATTTTTAGGAAGCCTCAGGCGTGGCATTTACTGAGGTAAATGGTAGAACGCATTTAGATATTGTGGATTACAATGTGAGACCTGCCAACTTATTGCAAATCAGACAATATTCTTTCTGACATAAATGATTGATAACACATTAGGTTCACCTAACAGCAATATCAGAAACGGTAGTCGTTATAGTTCATATGCTGTTTTGTCAACTACTCAGTCTTACACTTTGAACCAGCTCGAGGTCGAGTCCAGGCGTCCTTGTTGAGCAATTTTAAGGGATAAACCACCATGAGGAGGAGCAGGGCTCTGAGCGAAGACCAATAATGGCGGTGAGAGTAGGAAAACGATCAATTTGAAGAACATAAAGCTCTGCAAAAGGCAGAGAAAACATATGTATTTTAATCTTCGCACCATATAAAAGGACAAACAATAATTAACCTTCTCTAGCTGACCAGAACTTATTCATTACGGAGAGCTTGGAGATCATAACTCTGCACATGCCTTACCGGGAAGTGTAAAGAACACAGTTTCTTGATATGAAATGATAGTATAGCATGAGTCAGTATAATATTGACCCTTATCGATGCACCTATTCAACCTCATGGGTGCGTTCGGTTTAAAATTTTGAAAGCCCATTAAGAAAATGCAAAGCGGTTTAGCCTAAAGAACTTTAGGTAAATACAAATGACGTTTGGTAAATTATGTTTTAAGAAGTAATTTTGAGATAAATGCCATTTGGTAGAAAACACATTTGAAAAGCCATTTGCATGATTAATATTAGTTTTTTTTTTTTTTAAATTTCATCTGTTTAAAATTGAAAAAAATAATTTATACAACTTTTTAAATATAACTATTGACAATAATACTAAAAAAATAAAATATAAATATATATATATATATATTAAAAAAAGACCAAACCCTTCATCATAATTTTTAATTTTTATTTTTTTAAAATTGAAAAGAGAAATAATGTATGCAACTTTTTAAATATAAATTTTGACAATAATGCTAAAAAATCAAAAACATATATATAATTTTTTTTTTTAAAAGGACCAAATCCTTCGTTGGAATTTTTTAATTTTTATTTGTTTAAAATTGAAAAAAGAAATAATGTATGCAACTTTTTAAATATAAATTTGAAAATAATGCTAAAAATCAAATACATATATATAATTTTTTTTTTTTTAAAAAGACCAAACTCTTTGCCATAATTTTTTAATTTTTATTTGTTAAAATTGAAAAAACAATAATGTATGTAACTTTTTAAATATAAATTTTGACAATAATGCTAAAAAAAATCAAATATATAAATAATTTTTTTTAAAAGACCAAAATATATTTATTTTTTTAGTATTTATATAATTTTGATTTTTTTAGCATTATTTTGGCATTTAAAAAAATAACAATGAGGGAAAAATTAGAAATTTGAAGAATAAGTGATGATAGTTTTGAAAGCTCAAACCTAGTCCTTACTAACATTGGGCTTTCGGCCTTCTAATGCTGACTTTAACTTGAAAGTTATTTTAAAATGGTCGTCAAACAGTCCAACATTTCCTCAAGGGGTTTTGAAGGCTGAAAGCCTCTTGAGAATGTTAAACCAAACGCACCATCAACCCAAGAAGACGACCTACATCTTAAAAATTCAGATGATATATCTCAGAGTTAAGTAACTGGATTAGAGGCTCACTAGCAGTTGAAGAAGATAGACTCAGCATCTGTTTCACACTCGTGGCAGAAGACGGAGTGGAAGCCCTTGTTGTGGTGAAAGCATGGGGTCATAACCAATTGCTTCATCCGGGATCGCCAAATTCCACTTGAATCTTGTCACCATATCGTGAAGAAATATAAGGATATGAATCCTGGCAAATTCATGCCCCAAGCACATCCTTGGCCCCCCTCCAAACGGGACGTACGAGAAAGGGTTCGACCCTGATCCTTCAAATCTCGATGCATCAAACTTTTCAGGATTCGGGTAAAGAACTGGATCTTTATGTGTGGAGCCGATAGACCAATATAGCTAGCACACGCAGTGAAAGATGCACCAGTCAGTTAAACAGTAGTCTCATAATTTCAAAATTGAAGTTTTTTATACTCGTTTGACCTGACACAGTTGATCAGCTTATATCATCGGAAAAATTCATATAGCTCAGTTCTCTTCAAAATCTTTCTTCTATTACTGCTCCTACAAAGTTACGAGAGGATGATTGCGACAGTACCTTCCATCCTTTAGGAATTGTATAACCGGCGTATGTGAAATCGACCAGGGCCTCTCGGAACGCGCCGGTCACTGGTGGCATCAGCCTCATAACTTCTGCAACCACATTCGTGGAGTACCTCATCTTCTGCACATCCTTCCACTGCAACCACGCCAGTTCTTTCGATTTGGCAATATCTTCGTGCTCTGCTTGAACATGAAGGGACCAAAGATGACTCAGTGCTTAAAATCGCTTGCAACAGGTTAAAAGGTTCTCAATAATTGTAATTTCACCAAAAAAAAGCCTTGCAAATGTGTTTTAAAGCTTATAACCTTTGCAAATCTTTTCATAGACTTCGGGATAATCACTCAGATACTTCATGAGCAGCGTGATGGCGGATCTTGTAGTGTCATGGCCAGCGAATAATATCAGGAGTATGTTGTCAATGATCTCCATCTCGCTCAAGAACCGTCCGTTAGCATCTGCAGAAGTGAGCATGAAGGACAAGAGATCTTGGTCAGGCGTCGCCTTTTCTTCCCACAGAGCTAATTTTCTCTCCATTGCAATCGACCGAATCTCTTCCCGGATTCGATTGGCAGCCCTGGTTGAACGGTGGAATGCCGTTCCGGGGAAACTTATAGGCAAATTCACGACTCCATTTATGAACACCTCAAATAAAGCGGCCAGGTTTGAAACTCGCGTAGGGTCATCGGTGCTGGTGAAGATGCGACAGGCCAATTCCATAGTGTAGACCTTAAGCATCGGATAGAGTCGCACTTCGTCTCTTCCTTCCCAGTGCGTGTCAAGATGGTGTTGGGTGATCATGTCCATCCTCTCTACGTACCTCTTGAGCGCCTCAGGATGGAAAAAGTTCATGAGCATCCTCTTCAGGGACTTGGCATCCTCACCTGCCGTGTTGACCAGGCTTGACCGGAACAGCTTCTGCACCGTGCTCGGCCACCAGACCTTGACGGCTTTGTTCTCGTTGCCGAACAAGAACTTGTGCCCCGCTGTCCCACAGAAGACGGCCATCGGCTCCCCGAGCAGGGATGTCTTGAAGACCCTCGCATCATGCCTGTCCATCCTCTCCCTGATGAACCGTTCGGGCTCTCCCAGCCATCCCGCCCGGAGGAACTCCCGAGTCTCGCCGATGAGTGGCCATCCTAGGCTTCCTGGAGGGAGACGAGGATTCACGCGTGCGCTCAACTTGAAGAGTTTCTCGATCAAATAAAGGAAGAGGACAAAGAAGAATATGAAAGCCGCAAAAATGCAATGCTGAAGCATCGCGACTTGTCTTGATGGCAAATCTACCAATTGGTGGTTTATATGATGCAATTTTCGATCAAAGAACACTTTTCCAAGGAAGACCATGCTTTTCTTTTCTTTGGACTGATTTTTCCAAGGTTGGCTACAGCATTAGTCCACATCACTATGCTTGGGAAAATTACAAAAAAAATCCTAAATATATTATAATTATGCTAGTTCAATCATAAACTTATTTTTTTTTACCAATTGAATCTTAAATCTTTTATAATTATTCCCGATCAGTCCATTCGGCCAAAATTAGCCGACGGGCACGATGTGGCAGCCGACCGGCTCGGTGACCTTTTTTAATAATATTTTATTTTTGAAATATTTTATTGATTTTTTTATCTTTTTTTTTTTCCTTTTTTATCTCCTTTTCTTCCCCTTCTCCCCTTACTTCTTCCTCCCTCCTCCCTCCTCCTTCCTTTGGCTCTGGCGACTAGCCAGACTGGCCAAGCTGGCCAATCACCAAACTAAGGTGATCGAGCGGGCTCGCCTCACCAGTCGGCAAGTCGCCTCTCTAGATCCGGAGAGGTTTCGCCCTGCCATTGTTGGGCACAAGCTCGCCCTCACCCAACAACGGCGAGGCAAGCTAGCACAGTCGCCTCAGTCCGGCAATCGGCCAGCCCTCCCCTCTTGCCGGTTGCCGAAGCTAAAGGAAGGAGGGAGGAGAGAAGAGGAGGGAGGAGCTTGAGGGAGAAGAAAAAAAAAAACAAAAGAGAAAAAAGGAAAAAAGATTAAAAAAAATTACTAAAATGTTTCAAAAAAATAAAATATTATTAAAAAAAGGTTGCCAGCTGCCATGTCAACGCCGGCCGGCCAATTTTGGCCAGATGGGCTAATCATGAATAATTGTAAAAGGTTTATGACTCAATTAGTCAAAAAAATAAGTTTATAACTGAATTAGCATAATTGCAATAGGTTTAGGACTTTTTGGTAATTTTTCCGTTAGTGCTTAGGCAAGAATTGAGCAAAGGGCAAAGCCAAATGAACTCTTTGAAAGCCTTGTCACTTGTTTTGGGCATTAAATATTTTGCTCTGTTCAATTTCCAAGCTTTGACATGTCTGTAAATCCAGTCGAAAATCAGAAAATTCCTAAGAGAAGCACGATGATCTTCGCCATACCTTGCACGGCAATTTTTCCTTATGAATGACACGTGGAGCGACAGTCCAAAGATATTAAATTTACTGTTCTAGGTCAATGACCGAGCTAAGCAGCTTACTAATTGGGTCATTTTTAAATGGGCCAGCGTTGAACTAGTGCCCAGCTGTCTATTTTTTTTCTGTTCATATTCTTCATAGTGTAGGATGTATTTATTTCACTAAAAAAATTTCATGAGAACAGGTTAACGTGACGCCTCAGGATATCACAACTAACACTTTTATTAAAACATTTTCACTTTTTAAGCATGCAGAAGCGTGTACGGTTGAAGAACACTCAAGATATATAAAAATTCAAGCAAACACATGCGGAAATGCAAACCCAGCACTCTCGTTTCATTTCTTTTACATATATATTTTAGGTGAAACGGTCAAAATATACTAGGGGGCAAGCAAAAGGTACCACTACTTCGTACCACGCCCAAAAGCTCCAGTAGTTGTATCATCCTAACCTAGATCAATGTCATATGTCTCCCACCCATAGTATGTCCAAAATCTTGGCCCGGTCTTCCCAAAATGCTACTGATTTGAGAAATAATTATCAACCACAAGTGAGCACAAAGCTTAACAAGCAAACTACTAGCCAGTCTACACCACACATATTGCGATTCACCAAACAATGGACAGGATATAAAAAATTCACAAGATTTCATATCCTAACCTATCCAGTCTTATCCCGATTAGAAATTCGAACGACCAAACGTAACCCAAAAGTCTTATGATAATATCATAGGGTATCGTGGACGCGATTCACCCATTCCCACCAATTACCCATTTAAACATCCACATCATATCGCCTCAGATTTTGTGCAAGCTTTGAAAGAAATCCTACCAACGAGCTTTTTTTGCATGAGTGAATTATTAGTAAAAAAATCCTCTGAAAAAACCTTAATTAAAAAAGAACATAAAATTCAGTGATATTGTGATATCTTCTCATTAAGTATTCATAAATTTTTTGTTGAGCCACTCATTATTGTACTCAACATTAAATTAAGATTTCGATGATCGGCGTTCAAAACTTTAAGAGAAGAATATAGATTGAATACAGACTTTCAAATGGACTACTCATTGCCCCTGCTGAAGCTAATTTTATTGGTTACTAGTACAATCGACCGTCCCTAAAATGGTAAGTCCATCTGAAAATGCTTCGGAGTTTAAAGAGCCTTTATAATGAGTTAACTGTTGTAGCTCCCTACTTACTCTGTAATGGATTTTCCTTAGGAAGCACCCTACCACAATAAAACTACGAAACCCTGATAATGATGCATGCCTTTTATCTTAATTATTGAACTAGGATAACCAAAAAAAAAATTCTTTTTCAGTAAGGTATGATTCTACAAATAAAGTATTGTTGTTGTCGATGAAGGAAGAGATGAAGGAACCCAATTTGGAAGCGTCACTCAATTATTCAATACTAAAATACGTAGACTAAATTATGACATTAGTATAAGTTCCAATACATTCAATTGCCAATGAATGGCAAAAGTAGAACAAAGATTAACCAAGCAAATCAAATAAGCAGAAGTACAATCAAGGATAAATCTCAATAAGAGATCGAAGTCCCAGGTGAGAAACAATCTCATAACCGCTAAAGCCAGCATCAGCAAACAGCTTTGCCCACTCCTTTTCATCCCTTTCTTTCGCATTGAAAGTCACCATCATCGACATATCAAAGAAGAGTTGCGTTTCGGTGGATCCATGATCTTCTGTTTGACTGCCAACTACCATATCTATCATAATGACCTTCCCGACCTTGCCTTGACCCGACACCGCTTCTCTGCATCGATTCAGTATCTCGATGCATTTTTCGTCGCTCCAGTCGTGCAATATCCACTGTATTCGTGTGAGTTTTAGACAATCAGTTGGAGGATACAACGTCCGTAGGAAGAGTTTCACTCTTTTGTGTAGGTTACCAAGATTTGCACTAAAATGGAGTACTGTCACGATTATAGTTCATGTAAGAGTTGCCCATACATAAATTCATGATATGGAAACATCTAACCAAATTTAGTTGTCTTCCTCTGTAATTTTGATAAAGCAAATTCAATGGCCACTTTAATCTCAAAATTTTGCTTAAATATTCCGTGAAAGAAATGCACACGTGTGTTTGGACAACACATAACAATATAGACAAAATCTAATTTACGACGACAAGATGATTGACAAGTAATTAATAAATATTTTACTCTCTATATTTATATTCAAAGTGAATGTAAAGAAATCCAAAGTCAAGATATGTATATTGTAAAAATCAAATTATCAACCATGGACAACCTATATCATTAGAGATGCAACATAGAGGCATAGTGATTACCTTGAGAATGACTGCATCCGCCGGGGGTATCTCCACAAACATGTCGCCTCCGACAAACTTCAGCCTCTCACTTCCCACCAAACCATCCACCACGTGTGGCTGATCCAACACCGTGCACTCCAAGTACGGGAACGCCTCCGTGATGGCCTTACCCATCGTCCCGGTCCCACCTCCAACGTCGACCACAAAGCTCAGCCCCTCGAACACTCCTCCACATGTATCCACCACCACCCTCGCTACTAGACTCGAGTCGCTCGCCATCGCCTCGTTGAACAAGCTGCTGGCCTCAAGGACTGCGCCACGCGTCCCAAGCGGGCACGCCGTGTGCCATCTCATACGTTGTTGGATGGACATCTTCTCCATCCCTCAGCCACGCGCTCAGATCCTGCCACTGGCCCTCGGGTAAAGGTCTCAGCACGAGCCGCGCAGAGGGTGCTGCACTCAAGGCGTTGTCCTTTACGAGGAGCCGGGACACGCAGGTTGTTAAGAACAGCAAGAACAGAAGCTCTACTGATGCTATTACTGATATCAGTAAGAACAGGGGAAGTAAAATATACAAGAGCGACGAAGAGAAAACATATGAAGAAGAGGAAGTAGAGAGTATAAATGCTGCTGAGAAGAAAACCTGTTTCGAACACTCTGTATAATGCTGCAAGTCTTGGCAAGCCTCGGCGGCAGTTAGTCTGGTGTACTTCAGTTCTGGAAGTTAGTTAGTTTTCTGCTTCAGTTAGTTAGGTATCATTTCTTCAACCGATTCAATACCTGTAAAACAGTTTCCAAAGATAGCCCTTGTATATAAAAAGGCTAACTCTTGTGATTGAGAGTAACGAAAGAAAGATATAGAAAGAAGTTTTCCATCTCAAGATCTCTCTGTTTTCTTCATCCCAAGATTTCCCATTTCTTCTTTGCGCATAAACTTCTTCATGGTATCGAGCCGCTGCATCCCGAAGAAATCATCTTGATGCTGCACGAAATAGTTAAATCTACATCGATCAAAGTTAGATTCGAAGCTTCATTGATCTCTGAAGATATCAGTATCTTTCAACAAGATCTGTGAGTTGGTATTTTTCATCCACATCTAAATCTTCATCAGCAATATACTTGTAGCAGCATACTGCAAATCACTAGAATTTGTGTCTGCAACTAGAGCTGATCAAAGATCAGGAAGAATAGAATGGCAGCAAGAAGTTTGAGATATCCATTTCCTATTCATGTTAATATCTCGAATTTTGTTACCATCAAGTTAGCTTAGGATAATTTCCTTCTGTGGCAAGCTCAATTCTATAGATTCTTAAGGAGCCAAGATCTGTTTGGTTTTATGAATGGGGAAATTTCACGACCTGCAAAGACGTTGCAGGTCAAAGAAGGAGGTCAAACTTCTGAGGTTCCTAATCCTGATTATAATGACTGGATAAAAACAGATCAGCTTGTATCTTCTTGGATTAGTGGTGCTGTGTCAGAAAATATACTCAGCTTGATAATTGGCTTAAATACTGCTTATGAAGTTTGGCAAACTCTGTTAAATCGGTTTACACAAAAGTCAGTAGCTAAGGAGTTCGAGTTAAGAGGAAAACTTCAGGCTTGTCAGAAACGTGAACGAGCATTATCAGCATACCTCAGGGAGTACAAGTCAATATGTGATCAATTGAATGCCATAGGAAAACCAGTTGATGAAATCACAAAACTATTTGGAGTTCTGGAAGGCCTGGGATCTAAGTATGAAAGTTTTAAAACCACAATCTATTGCTTAAAGCCCCAACCAGAGTATGATGAAGTAATCTCACACTTAGAAAGATTCGAAGCCAGGTTACAGAATTATTCTTTAAATCAGTTCAGTCCTAACCTAGCTTACTATGGCCAGAGGAAAACTGAAGCTATACATAAAGAAGAGAGTGACAGAGAGAATATATACAACGAAATCTTTGTTCTTAGAGGATCAAGAACAAATAATCGTGGAGGAAGAGATTATGGAAGAGGTAGAACATATAATGCAAGATACAGGAACTTTGGTTATCCTGGAAGAAACATGAGTTACAGAAATAATAACTCAAACTATGAACAAGAAAATCAGCAGTTCAAACAACTCAATACCTCCTCTAGCTTGGGTCCTGTTGAAGGATTTAGACCATACAATGTATCAGCACAAAGGTATTCTGATACCAGGTCATATCCTGCATCAAATTCAACTCTTCACAAAACGGTACAGGTGGAGAAAGCAGCAAAACACACTCGACTTGAGTGTCAAATCTGTAAGAGGCCTGGTCATGATGCCTACATTGTTGGTATCGGTTTGATAACTCCTATCAAGCTGAGGAGATACCAACAGCACTAGCAGCACTACATATCAAGGAAGCAAATGATCAAGGATGGTATCCAGACACTGGAGCAACTGCCCATATTACCTCTAATGTTGGTATACTTCATAGTCTTTCTAAAAATAACAATGCTGATACAGTCATGATAGGCAATGGTCTGTGTTTACCTGTCAAATACATTGGTAATGCAATACTGAATACTGCAATTACTGCCTTGCCTCTAAATGATGTGCTAATTGTTCCTGAGATTAAGAAAAATCTTCTATCAGTGTCAAAATTCACTGATGATTACCCCTGTTCCTTTATCTTTAACAAAACTGGTGTGTATATCAAGGACAGCATCACCAACACAACCATGAGGCTAGGAAGGAAGGTTAGAGGGTTGTACAGAGTAGACCCTCATGCTACAGAAGTCTACTTCACTCAAAGACAAAGAATTGTTACAGAAAGTATCTGGCATCAACGACTGGCTCATACAAATCAGAATATCTTGAAGCATTTAAGGAATCAAAATCTGATTCAGTACAACAAAGAACCACAGTCTGTATGTAGAAGTTGCCAAATAGCCAAGAGTATTGCTCTGCCTTTTTCATTGTCAAATTCTACAACTACAAAACCTCTAGAACAAATTCACTGTGATATCTGGGGACCTTCTCCAGTTAAATCTTTTCAGAGTTTCAAGTACTATGTCATTTTTGTTGACAATTTCTCTCGATTCAGTTGGATATATCCATTAAAGCTGAAGTCAGATTTCTATAGTACTTTTCTCATGTTTCAAAAGTTAGTAGAAAATCAGCATAGCTGTAAAATCAAAACTTTCCAGTGTGATGGTGGAGGAGAGTTTATTAGCCAAAAATTCAGAACTCACTTACAGAACCGTGGCATTCAACAGCATATCTCATGTCCATATACACCTGAGCAAAATGGAATACCTGAAAGGAAACATCGACATATAGTTGAACTTGGTTTGGCTATGCTATACCATGCAAAAATTCCATTAAAGTTTTGGGTAGATGCATTTGTAACAGCCAACTACATTGTTAACCTTCTTCCTACTCAAAAATTACAGATACAGTCTCCCTTAAGCAAATTATATCAGCATAAGCCAAGATATGACCATCTCAGAACCTTTGGCTGTGCTTGCTATCCCTGTCTTCGACCATATGCGCAAAACAAGCTTGATCCACGGTCACTAACCTGTGTCTTTCTAGGATACAGTGATCACTATAAGGGATATCGATGTTTTGTCCCTACTACTGGTCATGTCTACATTAGTCGACATGTAGTATTTGATGAGAATTTCTTCCCGTTCTCTCAGAAATTAGCAACAGTTTATCCTTCCTACACACACTTGTATAAGTTGTGGACAGAAGAAGAGCAGTTCCTAGCTTCCTCCACTACAGATCACATGAAACATTCAACTTCTTAGTATACAAGTTGGGAACAAGAATCCACAGCTAAGCAAACAAATGGAATGATCTCACCTGAATGCACAGAACAAGTAGTTTCTGTTTCTCCAGCTGAAGTTCCTATGGATCAAGTGTCCACCACTACTCAGAATAGTCCACAACAAGTTGAATTACTTGTTCCCATAACTGAGACAACAGATGGACCAGATATGGCACAACACACTTCAAATAATCAGACAAATTCACAAGGTACATTACTTACTCACACTATGCAGACTAGGTCTAAGTCTGGCATTATCAAGACCAATCCTCGATATGCTTGTCTTGCTATATATGAAGTACCTACTGAACCAAAAACAATCAAATCAGCCTTAGCACATAAAATCTGGTATAAAGCAATGACAGAAGAGATGGATGCACTTTATCAGAACAAAACTTGGGAATTAATCCCTCGAACTGGTCAAATGAATGTCATTGGCTGTAAGTGGGTCTTTAAAACAAAGCTTGCAGCTAATGGTAGCCTTGATAGACTTAAGGCTTGACTGGTTGCTAAAGGATTTCATCAAGAAGAGGGCATTGACTTTACAGAAACATTTAGTCTAGTCATCAAACATGCTACAATTCGTATAGTTCTATCTGTAGCTATGATGAAACACTGGCCAATCCATCAACTAGATGTCAAAAATGCATTCTTACATGGTACATTGAATGAGATAGTTTACATGGAGCAGCCTCCTGGTTTTCAAGATCCCAAGAAACCTCATCATGTATGTCTCCTCAGGAAGTCTCTCTATGGACTTCGACAAGCTCCTCGAGCCTGGTTTGACAAGTTCAGTAACTTTCTACTTGAATATGGGTTCTTTTGCAGCTCAACTGACCCATCCTTATTCATCTATCATAATGATACAGACACCATTCTTCTACTACTATATGTTGATGACATTATCCTGACTGGAAGCTCCTCTCACTTACTTTCCAACCTTATCCATTCTCTAAGTCTTCAGTTCTATATGAAAGACCTTGGCCCACTACATTACTTTCTTGGCATTGAAGTTAAAAATACTTCTGATCACCTATTTCTTTGCCAGACTAAATATGCCAGAGATCTTCTTACTCGAGCTCATATGCTTGACTGCAAACCAATTACCACTCCTATATCACTAAAACCAACTGTTCTGATAAATGATTCTGCTCCCCTCTCCAATCCTGTCGAGTATTGAAGCTTAGTAGGTGGCCTTCAGTATCTGACTTTAACAAGACCTGACATTGCATATGCTACAAATCAGCTGTGTCAGAAATTACAGAAACCCACTATTGCAGACTTACATAAACTCAAGAGAGTTTTGAGATATGTCAAAGGCACTATAAGTCTTGGAGTCTTCATTCACTCTCGAAGCTCTCTCCACCTGTATGGGTTCTCAGATGCAGACTGGGCAGGATGTGTTGAAACAAGAAGATCAACAACAGGTTTTTGTACATACCTTGGCTCCAATCTCATATCTTGGGCAGCAAAGAAACAATCCACAGTCAGTCGATCCTCTACAGAAGCTGAGTATCGTGCTCTTGCTTCTACATCTGCTGAACTTACCTGGATAAGCTTTGTCCTTCGTGATATAGGATGCTCATTGACTCGTCCAACACAGCTCTTTTGTGACAATAAATCAGCTATTTCTCTTACTATCAATCCTGTCTTACATGCTCGCACCAAACACATTGAGATAGACTTTCATTTTGTTAGGGAAAAAGTCTCCTCAGGATCCCTACAAGTGAAATATGTTCCAAGTAACTATCAACTTGCTGATATCTTCACAAAATCTCTCCCTCGTATTACACACTCGTCGGCTACAAATCAAATTAGGAATTGGTTTCTCGCCCATTCCCAATTTGAGGGGGATGTTAAGAACAAAGAAGAATGAAGCTCTCACGATGCTATTACGATATCGGTAAGAACGGGGAAGTAAAATATACAAGAGCGACGAAGAGAAAACATATGAAGAAGAGGAAGTAGAGAGTATAAATGCTTTCTTTGAGAAGAATGAGAAGAAAACCTGTTTCGAACACTCGTATAATGCTGCAAGTCTTGGCAAGCCTCGGCGGCAGTTAGTCTGGTGTACTTCAGTTCTGGAAGTTAGTTAGTTTTCTGCTTCAGTTAGTTAGTTATCATTTCTTCAACTGATTCAATACCTGTAAAACAGTTTCCAGAGATAGCCCTTGTATATAAAAAGGCTAACTCTTGGGATTGAGAGTAACGAAAGAAAGATATAGAAAGAAGTTTTCCATCTCAAGATCTCTCTGTTTTCTTCATCCCCAAGATTTCCCATTTCTTCTTTGCGCATAAACTTCTTCACGGGTGAGCACATAACCCGTCTGGCCATCTGCTTCTTCAAGGTCCCGCAGCTCGAACAAGCCGGAGTGGACGAGAATGCGCATGAAGGCGACGGATGTAGTGAGCTTTGGTCGGTTGAACATGGAGCGCGGAGACGAGTTCTCAGAGGGTCATGGGTCGGCCATGGTGATGGGTTACGTCGGGTATGGCTAGTTCAATGGCCCGCTTTAGGCACATTGATTTGATGAAGCTATATGTGTGGTTCCATATGCGGGCTTGAGCTTGGAGGAGCTCACTAGCGGTTGCATCCCCGTCTCCATTACCCAAATTCATGTCGAAAACACTTTCCTCTGTAGTCGTCGAACCTCTCACAACACGCATGCTACCCTTCATGTTATATATAGAAATAAACCCCGGAAACACCTGAACTTAGAAAGCGGGTGGGCCATAAAAGATTCAACGACATTATAAAACCACTCAAACAAGATTGATGACATATCATCCCTCGTGGCATCGTACATGGCATTAAAAAATCCAACAATATTTTCCAAAATTTTGAGAATAAAATCTGAAAAAGAAGAGGAAAAAGCCAAAAAGAGATAAAGGTTTCAGCCAAAAAAAAAAACCCGACAATCACAAGCGTGCCTAATCTAATTGAAAGTCTTATTAAGACAAATGTCATCATATGCAAGTCTTTACAATCGATATGATATGGAGATGTCGATGATGCTATAATTTGAATGTTTCTTATGAACTTTGTCAAATAATTTATCTTTAAATAACAAGTTAAATCTGTGGTTAAATTATTTTAAAATCTTCTTTTATGTCTAAAAGTAGTTCTAGATACCTCTATGTTGATCTATATTGAAAACTTGGATGTAAGATTATTGCATATGACGGAATTAATTTTAATGAGGCCATCAACACTTGTAAATGTATAAATCACAGTTAATAGTTGTTTCAGATTGACATTTTTATAAAAATTTCTGATCAAGATGGGACGAAAGAAATGAACTTACAATTTGATGACTAGATTTATAACCAAATAAGATTTATAACTAAATAAAGTACCTGAACTAAAATGAACCATTCCATTCTTAAAAGTATAAGGACCAAAATTGTAACTTTATTAGAAACTTGTATAGGTAAGTGCCATGTGTTGATTTGGAAGTGCCATGTGTTGATTTGTCGGTGCTAACTTAGAATATCCTATCCATATATTCAGAATATCCTATCCATATTCAATGTCGAAAATGAGCAAAATCGCAACCCAGAGGTAAAGCAACATTAAACTCATGTTGTAAGAGTGACTTCTCAGTTCAAATCACAAGCTTGATGCATGCGAACAAAAACACTGCAATTTCAGTATTATAATTCCAGAAAGGCCATCACATTTTCTCTTCCTACCACCTTTACAGCTCCAAGAGCCCAACGCGAACAAACAAGTTGCAATTCCAATGTGATATAAAAGGAAAGAAAAAAAAAGAAAAGAAAAGAACAGCTCCTGACGGACAAACACCGTCGGCAGATGTCTCTTGAACTGTTGTTGAAGACTTTTTGGGCTTACGCCAACAAAACTTTGACTTATACCAACGCAAAGGTGAGACATGTGGAAAGGCTTCTTTATATATATGTTGAAATATAATACGCGGAAACGATTAGATCTTCCAATTTATGTCAATGTAAAATCGTCAGAGAAATAAATGAGAAAAATAGGGACACCGGAAATTTACGTGGTTCGGTCCGAATATCGGTATCTAAATTCGAGGAGAGCCAGCAGGATAATCGGAGAATCAGAGTTTACAATCGCTCACACGCTTGAATATTTCCAACACCTAGATTTAACCCCAAACCAAAATTTTTTAAACAACGCACTAGGACATAAACTCACGGTACAAAATTATCGCGCGTTCAAACTCAAAACAAAAACGCTCTACGTACGCCAAAATTAGGAACTCCAGAGTTCGTCTTTGGTCCACGTACTTAAATCTTCGCGTTCCTTTGGAAAGCTTCACGTGGGTTGCCTAGACGTGCGGCTCCTTTTCTATTCTGCTTTCGTAGAGGCTTCGGCGTCGTGCGAAGGGTTTTATTTTAAGCTGCTTCACGCACGCCTGAAAAGGAAATTCGTGTGCCCGAAGGTCAAACTTTGACCTTGGGCCCACCAACGTTGGCTTCTTGCGTCGGCGGCTTCTTGCGCGTGCAGAGGATTCTTTCCTCTTTTGTTTGCATGGCCGAACAAGAAATCCATGCGTGAAATCGTGGGTGTGCGTGCAAAAGTCAAAACTTTGACTTTGGGCCCCATGTAAATCTTCAAGAGTTTTATGAATCACATTTTTACAAACTTTCAAACTCGAATTATAATTTAACAATATATATAGGTAGACTGGGCTTATTCATCAATGTGAGATGACGCCCTACCCATAGAAGTGCACACCTACATCTACTGGGTATTTTTACATAATATGAAAGGAACATCCGCTTTTATGCTCAAACTACAATCTACTTTTTTTTTTCTTTTTCTTGGTCAAACTACAGTCTCCTTAAGTCACGCGATTCTTACTTAATAATTCATTGATGAGTAGTGGGTGCGCTTATGGAAGTAGTGGGATCTTTCCAATGCAGAAGAGAATCTCGAAATGTGTTTGTTTCACGGAAAATAAATTATTTAGGAAATAGTTCGCTAAAAATGAATATTTGTATCGTTCACAAAAATGAATGAGCGAAAAATATCTCCATCGTTAATAAAAATATTTCTATATAAATTATTATCGATAATGAAAATATTTGTCATTTACTGATTATTTCATGAAACAAACAAAACCTTAACAGGAAGAAAAAGCTCTAGAAAATTTCAATTCAAAACACGAGAAACGAAAACAAATAAAAAAATAGAACTAAAGGATAAGCGATGTTTTGGTGAATTTAAACGTGAAAAACTTCAGGGATGACGGAATGCTTATTTCTGTGGTTGTTGAATTATGTCTTCCACGCATTGGTCTGATGATGCTGAGAGGCCTGGTTTGAACATGTTTATTCCCAGGCAATCATCGAATTGACTTGAGGGCGAGGTTTAGAAGAGGTCTAACTGCATGAACACCTACAAATATAGCTGACCGTAAAATACGGTGAGCTGTACCTTTCAAGTCCATAAAGAATTGAACATTTCTTTCGTTTAGTAGATATCAACTTATTGATTTAATTTAGTCAAATTTATCGCCTTTATTGTTTCTTAATCAA
Source organism: Eucalyptus microcorys (assembly GCA_014182515.1). Taxonomy (NCBI): domain Eukaryota; kingdom Viridiplantae; phylum Streptophyta; class Magnoliopsida; order Myrtales; family Myrtaceae; genus Eucalyptus; species Eucalyptus microcorys. Next base: position 22,015,154 of record CM024571.1, read on the forward strand.
GCCAAAGCCAAAGCCTAAGCAATGTGTCAACACGTATATCCCAAAACCGTCGACGAACATAATTAAGCACGAAATCAATCAAGGTGATTAAAACTCGAGGAAATCAACCTTGATGTACGGAAGTTAAACTACGTAGCATAAACAGGCAGTAAATCAGTTGCTCGAGTCCTAAGCGATGTGGTTGTGCGGCTCAGGAAGGTGTCGGAAAGGTCCCGAATTTGGTGCTGTCCTCTGGCTGCCCGAGACGCTTTGAGGCAACAACACCGGCAACGGAGGGACTCCGTGAGCTGCTGGCTGAGCTGAACGGCTTTGGCGCGGCGGAATGGTGGACATTCTAATGAAAAAAGAAGAAGAAGACGATGATGTCGAGTCGGCAGTTGAATGCAACTTCAGTGAAGGGGGCCGATCTTTTTATAATAGGTCTTCAGTCTTCACCGCCCTCTGTAATTTCTTGGTCAAATTTTCCATTTGATGGCAACGTGAGGAGGGGACGCCTAGTGCAGAACTTGTATTGGCCTGTGGTAATTCTCATTTGCCCTTTTGACAGCGCAAGGAATGTGCTGTCCGTTTAAGGGAGGGGCAGTTGTGACTTGGGCTGACTGTTTGGGCTCTTCATGGGCATGGTCTCTCTCGGGGCCAAGTGATTCCAGTATTGTGGTAAGCCCATGGGGGAGCGGCTGAAGTCCGGAGGGTGCTTGGTGGCCGGCGCGTTCGGTTCGAGGCAGTAGCGCAGTAGGTGGCACGGCGGTGTCATGGCGGGACACGGTGGCCGTTGGTGGCGTTAAGAGGCGACATGACAAGGTGGCGCGATAGTGGCGTAATACGATGACAAACTTAGTACTCAAAGGTGCTTGGTTTTGTTAAGCGAGAACCTAAATGTCACGGTTAAAGTCGAATATAAAATTTTAACGGTGTAAATCTACTATTTCTATCTTATCACCTACAAAATGAAGTAACTTTCTAGGAAGTAATGAAAAGAAATTAGTATCCAAGCACTTATCAAATTTTAGATTAAGAAACCAATCAAGGGAGTGATTTCCTTCCCAAAAGTTATATTGCACTTTGAACTCATGGTGAGAGCGAAAAAATCCTCATCACTAGCATTATCAATCATAAGCTCTAGACTAACAAGTTTAATGATGGCTTTAGAGTCGATCTCAATAATAATCTTATTGAAAACCCACCAAGCTAGTCACCCTATCAACAAGTCATGGATTGCCCTCAAAAGCCTCATCAGTATTTAGTTTAATCCATGCAAAAGTAAACGATCCCATCTGATAAAAATTAGACAAGTGTATAATCCATTTAACATCGAGTTATTCAGTGATGAAGCTTTAATGATTTCCAGCACATACTGATAATCCTCTGGCAGGGAAAAATTTTCAATGAATAAATCATTACCGAAACCAATCACAACTATAGCTACTCTTCGGGACCAAATCTACGAAAGTTTCTTACAAAATAAATTGCATCAAACAATTCAACCTAATAATTTGATAATTAGAGATTCACGCCAAGGTCCACGCAATATTTCCTTCTCCTCCTTGCCCTTCAATCGCTTCATCATCTAAGACTTCAAACTCTGAAACCTCTTAACATTGCTTCGGATCAAGTTTGTGAAGCACCGAATCCCAAAAGAGATCCTCGATAAGAGGGCCTTCGAGTTGGACCATGAGCGAAATTTGGGAATACTTGCTGCCTTTGTTGAAGAGGAGGATGAACCCTTCCATCATGATCATATTGCGAAATAGGAAACGCAGGTAGGCTAGTGTCAGAACTCGTAGGGTTTTTTTTGTTCTTTTTTTTTTTTTCTGGAGTGAAACTAATCTTTGAATCATTGTATTATTAATTTAGTTTCACTAAAAATTTATCAAATATTTTCAATGAAAATCAATTTTAAAGAAAATTGTTAGATATTATTTATTTGATGACTTAGGAAAAGTGATTTCCTTCTTATTAGTAGGTAGGTCCATCAAATAGGTGAGTGGATTCAAGTCGAAAATTTTCTTACCCCAAAGTAACCCATTTAACTCATTTACATACAATGTAATTTTAGTGACTCATACACAACCAATCCCAATCCAACTCATACTCGTCCCAACTCATATTACTAAAAAAATCCATGTTTAACCTAACATTGGAAAGTACATACCCACTCATTTAACCCACTTTTAGCTCTTTATGTGATACGGACGACTCTACGTATCGGCCTAACAAGTGAGCAAGGGAACTTGGGGGTCAAAAGGTCAGACGAAGGATAATGGATCTTCATTGATCACGAGTTCAAGAATTCTAGTCATTCCCCAAACTCGAGAACTTAAGATTCATTGATATGTTAATTTTGCTTGAGTTAGGCGTGAGATAATTTAGATTTTCCTCCAATTCACATCCAATGGTACGACCATGATAATTTTACATAGGCAAATCTACCATTTAGTAACAATTTTAGCAATTTTAGATTCCTACACTTTGGTTTCTCAATCCCTATATCGCTAGTTTACTCTGATAATGACTTTGAAATACTTGAAACGTGGAACCAATCAAGGGACAAGGACTTGAGAAAGGGCCAATTCATGTCCCACCAAGATCGCTATTCGGAGGTGCCCAAAATTGATTAGAAACCAAATTGGAAAAAAGAATATATGATCACTAATCAGCTATTGAGGCAAAAATAAAGAAGACACTTCGTGGAAAAAGATCCTAATTTTCCCAATAGTCATCAACCAAGCGCCAGATGAAAACTCGGATTTCCACTTTCTTGTTCTTGCTCTTTTCTGTCAGAACAGGTTTATCTGAAGCAGAGGGTTCACACTAGTGTTCGACGATGTATCTGAATGGTCCAAATATGACCATTTGTCTTCCAAGAAATGATTCCAAATTCTTTGAATTCACTAGAAATTATTCAGCATTGGATAGAAAAAGAGGAACAAGATCAATTGGAAACACGAAGGATCTTACCCAAATGAGAGAGCATGAACGTTCATCAGTCTCATAAACATAAATATATACAGCAAGGAAGAGAAACCTAATTTGCAAAGAAATGATCATTCTGAAATCATCATTAATGCAAGTTAAAATGTTATATCGTGATTATACTTCAATATGGAGACAAACAACAATAACCCCCACAAACAGCAAGCTGCACCACCAGCAGCCCTTGAGTAATAGCCCACAACTTAGTCATCTCCAAATTCATCATCATCCATGTACATACACTTTGTCTGCAACCTATTCCTTTTTCTATGGAAATCTTTTTGGTATCTCGAGATTATCCATAACAATAGCAATAAAAGTTGGAGAGAAGAGACTATCCTCCCCTCACTCAGTCTATCTCGTCCCTTCACCTGTTCCCTTATGTCTACTCCAACAAAAGACCAATCTAAAATTTGAAAGGCGTTGGAAACTAAAGAACAATCTCCCTAAATTTGACCAAGCCAAAACAACGATCAGAAATTTTGAAAAGGAGTGAAGTTCAATGATCAGAAATTTTCGGAGGGCCAGCAGAGATGGGCAGCGGGGATGCCGGAGATAGGTAGTGACACCGAGAAGGAAGAGAGCTCAACAAGGATGGAGACCGGCGTGTCACCATCGCTAGAATTTAATAGGGAGCAAAGGCGAGAAGAGAGGAGCGAAGTGGGCGACTAAGCGAGAATGCTTCAAGACTCAAGAGGGGGCAAAGTGCGTTTATTGTAGGTAGAAACATTAAATGGGTGGGCCGAATTATGTTTGCGCTAAGTCGAAAGTAGTCCAACTCAAATAGACACAGTTTAACTCGTTTTGACTCATTTATATATAATGTAAATTTAATTACTCATGCCCAACCCAACTCATATAACTAAAACATTTTTTTTTATATTTAACCCAAATTTAGGAAAACTCCTATACAAACTGAGATGAAAGTGTGGAGCACGATATCAAGTGAGGGCCAGAGAAAATGAAAAGAAAGTCATAAATGTAGATTGAATATGTATAAACCCATTCATAGCTCATTTACTGAATATAACCAACTCATATAATAACTTAACCCATCTTATATGAATTAAAACATGAGTATATGACTCATTTTGACATGTGTAACTATGTATTGAAGATGGGTTTATAACAGATCCATTAAAATCCATCTTCTTGGGGCTTTTAATTTTAAAGCCCACTTAAACCCAAATTTCACATTTAAGTTGACCCATTTTGACATGCTTTTTGACATGCTTACCAAGAGGGGAAGTTGTTTTATCCCAATGTAAATTTGTTATTTTTAGTTCACATAAACTATTTTTCATAAATCAATTTTTCCATCATCTAAACAACAGAATTTCAGATAACGATCCCCAAAAACAGTTTTCTTTCAACAAACGGATCCTTAGTTGAATATAGAATGTTATCTTAAGTTTGATGTGGCCATGTTACAAGGTAAATCAACCTTATTAATATTCTTTGATGATGACAATCCACTGGTTGAATAGTTAAGGGTAACATTTAACGTGAACATGATTGGAGTCTCTTGCATGATTAGGTGAGCCTGAATTTGGATGTCCATTGTTTCAACAATTTCTTCTCAAAGCTACTCAGAGAGAGAGAGAGAGAGAGATGCGAAAAAGACCAAAAAAAAAAAAGGAAGAGCAAGAAAAGAATATTTGACGCATTTTTATTTGAATAAAAATCGTATGGAATGAGTCTTGCATTGAGAACAGAGCAGCAATATCTATACATAGAGAGACCTAACGATTCTCCAGATACCAACTCCAGAAAGAAGAAACGTCTTCAATAGTTCAAGAGAGACGTACGACGACGATCTACGAGCGTCCCATCATCAGAATGGTTGCTTCATACAAGCGCCAGAGACAGAACAGGTCTCAAAGAATGACACAGAGATTCTGTCCATCACCTCCATAATATTCTTCCAATTCACTGTCAATACAAGGAAAAAGAAAGAAGCAGAGTCAGGCAAACTTATAAACCGAACCAGAAGTGCAATACCCGTTTGAAAGATCCAACATTAACTCTCAACACGTGCACGCGCACAAATACACACACAGCGCATGCACGCATTGCATACACAGAATATAGTCAACACGTTATTTTATTTCTTGAAACTCTTCTCTCCAATTAAAAGGGTAAATGAAATCCTTGAAAAGCCAGCTCTTGAAGCCTACAAATGTTGTCAGTCACGTTGATGCACTTCTGCTCTCATCTAAAAAATTATGGTTCTTATCCTCTCACTCAAGAGTTAATCAGAAAAACTCATGGCACATGGATTCATATGTTCCAAAACTACTCCAACATACATGTAACTGAAGGAAGCCGCAATAAATGGCCAGCTCATTCTTGCACAGACAACTCGATATAATAGAAAATCCAGCTCAAGTTTTTAATCAACATGCACTCTTGCACACGGTATTTAAAAGACAAAACCAAATTGATATCTTAATGATTTTCTGAAAGTCAATCATGTCCCTTCTGATTTGAGACAATGTGTTATTTATCTATCTGCTTGCATCAACCAAATTAAGGTATACTGGACCAAACTACCTCCTTCAGAGCTAGCATGATCAGCTAATTTATCCACACATAGTTTCATGGTTTTTAGACAAAATCAAAAGGTTTGACAAAAAAGATGCACTAAGTCCAAGAGTAGAGTTGACTTTCTCTGCTATTAGTTTCTCTATTTCCTGATGCAAATCACACTAGCCATTCCTTTTCAACCATGAGGCTGGCTGTCTTATACACCTGCACAGTCCATTCAATTTCCAGCAGACAACTAATGATACTTAGAGAAGTAACAATTGTGCTAAGCTGAACTGTTCTTTTCATTCTCAATCATGCCACTTTTTGCAGCAGGTCCAAATTCTATTTGGCCTTAATTTTCTCACAATCATGAGCAATTTCTGTGCCTCCTATGTCAGACAGCAGAAAGGATTTTTCTCCGTTGCTATTGACTAACTCAATCATTCCTCTTTTTCTAACATCAAGTAGATTTTTAACAAAGGCACACCCACCCATTGGCACCCAAAATCACCACACTTTGCAGCTCTTGCTTCGCCATAGACAACTAAAAAGCAAGGACATTGCAAGCTTCTAAAACGAATCCTAACCTGAGAGCAGACACTCCCAATATGCATTCAAACAGGTCTTAATATCTACTGGTGATAGAGCGATTCAGACCAGTGGGACAGTTCAGGGGAGACAAAGACTTCTCAGAACAAATTCTCCAAACACTCAAGCCCAATGATGAGCCTAAATACGGAACCTTTTACTGTCCCATAGACTGTGATCCTAAGTGGCTTTTCTCATGGAAAGAGCATAAAGCAGAACATTAAATCTCAATGTCAACATTTCATTCACTTTTCCCCCAAATGTTCCTCAACCACTAGACCAAGTTGACCATCAAATTAGCAAAACCATAGCTAAAATCAATACAATTTCATGTCATCGGACTATAGTCAGGAATAGAACTCTACAGAAAATAAAATGCAAAGGAATCGAAAAGATCAAAGGAATTAATCAACAAGGAGGAAGCAGAAAGAGAAAAATTTACCCACCTAGATTCGAACTCCTTGACCTCAGCAAGCTCCTTCCCTAACAAGTCCACCCATTGCACTTGCTTCTTCTCAGCACAGTGTCCTTCGAAACCCGCCTTCTTCTTCTTCTTGAGGCAGCTCTTGGTGATGGCTTTAACAGTCTCACCGCCGTTCTCATCTAAAGCCGCATCATCTCCGACCTCAGCGGTCGCTCCACACGACTGATCAGAGCCATCAGGGACCGAGACTGCCGGCGGAGGGACATGGTGGCCATCCTCCAACTTCAACGGTTCGGGAGCGTAGATGTGAGAAGAGGGCTTGCAGAAGCATACGAAAGGAGGGCAATGGAGTTTGCAAAACAAAAACCTCATCAAAAAACGTGTTTTGGGATGATGCGCTAAGACCCGACCCTCTTCATACCCATCGCTTCGAATCGGCACAGAGTCAAGAAACGTCAATCGCAGCAGAGGATGACGACGCTCAAGAAAGACGCCAATCCAGACATCCCGAGAAAAAGCCACCACCCGAAGCAAGAACGACACCCCCGGTTTTCTTGAACTCTTGATGACCGGTGAGGAAGGTAAAGACCTTGCCTTTGAGGGAAGCAATCAAGACCCAGAAGCGAATTCGACCTCTTTCTTGCGGCTATCGAGCAGGAATCGACGACAGACCATGAGCCGAGGAAAACCCGAAGCTGCCGAGATTCCTGTCGGGCGGCTGCCCTGTTGGCATATCAATCAGTGGAGGAGGCGGCGAGGACTGCACGTGCATCCGGGAAGAGCCCTGCGAATCCACCGTCGACCCACTGAAGATCGCAGGTGGAGGGCGAAGATGGAGAAAGATGGAGGAAGACGGAAATGGCAAGCGGGGTCGGACAAGTGGTCGGACAAGTGGGAGGACGGAGGACCCAAGCTTTCTTTACGCGACGGAAGTGAGAAGTGCTTCGACGTGGATATTGGCGACTGGGAGAAAACGGAATATCAATTTGCCCGACATCATGGCTTTTACCAGACTTTTTAAACTCGTCCTCTGTTTCTGCTTTTCCTCTGCCGACTTCTTGCAAGGTCATCAAGTTTACCAGGATTAGAATATCTTATCTTGATTTCATGTATGCCAACTTAATTGAGTGACCATGAAAAAGGGTCGATTTGGTCGTGTCATATTCGAGTTTTCTCTCTCTCTCTCTCTCTCTCTCTCTAACCTGCTTTTGGCACATCACGTTGCTGGCCCTGTTTATGGAAAAAAAAAGAACTTCTCTATCGTTTTCTCGGCTGCCTGAGTTTATGTAACTTTACTTTATAGAGGAATCACCACACGACAGTTACTAAAGATTAGAGGGAGCTGAGTATGGAGAGTGTATGATTTTATTCCCACGATCTATAAAGAATCGGGATATAAGTCTGAAAATGAATCGAGAATTCCCGTCACGAATGTGGGCAAATTTTCTCCCCTGCAGAAAATGCCCCGGCAAGGCGTTAGGCAGCTCGAATACCGGCCTCGCCCCGGCACACGAAGTGAGGAATATTAACGGCATCATTAGAAACAGATTTTGGAACCGATACATCGAATCAAAAGAGAAAAGAAGAGCCATGAATGTGATGCGGGTCCTTATGAAAGGGATGCTCAGCGATTTTTACTTGCCCACGTGTCTTTTGCTCCTCTTTCTTGGAGACTTTCGATGCGTCGGGTGACGTAATTTTGCTCACCGATTGCTTAGGTCGTCATGTCATGTCGTCTTTATCTGTAACTCTTGTGAATTTTGAGATTCAATACAAAAAAATTTTGAAATTTGTGCCATCACAGGTGAGTCGTTATATGTAGAAGTTGCCAATCAAGGTCTATTTTTCCCAATGTGGGGATGAGACTTATGGTAGACGGAAGCTGTCTTATTGATTTGTAAGATTGTTGGTATTTGATAGATTACCTACTTTTGAATAAAAAAATAAAAGATGGATTATCTACCAATTCTACATAGAGGCCAAAAGAAAGCTTTGTGTTCCTGGTCAATCAGAATCACCAACAATCACGAGAAAGACCAATGAGTACAGGTCATATATAATCTTAGTCCTGTGATTATCGTGGTTTGTGTAATTTGGTCTTCAGGCATTTTTGTCATGGTACAATTAGGTGTGCTAACTTTCTCGAGTTTTAGCAACTAGGTCCTTTTATCGATCACCATCAACGACACATAGGACTTTTGTTATGATATGGTGTCAAATAAATGCCACATTAGCGAACACTAAACAAAGAAAAAAAAGGAACGAAGAGGGGAGAAGAGGCGAAAGGCGGCCACTGCTATAGCTTGACCTCCGACCACCCTCGCCGGTGAAGTGTAACTCCAACCATGCTTGAGGAGGGCCGCTAGATAATATGCACGCTGCAGACACCGATGTAGTGCTTATTTGGACCTATATGAGCATCACACACCCATTTTACACCCCATTAACAATCCCACATCAACAGTCAAGAAACGTTCCTAATCATGATTCAAAGAATGACTTAATTAGATAAATCAAGCAAATTAAGACAACTTATCTGCATAATAAAATGAAAATCATCGAATCTTATTCTTTCGTAAAACTCGACACGCTATTTCTCCTGTTAAGTTGCATTGATATAACACTCAAATTGATCGCCTCTCGTCCTTGATCACGGCCTAACTTTGGAAGACATTGCCTGTTTACGTTATCCGCTAATTTGAGTCTTCCACAAGGCCGATCTTCCGTGCGATGGACGCCACCCAAAGTTGGATTAAAATATTGTCGAACCACGACATCGCCAAACCCAGTCTCATCGCAGCCGTTCATCGTGATGGAGAGGAATCCATCGAATGGAGGGTCGTGATGAGACATTGGGACATAGCGCTCGCCATTATCAAGCAACAGTAGCTGGTGCTCGCGTTTCATCATGGCTTTGAATCTTTTGGAAAGTGCTCTCTTTTCGCCAAACCGAATGGGCGTGCGCTAATGGCAAGAGGGAATTTGAGCGTGCAAGAACGTTCCACGTGCTGCTAGACAACAATCTCTATGTGAGAGACACTAATCCTTTATGATTTTAAAAAAAAAAAAAAAAAAAAAGACGAGGGGCGATAAGATGAAATATTCAATTTGAAATATAACAATTTGTTGACACTCAAAATTACCCCCGCTATCACATGCTGATTACGAGGAATGAAAGCATTTGAAATCATTCTCGTTGTCACGAGCGAGCTATGATTTACATCAACCTAACCCATGTTAATCATGAAAATGAATGATGGCTAAGGATTTCAAGAGCCCTTGAGCTAGATTTCGATAGACTTAAAAAGTTTTACCATTGATGCTCTTGAAAACATAGAATTTGGATGGAATCGACGGCAAAATTTGGGCAAGAACGGTTGATGCTTAAAAAGACACCAAAATCAAAGGAGCGGTTAGTGCTTGCTGAATAAGTCATGCGAACATCATTGAACGAGTTAGAAGGCAATAAGATATGGATAAAGTGATTTAGTAAAGAACTTGGAATGACTTTTAAGGAGAAAGCAACAGCAATTGACCACTGACAGGTACCAAATTGGCCTATAAATATCACAAACAATCCAATAGAGAACCCCCCAAACAACACACAAATTCCAATATTGGGTCCTTATTCATCTAGAAGCAATATTTACTAAGTGTTATTTCCACTGTCCAACGTCGTCGATTAGGTTTCAACATTGTATCCTCAAATTCAATTGAAAGCAATGCTTTCTGAGTACTGTTGTTAATATCCAGTATTGTCGAATCAGCTTTGATATTATACAAACCACTTTGATTTTAATGGGCTTTCATTAATATGTCAAAATGAGTTTGGATCAAACTATTGAGTAGACTTTGGCATTGGTTATTATTGATTTTGATATTGTATTAAGCAACTTCATAAGATTCGGAACCATATAATATATATCTTCATTAACATTTGACCCTCTCTATGCAATACTAGTACAGAACCTAAGTCTCCTCTAATAAAAACCAAAATACAACACTTTGGTGAAATATATTTTATTGCAGGATCCAAAACCGGCAAAAACACTACTTAATAGCATTCATAATACCACTCAGATCCCTAAAGTTCGAAATTGGCACGGTATCCAACCATTAGTTTAGCATATGGGGATCGGCCACGATGGTATCATACCCTCCATGCACGTCATACAATCGCACGTTCTCGATATATGAAGATGGATGCATTTATTATTTGTCCAAGTTGAATTAAAGAATCTAAGATTTGAGAGAGACAGGCCACACGGAAGTTATTAACTCTATCTCAAGGAATGATACCTTCTTCATCTAAAAGAAAAGATATTCCACGTCATGAAGAAAAAGCGTGAGATGGAGAGAGGGTCACCACCATCAGCCTCCCAGTTCTCTTTCCAATGTTGAGATGAAGAGGTTGTGTTATGAGATGGAATGGGTATCCCATCGCTAGAAGGAATAATCATTCTTCTCACCTATTTTAAAATGCAATTAGTGATTAGTATAATAATTAATGGAGTAAGCAAATTTTTATGATTTGGTTATCACATACATTATAAAATAATAGTCTAGATCATCTCGTAGTGGGTGAGAGATACTTATGATGAGACCTAGAATGAGTCCCTAGCACTAGTCGAGCCTCCCCGCCCTTTTACTAGCAACAAAACATTAATCAAGAATTAAATATGAATTAAAAGTATACGAAGGATATTGGTTGGTAATCATCATACATAAATTTATGAATTATCAAAGTATGGATTTATTGGCTAATTCATAAATTTTATTTCAAATCATCATAAAATTAATACTATTGATTATAATGCTTTTACATTATTAATCACGATTCATGATAATTTTGTTTATTGTGTTTATTATTTTAAAATTCAATCATATAATAAATGTAATACAATAATTGTAGAAAAATGGAAGCATATCCTATCTCCTATATGAAATTCATTAAATATCTCGTTTCATCACAGTCTCACAATTTCTTTATGGCCAAACAAATATAATGAAATCTTCATTGTCTTACACTCCATCTTGTTCCTTCATTCTAATCGTACGACTAAGCATAACGAGAAATATCCAAAAATTTCAACAAGAAGAATTCGTTAAATATCCTTAGAACACTCGTTGAAATGAAAAACGCAAATGTTAAGTATTGAATTTTCCCGTAAAATATGGATATAATGCATTATTATAAACTCACTACGTACGGTAGATTGAATTAGTATTATACACTCACACAACTTTTTGAAATTGGACTTGAATAAGTGAAGTCCTTTGAGATGGGCTTAGTGATTAAATAATGAAAATTACACGCGTCTGCAATAGACAAAATGACTTAGGTTCCTTTACTCATATCACCAAGTAGAAACAATTCTAAGTTTAAACCGCCAACTCAAGTTTGGTTCCTATTTTTTATAGGAAAAAATAAAATGGATGGCTCATAAAATTTCATACAACACGTAATGTCATCCCTAAAATTCTAATTATCAATGCGGTCTTCAACTATTTGGTAAATGTTTAATTTAGTCCTTAGAATATGTGAAAATGACACAATAGGAAGGACTATATTGAATGTTTTCCAATAGTTCAGGGAAGGACAACTACCAAACAATTTCTAAACCTATTACAATTAAATCAATTCAATCATATGCATTCCAACTATGTTAATTAAGCCCTAAATCTTTTCATATATTGCTAATTGAGTCTATCTAGTCAGTTTTAGTTGAAATCGCTAAAGTGAACACCAATCTCTTACATGAGATGACTAGCTCTAATGTAGATATATATATTTTTTTTTGTTTTTTTTTTTTTTTTTTTTTTTACGAAGGGAAAAAGAGACTAAAAATCCCAAACTTTGCCTAGAGTAACAAATTTACCCCAAACTTTTTTTGTAACACAAAAAATCTCAAACTTTGCCAAATGTGACATATTTTTTTAATAAGGGAAAAAGCCACCAAAAGTTCCAAACTTTGCCTAAACTTTTTTTTTTGTGACACAAAAAACCTAAACTTGCATCACGCATGTTACATTTACTCCAAATTAAAGAGCATTTTCGTCTTTTACTTTTTAATTTTTTTTCTTTTTCTTTTTTCTTTTTTCTTTTCTTTTTCTTTTTTTTTCTTTTTTTTTGTCTTCTTCTTTCTTCCCTCCACCAAGTGGAGGGAAGCCGGAACTCAAGCGAGGGCTACCCTCGCCGACGTTAGGCAAGAGTCACCTTCCCCTAGGCAAGTGAGGGCAGCCCTCGCCAGATTCGGGGAGGGCAACCCTCGCCCAACGTTGACAAGGGCCATCCAAGGAGAACATGGCAAGGGTGGGCATTCCTCACAAGATGTTGAGCGAGGGCCATCCTCGCCGGATTTGGCGAGGTGACCTCAACGCTCTTGACACAGCGAGGGGCGACCCTCACCTAAGTCCGACTTCCCTTTACCATAGCCGGTGGAAGGAAGAGAGAAGAAGAAAAAAGGAAAAAAAAAATGTCATTGGCCATAGAGTTTAAGATAAATGTGTCACGGTTGATAAAATTTGGGGTTTTTTGTATCACAATAAACAATTTGGATAAATTTGTCACTCTAGGCAAGTTTTGGTTTTTATGACTTTTTCCATTTTAATAATAATTACATAATTCTTTTTTAATTTATTTTTTTGGTTCTTTTCTTTTCTTTTTCAACTAAGGGTCAACAAGGGCCCACTAGGTGAGGGCTCATGGGCCCTCATTGTGGCTAACGAGGGCATGGTGGCCCTCACCCACATCTAGTGAGGGCTGCAACGCCCTCATTGTGGCCGATGAGAGCTCAAGCGAGAACCACAATGCCCTCACCACCCAAAGCGAGGGTGCATGGCCCCTTGCTCAAATGGGTGAGGGCATTGCAGCCCTCATTCCTAATCTAGTGACCCTGACAATAGTAAATAAAAGAAAAGAGAAAAGTTTAAAAGATTCAAAAAATTACTAAAAATATCAATGTTAGTGCATGCCACATAAAACAATAGTTATTTACATCAGCAATTTCTAGTCAAAATTGATAGAATGATTTCAATTGACAAAATATTTAAGACTTAATTAGCACAATTGAAAATTTTATGACTAAATAACATAATATAATAGATTTATGACTTTTTTTGGTAATTTCTCTATTTAAAGATCGCATTGAACAAATTAACAATCTATGGAAAACCTTGTACATTAGACCGAAGTTCATAGACTATGTTGCACAACTTAAAATTTATGAATGTTATTACACATTGAACTAAAGTTTATGAACTATTTATGTTATCACTTTTATAGTTCATGTGACTAAAGGAGCCTTGATATGTATACAACATCTTCAGTTGGTTAATCTTTACTTTTTGATATCTAGTATACATAAGTATATTCTAGGAAATATATATTAGATTAGATAAGAGGTCGACTGATACCAAGATCTTCCACATTCATCTCTTTGGTTCAGGAGCTACCGTATTCAAATCGTACCAAATGTCAATCTTTCGTCCTTTGTTTTGCACTCTTCTTGCTCTGTCATGACAACATGTCGATCTGCAGCGTCCCATGCACACGAAGAGCACAATCCATCATGAGTCAACTATGACAACAATGCACGAGCATCGTCGTACCTTAACGATCTCTCTCTCTCTCTCTCTCTCTCTCTCGCCCGACAAGCCCTCGAGTGCGAATAAAAAGGAATGACCCACATGAACGCATGCGCGCGCACGTGCAGTAGGGGGGTGGCGCTTGCGAAATTGGCAGTGGTGTAGCGCATCATTGTCGTCATCTCGGAAGGCAAAGATTAGGAAGAAAAGCAAGAAACGGAAGAACAATACGTTCGCCAAATGATAATAAGGTGGCGAGAAATATTCGACTCCAGTTCAGATGATAGCAAATTCGCCGTGCAGAAATCCGGCGATTGACGTCGACAAAGTTTAGATCGAACGGCTGACAATATGCGTGATCGGACAGGTGACAAAAATGTGCTTGCATCTTCTAATGGCTTACAAGGCCGTCGATAATTTTCCCAAGCATACGCTCACGGAAGAGTAGATTCAGCCCACGATCTAACTTTTCTATTTATGATCTTTTTTCCTCCCGATTCAAAAATGAAAAAAAGAAAAAAGTTTAGAACAATGAAAAAGTAAGTAGATAATTTTTCATAGTATACTAGTTTGTCTTAAACGGATTTCATGCGTTCCAAGTTATTTCTGTACTGACCAAAAAATAAAAGAAAGTTATTTCTGTAAACCGCAACATCTGTGGAAAAAGTTTCCATACAGGCCGAAGGAATGCATCTTTGTGAAAACCCAATAGAGTTTAACTGGAAAACCATATAGTGCATTGACTAAAATTGTAAGTTAGCTGAACAACAAGACATGCCAACATGTCTCAAGTCAATAGAATACATTATTCGAATTCACTGAGGATGACATTCACAGATTGCACAGCCTTCAAGATGAAATACATAAAAATCGAGAGGGCCAATACATGCCCAAATCAGCCAAATTCCGGGCTCTGTGAATGCAATATTCTAATATATATAGTATCATAAATGCAATGATTCCGAGTGCTAAATGGGTACTCCAGAATATAAGCATCTCCAAAGAACTACCAAAATTTTGCACACGCGGCAACTGCTCACTAAATGAGAATGAGGGCAAGACACATTAAATCGGTAATCCACAAAACTAGTAACTTTCAAGACTCTGGGAATGAGTTGAAGAGCCCTTCATTCCCCGTGAAATATGCAGGAGATATATTCTACATAGACACTCACTGTTTGCCTCATTGCTGAATCTTCAGGACTGGAAAAGCTATCACATCTCTTATGCTAGCGGAGTCCGTCAAGAGCATGATGAGCCTGTCGATCCCGAGGCCCTGAAAGAGAACAAAGGAAACTGATGTTCTCATCCATGTGCAGAGTTGCTCTAAGACGTGGTATAGCACATGTAATAGTTGGCAAGCATGATATTTAATAGCCCATCACAGTTGCTGATTTCACAGTATTACTTCTAATCAGCAGCATCTCTGGGCATATAACACTATGCATAATTCAAGCACGTGGGTCTAGCAAACACTAACCATTCCTGAAGCCGGAGGCATCCCATATTCTAAAGCTGTTAGAAAGTCATCATCAAGAGTCACTTCGTAAGATTCGTCATCCTCCTCTTTTTTATCTTCAGCAGCAGCGCCTTTTAAGAGAGATGCTGCTCTCTTCTCATTATGCTGTCTCACTTGTTCTTCCAAGCGTCCTCTCTAGATTTTTATAAAAAAAAAGGGGGAGAAAAAGGAAGAAGAAGAAGAAGAAGAAGAAGCTTAGGTGCAATTACAAAATGCCACACTCTGCAGAGTCATGAGTGTGCCACAAGGAAGACTTGTTTTAGCAGCAGAGTATGAACAAATGACTGAAGCAATTAGTAGACTGCAGTAATTAATCCCTGGGCACATTACTTTGTTTCTAACATTCCCATACATATAAGCAAACATTTTATGCAAAACATTTAGTCTAATTCAGTCAAAAAATTTTACCTGATCCATTGGATCTGTTAATTCTGAAAATGCATTGGCAAGTTCGCGACCACAAATGAAAAGCTCAAATCTCTCAGTCAAGCCTGCATGCCTAAACATGGGGAATTATAAAATGAGAGGTAACAAATAGAATTCCAATAAAGGAATGGATAAAACTCGGCATCTGTCCATGTGACATTTTCAGGGAATTGCTCGGCACAGACCAGTGATATCAACAAAAGCTAAACTTGATGGAGAATTCAGAATCCTCCTACATAATACTTGGTTGTTTTCTAGTTAAATAAACATGCCATTGGTAGAAATTATTTAACAGAAAATACTTCAAGAAAAAGTCAGCATAAATTGGAATTGCTTCATGATTTAATTTTTATTACTTCCGATGAGGTTTGGCCAGGGGAGATATCTCAATAGGATAGTCCAAGACAAATGTGGGTTGCAGAAGCTTTGGTTCAACAACTACCTCAAAAACCTGCAAAACATGGAATCATAAACAAGCTATAAGTTCTTCATGAAAATAAAAAATGAGAAGATCCAACTCATATATTTCCCAGAAGCTTAAACAAGTGATCAACTAAACTTTTACAGTCTGTGGCTTTTGATGCCAAGACGCCAAAGTTGGAAATGGTCAATTAAATCACAAGCAGGTATGGACAGGGACATATGCTGAGCATAATTACTGAAAAAAGCTTTGTGGATGACCTCATTAACAAGGTGGCCAATGGATGGGCATGATCCAATGGCTAATTTATCTTTATTATCAAGGCCATCTCCTAAGGTAGTCAGAGTAACTCTTTTAGCCATTTCAAGATCATCTCCAAAATCACTGAAATCAATCCTTGTGGCTTCTTTGACAAGATTGTGCATGGTTTCTCTCCTCCAAGGCCGTTCCAGATTTATCTCTGTCCCCTGTATGGAGAACTCATGCACTGTCAGATCAGAGATAGGAAAGAGCTCGACAAGCATCTGAGATTGGACTCAAAAGAATCTGGTAAACATGAAAGGAGCTAACAGATTTACCTGGTAGTCAATTTTAAGCTTATTTTGAACTGCCAAAGCACAACGAGTTATGATCTCCTCTGCCATGTTCATCATGCTTTGATAGTCAGAGTATGCTTCATACATCTGAATCAAGCTAAAACAAGTATTAATATAAAATTCAATATACATAATGAGCGCAAATTGACAGTGGTAACCATTCAAATTGATGACTTCATAAGTCGAGAAAAAGTGGCATTACAGAAAGTACCTCTATGGTGGTAAATTCTGGATTATGGCGAGTTGAAATGCCTTCATTTCTAAAAATTCGACCAATTTCATATACCTTTTCAAATCCGCCAACCTGCATGAAAAATTCACATTCATTATCACCAAAGGAACAAAACAACGAGCACTACACAATACTACCTTCAAATGAAAAAAGTTTGTGCAAAGAAAGGAAAAAAACACCGATAAATGTAACATATCCAGTAGCGAAAAGGAAAATGAAATTGAGAAAGGGCTAGTGAAGGAAAGATCTAAGGAGATAAAAATCTATGTTGACACATCCAAAGGCATAACTTGGAAAAAAGAACGGATGGAAACATGCAGAAAAAGACTAGCTGCCTCATTAGAGCCCAATAGGCTGAATCATATGGCCAAGTTCACATTGAAATTTGTAAAAAGAACGAATAAATGTATAAAATAGGCAAAATCAGGCAAGTCATTCCATTTTGCAGCAGAAACCAACCATGGCCAATCCAATAACAGAGGTAAAATTGATACTCAAGAATTCTTTCTTCACCTACTGAAGCTAACTGTTAGCGTTAGAGAATAGCTTTCCAGACCCATAATGAAAAGCAAGGAGGAAAAACCAACTTGCACATGTAACATACCAGCATTCTTTTTAAATGGAGCTCAGTCGCAATTCTCAAGTAGAGATCCCTTCCAAGAGAATTGTGGTATGTAACAAATGGCCTGGCCTCCGCTCCACCAGCTGCTCCCTAGTCCACAAAATCAATTAAAAACCACGTTCTGAAAATAAAGATGCGTAATCTGAACCCCCCCCAAACAAAAAAAAAAAAAACCAAAAAAAAAACAAAGATGCATGCCAATACAAATGATGGCTGGTCAACTAACACGTGGAGACACATTTTCCATGCTCTCTCATTTCATTTTACAAAGGGCAGAGTAGATATGGAGACCAAATCCCTAATATAGCTCCAGTTTAAAGATGAGTTAACTAGGCAGTACAAGGAGATTCTCGAGCTATTGCTTCATGAACCAATTTGCAGTAAAAAATGGAACACCATCTAAAAATTAATGCTATGTGCAATAAAACTCACAGCATCTGGATATCCTATTTTCAATATGTTAGATCCTACCCATGCTGCTATACCAAAGTATTAAATATAGTGGTTAAAATAAACAAAACAAATATAACAAAAAGAAGAATTGCCACTACTATTTTGATCTTTCTTCAAAGATTTTGTCTTTGGCATAATATCAGGAAATTTTCCACATTACAGTAAAGAGGTATTCACCACAAGAAAAGGACTTTAACATAGGGACAAAAAAATTTTGAAACTCGAATTATACCTACAATTGGCTGGTAATGTTGTAAATTTATTCATTTCAAATGAAAAGCCATTAAAATTATTGAATGATTAACTAAAATTCAAAATAAAAGTCAGATGTGCTAAAAATGAAAAACTAATCAAATTGAAGGCTTTTAGACCAAAATTTAAAGCATTTTTTGCTCATTAATTAAAGATCTAGCATCTTATAGATGAACCTGATGGAGATTCTTTATGCAGTTATTCGTCAGCTTGTAGATTTTGAGAAACTAAATTATTAGGAACATGCTGAATTTTCACAAGTACCAAGTAATCTGGCTAACCACCTACTACTACAATCTCCTGGCCCCCCAACCCCCGGTGCGAGGCCTATTTCTCTTTTGCTTTGTCTCCCCAGAACAAAGCAAATGACATGTACACACAAAACCAACAAAAAGAAGAACACAACCTACTATTAAAGCCACAAATACTAAAATCTAATAGAGTTACATGTCACGAAGAAACAAACAAACCTGTAAGACCGGCGTCTCAACTTCAACAAAACCCGCAGATTCAACTGTCTTGCGGATCTCTGACACAATCTACACAAGCAGGCAAGACAACCACATCAAAAAGGAGACTTTTGGCTTACTTCCATTGCCATGGAAAATAGATATAAAAGGACTCCTAATATTATGTACAGGTTTAGAAGGCTGATGATAGACACAGTGAGCTTCAGCCTCTTTGAAATGAATATATTACATTTGCTTCAACTTCTTCAACGTAAATACTTTTAACATATTTAATACGATTAATCTCTGCACTTTCACATAGCCCTACCTTAGGGACCAGAAAAAGGTTCTAATTTAACTCTTATTTCAATCATAACCATCACAAAAACAAAAACAAGAAAGCAAAAAAACTGACTGGTACCATAAAATTGGAAGAAATGTAGCCTTGTGCAGTTTCATTAGAAAAACAAACCCAAAAGGAGAAAAAAAAAATTGACTGGTAACATAAAAATTGGAAGAAATGTAGCAAAGCATGAAAAATAGTTAATCATTTCCCATTTCAACCCCCTGATTAGTATAATTTTTTTGGCCACCTAATTAGTATACCTCAACATAGTTATCATTCCATGAGCAGAGATTAACATCATGAGCAGAGAAATTGAAAAGCAATATTGTGCAATAAGATTTGAATATCTCTTTAGCTGTGAAAAGGCATGAAATTTTACCTTCGCTCTTTTACGAAAAATGTCAGCCACTTCCGGGTTTGCAATCATATCCACATACCTGAACAGAGATACATAAAGCAGAGACAGGTCAAGTAAACAGAACATCCACCATGCCATTTATAATCAAGCAAGTCCTTAGCCTGCTTTTGCTTATCATTCTTCCTACATCCATCCTTAGTAATGACTATTTCCTACATATTCACAAAAGTTCTATGCTCAAAAATCAATGTTGTTTTCTCACCATACAACGCATTGGGTACTTAACAGGATGTCTCATAAGTCTGATAAAGTAATAAAGTAATAGGTGGAAGACAGCAGCTCTATTATACATCCTCTGAGACCCCTTTGTTTAAAGAGGCAACTAGTACCAAAATTGGTGAATCAAGACTTTAGAGTAGATGGATGGCCAAGCTAACTGAATTTACAAAAATATTGTATGGACATGGATAGACGAGGCTGGGATTCTCCTATTGTCATGTCAAATCTATACAAGCAATGATGATGCCATTTCATTCTAGAATGCTTAGTGGTGTTGGAATGAATCTTTAAAGAGTCCTTTGCATTTCTGTTTCAATTGGGTCGGGAAAAGAAATCAATTGTTCTGATGCAGTTTCCCTGGACCAAAGATGTAGTTGGGATGTGGCATTCACGAGAAGGCAGCAAGTGGAACTAAAAGATTTTGTTAGATTATTTGAGCTCTTATTAGCTGAAGCTGCTAATAGCAGCGTACTACAATGAAGGGGGAGGTAAGTATTCTATCATGTAAAAACAGTACAAATAAGCAGGAAAGCATTTTACCGTTGGCGATAGCGCTTATCCACATCTGTTAATCCGTGATATTTATCAGGAAGCGGAAGTAAGGATTTGGTAAGAATTGCAAAAGTGTTGACACACACGGAAAGCTCCCCTGAAGTATAAATCATTGATAAGAACATTCAGCAACTAGACCTCATAACAAGACATCAGAGGACAACTAGAACTGCAGATTTACCTAACCCACAATAACAAAGAAAGAAAAGGGGAAATCTTAGCAGCTCATTCCATCTATAGTGACTGATGTATATCGACTAAATGTAAACAAGAGGAATCATCATATACCTTTCTCTGTCCGCTTTATAGTTCCATGTGCACCCACTATGTCACCAATATCTACAAGGGTCTTTAATCGCTCAAACTGATCGTTTAACAGCCTCTCCTTCTCACAGTAAAGCTAAAACAAATGGTTGGTACTTTCAATCAGTTTCTAGCCATTGTATCGAAAAGGTCTAGCAATGGTAGTAAAAGTAGCTGCCTTACTTTTGCACTATTAAAGGTGATACAAATACTAACCAGCATATTCAAACAAAGTTTGGGGCCATCTAAGTATGAGACAAGTAATTGCAAACCATGCAAAGTAAAGAAGACTGATCTTATAAGTTTCAGTAGAAAAGGAAAAAGACATATGGCATAAAAGAATGTTAAATTATTAAAGGGTGATCTAAACTACACAGCAGTTCATTTCATCCTAGAAAAGTGCAACATAAAATTTCAGTTCAGTGCACCTCTATAGTTCCATTTATCTCTAGCCAGCAGATGGAAGCAAGTGCAGCTAGCCATCTATCGTATGTAGAAAGTTCAGTGTAACAAGTCAAGAAAATGAAAACAACGATTGCATTGTGCATCTTCTAACACTTCAGATGGTTTGACTTTCTAGGTCAAAGTAAACTATAACTACATACAAACGATTTAGCATGATCAATTCAAATAAAGCATAAAATTTCTTAATGAGGATTATCACGAGCTTCCAGAATGAACCGCTAAACATTCCTCAACTAAAATCCATCCCACTAGCCTCTAATAGATATATATGCCACACTAAATACATGACAAACTGTGTCAAATTTGCAAAACCAATCATTAATTTAAAACTTATGCATTGTGAATCTCCAATAAATAAATAAAAACTAAAGTTTAGCAAAATTTATATAAGATTGAAAAAATTTCAAGATCCACAATCACAGAAATCTAAAATGTAACAATCCTATAAGGAGAAATTAGGCATGTGATGGTGTTTGTTTCTGGAAATGTCGAATCAAATTTAAATTCTTTAGGGGTTTAAAAAATTATATAGGTAACCTTAAGTATTTAGTAAATCTCAAAAACGTCCCAACTCTAGTAGGATTAGAATAATTATGTAGTACATTTGCCAATTTACCTAAACCCTGTAAAGGAATAAGTACCGGATTATACCTGCCCCAATTCCATCCCTATAGGAAACAAACCCGATGCACGGGTAGCTAAGGAAATAGTAGACAGGGTTGCCGAAGAACAAGAGCAAACCTGAATGGTTCCAGAATCATCTCGGAGGGTCAAAAAGGCAAGCTTCCCAAATGCTCGGCGCGCAGTGATCCTCCCAGCTATGGACACTTGATCTTTCTTGCTGCTCGACTCTTCGCCATTGGCTAAATGCTTATATATCTCTTGCAGCTGACTAGCTGAATGAGTCCTATCCCACTTATAGGCGTAAGGCTCGAGACCTTTCTCCCTCAATTCTTCCACCTATAGAACAGACACACCATCAATGTAGGAGGTGTGAAGTTTCCCCAGCTTTAAATTGCATTTTTTCGGGTCAATAAGTACTTAACAATTGTCGAAAGAGCTTTACCAAAAAAAAAACAATTGTCGAAAGAGAATGAAAGATTCCAACTTCTTGTTCACCGCATTCCTAATCGAACTGGTAACAGAAAGCAGAATCCAATACGTCTGAGTTCTTCACATTTTGTTCCCAGCATTTCGTCATAATTTCTAATGGCATTCTAGAAAGAGAAAACTACGAGAAGCAACAAAAATCGACCTCTAAACAAAACAAAAACTTCGGTTAAAAATCCTAGATACACTCCCTCATCCCCTGCCACGATATGAATTCACAGATCTCCTTCCAAAATCATACCGACCCCAATTCCAAACGCAGACCCGCCGAGCCGATGAGCCGGACATCCCGAACGCGAGCCGGAGAAAAGGACGGACCTTTTTCAAGCGAATGGCGCGGACGGCTTCCCTGTCGGAGGTGGAAGAGGACGAGGACGCGGACCGGCGGCCGCGGCCGGCGGGGGAGGCGGCGGCGGGGGGGCGGCGGCGGGAGAGGGGGAGGAGGAAGTAGAAGAAGGGGGAGGAGGAGGAGGAGGAGCAGCGGAGGAAGAAGAGGTTGGGGCGAATGGGGGGGCGGGAGGAAGCGGCGAGGCGGATGAGGTGCCTGAGGGGCTGCGACGATAGGGTCAGCACCTTCATGTTCAGCGCCTCCATCGCCTTCGCTCGCCTGCGCACTGGTTTTCTGGTCTCTGCTTCGGAGCTTTGGCGCGGCGGACTGTGTAAACTGCGTCGACCGTCGACGTTGGAAGCGAGAACTTGCTGGCTGTCTGGTCGTCAAGGAGCGTGTTTACCTCGAAAGGCTTCTAAAAGGATTATCTTTTCTTTTTTTCTTTTTTTCCTTCTTTTCTTGTTAATTTTAATTTACTCTCGAGTTTCGATAAATATTTGAGAAAATAATACGAACGGTCCATGAATTTTATCTAATGTGTAACGTGATTTCTAACTTTTAATTTATTCAAGGTGAACCTTAAACTTTAGCTCATGTGTAATGTCGTATCTAATTTTTAAATTTATTCAATGCTATCTCTAAACTTTTAATTCATAATCATTAAATTTTCTATAATCATTGAACATTTTATTGAATATAAACCAAAAGGTCAAGGATCGCATTAAATAAATTAAAAGTTAAAAATCATATTGTATATTGAGTTAAAATTTAAAAATTATTTGTGTCATTATCCCTAAATATTTCTCAAACCTTAAGACTCATCTTTCTTTCGTTAAAAAGATTCTCATGTATGTTCATGCACTTAGATTGTTGGATCCAGTGAATTTCACTTTGAATATCTTTTTGGCATGTTTATTTCACGATAAATTAGCTATGAAAGGTACTTTTTTTTTCATTTTCAATTATTTTTCTAAAATGATCTTTCGAAATTCACTTCAATCCCCGTAATGTCACGGACCGGCCAAACACCCAAGCCTAGCTTCATAAGGCATTATTGGAAGGGCCAAACTCCAACGCCCAAGTGCCCAGCCACTGGACTTGAATAACCCACATCACTATACTCAAATCTAAGATCTCAAAACTCAATACCCAAATTAGTAACTCGCATTATTTATTTTTAACAGTACGTGATATCCGAACTTTTGACTTGACTAATCTGCATGAATACCTATAAAAACACCCATCTATCCACATTAGTAAGATTTCGTCTACAGGGTAGCAAAAATGCTATTCCAATGTAAGATTCACCATTCAAATGGAGGATCCGCTGCACCTAAATCAAGCATTTAATCACCAATCTGGATCTTGGGGTCGAATTTTATCATTCATAATAACTAGTATTCATAGACCAGTAAACAAAATCACTTTCCGTTTTTTACATCTCTAGCATCACAAAAGCAAGTAGACCTTCTTATAATGCATTTGGTAACATTTCTATTCTAAATAACAATTTCTAAATTTCTTTTCAAAAATAATTTTTTTCTATTTTTATTCCTAAAACAGTTTTTGAGTAAAACAACGCATTTGATAAATAAACAAAATTCTACCTTCAAAATATAAAAAGAGCAAGAACGTGTTTGTTACAAGCCACAAGTTTTTTCATGACGTAAAATTTTTAAAATTAAAAAAAAATTTTGAGATTTTTCTTTTTTTTTTATTTTTTTTCCTCTCTTCTTCTTCCTCCTTTAGCCAATCGTCGGGCGGCAACAGCAGATGGCCGAGCAATGGCAAGCGGCGCAAGCGAATGGAAAATGACCGCATGCAGTGGGTGGGTGAGCAATGCACAACAAAGAAGAAGAAGAAAAGGAAAAAAGAAAAAAAGAAAATGACTTATTTGTAAAAATTGTTATTGGAAATAAGAAGTTACTTCTTTCTATTCCATATCTATTCCCTTATCACTTTTCCATTATGGAAAATAAAAAATTAACCAATATTACTAAATGAATTTCTATTCTTTTTCTATTTTGGGATAAAAAGAATTAAAAAAGAAATGTTACCATGTAAATCCCTAGCTGTAGGTTCAAACAAATTCGCACAGGTATGATGGGCCGCTGGGTGCCTCTCTGCCAGTGGACTAAGAAAGCCCATGATCAAACTAGAAAGCCCATCTTATGAAGCAACAAAGCCCAAACCTCTAAGATTATGAAAGAATGCAATGGCCGTTGAGACAAGCCCAAGAGAGCTTCATATGGCCCATGGGATATTGCAACTCGCTAGGAGTTGGGAAATCAACATCACGAATCGATGTAGCTTTGGTAATATTCGTGAGACAAAGAGACTGTCACGACCGATTGAGATTTACTGAGCACTTTGAAAAGTACACATGAGATTGGGAAATCGTATCTTATTTATTATCAAAACAAAAAGGATGCTGTCATTTGAGACCATTGCTAATCAATTGACTAACAAACCATGCCGGCCGAGTTTAACACGTTATAATCTCTCCCATCTTCTCCCGCCTTCAATCGAAGTGGTAACCCTATTGCTATATTCTTCTTGTCATCTCTCACGTGGTTCGACCTAGTCCACACAGACATCAAAGCATATATGGATGCAAACTAGGTAGAGGACGGAGAAATTGGTTTAAAAAAATAAGAAAAAAGAAACGGCTTGGATCACGGGCCAATTCATGCGAGATGAAGACAAATGATCCATCTTTTTTTGTGTTGAAACTTTTCCAGCTTCCCTTTGTCTTTTTGACGCGGTTCATTCGGTGATGGTTAGGTAAGATCTAGATTGGTTTTGGCTTTTAGTAATTAATTATTGGTTTGTTTTGTTACAAGCTTAATGGTTTGAAACGTGAAAGTAAAGAGGCTCTCCGTGCTTTGACCATTGACCCATAAAAGGGTTCTTTGACTTGCCCTAAATTTTTGGAAGAAATTTCAGGAAGTTGGGCTTGGCAATGTCGGGTCTCTTTTTTAGGCCCGGCCCAGATCGACAAGGCTCGATGTTAAGTGATTTGAGTGTGAATCTACTAACTTATTTATCTTCATGCCTGACCATGATTAATTAGCAATTGCAATAAGTTAGTAGATAAATGCTGGAGTATCAAAACCCATGATTGTTTATCTCTTTTGAAAGTAAAGATGAAAGCACATGTTAAATTTGGAAAAAAAGAAAAAAAAAAAAAAAAAGCTCATTACTTCTCTTGATGATATGTACAAATGCATGATACAACATTTGTCACTTAATGTGTTCAAATCCTCAAAGCTAAAATACTTTAATTAAGTATGCACATTTAGTGATTAATATAAGTAAATTAGAAACGTGGATTTGGTTATGGCAATTTTTAACTTTCAATTTGATATAACTCATCCAACCAACCAATTTCTTTGTTCAAATTTAATTTCTCTATCGTGAAAACATATCTTAATTTGATAGGACAACTACGCTTACAAATAAGAATTAGTGGGCACCGATGTAGTTACACATAATCTTATATTTGAATAAAAAAATTCGCTGTTTACTAATATATGTAAGAGACTACATTGAAAATAAACCATGTTCATGAATAGTATAATTTAAAATACTATTTCTAGTTTATACTTTTTTAAAGTTTAAAATTAAATGAGAGGTAAAATCTTGATGTACCCACTCTTTACCAATTTTTTGACATTATTCTTTCTTTTTTCAAACTTACAACTCAATAAGAGATAAATCTTCATATAATTTCTGTTTATTTATTTTCTGAGTACGGTAAAATATAGAAACTAGCAGATGACAAATTATTAAGGCTAAACTGATCGAATGTGCGCCACATGGCAAACACAAAGACAAAGTGAAGTGCAACGTTGGGAGCACTAGAGTTAACAATTTCTCGATTCCGATATTTTACTATATATAATTACATGTGAAGGAAATTTCTTTTAGAGAATGACCCACCTCTACCTACTCTCACTGCAAACTCTAGAAAGATTTCAATTCATTTAGGCATTAAAAGTAGGCAGTAGTTGTTTTGAAACAAACTATGGTTATGGAAATGTGAATCACCTAAAAGGTCAATGATCAACTAGATTGTTATTTCCTCAAATTATTAAATTACTACAAAGGTGACTTTTATAGTCTAGTGGAACAGAATCGAGGAGGCACATTCTATTACTAGAACTCTACTCAACTTTCATAGATAAAGTTTGGTAACTGCATGAGCCCAATCAAGATCGGTTTTTCAAGCTCAAGCTTGCTTCCCCTGAAACATTTATACGGTCGAGGACACCTGAACTAGATTAGGTTCGACTCGAAGATCAAAAAAAAAAATGTATATTGTAATTGCGATTCAAACTTGAAGTCACCATTTTTTCCAAAAATTAGCATGGCTTATATTTTTCTTACAAAACACTATCAATTATTGACCACTCAATTAGGTTTGCAAGAACTCCACAAAATTTTTGCAGCCAATATGCTCAATCACACAATTTTTTAAAACCCAAAAAAATCTAATCAAGCGCAAATATCTCTCTCTCCCTCTCTCTCTCTCTCTATCGTTGCCCCATCACCAATTGCCACCATAGACAACGGCGGCAAAACCCCTCCGCCACTACCAAAACCGACAGCTCTGCTGCCCGAGGCGACCTCCCCAAATGGAATGGCCTCCTTGTACTCTCCTAAAGTTGAAAACATATCGGAATTCATCTTTATATGCTACGTGTACAATGGAATTCCTTCGCAGGTTTCATCATTGCCTATATTCGAGTGCAATGAGTAAAAGGTGGAGAAGAGCGTGAGTACGTTTTATTAATGAATTTTTTCCCCATAAATTAGTTTGACTGGCCTCAGATGACCAGCATGTGAAGGCACCACCAGTCAAGATTGATACTCGGGGCCGGGAACGTAATCTGCGTCTTAGATTGAGCCATCATGGCTCAACAGTCCACCCAAATTATGCAGCACATGCCTAGCTGGGAAAGTTCCATGATTCTGGTTTTCTCAGAGCACTATCTCATGCTCGTGTCAAGCCCCAATTCAAGGGTACTACTATTCAAGATTCGCCTGTGGAACGGCTCGTAGCGAACTGGTGTAGCAGTTGACAAGTCAATTTAACGCGGCACTAACATGCCAAAAAACACATGTCGTTTGCTGCCGAATGAGAGAACTTGGAGCCCGTGACTCTACATCTGCGGTATCTATCCTATATGGCGTGGGAAAGTTACATAATCTGTCTCTCTCGACCTCTCAATCTTATATCTTTGACCTCTCTTGTAGTTCTGTTGCACTCACCACCGAAAGACTCTCCCTCTCCCTCCCTCCCTCTCTCTCTCTCTCTCTGTGACATTTTCTTCATTGTTTATGTTTGACCTTTCTTAATATGCTTTCTACGTTTACAGGCAAATGCATGCATGAAAACAGAAGTCAAAATCACCATAGTTGTATCGCACACACCAGCAGAAGAAATGCAAAGAGCGGACAAAAAGGGATGCATGGGGTCATCTCTTTTGTTGCTGCAAGATTCATAATTTTAGAAACCCTAAATCACCTCAATGAAAATCAGAGGTAACACTAGACGATGGTTCTTTGTATTTTTCCAAGACAAATGTGTTTTTTTTTTATCCATCACGAGCATGCAGTGGCCCCAAAAAAGGGGAAAGGGAAAATTTTTAAACAAAGGAAGAGAACAAGTCACTTTCACGGTGGACATGGGTCAACTTCAAAGTCATATCTATAATTAGTATTTTAACTAATTATTCTTGGTAATGGTGTTGGGAAAAGGAAAGGAAGGGAATGCGCAATTTGCTGGTATATACAGCGGTGGACGCCTTGTTTTTGGCAATTATTGAAAGAGAATGCAAATGGGTTCTTACTCATTCATCCACCCACCAAAGAGAATATTATGCATAGCCAAAGGGAACCCCGGTTAATTATTGAACCAAGGGCCATCTGAAATACCTGTCAAGGCCACATCCTCAAAAGACATTTTGAGCACGCCATGTGTATACGAGTTCAACTTATATCAATCCTCATATCACATCAGCAATACATGAGACTCACCAATAACAAGGATTCTAACACATTGAGTTCACATATACTGGGATCATTTAAGGACCATTCCCTCCATACAGAATAGTGGGGTGTCTAATCTTTTTTCTTCATTATCATTTCGATCGCCATCAATCAAACCCTCAAGACCAAGAACCACAATCCGACACCTGGCTTTGGAGCGCAAAAAGGCAGAGAAATTGCTCTAGCTGATCTTTAGTCAATTCACTCCCGTGTGGACAGGATCAATCTTAGGAAAAGCGCATTATGTTCATGTTTTTCCAAGACATGTTTATCAAGGAGTGGGCCTCATTTAGTGCTCATTATTTTTGCCAAAATTACAAAAGTATGTGGTCGACTCAATATGTCATGATTTTAGGCAATATCTTCTTCAAATATATATATATATATATATCCATTGCATAACCATAATCAAATGGCAATGTGACGACACTTTTCTTCCCTTTGATAGATTGACGATGGACCCCCTGGCTTTCCACCCCATACTTTTCCCAACTTTCCACTCGGTGGAGATGGAAGTTGTCCCATGGTACTTTTCAGCTTGGTTGATTTCTCTGTGTTTTGGCTTAACACAGGGTAAGTATCTTCTGGGTAGTGATCTTTTCCGGATCATGTGCCATGAGTCATGGCTTTATATATGACCACAAGTATCTCACATTGTTTCTAGAGTTTCAATGACTTCATGCACAAATAGATTCTCTTTTGTTATCGGCTTAAACTTTTGAACTAGACATCTTTACATGGTATCCAAGTCAGATTTCACCCCAAATTTGTTTTGCATGTGCGACTCCTCGCTAGTCAATTACAAGTCTTGTTGTCTATCTAATTTGTACATAAGAGGAGGCATTAAATTATCGTATATTATCGTCATTCGAGTTTCGATGACTCTTATATACATGTGGTTTCTCTTTATTAATAAATTTATATTTTTTTAATTATTGTTTCTTTTGAGTATGGTATATAGATTTTTATCCCTCGCAAAAAAAGTTGCATATCTAGAAAGTTCTCTTTCTCTTATCTCTTTCTCTTATTAATTAATTCAGAACATTACTAAAAGTCGAGAGAGAGAGAGAGAGAGAGAGGTGTTGACTGTGAAAAGCCGAAAGCTTTGGATTATTTATCATGAGAGGCATTTTGTGACAACACTAGCGTTGCCTTTGCTTTTATTTTTCTATTAGGGGGCATCCAAATCTTTCTATTTAATCCTCATTGATGTTCGCAAAATGCACCGTCCACGTTTATCAAACAAGTCTCAAGGCACAAGATGTCTAACACAAGTAGGCCATAAAAATTACTTTAGGTGAGAGATATCATGAAAGACGAGATTTGTCTGATCGCATCTTAAATAAGCACTTAACTAACCATTATATATAAATCCCCACCCATATGTAGGGTTGACAAATTCAACATTGACTCGTTTAGGTACCGTCTAATTAAAGAGAAAATTATCCAATCAGTTATAAACATATTTTACAAATATTAATTCCAGTTCTAAATTTTTCAATTTTGTTAATTTAATGCTAAATCTTTGCATGAATTACTAATATAGCAATTCCAATCAATTTTCTCCAGAAATCACTAATGCCGCATCGATCATGTAGGACAGCTGATGATGACTGAACTACCATAAATCAATGATTTCTGGTGAAAATTGACTAGAATGACTATATTAGGATTCCGTGCATATATTTAGGACTATGTTGGCAAAATTGAAAAATTTAGGACTGAATTAATATCCATACAATATATTTAGGACTAATGGGACAATTTCCCCTCTAGCTAAGCATGTTTGAATTGCGCTCAACTGTGTTTTCTCCATAAACAGTTTAACGAGACACAAATAATAAACATGATCTTTATAGGTTGACCCTTCAGCTCGTTTATATATTCCTAGCTAAGTTAAATTAAATAAACTTGCATATGTGATATGTCATCGTACTTATAGACATATTTTTACACGCTTATTCAAGAGAGTTCACTTGTAAAAGTATTAAACGCGTCATACCATATAATTAAACAAACTCGTATCATTGATATGTTAATGTACTTATAGACATATTTTTGCACGCTTATTCAAGAGAGTTTGCCTTGTAAAAGTATTAAATGTGTCATACCGTGTAACTTATTCAATAAAACATCATGTCTAAGTTTTTTAAGATACGACTCGATAACGATAACTAATAGATGTGTCATATTCAAATTGGACTTAAATTCGACATAACAATGTCGTTGGTTTCATTTAAATTCTGGTTCCAAGTTGCTTTCAGAATAGCATTTGGATTTTATCCTTTGCCTTGCCAATACAAATAGAGAATCGGCAGGCCGGGGATATGCGTCGCAGGCTATTCGCAAGTGTCCGCGCATGCCATCATAAGATTATACAAATGGATCTCATTCCTTTTTGCTCTTCATCATCTGCCAATCATGGATGATTTTCTTTGTAAAAATCAATGGTCGTGCATGAAGATAGGAGCGAACGACGGACGGATTAAAATAAATACATGAATATCTCGGCCGAATATGCGCCTGATCAAATTTCGTTGCATTCCAAGACACGTCCCTAACGAGAGCGATCAAAATCAAAGTGTATGACCACAGACATATTGTCTGTGCCCAACCTTGTTCCTATCAATCTTTATCGCTTATTACATGCCGGTTATCAATACTTACAATTTCGCCCCCACCAAGCCTTTGGCCTTGAGCTCGGGTCATGCACCGAGCCCCTTTGGCTCACTACTACACTTGTATCGACAAAATTTGGAATTGTCATTTGGCTTGGTCATTGAAAAATGAAAAAATAAAAAAGAAGAAGAAGAGGAATGTAAATTTCATGTTTGAATCCTTCCAAGGTTTCTATCAATTTTCTAGAAATATAAGAAGAGTTAAAATTAGTCATTATATAAAGGGTTTTGTCGAGTACGATAATTCACAAAAATCTCAAACTAGCAAATGTAGACACCCTCATAGCCACATCTTCCAAAACGTCAATCCATTCGAGGGTTTTGTCGAGTACGATAATTCCAAAGGAGGAGCGATGGGAAACTTCGTTCTGATCTCTGCAGCCGGAGACTGCAAATAAAACAAAGTCCTCAATGACATAATGCAAGAACAGCTCGACCATCACCACGTCCTTCTCGAGACATGACGACTCCTCATTTTAAGCCCTGGCTTGTGCATGTTGTTGGCGAAACTTGCGCACCGACAACGGCCGTTAGGGTTTATCATAACAATGCTGAGTGATTTATCCATGCGTAATTTTATATTTGGCTCAGAGTTTTCGCTGTTTACAAGTACGGTAAGAAACTACATTGAAAATGAGTCGTGATGGTGTAGAGTATAATTTAAAATACTTTCTGTAGTTTATCCTCCTTTTCAGGTTATACCTAATAATAGATAAAATCTTAATATAAATTATTTTTGCATATTTTCTACAATAAATCCGATAAGAGATGGAAATTGATAGATGAGAAATCATTAAATCAAAAACTCATTGGTCGAATGTGTGTGACATGCAAAACTACGCCACTTGTTATGTCATGAGGCAAATACAGAGATAAAGTCAAGTGCCGCACCGTTAGCACTGGAGCAAACATTCTCTCGGCTCCAAGTTTAACTATATGTATTAGATGTGTAGGCACAATTCTTCATAGGATGACTTGCATGTAGCAACTCCTGTTGCAACTCTAATAAAATTTCAACTCTTTCGGCATTAAAAGAGGTACCCACGAGTGCGCATCACACCCTCGATGTGCATTAGGTGTAGAATCTAAGCACACATACGTATCTAGTGTCATTTTTCTCATGCAAAACTACGCCACTCGTTATGTCATGAGGCAAATACAAAGATAAAGTCAAGTGCCACATTGTTAGCACTGGAGCAAACATTCTCTCGGCTCCAAGTTTAACTATATGTATTAGATGTGTAGGCACAATTTTTCATAGGATGACTTGCATGTAGCAACTCCTATTGCAACTCTAATAAAATTTCAACTCTTTCAGCATTAAAAGAGGTACCCATGAGTGCGCATCACACCCTCGATGTGCATTAGGTGTAGAATCCAAGCACACATACATATCTAGTGTCATTTTTCTTTCAATTACTAATACTCTCTCTCTCTCTCTCTCTCTCTCTCTCTCTCTCTCTCTCTCTCTCAACATTGATCTTCAACATTGTTCGTCATAGCGGCCTTAGGTCGTGGGGCCTATGTAGTGCCATGGTAGCCTCTTGCTGCATAGTAGCCACAACAACACACGACGACCTCATTAGCTTGATATTGTGTCAACTACACATATTGACCGGTCTTCTTTTCAACACACCAAACCACTTAGATGATCCATTAAGACTTTTTCTGAATTTTTTCTCCAAACTTTCTAAATCACCTTGAGTTTGACAGAATGTTAAAGATAATTATGCATAGCATTAATTGATTACAACTAATATTATATTTATTTTGTTACCTTAGATATTCATTCAATAAAGCCTATAAATAGACTGGTGCACTCTTCATTATAACACAAATATTGGCAAATTCTCTATTCCGCATTACTCTTATGTCTATTGATGATCATTTTCCCTGATTAAGTTCAACAGCCTTTGATTACCACCAACATTTGAAGCCATAAGTCAAAACTAATGCGCCGGAGCTGCCCCAATGTGCGTGGCTCATCTACCTAACCAAGAAAGCATACTCCCTGAAAAGACGGAGGCCGAGAATATGAATAAATCGATCCATCATGGCTCAATACTCCATCCAAATTATACAACGCGTGCCCAGCTGAGGAAATGTCACAATCTAGGTGATCGCAAAGTACCATTTCATGCTCATGTCAAGCCCTAATTCAACACAGTACAGTACTGTAAATGGATGGTAAAGGTGAGAAACAGCTCGGAGCCGCCAAGTGCAGCGGTTGACAAGTCAATTAATCCAGCACAAAAATGCCAAAAACATACGTCGTTGTTGTGGAATAAGAGAACTTGAAGCCCGTGACTCTACATTTGTAGTATCTATATGGCGTGAGAGTCACATGCTCTCTCCCTCTCTCTCTCTCTCTCTCTCTCTCTCATTTCTCTCTCTCTCTCTCTCTCTCTCTCTCTCTCTCATTTTCAATAGAGAATATGGTTTCCATGTTTTTCGGGTAAATACATCCATCAAAGCACAAGTCAATTATCAACATGGTTGGATTGCACACACCAGCAAAAGTCTGTCTCTCTCTGCGACATTTTCACTAGAGAACCCTCGATTGTCTATGTCTGACCTTTCTTGTCATGCATTCTCTGTATACACGCGTCGAAACATAAGTCAAATAGCACCATAGCTGTGTTGCATCCACCAGCAAAAGACAATCAAAGAGCGGCGGGCTAAGGGGATACCTGGGGTCATCTCTTGTATTGCTGCGATATTCTTGAGTCTCAAGAAAACCCTAAATCCTCTGATTGAGAATCTTGAGGTAATATAGACGATGGCTCTTCTTATTTTTCTAAAAGAAATATGTTTTTTATACATCTCTCTCGTATTTTTTTAAACAAAAGAAGAGAACAGATCACTTTAGCGGTGGCCTTGGTTCTGACTTCAAAGTCTTATATAAGATTAGTTTTGGTACACACTGCAACGACATCGACATGAGGTAGTAGCTACTTTAGTGCTTAACTAATTGTTCAAATTATAATGATGTCGGGGAACAAGAACGGTTAAGCCTGGTTTTTGGCACTTGTTAAAAGAGAATGCAAATGGGCTCTTAATTATTCATCCGCCCCTCAAAGAAAATATACAAATAGTCAAAAGGAATCCCTGTTGATTATTCAATCAAGGGCCGTCTGAAATACCGTAATTGGTACCCCAATCACGGCGACATCCCCCTTCCTTCGAAGCCATTCGAAGCCATTCTGAGCGCACCGTGTGTATGCGATCCTAGTGCATCCTGTCCTTAGGTCATGTGGATAACCACCGACATCAAAGATTCGGACGCATTGAGCTCGTCCCGACACCGGGACCGTTTAAGAATTTCTACCACCTTCGTAGTGGCGGGGGTCTCAAATCTTTTTCTCCATTATCATTACGGTCTCCATCAATCGAACCCTTCGGACCAAGAGCCATCGTCCAACACACAACTTTGGAGCGCAAAAGGGCAGAGAAACTGCTCTAGCCCACCTTTCGGCAAATTCGCCCCCGCCTGTGCAGGATCAATCATAGGAAAAGCACGCTGCGTTCATGTTTTTTACAGAAATATTCTATCAAGGTGTGGGGCTCAATATGTTATAAATTAGGCAATATATTCTTATTTATATCAAACACATGCAATAACCATAGATAGAAGGCAATGTGATAACACTTTTTTCCCCTTTGTCAAGTTGACAGTGGACCCCCCCTAGCTTTCGACCCCATACTTTTCCCCCCTTTCCATTTGGTGGAGATGGAAGTTGTGCCCTAGTAATTTTTTGATTGGCTGATTTCCTTGTGTTTAACTTTAAAAAGGCTAAGCATCTTTCTGTGTTAGGGATAATTTCATGATCATGGGTCACAAGTCATGGCTTTGTATATGTGAAAAGGTATCTCACATTATTTAAGTTTTTGAGCTAGACATTTTTACATGTCTTTATAATCAAATTCCATTCTAAATTTATTTTGCGTGCGAGACTCTCCATTCTTCAATTTCACATGATGTCATCAGTTTGATATGTACATAAGAAAGGGTGTTTAAGAATCTACTGGGGTTTCAATAATGCTTATATACATGTGATTTCTTTTAACTTATCAATTTATGTTTTTAATGGACACTAATTGCTTTAATTACTATTTATTGGTGTGGTATATAGATTTTTCTCCATTAGAAAAGGTTTATATTCAAAAAGTTCTCCTTCTCTTGTTAAATAATTTAGAACAATACTGGAAG
This sequence comes from Eucalyptus microcorys, assembly GCA_014182515.1. Classification (NCBI taxonomy): domain Eukaryota; kingdom Viridiplantae; phylum Streptophyta; class Magnoliopsida; order Myrtales; family Myrtaceae; genus Eucalyptus; species Eucalyptus microcorys. The sequence continues at coordinate 22,050,908 of CM024571.1, forward strand.
TGTAGGGGAGAGAGTTTAAAGCTGTGGATTAATGAGAGAGGCATTTTGTGGCAATACCTAGCATTCTTTTTCTATTTTAGGAGGGAAAATTCCAAATAAAAGCCCGAAATGCCATCATTTTCTAAAATAAGGGCATAAAGTAGACATTATGTTAAATAAGGACCCGAAGTGCCCTCATTTTCTTAAATAAGAGCCTGAAGTGAATCTTATTTCAAATAAAGACTTGAAATTGCTATAAAGAATGGTTTGAACTTGCCATCTAGTGATGGAGGGCAATTCGGTCTTTTAAATTTTTAAAATTTTTTTCCTTTCTTCTTTTTTTATGTTTTTCTTTCCATAAATAAACAAAAAAAAAAAAAACATACGGGACCCCTGTATTTTTACTTTTTAATTAAAAATTAAAATTTTTTTATTTTTAAACTAATTTAATTAAAATTTAAATTAAAAATGTGTTTGGACAAAATATCCATGATCAACTGGAATATTTTGTTAGTTGGCGAGATTAAACCATTATTAAAAACAACCATAATTACTTCAGGCCTTTATTTGAGAAAATGAGAGCATTTCATACTGTTACTTAAAACAATATACATTTCATGCCTTTATTTGAGAAAATAAGGGCACTTTAGATCTTTATTTGGAGTTTTTTATTTTTTTAGGATAAATGTACAGTAAATCTTTAAAAAAAAAATTGCCAAAGTGTAATTGAGTTTTCAACTTTTAAATATTCAATCAAATCGAAAAATTGTCAAATTGAAATAATCAAGTTCTTCCCTTGATTTCTTCAATTTGACTACTGGAAAATATTAGATAAAATTACCAAAAAAATTGTAAACCTATTGCAATTGCAATAATTCATACCTAAACCTTTTGTTTACAAATTGAGTTATAAACTTTTTGCATCTATACCAATTCAACCTATTTGGCCATTTTTGGCCAACAATCGCTAATATGAACACTAACCGTCCTATGTAGTGCGCTAATTTGAGTTATAAACTTTTTGCATCTATTATAAACCTATTGCAATTGCAATAATCCATACCTAAACCTTTTGTTTACCAATTGAGTTATAAACTTTTTGCATCTATACCAATTCAACCTATTTGGCCATTTTTGGCCAACAATCGCCGATATGAACACTAACCATCCTATGTAGTGTTCTAATTTGAATATTTTAAACAATATTTTAATAATTTTTCAAAAATTTTATTTTTTTTATCTTTCATCTTCCCTCTTTCCTCTTTTTTTATTCTTCCTTCTTCCTCTAGCCAATTGTCAGACTTTGGCACTCACTTTGTTTAGGGATGATCACATTTTGGGCAGTCCGATTCTCACTTGAGAATTGGAACCAATCAAGAGGGACCAATTTCTAGTTTTTGAAACTGGAAGCTAAGCCAATGCCCCCCAGAACCAAACCGGATCGATTGATTGGTTCGATTCTCGGGTGAGCTAATGGAACTGGTGGGATGTTCTTTTTCTTTTCTTTTCTTTTCTTTTCTTTTGTTGTTATGTTCTCAATTAAATCACATTTTACCCCTTAACAAACATAAGGTCAAACAAATATTTTATTTTTGTTTAGGGGGTTAAGTGAAAGATCACAAATAGTTGAGTAGGCACCGAGTGCTTTTCTACTAGATTTACTTGTTTGAGGAAGAGCACCTTCTTCGATTAACAAGAACAATAAGAGCAGCTTCTTTCCTAATCTTCTTTAAAGTTTACTTTTCCTTCCAAGCATAAACTTCCCATTAGTTTTTAAGGTTTTTATAGAATTTTTTTTTTAAAAAGTGCAATTCGAATAGTTCGGATTGACAGTTCCACACATGGAATGAGAAACTGGACCAAAAATCATTGATTTCAATTTTTCGAAACCAAATCCATGCCTCCGAAAACCACCCAAAATTGACCAATCCAGTCCAACCTAGGTGGTTCCTTTTGCTCACCATTTTCCAAAACTTTCAAATACATCTAGACACATTAATATACTTTTAGATATAATTTTACTCGCTTACTTAAGAAAGTTTACACTATAAAAGTGTTAAAAGCATCGTCTCGGGTAATTTCTAAAAAAACATATCATGTTTGAGTTTTAAAGATATAACACGATAATTAATAAGCGTGCCTCTCTCATAATAATATTTTTGTTAGTTTTATTAAAACAGTGGTTCCAAGTTGCTTTCAGAACAGCATTTGGAGCTATCTTTTTGCCTTGTCAATATAGATGGAGATTATTGCATGCCTTTTCCCAAGTGTCGGTGCATGCCATAATGGAACTTAAAAAATGGACCTCATTCCTTTTTGCTCTTCATCACCTGTCAATCACGGAGGCTTTTCTCGTAAAGATCGACGGTCCGTGCATAACGATAATAAACATACGCAAAAAAATAATATAAAATAATTCTAACTTTTTCTTATTCTTATACTAAATCTTGCATCATGCCTATAATTTTACATATCCAATGAAGCCAAATTTTCGGAAAACTTACGTTTACAGAAGTTGGAGTCTAAGATATTACAGCAAATGAAGGATGCATATGTGAGTTTTCTTTGTTTAAAACTCTATTCCAAAGAAGAGGATTTTGCAATTGAATGTCAAGTACATATGTTGAAATTAAACAGCGCAAAAAAAACGACTAAATAATTGAAGACAATATTTGTGATTGTCCCTGCAATATGTCGCTATGTATTTTTTTACGGTGAGTTATAAGTCCATCTTAGATGAATAAATCCGGGTCCTTGAAATACCCCCACGGCCATGAGAATTGACATCGATCAACATCATATTTTCAATATATAACAAGTTATACTAGCCTTCTCTCATTCAATTCCAACAGCTAGCTTCAATAAATCATGGATACCTCACTAATACCGAAAGGCCTTGACTTAGCACCAACTACTTCTGCCGTCTCTAATGAGGCTCGGGTGCGGGGCCTTCCGCCGTGGATCTAGATTGCGTAAAGACAAAGATAGAAACTCAACGTCGCAACGCGTGATAAGAACCAAGAACAGCAGAAATCAGCTCGCGTCCCGCTTCCGAAGTAAGTCGGTCTTTGCCAAAATGCGACTCGAAAATTCTAAACAGTGACTCATGATTTCTCAAGATTATCTCTATCAACGAAGAATGAGAGAAGCAAAGGGTGGCCATTCATAACACTTTTCTGCTTCAATTAGTTTGTATTTGGCATGACCCGAATTCTGTTTTATGCGAGGATAGAAACAGAAGACCGACAGATCATGTAAACGCATGGATATCTCAAGCGAATATGCTCCTAATCAAATCTTGTTTTGTCCCAAGCCATGTCCCTAACGAGATTTGCGCATGTGCTCTATTATTCTCAATCCCTATCCCTAAAGATCACTCTCGCTCGCCACATGTCGGCCGTCGGTACTCGCAGCCTTCGCCCCCACCAAGCCTTTTGGCCTCGACCTCGGTGGCATTAATTGTTCAAAAGCACGGAGGAATCAACCGCGATACGGGGCGTGCCTACGAGAACGTACAGAGAACCGTCCGTGGCCCCTCTAATCGGCCAAATCATGCGTCCGAACTTTGAAATCGATTGGAAAACGCATCTTTCGAACGTAGCAGAACGGGGTTTTTGTCGAGAATGACGAGTCCAAAGGAGAGTGATGGAGAGAGGTTCGTCCATTCTGAGCTATCATCCCCAGTCCGAGACTGAAACAAAACCAAAGTCCCGAAAAACACGTTGCCTATTCGGCATGTGAAAAGGAATTAGTCACCGCGATGATGTCCCCACCAAGCATTGACCCGTGCATGTTCTTGGCTGAACTTGCTCGCCAGCAAGGGCCGTTAGGGTTTTTTCTTAACGTGTTTGGTTCGTTTGGAGATGGACAATGGTGAAGTCGAGAGTTCGTCGACGGGAGATCGGTCGGCGAGGATGTTGGGAAAGGCGGCGCGCCAGTTTCGGGAAAAGGGTCTGGCCCCATAAGGAACCGCGTGGCTACAGCGGCGAGCGACTCGGTCCCGGTCTTCCTTTGATGCGGAAATTCCTTTCCTCCTAAACTCGAGCATTGAAGTGCGTACGTTCTTGGAGAAGTTTAGACAGGGCGGGCCAAGGGCACTGACCAAAAAATTCCCTGAATTCTTAGCTACGGCGTTGATGATTTCCCAACGACCTTTACGTGGCCAATCCGACGCACCGGGGTCACGGACCCGTGCCTGAGGACCTAAAGTCTCTAGTTCGTGATATTTTGATTACGTAAATTACTATATAAATATTTTAACAAAAATTTGCACTTGCATTTTGCGAATGTTTTGAGTGCATTAAGCGTTTATTTCGCAATCTTTGGCTTCATCTATTTCATGAAAAATTAATAATTCGAAAAACATTTTTAGGAAAATCATATTTTATATCATAAATAATAATTAATCAATTAAAAATGTTTTCTTTATTAATAATAATTTAAATTTAAATATTTTCATAGACCATAAAAAATTCCTCATTTATCCATTTTTATAAGAAATTTAACTTACTATTTTTAGAAAAATATTTTCACCCAACAGAGCCTTTATTGGGAGAGGGTTGAAAAGGAGATGATCAGTCACGCCCAGAACAAAGCAACCCCAGACGAAATCACCCCACGTTTGATATGACTATCCTCAACCGGGGGAACTAAGTCAATCTGTGATTAAGGATAAGGCGTGTCAACCCAACTGTTGGCATTTCAATCCACCCTCACTTATTCTAGGCACGGAAGGCTACTCGATAGTAGTCAGAACTGAAGTCCTGATGTGGTGTCTACATCACCACCATAAGGCCCCTAATTCCTGTATATTTATGTATTTTTGGTAGAGAAAGAATAATAGGAGGACAGCGCGGGATCACTTACCCTGTTTATTTCCTCCGTGAACCTTTTAAGGACCTACTCAAGTCCATGACTTACTATTTTTAGAAAAATATTTTCACGCAACAGAGCCTTTATTAGGAGAGGGTTGAAAAGGAGATGGTCAGTCGCGCCCGGAACAAAGCAGGCCCCAGACGAAATCACCCCGCGATTGATGTGTAAAATGACGATAATGACCTGCGGTCAAGCTATGAAATTATGAATTTTTTGTTGCATGTGTTTTACTTTGTCGTGGACGATAATGACCTGCCGTCGTCCCCTGAAATTACCGATTCGCCCACCGGGTGGGGTAGGCCACGGGGGGCCCACCCCGCTCGGTCAGATCAGATTCCTGACCATCGCCCCCCCATGTGCCGGGGTGAAGGAGGATGGGATGGGACGGGATCGCATGCGTTCGTCCACACGCCCCGTACAGTGCACACGAGGGTGGGATAAAAGAGAAAGAGAGAGAGAGAGATAGATTTGAACGTGAGGAGAGGACGACAGCTTTTCTGCCATTCCCATTGGATTCGATTCTTTCCCGCTTCTCTCTCTCTCCTCTCTTGATTGGTCTATTTCTGTTCTCATTGCCTTTGTGTACGGTTGAAAACAGCACTTTCTAGGGCCCGCCTTTTTCCCCCTCCATCTCTCTTTTTTTATATGTAAATATTTATCATTTTTTTTTGACCAAGCGAACCCGCGCACCGTACTGCAACACGACAAATTGACAAATCCCTGGTAAAGAATCTTAGGAACCCTGCAGGGCGATCTTGGCGACCCACCACCCCGACGTCGCACTTAAAATCCCGTGCGGTTAGTGGGATTCGAACTCCTCTCCTCCTCGCAAAGGATTATGAAAGCCTTATCCAACTGGGCCACTGGGCGGTGGTTTAAATATTTATCATATTCCTCTTGAGAACTTACCCAAAAAAAAAATTTGTTTTGGTTGTTAAAATTAGGGTTAATATCTTGAAAAACCCCAAACTGATACACTTATGATAAATTTACCCCAAACTATTTTTTTGACCACCAAAAACCCCAAACCAATATACCTTTGACAAATTTATCCAAAACTGGTACATTTGCAACAAATTTACCCTCTGTTAGTTTTCGTTAAATTTTACTGTCAAGTTATTAAGTCAAATGACACGTGAAAGTTGACTATTATATCAATTTGGGATTTTACGCTCCGTTTGTCGCAGTTTATAATTTTTATGATTTTTTTGTGATATTAATCCAATTTAGTGGAAGGTATATTTGTCACAAATTTATTAGTTTGAGGTTCTTTGCGGTCGAATAAATTAGTTTGTGGTAAATTTATCATAAATATATCAGTTTAGGGTTTTTTATGATCAGTTAGATTAAATTTGTCATAGGTGTACCAGTTTGGGATTTTTCATAGTCAAAAAAATAATTTTAGGTAAATTTATCACAAGTGTACCAGTTCTGGATTTTTCAGGTTATTAACCCTTAAAATTATGATAATGGTATCCTTATATGTTTATAAAATTATAAAGAAATCAAGGTGCTTGTTGCTAAATTAAAGTCGATATTAAAGAAAAGATCTCCCAAACACATTCATGTTGTTCACCATCTTACTTGGTTTGATGGCAGGACCGTTTCAATATATTTGTTTTATGTTGTGATTTCATTCAACGATATTGATCTATTCGTGAAAAGTGCTTTCAATATAAATGATGTACGAAATGCCAAATTACCTTATGACATTCCTTTTTAGGTAATTGATGTTTTTTTTTAATATATTATTCATAGCTTTTTGGGTCATCACCTCGTCATCGACATTTATTGCTATCTTTAAGAGTTTGAGATTTGCTTCTTCTTCTTTTATTTATTGGTTTAATGTTGCTATGCATGATTATATTTGGTATTTTTTAATATTAGACGATCTATAATTTTTAAAACTTTAAAAAAATCGATTTTGGCGTGAAAAATCAATAGATAAAAAAAATTGATGAAAAAATGTAGATGAAATTGATCATATTGACATTTCTTGTTGATATGTTTCAATTTTCATCCGCCAATTTCGCAAAAATCAATAAAATGCATGCTATTGCTCGCAAGGGGTTATAGTTATTTTTCTGTTAAAAATACAAGGCACTGGGCCCGCGCGAGGCGGCTGTGCGGACGGTCGTGATGTAACTCCCGCGAGCGGCGATGCATGGTTGGCTCTACGGACGGCCGTGATGTAACGCCCGCGAGCGACGACGCAAGCGCCAACCGTCGGTTCCGTTTGTCTCGTAGCTCGTCGGTCACCGGCGGCTGTGACCCCGAGCCCGGAAAGGATGACCCGCGGGTGAGGTTAGTGAGCTCCCCAACGGCTATTTGGTGGGCCCCACCTCCCCCTTTTCCCTCCCTCCCTCCCTCCTTTGGCCATTCCGAGGGGTCGTCGACGCGCGCGCGTGAAGAACTTTATCCGTGTCTTGCTCTCTTTTTCACCCGCGGATGTGACCGTATTTACGGTCCTGCCACGCTGTCTTGCAATCGATGGCTTCTAGCTTGCTTTATTACTTTCTTTCTTCAGCGGTCCTTGCGGGGGGGCGGAATTATATTTCGCCCTCTGAGTTTCTGGGATTGGAGCAAGTTGGTCCCTGACGTTTCGATTTTTGCAATTTGCCCCCCGGCTTTTTGAAATCGGCGGCAACGTGCCCCCTTTGGTTGGCTCCAGCCAATATTCTTCGCATATTTGATCACATGACTGCACATGATTGGTTGTTTAATGCATACTGATCGTTTATCAATATTTCAGAAATACATATTAATATGCATTTGACCTAGGTCCAGTAAAATTCTCGCCGGAACTTTAGCATGTTCTCTTATGCAGTATGTTTTTGAATTATTCTTTCAAGTCTGCATATGCACGTACTTATGTCGCAATTGACCTCGGTAGTCAGCCACGTAGTTAGATGCTTCAAACAAAAGTTGGTAGGAGGAGGAAACGCAAGGAAGCGCACTGTTATTGATTTATAAAATTCGTGGGGCAAATTGTGTAGATTTGAAATGACGGTGGACATGCAAAAACCCTGAAAAGCTTTGGGGGCGATGTATGTGTAATTTACAGTCCATCGCACGAATGGTTCTTTATTTCACCAATAAAGTCATAGCCACTTCAGATATGAAGGTTAACTTTCTTTCTCTTCAGCTCCAAGGTCTCCATTAATTATGTTTTAAAATTATCTTATTATATTTATAATGAAAAATGAGATGGTTCCGCACAATACTAGATTTATATATTTCCCTAGACCCAAGGCTTGTGGACTTAATGGACGGTGACGGTCAATCTTATAAAATCTACATGTAGGACTTATGTGGGACTCACGATATCAATGGTTGTGATTTATTGGGTCCACTTAATCATGCTTGAAGCAAAAAAAGTAAAGACAAATGAGTTGAATGCGATATTCAATTCGAAATGAACTTTGTAAAAAAAGATATCATTTGTTGAACTATGTAAAAAATATATCATTTGACTTTCTGATGGCGGGATCTAACCCATTTCAAGTTGCTGGGTGACAATTATTAGGGAGACATCCATACAGCGGGGGAGCAATAAAGAGAGCTTTATAGACCAATAATTGTTAATTGACCAATTAAATTGCGTTTTCAAAGAGCTTTAATTTTATGCCAGCTAGGGCGATAAAGAGCGAGTGTAACGTGAACCAACGAAAGACAAATTGCGTCTATCATCTTGACGATGCAACTTGTTCCATGACCATCTTATTTTGTTCATAATTTCATGACTGGGCAAAAAAAAAAAAAAAAACGCCAATTTTAAGTTGAGTGCGGGTATTTTAATTAAATAAAATATAGATAACTGTTAGATAACTAAGAAGATGAACTAATCGCGGTTCGCAATTTTTACTACGTGAGTAAACAGTCCTCTGAATAAATCTAAAGTAGCTACAAAATATATCTGGAGTCACTTTCAAGAATGGCCCTCCAAATTTAATGCAATTGAGAGGTGGACACTATAATTGCACAAAAATGAAAGATCTTTGGATCAAAAGATCAAAGTTTCGATAATTTTTTGCTTACATTCAAGCATTTAAATAGTCGAGCATGTGTAATATTTTTACATTTATTTGATAGGCCTTATCAAGTTTTATTTGGATTTAATCTGTTGTTCGAAAATTCAATGGTGTCAAAACTTCAAAAAATTAATCTGGTCAATTTCTCACGTAGGTCAAAATCTATTGCACATACTACACAAAGTCAAACTCGTGTGTAGCATATGATATTTTCTTCTTCTTCTTCTTTTTACGGTACCTAGATTTTTTTTTTCATCCTAATATGCAGGGTGCTTCCCCAATTCAAGCCTTAAAAGTGGAGGTGTGAAGTTCAATGGCCATCCTCAAATTTTGTACAAAAAAAATATTGATAGTCTCGTTAGAGATTGCAGTGTAATGATCTTGAGTATGGTAAATAGGATTTCGAGGGATCAACTTGTTAAGTAAAATATCATTTTTCAAGAGATCATTTTCAGACTTTTCAATATTTGAATGACGGAAAACTACTCAATCGACATATTGCGTTCCTTCTAAATTGAAAATAACAAGCTTAGATCAGGGAAAAAAAACATTATTTTCTAACAAGAAGAAAATCATTTTCCCTAATTTTTTTATTTCCTATTCTCTATTTCTCATCAATTCATTTTTCTTTATAAGTCTCGTCTATTTTTTTCTTCATAAATATTATCTGCCATTTATTGAATATACTTTTGTAAAGCTAATATTCTTTGTGTTCAAGGAAAACGCGATCATTTATAGTATCTTACAAATATGGTTACATAATCTATTTTCTACTCTCTTAATTAATTTTCTGATTTTGATGGATTACAAAATAAACAAAAGAATATATTGATTCTAGTTTGTTGAATGGTTAAACGTCATTTGTACTAGGGACAAGCGTGGATCCATGGTAAAATCGGGAAACCAACCATAGGCATAATCTTTGATTCATAAAAAAAAGTGGAATCAAAAGTGTGTAGATAATTTTCGTTTGATGGGTAAGAATTGAACCGGACTTGAAATCGCGCGAGACTGCGTTTTTTAGCCAAGAAAGTGAAAAGCTAAAGCAAGAGTGATGTCCTATACGACTGAAATTCTACATAGACCACCAAATGTATTGTTCTGAAATTGCCAAATGCTTGCTTTGGTTAATATCCCCAAAAAGGAAAAGACCTGAGCTTCACAAACTGTCTACCCCAAATTTATTGTTTTGAAATTGCCAAATGCTTGCTTTGGTTAATGTCCCCAGAAAGGAAAAGACTTGAGCTTCACAAAAAACTTTTCTATGCTAATAATAAGTTATATTTGGAGCGATCATTATTCAACTCAAATCTGGAAACGAAGACGGTACAAAGATTTACCTTTTCCGTTGATGAATTTTTCGAAAATATATTTCAGCAACAAGTTTTCAATGCAATAAAGCGGACTTGAAGATATGCTTTGAATTGAAGAGATTTTTAAACTGTCCTCAACCGGGGAACTATATCAACCTGTGGTTGAGGATAATGCCGTAAGGCGCGTTGATATAACTATGGGTATTTAACCCACATTCACTCACTCCGGGCGCGGGAGGCTATTATACCTACCTACCCGATAGTAACCAAGACAGATGTTTTGACGTGGTATCTACCTTCATCGCTATGAAGTTATTAATTTCTTGTCTATCTTTATCTTCCCGACAGAGAGAGAATAGAAGGACAGCACGAGGTCTCTTACCCTGCGCGATTTCTCCCACCTGTTTCCCTCATGAGCCTTTTAAGGATATGCTTCAGTCCATTTTTGAAAATATATTTTAGCGACAAGTTTTCAATGTAATAAAGTAGACTTGAAGATATGCTCTATATGCTCTGAATTGGAGAGATCTTCAATGTAAGGTAGGAAAAAAAAGTGCCTTTTTTTCCAAATGGGATCACGGATTTTTTTATAATTAGTTCCTTTCTCAATGTGGTCAATAATAGAACGCTGAACCAAAAATTATTTAATTATTTGCACATTATATGTGGTGCATATGAATGCTGTGCGCTCTCCTGCGAAGCCCTCAGTGCCCCTGCTGCCGGTTGGCAGCAATATGATGGGATCCACTCTCGCCAAAAATAAAAGTGAGGAAAAAAGAAAAAAAAAACATAATTGATAAAAAAGATTCAGTAGTTTTATTAAAATTATTAAATGATGTAGTAAACCAATTGAATTATTTAATTAGCTTGGGAAATTGTGACCTTCCAGAGTCCCCCCCCGACTGTAGAAAAATGCGAATTTTTGACCGTTGTCTTTTCGACTTTTTAATAATGCTTCAATATTATAATGGTAAGATTCTGAAATTTGTCAGCCCGACTCGCCATCCTTTTTTAAATATTGAAAAATGCCAGAAAACCCAGAACCCAGAACCCGAAAAACAAAAAAAACAAAAAAAATGGTGCTTAGAAAACTGCATAATGCGATCAAAACAGAAGAATCTTTGTCTAGGGCGACATGAAAAAAAAAACATTATCGTGGAAGAGACTCCACGTTGCCCGAATGGTCTGAGCGATTCTCCCAGTTTCATTGATTACTCTGCTGAAAAATATGAAATTGGTTTGTTGTTTTTTTTATTTTATTTAATTATTTTTAATTCGTTTGGTCGATGGGGAAATTTTTACCTGGGATTCCTTCATTTGATGGGGAGAAAAGGGAGTAATTATACATAAATAGAATAAGAAGCCCCACCAAACTCTGCATGGAGATCAACTATTTAATGATGAGTTGCCCCTCTGGGTCAGTCACTTTCGATTTTTTCTTCAACTGCCACCCCAAAAAATAAAAAAATTGCAAAGAAAATTGTAAATCGAAGAACTTCTCTGTTTGCTCGAACTTTCGATCTGAATTGATTTGCCAGTAATTAACTCACTTTTTTTTTTTTTTTGTCTCGTTCTAAGATCTGAAAAGAAGAAATGTTTGTGGAGATTCACAAATGCCCATTACAATAACAAAAAGAGAGAGAGAGAGAGAGATTACAGGCAAGATTGATTTCATTTTGTTAAATAAAAAAAGTTATATTCTAATTTTGCCTTTGAATCTCTAAAGATTTAAGATGTTTGATATTGAAGAAGGCGTCTTGGCGACTCATACGCTTTGAGTTTTTTAATATATGTTTATATTGACAAGCGAATTTAATTTAGATTATTTATAACTTTATTGAAATTAAATAATTTTTCAATGTTTTCATGAAAAAGTAAAAAAGTTTGTTGAAGTTTTCAAAGCTAAAATTGCTACACCCTTTTAAGCGTCAAAGATGAAAAGCTTTCAATCAAAAAAAAAAAAAGAAGATGAAAAGTTAAAAAAGTAAAGGAAATATCATAAAAAATCCAAGCTATATCCCAATTTTTTTTCATATTACAAAAAAAAGGGTAAATTTTCCTAACATAAAACAAATACCCTCAACTTTTTTTATGCCACAAAAATACCCAAACTTATGCACATACCATTTCAATTCCATTTTAGGTATATTAAGTTCGAGATTTTTTACGGCATAAAAAAGTTCGAGATATCTACCTTTACGATGGATATAATTTGAGATTTTTAATATCACCAAAAATTTTTACGGTATTTGCATCATATCGAGCATAATTTAGGGTCATTTGTGCTATTAAATCAAATAGTGAAAGTGGTGCAAATCAGATCAAACTAGAGAGTTTTGAACTCGAGGAGGGAGGGGCATAACGGGAAAAGCAAGCGAGGCGTCATCTGGGGTTTCTCGAAAGGGAGGAGGACACTGGAGATCCCTTCCCTAAACGACAAGGGACGACGCTGTGTACTGTCTGCCTGCTTGAATCTCTATGCACGACGCCCGACGAACGACGAACGAGCAGCAGCAGAGTCACCGAGCGAGAGCAGCGAGTCACCGAGCGAGTCGCTTTCCCACCCACCCACGTCGGCCGCTGTACCGAAAAACGCACTCCCTCCAAGACTCACATTCGCCATTTCCCCTCTCCCTCTGTTTTCCGTTTCTACCCCTTCTCGGGTCACGTAACAGTGTGGATGAAAAGAGGGGACTTCAACGCCCCCCGCAGTGGCGCAGAGAGAGAGGGGGGTGGTGGGCAGATTTATTAATTAATGAAAAGGCAATGGGGAGAGAGAAAGGACGAGAACATGACAAGAAAAAAGTGAGCTTTTCCACATAGAAAGAGAGAGAAAGCGAGCGAGCGTTCTTAGAGAGAGAGGGGAAGTGGCCAAAAATATTTATTGGATTTTTGTGGAGGCAGGGCCTTCCCCACTCAGAGAAACTCTTGGCTTAAGGCCCGTGGTGAGGGGGGTGCGTAGGATAAGCAGAGAGAGAGAGAGAGAGAGAGAGAGAGGGAGCTAGCTGGGGAGGGAGAGTAGGCAAGTTCATTGTTTCTTGCCTGGTGATGTGGTGCGAGCTTGAGCTGCTCTGAGCTACGCTGAGCTCCTTGGTGTAGTGTCTTTGGTGATTCCAGGGTGCTTCTCTTTCTGGGTTTTTTTCTTTTCGAGGAGAGGTTTGGTTCAAGAAAAAATGGGCGAGAGAAGAAGAGCTCTGGCAGTGATTGTGTGCTTGTGGAGCTTGATCTCTCTGTCCGGAGCTGCCCGGTTGGGTTCTGGTTCGAAGCAGACGCTCGAGGTTCAGAAGCACTTGAGGCGCTTGAACAAGCCTGCTGTGAAAAGCTTTCAGGTTTTCGCCTCTTTCTTCTCTGCTTTATCTTTTGTTTTTTTCTTCTTTTGTTTTCCCCCATTTGTAAAGTCTCTTTCAGGTCTTGCTTTAACTGCTTTTGAGTGTTTGGTCGCTGCGGGAAAAAATGGGGGACAGTGAGAAAAAGCGAAGGGAAATCGCAAGCTCTTTGTTTTTGGTTGCACAAGTTCAGTGGCTTCATATTTCTTTCAGAAATGAAATTTGAGTGATTGGAATAAGAAAAGCTTTTCCTTGGATTTGAAAGAGGTTTTGAGTGAGGATGAACGCTCACCTCCTCTTTCTTGGGTCTGACAAAATCATGACATCCTTATTTAAAAGAGATTGTCTTTTTCTTTTCGGTTACCTAATTAAAATTGACTGCAGACTAAAGAATGAAGCAAATGGGTGCCTTCTTCATCGTATAGCTAAAAAGCTTTTCTGGGTCAGTTGGGATCTTGGTGCTGGAGCTCCAATAATATACTGACTCCTGAGTCTTCTGAATGTGAAAGCAGAGTCTGGAAATGATGTCTATCTGGCCCTCTTAGAAGCTTGGATGAGCATGATGAAATAATAATGTACTTGGTTTCTCTAGATAGGACTGAACTGCAAAAATTTAACTCACTTGTACCACCTTTTAAAGCTGTGATAAATGCTTCTATTCCACAACTGTTTTTTAATGGACATGGGGTTTCATGTTTTCGATCTTATGTATTTTGTAATGTGCTTCAGAGTCCAGACGGGGATGTTATAGACTGTGTCCACATATCTGATCAACCGGCCTTTGATCACCCTTACCTCAAAGACCACAAAATCCAGGTGCATTTACATTTTCTTGCAGATTTCTCTCTGTTTTTTTTTTATTATATTTTTTTGCGTCTTTTCTTTTATTTTTTACTTCTCTCTTTCCTAATTTTTACCATCACCCCTTTTTGATCTGTCTTTCTGGGTTCTGTTTGCTTCACCAGATGAGACCTAACTATCACCCTGAAGGCCTGTTTGATGAGAACAAAGTGGCCACAAGCACCAAAGAAAGAGCAAACCCCATTAATCAGCTGTGGCACGTGAATGGGAAATGCCCTGAGAACACCATCCCCATAAGGAGGACCAAGGAAGATGATGTCCTGAGAGCAAGCTCTGTTAAGAGATATGGAAGGAAGAAGCGCAGAAGCATCCCAAAACCCAGGTCCGCTGACCCTAATCTCATCAATCAAAGCGGTCATCAGGTAAAGCATTTGTTCTTCTCTCTCTCTCTCTCTCTGTGTGGAAAAGAAAATGAAGTAGCTTTTCAACCTTTTTCCTTTTCTTGCCTTTTGATGTGGCTTATTTGTCATTGATCTTGTTAATTAATCTTTTTTGGTTTGTTTCTCTTTGGAGCATTCAGCATGCAATAGCTTATGTTGAGGGAGACAAATACTATGGAGCAAAAGCAACCATAAATGTTTGGGAACCAAAAATTCAGCAGTCCAATGAGTTCAGCTTATCTCAGCTCTGGCTATTGGGAGGTTCATTCGGTGAAGATCTGAATAGCATCGAGGCCGGGTGGCAGGTAATGTCAAAATCCATAGATTTTCCATTGATGCTTGTTGGAACTGAAATTTTCGGTTATGCAGTTGCTTAAAACCTTGACTAATGTGTACAGGTCAGTCCAGATCTATATGGTGATAACAACACGAGATTATTCACCTACTGGACGGTAAACCTTTGCAGACATTGGTACATTTGCTGCATCTGGTGTTTTTATTACCTTCAGCTTACTCAACTCCAATTGTTTTACAGAGCGATGCATATCAAGCCACGGGTTGCTATAACCTCCTCTGCTCTGGTTTCATTCAAATCAACAATCAAATAGCAATGGGAGCGAGCATTTCCCCTGTTTCTGCTTTCCGGAATTCTCAATATGACATCAGTATACTCATCTGGAAGGTAAAGTCAAAAATGGCAACGATTTTGACCTATTAAATAGCTGCAACTGACTGTAGGTCAATTTCTCGGAAATTTCATAAAAGAAAATGGAGGTAGTACCACCAAGTGTGACCTCCAGTCGGAGTTGTCTATTCCTCATGTATTGGATGGATTACAGAACTTTACCTATTTTAGATGCCATAGTAGCACATGCCGGGTGTGTTGTTCTATTACCTATAGGGAGTATTCTAGTTTTATGCAAGGACTATAATAAAGATAGTACAGGATTATGAGTCATATCAACATATTCTAGTTGCTGTATGAAACTTTACCTACACTTTCTTCATGTTTATTTAGCCTCTGTTAGTAATTGAAGTTTTATGAAATTTCCAATAGGATCCAAAAGAAGGCCACTGGTGGATGCAGTTTGGGAATGACTACGTCCTCGGTTACTGGCCTTCTTTCCTCTTCTCATACTTGGCAGACAGCGCTTCAATGATCGAGTGGGGAGGTGAGGTCGTGAACTCGGAACCCGACGGTGAACACACATCAACTCAAATGGGAAGCGGCCATTTTCCTGAAGAAGGGTTCGGGAAGGCCAGCTATTTCAGGAACATTCAAGTCGTTGACAGCTCCAACAACCTCAAGGCTCCTAAGGGGATTGGCACCTTCACCGAGCAATCCAACTGCTACGACGTCCAAACCGGCGATAACGGCGATTGGGGCCATTACTTTTACTACGGGGGTCCTGGCAAAAGCCCTAATTGTCCATGACCATTAGAAGTCCCCAAAATCCTCCTTTTTCTATTTTCCTATGTATCATTCGACCCTTAGTGTCAAACTCCCTTCTCTCTCTCTCTCTTCTGTATACCCCTTTCTTGGTCCTTTTTTAGGGTGGGTCTCCTAGGAACGTGTCTTCACCTTTCTGTAGTGGGAAAGTTTTGACTCTACTGTATTTTCACTTAGAATATTTTCTCTCCATGTAAGTGGGTCTTTAGAGGGGTTGGGCAAAAGTTTCTGAAAGCCTTAAGAGAAATAGGCCCTTGAATACTCCTTGTATTCTATTTGTTTGTTTGCTCCTTCCCTTGGAGTGGTTTGTCAATGAATGAATGGAATGAACCATCCTCTCTCATTTGGCTCCATGATCCATCCAGTCTTTCCCATTTTGTGAATTTTCAAGAATGCTATATTCCTCTCGCAATTTGCCAAATCTCCTAAAAGGCTATCAAATCTGTGATGTCTTCTTTTGTTTTCTTTTGAAGGTTCGTATTCTTCTCAAGGAAAGTGTGTGGAGGAAAGCTGGACGTGAGTGGATGACAGATCTTATCCCCAATGCATCTCCTTTTCAAAAGCACAGCACTCACACGGTCGCAAACAACAAAAACTACCAACTTAGACATCAACCCAGCACCCAAAGATCTCTTTTTAGCTATTTCTTTATTGGTAAACAGCACCCCATGGATTTCAAAATGCTCAAAGCTAAAATGCCACTATTCCGGTTGATGTTCTGGAGGCGCCCAACTCCAAGATTCCTTGGCCCCAAAGTGTCCTAAAGTTGAATGGATTTGTACGAAGACTTGTTAAGAATTTGTCCACTGAACGTCACTCTCAGCCACCTGCCTATACTAGGGTGTGCGGGATATGGTTGTGAAGATGGTAGCAATTGACCTTTAGTTGGCCTCCATTTTGCCTTAATAATGTAGTCCCTTGATTGAGCCTTCACTAATTTGGTTCAATGCATCTAGCGGGTAGGACCAGTGCTCATGATTGTATGAACCTTGAGAAGAAGGGATTTGCTAGAGCATGAATAATCATCTTAACTGTCCGAGGGATTGATGAAGATCTTCGATTTGATTACTTATCTAATGTATACAGTCACAATACGAGCGCGGTAAAGCTTGACTCGAGATAATGAAATAAAAAATTTAGAAAATAAAGAGGCAGTGTGAATGTGATAGGCTCTCAGCTTGTGTCTCTAGAAGAGCTTCTCAGTGCCATGCATAGCACGTTGAGCCAAGATCCACACACGTGGGAATTTCAATGCGGATGCTGATGATGGGTAGCGTCAGTAGAGGGTTGATGTTATTGAGGGCGAGGAGCTAAATAATGCTCTGTACCTCTTTAGACATCATGAACTGTCCTCGTGCTTTGAGCATGAATCTGAATGCTCAAAAAACTTGTCAAAATATGTACCCGATTTCGATATTTAGCGAGATAATCCGTTTGCTCTGCTGGTCTGCCGGTATAAACCAGACGGCATACATATTAATCCCTAAAGTTTAATCTTGTTCTTTGATTGACTCTAAGAATATAAATAATTCTAGTTTTGGCCAATTTGGTTGGCTGTTTTCTTCTATGAAAGTGTTCTGGTGTTATCTTGCTTCAGTAGTGGCTGCTGCTGGGAGAAAGCAAATGGTTTTCTTTGCTTTTGGTTTTCACTGTTTTCCATAATAAATTGAGAAGATAAACCCGACCATTCTTATCCTGATTTTTAAATTTTGAATGTCTCTATTATTGAATACGGATGCCCTTCAACTGAAATTGACATCACAGGTGAAAGACAAATCTGTTCTCGATAATTTTTTAGAACAATTATAGCTGGAACCCTAAAACTTATTACAGGAGTGCAATCGAATCTTGAAACTCTCATTTCACGGATCACAAAATTTGTCACTGTCTCCTGCTTTAGTCCTTCCTTAAATCCATCAGCTTTTCTTGGATGGATAATTGACGTGACCTTCTTTTTTGGTTGATTTTCCGTTTATCTTTTCCACATATAGTGTTGATGTGGCGACAACCGAGTGTAGCAAAAAACATGCCAAAATCTTTGTAAAATAATTAAGATAAAATAGAAAAGAAGGACATAAACGGAGAGATGAAGGGGTGAGGGGCAAAATAGGTAGTGGCGGAGAGGGCGGCAAACCCTTTCCCGACAACAATGAGTAGCAGCAAGCAAATGAATGGATCGAATCAGTTTCTATTCGGTTAACTGTGGTTTCGACTTGCCTATGATTACAAGTAATTCCGGCTTACAGAAATATCGATGTCTAGTCTGGTTGGATTCCGAGCATCCGGGTTCTGCTTGTTTGCCTACATTTCAAATGTAGTTCGACAGAAAAAAAAAAAAGAAAAGTGGTTTGGGTTCCGTTTGGACCATTACTTGTTTTGGGTTCTCACTCACTAGTTTTGAATAGATCAGACATGAGTATATCCACATTTATGTTTCAGTAAAGTCGGCAAATGGATGAGAAGGACTAATTTCAATTCGATTAAATGCGATTTCAGATCAGATTCACTTACAAGTCATTTGAACTAATACAACCTAGATTTAAATTTGGGTTTGCATGAGTTCAGCCAACATTGGGTTGGAACCATTTAATATTCGATTTTCTTAGTTTTTGAGTCGGGCTAGGTTTAGATGACCGAATGATTAAATATTTAGAGGTCGGGCTATTTCGGGCACGGGCCGATTTGAATATGGATTATTGAATTTTCTTGTCAAGGCACCTCGATTTTTTTTTATATAATTTAAGTTTCGAATGAATTAACAATTGAGCCCCAAATGATTAGGGGTGTGCACCGAGAACTACCCAAATCGGACCAGACTCGCCAGTTTTGGGCGATTTCTAAAGAGGGCGGTCCGGTTCCCGCTTCCCGCTTTTGGAACCAATGGCCGGTCGGTCTGGTTCTTGGTTCCAAGGTGGGAACCAGACCGACTGGACCGGACTAGTTAATTTTATATATATGATATATATTTTTAAATTTCTTTAGAAAAAAATCATAATTCCTCCAAAATTTTCCTACTTTTCATTTTATTTTTGGTCAAAAACAGTAAATTTATCGGTTCCACCGAACCAGACCATACCGGTCGGTCGGGTTCCCGATCCCAAAATTTGGGAATCGGTCCTCTTGGTCGGGTTTCCGGTTCCACCTTGGAATCGGATTGGACCGGGAACAATTAGTCCTACAAATGATGTACACAATTTTTTGTTAATGTGCATAATGGAAATCCCAAGTACAAAATACACGCCCATACTTTTGCTGCGCATGCTGATCCAGTCGTTAAAGAAATTTTGGGAAATGCTAATCTAGATGTTCCTAAATTCTGAACTCGATCAATCTATTAAATACTTGGACAAGCCTAACCTCAATAAACGAGAAACCTAAGTCTAAAGTAAGATATATACTCCCCACTTGACCTGAGAGCACAATAATACCGTACCAATCATCAAGTAATATCACATATTCATGTCAATAGGGAGATCCATATATTATCTGAATTCATCTAAATTAACGTGATTTTTTTGTTATATATAAATGACCATGATCTTGTTGCATTAGTAAATGCCATGAGCTAATATTTAGTTTGATAGTCAAATGTACACAAATAAACGTACTAATCTCATGAGGTGCAAATACTACATAGTAACTCACCAATCTAAACAAGTGAGCATTTATCTTATGCTTGTCATTAGTCTAGACTGATTTGACTAACGAGATATTGTCACCACTAACTCATGGGAGACAAAATCATAAACATATATTTACCACGTCTTGGCTCTTCCATCACAAGTGTCCCCTACATCAGTAATGAAAAATTCTCCTCAATCCATATCATAATGGGTATGACATTCTCATTCTCACAACAATTTACTCAAGCCGTATTAGGATACACAAAGCCATATTATCTCATGTAGGAATCATAGGAGTTCATGTCCTTTCAACTTTGTAGGTACTCGTCTTAAACAGTAAACATCTCTATTTTCCTAGAGTTTTACACACATACTTATATAAGCAAGTTCGTTTTTTAGCAAATTGGTTGTGGCAAAGGTACCCATCACATGGCATCATTTATATGCAAATCATTATAACTTAACAATTGTCATGTAAAATTATAAAATAATAGCACAAATAATACCACACTAATATTTTGGCATTTCCCATTTAACAATGGAAACTAAATATCTATTCATCATCACTTGTAAACTCACAAAGTCTTATTCATAACACAAACTCTTGTGTTGGGTAGAAATTAAACGCAGGATCAGATTTCTTGTATATATGGTATAAAGGTTTTTTTTCTTGAATAACAAACTTCTTAAATTTAAAATTAAAATAATTAATTAAATATAAAATAAATATGGATTCTAATATAAGAACTAAAATTCAAAATAACGAACGAAAATACAAAAAAATGGACAATTTTTGTTGTTACTTATTCCTATTTTTATTTATACACTTTCTTTCTATTCTATAATACATATTCCATTTATACATATATATTTTTATTGTGCAATTTATTTTATAATAAATTTTCATTAATAATAATGGAATGGAATAAAAAAGAAATAAATTAGAGAGTGGAAAAATAATTAAAAAATAAGTAAATAAAAATGAAATGGAAAAACCTTAATTTTAAATGAGCAAATTCAACTCGAAACGCACTTTTCTAATTCCCTTTGTCTCCTTCTTATTCTTTATCTCTAGTTCATGTTGAAACTTCACAACTTCTCTATAGTTTTTTATTTACATCAAAACTCCACGAAAATGGCGGAAAAGTCAAAGTCGAAGCTTCTTCTCCTCCTAGCTCCCTGGTTCAAGTAAAAATTCCATGAAAGTAGTAAAACACCTCATTTTCTGTAATTCTATATGAAAGTGGCGAGAGAGTCAAAACACTATACTTTTCATTATCATGAAGGCAAATAATCATGTTTTCTCTCTTTTATTAGATTTAAGGTTCGATGACTGATCTACCTCATCGATGTTGTTGAAGCGCATTTATATTTCTTGTCATAATCAAACCCGCAATTCTAGAATGCTGCAATGAGCTCCTTTTCTAATTAAGATGTAAATTTATGTTCATTTATATCGACGTGTTGTTCAAACCAAATAATGGATATGATAGAACATGAAAATAACTAATTTTATTATTGCAATTCACCAAGTGGATATGATATAACAAAATCCTTGAATTTCATATTTTATTTTATCCATTTCAATCCCAGTTAAAAATCTAGATGATCAAATGCAACCTTAATGTAAAGATGAAATTAGAAAATGATATTCATAACCAATCACATTGCCACAAAATCGCTTGTCCCATGTACTTTCATCCAAGCATGCTAAATATTGGACTTTCTCCAATACTAGAAGATATCAAGGGTGTTTGGCAAATCTTTTTGGGACCTCTTTAGCCAAATACTGGCCTTGGCAAAGCCCTCGTTCGAGCTTTTAACATTTTTAGAATGCTATTATGGGGTTTGATGACTTCTTTTTTTCCTTTTCAATATTACCCACACTAATAATACTATTTTCCACTTTTGCCCTGAAATAGTACTGTTCATCTTCTTTGATCATTTTTATTCACTTCTTTAACCCACCATCCTTGAGCTCACTAGTTGTTGAGTAGTTGAGGTCAAGTTGTTGATTGCCAAGGTCGAGGTTGTTGGTCGCCCAAGTCGAGCTACAACATCATCTATCTTCTATAACCTTTCGATAGCAGTTGCTAAGGTTGCATGACCTTGGTGTTGCCTCGCTTAGTGTCATGCATCCTTTGCGGCTCTTGCTTGGATGGTGCCGATTGTCAAAGGGTCAGATCTAGGTCGCCCCGAGGACACACAACCTTGGTGGCCCATTGTCTAGTGTGGCATGATCAATCTTATGTACCACATGGTAGCCAAAGTGGGAGAGTTAGGGTTTTGATGGATTGCGGCTTTCGGATTGAGGATTTGTAGAAAAATAATGGATGGGAGAGAGATGCTGCAAACCTAGCCCTCTCTTCAATGAAGGAGACGAAAAATGCCTTTTGTTTTTTTCTCTTTTTTAAATTTCAAATTACTCTGCAAAAAATTACATCAAAAGTCACTAACCAAATGCTTAATGCACTTGTGCCCAAGAGCTTTGGGGAAATGACTTTGCATTTCCTCTAAGCCGAACTAAACACAACCATCATCATGCCAAAAGATAGTACTTTTGAATTAATTCCAATTTCTATTCCACAAAAAAAAAAAAAATCCCAATTTCACATATATAATCCGAGAATGCTCTCCCCTTACTTGATATGTAGTTCCATTTATTCCCATTCCCTTCGGTCTCCTTGAAGCTTGTTAAGAGCTACACCTTTTTCGAGCCCTCTTGCCCTAAAATCATTCCTTGCTCTTGCGGAGTCGGTTATAGGTCCACAAGCTACTATGTGGTTGGTTCTTGAAGAATCCACCTACTAGAGGGGTTCCGCTTTATATATCTAGGTTAATTATCTCAAGCTATTGTTATCTTAGCATGTTTCATACCAAGTGATGGTTTTGTCCTTTGCCATATACACATGCACGAAAAAAAGGGGGTTACTCATTTTGATAGTGTTCTCACTTGATAACGCTCAACATTTGGAGTTGAAATGTGTTTTATTAGTTAATTTCATTTTCACACATATATAATTTAGGGCACTCTTTCCCATGTTCAGGGTGTAATTCAGTTCATTTCTGTTCTTTCACTATCTTGAAAGTCTACAAGGAGCCACGTCTTGTTTGAAACCTCTTACCCCGTTGATGCTCCACTCTAGTCAATTTAGGTCGTTACAAAACATACTTTTGGTAACATCTCAATGATATTTACACCTTCCCTTTTTCTTAGTAATTTACAAAAGGGATTGAGATAGAACAGACCCTTCATGTAATGAAAGCCGGAGAGAACTTCATCGTATATTGGGTGATTACCGTACCCTCTCCATAACTAGAAAAGGGGAGGGGAATTCCACTATGAAATAGGGTTTTTGGTAAGTGTTTGATTGAGGAAGAAGATATAGCCGTTGTTCTCAAAAATCATTTTGGAATACCAGCATAATCATTTTATTGAGCAGAATAATTTTGAACCCTTTTCCTATTTGAGAAAGTGTGTGTTGAAATGAGAATTAACTATTGAGAAGAAATCTATTTGATTGAATAATAATCTAACAAAAGATACAAATCTAATTCTTCTTGATATATCTGTTCATAACTCATGATGTCAACTAGGACCCCTTTTGAAAGCACCTCAGCCTTATGGACTTGATGCTAAATTTTTTCCAAGTCCACCCAAGATGTATAATTTGGCACTTCCATGTGCAATATCACAATATATAGTTTCCACAATCTTTTTTTTTTTTTTTTTTTTTTTTTTAAATTAATCCCTAACTTGGATGTTGGTTACAATGCTCTTCTCTCTAAAGCCCCGGGACTAGAGAACCTTAATCTATATAGACTCATCAAATCAGTGCAACATTATAGGGCGATTTGTCAAAATCCCGATATATCAATTGCATCTTTTTCTCTCTTCTCTTTCCTCTTTTTTTTTTTTGACCTGCACTGACATTGGTATCTCTCTCGCTTCCTCCTTCCAACTCACCATCGGAATTATTGTCCCACAAATTCAACCAATTTCAAACAGGAAAAAGCACAGTTCCAGCAGTACCTTGATTCCCATGCTGCAACATCACATCTTCCTCAGTTTTGCCATGAGTGATGGTGGACTATATATAACCTCTGCAGCCCGTTTTCTTTTGGCCCCCATGCATTTGGTACTATAGTCCCCGCCTGATTAGTCAAGTTTGCATAACAGGACACCATTTTCTCTGCAGCCTGCCATCATGCCCTGCTCCCCACCTCACCCCAAAAAAAAAGAAAAAGAAAAAAGGAATTACTAGTCTTTTGACAAATTCTTCCTGATTAGCAGTCATTTTCTAATCAGGAAATAGAGAGAGAGAGAAATAATAAAAAAATAAACGAAAAGAAATAGACCCATTTTTTCAAAATTCTCTCAAGCCAAAGTCAAGAAACTGCCGCGCTTCCAAAGGCAAAAGACAATTTGACCCCATGAAACATTAAAAAAAGAAAGAGAAAGAGAAAGAGAAAAAGACGACTTGACCCATAATTGAATTTGAATTTAAATGAAAAGGAAAATGTGTTTGGGCATTGATTTGGGTCATGTTCTTCCCTCCAGTCGGATCCGGATCTGGATAAATACTTTAACCCCGTTTCAATTATTGAGTTTAAATGCGTTGCAATTAATTACGTCGTGCACAGAATGTCTTCCTCTCTAGAGCTATGATGGTTTAAATGCACATAAGCCAGCAAAAATTATTTGGGGTCGGTCCTCACGGTGGTTAGATCAAAGGGATGGTGAAATAGTGTCGGATTCTTTTATTTGACTTCGCTTTCATACTTTTTCGAGGTAAAGACCATTGAAAATCCTAAATAGATATCTCATGACATATTTATCCAAAATTCATTTTCCTTATTACTGAAATTCCCAATTTGGTAACTCGTAACAAATTACCTAAAATTCAATTTTTGTCTTATAAAGATATTCAAGATTAGTTATCCGACTCAAAGATGCATACCCGTCAACACACGTGGGGTTTTCACGTCGGACCTATCATTCTTCACGTCAAATCAGTCTTCTAGTTGTCTTCGACATGTATTGTTAACAAAGAGCATATGATACTACTGGGCGAGAAAATAACTAAATATGTATTAGTTTGCTCGACAAAGGTCACTCCCTTACCATAAACACGCAAATACAAATATGAAAGGTCAACTTTTTACACGCTTAATTTGTTTCTTCTGTAAAGCATAAAGAATCAGCACTCTCTATTTTAACTCTAATTTCAAGGATTAGTAAATTAGTTTAAAGAAAGACTCATTCAATTTCAGGTAAAAAAAAAACAAGAAAAGAAGAAGCATGATCGACTCAAAAACGCAGGTAAACAACAATTTTACACACATCATTTTCACTGACACTCCTCCAGTCCTGCCCCCCCGGAAGCTACTGATTGACCCCGGGGGACGCCGATTGGCCCGTGCGACCCACGCGCGCCACCCGCGACTGGGGGGGCCCTCGAATCCCTCACCGGACGTCCAGAAATGGCTTTATAATTTTTTTTAATTACTTTTTCCATGGTCACCTTCTCACCCTCCCTTTTTTTTAATTTTTTTTTATTATCTTATTATCATCATCATCATCATCATCATTTTCTTTTTCATTTTCCTCCTCCTTCGCAAAGACATTCTCTCTCTCTGGAAAAAAAAAAAGTTGTCTTTTTTACTTTGCACAGTTCACACAGAGAGAGTAGGGTTTTGATCTTCTCTCTCTCTCTCTCTCTCTCTCTCTACCTTCTCTCCTCTCCTCCTTTGCTGAACCGCACCATCGGAGAAGGAAGCCATTGTTGACGAAGGCCCCGCCTCGCTCAATCCCCAAACCCTAGCTCGCCGCCCCCTCCGCCCCCCTCCCTCGTCGGCGTCGGGGACTCGCAGGCTTTCCCGGAGGAACCTCGCGCTCCCCCACCCCCACCGCCACCGCCGGGACTTTCCCCCATCTTTCGTGCCCGGATTCGGGTCGGGTTAGCCGGCTTCCGCTTCCAGAATCCGGGCGCGCGGGGACCCGGGCCGGGATGTCGCCGTCATGGTATGCTCGCATTCCTCCTCTCCGCTTCGCTTGAGCTGCTGGTAAAGTGAAACCCGAGTGAAAAGAATCCGGCTCGTTTCGAGCGTGGCGGGCCGGGTCGGGGGTTTGCTTCGCTAGGGTTTGGAGCTTGGATTTTCGTTTTGAGAGTTTCGTCGATTGCGATGGTGCTTCCGCGTTTCTGATGGAGGTGGGGTTTTTTTTTTTTTTTTGGAGCAGTTGAGGTAGTGAAGCCATGGAGGGGGACGAGCGGGAGTTGCTGTTGCCCTGCGTGATTTGCGGAACCCTTTTCGCGGTTTTGGGTTCGGGTTCTTTTTCGATACTATGGTCTGTCAATTGGCGGCCCTGGCGGATATACAGGTGAGCTCGATCGTTTTTTATGGTCTTTTTCTTTGGTGGATTGATGATTTTGGTAATCTTTGAGTATGCCATTGGCGCCTGCTTTTCTTGGAAATGAGCCTAGTCCTGCCATCATTGTTCTTGTTTTGTTAGTCTAATGTTTATAATCATGTTCCGTAGCATAATCGATTGAGAATTTTGAGGCTTTAAATCGCTGCCTTTGATTCTGATTTAGTTAGCACCCGGCCATTTCGAGACCGAATCTGATATGTATTGACTTTTGATGGCTATGAGTGAACCTGAGAAGGCAGGTTCTTCCTTTTCATGTTGCATGTGCAGATATGTACTCCTCGTTGTGCACTTGCGTACACTTGTGTTTGTGTCTGTGAGTTACCATGGAGGTTTGCATTTACATTCATTAGATAGGTGTGGATCTAATGACTTGGTAACATCTTAAACTCTGTTGTTCAAACCCGGATCACACAAAAAATCTGCTGGCCACTTGAAAATGACACTTGTGAAAGAATTGAGACTCAAGGAGAAAAACAAGCAGGAATGTGCAGAATGTTTATAGGAGATCTAAACTATTTCGATTGTGCCTACTCCTAATCCTTATGGAATGCAATGAAGGCGACTTGCCCTGGGCTTTGGTTTCTGTTAGATTACAATGTGATTTGAGGACAAGTTTTACCAAAATTTTTCTGAAGACTCAATATCATTGTCCCATTTCCTATGAGACTATTTTTTTTCCCTCTCATTTGCTGACTTATTGGCCAGACAGTGCATGCCATGTTGCCTGCATTTCCTTGGCATATCTTCATCTCTTCCCCCATGGATGGGAGTTGGAAGACTTGGTGCAGGAAAGTTTTTTTTTTTTTTTTTTTTTTTTTTGGGGGGGCATTTCAAGGAAAATTTGGAAATAAATTGTTGGTCAGGTTTTGCATTTGCCATTTTTCCCAAAAAAGCATTGTATTCGGTGTTATTTATATTGAACGAGCAAATGATGGAATGTACGCAGTCGAACAAGAGGCAGCCTGATACTCTGTATCGTATCCTTTTGGATGCTGCTCCCTGTTTTTGGATCATTAAGTACCTTACTGGAAAATATCAGCAAATGAGCGCACTGGGAGGATTATAATGGTGGTCATGTCATACAGGATAGGTTGGGAAACTTAATCTTTTGACCGAGTGCACTTAAAAAAAAAAAAAAAAGTGATACTTCGTGCTTTAGGGCAGAAAGAATGAGACTTGTGTGTGCGGTAATCTTCTGTTTTTCCCATGAGTATTCTGTAAGATACTGAGAGGAGTAGATTTTCAATCTTTAATGGACTTGAGGTCTTTCATACATGTTCTAACAAATAGAATACCACTCAGTCTGGGATATTATCTAGGAGACATGCATTGAAGAGATGAATTTAGTGCTTGGACAATTTAAGAGGCATCAAATGCAGAAGCAACTGAAGAACTCAATTTGTTCCCCTCTACTTGTTTTGGAGCATAGTCGTCCTATTTATTTGCTTCTGGAGAAATGTTTGCAAGCTTTGATAGGTTGTACCCCTCATTCGTGAATGTCATGTTGTTCACTATTTTAGGAGCACCAAATATACTTTGGGTAGGATCAGTTTTGGGTAGGATTGGTTTTTGCATGTAACTCTTTACATTATTTGTCAAACTCTTTCAGAGAAATGGTACATATTGGTGTATTATTGTACTTATTGGTCTTCTATAAGTAAACAAGTTAATATTGCAAAATGGCACCAACAGGGCGCAAACTGATTTAACCAACCAATAGGTAAAACTTGTATTGTCAATAAGGTTCATCAGATACTGTCCCCTAGCAATGATATTTCTGCACCACCAAGTTTAGCGTGGAAAAGCCATCTTTATTTAATTACTAAAAGGTGTTTCCGTGTTTTCAAAGGCTCTCCTATATTATCTTTGTGTTTGCACTTACATCAATCGATTTGGCCCCCTTTTCAGCTGGATATTTGCCAGGAAATGGCCTGCTATTCTACAAGGACCTCAGCTGGGCAGGCTATGCGATTTTCTTTCCATCTCTGCTTGGGTGATTGTCATTTCTCCGGTGGCTGTGCTTATCACATGGGGATGCTGGTTGATTTGGATACTGGGACAAGATTTGATTGGTCTTGCCATAATTATGGCTGGCACTGCCCTCCTGTTGGCATTTTATTCGATCATGCTTTGGTGGAGAACACAGTGGCAAAGTTCGAGTATGTTCCCTCACTTTGTATTGCTTTCTCAAATTATACCACTGATAAAGTTAGGCCTTCTAGGGATTGGTGTTTTAAAATTTCAACTGTCTACTGCGTTTGTATCGTATACTTGGTTCTTTGGTGGGTTGGTTTCCTAAGCTTTTGTAAGGGTCTTGATGCTCTTTTTGTGCCAAGAGAAGGCCTCATTATGCGAGATTATTTGATAAGTGGTAGATATGTGGTGAGTCCAATTCAAGAATCTCTACTAGATTGGAGACTGCTATCCTGTTAGGACTTTTTGCATCTATAATTTTTCATTACATGTTTGAAGTATAGTTCAGGACTTTAATCCTATGTTTGGGAGATGGAGGGGGGACATAATTTAAATTTTTCCTCCATTTCTTCTCACAAATTTTAAAATTTTCCTCATCTTTCACCCAGATTTTTATCTCCCCCATGTTCCTCCTCCTTTTCCCAAACATAGTGCAAGTCCAAAAATTACCATGCTTGTTAGTCGTTTGGTTTATAGTCTATCATGACACAATCATTTTAGGTTTTGAAACAGGTAAACCTTGGAATAATTGAACTTGACAATGAGCAGAGAGAGAGAGAGAATCGACTGATTTCAATTAACAGAATGTTGCAACATAATTGAATGTTCTTTGATGCTGCTATGATAAAGGAGGATTTAGCAAGGGGAATTAGCGTGGTGTGGGGAAAGGGTAAGATGGTAGATGGTATGTTGATTTTTCAAAGCTGATCTAAAATAGGGCTTGTTCTTTTTCTAGTTTGATGGGAGTCATCTGATTGGTGAAAGAGAGGATTTCTTCTTTTTTTTGGGAAAGGTAGCGGGCAACTCTTTTTCTGGATAATTCGTGAAGACACGTCTTTATAGGGAATCTTTTTGTTGAGCTTTGACAATTATTGTTGACTTGTGTTGGAAGTAAGACTCCCTCAAGTTTCCTTGCTAAGTTAAAAAAGGGATGGTACAGGGAAGATTTAAACCTTTCTACAACAACTACAATTTGACAAGAAGTAGATGTTTTATTTTGCGATGACAAATGCATGATTTTTGTGATCTGTGAATAGCAGCCAATAGACTAGAAACTGTTGATTCTTAATCTTTGAAGCTGCTCTTATTTCCTCTACCCATAAATTCTACAGATCACTTGGAGGAAGGGTACCCCATAACTCTCCTAATATCGATATTTCTGTTGCCACTTAATCTATAAAGTAGGGGTCTTTGCAATTTGTTGGTATAGCTCTGCATAGGCCATCTTTAAAAGGAAAAAAGTAGACCAACTTCTCTATGAAGCAGCTCCAGGATCCCATGGTGAATTTACAAGAATCAGGTTTTCTTTCACAGGATTCTTGCCCAAGCATGTTGTCTAGGTTAAGAAGGAAATGTTAACTGCCGGCTTACCCTTTTATGTATGAAGCAAAGTTGTCTCCACTTTGCAATCTGTATGTTAGAAATAATTGCACATTGAAGTTTTTAGACACTTCCATAACATAGTATCTCATTCTTTTCACTTCCAGAAGAAACTATTCAAATAGATAAAACTTACCACAGACCTCCCAATTGTTCAAATCTGAGTTAATGACAGGGCCCTGAGTGTGTTGATGCCTATCTCTAAACTATTTGAACAACTACCTTCTCTTTTTTTCAGCTATTTGCATGCAGATCACATATAGATTCAAGATACATACATTTCTTTTTCTTCTTGCACGAAGAAAGAGGATAGACTTCTTGTCTCCTGCTAAGTTGCTCTGGGATGTCACAGATTATACTACTCCGTATGCTTCTAGAGTGCTGAATTGAGCTAGGAGATTTGGTCGTGGCATGAAATAAGATTCCTCTTAGCAAGAGTGGATTTGTTTTGCTGTTTTCCATATTTCCCTCGTCTTGAAGCAGTAGAGCACAAAGGGGTTTTGATGAGAGACTCCTTTATTAATACGATTACAGATGGATGGTTTGGCTTAAACTCTATGCTTCGGTGTAGTAGTTTTTGGCCAGCCATATAACACAGAGTGGGACTTTGTGAACTGCCATTCGGCTATGCTCTGTCGATTTAAATGTTTTACTGGCTTAGGATACCATTCATATAAAGTTCAAAGAATGCTGCATTGGGAGAGATATATGTGGTAATTGTGTGAAAGTAGCCTAAATTAACAATATGATTGAAATAAAACTGGGATTGTTGGGGGCATTTGTAAAGCCATCGAACTGATTTGCTGTTTAGAAGAAAATCTTTGAAGTTTATGAAATATCAAGACGAGGGAGATACATAGGGATAGAAACAAGGATAAAAAGAACTGATTAGTATGTTGAGTATTTCTTAATTGTTTATAGCCTGATCTTTTAAATAGCTGAATGAAGTTTCCATGAAGGTAGCGTCCATCACATTCAAGGGAAAGCGCTAGGATTTTCTGTTAGAAATAGGACCTTAAAAGATTGGAATTGGAGGATGCCCTACTGATTGATTGGAGATGATTAAAACTTTTGCTCTGTGTTTATGATTGCGTGCTCTTTAGAATTATAGTTTCTGTTTATTAATTTTAGCATTGAGACATTGCATATTAATAAACTGAAGTGAAAAAACAGTAGAAATGATTAATGATGAATTTTGATGCCATATTGATGTTCTTATTTCTCTAATTACAGGGGCTGTTGCTATTCTTCTCCTTTTGGCGGTTTCCCTACTTTGCGCATATGAGCTTTGTGCTGTCTATGTCACAGCTAGTTTAAGGGCATCGGAGCAATATTCACCATCGGGTTTCTTTTTTGGTGTATCGGCAGTTGCCTTGGCAATCAACATGCTTTTTGTATGCCGAATAGTGTTCAATGGTGAGCTTTGCAAATTCTTTTTTGCTAAAATAGTTAAGAATCTGGAGTTGTTAACTCACTGATAGTGTAATGTCATCAAATGAGGCAGTTGTTTGCAATATATGTTTTATATTGTAACGTTCTGGCAATCATTACCTGCAGGAAATGGCTTAAATGTGGACGAGTATGTACGTAAAGCTTATAGATTTGCGTATTCAGATTGCATTGAAGTGGGCCCTGTTACATGTTTACCAGATCCACCTGATCCTAATGAGTTGTACTTTCGGCAGTCTAGGAGGCAAGTTAATGATATCTTACACTGTTATTTGTGTTTCATTTCACACCTTTATAGGTTTTTTCAAGATTCAACTAAAAACTATATAGCATTTTCCCTGCATGGTGAAGAACTATGCTCACTATCTCCTTGCCATCCTTTGTGGGAATATCTGCTCACTTCAATTGTGAGCACTAAGGCACATTTTTCATGAACTTGGATTTCAATATGAGGATTTGGATATTTATGTTGGAGTGGTTGTCAATATTATCGTTTTTCAAAGAGCTTGTTAAACTTGCTCTCCCTCTTTTCTGTATAGAGGATTCAGTTGCTTTCGGGGTTCCTTCTGTTTTTAAATCTGATGCACTTTCTTATCAGGTGGTGAAATGATTGATACTAACCTGATCTTTTACCTTATTCTAACTTGTTTCCAATTGTTTTCTTATGTTGCTGCATTCTTGTAGGGCTTCACATCTTGGATTTCTTTATGTTGGCTCTATAATCGTATTGATTGTGTACTCTGTCCTGTATGGTTTGACTGCAAAAGACGCGCGTTGGCTTGGAGTAATTACATCAGCGGCTGTAATAATCCTTGGTATTCTGTCTGAGACTCTTCTTTTTTGTAGCTGAGTGCAGTCCAGTTGTTCTCACTTGCTTGATTGTCTATTCGGCAAATTCAGTCTTATGTACATCTTTATTTTTTTCAGATTGGAACATTGGGGCTTGCTTGTATGTGTTTCAGCTTCTGGAGAGCCGTGTTTTGGTTCTTTTAATTGCCGGCACATCTCGAGTTTTCCTTATTTGTTTTGGAGTTCATTTCTGGTTAGTTTGAGTAATGGGATTAAGCAATTCTTATTAGTCCTTTAGTTTGTGGGTGACATGTTTTTCTTATAGCTGTCAATGATTCCTCATTTCAGGTACATAGGACACTGTATCAGTTATGCTGTTGTAGCTTCTATGCTGTTAGGTGCTTTTGTTTCTCGACATCTATCAGTAGCAAATCCATCAGCAGCACGCAGAGATGCATTGCAGAGCACGGTAATTCGCTTGAGGGAGGGCTTTCGAAGGAAGGAGCAGAACAGTTCATCCAGTTCGTCAGAAGGATGTGGTTCCAGCATCAAACGCAGTAGTAGCGCCGAAGCAGGACATCTTGAACCCAATTCCAGGGTTTTAGGTCAAAGTACCATTGATGCAAGCAGCTGGAATAACCCCTTCTTGTGTCGCACTACTAGCTCTCGGGAGGGTATTGTGAGTGACAAGAGCATGGATAGTGGAAGACCTAGTGTTGCGTTGAGGAGTAGCTCTTGCCGCTCAGTCATTCAAGAGCCAGAGACAGTAACTTGTTTTGCGGATAAGCATCTTGACCATAACAGCTCCCTGATGGTTTGTTCAAGTGGTGGTCTTGACAGCCAAGGTTGTGAATCCAGCACGTCTTCTGCAAATCAACGAACTTTGGATATGAATATAGCTTTTGCACTCCAGGAAAGATTAAATGACCCTAGGATCACCTCAATGTTAAAAAAGTGTGGACGACAAGGTGATATAGAATTAACTAGCTTATTGCAGGATAAAGGATTGGATCCTAATTTTGCAGTGATGTTAAAAGAAAAGTTGGATCCGACTATCTTGGCATTATTACAGAGGAGTAGTCTGGATGCAGATAGAGATCACCGTGATAATACAGACGTCGTTGACTCAAATAGTGTTGACAATGTTTTGCCAAATCACATTTCTTTGTCAGAAGAACTAAGGCTTCGTGGGCTTGAAAAATGGCTTCAGCTTTCTCGCTTACTTTTGCATCATGTAGCTGGCACTCCTCAGAGGGCATGGCTCATATTTAGTTTTATCTTCATCCTTGAGACTATTGTGGTTGCAGTTTTTCGTCCAAAGACTATCACGATGATAGATACCTCGCACCAGCAGGTAGGAAGGGGAAGGACTTATATTCGTTCAAAATATATGCTGTCCATATGCAGATGTGTATGCACACGTGTCTAACTCAAAATACTAATTAATGATTCTGATTCTGGATAATAACTCAAAAAGCCTGACATTCTATCTCTGCGTTACTCTGAATCATGATTATCTAATCTTGCTTCTGCTTTGCAGTTCGAGTTTGGGATTGCTGTTTTGCTTTTGTCTCTCGTTGTCTGTTCTATAATGGCTTTCCTTCGCTCCCTTAAAGCAGAAGATATGGCTATGACATCTAAACCTCGGAAGGTACATGTCCAAGAAGTTGGATTATTACTGAATCATGTTCGGTTGAATTTGGGCATGTGGACTATTGTGAATGACTTTTGCTTTATCTCTGACTGGTTTTGACTTGATTATTGCTATAGTGCTTTTTATCTACTGCATATTGTCTCTAGAATTTTCTGTATCCATGTACTTTAGCTTGTTATTGAGTGCTGAACTAGAGATTGATTCTGTTGACTGGCATACTTACAGTGTTTTGCGCTATTTTTATGTTAATGTTGGTTGTTGGTCTATGAATTTTCTGCATGTATCTCTTCAATACTTTACAATAATTGCTGGTTTTTTCTCATGGACATTGGTTTTTCCCCAGTATGGTTTTATTGCCTGGCTCCTCAGTACTTGCGTTGGGTTGCTGCTTTCTTTTCTAAGGTATGCACCTGGTACTACAATGGTCATCTTCGTGTTTGACTTCTACACACTGTCAATATTTGCAAGCTAGAAATGATAGTTCATCTCTCTTTCACGGAAATGAATGTATAGTTCAAGGTATTACATATAACATGAAACTTTCATCCTGGAAGAAGTGATGTATTGGTCTCTGTTGTTTGCCATGTATGTATCGTGGTTATGGACAGGTTGCGGTTATGGACAGGGTGCTGTTATTTTTAATTTGCAATCTATATTCTACAACAGTTATCTGATTCAAGCTTCTTAATTGGGAATAATCTGAACTTATTTTAGGAAGTATGTAATGGCCTGTTTGTGTAGGATTTTTGACTTACTAGTATGTATGATGCATTAATGCTAAAAGTGAGATAATATGGAAAGGCCACACAAGTTATAGAGTGCTTGCCAAATAACTAGACATGAATCAGATGACTATTGACCATGTTTCCTTATCCACGTGTGTATTTCCTAATGTTGTTATTACTTCTTGCTAGTTTTCAGTGACTGAGTGATCTTAATGGCTGCTAATGCATTTTAGACGTTTTGTATGGTTGCAGCAAGTCGTCAGTTCTTCTTGGATTGTCCTTGACCGTACCTCTTATGGTAGCATGCCTTTCTGTTGGAATTCCCTTATGGATACTTAACGGCTACCAGTTTTGGGTACCACGAGTCCACTCTGCAGATCACCCTGAAAGCAACATTACTCGTGGGAAGAAGGAGGTGTGTACTTGGGCTTGGTTTCTATATCTCTACTTATAGTTGAATTATCTGTCTAGAAGTTGTTAATTTTACCATGTTATAATATCCTTTTAACTCTTTTGTAATACATGTCCAATCCAATCTCATGCCTGTCAGTGCTTGTATCACTGAGCTTGAAATGGTTAAAGTCTGGCAAGATTAGCATATTCATATTATGTTGAATTTGTTGGGTGGGGGTGGTATTGTTTTGTTCAGTTACTTTATATTCCTACAATTTCTAGTTTCTGCTCTTTGTTATTCAGCTATGTGAAGTTGCTATTCTGAATTTCTGCTCTCTGTTTGCTGCTATATTAAGTTGCTAGCTACCTTTCAAGGACAAGTAATTCACTTCTGTCTCAATTTTTATTTTTTTGCTGGAGACCAGATGCTAATCTGTTTTGGATTAAATGTATATACATGCTTTTACATTATTTATATCTGGATTTTAGTGGTAAAATTCTCAATCTAAGTTCCTCAGCTGTTGCCATTCACAGGGAGTGGTTCTTGTTATTTGTGCATCATTGTTTTCACTGGCTGTGGTGGCTCTTGGTGCAATTGTGTCTGCAAAGCCATTGGAGGATTTAGGGTACAAGAGTTTGACTCATGATGAGAAAAGCTTCAGTTCTCCTTATGCCTCATCTTATTACCTTGGATGGGCCATGGCATCTGCAATTGCTTTAGTTGTTACTGGTGTGCTGCCCATTGTTTCATGGTTTGCTACATATCGTTTCACCCTTTTCTCTGCTATATGTGTTGGGATATTCAAAGGTATTTCCCCCCTTCCTTTAACTTTGTGCTTAGCATGCAGCCACGGGTGCATTTATGGTGGCTTAATAGTCAGGGATGCTCTAAACTTAATTATTGCTTTTGTCCTCTCAAACTTACAGCTGTCCTGGTGGCCTTCTGTGGTGTCTCCTACTTTGAGGTAATTAAATCCAGAGGCGACCAAGTTCCAAGGAAGGGGGATTTTCTTGCTGCTTTACTTCCTTTGGTGTGCTTTCCTGCTCTGCTATCGCTTTCTTCAGGATTGTACAAATGGTGAGTTAGCTTTGTGGTCTTCTATCTGGTAGCTAACTCAATTCAAAATTTTAAATCGCTTGTAACCCTTGGCAATACTAGATTTTATGATGGGTTGCCGCAGTATGCTCAACTAGATTTGTACAATTTCCAGGAAAGATGATGGCTGGAAGCTTTCTCGTGGTGTATATGTGTTTGTTAGTATTGGACTCCTCCTCCTGCTTGGTGCAATATCAGCTGTCATAATTGTAATCACACCTTGGATGGTAAGTTCATCTCCTTTTGCTTTTACTCTTTTGGGTGTAAGATTGATTTATCATCCTGTATTTTTGTGTAATTGGACAGATTGGGGTGGCATTTCTGTTAGTTCTCCTTCTTGTTGTACTGGCCATTGGTGTTATCCATCACTGGGCTTCGAACAACTTCTACTTGACTAGGATGCAGATGTTAATTGTGTGTTTCCTCGCTTTCCTTTTGGCTTTGGCTGCTTTCCTCGTTGGCTGGTTTAATGGTGAGCACAGAACTGATTTATCTTGTTCCCATAATACTTGGTTTTGGTTAAGAGGTTTCTTCTTATTGTCAAATCTGGACGTGTATAATGATGCTAGTGAAATTTCTATGTATTATCAGGTAAACCATTTGTTGGAGCATCTGTGGGTTACTTCTCGTTTCTCTTTCTTCTTGGTGGAAGAGCACTCACAGTGAGTTGGTCTTGCAATCATATGCTCATTTACATTTCACCATATCCCAATCCAGACCTCTAGTTTCTTGGATTCCCTTTCTCCTTAAATACAAAATGAGCTTTTTGGCAGGTTCTTCTTTCACCGCCCATTGTAGTGTACTCCCCTAGAGTGCTGCCAGTGTATGTTTATGACGCTCATGCAGACTGTGGAAAGAATGTCAGGTTTGTCTGTCATTAAACGGTTCACAGTTTACTTCTGTATCCCATGTTCCTAACATGTATTAATTGGTTTCTTAATCTCTATTTTGATGTACAAAATATTGCAGTGCTGCATTTCTTATGCTTTATGGGGTTGCATTGGCAATTGAAGGATGGGGTGTCGTTGCTAGTTTGAAAATTTATCCTCCATTTGCTGGTGCTGCTGTTTCGGCAATTACCCTCGTAATTGCCTTTGGTTTTGCCGTTTCTCGTCCATGCTTAACACTCGAGGTTTGTCCATTTGTCTTTTCTGGTAATAGCTGTACTACAATTTATTTCTGACTATAACTTGCATACTAAAATTCAATTACTTTTCCTTATCGTCATTTTGCATTAGGACTTTGGATGTCATTGGTATTGAACAAGGTCTTTCATTTGTCAATAATGTGTATTATTGCTTCCACTGCCTTCTACAAATCTTTGATTGATCATCCACTTTTTTACTTCCATGTTCAGATGATGGAAGATGCAGTGCACTTCCTGAGTAAGGAAACAGTTGTTCAAGCAATTGCTAGATCTGCTACTAAGGTATGTAAGGATGGGATCTTCGATTCTCAGGTTTTCAGTTATGTCCTCTGGTTAAAATTCAAGCTCTTTTGATTGTCATGCATGTGCACCATATTTGCAGACAAAAATTTAACAATTTGATTCTTTTTCTTTTTCACTCTAAAAGTTGATCTTGTAATTTATTTTTGTTGATTGCTTGCTTTTGCTGTGTGTCTGATGAGTTCTTTCTCTGTAACTCTGCAATTAACTAGAGGGCAGTGTGCCCACTGCAGTCATGTGCTGCAGTGTGTGTATTCAGGATGATGCATCACCGTAATTGTATATAACATGTATTTGACGATTTTCTAGTGCACATAGACTGTGTGCTCTCATGACTGATGTTTCTTTGCTGGGGGATGGAATGACGTCCTGATTCTAGATAATAGATAAATTTTAGCTGTCTCATAGTTGCAGGGTCTGCATTCATGTATACAATGGAGACACCTGCATAGCATGGGTGGGCAGTGGGATATGTACTTGTGCATGTCTAAGTGGTGATATGCCTGTACATGAACATGTTTGCCTGGTTGCAAATGTTCCCAAACTAGACTAGTGTGTGGACCAGCTGTGTTGTTCTGTTACTCACATGCGACGAGATAGGAATGACTTGTTGGTGTGTGATGGCCAGGGAGTTCAAAGTTCCTTATTCTTACTCTTTGCTGCATGCTGTTTTTTCCTAATTGGGGTAATTGCTTCTTTTGTCTGATTCGAAGACTGGTTTTGCATGTCTGTCTCGCTGGGTCCTTTATTTTTTTTTTAATTTTTTTGTTGGTGTGAAGAGGGGGTTGGGGGGTGGGGTGTGGGGATGGGAAGAGAGATGTCGTCTTATCCTTTTCAATTGGTGGGTTAATTAATTCCTCATTTCATCTTGTAATTCTGTTGTGATTTTGGGAACTTTTGTGTAGTGGTGCTTTGTCTCAAGTATAGTTTTGTCTTTGAGTATCTTGTTTACTTCGAGTATTTTGCAGACTCGAAATGCTCTATCTGGAACATACTCAGCTCCACAAAGATCTGCCAGTTCTGCCGCACTTTTAGTTGGTGATCCAACAGTTATGCGTGATAGGGCTGGAAATTTTGTGCTTCCTAGAGCTGATGTTATGAAGTTGCGTGATCGTCTAAGAAATGAGGAGCAAGTTGTCGGGTCATTCTTCTATAGGATGAGATATAGGACTTGTTGCCATGACAGGGCTAGTGATGTTGATCACAGAAGAGAAATGTGTGCTCATGCACGAATTTTGGCTTTGGAAGAGGCTATTGATACTGAATGGGTGTACATGTGGGACAAATTTGGTGGTTATTTACTTCTTTTGCTTGGTTTGACTGCAAAGGCAGAACGAGTGCAGGTAATTGAAAATTTAACTTTACTTTCTGCGTTTCTTACATGTATTTTCTCTCTTAAGGAATGGTGAAATTATTTTTTGTATTTGTGGTGTAGGATGAGGTTCGTTTAAGGCTCTTCCTGGACAGCATTGGGTTTTCTGACCTCAGTGCAAAGAAAATTAAGAAATGGATGCCAGAAGACCGTCGGCAGTTTGAAATTATTCAAGAGAGGTAGCTTAGATGCTTGTTGTTTTTAGTTTTTTTCTGCTGTCTTTTGGTGCATGTACCACATTTCCTTATCATATTTTTGTGGATTTAGTTATATTCGGGAAAAAGAAATGGAAGAGGAAATCTTGATGCAGAGACGTGAAGAGGAGGGGAGGGGTAAGGAAAGAAGAAAGGCTCTCTTGGAAAAGGAAGAACGCAAGTGGAAGGAGATAGAAGCTTCTCTCATATCTTCTATTCCTAATGCTGGCAGCAGGGAGGCAGCAGCAATGGCTGCAGCCGTGCGTGCTGTTGGTGGTGATTCTGTTCTTGATGATTCTTTTGCACGAGAAAGGGTTGCAAGCATTGCACGTAGGATACACAATGCTCAGTTGGCTAAACGAGCACTCCAGGTTGTAATGATTTCTTTTATTTGCCTTTTTTGACATGCTGTAGTTTCCGCATTGTCTTCTATTTTACAGTAGAGATGCTCAAAATTGAAGCTTTTGAAGAGAATGTCATTACATAGTTGGCATTTAGGGACAAAATGGTCAGACAAAGACACTGGCTGCATATATTATATTCATAGTCGAGGAACAGTTAGTAACATGGGAAACCAATCCATCGAATTGAAGGTGTCTCATGCATATTTTGATTATCAGTTACTCGTTTTTCTTGATTTGTTTGTTTCCTTATTGTTACTTGGACATTCCACTCAGTATAGAACTGTTCGAGGTGTATGCAAAGAATTGAAGGTGTCTCATGCTGTGTTGTTACTTATGTAGAAATCACCCGATCTAGTCTTTGCCTTTGGTGTGGCTCATCAGCTTCCTGATTCATATTTCCCACCTTTCTAGTCCATTATATTCATTCCGTGTGGTGATTACTATGATGCAGTAATAACTTAGATAGCCTGTTGCCTGTGGGTTCATATTACTTAGAGACTAAAAATAAAAGAAGGTGTACCATTAGTCTATGCTGGCTCCAATTCTATCTATTTCATTTACCATCAGTTCATCTATTTAGTTGATTGCTCAGAACACCAGCATCCTTTGAAGATCTTGTGGACTATTCAATTCCTTGCATTTTTGCAGCATTACTTATTCATTGTCTATGATTTATTTGTCCCCTACAAATACTTCTCTTCAATTTTTTTATGCATACTAAAGGTACTAGCATCTTGTTTTGTCTCAGTCACTTATGGCAGCTTTCCATTCTTCTATAGGAAGCAATAATATTAAAATTCATCTGAATCATGATCGAGATTTATGGGCAGCCTATAAAGTAGTAAATATGGTTTTCTATATATTTCCTGTCTAACAGAAGTTGATTGCCACTTGAAAAGAAAATTTAGCTGCCCAGAGATGTTCATTTTCACACATACTTGAGGCTGTCTTCATATTGACATTTAATTTATAGCTGGGATAAGTGTTTGCTTTTTCTGACACAATCATGTTTCATCACCTCCCCCATGCCCATTTAATTGAAAATGCATTTTGCCGTGCCTCTCTGTTGACAAAATATAGGTTACTGCCTTATTTCTCTTACTAGAAGTTTGCTCTGTTGAAAATAATCAACTGGATCGTAAACAAAGACGTCTACAGAAAGTGAAATAGATGCTCTGTGTTGTGTCCTTTCCATGATTGAAATCTTTAAATTTTGAGCATTATTATGTGTTAAGCACGACTAGTCTCACTCATATTACACTCTTGGGGCTGACAGACAGGGATTGCTGGTGCCATATGTGTACTTGACGACGAACCGACATCCAGTGGAAGACACTGTGGTCCTATTGACGGTAGTGTCTGTCAAAGTCGTAAAGTTAGCTTTTCTGTTGCTGCCATGGTTCAACCTGAGTCTGGCCCGGTTTGTCTTCTGGGAACTGAGTTTCAGAAGAAGGTTTGTTGGGAAATCCTAGTGGCTGGATCTGAACAAGGTATTGAAGCTGGACAAGTCGGACTAAGATTGATAACCAAAGGTGATAGACATACAGCGGTGAAGGAGTGGAGTATCGGCGCAACGAGTATTACCGATGGAAGGTTGTTTGTCATTAAATACTGAAATTTCTTTTAATCGTTTCCACCCTTCTGGATTTAGGACTTTGAATTATTTTTATTTCATTATTGGACTAGTTCTGCATTTCCTGCTTCCTAAGCTGCTTCTCATAACTGCCTTTCAGGTGGCATATTGTAACCATGACAATTGATGCTGAAATTGGTGAGGCAACTTGCTATTTGGATGGTGGCTTTGATGGTTACCTGACTGGTTTGCCATTGCCTGTGGGAAACGGTATATGGGAGCAAGGGACTGAGGTTTGGATTGGGGTTAAACCACCCATAGGTTTGGATGCAATTGGGAGGTCAGACAGTGAGGGAGCTGAATCTAAGATGCATATCATGGACATTTTTCTTTGGGGAAGGTGCTTAACTGAAGATGAGGTGGCATCTCTTCATACTGCCATTGGCTCTACTGAACTGAGCACAATTGATTTTATCGAAGATAATTGGCATTGGGCAGATTCACCCTCCAGAGTAAGTTCTACTTGCATTGGCGTGTTA
The DNA here is from genome assembly GCA_014182515.1 of Eucalyptus microcorys. NCBI lineage: Eukaryota > Viridiplantae > Streptophyta > Magnoliopsida > Myrtales > Myrtaceae > Eucalyptus > Eucalyptus microcorys. The sequence continues at coordinate 22,092,387 of CM024571.1, forward strand.
TCTTATTTTAGTAAAGAAGTAAGTCTTAACTTCCCCTTATGATCTACGTAGATTGATGGATGGGAAAGCGACCCAGCCGATGTTGATTTGTATGATAGGGATGATGTAGACTGGGATGGACAGTATTCAAGTGGCAGGAGAAGACGACCAGAACGTGATGGGGTGGTGGTCGATGTTGATTCTTTTACTAGGAGGTTCAGGAAACCTAGGATGGAAACTCAAGAAGAAATTAATCAACGGATGTTGTCAGTTGAGTTGGCTGTCAAAGAAGCCCTTGCTGCAAGAGGTGAAACTCATTTTACTGATCAGGAGTTTCCTCCAAATGATAATTCTCTATTTGTTGATCCAGGAAATCCCCCTCCAAAGTTGCAGGTATCTTTTCCATTTGACAGGTTCCTTTGACATTGCATCATTAGCTACTGTTCAGTTATGGTTCTGTTACTGTCAGATAGTACACTAATTTTGACTTCTAAATAGGTTGTTTCTGAGTGGATGAGACCCACTGAAATGTTGAGAGAGACCTGCTTGGATTCTCATCCATGCTTGTTTTGTGGCACTGCTAATCCATCTGATGTTTGTCAGGTATTTCGTTTTTGCAAATAACACGCAAGTTTAGAATACTTGGTTCCTTGAAATTTTTGTCCTGTTTACTTTCTTGAAAGTTGTTTCTCTTTGATGAACTATGACTTTATAGTTTCCTCCTTAACCATGTTGGTTGATATTCAACAGGGCCGATTGGGAGACTGTTGGTTCTTGAGTGCTGTTGCGGTCCTAACCGAAGTTTCACGTATATCAGAAGTTATTATTACTCCAGAATATAATGAAGAAGGAATCTACACTGTTCGCTTCTGTATCCAGGTACTGAGTTTTTTATTATCATAACGATATTGCTTTTGCTGCTGGCTGTGCTGAAACATTCTATCGGTCGATATCTTTATGGGACCAACAGTGCTACCGGTTTTATGTTTGATGCTTGCTTGTCATATAGAGGGTCTATTTGGGGGTAAAAGAAATATTATGCTCATGTTTTTGGTTTACTGTAGCGCTGTGTAGCTAGAGGGAAGTAGGCTTTGACCTAGTTTGTAGGGCTGCTTGTTGTCATGATACTAGAAGGTGCCCTTTAAACTGTTAAAGAAGCATTACTCACTTAAATGTTTGCACCTTGGAGACAGTGCTTGCGCAGGAGTGATCATTCCCCGTTCTATCTTTCTGATGTATAATATTTTGGTCTGGTTTTATTCTTTTTCAATGTTTATATCTGTTAATGTAGGATTTACCCTTTTGAAATCCTCCATGGGCTGTTTCACTATTTATTTATTTATTTATTATTTTTTTGCCGGGGGTTACTGAATAAAGTTCTAGTAGGAAAATGAAGTTCTAGTGGGTCTAACTCTTTCTTTTCTTAATCTCATTTAGGGAGAGTGGGTCCCAGTTGTTGTTGATGATTGGATTCCTTGTGAATCTCTGGGTAAACCTGCATTTGCCACCAGTAAGAAGGGCAATGAGCTATGGGTATCTATACTAGAGAAGGCATATGCGAAATTGCATGGTTCCTATGAGGCACTTGAAGGTGGGCTTGTTCAAGATGCGCTGGTAGACCTTACAGGCGGAGCTGGTGAGGAGATCGACATGAGAAGTGCTCAGGCTCAGATTGATCTTGCGAGTGGTAGGCTGTGGTCTCAGCTGCTGCGGTTTAAACAAGAAGGATTTTTGCTTGGTGCTGGCAGTCCTTCAGGTTCCGATGTTCATATTTCTTCCAGTGGCATTGTGCAAGGGCATGCTTACTCATTGTTGCAGGTATCTTCTGTTACTTGGTTCGCATTGCTGTGATGTCTAAGAGTTGTTTTTTAAGTTAATAGCCTGCTTGTACTGCTGTCCAGGTAAGAGAGGTGGATGGTCATAAGCTTGTTCAAATTCGTAATCCATGGGCCAATGAAGTTGAGTGGAATGGACCTTGGTCTGATTCGTCACCTGAGTGGACTGATAGGATGAGACACAAGCTGAAACATGTTCCGCAGGTTAAACTTTCACTGGGAGTCCCTCTTACCTTTGTCTCTATCTGCTTATCAACTCCAAAACTGCATGACATGATCGATTGATGAGTGCTTTTCATTGTTTGGCATCTCATAGTTGTTTCTTTTCTGTAACTCTCATGCTGTGTCTCTGATTATTGTATTTGAGCAGTCAAAAGAAGGAATTTTCTGGATGTCTTGGCAAGATTTTCAAATACACTTCCGATCCATCTATGTCTGTCGCGTCTATCCTCCAGAGATGCGCTACTCAGTCCATGGCCAGTGGCGTGGTTTCAGTGCTGGTGGATGCCAGGATTATGACACTTGGCATCAAAATCCTCAGTTCCGCTTGAGGGCGAATGGTCCAGATGCATCATCGCCAATGCATGTGTTCATTACCTTGACTCAGGTATCCCTGCTGATTATTGTGAGACTAGCTTCCATCTCTTAACAATTTGTGTCTTTCACCTGACTTTTTGACGTCATGGACTTGTAGGGTGTGAGTTTCTCAAGGACTACTGCTGGTTTCAGAAATTATCAATCTAGTCATGACTCATTGATGTTTTATATTGGGATGAGGATACTCAAAACTCGTGGTCGTCGTGCTGCTTATAACATATACCTACATGAATCAGTCGGGGGGACAGATTATGTAAATTCACGAGAGATTTCATGTGAGATGGTACTGGATCCTGATCCCAAGGGTTACACGATTGTGCCTACAACTATACATCCTGGTGAAGAAGCACCATTTGTTCTATCCGTTTTCACCAAAGCATCAATAACCCTGGAGGCTTTGTAATTTGCATCAGTGGCTTTTCCGTAGCCGCTTCATCCCTGAGCTGAGGACAAGCCCCTGCCAGCATGCGTGCTTGGCTTGAACGCCTGCATCTGCAAGTAGATTTCGGGACCACGAGCCGTGCTTGAATTTTCAGGTTTATCTTATTTTTTTGACTACCTTTCTTGTTCAAACTCTGCTCTTTTAGACTAATCTCTTTGCTTCTTAATACATTGATTTCAATTTCACCATTATTAGAAAATACAAAGCTTGACTACCAAAAGAATATGCGAGATGGTTGTTTTAGGCCACCTTAACTTGTTCTCTACTTTGACAAGGCGGCCTCTGAAATTATGGTCTTTAGTGCCAGCAGGTCTAGCAGATACCTTGAGAAAGCTTAATGGCTTTGAAGATCACCCACGGGCTTCTCGAACCTCAGATGATACTATTTTGGAGGATTGCAGCCATGGAAGATGTCATTCGTGTAGAGCTCGAGTTCCATTATGAAGACATGTCGACTTGATCTTGTGCAGCTGGAATTCAGAGGCCATCTCAGCCTGATCTCACTTGAGTTTTTCGGCTCCATGCCAGCATCAACGAGGGTTCTCGGGGTCCCCCTGTAAATGAGTATTTTTCAAGATGAGAATATGATTATTTATTTTGTAGAGGGCGGAAATATCGAAAAGCATATGACAAATAGTTCACACAAATCCCTTCCCTCACAAGGGGAAAAGATTGAGAAAATGCTGTAGCTAGAAAAATGTAAAGATGTGCTGCAGTTTGTTTTGTACTTGTAGGAGAGAGAGGTGGATATTGTATAGTGCTCAGTTTGCAATACAATGCAGGAATTCTATCGTTTTGCTACTTCACATCGTCTGTGTTCAATTACCGACTTCTTTTTCCACCATCCAGGATGCCGTCTATAAATAATCTGGTTCTTTCTTCCAGGATTATACTTCGAATCTTGAATCAAAGAGTGTCCTGAGATTCTTACAAACTCCGCCGAGCCCGATTCTGTTAAAATCGGTCCCCCGATGCTTCCTCATCTGGAGTTCTTCCAACTAGCAAAGATGGTAACCCTGTTTTAGGAAACTGTTTCTTACTGTTATCATTCGATGATGATAACAATAAAGTGCGCAATCCTAACTCTGGGAAAGTAATCGGGTAGACGCCGTCCCACGATTTCCGGTTTTGCAATCTCTATTTTTGGCCGTGTCTCCTCGACTACGAGGGCAAGAAAGGGCGTTCATCATGCAATGACAATCACTTGGGTCTTATTTCTAGTCTTCTTGGTGCTCAAAACTGCAAATCAGAAGCACAACCAAAGATTGATCCACTCCGGTCCCCTTGGATTTTTGCCCTCTTTCTCCGTCTCTCCCCACTTTCAGATGCCGCTCAGGCAAAGATGACACGGGGTCACGTGACCTAAGCCCGCATCACGTGCCCTTGGGTCCTCTCCCCTTCCTGCCCAAATTCCAAGAAAGAACCCACACAGAGAGAGAGAGAGAGAGAGAGAGGGGGGGGCCTCCCCACCTTCGACCAATTGGAGGGAAACGAATCGGGCCGTCCATCCCTCATCGGACGGCCCGGACCTGGTTTCAGTTCAGGTATCTACCGGGCGAATAGCAAAAACGATGCGAATTAAAGGGGTATGACAATAATAATGAACAGTCGCCAAGGGGAAAAAAAGCGCAATAGGGCCGCGAAACCATAAAAAAAAACCACAGCGAGCAAGCAAGAGAGAGAAAGAGAAAGAGAAAGAGAAAGAGAGAGAAACAGGAGGGAGTGTGAAAGATTTATAGATAATACAAAGGAGAGACCGCTGAAGCGCTGATCTCTCTCCCCCACATAAACCATCCCCCACCCAGGAAACCTACTCGCATTGATCTCTGCTCTTTCCCCTGCCGCCTCTCTCTCTCTCTCTCTCTCTCTCTTCTTTTTCCTGGAAAAATCTTGAATTTTTCACCCATTGGAGCCGGGCAACGAAAGCTTCTAGCTTTTTCTTGTTCTGCTTCTCCTTCTTCTTCCTGGTCCGTGTTATTTTCCCTTCCAGAGGGTATACTCTCTTGGGTTCGTGAGGAAAATCAGTGGGGTTCGGCGAGCAATTTGGGTACTTTGACTCGCGCGCCAGTTGGGACTCTTGGAGTGACATTTTCTTGCCCACTGCATTCCTGATCCTCCCGCGGTCCCGTTCCAGCTTCTGGTGAATGTTCAGGAGATCTCATTGATGGGTCCTGGACTGTAGATCTTGAGGTCGGTGGTTGCTGCTGCAATTTCCTGTCTTTTTTTCCCGCTTCCGATGGAGATATTCCGAAGCCTGAGTATATTGGATCTCTCTAAATCTCTTTTCTTGCTTCTTTCTTTCTTTCTGTTGTTCAGATGATGGAGAAGGAAGCGAAGAATCAGAGAACCAAGGAGCCGGATTTTGTGTTGCAGTGGGGGAATAGGAAGAGGCACAGATGTGTGAAGGTCAAGAACAAAGACCACAATTTCTCCTCCACCAACAACGCCCCCAACAATAACAGCAGCACCAGCAAATTGTCTTCTGATTCCTTTGGGAAGAAGAAGATCATGAACGGCGTCGTCAATACCAAGAGGGATTCGTCCCACCACTCACCTCACCGAGGTCTCAACAGGTAGGGCCAAAATAACTCCTGGGAAAACGGAAAAACATTAAAAGAAAAAAAAAAAACAATGAACAGAACAAGGGAAAAAAATCCAAAATCTGGGTGTGTTGTTGTTGCTTTATTGGAATTTGTTAAAGTTTTTCCCTTTGCATTGTTTCTCCTTGCCGTTCTGTTGTCTTTCTTCTGTAAAGATTGTGAGGGATATCTCCATTTTCCTTTTTTCTCCTTTTTTTTTATTTGGTTTTTGATATGAGTATTTATGGGGAATACTATTAGGGCATGGTGTTAGGTTATTAATTAATGGTGAGAAGATGCAGAAGTTTATGAATCACTTGGCAGATGCCTTTGATCTACCACTGTTTGTCATACATTGGCAGTTACACACTGTTTGACCCTGAATTTACTCCATCAGTCCAAATCTCTTTAAATTTCAAGTAAAGATTTGATTAAAAAGCAAGAGAGCAAAATTCAACGCACTGGTGTTTTTTTCGGGGTATACTCTGATTGATCAGTAGGAACTCGGAGGCGCACATGAATAAACGCAAGGCGTCGCCGGAGAAGGAAGACCGGTTCTACACAACGAGGGGATCGTTGGGTGCAGATGAGAATGGGAAGGTGTTGTTGGATCACAATATGAAGAACGACAAAGGGGTGGTTGTCTGGCCCAAATTGTTCCTCTCCTTATCCAACAAGGAGAAGGAAGAGGATTTCATGGCAATGAAAGGGTGTAAGCTTCCTCAGAGGCCTAAGAAAAGGGCTAAATTGATCCAAAGGAGTGTGCTTGTAAGTTGTTTTATCGTAGGAATGTAGAAGATCCTATCTTTCTCAAATGAGTTGTTGATTGAATCTGTATTCGACTCTCTGTTTTGTATGCAGCTGGTGAGTCCTGGTGTTTGGCTCTCTGACTTAACCCAGGAGAGATACGAGGTTCGAGAGAAGAAGGCTTCAAAGAAGGTACACTTGCGTTCTGTCTTCTGTCTTTCGTTTACCTGAATATCAGATGGTATCGTCTCACTGGCTCAAAATCCAATTTCTGTCATCAATCAAGGAAAGTGAGTGAAAATTGAGTAATGACTGGGATTTCTCTAAAGAGCGATAAAAAGATTCTGCAAACAGAAAATATGTAATCAAAATGTACCCTTTTAAGAGATCTGAACTATTTCATCATTTTTCACTACCTACTGCTTCCAAAATAGAACGACATTCTTTTTCTTTCACTGGGGGAGGGGAGGGAGGAGGAGGAGGGTTGTTCATGGTGATTAGAATTTGATTGGATCTTGATGTATTGAATGTGAAAATGTATGGTGGTGTTTGTTGATGCAGAAGCCCAGAGGGTTGAAGGCAATGGGAAGCATGGAGAGTGATTCAGAATGAGAGATGGAGAAGATGATCGCCCAGAAAGGTGGAGCATGAATATGAATGTATGATTTTGTTTCTTCACTAGTGTGATAGCTTCAAGAGATAGAAACAACAGAGAGAGAGAGAGAGAGGGGGGGAGGGAGATAGGTGTCCTTTTGGTTTGTTTGTTCTCTTGTAGAGGATTCATTGGAAATTTAAGTTGATTTTGAGTTTTTCTCTTTCCATTGTAGTTTCGTGTTCTAAGGTCTTTGTTGCACTCTGTCGTTATTGTTACTCATGATTTTTCACCAGAAGTTTTGACTTTTTTTTTTTTTTTTCATTTCCAAAAACTGGTGAAATATTCATGTTCATCTCTATATTAATATCTGCATATTTTTGATTAGTTTTATGGTGTTTTGTATTAAAGAAAAGTCAAAGTTATTAAAACCACAAGATTTGAAAAAAAAAAAATGTATATATTTTAAAAGCAAAACTCAAAGGAGCCTCATATCTTTGCTTGCCTTTTCAATTCAATTTTTGAATCCGCGTGTCCTGGGCGATGGGACCGTCTCAATCATTGCCTGGAATCAGGATGCATCTAAAATTAGCACGAATTAGCGGTAAAAAAGAAATCTTTCGTTCTCTCTTGTTTCCCCTCTTAACGAGGCACAAAAATTTTCACGTGGGTCATTTTCTTTTTCCTGCCCTTTCCATAATCAAGCCGGCTGCTCCACTTTTCATCCTCCCTCCTGCCCTTCCAGAAACAGGGAAAATAGCAGAGAAAAGATCGCTGGGCGGTCCCAATCTAAACGTTGCTCCACCATAAACAGGCACAAAACATGTGTTTTGAATGGCAGTGTTAGAAATCATGTGTCTGCCCCGTCTCAGAGAGCAAAAAGATTGGTTTGGTGCCAGAAGCAGGAAATAAGAAATACCCAGAAAAGAGGAGTGGGGGTCGGTATCTGGTGCACGCTGCTCGGTCCATCTCTTTCTATTTTGTCCCTGTCCATTTTGAAATTATAGCTGAAAACCCAGTAAATGCAAGGCCTCAAAAGGAGTGGCTTTCATCTCTTTTCCTGTCTTTCCACTGTTGGGGCATCTGAAGTCATGCAACTCTTGTTGTGGTTCCGAAAGGAGTTGCATAAATCAGTAATGCAATTGGTGTGGTTTTCCTTTCTCTCTCTCCTCTCTTTTAAGGAAAAAGAGGGTGGGTGAGGTTTCCTTTTTCTTTTTGGCCTTGAATTTTTGTGTGGAATTTATTCTTCAATTGGCCATACATGTAGATAGTCAAACGGCTCTTATCTACATTATAAGAATCTACCACTCTGAGTCGATAGGACTAGAGAAATTCCCCAAGTTTCATGTTATCTAAAGAACGCTAATCCTTTAGAATCACCCTTAACCTAGCCCCACATGCACGTGCGTGCACACACAGTGTCTAAGATCATTGACGTTAACGGGTGGTCGATGGGGGTTTGTGTCTATTGATGACGTTCAAGCCCCGAATTTTGGGGAAATAAAACCTTGGCCTTCGTGGAAGACCCGTGGTCAATGTTGCGAACTTGCGAACCGGAGATTTTGGGTCTGTTGAATTGGTGACTTTTCATGCGATCTTTTCTGAGTTTCTATTCCTAAACAAGCAAATCTCTATGGCCATGCATCGGGGTGCACGCAATAAAAATCACTCAATAGCAATAAACACGTAATTGAAGCAAATATCAAAATAACACGAGGTGTATCGGGCAAAATAGTTTTATTGATGGACATGCTTAAGTCTGAGGATGCAAAATCGAATATCAAAATCACCTGAGGTTTCAAGGCGAAATAAAATTTAAAATAAATTACAACAACACTAGCGAAAATGATAACTCGAATATTGTTAACACTAAATGCGGGAAACTTCTAAATGGAGTTAAATCATTCTTACTTTTTTTTTTTTTACGAAATGACACTGTTTAAATACAAAAATGTTGAATTTAAATAATTGAAAAGCAGAAGGTGCAACGAGATATCCGAATCACCTAGCGTGGGAAAACAATAGGAAACCGACGTTTATTCAATCTTGACTGCTTTAATAACCCGCCCCGAATCAGAAGTTAGGACGAGTCCAAGTACGCATGAACAGAGCTAAGGATGCGACCAACGATGACAAGATGAACGACCGTCGGAAAGTCGATCGCAAATGGTCGAATCAGCTCCTTTATTGTCACGTAATTTGTCTCTAATGTGCCTAATATGTCGAATTAACCACTAATTTTGCTATTTTATTGTCACGTAATTTGTCACGTAGAAGTAAATTTGAGTTATGTACTCAATGTTTCTGCACATTACAAAAGTAATCAAATCGTAAAGCGCCATTTGACCTTTTGATCTTGACATAGCAGCAGCAAACTATTTATGCTAGCCCCTTCCACACTAAATCTCGAGTCCGCACCTGCTTGCTTCCACGAAATGTTCCGAATTCTTCGACGCTGACGAGATTGAGTGCAACTTTGATAAGTACAAGATCTATGTTGAATAAAGCAAAAGAAGTTCAGGACTATAAATGTCGAGCAATTATAATTTATGGTACAACAATTAAGACGGGTTCACAAATTAAGAAAAATCAATTCCATCCAAATAACTACAAGAAATTAATCAAAGGCAAATCTCAAAACTCGAATTACGTAGATCATTTTCTTGCTAGAAATTTCGTACTTTTTATGGTAAACTTTTGCAGAGATTAGGGGTGATATGATGTATATGAAGGAAATACTGAGCTTCTATGTAGGAGCTTCAACAGATCTAGGTATTAGAATTTACTTTTAAACACTCTCCTTTACTAGTAGAGGTGCATAGTTTTAAAGTCTATATAAAAACTCGACACCTACCTATTGGAATAAATTCCTCATTTTTTTGAATTTGTGATCTATCCTACATACCATAGAACCTAAAACCTATCTCGTCACAAATTCCAGAAACAATTCGAGGGTTTACTCAAGTTTCACCTATATTATTAATTAAATTATTATAGTGACCACTACTTGATATTACAAGTTACTAACCATAAAAACACATAAAAAATATGAATATTAATAAAGTAAATGCCCCGGTTATAAAATGAAACTTCTTTCAGATTATATACTCATCATCAAACAATATAAAACATTGTAAGATTGCACGAAGACATGAACCAAGAAAACAATAAAACTTGTTACCGATTCATGGTTCCAAGTTCTTTTAGCTATGCACTCGAAACTTATTTTTTCATTTTTTTGAACTTAGAACCTACCCTGCATACCTTGAAATATAGATCACTTAGATTCTCATTGGTTCGGTTTTTAGGTTCCAGGTTCTATCTTAGAACCATGCTCATCCCTACTTACTAGCTTTGTATGCAAAAGAAAAATGGAAAAGATAGATACTGAATAAAGAAGAACAATGTAAGGTTTGAATTACTTCAAAAAAATATTGCGTGATTATAAATTTTTAATTTATATATTTAGATCTTATAAGAGATTTTTGGGATTTAAATAAAAGTTATTTCAAATGTTTTTCAGTATTATATTTTAAACCTTTTAAATGGGCATCGTTACAATAATTACTAATTTTCCTTTCGTAGTACCCTACCCCAAGGGAAAGTCTGATCTCTTGCCTTAGTTATACACTGACATAATTCACCCTATGACATACATTTGCTTTTGCTGAAATTCTTGGACAAAGTTTGAGGTTGAAATTATGCTCTGGGGCTCAGCTTGTATTGTGGAGAGGTCTATAGTTATATACTGGGAATGAACAAGGGGGTGTTGGCTTCTATGGCAATGAAGTTGCTCATCTTCTTATAATCTTGAGTTCAAGCCTCGTCAAGAACACTCCAAGAGCAAAATCCCGAACACACTGGGTCGATATGAGGGAGTGAGTTTTTAAGATCGCTCAGAGAAGTGGACCATTCGAGATGGGCGAAAACCGACCCTACACCATCCTGCTGTTATACTAAAACATATGAAAGAAAATAGTGCGTATGGTATGTTCGACAAAAAAATCAGCATTTGTATATGCCCGCTTACATATTCAACAAAATCAGCAGCGGACCAAGCCAAAGTTGAGATTTAATAAAATTATTTGAGGAGCGAAGACAAAGGGGGAAACCTTCTTCGAGGAACCTTACAAGGTGACTTGCATGTTCGGAAAAGATCCCAAGTTCTGTCATTCTGAAGCCTCCAGCAACCCTGCAAACATCAAAATCAATTTGTCTGGACGTTGGGGCCACGATGACCACCCATTCACGAGGGGTTTCGGTTTGAAATCGTGAGGAAATTTGAACCGGGGGAGTGGCTCTTGGATTCGTGGCAGATGAACAACCGCCGTTGATTCTTGGTCATCATTGCTCGAGCCCGTCCTGCTCATCAAACCCATCTTTCTTTCATCATTTCACACGTTAACGAGGGACGAGAAACCAGGCACTGTTCAAAGCGGAAAAGAGAGGAAAAACAAAATGATTCTTGCGGTTCGAAATTTCGCCAACGGTCCATCGGGTGGTTCGGAAAAAAGGTTTCTTGGCCGCCCTTTCACATGCGAAAGGGCTTGTCCCCACTCGCAGGTTCTCGAGGATGTCGAGAATGCTCGTGGGTCACAAGCTTTTTGGCTGTCGGAAAGTTTGAAAAAGTTTTGGGTACACATTTGAAATTTTTCGAACCTCTACTCCCTGGCTGAACTGGCCCTTTTGGACATGTTCACCGGTCGTTCGGATTGCCCCTCCTTCCTAAGTCATGTAAGCTTACCAAAATTTGCAATTGTGACAAGCGATCTTTCTTGCATAATGTTGGGATTTTACGTGTCGAAGGAATTTGATATTTGATATGGGATTCTAATTTAGAGTAGGCTCTTTAGATTAAATCGAGTATTTTTTTTTTTTTTTTGCATATCTTTTGTGCACGACTTTCGTCTTAATCGGGCTCGGGGATAAATAGCAAAATATAGAGACCCTACAACAAACTCGAAGTCTCATGTGAACCCTGGTACTTTTGCTCCATACAAATTCATTCACAAGCACCTACCAATCTGTTGCGATTTCCCTTTCATGTAGGCTTTAGGTTTCCATATTGCTCACGTCAGATGTCTCCAATCTTATCATTGGTCCTACAGTGATCTCCCATTGAAAATATGGCTTGAAATTTTTGCAATAAGGTACATTCTAACAATTTATTTATATTCACACGGGATATTAAATTTAATTCGTACCTTACTATTCGTGAATTGTACCAAGATGATTGATAGCAGCCATATACATTCAAAGTGCACGAATGCAGGGTTCTGGTGATGGGTCATTTTCATAGGCTAATGGAGTTGTTTTAGAAAAAAATTTATACCACATTAAAGCAGTGACTGAATGCAAGGATCTAACTGTGATCTTAAGTTCATGAGGTTATTCTGTGATTTTTCTAGATTTTCTTCACCCAGAAAAGTTCAAAAATTTATTCAGTAGGCTGTAACGTCATTATTTAATGCATTATTTGTCATTTTCTATTTACATTCTACCAATGATTGAGCCTCTGAAATCCTCATTTGTTTTATTCAATTTTATTTTTCCTTTGGGCTTCACCAAAATATGAAATTGAGCAACATCTCTCGATGGAAATTTCTATTATACATCAGTGCATCGTATCCACTTTTTCTTTCCAATTATCTTTCACTTGATTGTGGTTATACATCGAAAATATTATATAAAACACATGAGATATCGTAGATGTACATGCCCAATAAATGAATCCGCGATATGGAAGGGATTAATTTTCCTGTATACATATTGCACTCGATAAACAAGACTTTTCTTTGAAAACTACATTTGGTGTAATTTCTGTCACAGCTTACCTAATCCTCAAAATGGAATAAACGCGTCCATTCCTTCAAAACAAACTCCCATTGGAAGAATTTCATTCACTCACGCCTCATTCATTCACACCTGACGCATGTGAAACCCTCACAAGGGAAATAGAAAAGAAGAAAAAGAAGAGACATCTAAACAAAAACTAACTGAAAATAACCATAATCTTCCAAAACAGTAGTTAAGAAGACAGCAAAAGGTGGGGACCCTCACATTGGCATAGAGCCAGCTGTCTGGCAAAACCACCAAGATCCACCCTGTCAATCTCTCTCTCCAATCTCTCTCTCCCCTCTGTTGCTGACTATATAAAGTGATCATGTCACCCAGCACCAATGCCATTGGATCACCTTGCCTCTATCTCTCTCTGCGTCCATAGTAGAGAGACTCTCAATTCTTGAATTCACTCTCTCTCTCCGTGTTTGCTCAACAAGCAATAATCAAGAAAAGAAATGGAGGCAATGAAGATGAAGCTCTTCGTGGCAATGATGGTGGTGCTGATGGCCACTGCCACCGTGCAGAAGGCAGCCGCCGCTGAGGCCCCGGCACCGAGCCCCGCCTCTGACGCGACCGTCTTTGTCCCCACCCTCTTTGCATCCATTGCTGCTCTTGCTTTCGGATTGCTTCTTTGAAGTGTCTCCAATTCATGCAGTCATCCGACCGAGCAGAAAAAGCAATGGCCACTTAGATCATAAAATGGTTGCACATTTCACCCTGCACCTCATTTTTATTTATTTTGATTTATGATATGTATTCTCCCTGAGCTCACATCTCTTTCTCATTTATTCTTTTGTATACACGCATGAGAGTCTTGGGGTTTGTCACAGGTTTCTGATGATTTGGTGTCATGATGTGATTACTGAGATCTGCTTTTAGTTTGGTGTGTATGGAGGGGACTTTGTATTATACTAAGCATTGATGAGTATAAGAATTCTATTGTGATCTTTTTGCATAGGGAATGTGAGTATATTTGTCTTTAGATTAATAAGGAGATCATGGAGAGACGTGTGATGTGGGGGTGTCTGTAGACACAATCCCATTCTCGTCTTTCTTCTTGTAATATGTTCCTCATGTTCTTCTCATTTGTGTATCTTGGAGGATTCATTTGTCGTTGTAATAAAATTCATTCACTTTGTATTTATGCTTTTTTCTAGCAATTTGGTTGTCCTCCCTATTAAATTTCACCATCACATGTATAATTGCCGGGGGCTTGTACAGTCGTGCTCCTCTTTCAAAAGAAAGTGTTGGGGAGTTTCATGAATACACACACACACACACACACACACACACACATATATTTATTTTTTCCTTCCAAATTACTCCCTCATTTCGCTCTATCATATCTAAGGGAAGCCCTTTATAGCAATAAATTGAATCAATTTAATCTTTAAGATAGGACTGTTGCAAATGGAGTCGCGGGGCTGGCAATCAAGCCAATTTGAACATTGTGCAAAATTTGCTAAAAATTGCCAATACGCAAAGAACCGGTTACTGTGCAGACTTCACTTTATATATATATATATATAATAGTAGTGAACTTTGGAGAATTGATGGTGCCGCTGATGAAGGAATGTGAAACTGGGAAATACTTTTCATGTAAGGAATCATTCAAAGAGGAAAGAGGGGGTGTGAAACTTGACATGTGGTTAGGTTTGATTATGTGGGAGGTTGGAAGGCAATGAGTGGTTGGAGAAAGAAGACTCAGCCCAGACACTATGATTGACCATTCTTTCTGGCTCAAATTTCCGTCATGAACACATGTAACTTGGCCAACCTATCATCAAGCACATGAATGAAGCATTGTGCCAGATGAAAAGATTCTATTTTGCTCCATTTCTGATCTAGTGAGAGTAACTCCAGAGACATCCATAAAAATCACAGAATCTGCAAGAGGAGAGAGCTTTGACAGTAATCTTTGTCCTTATCAGTGAGCTCTGTTTTCTCTTTTTTAATGTTAAAAAGTTGACGCATGTTGCTCTTGACGTCAAAGGGATTTAATTATGTTTGCAAGGAGGTCTTCCGAAGGAAGGTCATGTGTCATTGTGAATAATTGTGGACATTACATCCAAAAATTAGAAGAATAAAAAAAAAAAAAAAGATAACGGGGCTTTATTAAATCAATATCATCTCATTTATGAGTTGGCCTAATAGCAAAAGAGTTGGGTTGACAACTATTAGGGGGTTTGAAAATGGTAAGGAGATGGGAAAAAAAAAATCAATCCCGCCTCTGCTAGTTTGATTTGATTCCCATTTTTTCACAGACAAGGCGGCTCAATTTCGTTGATCTCCGTGAAATTGATTTGAGAGTTTAATCAAGATCGACATATATGATTTTTACCTAATTTAAATCTCAGTAGGCTTTGCTTAGCGATTGAGGATCAAGGTTACTTTGGGTGCAACTTAATGGAATAGAATTAAAAAAGAATGGAGTGGAATGGATGGAATGAAAAGGGGATCTTAATTCTTTTGTTTGGTTTAAGTAAAAATGGAGTGCAATAAGCATCAATTTGGTTTGTTGTAAAGGAAGAAAACGATGGAATTGAATGCAATGAAAATTTCAAAGACATTTAATGTAATCCAATTATTTTATAGCATAAATTATTCTGGAACATAAAAATAATTAAAAACCCTATTAATACCATTAAATATTTTTATTTGATTTTCCAAAAATTATTAATAACATTAAATAATCTGATAAATTTCACAAAGGAATAAACAAAAATATGAACAGACATAAGCCTACATTATTAAATAAATTTGTTATTTGCTTTAATACGTCAAAATAATAATTAATAATAAATTTCTGCTTGTTATTAATTGAAATACGATAAATTAATTATTTGGAATGAGAGCTCCTTTTTCACCCAAACATGCCACAAGAGTATTTTTCGAAACTGTAATTTCTCGTGAAAAAATAAAAATAAATTGGTGTTATACCACAGTTGTATATTAGTAAAAGTTGGCATGTTACAATATTTTCTATAGTTTTATGAAATAAAAATCAGTATTTTATGGGAGAGGGGCCTAGTCTTCAACGGCCACGTGTATCAATCAAGAGTAGGGAAGAAAAAGATCTTTGTTTCCCATCCCAAAATTTTCCCTTTAGTTCTCTCATTTTGTATAATGGAAACCTGCTAAGAAGACAAAAGGGATTTTTTGGTATGGAAATTGTAGAAAAAATGACGTGTGGCATGCCCTATCATTTTGGGAAGCACATGGGAATCTGCAAAAAAGGAAGAAGACAGGAACCACAAAGGGGCCTTTGGTTGGTGCAAGCAAGCTTTGGATGTAAGCTAAGATTAGTGGCCCCCCCCCCAAAAAAAATGAGTGGCACCCATGTTACTTTGCCTTCTTACTCTTTCTTTTAATAATTCTCGACGAATGAGATTTCTTTTTTATTTTTTATTTTTATTTCACAATGATATGTGCAAAGATTCTTCCTTTATGGGATTCCCATCCCCAAGACAAAGTCAAGATGATTTGAATTAAGTCTAATTGTATAAAATTCAAAGGGAAAAAGACTACGTATCTCCGGTACGTGAAATTTAGAAGATAAGTAACCCATTCAATAATATTATTCACAGTAACTTCTAGTCCTCCTTTACCAAATGCAATGCGGTGAAAAATGTTCCAATGTGCCAATTTAGATAAGTTTATCCCATAGAAGGCATGAATCTATTAAGGTTCATAAGCAAGTACTGCAAAATAACTGAGGAACAATAAGGAACTGTTCCCAAGAACTTTTCAGAACTAGTTGTTACATCCTATTATGCTAATGAAAAGGTTGGTAGCATAAATTAACTCTAGCTAATCCTCTACGATAGTCTAATTAGAACGCCGTGGTCGATATTCTGAAGTAGCATAGGGCGATGCTTATGTTAGTAAACTAATGCTCGAGCTCACGCTCAACCTACTTGGTTGGTTGAAAATCTCTCTTGGTTGGTCATGTTTCAAAGGTATTTCTATAAGCAACCATCATCCCATAAGAAGAAAAAGAAACACAATCTCCCGTGACATTGTTTTCCTATGTAAAATGTTCAGAAAATGGTTAGACGGGTCATGGTGCTCTCTTGAGTAGACCTAGAATAGTTCAATCAGTCTCAACATGATTTCCTGCTTCAACGACTCCATAAAGTCGCTCAAGCCTGGAGTTTCAACGGTATTCCGTCACTGCGTAATGAGTGGATTTATTACAGCCACAACGTGAGTCGAGATAAGCCTTTGACAACCCAGCATCAGCAAAGTAATGATGAGGACGAAAGAGAATTTTTCCAAAACCGGGGAATACCCAACGGAGAAAAACTGATATTTCAACAAGCCGGTGGCAGTTTTTCTTAAAGCTCAAAAAGGGAAAACCAGGAATCAGAATAAAGGGATTGACAATGGACGAAGTGTCCGGGCTACATTATCAAACAAAACTGTCAATTATACATGCTTTTGGTTAGATGAGCTGTTCTAAAGGGTACACAATTTCTGCAACTTCAGTTGAAACTACACCTGCCCATCCCACCTTGCACTTACCAAGAAAATTTACTAGGGGAAGGTGAAACGGACGGAAGAAGATGACTCCAGATGAGCTGCGATGCTACATGTACAATCGGATTTTCCATTATCTACTCTACACTATACAGACTCATTAGAGATCCTACTGGTTTGCCAATCCCAACAAATATGTTAGTAAGAAAGTGATATCAAATGTTTTCTTTCTCCAACTGCACCCTATAATTTTTCTGGTTGCCGAGATAGCTCCTTCTCCGCAAAATGAAGAAGCCTTCTCAATCTTAACACCATGTCACAGTGAAAAGGCAATGCGGTCCTTCGATCTATATATGCAGGACTCACCGTCATCCATGACAGGGCCTGAAGCTCTGCTGCAATAGACTCGAGAACTATATGCATCTCGACCTCAAGATCCTTGGCTTCTGAGCTCAAAGTTCTTCCTCCCTGCTTCGTGATGCCTCGGCTGACTTTGTCTTGGTTAACATTAGTGCCTCCATAATAATCAATGAGCCCAACTGACAGAACGCTAGGCCATTCTTCCTTTAGGTTGCCCCTGAAATCCTTCCTCATGGTAGGAACAGCTTTTGAGGCCACAAAAGCAGTAGAAAGAGGGAGCGCTGCGCCCTTGCTGTGAAGGAGGTGGGCCAGTGGTGGGGACTCAGCAGTGAGACATGTAGGAAGCTGAAGAGGTGTCGGAGGGAGGAAGCGCATGCTGGGTGATGGGATTAGTAGAAAAGATGCGGATGTAGAACCGAGAGACTTCACAGGTGTGAAACCTTCCAGATAACTGGATGGACCCATAGTGCTCCCACTTTGAGCTCCTCCTGCACAGAATATCTTCTTTTTAGGGTAGCCAACTACCAAAGCACATAACATTGGCATGCATCATATCCACCAATAAACGAAACAATAAAAAGCACACACAAAAAGAATATTTAACAAGTGTCCCCCAAACACGGCATCAGAAGTGACAATCTTCTATCACTTAGTTTAACCTCTTTTGGTTTTCCTTCTTAGTCCAGCCATTTTCTTATCCTGGGAAAATGCTTTTTTTCCAATGGGAGAATGTCACTTCTATCACTTAGTTTAACCTCTTTTGGTTTTCCTTCTTAGTCCAGCCATTTTCTTATCCTGGGAAAAATGCTTTTTTTCCAATGGGAGAATGAACTACCTAGTGCAAACAACTCCTTGCTGCACAAAGAAGGTGTCTTTATGAAACACAACCTTTATAAAACCAAAAGCATTCCATTTAACTTTATGAACCAAAAGAATTCCATTTAACTTGACCAAGATGACGACACCCCCACACCCCCCCAAAAAAAAAAAAAAAAAAAAAAAAAAAAAAACACTTGACCAAGAGGGATGAATAAAGATGCTGAATAACACATGGACTCCTTATATTCTTTCCTTTTAGATGACGGTGTCTAGATGTATAGAAAACTACAAACTTCAAGGGGGAAAAGCTGAAAGGGAGGTTGGAACAAATGCCCAACTTGGAGTTCACTCCTGCCTACGGCTATGAAAAGATGGGTAATCATTATGAAAGATTGACAACCAAATAGGCATCCACCACGTATCTGCACCTTCCCTCAAAATGATCCCAAATTGGTCGTTGAACATGGCTTTGAGAAGGCCAAATAATGGATCAGATCACAACCAAAAAATTATCTGAAATGTACTCACAGCCACCAGCACTAGAATTGATGCAACACTAGACAAGAATTTGTGAATGGTTGGACCTCTCGCTCCATCCAGATTTAAGTGGAGACAAATAAATAAGCACATCCATAACAAACACGTCGGTCAAGGAGTCAGCCAGCAATGTTCTTAAAGTATTTAATAGGGGCTCCAGCAAGAGTTTTTTTTTTTTTTTTTTTTTAATATCATTATCTTTCAACCATAAAGAAAAGAAGAGAAAGAGGAGGAGGAGGAGGAGGAGGAGGAGGAGGGGGGGGGGGATTTGAAAAGTAGACACGAGGCTTACCGGGAGATGGAACATCCACAGGATAAACCAAATTCAAGGAATGATCGACAGAAACAGTAACAAAGCTGATGGTCTGAACCCACTGAAGCAGACCCCTTGGGCTTTCAACCCCTGCATGTCCACCCATGACCTGCTTTCTAGCAGTTGAAGGTCCTAAACCACCCTTCATATAGCCTGAGGTTTTGGAGTGAGGACTGTACAATGGACTGGGTGAGGAAGGCAGGGGTCTCTCTTGAATCAAATTCATCTCCTGTTGTTGCAAGGAAGCCCCATTGGCTCCCACAGACATCCCCTCACTCAATGATCGCCGTAGTTGCAGTGTCCAACTCTTCATCTCAGCTCCTCCAACTGAATAAATGGCTTTTTGCCACTCTAACCACCACGAAGGGACAACGGAGTTCCAAAGTCAACAAAGGAAAACATGGAAGAGCTAAAAGAGTCTTTCATCTAGATATATTTCTGTCATTTCTTCCCATTGTCCTTTACAATTAAGAGCTAAAGAGCAAAAGAGATGACCTTCAGATATCTATATATCATTGAAAAACTATTCCCCAGTATTGATTATTTCAAATATCTAAGCTGTTGTGGGACCAAAAATTCTAAGGCAATAGATTTAGACTCAAAATCAATAAATGAGGGGAAGTAACTTAAGTGATAATGAGATAATAAACTTGAAAGACAACTGAAATATGAAACGAGGAAAAAGCTCGCATACCTAGGTATTCAAGTTCATAGAAACTTCCAATGCGGGTAATCACAAAATCTCTGGGCTTGACAGCAGCATTATCTGAACAGATCTGAAGAATTTGACAGCCCTGGTGTAGAACTTGTGCAAATAGACACTGCAACCCCTTTGTGTCCTGCCGACTACTAATTCCACCAAAGGGAAATATATGGCTGTCAAGTAATTCCCCCCGAGCATCTGTCCATATGCATACCAACCAACGCCAATCCTCTGTCCATCCATAGCAACAATGTATGGTTGGTAATTTTTTATGGCCAGACCCATAGCTGTCTGACTCAGATCCGTCAACTGGTGAGCTAGATGCAGAATCTGCACTTCGCACTGAGCTCGCACTTTGCATGAAGCCTCCACCACTGTCATCTGATTGTCCTTTTGACGATTCATTAACTAAACTAGCAGAAAACGTAGGTGAAACACCATGTTCTAGAGAACCAGGTTCGGCCAATATAAAAAGAGGTTCAAACATACAACGTGCTTCCTCTTGCGAGAGAAAATCCCCAGCTCTACTAGTATCGCTACTTAGTCCTGCAGTCCTTGTTTGCCATGAATTATCCCATGCAGCAGTCCTCAAGCTGGCATCCATTTCACCCTCTCTGGTAAGGGATGGCCCTGAAATTCGAGGACCAACACACTCTTTCCACAGAGGAGACATGGAAGAGGTCATTTGGGTCATGGCCAACTGGGATCTACCTGAAAGTGATGAGGACTGAACATCACAAGACCCTCGTGAAATCCGTCGAGCTTTGTTATAGACAGTAAAAGCAGTCTCCTTAAGGATGGTAAGCTCACTGAGAGTTGGACTGGTTACCCTAAATATGGCATCAACTGTCACAATGTGCAGCACTATTTTTGAAATACTAAATCCTGAAAGCACCAAGATATTTGTTGTTGATGCTTCATCGACAGCTGCTGAGCAGCTCATTGCCTTTCCAACCTGATTGCTCAATGTCCCTCGTCTCTCTGCTGGGAGAATGACTGATCCCATTGCCACAGAAGACTCAATCACCGTTTTTAGAACAGCATTTGGCTCAGGGAAGGGGCAAACTACATAGATCACCTACAGAATGACCAACAAAAGGTGAAGAAGCTTGCAGAAATAGCCAAAAAACGGAGAAATAACAGACAATACGAAAAAGATAAGTGACGATTATTCTACAGTTATTATCAAGTTCAAACATATGAAGGCGGCAAATTTTCAGCTGCTCCAATCAATGCAAGAGACACATTGAAGGACATTTCACATTCTTGCTTACCAAACAAGAACTGCTATTTCCTTCTTTAGGGTTTGTAGTTGAACATGGAACATATTTCAATCCTTTGAGAGCCTTTGACAGAGACTTGAGATAGCTTGTCAAGTCCCAGCCATTGGATAGGGACAGAAAGAAATCGCTCATTGATCCCACAAGAGATGCATTACTGCCGACCATCTTCATTGACTGAGGGCAATCCAGAAGGACAAAACCAGAAGTTGATGCTTTTCCAGAATCAACGTCCATTTGGTTTCCCATAGTCTGGGGTAGATGAGTCCCCAGTTTGCAAGTCTCATAAACTGAGGAAGAAAACAAGGAAAATGAGGGACAATTCCTCTTAGTGGCAAATAGAAAAGATTATCTTCAAGCAAACCACCCTATCCTGTATATAGGGCTCTTACGTGGGTCGTTGGAACTAAGACACATTTGATTCCAAAGGATCAAACTAACGTTGATAATCAAAAAGGCATGAATACCCTTTGATCATGAAGATCCAGGACTCAAAGTCCTCACACAAAATGCACCTATGTAAAAGGACAGCCCACAAGTGTTCCAATCACCAACAAACCGGTGGTCAAGCAACTATTGCAACAAAATATGCAACAATCATGAGAAAAGAGCCTCTAAGTTTCCTCAAACAATGACACAGGAATGTTACCGCATGGCAATTCTTGTCCAGAGGAAGACTATTTCCCCTTTCAGCTAAAAATCAAGGGCAGGAACCCTCACTTTTCCATAACCACCGCCTTGGTCAAGGCTTGAGTTTAGAGACTTAAACAGCATATAGATAGTTTTCCTCACTGAAAAGTAGTTAACTATGGTTACAGATTTTTCAAGGGAGTTAAGCTACAAAACAGTGGATACAAACAGCAAAAAGGAGGATCTTTCCATGCAAAAAAACCATCATGTTCATGCATTCTGGAAAAACAAGGCTGCCCATACCCAGTGATGCCTATCCCTTCAATTTTCATAAAGACACTCTAAAGGACTGAGATCTTGACAAATAGGTCATCCTTACCAGCAGTTGCAGAGCATACACAAAATAAGGAAAATGTTCATCGGAAGGCCAACTTAAATCCACAACACTGTGTATAAGAAATACGATCTATGAAGTACAAACTCACCAGTACCAAGTTGTTGGAAAAAATCAGTAGCAGCAGAAGTTAAGGGATCAATGTTTGGGCATAGAACATAGTAACTGACCTGCATTAGTCATGACAATAAAATAAGACTAAAGAATGCAGCTAGTAAAGTTTCATTAGGGCCTTTTTGTTTCAGTTAAGCAAAAGCGCTTATTTTCTTTCCCACCAAAATTTAAAATATTATTCAAATTTTAGAAACATAGGAAAAGTTATAAGTGAAAGTGTCAATGTTTGCATTTTGTGAAAGTTTCAACTGTTTCAGATTTTAAAACAACAAAAGGCAGTGAGTGGGCCACAAGAGTTGATTAAGCAAAAAAGTAAAATGTCAAAGTCAATCCGGACAGCCCCTATGTCAGAAAAATGGGTGGGTTAGACAATGCTCACAGGTTTTGGGAGTGCATAAGGTTCAAGAGGAGCCTTCTCCCATACTTGTAGAGAGCCAGCTGATGTTTTAAGCCAATCGTCCTGATACCTGCGAAAATCATTTCCTATTTAAACTTCAAAACAAAACCCTGGTGAAAGATTGTACTACTTATGGGAGTACTATGTTTAATCAAAAGAGCCACAGCAAATACCCTAGAATCCTAAGCATGATGGCCAGAGCTTCCACAATCATATAAAAATACAGATAAATGCTAGCTGGGTATACTATAGGTATTAGAGATGATTAGCACATGTTAAAAACTCCGGATCAGTCCTCTATGTCTGTATGTCCATATTTCACGTGGTCAAGGATCAGCCTCACTACCGAAAACCAGTAAAACATAAACGTGGCTGATCATAAACTGCTACATACCTAAACAAATGACAGGCACAATATGTAGACAATATGCTCTCCACAATCCTTACAAGAATCAGTCAATTTATTATACGTCTAATTTTTTGTTATTTCATTCCGTAACCATCAAGACATCTATTGATGAGGAAGACAAATGGGTGCAGATAACTGAACCTCTTATAAGCACATGGATGAGTCATCACATGAGGATGCAAATACTCAAGAGCACATTTACAGTTGGAACCCCAACTAAGACTATCAACTTGCCTAGTTTGTTACAAAACGTTGAACAAATACTGCATTAATAGACTAGACTAGAGGCATTTCAGCTCATCAGGAGATTCAAAGCAAATATATGGATTATTTTCTTCTCTTTCTTCCCTTTTTTTTTCTTTTTTGGTTTTCCTATTGGGCAACCTGATGCTATTCAGTCCTTGAATACATGACAAAAGCAAAGAAAACATTAAACTTAAATAGAGAAGTACCCAACAAGTATCGCAGGTAAAGGAAGGACATAAAGTGTGGGCCTTAGCCGGGAGGAGAACTGCTGTCCAGACTCTGAACTGTTATCTTGGCTTAATCTCCTTTGGAATGGCTCATCCAGTTTAGATCCATCCAGGCCACTAGTAACTGTCCATAGCAAAACCATGTAATATAAATACTAAAAACTTTTAGCATAATTTGACAACAAAATGAGCACCTCTTTGGGGATATTACAAAGTTAAAACAATTGAGGCATTGCTGAAAATTCCTGTTATGATACTGGCAGAAAATAAATAACCTCTTGATATATCTCCAAAATAATACCTAATCGAATTGCAACTTCTGTCTTGTCTAGCTTTCCATTACCTCTTATATTGGATGAACCAACTGCAGTGGATTGGGATGGGCTTGATGCTTCTCCACCTGAAAATGTTGGAGTATTTGAAGGATCTCTACACTCACCTACAGTGGACTCTGCCGAAAATCCATCTGCCATGTTTCCAACGTCACCTAGCTGGTTGCGTCCCTTGCACCACTCAGTGACGGATAAAGGACCATCCAAATTACCAAATGCAGCTTTTAAGGCTGATTTTATATCTGACTGTAGCAAGCTAATCACAGATGCCACTTGGACCTGGGATGCAATTGCCACATAAGGATCTAGGTGCTCACAATGCATGCAATGTCAATATTTAAGATTATGACACTTCCAAAGTATGTCTCCAATAGAAAGAATTACAAAGAACAGGCAATTTAGGAACAAAAAGTCTGGATGAAAACTTCATATGGGGAAATTGATTCTATTTGGTGGCAAATAGTTAGGTTATTTTACCTACCAAAAGGTTCTTTCACATATTAGTCAGATGATGATACTTCCTCTCATGTCTGGAAGCTACTCCGAGATATTAGTTCAACTTTGCATCTTTGGTGTCCGTGACAGCATATACAGTCCATTGTCATACAATCAAAGTCAGGGCTCTCCCCGTATGGACAATATTGTCTCAATGGTCTCGTTATGTTGCCAACATATTGACGATAAGTTTATGCCATTACTAGAAAGTGGCGATATCTTTACATTGTTCCAAAAACCATTAATAGATTGCATCCAGATGAGTCATAATGAAAACTGCAGGATTCTCAGATTGAATAGGTGTATAGACCAGAAGAAAACATGTTTCACGGCCCCATAAACAATTTCACGAGGAAAGACATTGTTACTGCAAAGTATAATATCACTCACATCTCAACCCTGTCATACCACAGCTTGAAAGGCCACATATCTATTCACAAGACTAGTAAGAACATAGATATTAGCTACTTAACAATCTGATATTGGTACTAAAGCAATTTTACTATATTTGTATGAAGACACAATTCTTGTGGTTAAGTTGAGAAAAGAAACACGAAAAAATAATCCACATGAGGAAATTCAGGCACCAAAATGGTGCCACACAAACATCAGAAGCTGTGCATAATTAACTACAACCATCGGCAGCAAGTTGTTGGATGGAAATTAATTACTTGTCAGCTCACGATAAACAAATTTATTGTAGGACAGAAATCAATGTCATTAAAAGGTAGCCTGCAATTCTCACCTCAAGAACAAAAAATAAAAGGAGCAGCAAACGGTATGAGATAAAGAAAGAAAATCCTTACGTCTGCAGAAAGTGGATCTACTAACTCCACACCAGCAACGTCCAGGGCATGACAGGAGGCCAAAGTCCCTCCACAACCTGCATGAACCATAGAAGGGCCACAAGAAAATCCACGCCGCCATTGCTCTTCCAATGCAAGCCAACCATAAGGCCCATCACCGCAGTCTGCATCCAAAGTCACATCAACAAAGGAAGTAGCTTGCTGGACAAGAAATTGCATTCCATCTAGAAGCTCCTGAAGTGGTTGCCTTTGTCCATAAGAGAGCCCACCTTCCTCACTAAATGAGTTAAGTGGGGATGGACATACTTCAATACCGGGTGAACTACTGGCTTTTGGAACTTTAGGTACTCCAACAGTGCGCCAAACACGTACAGAAGCATTAAGGTTTCCATCTAATAGTCCTCCATCAACATCACCAGCTATTCTGACAGGTATAGTTTCTTTCTTTTTCACCTCGAACATGCTAGATATGTTATCTGTCATTGTGCTTTGATCACCGGGCAGATGATTTAAAATGGTACTCCCACTTAACCTGCTTGAAGTAACTGGGGCCTGGGCACTAGAAGATAATAATGTATGACGTATCTTGCACATGGATGCTTGGAATGCAAGGCACTCCACTTCTGTTGCAAGCACAGTCTTCATAGAAAGAACTAAATGGTCCATGGCACCTTCAATCACTTTCTTCTGGCCAGGCTTTACAACATTTGCAGGACCTACATTAGAGAATGAGACTGAAGATGGAGCAGCCTCCATAGAAATAGCACTACTATTGTTACATTTAGACAATGTCCCATCTTTTACTTTACCAGCCTCCACATGAGTGTAATAATTCTTTAACCGAGCATCATTCCCCTGATACGTTTTTGAGGTCAAAGCCACACCATTCTTCTCATCTGATCCATCCAGACAAGGAGAAGATGGAGGTGTAGCACCATACTTATAATTATTAGTGCTAGAATTTGCACTCTCCACATTACAAGATTTTGGCAAATATGGGTTTTTGAAAATTGACGAAGAGAAGTCACTAGTAGGTGCCTCAACTGCTCCATATTCCTGGGCAAATGTCATCAAGGCTTCAGCTTTGATAATATGATCAAACTCGCCAATATTAGATGCTGGAGTGTCAACAATTGGCCCAGATGGCAGGGTAATCTCTTGACTTTTGCTGAGAAATTCTTCTGACACCGCTGGAGGGTTAAAGCCCTCTAAAGATGGAAAACCAACAGGCAAAAGCATACTTTCGGAAACATCCATCATGCCAACAGGACTGCTGCCAACTACCAAATCTGAACCAGAAAACATAAGAGTCTGCGACTCTGCAGTTCCCGGGGGCTTCACAACAAAAATTCAAAGATACTTAATCAAATTGATGTGATGATTCAGTGAGTATACAAAGACAAAGGGCGACACATCTAGCCGCTGCTACCTAGAAACTAACACGAAAATGGCATTGAACAGTAATACTCTTTTCTCCTATCAGAGTTGAAAAGTAATACTCATAATACTTGTAAGACTAAATATATTCATTCAGAAAAGCACAAAATCTACCTTCATTTTCACAACATTGATTGAAAATAGACTGCATATCAAGTAAAAGCAAAAAAAAAAAAAAAAAAAAAATTACTCAATTGTAAAGGTAATGGGATAGCAACCATGACAGTGAATTTTTTTTTTCTGAAAATGCAGAAAATTTACATACTCACTAAAGAAATAAATAGACTCCAGAGAACAAGACCTTCTAGAATACTCAAGCATATGAGAATAAGCAACTCTTAACTACCCCATGAATATGACAAAGTTGAAAAGGAATTTACAGAAATTAATATGTACCTCTCCAAAAGGCAAAGCATCAGTTTCGAAGAAGTCCCCAAAGTCACCAAACTCAGATAACAGAGCTTGAATATCCATGTCCACACCTCTCTCATCGTCATCCCAATCCCAGTGAGATCCTATCTGCTCATTTGCAACTCCAGTAATTGCTGAAGTGTTAACTTCTGAAGATCCAAAATCGGATTTGTATGCTTCCTGCATAGGAACGGCAGTGTCCACTTGACCATACATATCTGTCATTACCGATCGAGGACGCTTTGTGCCCTAGTTTAAAATAAATGATAATTACTTGGCTGTCATCCAAAATATCAATGACGGAATAGACAAGAATAGACAAGAGCATTACTTTAAGGATCATTGACATCCTATCATTTCCCTTACTTGGACAACCAAAAAACCTCCTCTCCAATTGAGATTCACAAAAATACGAAAAATAAACATGCACTAAAATCTTAGCAAAAGTTTACAATCTATTTCATCCTTTAATATTGTGCTATCATGAACAAGTTGCAGTAGCAAACTTATATATGTCCTGTCACTGCCACAGTAAAAAAAAATCAACATCTCTCTCTCCCTTCCCTCTTCCCCCTTCTCTCCCACCCCCACCCCCAAACCCCCCCCCCTCCCTCTCAATGTGAAAGCCTGCTTTTCGTCTGCAAGTGCACATAATTCCAATAACAAGATAAACTGGGTTTCGTCTTTATTTTATGTCCTCTGACAGAATGTACAATTGGACAGATAAGCAGCAAAATAAGTTGGATGCAAAAATCTTAAAGTTCTTGAGCAAGCCATACGAAACCCACTCCGCACCTCAAATTAAAAGAGACGTGCGCATACACATGCACACCCATAACGTCTGGCCAAAAAGAAGGAAGCGAAATAAACACATGCAAATGTACATATGGTCCACAAATGGCCCCACAGATATGAATGTAGAGAAAATGCTAGATGGCTCAACATATTAGGATAAGCGGTCGCATGTCCATGCTTAGACAATTTGAGATGACAGGATTC
Source organism: Eucalyptus microcorys (assembly GCA_014182515.1). NCBI lineage: Eukaryota > Viridiplantae > Streptophyta > Magnoliopsida > Myrtales > Myrtaceae > Eucalyptus > Eucalyptus microcorys. Next base: position 22,120,387 of record CM024571.1, read on the forward strand.
AGGTCTCAAGCCATAAATGACAATCTGAAAAGTAAGGACACAGAACTTATACCATTTTCAGGCGGTCATTCTGCAATTCAGCAGAAGATATCAACGAGTCTGCATCAGCTTCAAGATCCCCTGCTGCAGAAGTCATATTGTAGTCGCTTTCACTTGAGCTACTGCTTAGGCTGCTTAAGCTGCTAGAATTGCTATTGCTACTACTATAATAACTTTTCTGAGTGCATAATCCATTGCTATCCTCGAGAGTGTCCATTTGTGGTCCACTGCAAAAGACATGACAGTGATGAGAGAGGTAAAGCACATTTGTTATCTGCATCTAAGCTTCTTTCTATAAGATGAACCGACTTTGACTAAGATACTAATAGGGGTGTGCATGGTCCGGGTGGGCAGTTCCTGGCCTAGAACTAGAACCGCCCGCTAAGGACCGGTTCCCAAAAATTGGAACCGGGAACCACCCATTAGTTGCATGGATCCACCCGAGAACCGGACCGCCAGTCCGGTCCGATTCCCGGGTGGATCCATGGAACCGGTCTCAACAATAATAATATCGTTTTTCAAATCCCACTATGAGTACTCTTCATATCAAGTAATATACTTCTTTAAATCGAACCGGCTTAATTAAGGATACCATTTTCCTTTATTTTATTGGAAAACACTACCAAAGAAGAGAAATAGGTTTTTTTTCCTATTTTTGAATCATTTCAGTTGAAATCTAATATATTCTTTAAGTTCAAGGTTCTGGATGATTGTCATATGTAGATCATATTCTCCTTTATCCCCTAATAGTGCTCAATCTCTTACAACCTTTGCGTTATTGAATTCTTTATGTAGAAACAATTCCACCGGTATTCCACATATTCTTGAAAACAGTATCTTATGTGAGTCCCGAAAGTATCATTTGAATGAGTCATTTGTTGAGTTGCTAAAAGGTAGCTTACACACTTTACTAAATTCTTATAAAAACATGGAAACCGCAAGAGGAGATGGAGCCATAAAATTTAGGCTTACTAATTAGTAATTTCGAAATTTATTTTAATATTAAAAATTAATATATTATTATAATATAATCGGTCCGGTCCGGGTGGGTGGGTCCACCCATGGAACCGGGAACCGGACCGGTTTCCTCAAGAACCACCGGTTCCGGGCTGTTCCAGTCCGGTTCTAGGAGGTCTGGGCGGGTCCCGGTTCTTTTGCACGCTCTTAGATACTAATGCAGGATAAAAATGCCAAAAGAAACAAACCTATGTTTTACTGATGGTTTGGCACCCATTAGGTGCCTGAATTCATGAAATGTCCTTTGTGATACGATAAAACGAATAAATCACAGTCCAAAGCAATATATTTACATACATATATTGCAATAAGTTGTGTCCTTATCTTAACTAGAAAAACTTAGCAGAGCTAATAGTGAACAAGTTCAAGTTTGTGTTTGGTGATGTATTGAAGCTCAAACTCAATATACGAATTATAGACTCACCAATGCATAAAGTAAGATGAACCCATCAGTGATGGCCCTAACCAATTCTGCAGCCAAAATCTGCAACATCAAAAAATCACAGAAACATAAAGTGACTCAATTGATGCAAAGACAATGACCAACATGGGTTCAAGCTAGCAGATATCTTCATTTATCTCATAGACCATTCTAAGGCCATCTAACACATGCAAGGAAAGCTGTGCACTAAGCAATTGGTGCAGGAGAGCAAACTCCACACATGGTGAAATTCCAGGTCGTCAGAAAGAGATACAAATGGATATGTAGCCATACAAATGATTAGACCAGTCCAACTGAAACTGATTGCTAGATCATATATATTTGGCTATTTAAAATTAGAAACATAAAAAAAAAAATAATAATAATAATAAACCTAGGAGGCTAGGAACATTTAGGCAAATGATTGTGCACCTTCTCAATGAAGATCTGGTAAGAGATGCATTCAGGACTGGGACAAGCACTGCCTCATTTGGGTATATAAATGTCTTCTCGTAAGTTGATGAATGATCCTGAGAGACCTTCTGATCGCATCTTCCTGCAGAAAGGCATTCACTTCTAAGAGTATTTGAGCGTTGAGCTAATGCCTTGTCAGTTTCAGTAATTGGGCAGCCAACAGTTACTTCAGCATAACAAGCTTGTCCCCTCAGTTGGCAGACAAAACCTTGAGAAACATGAGACGGCAAACCTATTAACCCACTCGAGGCCTTCGACTTGCCAGAACTGTCCAAAAGTAACAGAAGATGTTGAGAACTGGCGCCAAGGACTATTGTTATCAAATCAAAGAAACAAGAATGTGAACTAGATGCAACTCCAATTAGTCTACCCGAGGTATACTTCCTTGACAAGATCACTTGGACATCCACCAATTAGCCTTCCGCGCATGCCATTAGGAGATACAATCACTGCAAAAATGATCTTACGGGTAAAATGCATTGCGACAGTTATTGCAGAAGCCTACTTGGATATTTCTCAAGTATCACTCAACCAAAGTCTATGATGATCATTTCCCATTTTGCCATTTTAAGGAATTATTAATTTGTTTAGCTTTTCAATAACCGTCCATCCTCCAAGACATCACCAATAAACATCACAGTAACACAATCAATATTATTCTTGCTAATTAAACAGGGGCCTTACGATGATACTTGCACTTAACATAGATTATCACATAAGCCATCAAATCATTGTGCCTACTTTTGAAGTGAAGAACAAACGTTGTCAAACTTAAAATCATGTCAAAAACACAATTACGGATGATTGTTTAAACATCCAGCCCAAAAAAACTTATGCTGATAGGTGGACGGATAGCATCCTTTGAAGACGCATAGACAAATAATGCCGGATATTTAGCACCTCCTCCCACGTACAAACCATTAATTGCACATGGAATTGACCAACAAGCCTAGTGTAAAAAATAAATTCAGGACAAAACCTGACTTTGATACCATATTAGAACATCCAACCCAATAGTTTAAGGTGATAGGTGGAGGGAGTTACATAGACAAGGGCCATTGAAATCCCACAGACAAGCAACAAGGGATGTCTTAACAAAGGTGAACCTTCTCAAGAAAACATAGTTTCCACACCTTCACAGGAACTCCGAATGATCATGCTAATCTAACTTTTGAACAGAAGGAAAGAAAGAAATTCTCATGATTGAAGCTTATATGAAAGATTGATTAACAGGGTAAAAATGCAGGGAAGATTTTAAAAATGCTGCCAGTTTAAGCAAGAAGATTGCAAATACATGTACATCATTAACCAGCAGCACGTTCTTTTATGTCTCGTCTAACATATGTTAGAGGCATTACATGATCTTGCATTATCACAAGGCAACTAACGCTGATTTAATTCACCATATCACTGCTCATAGGACTGGATCAGCACAAAACCAATGATAGAGATGGATGGCAATCAATTGGTCCAACCACCAATTCTACTTGTCAACGTCATAAATGAAAGTATAGATACAAGGGATTTTGATAATCAGTGCCTTAGAAAATTGCTTAAGCTGTACAGAAAAAGCAACAGGATGTGTACATCCACTTACTTTACTCTTCTCCAATGACTTCCCTATTATTCATATCAACTCATTGTATACAGCTGATTTAACAAGTTTCCTAAGGAAACTTGTTAACAATGTCCTAATGCAGATATTTCTAACTAACAAGCAAACGCTATGAACTATGCATGAGAATTTATATACAACATTCCATCAAAAGAAAGGGTATATTAAATTATCTCTCAGATAATAACACAATAAAAAGATTTAGACACTAGTGCTTGAAGGGAAGGCCTCAAATCCCTTTTCACCAATTGCTAATTCTTTCTCCTGGCATGCAAACGAATTTTGCCTTGTCCACAGTTCATTATGATGGGAAGTACAATATTCGGGTCTGCGGAATGCTAGTTTCCTCAGTTTACAAAACGCAGAGGTATTGCTTAGACAGTCCGCTAGTTGGGATTACAGTAAGTTCAAGGCGTGTTGCTCATAAAATCATTGTGCATTTTCTTTTATATAGTACCCTTCCCCTTATTAAGTTTCATGTACTGAGTATGAACAGGCTGAACTAAATTTTAATGCAGACTCGACTTTTATGCCCTCTCTTTCTATTTGATTTCACACTTCAATTGCTTTGGGCTTGAGGACTTTTTATATTAATGAAAGAACTTAAATAAAGAGAAATGAGGAGCCCACGAGCCCTTCTTTTGTTCCATTTGTCTCATCAATAGAAAAGGATTAAATGTCTAATCTAAAGTACTGCAGATGGCTCGAGGCCAGGAGAAGCAGAGCTCTCTCTCTCTCTCTCTGCCCCCTCCCTCCCCCCAACCCACCACCCCCTGGCATCTTCCTGCTCACCACCTCAAGACTGGTTGGCTTGCTATATCTGGCACTGGGTGTATTGGGATTTTAAAATGTTTTCTGATGAGCATAGGGAAAGAAGACCAAAACATGCTACTGAAAGACTATTGAGCAGTTTGGCTGTCAAGAACGTAGAAGAGGTAGGATGGGCAGGTGGTTGGGTCTAGTATGGATCGTACATGGATGATAGTTGAAGCCCGCAACTCTCTTAGGGTTCCCTCATCTAGGATCCCTGGGGAAGAGATCTACCATTGAGCTGATAGCTCGTCATGCGGTCCTCCTGCTGGGGCCTGCAATGTCAAAAGCGAGAGAAACCCCTCCCCCCTCTTTCCCTTTTTAGCCCCCATGTCGCCATGCTGGAGGGGCATGGAGATGTTATGATTTTGTTTCCAAGAGTCCAAAGTTTTGTTGCTTGCAATAGAATTTCCAAAGGTAGAGACTAAGATGCAAATGCATCACGTTTGGGGTCTCTCATACCAGATTGTTGTTTTCTTTTTGTGGGTGGGTGGGTGGGTGTTTTGTTGTGTGGTTTGGAAGAAAAAGAGAGGGGGGGGCAATGATCCTAGTAACGCTGGCGCAAACCACAAAAAACTGGGTAGTGACCGTGACTAGTTTGACAAGGTCAAACTTGATTAAGTCTGGTTTTCTACAAAGATGAATCTGTGAGCAAAACAAGACATAAGTGCAGACAATTTCCTGTACAGCAGCTCATCCAATTGGTTCTGTCTGATTCTAAAAGCATAGCTTTTTATATCACCATTGATTTATCTGTTAAATACTTGGATCCTAGTGGTTGATCATCAAGCTTAATAAATTCCATCTGTTAATGCTTGTGCTCATCAATAAATAGTGAGGGCCAGCAAACTATTAAAAACAGACAGTGCATTAAATATCTGGTGCAAGCATCACTTCATAAATGGGCTCTTGATTAATTACAAATAAAAAGATCTCTAGATGCTATTATTTCTCATTCTTATCAGTACTGGAACACATATTTTATGTAATTAAGACCAGGCAGATGCAAGGAATTGAAATATATGCCAGAGAAAGATCCCAAATCATAAGAGATATTCAAATCCCATAAGTTCCAACCTGGATGTCTATGGCTAGAATTGCGAGAAGCATGCCTTAATGCTCTCTCCAAGTCATCGCTTGAAAGGGCACGTATATGCCTGTTACAGATAAAAACAATCACACATACATGTGTATTTAAAGAGCAATGAGAAATGAAAATCAAGGCATGAGTGTACATACTTTGCTGAAACTATTGCATGTATAAATATCGCCTCTTCTGTGGCAGCAAAGACAAATTCTACGGTTGGTTGACCTCTCCTGCAATAACCAACCGACGGTTCAATGATAGATCAAGTTCCAGTGGTCCTACCAAAAACATAGCAGAAAAGGAGCAGAAAGAGCAGAAGAACGGGATGGAACGGGAGTACAATGAAAAGGGGAAGCAAAGGCTCACTGGGGAAGAAAGTAGAATACCTGAAAATTCCTTCACTCTGAAATGGATTGTACTTTGAAAATACATCTCCATATCTCATGTAAGAAAGTCCACTTAGTGCCCTGCCAAATTCAACCAGGTAAGTGTCAAGTTCTAACCCTCACAAGCAAATGTAGGTGCATGCGTCCACACACACGTGCGTGTACATACATAGGTACACATTTAAATTGTTACAGTTAACTAGAAAGAGAGTAACCTCTCTATACAATTCCGTAAAGCTTGAGACAGAGCTGCTGCAACCTCTTCCGAGTCCCCAGGAGCCAACCATAGTCCAGATGCAACAACTTCCATCAACAAACAAAAGAAACTATAAAATCCTTCATACAAAAAAATTAAGAAATACTATATCTGCCAACATCCTAATTCCTAGAAACAAATATATAAACAGATAGAACAGGCAAGTACATGAGTAAAGTTAAAGTGTAAACACAAACATCACAAAATGAATCTTAAGTTATGCAGGTCAATGAAAAGAAAGTCATACAGCTAAAACCAATATATAAATGTTCATGGAGAACTCAAGTTACCTCTTAGTCCAGATACCGCTGCTTGTGCAGTCTCAAGAACAGATAAGTGGCGCCCAGGAAGGAAAAGCCAGAGCTTGATTTTTTCATCTATGCATTTTTTTTAAGCTGTTAGAGCAATTACAAAACTGCAAGAACAAAGGAGGAATGGAGTTCGACCGAAAAAAAAAAAAAGGAGGAATGGAGGGTTGGACCACTCCCCCACCCCTCGCCACCCCCGGGGGGGGTGAGGGGTGAGATGATTTTCTGGCTAAAATCCTTTTAGTATTTAATTTGCAACTTTTTTCAACCTCGAGCAAAATATGTATAGTCGTGCGATAAACTATACCAAGTGATCAAACAGTAACAAACAATGCCTACTACCTATAGACTGCCCATGAGAAAAAAATCAATCCTTCCTGTGAGAAGAGAAGGTGCTACAAATAAGGCAAATGCCTTCACTCTAAAAGCATATTGGGAAGGTTGCACCTCAAGAACTTCAAACTAAAACCAGGTCAACCTGAAAACTGCCATCTCAAATCACAGCTGACTAATCTAGGATTACTTTTCCATATTTCTCAAGTTGGGCATCATTTTTTAAGGCTCAAGATACTTCATAGAGAAAATTCCAGATTTAATAAGCACAAGAGAATTGCCCAAAGAAAGGGTTTGCCTTTGTTTTTCAGAGAGTCCTTCTGAAGAAAAAAAATTACGTAAGCAAGATGACAGCCTTCTCTGTACTCTTTGAGAAGCAACAGAGCAAAAAGTGCATTCCCCATTTTCATTTATATAACCAGGAATAACCTGAAAACCACAATCTCAAAGCATCTGCATTCTCACCTGGATTGTGCAAACCCTGAGATGGGTCCCAGGGTCCCACAAATGAATTAGTCCATGTGCTAAGAAAGTTTTTCTTCTGCAACTGAAGATGAGATGAAAGAACCAAGAAAGTAGCAGAATCCTTTGTCTCTGACTTGACACTATCCAATATAAAGAAAATCATATATTAGAAATATCAGAAAAGCTTCTAGTAAAGCACTTGCACATCTAGATTAACATCATTCTATTGGCATTTTGAAAGAGTGCGTGAGACAGCCTGAGTCTAACCTTCTGTCCGGTAAAGGGTTTAAATCTGATTCAAGAGGCAGAAACTGGAACCAGGATATTTGATGGAGACCAACCTGTATTAATCAATGTGAAAATGAAATCTATGTACGGAAGGGACACATTATGAAGAAGTAACATGAAGCCAGGCAGAAACAAAGACACATGCACTAGCATCATATATTGAGACTAAATGAACTACTCAAACCACTTATGGAGTGGCTATCAGATTACAAGAAGTGTTTTGACTCCCAGTATCTGTTAGTAGGCTATGCTGTAAAAAAAAAATAGATTCCTAGAAGATGTGATAGATCCTTTGATGCCCTCTTCATGGAGAAGGAAATTGACTTATCCTCTACACAAAAAGAATCGCAAGTCAAGTCAATTTTTCACCATGTCATGTTGCAAGACAAATGTTAAAATACTGAGGTAATAATACCTATAGAAAAAGGTTCTAAAAATAACTACTCAGGTAATAGCACAATTCAGTACCACTAGGGCTAATGGTTTTTTTTTTTTTGGTAACCGAGGACTCCACCATGGACCCCTCGTGCTCGAACAGCTCCTGAGGGCCGAGTCCCTATACCTCGGAGGAGACTAGCCTAGCAATCCACCGCCAGGGCCCCCCACTTAAATCGCTAGCAACTGCGGTTTCGAACTCTCAACCTTTGCAATGAGGGAGGGACTCTCAACCAATGCAGCTACCCACGGATGGGTCCACTAGGGCTAATGGTTCATCTCGTCTAAACAAGACAAGACCTATTTGAGAATCAACAATAACTCATCATAAAAATGCATTGCATTATGCAACTACATTTCTTGAGATATCTTCCCAAGCAAATTGATGGAGATAAAGGCATAAGAGACAGGCAACCAAAGAAGCCAGCCAGGATGGCAGGAAGAGCACTAGCAGCACTGGCCACTTCCTGAACAGAATTTCTATTCTTGCCAGGAGATCAAATATGAGAAAGCATTCTCAGGTAGCAGCAAACTTATTCAAGGTAAGTAACTGGAGAAGATGAAGAAAAGAAGCTTGATAATTTTCAAACTTATTTCTTATTGCACAGGCAAGTGGATGGGTTGCTGGTGGAATACATGACAATGAGCATTAGGCTGCAAGTGTTGACAATTTTGACAAATTAGCAAGTGTTACCAGAGAGAAGTAAGAGAGAGCCGGCAATTAAAATCCCAAACTGAATCTGCGAAATTACTGTATGTTCTACACATCTAGGACCTAAAAGTAGGAATCTTCTTTCCTCATAATCCTTTATGTGTTCCCATTCATCCGCAAAAGATTGAAGGCAAATTTACTGAGAAACCTCTCTGTGTTGCCTAATTTTTTAACTTCACACTCTTTTTGACTTAGTATACATCACAGACATCATAAAGATGAAACGAAAAGGGATAGGGGGGTGTAAGCATCAGAGGCATGGCATGGGCGACTAAATTTCTCGAATTCCTTCAAGTAAAGAAGCTGTGAACCCTGTTTAGATTCAACTATTAACTGGAAGTAAATACGCCGACTTAATATGTAGAAAGTAATTGCCAAATTCTTAGCTTTTGGCATCTCAGAACCCAACAATCAAGTTTTACATTGTACACATATTAATCAGTGTGGTGCAGAACAAGTTTCGAGGGCTCTCCCCCACCCCCCAACAACAAAACAAAAGAAAATAAAACGGAGTAAGATCCAACCCAACAAAACCAAAAAAGGAAAGCTTTTTGCACTATCATACGTAGACAGGGCGTTGCTGAATTCAGTCAGTAATCATGCAGAGTTAGTTATATCTATACCAGAAGTAGCAAACTAAGCTTCGGAGCTTCCCACTGCACTGACTATAAGAAATGACTTCAAAAGTAGACATATATAACAACACAAACTCTCCACCCTAAGGCACGCGACATTCTGTTCAGCAACTCGATAAAAATTCGAATCGCGCACGAAATTCAAACAACGGAATGAAAAGTTGCCCGCGACCGAATCCCAGCCCAACATCACTAAAACCATAAGAAACGAACGCGAAGAATCGATTTTCACGAAGGCTCCGGCATTGAAACAACGACGAAAACCGAAGCAACCGGAGCATCAGAGGTACAGACCAGTTTGAAGACGTTGGTCCACATCACTCCACTCCAGCAAACGACGAAGCTCCTCCGGCAACGCTAGGCCCCCAAGCTCCGGCGACACCACCAGAAAAAAACTGGACTACAAAGGCGCGCGCATCGCGGGGAGCTCCGAGCAATGCTCCGGGACCGCAGCTCACGAAGAATTGAGGCCCCGGGGCGAGCGCGAAATCAGCTTCCCGACGGGAGTTGAGGAAGCGAGCGTCGGGGAGAGGCCTCGAGCTATAGGACGAGGAGCGCGGTGGCCGCTGAACCCTAACCGCCGGCCCCGTCCGCCGCGGGGGAAGGAGGAGGACGGCGATGGCGATGGCGACGGCGAGAATTCGAGTGGAATTGCCGCGAGCGAACTCGATTCCGGGCGAATATTTTTTGGGCGTCGCTCGGTGGGATGCGGATTCGCAGAAGTGCGAAGACGCAAAAATAATCGGAGGGAAACGGGCGGTGGAGTTCAGGCCCAATTGGGGATATTCGAGATGGACCGGGTCCGGTTCGTCCCCGATCCAATACGGGTCGGATCTTCTACCGGCTTTAGGCCCTGTCCCTCCCTATTTATAGCGTTTATATATATGTGTGTGCCTTTTGTATATGTAGTTAATTTAATATAAATGGTGATAATTACGATAATATATTCAAATAGGATGCCGCTAGGATAACTGTCGATATTATCTAAGGGAATGATGGTGTTTTCTTATTAAGATAATAATTACATATCACGAATTCTGTCGTTGAGAAGCTATATAGCGTTGTAAAAGGTTATATAACTTTCTCGAGATCGGAAGAACAAAGTTTCATGAGCTTCCATGCAATGGTTATGTGGACGATAGCAAGTCGTTGCTTTCCAAAATGTTGAACAATTTTTGTGATTGCATTTGGTTGGTGGGTCATAAAGGTCCGTTATTCTCCTTGGAGCCAAAAATGACCATTAGGCAAGTATTTTCGATTCAAATAGAGGTTATTTATATTATTGTATATTAAATTAATTTAGCATAGATGATAACTAAAAATAGTATGTCGGAGCATACATTGTTACTAAAACAAAAATTAGTAATTTCATATAAGAGTTGGTAAATTTAAGACGTCATTAAAAAAGGTAAATAAAAATTAGTGAAAGATAATTGATTATAAATTAGATATTATGAAATACATAAATGAATATTCATTATATTCATCTTATTTAATGTACTTATTATGGTACATTTGTATCTTACATTCTAAGTACATCTTCATATATAATGAATGTTCATCTCCTTACCCAACACATGTATCATTCGTTATATTGATATTAATGATAAGTACATTCTTGTTCTTCTATAAATAGGAGCTTAGTTTTGATGTACGATAGAACAATAATCACAAAAACAGTGATAGAACGGTCATACACTGGAAATAAAATTCTCTCCTCTGACTTTCTCTACGATCTCTAGTGTCTAATTTTCTCTACTCAATCTCTCTATTCTCTCTATTATATATTTGCAACGCAATATTTTACAACACGTTATCAGCATGAAAATCTACCAATTGAGTAAACAATTTTTGCAAGGTGGGTATTCTTTTTATTAATTAACTTATACTTCATCTTTTTCTATCAATTCTTCATTTTTTATTTTTCTTGGCCCGAAGCCAAATTTCAAATCTAAAAGTATCATTCTGCTCCTGAAGTGGCAGTGGATATTTAGAAATCCTTCTAATTAATTTAAGGATTTATTTTTGCAAAATTATGGCAAATATTGAAAATCCCAAATTCAACATCCTTTAAGTGAGTGGAAAGAATTATCTAATGGTACCTTGATATGGAAATGCACCTCCAGGGGCAAGGTCTCGCTAATGCAATTACAGAGGATGGAACCTCAAATGAAAATGATAAAACAAATGCGTGATTTTTATTTACCGTCATTTGCATGAGAGCCTGTAGACTCAATATTTTCGAGACCCTCAGATTTTGTGGAGGAGGTTGAAGGATAGGTATGATCATACCAAGACCGTTATCCTCCCTCAAGCATAATATGACTGGCAAAATCTCAGACTGCAAGATTTTAAATCAGTGTCTGACTATAATTCCGCTTTATTTGATATTATTTATCGACTTGAGTTATGCGGTATCAAACTCGCTGATACGGAATTGTTAGAGAAAACTTTCTCCACCTTCCATGCTTTGAATATTGTATTGCAACAGCAATACCGACAACGTTAATTTGTTACATATTCTGAATTAATTTATGTGCTTCTTACTGCCGACCAAACTAATGAATTGCTTCTCAAAAATCATGATTTTAGACTTGTTAGGTCAAAAGCATTGCCTTAAGCACATGTTAACTTTGAGAAAGATACTAGCCATTTTAAGGGCTATAAGCGCAAGCAAGAACATAATCCTAGAAGGGATGGCAGGAAATTTAATTGCCCTGGGAAATCTAATCTTGGCATGAATCATGGCAAAGAAAAGAAGCCAAATAAAGTAATTAATGAAAGTATTTGTCATCGCTGTGGCATGTCTGGGCACTGGTCACGTACTTGTCGTACGCCAAGGCACTTTGTTAACTTATACCAGGCATCTTTAAAAAATATGGGCAAGCGTGGTGAATCTCATGCCATTGAAATTAATCCTAGTGCCATAATCACTATTGAGGCCAATAATATTTTCGTTGGTGGGACTCATCTTGCTCCTGAAGTAGCAAATGCAAGGATCTCTGATTACTTTGATGAGGCATCAGATTGGTGGATAATGATTTGAACTTTGAATTTTATGATTCTAATAATTTCTTTTTAGTTGTTTCGCTTTAAATGTATTACTCCTTATTGTTCTTTCATATGATTATGAAATGCTTATGAACCTTATATAATATTTATTTGACTCTATAACTAAGATGCAAGATTGATTAACCCAAAGTTTGTTATATGGCTCAATTGAGGGGGATATTATAAACTATGCATTGCAGCATTGATATGTGGCGAGTTCACAAGATGCAAGATTGATTAACCCTATAGTAGCTATAAATGCATTGCACTCTTTTTTCTTTTTGTCCGGTTTTTCCCCAGGGTTTTTCCAGTTTAAAGTTTTTAACGAGGCAATTAATGCATCCATAAAAGGGAGAAATCATAAAGTTTGTGCTTTGCACTATTTTTCCCTTTTGTCTGGTTTTTGTCCCACTGGATTTTTCTGGTTAAGGTTTTTAATGAGGCAGTATCATTCGATGCACATTCATAATGAATACAATGAATATTCAATGGGGAGTTATGAAATACAAGAATGAATATTCATTATATTCATCTTAGTTAATATACTTATTATGGTACATTTGTATCTTACATTCTAAGTACATCTCCCTATACAATGAATGTTCATCTCCATACTCAATACATGTATCATTCGATACATTGATATTAATGATAAATACATTATTGTTCTCCTATAAATATGAGTTTGGTTTTGATGTACGATAGAACAACAATCACAAAAATAGTGATAGAACGGTCATACACTAGAAATAAAATTCTCTCCTCTGACTTTCTCTACGATCTCTGGTGTTTGATTTTCTCTACTCAATCTCTCTATTCTCTCTATTATATATTTGCAATGCAATATTTTACAACATTAGAAATAAAATTCGATGAAGCTACATAAAAGATTATATCTTCTAAATGAAGTCTAGCAAGATGACTACTGTTAAGCATTCAAAATATGTTCTTCTGTATTACTTTACATTTTTCCATTTTAATCAATTTCCTCTTTATTTGAATATGTCGCAAAAACACTAACTATGATGAAAATGAAAGAGCATATCACAATCAAACCAAAATAAGCAAAATTTGAAATTAAAATCATAATTTACCCCAAAAAAATTAAAATCATGCAATGCATGGGCAAAGAACTGCTTTTAACAAAATAAAATGGCATATACTTCTACTATATATAGGGTATCAAATTATTGATATATATATATTATATGTGAAGAAAATCTATGCAACGTACGGATAATATTACTAGTAATATAATAAAGCATACTTGAAATTTTCTAAACACGCAACAATGAAATATGCTTATTTTCTTGGATTTGGAAAGGGCTTAGGAAGGAAATTGTTTCTTTTAGACGAAGGAAAACAAGCTATCAATGAACAAAATCCTTCCGCTTCTAAAGGATCTTTCCTTTATACATTGAACGTACATATAGAAAAATGAAATTGGTGTCGAATATAAAATATATTCCACACCTCATTCTAACAAATTAAGCTTTTCGAGTTAACAATTTCACCCATAACTTTAGTCAATATATGACCCAAAGGTTTCGAGTTCAATTCCTCAAACTCTATTCCAACCATTTACGGGTTTGCCTTTCATAATGCGTGATTAATTTCGGACATGCTTTCGCTCACAAGGACCCAGTTTGCATGCCTGAAGCCTTCGTCGTCAAATTTGTCTTTCGCAGGAGGGAAGTGTTGACACGTAAAACGTTGTTGGTAACTAATCTCCTTCAAAATGGGTAACAAGGAAAAACTTCAAACCATGGTACACAAAAAAGAGTAAGAGACAATCTTTGACTAAATGGTATAGTAAAAAAATGTTGTTTTGATGCTTCAATAACAAGGGGGTAAGTACACTATCAGTGCCAAAAGTTATGTACGGCGCTCACTTTTGAGTCAAAAGTTTCTATCGGATCACTTAAGTGCCAAATCGGAGGAAGAACAATCATTTTGATGCCATCGGCGAGAGATTCCGGCCAAAATGATTACGTGGCTTTTATATTTAAAAAAAAAAATTGACATAGCTTTTAAACGATGTCGTTTTTCTTCCTCCTTAAGAAAACAACGTCGTTTTGCCATCCTAAGTGGATGCCCTCACAAAAACGACGCCACACAACTCATTTTGGGATTTTTCTTTTTTATTTGGAGATTGAAATTAGGGTTTCGATCCTCGTCAGCCGCCGACCTAGCTCGCTCGACCGTCGACCTAGCTCGCTCGGCCACAGCTTGAGGCATGTGAGGTTCCTGCACTTGAGTGAGATTAGCACGAACGCGTCGTTGCCAATGCTTAACGACTTGCGCCGAGTCGAACTCGCGCGAATAGCACCGAGACAGTGTCCAGCAGCTCCAAGTGGGCATGGAAGGCGAGCCTCTGGCGGCTCTAGTCTTCGATCGTGAGCCAGCGATGGCACATGATGGAGTACTAGCCTCAGTCGTCGAAGCCTAGGTACTGGAAGACGCAGGCCAGGCACTCATCAAGGAGATCGGAGATGGAAAGGGAGAGATCAGGGGCGGCGCACTTGTCGGTGGCCTCCCCAAGCACCGGCCAGATCACGGCCTTTGACTTGGCTGCCGAGTGGCCGTTGTCGGGGTCGGAGTCGGGGTCGGCAGCGAGGACGGCGACTGGCCGGAGATTTAGGGTTTTGAATTGGGGAGACACACCAAACGGCATCGTTTTGTTATTTAAATGCTAACTGTACTCTCCGACGAGCCATATCAGCTTCAAAAATTAATAAAAAAGTGTCACGTCAGATTTTTGGTTAACTAGATCGGAATTGGCATTAAAATGATCGTTTTTCAAACTTTTTGGCATTTAAGTGATCCGACAGAAACTTTTGGCACCAAAATGAGCGCCGTACACAACTTTTGGTACTGATAGTGTACTTCCCTCAATAACAAGGCTTAACATCAATCGGAATATTGACGGCATTACCTTATGTACTTAACTTTGTAATTCATCAAATGGACATTAAAATTGCCTAATGATTTACTCATTTTGAGAGAATGCAAGTATTTTTGCTGAGAAATATCAAATGGGCCGTTGATGAACTAAAGCAAAGAGTTCTTTCTAAAGATTCGAATTTTAAAGTTATATCTTGGTGATCAAATAAACTAATATGTGATACTAGGTTAGGTATATCAATAAGCAATCGAATAGAACAATATTATTTAGGGCACCAACTTTTCGTTTTCTCTTGAAAATGAAATATTGGATATTAAACCCATCACTTTACAACTCCAACTAATATTTTTCATCATAATTTTTGGGTTGCGCTTTTACTCATCCTCCTTTGACTTAGACACTTCATTTTTTTTTTTTTTTTAATGTTTTGACCTTTATTCCTTGTGGGATCTATCTCTCCTGGTACAACTCTACAAATGTGAGTTCTTTTAATCTTTTAATAAATTCTTTTTATATTTATTCTTTTTTTACTTTTCTCCTCCTCCTTTCTTTCCATGCTATCGACATTGTTCTACTCTTGCATAGTGATTTTGCTCATTTTATTTATTTATTTATTCATTCATTCATAAAACTTGATGAATTATATACCAAAAGTAGATAAAGGATTAGAACAGATGCGTCATTAAGTGCACGTCCAATGCAAATGCAGGTGGTGAAAACTGAAATCTATCCATCTTTCTGTTTTGATGAATTGGAGCTTGTCAATGCGTTTTCCTTCTTATGATGGAGTATTGGCCCTGGCCTAACCTCGATGGGCACGAGGCAGACTTACCCAAGCTCGAAAATGATCGCAGGATTGGTTTTTCCCGCACAAAAATTCGGACACCAAATTAAGTTCAATAGAACCACCGAGGTGATTGACCTTAGTGATAAGGGGATCGGTTCTCTTTCACGAGATCACGAGATCATTGCACGTTGTGAGCTATTGGTGATGCCCAACCACTTAGGGTGTGTTTGGTAAAATTTCTGTTTAAAAATTGTTCTGGGAACGAAATAGAAAAAAGTATTTCTGTTTTTGAACAGAAAAACACGTTTGGTAAATCTGTTCCAGAAATATAAAAAGAATAGAAACACGTTTGGTAAATTTGTATAATTTTTTTAATTTTTTAATATTTTTATTTTATTATTTTATTTTATTTTTTATTTTTCTTATTATTTATTTATTTTTCCTTTTTTTATTTTTCTTTTTTTCCTTCTTTTGGCTGGCTCTTCCTCCCCCGTCTCCTCGCACGACGAACGGTGAACCGAGCCACACCGTCGTCTCCCTCCACCGCATCGGCGACCGCGCTCGACACCTCCTCGCCGCCACCGTACCGACCGTTCGTCGGAGCGACCCACTGCGCCCCCCGCATGCCGCGACGCCGAACTCCGTGCCCGACGGCGTCGCCGACCTCTCGCGTCCCGGATCCATCGCCTACCGCTCCGTGTTCTCCCCTCGCGACACCGGACCTCCACCCGAAGCCTCCGCCGAACAACCCGGCGACCCGGAGCCCCAAAGACCACCCCTCCGCCTCACGCCCGATCGACGCAGGTCTCGAGCCTCCGTTCGCCACCGCCGCATCAGATCTCACCGCGCCGTGACCCACGACTTTGAGATCCGCTCGATCGTCGACCCCGCGTCGGCCCACGACTCGACCGGCCGTCCTCGCTGCTCCCCGGCCGCCGGGCGAGCTCGGCCTCGCCGGATCCGGGCGAGATCGAGCTCACCCGGCCGGGCGCGAGGTCGGCCTCGCCGCGCCGGGGTGGAGATGCTCGCAGTGGAGACGCCGCAACGGCCGTCGGCGGCCGAGAGAACGACAAAGGAGAAGCCGGATGGTCACGAGACAGAGGCGGGGCTTTGTCGGCGCCGGGAGGGTGGGAGGCACCGGAGAAGACGATCGCGGGAGGAGACGCTCGGAGGAGGAGAGGGCGTGTTCAAGGCTGAGCGAGAGAAACGATTTTTGTTTCTCTTTTTGTTCTTCAAACTTGTTTCGAAATAAGAAACATAAATTTTTGTTTTTTATTTCTGTTTCCTTTTTGTTCCTGGGAACAAAAAAGAACAAAAAAAGGAACAAACGCAACCAAACGCGTTTACATTCCTTTTTGTTCCTTAACAAAAAAAAAACAGAAAAAGTGTTTAAAAACAAAAAAAAAAGAAATGAAAACAAACACACCCTAGAGGCGAGATGGCGGGACCTTTGGCTAGACTCGGGCAACGGCAGTGACGCTCCCTATCTAACAAACCATTTGAAAACCATTTGAAAAACATGAGCAGAACAACAGAGGAGATCGAGTGAGACATCCAAACAAACGCGGCAGTGGCAAGCTCGCTCCAATCAGTTTGCTGTCCTAGCCTCGCCAACCTCAATTGAATCATTCTCCCTCTCCCTCTCCCGTGGTGATTGGGGGCTTCGCCATTGTCGGAACCCTAACAAGGGCTTCATCGCCCCTCGCCCATGGCCGGGAGGTGACATCGCCATCCTTTATTTGTTTAACAATTGTTTCTTCTTTTTAAATTTCTTTGCAAATAATGTTAATGTGATTGTCGTTCAACTTTTTAAGCCACATAAGCACCACGGCCTGCGAGATAAAAATGGGTTTTGCTAGTATAACAGTTTTTGAGCAATCATTAAAATAACATCTTATGAATTACAAATTTTTGAAAGAAAAGACCCCATGACGATTTTTAATTATTTATTATTTATTTTTTATGATCCCAAACAAGCTGTTATTTTACCGTATATTATGGATAGTCACATAAATATTTTCTATAAAAATCCGTTGTGGTGCTTAACTGGCACATCAGCATTTCATCAGTGTTTTCAACCGTAGGATCAACAAAAAAAATATATATATATATATTTGATAAATTATTGCACAACAACAAAGAAAGTTTTTTTTTTTTCAAAAATAGAGAGTTTGATTTTTTTTTTTTTAATCTTATTCTATTTATATTCTAACTTTTGCTCTCACCAATCCAGTTTCCTGAAAACTAAAGGCTTCGAACCCACCTCCACCTTTTATATTGGAAGGGGAGGAAGTTTGTTTAGTGCGACACATTCCTCACACATTATTCCGGTGAAGTACAACGGCTTCCACAAGGACCCCCGGGCATCGAGAGAGAGTCTCTGCTTTGAGCGCGCTCCATGAACGCATCGTTCGCGAGCAAGAGGCTCTCTCGAGCTCTGCTCGCCGCCGCCGCCTCCTCCGCTCCCCGCTCGTCGGCGGCGGCGACGACTCGCGCGCCGTCGCTCGCACCCGCTGCCTTCGTCATCTCCCGAGATCGACGCCGCAGCCAGGTCTCTCTTTCGCTCCCCGTGGTCCGTCCTCCAGCAACGCGGCGTCAAGGTCCGCGGATCCGACGTAAGTTCCCCTTTTTCTCCCACGCGCATTGCGCACGCTAGCGATAACACTCGTTCGGCAGATGACTTGACGCGCTAGCTCGGCTTGCGTAGTTCCCGTCCTGCTGGGTTGGCGTCGGATTTCGCGATAGTTTCGGTTCATTCGATGCACGAAAAGTTTCGCGCAATGGTCTTTTTTCTTTTCTTTCTATGTGAAAGCCTAGTTGAGGTCTTGTGATGCTCGGGGCGTCTTGATTTCAGCTTTTCATTCTTTGGAATATACGGCCGTGAGTTGTGGGGATAAGCGGTGGCAGAGCGCGTGATGTGTTTGATTTTATGCTTCATCCAGTGGAGATGCGGATAGGGGTTCCTGGGTAGTTACGTGTACGGCCTTGCTGTTTGGATAATTCTTCTGTGGATAAATTGTTCTTGTTCTCAAGGATTTCTCTGTGCTGGCTGCACTGTGGTCATTGGTTGAATTTCGTACTCTGGACATGCTTACTAACAAAATTAGTGAGTCGACCGTCTCTTTAAATGGGTTCGTAGGTTTTGCATAAGAGGGTGAGTCTCCGGTTGCTGAACTTGATATTTCACGTCTTGAAATTTGAGATAATTAGATTCGAGATATGGCAGGATGAGTTTGGTGTGACTGTTAAGAGATTTTGCCAAATATTAGGATACGGATATCCAGCAAACATCAAACGGCATACAGGGCAGCCAGTTTGATGAGTATCAGCTGTCTCATAATTGGACTTGACTATAAAGTAGTAAATGAGGATTGCACATCGAGTGTGTTTATCGGGTTGTTCAGTTTGGTATTTTTCATACAGTCATATATTTATTAATTTCTCGCATCTTAAATATTGCAGGTAAGACCTGGCAATGTTGTTGACAGAAAAGGTTGCATCGTGATTGTGTGGACTATTCTAGCATCACTTTTTGTTTAGCTTTTACTTACTGATGGACCTCACTCATCTCTGTACATTGATGTGTATTTCAGGTCGTCTCTACGAGGTTGGTTCAGGTTATTCATTGTATATTGCCCGCTAAACATGTCTAAACATGATAACTTCTCTAAAATTGTTACATGGATTTTTTTAGGTTGTGAAAGCTGATCATAACCAACAGGGCCGAGGATCTGCCATGATACAGGTATTATAACAAATGTCTATGCTTCTGCAACATGCTTTGACAATTGATTTGGACTATTGTGGCGTTTTTCTGGCATCAATTGTTTTAAGTTAGGGTGTGTTTATTTCACGTTGAATCAACAATTTGGAAAATACTTTTCTAATATTGATCACTTGTATCGCTTACAAAAATTAATGAATAATATCTTCATCATCAACAAAAATTTTAGGCATAACTTTGTTGTTTATAATGAATGTTTTTTCCTTTGAATAGTATTTCTAAATGATATAGAAAATCGTTTTTAGGAAATATATTAACAAATATGAAACAAACGCACTGTTTACATTTTACCTCTGTTCTTCCATGGCCATCTCAACCCCTTATGATTTAATTTGTCTTGGTCAACCAATCATTTTATTTTGTCCAAGTTTGGTTGAAAATTCTAAAACTCTGGCTTCTAATCTGACATTCTGAGGAATGTGGGTTTACAACATCTTTTCTCTACAACAGAAGTTCAAAAGTGAAGTACATGTCTCCTCTTCGTCTAACTTAAAGTGATAGAAAAATAGCATGTGATTTTTGAGTGCCAGAAGCGAGAGAAAAGGAGTATGCAAAGTATCCTAGCCTTACCCATGAGTCAAATTTGCTCATTATATGCCACAGGCTTCGAGTGGGATGGGAACTATGACTCTGAGCCAAATTGAGGAAAAAATACAACTTCAGGAGGTCAACTGTGACCTTTTAAAATGTAGAGGTTGACTAAAGCACTCCATAACAAAGGGCAATACTTGATTAGCTCAGTTGCTTATTAAGGTTGCTCTACAAGAGGGAAAATTACTGTAAATGAAATGTTTGAGATTTTGTTCTGAGAATTTTATCCAAAATTAGTTTAAAATTGTTTTGCCATTAATGACTTGGGCTACGTGGAACATTTGATCAAGTGGCATAGAACTTATAGGTCAGATTGATGTTATTTGGTGCTTGCTAGTGATGCAGGACCATTGGGTTATTGGTTTTGCAATCCTAAAACCCTGACTTTCATTTAAAGTTGCTTAAGCAAATGAACACACACGTGTGTATCTTGAGTGGATTTTGGTGGGGAAGGAGAAATTAGCATGGCTACATCTTCACCATTGAGCTAGGACAGATCTAGGTTGCAACAAAGAACTTCGTTGTCACATGGACACTGAGAATCACCAGGAAGAGGACTTGTACTCGACTATTCTGTTTTGCAAGAAAGTTGACATCATTTGACAGTATGTGCCAAAAATGCTGCTGTTGTTTGGTGCAAGTTGATTAACCCAAGGGAAAATTAGACAAGGATTATTATAGCTAGCTTCAAGTCGGAGAACTATTAGGTGGCTGTATATTCTTGTATGTAACTTTAAGAAGACTCTGTCTTTTCCCCTCGTGTATAGTTTAAAACCTTATTTCCCTTCTCTCTGGTGCCCAAGGCTTTCTACTTTTCAGTCTTAAACTCTTTATGGTAGATATTATACTGATCAGCCAATTTTGCAATAATCATTGTTGTTTCCGCAATATCTTTAACTGCTTGAATGAAAGTAGTGTACTCTTTTCTGTTGCTATTTTGAAGATCCTGAATGCCTGGTTACAGTATAATATCTTTATGTTCATTCTCTATAAGTCAGTTTATGTCATTTTCTTCTTTGTTGTTTTTGAGTTTGCACTACATCGATTGCTTGTCCTAGGTGGAGCTCCGTGATGTTGAGAGTGGAAATAAAGTGAATGCACGGTTTAATACAGATGAATCTGTTGAAAGTACGCATCCATCTTCCCCTTCCTTTCATACACCTATGAGCCTAACTTTGAGAGATTACAGAAGTTTTTAACGTACAAATGTTTGGGTTTTGATGTGGATCACATCAATCTATTGTTTTAGCTTCAGTTTTGTGGTCTTGTGGAGTCTTGAGTGAATTTGGCAGTGCTTTTATAAGGATGTTCTACTGCAGAAGTTCTGATTAAGAAGCGACCTTTGGGTGCTTTTGCAGCCTATACTCACTTCTCTTCTTCATATATGAAAGTTTCTTCAGACCTCAGTGGTTTTTAACCTTAAAAGCCTATTAATAAAAAAAGTTGTTTTTAGTATTGGAGAAATAAATTTAGTCTTGAAAAAATTATATTGTGTTCTATTGTAGTCCTAAAAGAAAAGCACCTAACGGCATTACTTTTCAAACACTTTATTGAACACCTTCAGTGCAGCATCTTTAGGATTTTCTAACAAAATGCCCTTTACACTATGACTACCTCACGAGTACACAACACTGTAAAGCCCAATAACTCCAACGCTAAATTTTAGAGCAAACCCAAGAAAGCTTTAAATCTACTTAATAACCTACGTTATTCATCAGCCTCAACTCTGATCTTGCATTTGAAGATGGATTTGTTCCCCCGGAGTTGTTCCATTGTTCAACAGATTGAGTTATGGGAGGATTCTTTTTCATAGTTAAAACCACGAAATCAAATCTATTAGAGTATGATGCCATCACATTTGTCCTAGTTGGGCTGGTCGCAAATCATTTTAGTCTTGCCTTGTCAGATCACTTCAAATAGGGGAAATGATCAAATTATCAATCACCTAAGCTGTTCGTCAGCCATAACTCTGATCTTACATTTGAACATGTATTTGGAACCCTGGAGTTGTTTCATTGTTGAACAGTTTGACCTATATGAGGATTCTTTTCCATAGTTAATCATGTGACTGAATCTCTTTAGAGTACTTTGCCATCAAAGAGTAGACGAGATCTCCAAGATTAGTCTTAATTGGGCTGATTGCAAGCTTTTTTAATTTTACCTTCTCAGAAAATTCTAAATATACAAAAGGAGAAGAATGAACTGTTATTGTTGAATGCACTTATAATAATATGAAGTAATTTTCTCTCTATCTTTCATCCGACCCAGAGGTATTTGTCGAGGAGAAGTCCTTTACATGCATGTGCACGATGGGGGATGAAGTCGCCTTAATAGAGTAAGCAACACAACCCCCAACAACCACCCCCTCTCCCCCTCCTTTCTTTCCAGTAAAAGGCTAGGTTTTCACCTTGTATATGCCTCATGTAATTTCATTTATTATCAGCCCTCAGACATTTGAGCAAGTGGATGTGAAAAGGGATTTGTTTGGAAAAGCTGGTGTTTACCTGAAAGGTATGTAGAATATTACCTTCTGTGTTTGCTTTGAGAATATTGGAAGGAATCAAATTAATGATAACATAGGGAATTTTTTCCCTTGCTTTCTGAATAAAGTTGGTGGGAAAGAGGAAAAATGGGGGATAACCAAATTCCCCTTGGGCCCTTGGTCTCCCAAAATAGGAGGAAATGGAAGGAAAATTCTGCCAACTACCTCTTATGTTGTCTACACACATGAATTGGTAGAGCCTTGTTTAGTCCATTTTCTTACTTTATTTCCCTCCACCTCTTCAAATATACTCAAACAAGATGGGGAAATTACAGTTTCTATTCACTTCTTTTTATTCCATGCTACTTAATTTATAACTGATGTTGGCATGATATGTTTCACTGACAGAGGAAATGAAGGTCATGTTGCGGTTCTTTGACGATACACCATTATCAGGATCAGTTCCCAAGCGTGTGATATGCACTGTTGTGGATACTCCACCTCCTTTGAAAGGGGTTTCAGCTACACCTGCGTACGTTCGGTTTAACAGCTCTCTCCTTTACTTTTTGTTCCTTGTTGTCTTGTATATGCTATATTAACTATGTAACTTGTTTCAGTCTTGGACAAGATTTTTCTCATGCATATCCTGGAAACGCTACTATATACATGTATATGCTGCTAGCGGCTTTGAGATTGTGGTCTTTTTATGCTAATTACAAAAAAGAAAAACCCTGACTAGGTTATATTTAAGAAAGATGACCAGTGGAAAAGAACAGTGCAATGAGTGTGTCAAGAACTGAGGGAAATAGAATGATTATGTTTAAATGTTACATCCATTTATGAAATCCGAGGAAAATTAACAAATCTTGCCTTTCAGCAACAATGTCTTCCAAGGTTATCTTTCCTATTATGCAGATGTCGAGTTTTAGGTCAGTGTTACTTTGATTGGGTTGTGTGGCTTGTGTGCCATGCATCTCACTGCAAGTTACAATCTTCTCTTCAGAACATCCTATAAAAATTACATTCATGCTGTTGACTATTTATTTCTTCATTTCGTAATGGTGACTCTTGCTAGCTTTGCTTATGACACATGTGGTAGTGCTGAATTGTCAATTTTTCCTTCATGAGAACTATAAAAAAATTCTGGCAAGTGCCACCTGACCAGCATGCTTCAGTTTTTTTAATTCCAACACTCATTGGGTGCTTGGTGACTTGGATTTTGTAGAGTTTATGCTGATCCATTCTTTCAAGACTTTTTAATGGCATATATTCTTTCTATCATTGGTTTTTTGCCCTGTTGATAATGGATCTGGCTGAGTATAAAAATGCTTTCATATGCAGGGAGAAAAGGGCTTTACTGGACAATGGTCTGACGGTGAAAGTGAGTGAGATAACCTTCTTCTTGTATTCTTTTCAACAAATGAGCTACACAAGATGGTTCTATTTTTAATTTCCTGTAGTACGTTCATGATGTAAAGTATTCTGTTTCAATGCTTTTAAATTGATAAATATCCTATCCAATGTGGTAATTATTGCTTGCATGGCAACAAGTTTGTGTGAGCAGTAAATAGTGCTCACTGCACATGCACCTGGAAATTTTGACAAACTCTAGATAAGCAATTACCTAAACCGAACTATTACACTGCAGTGCCACGAGAATAAAATACTGATTCTATGAAAGGAAGATGATGGTTAGTGGTTACAGTCATCGGGGATGGCTTGACAATTTCATCAAAGTAGGAAATACATGTCTAAACTTCAAAAGAAATTGTTCTGGCATCCAAAGGAACGGGGAGCAACCAAAGCAGGGAAATTCCTGGCATGCAGCTGGTGAGAGGTGTCATTGATTGCAAGTATCCTGTTATGCTCATTGATCAAACCAAACATAATTGGTTCTGTAGGCTCCCTGAATATTTCCAAAGCCTTCATTTTTCATGAAATTGAGTTTCTGAGCTTTCCAGCATCAATTCTTGAGCTAGCCATCATCTGTTCAAGCTATTGTCTGTTATCTTCCTGGGAATTTGTATGAATGCTGCTGAGGTACTTTAAGAATGCAGAGACTGATTGCTGTGTACTGGGACAATTTTTGGCACATTTACAGGTACCACCTTTCATTGAAAGTGGTGAAGCTATACTTGTCAATACAGAGGAGGACTCTTATATGAGCAGGTAAGTCTAGATATTCGTTGTTGTAATCTGAAACTTGAAATCAATTTCACCACTTATGTTTTGCTTGTATTAGAAACAACCTCCTGGTTCAAATATATACAACCTCACAGTCGCTAGAAATGTTGACGTGTGGTTTATTGACAGGGCAAAGGAATGAGTGGAGGATATTGGAGGTTACGTTCTTGGCTGTCTCCAAATAAAGTTTAAAGCAAGCAAACTCTTTTTGAGATTTTGAAAGTTAGAAGGCCGACAAATATATTCTGAGGATGAACTTCTCTATCAACATGGCGGTGGTTCAGAGTTCATGACGCAGTCTTATGGATTTAAATTGTTCGTTGAATTAACCTTTCGTCTTGAATGTATCCAGAGTTTTCAAGTTGAGGAATGCTGCTTTTCTGAACTATAACTTATGCTCGAAACATTTACCTGAAGAGCGCGAAACATGATCTTTATGAGATCCAAATAGTGAAAAGGTGTGCTACTGCATTACATGAAGTGATCTTTACTGTTTATTATTACTAGTATTTAACACTCAGTGCTTTGCGCAGCAAAACTGATTTGTTATAAACACGAATAACCAATACAAAGCATCAAAGTTGCATAGTCCTAGTCGGGAATTAAGAAGATATTCTTCTTTTCTAGGGAGTTTCAATCTTTATGGTCACATTCACAAATATAGTTTTGATTACTTATTGTTAGTAATCAAAGTTTTGAGATCATTAGTAACGTTAATTATATGAGATGCGATAAAAATAAAAGAGAAGATAAAAATAAAAGAGAAGGTAATATCTATTGAATGATAATATTTACAGCTTAGTTAAACAATTACAATTTTGGGAGACGTACGGTTAACATGGGCAGAAAATAAGCCATATCAGTATGCTTTATATGCGGGTGAAATCATGTTTCTAGTGTAGATAATTGTTCGGTCTATTGCCAATGCCAATGTAGTGAAGTTTTTACATGTGAACCATCGGATGTTTGACATGTGTACTTGAAAATAATAATACAACCGAATTCTTTCACACGTCAATCATCCAATAGTGAATGTGTAAATCAATTATTATACCGATGGTTAACCTAATAAAAATCTGTTTAGTATGGGTTATATTCACCTTGGTAAAATGCAAGAAAATTAATGATATAATAAACTCGCCTAATTTTCTTTTTGATTAACTTTCAATTTCTTCTCCAAAAGGTTTCAAATCTATTGAAATCCTCAATGCTACATAGAGGGAGCATGTTAGGCATAATTTTTCCATCCTTGGTTAGATTGAAGTATCTATGACTGAGTTAAAGCTTGTAACAATGTCTATATCAAGTATTTAAATATATATCCTTAGCCTAATAACTGGATTTATTTTTGCGTGCTTTGAACTTAATTACATTAATCCATTTAACTAAATAATCTTATTCACCGAAGTAATATCGTTCAAAACGAAATTAAGTGCAATTCTTTTCATCTTAAAGTTTTCATTTAAGGGGACTTGTAAATCACTTCGTAGTTGCCTGGAAATTCACAAGCAATTGGATTGCTTTCATCATGGTTTTTGAGCAAAGTCAGCATGTTTTGGTAAGTTTCTTCTTGTCATTGGTTGGGTGTAACATGTTGAGATGAATGGACAATTCCCACACACGATCATATCTCTAATTAGCTCATTAGACTGCCGCCACAACCGGGGTCGTTCGTTCACCAGCAGAGTCCTCCCTTGCAAGAACACTTAACACTGTTATAAAACATACAGAAAGAGATGGGACTGAGAGTTGTTGTGTGGGTCTAGCCTTCTATAGAGATAGCCAGAAAAAGGATTAATATCATAAAAAAAAACCCCAAATCGATACACTTATGATAAATTTACTCTAATTTAATTTTTTTTATCACAAAAAAATCTCGAAATCGGTATATTTGTGATATATTTACCTTTATTAGTTTTCGTTAAATTTTATTGTCAGATTGTTGAATTGGATAATACATGGTAGTTGATGAGTATATCAGTTCAAGATTTTATTCTTTATTTGTCATAGGTGTACCGATTTGTGATTTTTCATAATATTAATTTAATTTAATGGAAACTAATGGAGGATAAATTTATTACAAATGTAATAGTTTGGGTTTTTTAATGATAAAAAAATTAGTTATGGGTAAATTTATAATAAATGTATCAGTTGGGGTTTTTAGTGATCAAAAAATTAATTTAAAGTAAATTTGTCATAAATGTATAAGTCTAGAATTTTTTCATGATATTAACTTGATAAAAAAAAAGGATCTTTTTAGTTCCTTTTCTTAATTCAAGACAGAATATGTTTGTTTAATTGGTAATATCTACATCAGCAGAGTTGCTTCTGGGAAAGATCAAAACAAAAGGTGAATATGAGTTAGGGTGAGATCTTGTTTTTTGCATGCACAATATTAGAATTACTAAGCTGACATTATGCTCTTGTTATTGAGGTTGTCCAACTAGTTCAACTTTGGTTACTTGACGGCCAGCTAAAAGCAATGTAGTTCGAAGAGATCGCTTGGTTACGTTTACTTCAATTGACAAACCCATCAGTCAAACCAAAATCAAATCCACATTCGCCGTTCGATCTCGTGCTTCACTGTTGTGAAAACCTGAAAGATTCTTACTTTCCAACGGCCATATGTTTGCGACATCGAGATTAATCATCGATTTCACCATTCTTAAAAGGCTTATCTCGGTAACTTTTCCAAAATATTTGCTTAATTAACCAATTAACAGCAAAGGCAAGTACATTAGTCTAAAAAAACCAGAAGGAAAGCCAATTCCACATTCCAGCCGAAACAGAGAGTACACATATTATTTGCCTTTGACAATCCTTCCGCAACTTCTTATATATCTCGACATCGCTGTTACAAAACCAAGTTCCTCCTGTTTCTATCGCACCCTAAGATTACTAGTATAATCAATATGAAAGAGAATAAACGACCAAAACTCGGGTCGCGCTGCAAATGTTTCAGAACAAGCCGGTTGACATGATCCTCCACGTATGAAATCCATCAAAACTTCCATCCCCACTCCCCAGACAACGCTGCTACAGCCCTACCTCCTTTTCCAGCTTTTGAATCTGATTTAGGAATATCCATGTCATCTGCAGTAAGGAAAATTCAGTCATCACATGTCGTTAAAAATCAAGTCTCTCATAATAGTATCACTGGAAACCATTCCTTTGCTCTTATTGTCTCTATCTTGATATTTTATTTTTTTGTTGGGTGAAAGAGGGAGGAAGGGCATACCATGACATGAGGTGCAATTCTGACACAGTAAATGGGAAATCCAGTGTAAAATTTCAGTGGTCCACCCGATTTCAGGGTTTTCAGAGCGCAATCGAGAGAGCCAGTGTATGGATACTTCCCTTCAGCATCAGGTTGCATTTTCTGAATTTGTGTTTTTACATAATCGAAAGGTAAGCTACAAGCTGAGGCAAAGAACCCTGAAACAGTACTCGCCCCTGCAACCACATTCAAGGAGACCAAATCACACACCAAAGGAAGCAGTGACACAAATAATAGTAGTAAAAGTAACCAGTGATAATCGCACATGACTTGAGAACTCAGCATTCAGCCAAATAGGTCAACCATTCAACAGTACCGATTCAGAGATAGGAACACAGAAGTGTCATACATCATGTCCAAGAATTGCAGAGCAAATACTTATGTTTTCGAGACTATGGACTCCAACATACTCACATCTCCACATAATTCATGTCCAACAGAGATTGACATTAAATGCATTTGGCATTGAGCAAAAAAATGTAGGTCACAAATTGATCTCACCTAACACAGTCGCAGCTTCGCCGAAACCAAGAGAATCCCTGAAAAGCTCAACACTTTGGTCATAAGACGCAAGCATTCCCATGTTCAATGCCATTGCTCTTACAACAGTGGGGCCAGCACCTTTCCAGAGTGCCAGGACTCCCTCGTCAGCAATTATTCTGTAGAGGGCATGGAAAGCGTTTTTGTAATTTCGGCGCTGAGCAGGTGGCAAAGTTGCGTCGGCTTGCATGCGGATAAGAGCTAAATCTGCAGGGTTGCCAACACAAGCTCCACTAGCACCAGCAGTTAACCCACACAAGGCCTTCTGATATAGGGGCAGGGGCTTCCCGTCATTGGCTTCAATTGCTTTGGCTGTCAAAATTCTGTAGAAAATTTTAAAGTAGAAAATTTTCATCCTGAAGAACATAATCTCAAAGTCTTTCATGCATAAGCCTAAAATATGCATTTCACTTAACCACATGTTCATGTAAAAAGAAAAGCTGAAAGTCTGTAATTTAACTTTCTAAACAAGCAAGAGGCAGCTAAAGAACAAGCCATATAAAACAAAGAATTCCTAAAAGCACCTCAACCAAAAATGCATTTCACTTAACATGTCAAAGACACTCACTTGAACGATCCAAGTCGAGCTGTGGTGTATGTTGCTTGCCTGAGCAGCCCTGCGGACAGTCCCTGATCAAATTCAGATATTAGACATTAGACAAACCCAAAGAGAAATGGCTACTTGTTCCGTCCAGTGGAGGATTCCCAACTGCATCTTTAGCTGAATATATCATTGCAAAAGTTAAGCTGCATTATGATCATGCTCAACATGGGCTGACTCTCAATGGCAACAACCAACAATATACTCACTGGTTATCTTAACCGGTCATTCCTCGAAGCTAACCAACGGGTTTAGTATTTCTTTGACATCTCCACTTATTAATCTAGCCCATTTTTTTTCTTTCCTGGAAGAAAGAAAACCCCGTGAAGATTGCATGAATTCGATCACGGAAGCATAGATTTTTCTCATAAAGATCCATCATTTAAAAATGGCATGTTGAAGCTTCAAAAAGTAGGAGAAACATTACCTTATAGAAAGCACCAAGACCCTCCTCCTTAAGCATGTTTTTGGTCACCTGAGCAGCTGATCCCTG
The DNA here is from genome assembly GCA_014182515.1 of Eucalyptus microcorys. Lineage (NCBI taxonomy): Eukaryota > Viridiplantae > Streptophyta > Magnoliopsida > Myrtales > Myrtaceae > Eucalyptus > Eucalyptus microcorys. Next base: position 22,150,363 of record CM024571.1, read on the forward strand.
ACCCAACTGTATCCTCACCTACAATCCACGGCGCAATGAGCCATCAAAGCGTCGCACACGCACAAATGACAACCAGAACCCAATTTCGGCCGAACAAGGAAAAAGTCTTGCACGAAATCAAAAGGGACCGGAGAGGGACGGAAAATGAAGCGACCCGTCGGAGCCGAACGCAGCTTGAGCTAACTGAGGAGCGACCCAGAAACAGAGAGAGGGAGCTAGAACGAATTTTACCTTGACCATGTCGATGGGTTGGACGACGCAGGTGGCGAGCATGCCGGAGGCGCCTCCGTTGACGAAAGGCTTGACGGCGGACCACGCGCCGCCTGGTTTGGGCTTCTTCTGGTCTCCCATTTCGCTCTCCCTGATGGTGAAGAAGGCCCCGCGCGCGACACAGAGAGAGAAAGAGAGAGCTGTGCTGGCGGAGTGGCAGAGAGAGGGAGAAGAATGGCAAAACTTCAAGTACGAAGCAGAATCTCCCGCAATGCTGCCGTCACCTTATTGAACATGGAGAGAGTTATGGACACGTCGCTTGAGTTGCAGTGACACGCTAGCAAATCTATGGACTTTTATTACTATTTTTGCTTGTAAAGTGGCGCTGTTTTAACATTTATCTTTATAATATTCTATCGACAAAATAACATGCGTGAGCTTCCTTTATTGAAACTACGTACAAATCGTCGGTTCAAGATTTTTTTGAGAATTGGCTTTGATTGAAAATCTCTATTTTTGAATCTCCTCGAACTCGGGTTATCTTGATATTTTCTCTTATCGAAATTGTAGCACGGATGGTTGCGACTTTATGCTTTTAGGTGAATGACCTTGTGGCAATGTGGACACCATAGTTCTAAGGCCATTACAATCTTTTCCCTTGAAAGGATGGTTCTTAAGTAGTTTTCTTTCGGCTTCTTTATCTCTGAGAAATCTTTTCTTTCTGGTATGAAAATGGTTTAGATGGAGGGGAGGTTACCCATATGCCAAGACCAGAGATACCGCAGGCCTAAAAGGTTTTATAGTGACTTTACATATTCTCTATCAAAAAGGACTATTAGCAACGGGAATTGAACCGAGGCATCGTGCGGAGCATCTGATCATTTCCAACTGAGCCAATCTATTTTGGAACAAATGAGAAACCTTAATTTTATAACTATTTTTAGGGGGATTGGTTTCAGGATAAGGGGATCTGGAACCTAAAATATATCCTATTAGAACTAGTTCATAGTTTTTATTTTGAAACTTATCTTGTTTGCCTTGGAAACTACCCTTTTTTCCAAGTTCGATTCTAGGGTCTACTTAGATATTGGTTTTTTTTTTTTTTTTTGATTAATTTAAAAAAAAAATAATAGTTTCAGCAAAATAGTATGAAGAACGAAGGGCTCAAAGTAAAATATTAACAAAAAAATAAAGAAAAGTTCAGTTCATTTAAAAAAATAAATTATCTTCTTCCAACTTCATAAATAGGTCCTAACTGTAGATTTTCGAGTGGTGGGTTCAATAAGTAGATCCTGGAACCTACTTGCACACTACCAATCTGAACGTATTTTCTTTGGAATCGGAAATGGGACCTATTTTGCAACCAATTTAATCCAATTTTTGGGTAGAACCGGAATTGTTGCATAGTCCTAGCCATTATGGCTATGAACTTGAATGGCATGATTGTATCGAGTTCCTTTCCACTGAGAACCGAACCTATTGCATAACCCTATTTGTGGTGGCTATGAACTTGAACGGCATGATTGCATAGGAAAGAATCCTCCCTTCCACTTTTATCACATCCAGCAAAGTAAATGTCTCATAGATATTTTGACTGTGGTAAAACTTTAATTTTCAATTGATTTTAATCTTTTTCTATACTAATGATCATTGTGACATTATCAATAGACTAATTGTCCGATTCAAGTTTAATGACTTTCGCAACAAAACGATGCTATGACAAGATTTTTCTATTCGCCGCCATAAGTAATGATCACACTTCCAGATGTCTTTAGAGTTCGGTCTAGAACTCAGAAAGACAAAAAATTATTGTCTCCTGCTACACATTTTTTTCCACGAGTGATATAAATTTTGCATAAGCAACTTTATCCACGTTAATCCTCAAATTCAACAGCAGATGAAGTCTCTTGTAAAGCTTCCTCTATATTGACAGTGTACGGATTGTTTTTCGTTACCTTTGTTGCGGGATTAAGATAAATCGTGTAGATGCTCTTGCTATCTAATTCTCTATTCATGACGCTTGTTCATCTACATGGTAATTGCATATACCTTAAGAGAATCTTTAATCTCCTCTCGCACACCCCTAAACCCATTACGATCTCGCCCTACCACCAAAAATACTTGCATTGCCCCCCGGACCATCATCGGGAAAAAGTACCAAAAAAATCATAAACTTATTACATTGGTACCAATTTAATCATAAACTTTTTAATTTGGACCAATTTAATTATAAACATTTTCACATTTGTATCAATTCAATTCATCCGGCCAATTTTGGCTAGCTGGCGCTAACGTAAACACCAATAAATGGCTGGACCCTAACGTGACAATTTTTAAAATTTCTTTTATATTTTTTTGATTTTTTTGATTTTTTTATTAATAGTTTCTTTTCTTTTTCCTTCCCTTTTCTCTTTTCTTTCTCCTAAACTGTCCTTGCGGTGGCCGACGAGCCTTCAGCAAGGCTTGTTGGCCACTGGCCAAGGGCTGCGGGTAAGACGACTTCGCCTAGATCTAGGCAAGGCCTACCTCACCTTGGCCTTGCCACAAGCCCAGATGGTCTCGCTCGCTGCTGGCGAGGCCATGGCGACCTTCGCCCAAGCCCTAGAACCCTAAGCAAGGCCGGGTGAGGGTCGCGATCCCCGTTGACGATCAAGCAAGGCCATGAGGACAATCTAAGGAGAAAAAGAGAGAAAAAAGAAAAATAAAAAATAAAAAATTAATTAAAAAATTCGAAAAAATTAAGAATTATTAAAAAAATTATTACGTCAACATCCAACCACCTGCCGGCATCCATATCAATGTCCCACCACCAACTAGTGTTCACGTCAACGCCAACTAGTCAAAATATGCCAAATGGATTATGATACCGATGTAAAAAGATCTATGATTGAATTGATCTAATTGAAAAATTTAAAATTAAATCAATACCAATGCAATAAGTTTAAGACATTTTTTGTACTTTTTCCACCACCATCGTCACTGAGAACAAGCCATGAAGCGTCTCTCCAAGTAACCACCACGATCACCTCTCTCCCCTCTCCGGCCAGTCAAGTTTGCCAAGCTCGCATTGACTCCATTGGCCCCCGTGACTGATATAGCACCCAGTTCTAACAATTGTCAATTGCAAGAGCCAAATTTGAAACTCATTGAAGGAAGCGGTAACTCTTCACACCACACAAGCATTAAAGGATGCCCTCGGCCATCACATCGCGCTCGGTCAAAATCGAAGGGGTCGTCCATTTTTATCCATTTCATCATAATTATGCTGCCTTGGAATTAACAGAGATATTCGGGAGTGCAATTGACTTATTTTGTCCAGCAGATTCCTTCGCCAAGCTTACAGACATGTATCAGGATTCACAACCGCTATTAGGTGTTGTTTTCACACGAATCAAGGCCGCAAGTATGAGACAAACAGGGCTCAACAGCAAACGGTGAAGCTGATGAGTTTGGAGCAAGACCGTAGATTCGATCCCCACGCGCTCAAACCGATCTACAGTAGGCACTTAAGGTGTATCCATAATTGCGTTTCAGGGGTATCAATCTATCTATCTGTCTACACAAAAACATAGTTAAAGGTATGAGGCTTGAAATAATTTTGATTGAAGCAATGCAGAAGAGGACCTCAGGTCTTCGACGCAATTAACTAATTGACTGCCAAAATTTCACAAAGTCCTACTGCTTAGAGCATTGGCAACGAAATAGACAACCGCGAGAAAGTTTTAGTGGAACTCCACATTGTATACCAAAACCCAAAAACCTTAAGAATATAATTTAATTCTTCACAAAATTTCAAGAAGCAAGACCAGCCCCACCAGCCCAGTTCAAATACAAGGTGCAGACCCAATGAAAGAATTACAATGCATGATTTCAGTCGATACATTATGCCAGCAAGTATGAGCCGAAACAAAAAACGGACAAGGACACAGATGGGACCAAAACTGCCACAAGAATTGCCTGCCAGACAATCCTCAAACCGCATGCACCAAAGGGATGTTGATCCTTCTCATGGCACAGTAGGGGACTCAAAACTGAAGTATAGACTTAATGCTTGCACTATACACATGCTACAGAAAAAAAGTCCACTCGTAGATGTGACTCCCACACTCATCACGCAGGAATGGCAACCATTTATGGAAAAGAATGGGTAACAAATGCATATATTCGACACACTGACTGGACAGCAATCTTTGATAAGAGCAACTTGTCAACCTCTTTTTGCCGGATCTACGAGGAGAGGATTGATTGCAAAGCAAGCTGTTGTTGGGGCTGCAAAGATGACCATGTCGAGGCCAAAGCAGATGGTGGCAAAGTTTGTTGTAGTTGCCTCAACAGACTGATCATCCGGTTTAAAGTTTGTTCAGTAGCTAGATCCTTACCACACAAAACCTAACAAAAAGATGCCTCATTCTCAGTTCCTGCAAATGTGGCCACTTTTTTTTGCATATGCAATTCTCAGAGAGACATAACTACATGTTCAGCAGATATAAGGTGATGATTACAAGCAGAAATGCACATCACTAGCGAGACAACTGCAGGGGAGCGGACAATATAATTCATCTTTTTTGTTGTGGGGGGGAGAGGAGTTTGGGGGTTGTTAAGAACAGAATAAGTTCATTGCCAGCATTCCCATATGATAGAACACCCAACAAAACAGAAGCCCACCCAATGATGTTATATATATATATATTTTCCAGAAACTACTTTTAAGCATTATTTAAATACCGTCCAGGAAATCTATTTACTCTAGTTAAACATCAGTTGAGCCACTACAAAATCCTCATGGCATTATGGACAAGACAGCTGGGGATACATGACACTTGAGAACCAAATCAATTTCCTTATACACTGAAAAGTAAAAGAATAAATAAGCAAAAGAAACTTTAGATACTGACCTCTGCAAACACTGTAACAATCTTAGGAAGATACTGATTGTTAGGGCCCAATAGTTCTCTATCAGATCTGTAAACAGATTTTATTAGTATGACTGTTATGAGGACAAAAATTATCAACCACGATTGAGATGTCATTACCTTTCCACCATTGAACAAAGCATATCATGGACAACTTTGGCCTCTATTACATCGCCTTTTATGGGCAAGCAATTTAACCATGCCGGAACAACCTATAGAAATGATAGTAAAATATTAGTGAAGGGACCCGCAGACTTGGCTACTAGCAAATCTCAATGACTGTTCTACTCAACCAAGGCCAAGACCCAAATTCTCAATCTCAGGACCACAATTTCAGAGACAAACTTCACATGTCAATGATCCTATTTTTTTTTTTTTTTTGGTTTCTTTTTTGTTCTTAACTTCGCAGTACTCACTCTCTCTTGTTTCTTTTTATTCAGTCCTTCCAGCAAACCACAAATTTAACAGATAATTAAATGAACGCAACATTGAACTCCAAGTTTAAGTCTTTTTCTTTATATTGGTGCATCCCAGCAAATATCATGCATTGTCAAGATATAAAAGAAATCAATGTAGATACCTGAGAAGAATCTATGCTATCACGGTGAAATTGGCATATTTTTCCCAGAGCAGAGACAGCATTATCATATGCCATTACATTATCAGGTTGCAGAGCGTTGGGATCACGTATCACAACATTCAGCCTTGAAAGAGCCTCTGAAGATAGCCACTCATGAATATTAGTAAAATAAATGGTAGATAGACTACAGCCATAAAGAGCACCGACATATAATCACCTCCAACAAGTGGTTTGAAAACGGAACCGCCAAACTCTGCACAAACCCCCAATCCATAGACAGCAGCCTGAAAAGAAAACACTCCTGAACTCAATTGCATGAACGCAACCAAGAACATAAACAACCACAATCACTGAGTACAGACCTGTCGGACATCTGGATTTTCATCGTTGCAAGCCTCCAAAAGGAAAGGGAGATAGGTATCGTAATATCTGTTCCACCCAAGTTTTAACAACCATTAAGTCCAGAAATCATAAAATTAAGTCACTCAAAAAGCATTCTAAAACGAGCTTACTTAAGAGCTGTTTCGCGACACTGTTCAGCAACGTCATCAAAAATGCATATAGCAATTCTCCTCTCTTCAGAAGTCTTATCTTTGCCCTACAAGCAAAAACAAATTCCTATCAACCAACAGAAGATGAAACTGTATAGAAGCTGAAAAACATAGAGAAGTTGTTGAACTTACCCACATGGGCGTTAGGTAAGATGACAGCTCATCGAAGAAAGGCAAGAATGATGCTTTGAATGTTTTAACCATAGTGCCCAAAATCTCACCGACCTAAAACAAGAAAAATTCAACCACAAAGGATAAGTTAAATCCCCCTCGAAGCTATTATGCAATTTTTTTCTTGAAACGTAGTTTTTCAGAAGACAGACTTGCTCAAAAACTTCCTCCTCCGCCTCATTCTCCTCTTTAAGCAGCTCGCCTTCTTCTGCATCAAAATCTTCGGCTTTAGCACGCTCTGCTCTCTCTCTTTTTCTACTGGAGCTAGCAGTAATCACTTGTTTGATCTCATCAACAATCGATCTGACTTGATTTTCGTCCAACAGTGGGCCTGAAATCTGAAATCAACTATTGCATCTCATGAACCATTCACCAATGCCTACTTAAAACTGTTCAGAATAATTGGTGGAATAAATGCTGCCTCTGAGTGAATCTCTACACGATCTAATGTATAGCTACTAGTTAGATCCAGATTGCATTTGCAGATAAGGAAAGGGCATCAAATTTTCAACTAGAAGTTAATCTTTCTAAAGATACAAATAGTAAATACAAGAATATACTTCTTATATGGAACTTATGTATGCCAGAATAGTATTCAATCATGAATTTTACAAGATGCCACTTTAGAGGTAACTAGAAAAATAGACAATATACTGACTGAGGACAAAGTTAAATAATGACTGCTTAATCATCAAAAGCGCTGTCGCGTTTTTGGTAACATGCTCCCTCTAAATTTCCGATTATTGGCAAATAAATTAAGTAGGATCATAGAAAACGGAAGTAGTTTGTACGGGAAGGGGGGGAAAACAAAAGTTTGGCACATAAGATGTGATGGCTATATATTTCCCAAAGAACAGGCAAGTCAGCCTGGAATAAAATTAATATTGATAATGTCATAATGAAAGTAAGTCATTTATAAATTCTGGCAAGTAGCTCCTCCGTTTGCAGAAAGATATTGTGTAACCTGAGCCTGTGAATGCCAGGTCACAAGGAAGAAGCTTATTTGTTATAACTCCAAAATAGAATCACGAACCTGTAAACACTCATTTAGTGCATCCAACATACTAGCACAGATCTCTGTGTCGGGTTCCTGAAAGTGAAATGCAGTTTAGCAATCTTAGATACCAAAAATCCATCACAATTACTTGAAAAAGCAAATAACAGTCCACAAAGTTAACTTTTTATCATAAAAAATTACCTTAGGTATAGCTTCCACCAAAGCTGGAATGATGTAATCAGTTAGTTGCTTCACGTAGGTTTCATTATGACCTTGTGCTAACCCTTTCTCAACAGCTAATTTTGCAGAACGAAGTAACTCCGGCATTGCTACAAAGTGGGAGATTCACTTATGTGAGAAATTCCATCAAGAATCAATCAGACAAGAAGGATTGAAGGATCAAGAGAAGCTTATTACCAGAAACAGCTGCTTTCCTGACATCTTCGTGAAAATAAAATTTGAGAAGTGGAACTAAAGTTGGAGCAACCTGCAACAGTTATGAGGCCTCATCAAAATGGCGCATAACATATGTCAAAAGAACAACAGAAGTTTCAAATAAACCAACCTGCTCGATCCATGGAAAAAACCCTTCCTTTAACTCATCCGCATAGCAACACAACATGTTGCAAGCTGTTGCCTTCTCTTCCAAGACACTGGTTTTTATTCCTATTCTTTTATCTCCAAGTGTTATGGTCTCCATTCTGCATCATTACACAATCTAATCAGATGCCAAATAGATTAACACAATCCAGACAAACTGTTGACACTAATAATTGTTCCATTTGGTCATCATAAAGCACAAAAAACAAGTGGATTAGAAAACTGCTATCACCACCCCCACCAGCCCACCAATTCCCACATGAACATAGGCAGATTTCATGAAATCTTAATTCCATTTATATGAAAACTATCCCCATACACATAGAAATAAGACTGCCAAATCACATATTATAAGACAGGCACAAAAGCATTACCCCTCATCATCAGATTCATCAATATCATTATCAGAATCTGCGGACGTGATTGTCACATCAGGCTTGAGTTGAGCAGACTGAAGCAAAGGGGGCATGACGACTTTCATGTAAGGAAGAAAATCTTGCCCCAAGCATTTGCAAAGCCTAGCCCAAGCCTACAAAATAAGTATAACATGAGACGGTTACAAAAAAATTTAAAAAAGAGAAAAAGAAAAAGAAAAGGAACAGTCTCCAGTAACAACCATCCATTAAAGTCAATGATAAAACTTACTTGCAGCATATAGCTTGTCGTCGGATCATCTGTTTCCATCTGTGATCTTTGCAATGCCATAAGCACATCCATAACCTTAAAATAAAAGCAAGAGAAATCAAACTCATTCAAAAGGCTGAGTGGAATTCAAAAATTCCACAATAAAACAGACATGGGGCCCCCCCAATATGGTTGGAAGTAATATAAGGTCTCACTGCCTACCCTGGTACTGTGGAAACAGATATATACTATGATGGAGCACAAGAACTCTTCATTACCAAATAATTGCCAAAACTTCCTAAATTCCATAGACCAATCCATCTCCAAGTCATTCTTACCAAAAAAAAAAAATCCATCTCCAAGTCATACACTATGGCTAAAAATTTACCATTCTCACTAATTTTTACATTTGTCTACTAATGAAATGATCCAGGAAAATATAGGATGCATGCAAGCATACAATTGAGAGAAAGTTATGATAGTTGAAATTGCAAAATTCTAACTGCAAAAATTTTACTTGTCAGGCAACAAATATTGAACTGTTCGGTAAGCATTTGTAATATATACATATCCAAATAAAAAAGATAGAACATGAGAAAATGATCATCTACAACTGACAGCTTTTGTGAACAAGACAACTCACAATCTCACCCGATGTTAGACGATTTCTAAGGCTTATTAAAATTCACTTGTATGATCTCAATAATCACATAGCATGGGGAAAAGCTAGTTTCTTTAGATCCGCTTCAAATTTTGAGAGACGACAATTACCTGTATAGCGTCATCCCTGAATTTCTCTTTTCCAACAGCCATCCCAACCAAACTAATGCATTCCATTGCTTTGGCACGAAGCATTCGGTTAGACTTGTCAGTTGCATTGACCAAGATATTTTTCAAATAAGGCATGACCGCATCATAGTACTTTTGGAATTGCTCCTACAGTGCAAAGACAAGTAAGCAATCGCGTGCATAAAGATGAAGAGAATACTAAAGATTTGAATGTTCATACCTGAGAGGAATCAGCAACAGAAGCCAACGCGGTCAATGCGCCCTCTTGCACCATTTGTTTCCCATTCTAGATCACAAACATCAAATAGTCAGCAGAAATGAGTGTAAGTCATAAACTAAGGAAAGCCAAGGTGTTACTTTTTATCATGAAGTACCTGTAGAAGCACAAGCAGTTTGCTCACAATTCCATCCAAGTAGGGCATCAATATAACAGCTGTACAGTTCTCGCTGAAGTTAAGAATAGCAGATGCAGCATGAGCCTGGAAAGGACACATCACACGTGAGAAGGTGATAATCAAAACAGATGTTCAAATATAAAACAACACTATTAGCCCTTGATAAGACTTACGGAGGAACTTTTCCTACTATATAACGATTCAGACAACTTGGAGAGGCTACATAGTGTCCTCTAAACCAAGCACAACATATATGTGGCTGTTTCAATGACAAAAATTTTAATAATGTGCACACAATTGACGATGGCATCCAATTGCCAGAAACTAAAATATAAAATAAACTGAAAAGAGCAAATAAGAGAAGGCAGAATTCACATTGTTATATTAAAGGCTCTGCAAGTAGTAGCGACTCCATTTTGAAGTGCATTCATCGATAGATCCAGTGCTTTTAGTTCTACAAAAGATTCCAGGCTTAACAAATTATCACATCTACTCTATTCATATATTCAACTCCCTCTGCCATCTGAAGTGATTTTAAATCATCTGATCTGTAAACTAACTGACGTTCCAGTTTCTGCAGGTATTGTGCGCTTCGGTATTACATATAGAGCTAAGACTACCTAGAAAAGACTCTGAGAATGAAAGATCCTAGAGAAAAATTTCTTGCTTTGAACTGTCCCGCAAAGTGGCCATTTCCTCAATTTAAAGATATGTTTTCCTCAAACTGACCAACATCCCTTCTGACATTCTTCTATGCCAAATTAGTAGGACTACCACACATAAAGTGGCCTCTCATACAAAGTCCTTTCCTAAACCATATGCGCTGACCTACTGAACTTAAAATTTCTTTTTTGTAGTTTAAATGAACTTAAGTTCAAATCTCATAAACACCAATGCAAGACAGTTGTGTGCACCTACTCAAAACAATGGTACCCAATAAAAATAAAATTATCCATAACTGCAACGAACCTGTACACGAGGATTCGGAAAGTCGTCCATAGCACCAGCAAGTGCTGGCAGGACCTGTTGATGGTATTGCTCCTGCAGGTCTGGGCCTAGATCGGTGGACAACTGCCCAATCGCATTGATCGCCGCCCATCTTACACGAGGGTGTGGATCTTGAAATGAAGTTAAAACCATTGAAACAACTCTCTCCAAATTCTTTACCATTACCTAAAACAAGACCAAGGAGGTTAACGAATTAAAAATTATTAGGCCAAGCAGAAGGAATATCATGCTATTCTTACAATAGAAAAGCTAAAAACTTCAGCAGCATGCTTCATGCCAAGTTACCAACACTATCACGTCATTGTGGAAGGGGGGAAAACCATCAAACAGAATAGCTTTGAGCTACTTGAGGTGACAATCCCTCAAAGAGTAGTGAACATGAAGCCCCAAGGATTCTAAGGCATTCACCTAAGCATTTGAGGAATCACAAATGAAAGAAGGACAGTCACCAGCCAGGTGGCAAATTCTGTCGAAGGATTGAAAACCGACACCGCTAGTTCAGGTTTGAAATCCCTAATAATTCTTTCGACCACTCTAAAAAGGTACTCAAAGAAACAAGCCTTAAAGCTGTCAAGGTGGGCTGATATATAATAAACACTGAGAAATCTGCCAGACAGACAAAATAATATCAGGATATTATCTATGTTGAATTAAAAAAAATAAAAAATAAAAACTTATGCCCTTCAGTCTTCAAACAGCAGGTGCTTGCCCATGAAATGAGTGGTCCGATTGACTTTTTGATTTTGCAGATGAAAGTATCATAAAGCACAGCATCAGAAACTCACAGGACAAATGTAATTTATGGCACCCACCCACCTTTACAATATTGCTTAGATCAAGTACTCGACCTTCAATTGAGCAAGAGCGCTCTTAAACGGACCATCGATATAAGTTAAGACGTTTATACCAAGAGGTATATGCAGACAATAGTTCTGAATGGAATCACAATTTTAACACCATATCTGGATGGATAATCAAAATTTGAGGCCAAAAGAAATGTCTGAACAGAAGGCGATCCAACAATTTGTCAAGCAATACCTTTGCACAACCCTCTGCAATCTGGGCAATTGCTATCAAAGCAGCATGATGCTTCTCCCACTCAGGAGCGGCCAAGTATGCAGGCAACTGTTCAGAAGCAACGGGAATAATGGTGTTTCCACCAAGTGAGATGGACAGTCGATCCAAGCATTCCTGCCCCACACTATAATTGCTGCTCTCCCCTGCATCCTCGTCTTCACTCTCTGCGCTATGCCAAACTGGGTCATCTTCAATATCCAAAAGCATCTTCATCAGAATTGCAAAAAGTCTACTTATAAATTGCGGTAATTTCCTCATCATTCCAGGTGCCCGCTCCCTAGCCTCCGCAAGGGTAATCACAAACTCAATTGCCAAGTGTCTTGTGCCTTCTTCTAATGATTCAGCCTCCGCAATCTGCAGCATAGAACCAACCACTTCCACTAATTGCCTCCTCAAGAACCGAGGCTCTGTTCCAGCTAATTCAATTAACAGTTCAAGCGCTTCTTGTGCGGTTGGCTCGTTCCCATTATTTAGCGCCTCAGTCAAGGTGTGCATCATCACCGGCAACAAATCCTGAAATCTGCCCAAATTTCCTTTGAACATCAAGAAAAGGTGTATAACCATAACACATTCTAATGTTTTTGACAGTCTATGATTGATGTGCACATAGATTAAATTGTTTTCCCCCATATCCAACACTGAATGCAAATGCTGACTAAAAAGTTAATTGCATCATCCAAACAGATGTCGTGACTTCAAAGAGCCATTTTCAGCAATGATAGTATATGAAAGAAAAACACAAACTAATACTTCAAGTTGACCGAAGAGTGCTGCCGACAGCTGAGCAATACCATGTCTAAACAGTGGACATTACTCTCTTCAGGCAGTGACTACGACAATGAGATGAATAAAATCAAAATGATTACAGTAAAGCACACCAAATTGAATTAAACATACAATCGGACAATGTTTAAATAAAGCAAACCCTGCTCTCTTCAGGCAGTAGAAGACGAAAATACAATTTGTGTCGATAGGTCTAACTAATTAGATATTGCGATAACGAGATGAACAAAATCGAACTGATTACAGTAAAGCAGGACCAAATTGAATTCAACATATCCAATCGGACAATATATAAAGCAAAGCAAGGCAAGGCAAAGCAAAGCAAACCTGTCGCGATCGGAGGAATTAGACAGACACTGGATAAAATTGATGACGGCGTTGAGGGCGGCGATCTTGACGTCAGGGTTCTTGGAGGAACTGAGGCACTGGAGGAAGACGCCGTGGAGCTCCTTGATGTAGGGGGTCAACGAGTCGCCGATGTACTGGGCGAGCTGGGCGAAGATGAGGAAGGCGGCCTCCTGGAGCTTGGGGGCGTCGGAGGAGACGCACTGGAACATGAAGGGGAGGAGCTCGGGCCAGCCGTTGTCGGGGAGGATGCCGGAGGCGAGCTCGGAGACGGTGTCGCAGAGCTTCTTGGTGATGGTCTTGGCCTCCTCGCGCTGAATCGAGGTGAGGAGGACGGACTTGAGGGAGGCCTGGGTCTGCGGGGTGAGGCGGGGGTAGATGTAGGAGTCGTCGCGGGTGAGGAGCTTGCGGAGGAGGATGGCGGACATGGCGCGGAGCTCCAGGTGGGGGCAGTTGTGGAGGATGTGGGCCAGCTTCAGGGAGAGGGAGTTGGGATCCGTCTGCTTCGCCAGGTTGAACAGCGACTCCGCCTGGGATCGGAGCTCGTTGGAGGAGGACATGAGGTGCGTGATTAGGGTTTCGAAGTGGGACGGGTCGGGCCCCAGCGCCATCGCGAGCTGCGCCTGCTGGAGCTGCGCCGATTGGGGATCCATCGCGGACGGCGGCCGACGGGGGGGCGGGCGGCGGACGGCGGACGGCGGACGGCGGCGGCGGCGGCGGCGGCGATTAGGGTTTTCTCTTCCCTCTCTCGGCTGCGGTGGCGGGACGAGGGAGAAGAGGGAGAAGGAGGAGGGAGGCGAAGGGGAGGAGAGTGAGGGTTATAGAGAGAGAGAAACTATTGAGATTGGAGGCTCTGTTCTCTCTTTCTCTCTCTCTCTCTCTCTCTCCTAATCCTGCAAAACAACACGATCGCCAAAAGGGGTTGGAATTATAGAGAGAGGTGGGGTTTTGATTTTTAGTGGGGTTTTTTCTTTTGGGTTTTGATTTTATTTTATTGGGGTTTTGAATTTTTTTAGCAATATCTTTCGAGTTTTATTTTTAGGATTAGTACTGTAAAGAATCATAAATTGGTACTCAAAAACTCTAGATGGGTACGCTTATTTTATTCTTTGTTAATTCTTATTAAATTTTACCGTTAAATTATTAAATTAGTTGAGATGTGATGATTAATGAATGTATTAATTTGGGTGTATTGATTTGTGATTTTTATGATATTTATCTAATTTGACAGTAATTTATGATGTTTGGTGGTTATAAAATTAATTTGAGTTAAATTTGTCTCGAGTTTATTATTTTGGAAATTTTCATGGTATTAATCATTTATTTCATTTTCAGACAAAATGATAGTTTTTATTTTATTTTGTATTTTTTAGGGAAAAGAAAACAAAAAGTGGGGGGGGTAATTAGGGCAAATCGAGGGATAAATGGGTGCTTAGCTGTGAAATGCGAGTCATGATTGGTGGCGTCCTTTGGCTTCCTTTTGCGCATTAATAATTAATTTGTTTTATTTTTTTTGGGAGGGAAATGGAATTTGTCATTGCAGGTGCGGAAGGACGATGCCCTACTCCCATTCAAAAAACCCCCACGCTCGTCAGCCGCCACCTTTTCTTTCTTAATTTCAGGTCTGAAAAGATATTATTATTATTATTCTTCTTTTATAGGAGTAGTTAGCTCTCTCTTTTGTTCCTTAAATTATGGTCACACGTTGTTGTTTTTGCCCACGCCCTAAAGACGCGTTTTTTTTTTCCCCAATTTCCACCGAAAAGGAAATTAAAAGAGGCTTATTAACAAACCGGATAACTCCTAAATGTTTTTTTGGAGGTCGATATTGATTTTAGGGTTACCGAGATTTTTCTTTTTTCTTTCACGAGCCTTTTGCATCATTATCAAATTATATTTTGTTCAGAACTGGTCTCTAACTCTAGCAAAGCAAATTTTCTGATTTGAGCATATTTCTTAATTCGAGTTATTTCCTAGTTTGAATAGATTATCTTGAAAAGGAATTTCCTTTCTCAATCCAAATATAATCTACATAAGAGGTATGTTTTAGTTTTTACCCTTTAGAGAGTAGAAGAGCTTTTGATCCCAATAATCAATTGCGTGCACGTGATTGGGAGTTACATCTAAGGAAATTGTAAGTGTTTTGAAACCAATAAATCTTGTGGTAAAATTATGAATTTATTTATAAACTTAAGAAATTATTTCGTAAGTAATTGGAAAAGTTAAACATCAAAATTCTTTTAATAGTCCTAAAGTTTAAGTCGTTGTGCAATTAAGTCCGAAATTCTTTTTTGAATACTTCAGTGACCACACGCGGAACATAACATCGGAAAGCCTGGGACACCATAAGAACAGTCCACGTGCGTCGCGGCCGAAACGCAATTGTAAAAGTCGATGGCACATTCTTCAACGAGAAGGAGACTCGTATGACCAAATTCAATGTCTAATGCATAGCCGGTCAATATCTGAGCGCTTCTAGATGTACCATGTTCTTATCCCTCGGAAGAACAATTCCTGCACGACAGCAACATCATCCACAAATAATTGCCCTAAATGCCTTTCCGTTTTCACGTTATCCCATGCGATATTTTCGATTGACTTGTACATGTACACAAAATGAAATTGATTTTCGATTGGATGAAAAGATAAACCACCTACACCAAGACTGAAGATTCACAAGAAATTACCTAATGGGATCCAAGAGTTTGCAATTAATTGCTTTGTTGACTCGCCGATCCTCTCATGGCAAAGATAAGCCTTTTATGAAATGCCCATTTTGACGTACTGGGAGTCGGTCCACCATTGACGGAAAGTCCATGATTATCACACCCCGTCCTATTTTCGAACTTGATATGTAATGTAATAACCCCTGATTTTTGTAGTTCTCAATGGAGGCAATCTTGGCCCAAGACAGCTCATGATGCTAGTTGAATCGCCTTTAATCCCCAACTAATTCCGCAAAAGCGAACTAAGAAATTAGAAATTAAAGGAAAGAGTCTTCGAGATTTGGCCCATATAGGGACACGATAAGGAAAGTTGAGCCCAACATTCATCACTTTCCCTGTAAGCCCCTGTCCACCAGGGGCAATGCCGGGAATTACACGGCACATGCGCGTGCCTGTAAAGTTTAATAAGAAATAGGGATAAATAGGTCCTTTGGACGGGCACAATTTGTTATCTAATCAGAACATTTTAAACAAGGATGTTATTGGCACCGAAAAATGTCCAAGGTTGTAACTCGGTTTGGTTGACAGAAATTTGTTTAAAGATCGACACGTGACCGTTGATATAATCGTTAAGTAGTGGAGTCCATGTAACCATCAAGTAATTCAGCTATGTAACTGTAATGGAGTCATGAAATCGTTGAGTAGTGGAGATGATGTAACTGTCGAGTAGTGTAGTCACATAACCATTGATGTAATCGTTAAGTAATGAAGTCATATCATCGTCAACATAACGGTCAAGTAGTAGAGTCTTAGTTTATAACCATTGATGATCGAGACTACCAACTAATCAATAAATATCAGAGGTTCAATTTTACTTCAAGTTTGTCTTTACAAATCAATACCCTTTTCCATGACTGGCCATGATAGTCTCCCGTCTCTATGATTTTAATTTTCTTGAAATTTGCTTTATTTGTTGGAAAATAAAGAGAGGACCCCTCACATCACTTGTTAATAGGTTCATTGATCCATGTTTGGAAAGGTATTTCGTCGACACCTTTTCGACAAATAGAAATGGAAAATAAAATTGATAATTAAAGAATTTAAAGTTAGAATGGGGTTACTCTCAAAATAATGTGAATAACACAACTATTTATTAGGAAAATATTGTGAAGAGAATGAGTTTGCCATAGTAAAATCAATAATGGTGATGAATGGGAATTAAATCGGTTTATAAGTTACCCATTTGGCCAAATAGTAACAAGAAACAAAACATTAAGCCTTATGCGGTCCGATCTCACTAGCATATTTGTTGCCTAATTAATCGGTGCTAACGAATTTGCCACAATAAATGTGGAGGTAGAAATGCCAACTAGATGCTATGACGAATTTCGCAATTTATAAGTTACTAACTACCCTTAGAAACTTCAATAAATTAGTCTGCAAAATAGTCTTACCCATTCGACAACTCGACAAATTTTAAATAGCACTCGGGGCATGACGTAAGAAGTTGAGTGTTCATTACCAATCACACACCATTTCTCATTCCTAATTTTCTAATATATGGATCTATATTCTAAATATATGAATTTAAATATTTAAAGATGTCGCATGCATTATTTGCATCATTATATTAGAAATGAATTTTCTCTCATTTGTGGCAATTACAGCCAAAAAAATCCGTTGCTGAAATAGAAGGAGAGTGTATCAGGCAAAGTCTACATTACTACCAAATGGGCCATAAAAAAGCATAACGAGAAACCTCCCCACTTGGCCCAGCTTTTGATTGCCTCCCAAATGATAATCAGCCTTTGTGTGCTATTACCGAATGTTCCCAAAACATCTCCATACCTCATGAGGTTCAAGAACTCGTAAACAAAAAATCAAGCCCGGTATTGCACACTTTTCAAAACACATAAATCTTAATTGATCTGTAAACTCGTCAATCCTTTTGTGGCTACTATAGACCTTTTACAAGACACCGGTATAGACTTACTGATGATAGGTCCATCTTTTTTATGCGAAATCTATGATCATGATGCTCAATTTTATTTTCAGGCTCGATATGTGATGTAATATCCTGTAATTTTAAAGAAAATTGTATAGTATGAGAACATCTATGTTCGAAATAAGACTACATTAGAAATTTAGATCCAATTTCTCAATCCATAAGGTTTTTTTCTCTTTTTCTCAATGGAGACATTATTGGCCCAAGACAGATCACGATACTAGTTGAATTACTTTTTTTTTTTTTTTTTTTTTGTCGAACTAGTTGAATTACCTAGATCCCCAACTAATTCCACAAAAAATGAATTAAAAGAAAAGGTTCTTCGAGATTTGGCCCGTGCAGGGGGGACACAACAAGCAAGTAGAGCCCATATTCATCACTTTCCTCTAAACCTCTCTCACAGGGGCAGTATCATAAATATCTCACATTATCATTCCTTAAATCTTAATCCCCAAGTATATATGATAAGGCAGTTTAGTAAATTAGGAATATTTTCTTCCCGATGGCCAAGCGCGTTTTCAGAGTAGAGTTAATAAGAATCGAAAATAAATGGATCATTTAGATGGGCCGATTAATTATCCGATCAGAACAATAAAAATAAGGATACAGAAAATACGCCTCACAAATCCAAGAATTTAAGATTAAAACGGGATTGCTCTTAAAAAAAGTGGATAACGTAGCTATTTATTGGAAAAAATTGCGATGACGAGAGTGAGTTTTGCTACATTAAAATCGATAATCGTGATGAACAGACGATTATTATATTGGTCTATAAGTTATCCATTTAGCCAAATAGTAGCAAGAAATTGAACATTAAGCCTTCTATGGTTCGGGGATATTTCGCTAGCACATGGTTGCCTAATAGATCCATGCTGATGAATCTGCCGCAATAAATGCGTAGGTAGAAATGCCAACTAAAATGTTACCGTCATAATATAGATATCATTAACTAGAATCGGAATGTCAATTTTTTAGTTTGGAAACTAGTTTTACCAAAGTAGTTTACCCATTTGAAAACTGGACAAATTTTATGTAACAATCACAGCATGATATAGGAAGTCAAATGGTAATCACTAATTAGGCTCTTTCATTCCTAAGTTTACTAAGTGCATACACTTAATCTTCAAAGATGTTACTAGCATTTTTTCCATCATGCTATTAGCAATAAAATTTCTCTCGTTTGTGGGCATGGATATTTCTTAGAGAAAAATGATTTTTTAAAAAAATTAGAAGGAAAGTGTATTAGGGAAAAGCCGGCCTTACTACCTAAAAGGCCTGGAGACCGCGTAAAACAGCTAAAACGGGCCACAGAGAATATAATGAGAAACCCTTCCCACTTGGCCCAACTTTTAATTACCTCCCAAATGGTAATCAGTCAATGTGATTTATTACCTAATATAACCAAAGTACCTCAATATAAAGTGAAAAATATCAAGGAAAAATAGTAGATAAGTAAATACTCTTTCATTAGTATTAAACTTACAGTGGTTAGTTTTTCTATTTTTTGGTCTAGTAGTGGTTACTTGAATTCATCAAGATCTTTATTTAAAGCATTAAGGTAGACGGTAGAACTTTTTTTTTTTCTTTACAAAAAAGGATCAATGAATTACAACGGATGTAAATAGATTGCCAATGCCAACAAGAATTCCGTAATTTAGAAGTCATTAACTCACCTCGGCAAACTTTCTAGACGTCCACGTATTGAATTCTTAATGTATTGTCAGTATCTATTAGTATCTAGCTTGCTAATCCTGTCACTAGCAATTTCCCTCTTGTCTGCGCCGCCATGCCGCCGCGCAAAGCCAAAAGCAATGACTGCTCCAAGAAAGTATGAGAAAAAGAGTTCGTAGCGCCGTATTCGAAACCGTTTTTATTCGGTTCATTTCAATGATCGCTACAAATCAAATCGAAGTAAGATTAAGTTAGAAATATTCGATACTGTTCTTATTCGGTTCATTTTTATGATCGATACAAGTCAAATCGAGATAAGATTAAGATAGAAAATAAGAGGCAAGTATATCTTAAATAGGGTTCTAGATTATGAATACGCCAGAAATGCACAAGAAAATCAATGCTGGATTTTCTTTCCACAATCACAGTTTTCTTGCAATCCTTGGAGAAAACCCGCCCTGTATAAATACAGCACGTGCTCCCAGATCGTAACTCACCAAAAACTTCCCACCACTTTCTCGCCTCACTTTCCCGGAAAAGAAAAGAAAAGAAAAGCAGAAGCGAAAATTCTTTCGTTCTCATTTTTCTTCGATGGCAGCAGCGATGCTGACCGCCCTGGAGCTCGAATCCATCTCCAAATCCTTTCACGAGTCCCTCGACTCTCGCCTCTGGGGCCTGAGCCCCGTCTCTATCAGCTTGCGCTGGTTCTCCTCCGCCGTCAAGGCCATCGCCTTTGCCCACTCCGCGGCGAGGTCCTTGATCTACCAGGTGGGACTGGACGACGGCGACGGCCTCTCGTCGTGGTACTCGGGCGACAGCCTGAAGGTCCTGGATATCTGCAGCTGCATCTCCTCCGAGGTCGAGCGGCTGTGTCTTTGCCCCCCGAAACTGAGGAACGCCATCAAGCTCCTCCTCCGCCTGGACGGTAACCCTTCGGAGGAGGAGATTCACCAAGCGAGGGATTTGCTCGCAGGTTGGGCGGGCGAGGGTGGTGATGGGCGTGCGACGTCTGCGGGCGACGTCGAGGGGCTGATCAGAGACTTGGCTGCGAGCACGGGAATGTCGGAGCCACAGGGGAAGATCTCGCCGGTTGCGAGCGTTGTTGGCCGTGCGATCCATGCTGTCAGCTTCGTGACGGCATTCCTTGGCGGAGTCATAACTTCGGGCCTGCGCTCTTCGTCAAGGGAAATCGTCAACATGCCTGTCCCAGAGGACTTTCCCTGGAGCAACGCTGTCCTCGCGATCCAGGCAGCAGTGGCCGTGGATTCGGATTTCAGCTACGGAACAGGCATGGAGGCACAGATCCTAAAGGAGATCCACGACTTGGAGGGAAGAGTGAGGGAGCTTTACGACGTGGAGGTGAGGGTGTGGAGCGCGCTCGAGACCATCGAAGATGTGGCGGCGCTGGGAGGCGGCGAAGAGATCGCAGGGAGTCTGAGGGAGGCTGCGATGGAGCTGGATAAGGCAACCGAGGCGATGTCCGAGTGGTTGTGCCGGCTAACGGAGGGGGTAAACGAGCTGGTCCTGACAGTGGAGAGGATGAGGAAGGAGGTGATAGACGAGTTCACAGCGAGCGCTCGGAAACGACCGTCCACGTCAACCAAGAGCGACTGAGGGAGAAGGTAACGATGAAATGGAGGACGACAAAGTCACATTTGATTGCAGAGCAGGGAATAGAGATGATTATGGGGTTGTTGAGCAATCTAGTTTCATGGTTTCGTAACAGCTTCGGCAATGTGTAATGGTTTTTGTCGTCGTGTTTTGTAAGTTTTATAGCGATTTAGTAATTGTTTGTCGACGGTGTTGACCGTAATCAGTTTGCAACGGATTTGTAAAGTCTTTCAATTGGATGCAAGATGATGATGGAAAACGGCTCTCCATCGCTATTATTCATATATGAATGGAAAATAGATATATTTTTGATATTTGTAATAAAAAAAGGAAGAATTGAAATCTTAGATCAAAACACTATGTATGGATGGTATGAACTGCCTTTGCCGGGATCCTATCAACTTGTTCCGACTTAGGATAAGTATTTTCTCAAATAAAATTATTGACTTTAGAGATATGGTAGTACGGAGAAAAACATAATGAAAAAAAGAAGGAGGTCTATTGTATCTCGGGAGAATAGTTGCTGGAGCTTAGTATTGAGTTTCGTACTCTGAGGGACGTAAAAGAATTTGAAGGACAGTGCTTGTGCACGAACAGTTAATCTTATTTTCTCATATTTTTTAAGAGATTTCCAACAATTCTTATTTTTATATTATCCCATATATTTCCAACAATTTTAGTGGTAATTTTTCTATTGTGCATTACGACTTGAGCTCCAACATTATTTGGTGATGTCACAATGGGAAAGCGATGCGATAAGCTTGAACATCAATATGTGCAAGGTGAAGGTCAGGCGGAACAATAGCATGCGAGCGGTAGATTCTAAGGGTTTGCGGAATGAAGTTCGAGGTAGCTACTATGATTCTCCTATTGAGGACCGTAGGAATGCGCACATCTCAATTAGAGGATTCTAATTCCAACGAATAGGCTAAGTCCAACATTTCGTTCTTTTGATTTTTGGTAACCTTACGTGTTTGTATTTCTAGTTTACACATGTACATTTTTAATTCGCAGAGGTGTTTGAAAACCAGTAGGAAGCACCATACACCTTCCTCATATTTGGTCCTTGCTTATGGTCTTTAGCAGGTAGACTAAGTTGTACCATTGCTGTCGACATTTCATCCCAACCCACAATTAGTTCTTGCATCGAGCACAAAGGCTTTCTCAAGTCGCTCTCATCAACTATAGCAAAGAGTACAACAAGCTCGTTATGATCGTTGATGAACTGGGTATGTGTTCCTCCTCTTTCGCAAGCAAGCTTGAAATAAACCCTTTTTCTGTGGCTGTGAAATTTTTTGATTTGTGAGAAAATATGTTGCCTTCTTTGAGAAAATAGATAGTAAGAAAATTGTTGTATTGTGAGATTCATTGTAATTTGATTAGTTGATGATTGAGAAGTGCTTGTTTAGGGTAGTTCAAGTACTATTCTTGGGGAAATTGTGTGGACGGGATGGTATGTTGATAGATTGTTTACTAAGAAATGCTTGTTCTCGAGTCGTGCAAGTTTTTGCAGTACAAACTAATTTTTAAGCCCCTTTTTACATTATCGGTAGTCTGATACACATAACGTGGTTTACTAGAAGTAATAGTGGCATAATACATACTCAAGAGCATTATATGGAGATGTTACTTGAAAAAAAAAAGCATTTCAGATAGTGGATACGTGCTCATTCTTGGTGAAGGTGTTGTCATTTGGAAATTAGTGAGACAAAAATTGTGAGGGAAATGATAGTCCTGCCAAAATTATTATGATGATATAATTGTTGAGATAATTTCCCAAGCCACATTGGGCCAATGTGAAAGAATGGGTGGTAGGCTTTGGTGTTACCGGGTCTATATGTAAAAATAGAATGCTTTATCCTCCTGCACTCTAGTAGGGGAAGGAGAAGAAAATACTTACCTTGGTGATTTGACAGCTGCTAAAGTTCTTGAAAAAGAGAAAATTCTTCTCTAATTCACATTTAAAAAAGGAGGCTGAGTGGTTGAGAAACTTCTTAGTAAATGTTCTTTTGGGAAGAACTACACCTTCTATGTCTAAACATTGTGATTGCCAAGAGGCGCCATTGCAAAGAATGAAGTGTTCAATGGTAAATATGGACAAATCTGATTTAGACATGATGTAGTAAATCAATTGCTTAAAGATGGAACTATGTTCACCTATTATGTAAATTCAGTAGTGAATTTGATTGATCCTATAACTATACATTGAGGGGAATAGGACTTAAGTTATTTGAAGAAAATCTATAGTGATGCTAACTCAACCTATGTGATTGGGAATCCCATGAATTACGTTAATATGGGTAATGACAAGTCACTTGTTGATCTAATAATGCACTATTAAATTTTTTTGTCCCTACTAAGGTGAGAATAGCAAAAGATTGCAATGAAAAAGAGGCTTAATGAATTTCATAGCCATTATATGTGATATCAAATTGTAGAATACATTTGATGGGATCACCTATATAAGTGTGGAGTTGCTCCTATGAGAATTATCGGCAATAGTCTTTAGAGCACTTATGAATAAACCAAGTACACATGGCCTATTAACATAGAATTGTGTTGAAGAATAAAATATGTGGGACTATAATGTGGGTGGTGAAAATTATCATTCACAAAAAGAGATTCTTGATTCATTGAAGTTTCAAATTTCACAAATAATTTTAGAATTATATTTCATTCTTTCTACGTCTAGTTCATAGCCTAACAAACACTAGTTTTGAACTTTCCATGCATTATACTCCAATAACCCATCATTATTCTTTCATTTCTTTTTAAAACCTTTTGAAATATGTTGGGGATTTTTATAAATTTCAATAAGTTTTGCAATATTGATTTTTTTTATTGTCATTAATTTGTAAACGGGTTTTGTTTGCCATTATCTGTAACGTTTTATAACGGTTCAGTAACAGTTTTGTAATGGTTTTGACTTCTATCAATTTGCAATGGATTTGTAATGTTTTTCTAATAAATTCAAGGATTGAAGATGGAAAATGGTTATCTCTTTCTTTTACCTACAAATTGTAACTTCGAATATAATTAAAAGGTAATATAAATATATCAAAATAAAAATATTCTTTCTTCTCTTTACTTGTCTTTCCTTTCTTTATTTGGTTATATACAAAACGTTGTTCTTGTTCCTTCTATTATTCTATGTGGAATAAAGAAGATGGTATACCGTATCTTGGAAGTATAGCTATCAGAACTTATCGCACTGAGTTTCGTACTTCAAAGAGCAGAATTATTATTAAGATTGGTGTTTGCACGCGTTAGATAATCAATCTTACAATTTCACAAAAGTTCAAGGGCTCAATTGATTCATGGAATAATTAGATTAAAAGTCTTAAAACTTATCAGGAAAGTACATTTAAGTTTTAAAGCTTATTAAGTTGGTATAACCCAAACTACATGAAAGATAGTTAAGTAAATGGAAGTATTTTTTTCTCAGTGGCAGAGTGCATGTCTTTGAAGTTAATAGGAATTAAAACTATGTGGATCATTCGAAGTTTATTATTTAAACCTTACTATATCATAGATAGCTAATTATTTATCCAATCAGAACATTAAAAACAAGGATATGAAAGATACACCTTATAGGAAAGAATTTAAAGTTAGCATGGGGGGTTTGCTCTAGAGAAAATGTGAATAAAGTAACTAATAATTGGAAAAAACCTAAGGACGAGAGTGGGTTTTGCCACTCAATTATATCGATAATTGTGGTGAATGGAAGATTTCATTGGTTTCTAAGTTATCCAATCAACCAAAAAGCTGCAATCAAATTAAACATTAAGGCTTCGATGCTCCGAGAATATCCTGCTTGCATATGGTTGCCTAATAAATCCGTGCAAATGAATCCGCCGCACTGAATGCGCAAATCGAAATGCCAATTAAGATTCTATAGAGAATTTTGTAATTTAGATGTCATCAAATAGTCTTAGAAAACCACCGCTCGCGGTGGCGCAGCTGACTTCGGGCACTCTCCCCCTCACGAAGGGGAGGAGTTCAAATCCCAGAGGCGTCGCATTTGCGCGACTCACCCGCGGCTGGATCTGTGGTGGTGGCTCAGTCTGCCCCGGGTTTACGCCGCCAGTTGCCGGCTGTACAGTGGTTCTCGGGTCACCAAAAAAAAAAAAATCTTAGAAAATTTTATATATTAATTTGATATTTTACTCTTTTATATTTGACAACTTGACAAATTTTAAGTAGCAACCGAGTCATGATGTGCGAACCCAAGTGGTAATTACTTATTAGACACTATCTTTCATTTATAAACTACATTCACCTATAATCTAATTATATAAAATTAATTGTTAATAATGTTAATAGCATTTTTTTCATCATCTATTGGCAATAAATTATCTCTCATTTGTTGCAATGCGTGGATATTTCTTATTATGGCACAAATTAAAGGAAAGTGTATTGGAGAAAGGGCGCGCATGACAAAATTTCTGTTTCTCGATTTCTCTATTTCTCTGTTCCCCGGAACAGGTTTGGAATAGAAATCCGTTTGGTAACGCAGTTTGATTTCTCTATTTAAAACAGATTTCTATTCCGAAATAGAGAAATTGAAGAAATCGAAGCTGAAATTTTTAACTTCTCGCTTTAAAATAGAAATCGAAACTGAAATCAAACCATATAAAAGAACCTTGCGCTTTCTTGCTAACTTAATTCACTTATAACCACAACTTCACAAATTATTGCTAATTTTCTTTTTCTTATTTCGCTCGTGTTTTTTTTTTTTGCATTTTTTTTCAAATTTTTTTTTTTTTATAACTTCCTCTTTAGGATGAAAGGCAATTGAATGGGTTCCCAATTTTCAAAAATGACCAAAGTTCTTAAATGCTTACTTAAAAACAATGGGGCTTTTTCCTCCTAGAAAAGGCACGCGCATGGCCGATTGAAGAAAAAGTTCTTACGTAATAGATGAATAAAAAACGTGCATAGAAATTTAACCTTATTTTTTACGGATTCAAAATTCTTGCAAAATCAAAATAATTAGATTGTTACACAATCTTGAATTTTAATTTGAAGGCAAGAGATTCAAGAGAATCTCTCTCTTTGCTATGCAAAGGCCATTAAAGGTTCATTGAGCAACAATAAAGAAATTAGGGATGAGCAATTGGACTGATTCAATTCGAGAATCAAAATAAACCGACCTTCCCCCGATTGGTTCCTAACCATAAACATTACTTTAAGGTAGAATTCTCATATATTCCTTTACACCATTAATTTTATTTTGTTGATAATCTTGTATAATACTAGTTTTTGATAAAATGACAAGGTTGTATAGACGCCATTGATGGCACCCATATTCATGCTTCCCCAGTACTTGTCTGAACCTACGTAAGATGAGCTTGCAAACGATACATTGACCGAGAAGGGAAACCAAATAAATACGTTTAGGAAAACAATTGCTAATAAAATGGCAAGGGATAATAATATGCCGGAAATTCCATGAAATTTTATTTTCAACTTTTGTAATGTATTAATATTATTTCGACTATTATTTTGTATTTGAGGATTTCCTATGTTGTTATCTAATCAATTTCTATTCCTAGAAATAGAAATTTTGTTCTGTTATCAAACGGATTTTTGTTTCAGAAATAGAAATTTTGAGTAATTATCAAATGGGTTTCTTTGCTCGAAACTTGTCCGGGGAATAGAAATTAAGAAATTGATTTCTGGCCGAAATCAATTTCTGTTTCAGAAATTTTGTCATGCGCAGCCAAAGCTTCCGTTACTACTGAAAGGGTTGTGAGATCGTGTACCACAAGGACAAAAGGGCCAAAGAAGTATAACTAGAATCCTTCCCGCTAAGCTCCGCTTTCAATTACCTTCCAAGGGTTGACTAGCCATTGGGATTTTTATCACCCAATTTTACCAACCATAATATCCCAATATAAAGTAAGAATATCAATATCAAGTTTAAGACCGCATTTGAATCGGCCATTGGAAAAAGCCTTTAAGGAAACGTAAAGGATTTGGGATTAAATGGTTCTTTTTGCCAATTACGGTAACCCGTGGACATTTATCACTAGAACAAGAATATCTTATTAGAATAAAAGGATAGTGTATTGGGGATAATTTTTTTTTTTTTGGTCGAAAACGGAGAATATTATATATGCTAACCAAGAGAACAACCCTTGTCCAGTGAATTAGAACAAAGAAGGTCCAAAAGAGGTTGGGGAGGGGAAACAGCCTAGTTCGGGGGAAGGCTTTGGCGCCCATGGGCTTTAGCGGCCCAGTCATCAATGTAATTGGCCTCTCTTCTACGATGCATAATTCAGAGCAGCGCCACACACTCTGAGAACAGTGCTTGGATCTCCCACGGCGTTGAGCAAGGTTGATGCACGGTATCTACGAGTACCAGGCAGTCAGATTGCAAAAGAAGTTTTTTGTTTTCCTTCCCTTTCTGCAACAGGTCTTGGAGGGTAAGTGTGAGTGCTTGTATCTCTATCTGCAAAGCTGAAGAGGCTGTGATACTACCGGTGAAGCCATCAACAAGTTGGCCGGAGTGGTCACGACATACAGATGCCACGGAACCCTCATTAGTTGCAGTGGGATAGGCTTTGTCAATGTTGATCTTCAGAGTTCCGGGCTCTGGTGGGCGCCACACCCGATCTGGATTTGAGGTACACAGCCTTAAGCCCGACAGGACTCCGTTACAGCAACGAGCAACATGAGCGTTCGCAAAAGCCACCGTAACCACCTGTGTTGGATCAGGGAGAATCTGGCGGAAGACAAAGTTATTTCTGGTTTTCCAGATCTGCCACAAGATATACGCAAGAGTCTCCAGATCAGGTAATAAATCTCATCTATCAATCAGATCTATTAGCCAAGCATCTATTCTCTGTGTGTTATATGATGTTGCTGTGATTTGAACTTGTGGGTGTGACCAGATGCCTCGTGTCCATGGACATAAGAGGAATATATGCTCTATTGTTTCTGGGCTATAATCTTGACATAGTTGACACATCGGATCCGGAATGATGCGTCTGTGGTATAGATTATCCTTTGTAGATAAAACATTATGGCATAAGGACCACATAAATATATGTAGCTTCGGGGGAATCTTCATAGTCCATATCTACGCCAAAGCTTTTTGGAGTTTGATAGGATGAGGAGGTGCGGCTGAGAGCATCAGTGTTTTCTGCAGATCTGAGAGAGTTGTATACATTTTTCATTGTATACACTCAATTTTGAGTCCCTTTCCAGATGAGTTGATCGGTTGTGCAATGGGTGCGAAGCTGAATAGTAAAGATTTTGTCGACAGTTTGATCATCAAAACTACCGTGCAGTAGAGATTCATTCCAACTATTCTGTCCCGGGAGGATAAAGTCCACCACCTTCACTAGTTCTTCTCTAGGCACAGGCCTGCTTATTATACCTCTGGATAGCAATTTATCTTCTTGGATTTTGATCCGTTGTCAATCACCAATTGACCATTGTATTTGATTCAATATAGTCTCTGCCTGTCAGTATACTCTGCCAGCCCCAATATGGTCTAACTCCTTTTTCGGCATTCCAGAACTCCTTAGATTGAAAGACCTTTAAAAAGTTTACTCCATAGGGATGATGGGTTTTGAAATAGACGCCACGCCTGTTTTCCCAGTAAAGCTTTGTTAAAAGTGATGAGGTCTCGAAAGCCAAGTCCCCTGGTGTCCTTCTTCTTCTTAAGTATATCCCATCTTTTCCAATAAATGCCTGACTTGCTGTAATGCTTTTGCCACCAGAATCTTGCAGTTTTTTGCTCAATAGATTTACAAAGAGACACGGGAATCTTAAAGATAGACATTGCATACTGGGGGATTGCCTGAACTACTGTCTTAATTAAAGTTTCCTTACCGCCCTTGGAAATGAATTGCTCTTTCCAGCCTTCCAGTTTTGAACTCACTCGACCCAAGATTCAGGCAAACACCTCCTTTTTTGATCTCCCCCAATTAGATGGTATACCTAGGTATTTACCAAACTTGGTAAGCATAGGTACTCGAAGTTCTCGAGCCAGGTTTTCCTATATACTAACGGGGCAAAGCCTTACTAAAGAGAATGCTAGATTTGTTTCGGTTCACATCTTGACCTGTTGCTAACAAATATTGGTTTAGGACGTTTGCTAAGTTCTGGCATTCCTGTAGTTTGCCATTTAGGAAAAATATAGCATTGTCTGCGAAAAATAGATGAGATAGGGTAGGACACCACCTGTTTAATTGAATACCTTTGATATTTCCCATGTCCACAGCTTGATGGATAAGTATAGATAAAACATTCGCCACAAGTATGAAGAGGTACGGAGAGAGAGGGTCTCCTTGTCTAAGCCCCCTGGTTGGATGAAAATAGGTTAAGGGTTCTCCATTGAATTTAACATTGAGCGAAACGGTTGTAATGCATTGCATCACCCATTGAACCCATTTGGCATGGAAACCCATTTGGAGTAAATAATCTTGAAAGAAATCCCATTCAACCCTATCGTAGGCCTTCTGCATATTCAGCTTTAGAATTGCTTGAAAAGTCTTCTTTTTGTTCTTGATCTTGAGCTGATGGAGTACCTCTTGGACGACTAATATATTATCTAGGATCTGTCGGCCACTAACGAAAGCACATTGCTCCATGGATATCAGCTTAGGTAGCCAAGGTTTAAGGCGGTTGGCTAGTACCTTGGAGATAATTTTTTATGCAAAATTACATAGACTGATCGAGCGGTATTGGTTCAGACGTTCCGGGTTTGGTACTTTGGGGAGCAAAGATATAGTTGTCTTATTAATCTCGGGTCGCATAACTCCAAAGTTAAAAAATTCTTGCACCGAGGGGAATATATCTTCCTGTAGAATATCCCAATGATGTTGGTAGAAAAGCCTATTCAATCCATTAGGCTCTGACGCTTTAGTGGCTCACAACTGGAAGGTTGCTTGTTTTACTTCCTCTCGAGTAATGGCACCTGTGAGAATAGTATTCATTTCCTCCGTTATCACGTGTGGACATTGCATCAGGATTGGCCCATAGTCACGATGTCCCACAGAGTTGTACAAGTTTTTGAAGAAATCCAGACGTTATCAACTTTACGAGAAAGCAACTGAAAGCAAATCATCAAATAAAGAGAGAGAAAGCCCATCCCCCTCTTTCCCTTTTTTGCCCCCATGTCGCCATGCGGGAGGGGCATGGGGACGTCGAAAAGGGGATCCTATCAACTTGTTCCGACTTAGGATAATAAGCTCATGAGCTTGGTCTTACTTCACCATTCAGAAATGAAAGAGGACTTCCATCTCCAAGTTGAACTCAAATGTAGCTCGCCTCTTTTTGGGTGTAAAGCAATGTCAAACCAAAATACCCAACAAGCATTAGCTCTCCCTGAAAAGGAGGTGATCCAGCCGCACCTTTCAGTACGGCTACCTTGTTATGACTTCACTCCAGTCACTAGCCCTGCCTTCGGCATCCCCCTCCTTGCGATTAAGGTAATGACTTCTGGCATGGCTAGCTCCCATAGTGTGATGGGCGGTGTGTACAAGGCCCGGGAACGGATTCACCGCATTATGGCTGACCGGCGATTATTAGTGATTCCGGCTTCATGTAGGCAAGTTGCAGCCTGCAATCCAAATTGAGGACGGGTTTTTGGAGTTAGCTCACCCTCGCGGGATCGCAACCCTTTGTCCCGGCCATTGTAGCACGTGTGTCGCCCAGGGCATAAGGGGCATGATGACTTGACGTCATCCTCACTTTCCTCCGGCTTATCACCGGCAGTCTATTCAGGGTTCCAAACTCAAGGGTGGCAACTAAACATGAGGGTTGCGCTTGTTGCGGGACTTAACCCAACACCTTACGGCACGAGCTGACGACAACCATGCACCACCTGTGTCCGCGTTCCACCCGTGTCCGCGTTCCCGAAGGCACACCTCTCTTTCAAGAGGATTCGTAGCATGTCAAGCCTTGGTAAGGTTCTTCGCTTTGCATCGAATTAAATTGTCATTTCCTTCAATCACTTTTGATCTCGAACCCAATTTTGATCTTCATCCTACAACATACTTATCTGATTGTGCTACCTTCTTTGGATAGTAGTGGCATGGAAAAACTTGGTGTTCTTGTCCCCCCATCTTAGCCAGTTGACCCTTGATCGCATCGCCCAATATTGCTCTTCCTATTGCTAGAAGTGCTGGATTTCCGCTTTTAGTCAAGTGACCTCCACTTTATCATAATGGTCATTAGGTTGATTTGTGAGGTTTTGGATTTTCTGTTTCAAAGTACTAATTTGATGATGTCCCATAGAAAATTTCCGTCGACTCCAATTAGCAAGAGCCACCGAAACAGCCTGAAGCTTGTTGGAAAGAGTTAGGGCTGTCATTTGTGAGGAAACCCAAGAGTCAGCGATGACCATTCGGCATTCTTGATCTTGAGGCCAAAATGCCTCAAAAGTAAAGCTCTTTTTCCTTCTAATAGGGGTGACTTTAGTGGTTAATAATAGTGGGCTGTGATCAGAACCCAAGGTAGGTAGGGCAAAAACTTCAGCTTCTAGGAAAGTTAGTCACCAATCCATTGTACATAGTACTCGATCAAGTCTTTCTTTAACTAACTCCTCTCCATCTCTATTGTTGACCCATGTGAAAGCACATCCCTTGCTTTCCACATCCATGAGAGAGCAGTCATTTAAAAATTCACGAAAAGAGTGCATACGATAATGGTCAGCTAGCCGCTTACTAGTTTTAATTTCATTAAAATCTCCAGCACACACCCACGGTAAGGTGTTATAGTGGCTGATCTGGCGCAGTTCTTCCCATAGTCTTTGTCTTTGTGAATACATCGCTAGCGCATGAAGACAAGTGAGGTGCATAGGTATTCCATTCTCTACATCCATGCAGATCATATCCATATAGTCCGAAGTCTGATGGTCTATAGTCAGAGAAACTCGCTCATTCCAGAACACCGCCAAGCCACCTGCTAGGCCAATAGGATCTTCAACAAGACAGCTTGGGAATTTCAACCTCTTTTGGAGTCCTTTAAGCAATACGTTCTGATTTTTAGTTTCCATTAAAAACACTACATGGGGCATTTCTTGGGCCACTAGGGCCCGTAGTGCTCGAATTATTAGGGGATTGCCCAAACCCTGACAGTTTCAGCTAATAATCTTCATTTGTCACTTGGTGTCTTATTAGGGCTAGCAACCATAGCCTATCTGCTAGGTTCTTCCACCTTAATGATCGGTGTATCCATCAGGTGCATTTCATCAATCCCCTCTGGTACATGAGGTTTCAGTTCGTAAGGATTATACTGCTTGACTTTCTTGGTAGGGCTTGCTTTGGGATTTAGGCGTGTACTTTTCAGTTTCTTAGGTTTGGATGATCCTGCAGTGGAGTCTCTATAATCTTCAAGTTGTGTAGATGAAGGGATCTTTGCTGTGGTAGCTTCGGCTCCTTTTGAAATTCCAGCTTGGTAGCGCCATTGAAGAGGTTCTGCGAGGGTAACAAGTGATCGGCCAGCTGGTATCTCGACAGGTACCTTATTCTTATTCTTCCTTGGCTGCTCCATAGGTATTAATTGATTAGATGGCTGAGGGGTTTCCGGAATGATATCTGCTGCCTCGTCACTGTTGTTGTGTGTCTCGTAAAAAGTTAGCCAAAAAAGGCTATGTTCCTGAACTTCAGCACGAAGCCATTGGCCATAATACATTTTATCTTTCCCTTCCAGTTTTTCTTCATCAAAAGGGAAATCTTTGTAAGACATAGCATAATGACCAAGTATACCACATGAATAGCAATAATGTGATAATCGTTTATAACGAAAATCCAGCCATATGTTCTTCCCTTCTAATCGGATCAGCTGGCTAGTTTTTAGCGGGTCTTGTAGTTTGATTCCACTCTGGCTTGCCCAGCTCTAAAGGTTGTTCCATCTTTGTTTTCTAGTTTGACATCTAGCATCTTTCCCACATGTCTTATCGCTTTGCTTATCATACTTTCAGTATACCGTTCCAGAGGAAGCCCAAATATTTGAACCCAGAATGTGCAAGTTGTGAAGTCATAACAGTGGAGGGGAGTGTTCGGTATCCAGGGCTTCAAAATGACTAGGTGATTCGAGAAAAGCCAAGGTCCATTGTCTAAAACTCTCTGTTTTTCAGTTTCAGTACTAAACTTTACAACATACAGCCTTGCTTCAGGATGGGAAATGTCTACTTTATCAGTGCGCCAAGTGCCCTTCATGGTGTTTTGAAATGCTTGGAAATTAATGGATGGGTTGGATAGGATCTTACCCACCAAAATCAGTTTGCATTTCTCTTCTTCTCTACTGGTGCTGCCTCATCCCAAACCTCAATTTCCTGTTCTGACCATAGGTGACCCAACCTATTGTAGAGAGTAGCAAGGCGAGTATCTTCTTCTTGGTTGGTGTGCTCCATTAACGATCAGACAGTAGTGGTCGTCAGCAGAAGGGACAATCTGGCGGGAGATGAAATGCATTAAAGCTACAGAAATTCAAGTGACAATCTGGCTAGGTACTCCACATGCATTCCAACGAAGATTGTAGAATTCGAGGGAGATGGGCAAAGGGGACGGCCGAACAGAGCAATTGAGGCATGCAATAAGTAGATGAAGGGAAAAGAAGAGGTGCTAGAGACCGGGAAAACCTATTGGAAGGGGAAGGAGGTGGGTATGGGACTTGGTGGGTAATTGCTAGGTGAAAGAAAGGATATTACGAGGGAGGCTTGAGAGCCATACTCTGGGCGGGAAGGAAAACATGGTGGTAATCAATGATGAAGTTAGGGTTTGAAAAAATTAGCTACCATGGTGGTAGAGTGAGCTCTGCATTTTGAGAGAAAACTAAGATAACTAAGAGAGAGAGAGAGAGAGAGAGAGAGAGAGAGAGAGAGAGAGAGAGAGAGAGAGAGAGAGAGAGAGAGAGAGAGAGGCCTGTATTGGGGATAGTTAAGTCACTACGAAAAGGCTTGTGAAACTGCGGATGACAATTATGAAAGGGCCAGGGTATATGGAGAAATCTTCCTACTTGACCCATCTTTTAATTACCTCCCAAATGGAAATTAGCCAATGTGATTTATTATTTAATATGACCGAAACATCTCACAAAAAATAAAAATTTCCATGAAAATAGTAGAAAAGCAAATACTCATGTTTGTCGCTATAAATACTAAATACATCAATTTGTTAATCTTTAAACATGTTGCTAGTATCTAATTACCTAGTTCCATCCTCAATAAATTCACCTTTCATTTGCGCCACTGGCCGCCATGCAAAAGTGAAAGGAGATAACTGTTCCAAAAATATAATGAAAGCTGGTAGTGCCATATTCAACAACTACATTCGATCACATTCATCTACATATAACTCATTTGGATCATTTGAATTATCAAAACTTTTTGTTATATGTGGCAACGCTATTGCTGTTTTATTTTTACTGCTGCAAATCAGACAATAGGAAAGGTTAGTTAGGAAATAAAAGGTAGTATGTCTTTAATTGCGTCCAATGATATGAGGAGGTCAAAATATGAAGATAGACACTTTTTTTACCCACGTCTTTTAATAGCTTTCCAATAAATCTCTTATCAATTAAAGATTCTCTTGTTTTTTTTTTTTTTTTTTTCACATTCCAAGATATCCCTTATTAATAAATGATTTCATGAACTAACTCTCCAAATGATAATTACCCGCTTTTTTCGTAGCCTAAACTGACTATGAACGTTACCGACCAAAAAAAAAAAAAACTTGCTAGGGACGTTAATATAAATAATAAGCACGTTGACATATTAGCTTTTTAAGCATATTGCTAGTGTTTATATTCCTAATTTTGTCTGCCACGCAGCCACGCAAAATGAAAGTAAATATATGTTCTGAAAGTATAAGGAAAGTGTTTGTAGTGCCACATTCGACTACATTCATCCATATGTAACTTATTTGGATCATTCCAATCACCGATGCTTTTTTATTATCTGTGGCAGCATTGCACTGCTTTGGTATTGCAAACTGAATTTAAAGAAAGTTTAAATAGGAAATAAAATGCAAGTATGTCTATGAGGATGCTAGAGCATCCAGAAAAAACACCTTATTGAGTTGTGTCTTTTAATTACTTTCCAAGAATTCTCTTATGAACACTCAGACCACCATCCTTTGCTGATTCTCCTTGAAGGCCATATTATATTTTTCTTGTATTCCTAGCATCTAGAAAAACATCTTATTGGGGCTTGTCCTTTAATTACTTTCCAAGAATTTTCTTTTGAATTTGTTTTTCAATATTTACATTTGGGAAAATTTCAAATAAGGACCCAAAGTGCCATCCTTTTCTCAAAAGAGGACCTGAAGTGAAGTTTGTCTCAAATAAGGACCCAAAGTGCTTTCATTTTCTCAAAAGAGGATCTGGAGTGAAGTCTGTCTAAAATAAAAATCCAAAGTGATGATTTAGTCTCAAAGAAGGACCTTATTTGTCGGCCGGTGAATAGATACATCTCCGATGCATATTCCGTAGCTTTGGTCGATTATTTTTGTCCAATTTTTTTAAAAAAATTTCAGTTGTCTTGTTCTTTATTATTATTATTATTTTTGGGTCAATGGTGGCACTGTTCATCATCTTCTTCATCCTCTGTTCGTCTTCTTCTCAAGAACATCGGACTTAGGAAGGGCTGGCGAGCGTTGGCCTTTCCCCAAGTTCAATGTTCTTGATCTGGGCAATAAGAAGTGAACAGGGGACGAAGAAGACGATGAACAGGGCAACCAAAAATGAAAAAAAAAATAGACGAAAATACCCTAATCAGGCCACCGGAATATACATCGAAGATACATCTATTCACCAGCCGACGAGTGAGATCCTTCTTTGAGACTAAATGATTACTTTGGGTTCTTCTTTGAGACAACTTCACTTCAAGTCCCCTTTTGAGAAAATGATGGCACTTTGGGTCCTTATTTGAGACAAACTTCACTTCATTCCTATTTTGAGAAAATGATGGCACTTTGGGTCCTTATTTAAAATTTTCCCTTTACATTTTCTTTCATTCCCCGCATCCACAAAATCATCTTATTGGGGTGTGTCTTTCAATTACTTTCCAGAATTCTCTAATGAACTTTTCTTTCCATATTACATTTTTCTTGCATTCCTAGCATCTAGAAAAACACTTTATTGGGGCTCGTCTTTTAATAACTTTCCAAGAATTTTCTTATGAATTTTTCTTTCAATATTTACATTTTTCTTGCATTCCTAGCATCCACCTTATTGGGGCGTGCCTTTGAATTACTTTTCTGGAATTCTCTAATGAATTTTTTTTTCCATTTTACATCTTTCTTGTATCTCTAACATCCTGAAAAACACCTTATTGGGGCATGTCTTTTAGTTACTTTCCAAGAATTCTCTTATGAATTTTTTTTTCTTTCCACATTACAATTTTCTTGCATTCTAGCATCCAGAAAACACCTTATTGGGGCATGTCTTTTAATTACATTCCAAGAATTCTCTTATGAATTTTTCTCTCCATAGTACATTCTTCTTGCCTTCCTAAGAGAATTCACGCCCTATATAAATGCCGCATAAGCTCACAGCCCGTACCCATCAAAACTTTTCACCACTTTCTCGTCTCAGTTTCTCGAGAAAAAAACAGAAAATATATTCTGTCCTCTACATATTCTTCCAGAAAATGTATACGCGCCTCTCCTCTCCTGGCGACAAAAAGGGAGCGAGGCTCACTGCCGAGGAGCTAGAGTCTATCTCCAGTTCCTTCGACGAGTCCGTCCGCTCTCCCCTCTGGGGCCTGAGCCCTGCCTCTGCCAGCCTACCCTGGCTCTTCTCCGCTGTCGACGTGCTCGCCACTGCTCACTCAGCGGTGAGATCCTTGATCTATGAGCTGAAATCGGACGGTGATGACAGCCTCTTTTCGTGGTATCTGGACAATAGCCTGAAGGTCCTGGATGTCTGCAACTGCATGTCCTCCGAGATCGAGCGACTGTGTCTCCACCACCTGGACCGGAGGATGGCGATGAAGCTCATCTGCTCAGAGGGCAACCCATCGGAGGAGGAGATTCACCAAGCAAGGGATTTGCTCACAGCTTCGGAGGGCGAGAGCGTTGGTGACATCGAGAGGCTAATTAGTGACTTGGCCTCGAGCATTGGAATGGCGGCTCTGAGGGGGAAGGTCTTGCCGGTCGATAGAGTTGTTCGCCGTGCGGTCCAAGCTGTCAATTTCTTGACGGCATTTATCGCCGGAGTCATATCTTCGGCCTTGCGCTCTTCCTTGGGGATGGTCGTCTGTGTCCCAGAGGAGTTCCCCTGGGGTGACGCTGTTCGCGCAATCGAGTCGAAAATGATCGTGGAGTCGAGACGTGGCGAGGAAACGGACAGGAAGATGCGGGTTTTGACGGAGCTTGATGACGTGGAGGCACGCAGGAGGCATGTGCTGGAGGCAATTGACGAGGTGGTGGCATCAGGAGGCGGTGGAGAGGTCGTGGAGAGGCTGAGGGAGGTGGCGGCTGGGCTGGAGAAGGCCACTAACGAGATGTTGAAGGGGTTGTACCAGCTGCGGGATGGGCTGACGGAGTTGTTCCTGAGAGTGACGAAAATCAGGAAGGAAATGGTAGATGAGTTCAGAGCGAGCCTGTGGGAAGGACCATTTCCGAAGAAGCCATCGAAGATTGGCAAAAGCGACTAAGGTGACTATGAAATTGAATGCAACAAAGTGAAGATGATGCTTGCGATCGGCGCGGCAAGCACAAGGACGCAGCAGTAATAGTTATGTACTGAAAAAATGGAATAAATTAATAGAGTGATCTAAAAATTAACTGGGAATAGAGATGACGATGGTGTTCTTGAACTATCCAGTTTAATGTTGTATCTGTCGTATATTTCAATGAGCTTTGCAGTATTAAAAGTTTTAGTAATGGTCTTTTTACTATCATCAATTTGTAATAGTTTTTATCTATCATTAATCTATAACGGTTTTGTAAGTTTTATAATGATTTTGTAACGGTCTTGACTGTTATCTATTTGCAACGGATTTGTAATAGATCTGGTGAGGCTCGCTCTCGCAAGGCCTCACCTTTGGCCATGGCCAATCACTAGCTCACCTAGCGAGCCTCGCCAATGGCCAACTCCCGAGTTGTAGTAACCGGCAAGAGGAAGAAGATGAAGGGAAGAAAAAAAAAAAGAAAGAGAAAAAAAATCAAAGGAAAAAAGAAAAAAATAAATGAAATGTTAAAATATTAAAATATTATTAAAAAGTATCCACGTTAGTGCTAGTTACGCCATGCAAGACCGCTAGTGTTCATGTCAATACTGATCAACCAAAATTAGTTGGTTATACTGAATTGGTATAAGCACAAAAGATTTATAATTTAATTAATTAAAAAAAGGTTTGCGATTGAATTGATATAATTACAATATATTTATGATTGTTTTCATAATTTTTCTAGCTAAAAAATGGGGATTGACAATTTGAATAGGACACGAGAAATTTTTTTAAAATTTAATGGAAGAGCTTAAAAGTTTATGTTTATGTATTTTTTCCCATATTTTCATCAGCCCTTCTCTCAAA
The DNA here is from genome assembly GCA_014182515.1 of Eucalyptus microcorys. Classification (NCBI taxonomy): domain Eukaryota; kingdom Viridiplantae; phylum Streptophyta; class Magnoliopsida; order Myrtales; family Myrtaceae; genus Eucalyptus; species Eucalyptus microcorys. The sequence goes on from CM024571.1 coordinate 22,188,856, forward strand.
CATAGCATAGAGTCATCCACCCTTCCAAGAAATGAGAAAATACACGCAGATACATAACATCTAGTCGCATCTCATAAAAGTACGAGGATGAACAATTTCACAAAAGTTCGAGGGCTCAATTGAGTCAAAGTAAAATCTAGGCCAGACATTGACCATTGACCAAGGTTCATCCATTGCTAACTTCTTTCTCCTTATTCTTCTTCTCTCTTTTACTATCAATTCTTTTCTCCTTTTTCATTAGGGTGGCGCTATTTCGACTCTTATATGACTAAATCCACCCCCATTTATACTTAAAAGACAAAATTATCCTCAATCTTTCAATTACAGTTTTAGATAATGGCCCACTTCTTCTTTTTTTCAAATTTTGTCCTTTTTCTATTGAGGACAGTTATCATATTTAATAATTTCACATGTTTTGTTTCTTTAGCTTTAATATTCCTATAATGTTTTACATGCTCCATGTAAAATTATCTTGCTAATAGTAAGGAAAAAAACATTTTTTTTATATAGTATAAAACTGAAAAATCTCTTTTTCATTATTGATTTTATAACAATTTATCTATTTTTCGTTTCTCTTATATCAAAAGCTCACTTTTTTTTGGTGAACTTTTTATTAATTTCATTAGTCCAAATATATATCAACTCTCTTTATTTACTATATCAAGGAACTTATATTTTATTCTTACTATATTGGCGAGATACTTTTATACAGAGCATATAAAAGTTAGAGAAATATCTAACAATACACTAAAAACATTATGTACAATGAGGTATCTTAATATTTTTTCGTACACAGTTTGTCAACAATATTAATTTTTGTCAATCCAAAATAATGAGTTTCATTGGCATTTAAAAAAAAAAATTTCTTACTTTATGTAATATTTTTTTAATTAAATTTCATTTACTCAACAATTTATCCACAATTTTAATCAACAATCTAGAAAAGAAGTAGATTTCTTGGAAATCTCTCTTTTTGACTAAACAAATTTTTATGGAAGTAATATCTAACAATTAAAAAAAAGATGTGCCTTTAATTTACATGGAAAATCTACAATAAACGAAAATTAAACATATAAAATTCTTAATTACAGTGGGTAGATCTTACATAGATATAAAAAGCTCAAAAAAGGAAAGTAAATGAATTTGGGACCACCAATTTAAATTGCTATTAAAATGATAGAGGGTAATTTTGTAATTTTGTGAAAATTTGGGTGGATTTATTCATTTAGTGGGGGGGGGGGGGAATAGCGTTGCCTCTTCATTAATTCAAAGGATTATTAGACTAAAACTCTTAAAGCTTATCATGATAGAGCGATTAAGTCCTAAAATTTTCAAAATACAATCAATTCCTAAAACATATTATATTGGTGCAATCAAGTCCTAAATCTTAAACCCCAACTAAATGAAAATATAGTTAAGTAAATGCAAGTTTTTTTTTCCTCAATGTCAAAGTGCATGTCTATAGAGCAGATTTAATCGGAATTTAAATTAAATGGATCATTTAGAGGGACTAATTATTTATTGAGTTAGCCATTAAAAACAAGAATATAGAAGATACACTGGACAATCCTAGAATTTAAAGTTAGGATGGGGTTACTCTTGGAAAAACGTGAATAACTTAACTAGTAACTGGAAAAAAAATGTAACGGAGTGGATTTTGGCACTGTTAAATCTATAATTGTGGTGAGTGGAAGATTAAATTGGTTTATAAGTTATCCCTTCAACCAAATAGCTGCAAGAAATTAAACGTCAAGGCTTCCATCGTCTGAGAGTATTTCACTAGCATATGGTTACCTAAGAAATCCGTACAAATGAATCTGTCTCAATGAATGTGCAAATCGAAATGCCAACTAAGATACTACAGATAATTATCAAAATTTAGATGGCATTAGCTAACTTAAGAAAATTTTATACATTAGTTTGTTATTTAGTCTTTTCCATTTGACAACTGACAAACTTTAAGTAGCAACAAAGCATGATGGAAGAACCCAAGTGGTGATAGGCACTATTTTTCAATCCTAAATACATTAAATACATTCATATATAATCTTAATATATAAATTTAATTTTTAATAATGTTAATGGTATTCTTTGCATCATTCTATTAGCAACAATCTCAACTCATGTATATTTCTTATTAGAGCAAAAATATCATTGTAAAAATAAAAGGAAAGTATACCCACCTTCCTATGTGAATAACAAACCTATTGTGGAATTATCTGATGATATCCTTGAAGCCGCTGATCCTAAGTGGCAAGATTGCCTTGTGGGCTATTTTTTTGGTAGGAAGCTACCGTTTAAAGTAACTGAAACAGCCCTCAAGAATGCTTGGGGCCCAAAATTGGTGAAAGTGATGGCGAATGGCCAAGGTTTTTTTTTTTTTTTTTTTTTTCATGTTCCTAATGCTGATTTTTGCAGGAAGCTCTTGGAGGGAGGACTAATCATAGTTGCAAGAGTCCCTTTGATCTTGTAGCAATGGAAACCTTCGTTGGAACTTAAGAGGGATAGCCATTCAATTGTTCCAGTTTGGATAAGGTTGAGGAATCTCCCTTTTGCCCTCTGGTCTACGCAGGGGATCAGTAAAGTTGCTAGTGTGGTAGGGAAACCGCTTTATGTTGATTTACGCATCGAGCAACTGAAGATGCTTGCGTTTGCTAGGGTGTGTGTTGAAATCTCAGCGAAGTAACCAGCTTGTGAGGCTATTGAAGAAGTCCATCATGGCAAATCTTGCTTGGTGGTAGTGGAGTATGAATGGAGGCCCATTGCTTGCCCAAGATGTGGTGTTTTTGGCCACAGGTGAGAAGCGCCTACCCAACCAATTGATGAATTTTTTGGCCAGCAGCCTTCGATAGACGTCCCTCCTGCTCCTTAAGGTGTTTCCTTAGTCCCAGCTCCTGCTTTGACTAAAGATGCGGCTCCTGTTGAAGCCGAAAGGAGTCAGGCTACAGGAGGGAAGACAACACTTCCCTTGCTTAGCACATTTACTGGCTGCTCTGCTGCTGGAAGATAGGACCAGTCCTCGGACAAGCTTGTAGTTACTGAAGTTGCTACCTCCCAGGCTTCGGCGATCGCTGAGATGCCTCGAGAAGCTGACCTTGGATGTAAGCAAGTGAAGGGGAAGAAGAAAATACCTCAATTGGTGAATTCTGCTGCTGGGAAGGTCATGCATTCTACTTCTTCTTGCAAGGTCCAGGGAGCTTCTAGAAACCTCCCAAAGCAAGTTGCTGGCTGTTCCACCTTCAAGATGGATAAAGTTGACCCTTTTGATACTTCTATAGCTCTAGCCAACTTGGGTGAGGAGGTTGGTGGATTGGCAAGTGTTTGTTGTAGTTCTGACGATGAAGACCTGCTCTCTTCTTGTCCCTCATCTCCGAGAGTCCCTCTCGGTTTTGCTAGGCCCGAAACCATGCAGGACAAGCTCCTGATGCTTTGCCCGAACCCGCCCCCAGCTCCTCATCCTTCTGCTGGGCCAGTGGCTTCTCGACGGAAGCCTACCAAACGGAGGTAGGCCAACCCTTCCTCTCGCTCTATTTGTATATACTTACAAATGTATATAGGTATCTGGAGCATCAGGGGTCTTGTTAACCTAGTTAAACATGCTGAGGTCCGTAGCTTGGTCGCCTCGAATAGTTTTTACTTGGTTGGGCGTTGGGAAACTAGAGTTTTGGAGTCTCTATTCTGTACCATTTCCAACAGGTTACTGCGGGACTGGTGTTAGATAGCGAATTATAGTTGCTCCCCTAGAGGGAGGATTTGGATTGACTGGAACCCTGCCGTCATTAATTTTGAAGTATCTTCGATTAACGCTCAAGTGATTCATGGGAATTTTAGATGGTTATTGTCCGGCGATGACTGTTGTATTTCAGTGGTCTATGTTGAGCACACATTTCTCTCCTGGAGACCATTATGGGAGGACCTCATCCGTTCGAGTGTAGCAATGCAGAACTCACTATGGCTTCTAGCGGATGACTTTAATGCTATAAAGGAACCGTCTGACAGACTAGGTGGTATAGATGCTTGGATCCCTTACTTCGATGAATTTGGTCAGTGCCTAGCTCAGGCAGAGCTAGATGATCTTAGATATGTCGGTTTTAGATTCACTTGGTCAGCTTCCTCTAGCTCTAGGTGAAAATTAAGAAAGATTGACAGGGTCTTGGTGAATTTGAGATGGAGTTTCGTTTTCTCCTATTTAGAGGCTACCTTCCTTGCCCCAGGTATCTCGGATCATTCGCCGATGATAGTTAAGGTGTTGAACCCTGTCAACCGAAGGACCCTCTTCAAGTTCTTTGATTATTGGATGAAGCACCCTGATTTTCATTTGATTGTCTCTTGGGTTTGGGAGGATCATGGAGTAGGAGTTCCCATGTTTAGACTAGTGTCTAAATTAAAGTCTCTGAAATACCATATTAAGCAGCTTAATAGGGAATCTTTCTCTAATATTTCTTCTAGGACAGCTGAGGCGCGGATCGAGCTTTGGGCTACCCAGACTGCCCTTCAACAAGACCCAACCAATGCTGCTCTTGCTGAGTTGGAGAAGACACACGGATGATTTTCGTGGACCTTCATGGAAAAGAAAAGTCATTCTTCAGGCAAAAGTCCAGGATCAGATGGCTCTCTGAAGGAGACCGAAATACTAAAATTTTCAATCACTATGTGAAAAACAGACAAATGAGAAATATGATACTCTCTGTCATGGATAGCTCTGGTAGTTTTATCACGAATCCTGTGTTGGTACAGCAGACCTTCGTCTATTGGCGCTGAGGGATGTGCAAAAAAGACCTTCGGCTTCGGAAATTTGGGAGTATATTCGGCATCCTTTAAAAGTGGACCAGGTGAGCTTGCTTTCTCGCCTTGTCACTGATCTTGAGATTTGGAATACCCTGTTTTCCTTAGCTCATGGGAAGGCTTCTGGACCTGATGGATTCACTATTGAATTCTTCAAACATAACTGGGAGATTGTAAGTCAGTTGGTCACTGATGCGGTGAAGGATTTCTTTGCCACAGGGAAGCTTCTAAGAGAGATTAACAATACTATCTTGGTCTTAGTACCAAAAATGCCTAATGCCACTTCGATGACAGATTATAGGCCCATTGCCTGTTGTAACACTATATACAAATGCATCACCAAATTGTTGGCCAACCGGATAGTTGTGGTTCTCTAAGATGTGATAAGCCCCTTCCAGAGCGCTTTTGTGAAAGGTCGGCGGATCAGAGATCATATTCTTTTGGCCTAGGAACTCTTTACTGGATTCCACCTCCAACCATATACTACTAAGTGTGCAATCAAAGTGGATTTCCAGAAAGCCTATGACACAGTCGACTGGGATTTCTTTGAGCTTGTCCTCATTGGCTTCGGTTTTCTTGAACATTTGGTTCTTCTCATCCTGGTATGTGTTCGTACCCCTAAATTCTCTGTTGCTTTAAATGGGAAGTTGCATGGTTTTTTTACTAACAGTAGAGGACTTTGGCAGGGTAACCTTATCTCTCCTTACCTTTTCACCTTGGTAATGGAGGTTTTCTCCGGAATCCTCTATAGACGCTCTTCGAGGCCGGATTTCAAATGTTTTTGGAGATGCAAAGCAACAAGCTTGTCACATTTATTCTTCACAGACGATGTCTTCTTGTTTTGTCAAGCTGACTTGCCTTCGGTTTGCATCCAAAAGGAAGGCCTTGATTTATTTTCTTCTTGGAGTGGTCTTCTCCTTAACCCAACGAAGAGCGAGGTCTTTTTTTGGCAGGAGGTTCGGCGGCTTCAAGGAGTGAAATCTTGCACTCACTAGGGATTCATGAAGGAAGCCTGCCAGTTTGCTATTTGGGGGTGCCAATCATTATTAAGAGGTTAAGCAAGATGGACTGCCGTGTGCTTGTTGACCGTATTACAGCGAGGGTACAGTCTTGGACCCACCGATTTCTATCTTTCGTCGGTTGGCTACAACTGATCAGGTCGATCCTTCATGCGATTCAAGCTTTTTGGGCTAGTGTTTTCATTATTCCCATAGCTGTATTGGACTAGATTGAGTGAACCCTAAGGCAATTCCTTTGGAAAGGCCCTGTGCTGGGTAGGGGGTGCGAAGGTTGCTTGTGAGGATGTTTGCCTCCCAAAAAGATGAGGAGGGCTTGGCATTAGAAGGCTTTAGGATTGTAATAAGGCGGCTATGCTCAAGCATATATGGATCATTTTCTCTGATAAGGAGTCCTTATGGTGTAGGTGGATCCACTCCATATTTTTAAAGAGGAAAAATTTTTGGGTTGCAAGCAAACCGACCCACTGTTCGTGGGCTTGGAAGAAGATCTTCCAACTTAGGAGGCTTTACCGAAACTACTTCCAGTGGAGTATAGGGGATGGTCACTTGGTTTCCCTCTAGTTTGACTACTGGCATTCGAGGGGGCCGTTAAATCTAGTCTTTTCAGATTCTTTCATCTACAGCTTCGGGATTCCATGGCAGGCAATAGTTGCAGATCTTTTTTCCCCCATTGGTCAGCCTTTAAAGGATGTTCCAGATTCATGGCAGCATGCTCTACCCATCATCTCTTAGAATGCGAATCATTTCTGGTGGAAGGAGTGTCCGTTTGGGAGTTTCACCATCGCTTATGCTTGGGAGGCCATCAGGCGAAAGAAGGATCGTGTCTCCTGGCACACCTTCATTTGGAGTTCTTCCATCTCACCATGCTACTAGTTCAATCTTTGGCTTATTACCAAGTATAAACTCTCTACCTAAGCACTATTATTGTCATATGATAGAATTGATAATGGCTTGTGTGCCTTTTTGCAATGAGATTCCAGACTCCATCAACCACTTGTTCTTTGGGTGCCGCGTCACCATCGGTCTTGCATTTTTTTGGGCTGCTAGATGCAATCTTCCTTGGTGCAACATGTCCTGGGTGGATAATCTTCGGTGGGCTATGTCTCTACTCTCGGGTAAAGCTTTCTTTAAATACATTGCCTGTTTCTCCCTTGGAGCCCTCTGTCACATTAAATGGAAGAACATGAAATTTTGTTTAGAGAGCGTACTCCTATGATCTCGGCCATGAAGAACCATCTCCTTAAGGTTATCCGAGATAAGGCTCTAACTTTCAGGAATGTTGACAATACCACGAGGAACAGGAGATTGAGCGTGCCTAGGGCATCGACCCGATTGTTTTCTCTACAGGGGATTCTTGACTGATTCCATGAAGCTGCTTTCCGTGTAGCAAAAAAAAAAAGGAAAGTATGTTGGGGAAAACTTAACTTACTACCAAAAGCCCTGTGAGACCACCTACAACCGCCAAAAGGCCATAAAAAGCATAAGGAGAAACCTTCCCACTCAGCTCAGCTTTTAATTACATCCCAATGGGTGATTAGCCATTGTGATTTATTACCCACTATTACCAAAACATCTTGGTAAAGTAAAAATATCAATGTTAAGTTTAATGCTGCGTTTAGTTCGGCTTTTGGGGAAATGTAAATGATTTTATGTTAAATGGTTTTTTTTCGGAAATAAAAATAGTGTTTGTGAATGTACAATATAAAAGTGTATTGGGAAGCAATTTTGGTAAAATGGTGTTTAAAAAAAAAAGCACACTTGTAAATGACTTTTGTTTTTTTAATTAAAAAAATGAACCTCACACCTTCATTCAATGCTGACGAGAGGCATAGGCCGTCGGCAATTTAGATTTGACACTTGAGATGGTTGGTTGCTTGAGTTTGCACTCTTCCCGCCGACCCTGGCAAGGGCTGCCTTGGGTCACATGACTTCAAGCGAGGCTTGCTGGTGGTTGGATCTAGGGTTGCTGGTGATGTTGCGAGAGGTAGAAAATGGTGAGGGCATTTTTTGAATTTTGAAAATTTAGTGAGGGAAAAATTGGAAGAAAACAATGCATTAGTATTCTAGAAATGCCAAAAACTCAAAATTCCTATGGACCCGCCTTGGGTTAAGGGACTTTATAGGACTTATCAAATGCAATACATCTCCCCGAAGCTCTTTAAAAAAATTTGCCTAATGCCATAGCATTTAGCCAAGGGCCTTTAGAGGCTTAAAGGTCTTTGGGAAAGTTGTTGCCAAACACAATCTAAAACTCTTTTAATAAAGCTATGAAGTGAAATTCAATGGACAAACATCAAGAACGAAAAAGAACCATTATTTTCAAATCAAAAGTAAATATGTTGAAAGGTTGATGAATGGAGTTATAAGGATAATTTTATCAATGAAACACAACATATATATATTATGTATATAGTGCATTTAGTAATTTAGGCTTATTCGAAGTATGTTCCTAAATCGATGTCCACTTGGCTCTTAATCAGCCCTAATAGGTTAGTGGTGACTCCAAATGAGATAAAAATTAATGGTTTGAATCACTGGAAATTTCCAAAAATTTGCGAGAGCTAAGGTTTTGGGAAAACTTGAGTCAAATGAGGGCATGCACCTCAAGTATGAGGATTTTTCCTTCCCCACTTGACATTGCTTCTAAACCCACTCTAAACCCACTCTCAATTGTAGTGAGATTTAAGGCAAAATACATCGGACAATCCAAGAATTTAAAGTTAGCATGGGGTTGCTCTTAAAAAAGATTTGAATAACATAACTATTAACTTAAAAAAAAAAACGTGACGCAAGAGTGGGTTATGCCACAATAAAATGGATAATTGTGGTGAGTGGAAGATTAAATGGGTTTATAAGCAATCTATTCAGCCAATTAGCAGCAAGAAACGAAACGTATTCCACCGCAATGAATGCGCAGATCAAAATGCTAACTAAGATGCTAAGGAGAAAATTTAGATTAAGTAACCTTAGAGAAGTTCATTTGACAAGTCGACAAAATTTAATTAGCAACCAACCTATTGGGCTAAAATAAACCTAGAAAGGAGGGTTGAATAGGTTGAGTGGAGATATTAATAGATTTTTATGGAATAACACAACAATCAGCAAAACAGATTGTGAAGTATGTAAACTAGTGTGTGATAATAGTTTACTAAGAGTACAGATCATGGAAACTGAAAGTAAATCATATGGCAAATTTATAGAGATTCAACTTTATATCCAAGCGTCACTCTATAGCTAATAGTCTAACAACAGTTGGATTTTACTAATATTTAGCAATGAAAGTCATAACTGACAATTGTGTTCCTTTCACAAGATAGATCATACTATCAAGGTATAATCACTGCCCTAAAATTTGTATGCTTGACTATTTGCTATGGCACAAGCAAAACCTTTATAGAGAGATATCAACATAGAGGATTATCTAGCCGTTGGAGACCTTTGAGGATGCACAACTGGCCGCTTGAGAGTCACTGGAGACCTATGCTAGAATTAGGATCGCTAATTTAGTGGCTTTCCTTAAATTTTCGTAAGTTTTCTAAAATGGAGTCTGCTACTCCTGTCCCACCACCTGAGAATTGAAAGCTGGCAATTGCTTTTCAGATATCTTTCTCCATTTTTTAGCTACAGAACCCAACACTTGTAACGACTCTTTTTCTGTACCATCAACGATTATCTTTAGATGCGTATCTCCCTAACATTAGTGTTAACTCCTTAGTAGCACGATCCAAAATTCATCACTAGCAGGTTGCGAGTGAGTTGTATGACAATCTTTAATGACAGTACCAATGAAATGATGCATGATGATAGGATCAATGATCTTTTCATTTTTCAGAAAATGATCAAAAAAATCTTAAATCTATTGTAATTTTTCCATTTCAATCCCAAACTTTTTTTTTTTTTGTGGCCAATTCAGTTCTAAATATTTTGTAATTGTGCAAATTTAGTCCAACCGGCCAAATTTGGTCAGTTGGTGCCGATAGACAATTTTTTATTTTCTTTTTCCTTTTTCCTCTTCCTCTTCTTTTGGTGACCTGCCAGAAGGGGGGGGGGCAATCATCGGACTAAGGCGGTTGGCTAGTGGCAAGCTCATCTTGTCATTGCTGGGTGAGGGCGAGCTTGCTTGGCCATTGGCGAGGCTACCTCGCTTAGATCTGATGAGGGCAAGCCTCGACAAATGGATAAGTGAGGTAAGCCTTGCCAACGACTGGGCGAGGTCAAGCTTGCCAATCCACTAGTGAGGGCTTGCCTCACCAGATTTGGGTGAGGTCGGCCTTACTTGGCCACTGGCGAGACGAACCTTCGTGGCTAAGCGACCTCACTCTCGCCCAGCGACAAAGAGGTGAGCTTGCCATTGGCTAACCACCTCAGTCCGGATGACTAGCCTTCCCTTTGGCTAGTTGTTGGTGAAGAGGAAGAAGGAGGGAGGAGGGGGAAAAAAAAAAAAAAGAGAAGAAAAAAAGGAAGAAAAGAAAAAAAAAAAAAAAGAAAAAGAAAAAAAAAAAAAATTCAAAAAAATAAAAATATTATCAAAATATTGTTGTTGGTGTTAGTTGGTATCCACGTTAGAGCCAGCTAGCGAAATTTGACTGGATGAACTGAATTGGCACAACTACAAAATGTTTAGGACTATATTGTCCAAAAAATGGGGTTTAAGATTGAATTAGAAAATTGCAATAGGTTTATGACATTTTTGGTAATTTTCCCTTTTATTTTTACCAGTAATCAATGATTTACAAGAACTCTAGCTTGACACAAGTACCTCCAACCATGAGACAACACTCACATGGGTGCTTGTTCACCTAAACTATTATAGCTTTGTTTCTCGTCTTTGCAGATATGAAAGAGATATAGATATTCGTAATACTAATTTACCATTTGCATTCAACATGACAAATATCAGTACCAAAGATAATTTTTTTAAAATCATCAAAATTCCATGGGAATGTTTTCCCAACACAACCATGATGCAAGAACCCAAGTGGTAGTTAAACATTATGAATTGTTTTCCTTCCTAAATTTACAATGTACATGGATCTTTATTTTTGTAAATTTAAGGGATAGGTACACTGGAAGTCCTAAAACTTGTCATGGAATGTAATTGAGTCTTAAAACTTTAAAAAAATACACTCAAATCATAAACTTGTCAAATTGATGCAAGTCTTTCCATTAATTCTGTCTAACTTGATTAATGAAAAATATTGACGTGGTTATTTATTAATTTATTAATTTCTCTCTTTACGTCACATTGATGTTGCTAGAACATGAAGCATAACAAATATGGTTGAGAGGGAGCTCATTGAAACGGCCATGTTGAATATGCCATCGAAGGTCTTTTTTGGCCATAGAACACAACAAAGTGGAGGTGATGCCTGAGACTTGAGTGCAGACAAAAAGGGTGGTTATGTACTAAAATAATGGGATAAAGGAAAGGAGATTGAGTTTCATTGCAGAAAGAATCATAGGGAATAGAGATGTTGAACGTTGACGATGACCACTCATATATGCAGGTTCACATGATTATTGAACGAGGTGGAAACACATAATTCAACAATGCATGTGTATTAGATTCACGGGCATTGGGATCGGGCAATAATATTATATGCCCAAAATTGATAATATTATCAATAATAATATCTGTTTTTCGTACTGCAAGTTAATTAAAAGGAAAGTTTAGTTAGGAAATAAAAGTCAAGTGTATCTTGAACTGCGTCCTAGACATGAAGGGGTTGAAAAGTATGAAACGAGACACTTCATTAGACCGCGTCTTATAATTACTTTCCAAGAAGTCTCTCCTTAACTAATAATGCTTCGGATTTTTTTTTGCATAGTTACTTTTTTGGCACTCCTAGTAAAAAACACACACCCTATATAAGTGCTACCCGCTCGTCGCCAGAATCATATTTTCACCATTGCACATTCCTCAAGGTCGTCGGCATCTGCATCCCGACAAGTTCCCCTGGTGCGACTTTCACGCGATCGAGTGAGCGGTGGCCTTTTTCCGTGCCCTCGCTCTGAACTCATCCACCCTCCTTTTCCTTATCCCTACTGTCTGTAATAACCCATTCACCCGGCTCGGTCACCTTCTCCAGCGCAATCACCACCTCCCTTAGCCTCCCCTCTCTCCGCTGCCTCCCACGCCGCCATCTCCTCGATCGCCTCAAGCACGTGCCTTGCGCATGCCTCCATGTCATTGAGCTCCTTTGAGACTTACGTCTTCTTGTCTCTTTCCTTGCCGCGTCCCGACTCTGTGATAACCGTTGACTCAATTGGATAAAGTCACCCTAGGGGATCCGGTGAAGAAAAAGACCAGGAGAGAGGTGTGCGTGAGGCACGTGCTTGAAGCGATCAACCAGACGACAACATCAAGAGGCGGTGGAGAGAGGGTTGCAAGGCTGAGGGAGGAGGCGATTGTGCTGGAGAAGGCGACCGAGGCGGTATCGAATGGATGGACTGATTGGGGGAGGGGGTGAACGGGTTGTTCCTGATAGTGATTGGGATAAGGGGAAAAATAGTGGGTGATTCAGAGCAAGAGCACGAAAAAGGCCATTCATAGGGAAGCCATTGAAGCCAGGCGAGAAAACACATTCGATTCTGTTGTCAACCCTCCGTCCAAAGTTGAAAAGTCTCTGTCTCCATCATTTTCTTAAACCTTCAGCCATGGGGAGCATTTGCGCTGCTCTCACCCCCTCCCTCTTTGTTGATTTTGTTTGTGTTTTATTGTTCTTTTCTTATTATTTCTTCTCTTACGATTTAGATCTGAAAGCTCTATTCTTTTGGTTTAGTTCTAGATCCGAGATTTAGAATCATCCTGATCTAGTTGTAGATCCAAGATCTAGCGTCTCTTGATCTAGATCTAAAAGTTCAACAAATATGCTATTGGGAATTTGATACCCCTTTGTTTTGTCTGTGTATAGGTCCTCTACCTTCAGCTTCAATGGGAATCATAGGATCTTTGGCATCTCGCTAAACCATGATAATTTGCTCTTCCAAATGCTATATCTATGTTTATTCAACTTGTTTCGGTGGTCCCTGTGTGTTGATGGTATAAAGGAAATCGAACATAGGCATGCACCGCCTATGGGCAATGCCGTAGTTATTAGAGAAGGAATTTCCGGTGTGTTCTCATCATTAATGAAGATACAAGATTCATTGATCGCCACCAATTATGTTGCTTAACAAATCCGTTTTTGTGGAACAAGTGTGTGTTGGAGCCTACTGGTGCTTCCTTGATCCATCTTGTTTTTTGGATTTGATTTTGTTTTGCAGTAATCTAGGCTTTGTTCCTTTTTTTTTCAATTTATTTTGTCATGAAGTTTATGTATTTTTAATGTATCATTTTGAACCATGAATACAAATTTCTTTTGATAAAAGAAAAAAAAATAGGAAGGGCAAGAACGACAAAGCAAAGGAACACAACAATGTGAGGGTGATGCCTGTGATTTGAGCACAAGGAAAAATATGTAGGAGCTGTTAGAAAAAATTGCGTTACAAGTCCTAAATCTTATGTATGGAATGCAATTGAGTCTTAAATCTTTCGAGTTGTTCAATCAAGTACTAAACATTTACCAAAAGTGCAATCGAGGTTTAAACTTTTCAATTGGTTCAATCATGTCCTATACCATGTTTGAAAAATGTAATCAAGTCCTAAAATTATATTAAAAGAGTGCAATTCAAAGATGTAAAATAAGCGCTTTTTGAGTGACAAGAGGGTAATTTATGGTATTGTTTATTGAAAAGGTTTAACACTTAATTGGATACCGTACATGAGGTTTTGGACTTACTGTTCAATTTTTCTTTGTTGTTTTTATGTACCATAAAAAGGAACTCCATGAATCAAGTAAATGAAATTTCTTGAATATAAAAAAAATACCGCAATATAGCTAATCACTTGTAGAAAAATATTAAACTAACTAGAAGGAAATCATTAAAGAGAGATCTATTAAAATTCAAAAATGAAAAACACTTGAAATGTTGACTTTAAATTATAACAAAATCATTGTGCATTGAATAGCTCCTCATTATTTATAATCAAATAAAATTGCACTCAAAGAATTCTTCGATGACCTAAAATCAAGTCAAGAAATATCAATTCTGTATAATATCGGATGAATTAAAGACAAGATTATAATATGAATAATGAATTAGTAGAGGAAAGAAATTCCCTTTTTGATTCAAATCTCATAGATGAAGATATGCAAGGACGTAAAACATTACAAGATAAAGCTAAAGTTTGGAAGAAAAAAAAGACGTTTGATTGAGAAGACTCACATGTTTAATTGATATAGCTCAAATGTTTGGTTGATTAAGAAGACTCACATGACCACATGACATGTGATCCTATATCATTTTATACGGATAAAGAAGTTAATTTATAGTAAAATAGTTTATTTTGAGACAAAATAATAGGAAGTACCAATAACAACTGAAAACCCTCAAATCTTTCCTGATTGCAAATCGGATTTTGAGAATAGCTACGATGGCCCATATGATCCAAATTCCCAAGTAAGTGAAAATTAATGGATTCCTTATGCCTCGTCCTGACATATTGTTTTCTTTGGACCTAAGCAGGTCGTTAAAAGGCTAAAGGAGGAAACAGGCGGGAGAATCGCAAAAGTGGGAGACCCGCGCTGTCCTCTATATTTCCTCTTTGTTGGGAAGAGAAAGATATACGAGAAATTAGGGGGCCTCACGGTGGGGAAGGTAAACTCCACGTCAGGGTATACTTGCATGCCCTAGTTACTACCGTGTAGGCTGGTATAGTAGAGTGAGTGAGGGTGGGTGAAATGTCCACTACAAAGCTAGCACACCTTATGGCATTGCAACTGAATCTTCAAATGCATTAATTAAGCAAACTGCTATCAAATTGTACAATGATAGAGTTCAAATTGAAAATAAATATATGAAAAAAACTATATTGTGTTATTAATGAAAAAAACATTTGTAAGTTTTAAACTTAAGTGCGTTGGATCTAATTTTGATCTAGACACTGCGCATCAATTTATTTTTAATGTAAAATCAACTAAAGATCAAGTCTCTGATTTCTTCAAATCACCAAAAAAAAAAAAAAACATTGTATGTCATTTGTTATCACACAAATAAAGTCACGTCATCAATTAACTTGATGGTCCAGTTAGACAGGCCGGCCAAAGGATTTATTGCACAAATCGAGAAGAATAGAGACTTAATCTTACGGAATCAAACTTAGACAATCAAATCGCACGGATCCAACAAAAAAAAGAAAGTAAGAAGGCGCTCTGATTGATCGAAATAAAAATTAGAGAACCAAAAATAGCGGATGAGCTCAAATTTAAATGATGAAATCCATCCTCGATCCTCCTCAGTAATATCATTATTGATCAAGGATGTGGCGTCTTCAATCCAACCCCTATCTACGGAATAAAATTTCAACAGTAATCAAGAAACCATAGAAAATTTAGAGATGGTCATCTTAGGATGAAAACTGAAATTTTCATCAGCGAATCATGAAATTTTGGAAAATTGAAAATAGGCCGTGAACGAGGAGTCATGAAGACCTAAGCCACGGATAGGCCCATTGGGCCTCACGTCCACCTTGTTCAGCCCATGGGGGCCCACCAAGTCATCCAAGCCCATTCATGAATTTTGTAAGTATGCACATTAAATTAACCCATGTGCATGAGTAGTGATTGGACTATAGTTTATTCTAATTCCCAATTTGTCCCTTGTAGAAGATAATTAGGGTAATGAGACAAAATTTGTGGGTGTGCAAGGGGGAAGTGGCGCCCAAAGGGAGGAGGAAAGAGAAGAAAACTAACTTGGTTTGCTCATCTAGTTCAATTCCAATTTTGAGCACATGCCAATATCTTGTATTAATTGAGCTTGGATAGGGGAGGCTTCATGAAGCAATATTGGCTATGTAAAAGCTTGGCCATGGGCAAATTAAGGAGGTTGTGCATAGGGTCATTAATGCTTGAATAGGAAAAATCTTGATTGAGCTCATTCTTCTCTCTCATTCTCTCATTTCTCTCACGCTATCTCTCCCAATCTCTCTATCAGTCGGCACTCTCTCTCTTTTCCCTTCACCAACGAAGCTCACCCATCCCCTCATCTCTCCCTTTTTTCTCTCGATTGGATCGCCATCCACTGTTCGCCGCCCTTGTCGTCGCCGTTGCCAAGTCACCGTCCATCGCTGCTCGCTGAGCCGCCATACCCGCACCCTTTTCGTGAGTCCGCGTGCCGTTGCTAAGCCATCCTCACGCTTTTTCCTTGTCGTGAGATCCCACATTGTGCTGCCTCCACTGTGAGCCATTGGGAGTCGCTGCAAGCCACCGAACCATCAACGCATCTTGCCAAGCACTGCAGCCACTTGACGCCTTCACCGCCGCACCCTCACATGCTCACGAAGCTACAACTGTGCTAAACTGCCATGACCCGTGAGCCTTGCTGCCGTTGTCGCTATCGACTTTGAAGAACCTGAGTAACTTCCTACCCCTTATTTAGAGTGGTAGTTATGCTTAGCATTAGGGTTAGATTAAGGTTAATGATAGTTAGATTTTGTGACAAGTGGATTAATATGATAGGTTATCATTGACAGGTGATAAGCTCATGTGATAGGTTATCGTGAGTAGTGATAAGTACTAGTGATAGGTTATCGTGAATAGTGAATAGTGCATGTGATGACTTATTGAAAATGTGATAAGTGCTTATTAAATCCAAAATTTAAATGTGACAAGTGTTTATTATATTCTAAGTTTAAAAGTGATAAGTGCTTATTATATTATAGTTTTTAAAGTGATAAGTGCTTATTAAATTCTAATTTTAATCGTGATAAGTGCTTATGATATTCTAAATTTAAAAGTGATAAGTGCTTATGAAATCCTATTTTTATAAATGATAAGTACTTGTGAAATATTATTTCAAAAGGTGATGTGCTAAGTTGATAAGTGAACTTATGGTGTGATATTATATGCTATGGGGTTAATGCATGATCATTTTGGTGGATAAATAATAAATTAGTGATCACGTGGACTTATTTTATGGCATTTTTGTGTGCAAAAATTGCTAGTGTGTAAGCGTGTGAGCACTAAGCATTCTTATATCGGCTAATGAGAAAGATAAAAATTGGCTTGAGTGGTTGATGTGCTTATGTGATTATATAAATGGTTTTGTATTTGTATGATTATGAGGGACGATACCCGATAGATTTTGAATGTCCCCTCGTCGAGATATCATTCGCGAATGAATTTTGGAACAAAGCTCCTTAAATGGAATGCTGTCTTCGGGTTAGGTCGAGACATTGCTGTGTCCGATGGGGTAAGACGATGCCCAGTTACGCCGAAAGACCACTAACGGGAGTGTCAGTTGTCGCCGAGAGTGGTCGTAATAATATGGAATTATGGGCTTGAGAATAGCATCGTAGTATGTGATACCATGTGATTCTTATGGCGCTAAACATGTGCAAAATGTATTAGTGCTAAATGCATACTTTGAGAGTGTGTCATGGCTTGCCATGTATGGCCCGGATTTATATGAGTTGCATGAGACATGTATGAATTAATGTTATTGTAGTGACTTATGTGGCATGTGCATACTTTGATCAACCCTCTTTATGAATTTAGGTTGAAGTTAGATCCCTTCATGTTATAGTTAAGGCAAAGCTTAGGCTTTGCTATTGATCTACCATTGAAAACTAAGTTGCACATATAGGGCATCTCTGAGGCGAAGTACTCTCCTACATGAGATTTAAGGAGTTTACTTACTGAGTATATCTCACTCGTTATTGTTTAAATGTTTCAGGCCCTAAGGACGACTAGCTCATTTCGTCATGTTCATTTTGGAGTGCCTGTTGATCTAGACATTGAGGTGACCTCCTACCCAATCGAGGGGTCTGATGTTCAATATAAGAAGTATGTGACCACCATCTGAGTGGATGAGGGATTGACGAACCTAGTACCTCATCAGTTCTTGGCCTGGTATGTATGGTTCGGGGATGAGCTCTTCGACCCTCTCCGGGGTCTTGACAAGCCGCCAAGCGAGGGACCCAGGGAGCCAGTTGGGACCCTATGGACGTGGATGTCCCCGATGGTGTCGTCATGGACTCGGAGATGGACTTGGATCCCAAGCTAGAGCTGCGGTACTATAACCTAGACATGTACTAGACGCATAGGGCATATCACTTTTTGAGGTCGCCTTTACAGTATAGAGGTGCTAGGCTAATTTCAACCCCCCTTTTAACGGATTGAAAGGAATCCGTGCCACGGATATGTAAATGTGAAGCTTCTGTTTTGTTAAGCTAAGGTGTAAAAAATATATATATATATATATATATATATATATATATATATGAAGGTGTTTGTTGATGTGTTTTATGGTATTCCTATTAGTATGAATGATTAGGTGGTGTAAATTCTACTCTCGTTTGCATATAATTAAAAAATAAAATGAATGGGTTGACGACGCCTCTTGGGATGTCACAAATAAATGACCAAAGAGAAGGAGGGTTGCCGAGCGTACAAGGGTTGGGGTGTGACAAATGAAATGGCAGGGCCCTCTTGATGAAGCTCTCCCATCACTTTGCAAATTCTTTGAAAGGACTTTGTTCGATTAATTTGATAAGTTGATTTGTTTACACTTTTTGAAAGTTATTGGATTTTGTGATAAACTTTAGGACTTAATTGTACTATTTGAAAGTTTTAGAACTCAAGTACACGAGAATCCTTCTCACTTAGCTCCGCTTTTAATTACCTCTCAAGGTGTGATTAGCCATTGGGTTTTTTTTACCTAATATTACCAAAATAACTCCAAATAAAATAAAAAAAAATCAATGTCAAGTCTAAGGTTGTGTTCGGTTAAGCTATTATTGAAAGTCTTTGAGAAAATATAAAGGATTTCAGGTTAAATGGTTTTTTTTGCCATTTGTGGTAACGTGTGGATATTTATCATTAGAAATCAAAGGAAATTGTATTGGAGAAAGCTTGCCTTACTGCCTAAAAGGCCTGGGAGACCGCGTACAATAGCTGAAAAGGGCCATAAAGAGTATAACGAGAAATCTTCCCACTTGGCCCAGCTTCTAATTACCTCCCAAATGGAAATTAGCCATTCTGATTTGTTACCTAATATAACCAAAATCCCTCAACTTTAGGAAAAATTTTTCCATGAAAGTAGTAGATAAGCAGATACTCTTCTTTGTTGCTATAAATATATTTTAATCTTTTTACATGTTGCTAGTGTCTATTTTCCTAATTCTTTTTTTTTTTTTGGTAACTCAGGGAAGCCCCGTGTGCCGCTTCGCGGTGGAGTAAACCCTGGAGGAGCAGTAGAGTCACCACCACCGGAGTAAACCCTGGAGGAGCAGTAAAGTCACCACCACCCTTGCTGCCCTGGGTAAGTCGCTTGACGACGCCGTGGATCGAACGTTGGACCTCTCATGAAAGGAACCAGCGCCCAACCAGCGATGCCGCCACCATGGGTGATGTCTATTTTCCTAATTCTGTCCTCAATAAATTCGCTATTTGCGCCACTAGCCACTGTGCAAAGCCAAGGAAAGTAATTGTTCAAAAAATATAATGGAAGTTGGTAGCGCCACATTCAACAACAACATTCAACTATATGTAATTTACCCGAACTTTTTGTCGTTTTGCTTTTACTGCTGTAAATCAAATAAAAGTAAAGGTTAGTTAGGAAATAAAAGGTAAGTATATCTTGAACTGCGTCAAATGATTTGAAGAGGTAAAAAAAATGAAGAGAGACACTTTACTCAGCCATGCCTTTTAATTACTTTCCAAGAAATCTCTTACCAATTAATGACTCAATTTTTTTTTCCACATTCCAAGAAATCTCTTATTGATTAATGATTTCACAACGTCACACTCCACATGATAATTACCTGCTATTTTCATCGCCTCAACTTGCTGGGAATGTTAATATAAATACTAAACACATCGGCATACTAGCTTTTTAAACATATTGCTAGTATCTATAATTCTAAATCGGTCACTGACAAATCCACTCACATTTGTGTCACCGCACATAGCGAAAGTAAATAATGTTGTAATAGTAAAAGGAAAGTGTTTGTAGCGCCTTCATCCACGTGTAACTTACTGGGATCACACTAATACTTTTTGATCACACTGGTACTTTTTTAATTATATGCGGCAGTGACGTGCCTTTTTGGTATTGCAAGTCGAATGAAATAATTTTTTTTTTGGACACTAAATAAAAAAATAAAAAAAAGTTTAAAGAGGAAATAAATGCAAGTATGTCTACGAGGATGCTGGAAAAGCATCCGGTAAAAAAAAAACCTTATTGGGGGCGTGTCTTTTAATTACTTTTCAATAATTCTCTTGTGAATTTTTCTTTCCATATTACATTTTTCTTGCATTTCTAGCATCCAGAAAAAAACACTTTACTAGGCATGTCTTTTAATTACTTTCCAAGAATTCTCTTATGAATTTTTCTTGTGTTTCCAGCCTCCAGAAAAACACTTTATTGGGGGCGTGTCTTTTAATTACTTTTCAAGAATTCTCTTATGAATTTTTCTTTTCATATTACATTTTTCTTGCATTCCTATCATCTAAAAAAACACCTTATTAGAGCATGTCTTCAATTACTTCTCAAGAATTCTCTTGAATTTTCTTTCATTTCTAGCATCCAGAAAAACAACTCATTGGCGGCGTGTCTTTTAATTACTTCGTAAGAATTGTCTTTATGAGTCTTCTTTCCATATTACATTTTTCTTGCATTTCTAAGAGAATAAACGCCCTATATAAATGCCGCATGTGCTCACAGCCTGTACCTGTCAAAACTTTCCACCACTTTCTCGTCTCAGTTTTCCCAAGAAAAAAAATAGAAAATATATTCTGTCCTTTACGTATTCTTCGAGAAAATGTATACACACCTCACCTCTCCTGGCGACAAGAAGGGAGCGAAGCTCACTGCGGGGGGGCTGGAATTTATCTCTAGTTCCTTCGACGAGTCCCTCCTTTCACCCCTCTGGGCCTGAGCCCTGCCTTTGCCAGCCTGCCCTGGCTCTTCTCCGCTGTCGACGTGCTCACCATCGCTTACTCGCAGTGAAATTCTTGATCTATGAGCTGAAATCGGATGGTGACGACAGCCTCTTTTCTTGGTATCTAGACAACAACCTGAAGGTCCTGGATGTCTGCAATTGCATTTACTTCGAGATCGAGCGACTGTGTCTCCGCCACCTGGGCTGGAGGAACGCGATGAAGCTCCTCTGCTCGGAGGGCAAGCCGTCGGAGGAGGAGATTCACCAAGCGAGGGACTTGCTCGCAGATTTGGAGGGCGCAGGTGTGGGCGACATCAAGGAGCTGATTAGAGACTTGGCCGCGAGCATTGGAATTTTTCTCTGCAGGAGAAGGTCTCGCCAGTTGACAAAGTTGTTTGCCGTGCTATCCAAGCTGTTAATTTCTTGACGGCGTTGGTTGCTGAAGTCTTATCTTCGGTCTTCTGCTCTTCCTCAGGGGCGGTCATTTGCCTCCGCGTCCCAGAGGAGTTTCCCTGGGGCGACTCTGTTTGTGCAATCGAGTCGACAATTATTGTGGAGTCGAGATGTGGGTAGGAATGGGACAGGAAGACGGGTCTTGAAGGGACTTGACGATGCGGAGGCACAGGGGAGGCATGTGCTTGAGTTGAGGAGGCGCCGGAGAGAAGGCCAGCGGCTGGGTTAGAGAAGGCCACTGAGGCGCTGTTGGGGGGGGTCGTATTGTTTGAGGGATGGGATGAAGGAGCTGTTCTTGACAGTAACGTGGATAAGGAAGGAGACGGTAGACGAGTTTAGAGTGAGCTTGTGGAAAGCACCATTGCCTAAGAAGCCATCAAAGCCAGGCAAGAGTGACTAAACGAAGGCGTTTTTGCTTTAGAATACAACAAAGCGAAGGTTAGGTACTAAACTCGGCACGATGGGCTCTATCGACTGTCTTCTCAAGATACGATAGATATTTTTCTATATTCCGCACAGAATAATAGAAGGAATAGGAATAATGTTATGTGAATAACCTAATAAAGAAAAGAAAGAAAAAGGAAAGGAAATTGTCTTTCTAATTTGATATGTTGTCAAGAATTGTGGTTTGGAGTTTGTAATGGAATAAAGAAGAATGTTTGTTGTATCTTAGGAGGATAGCTACTTGGGCCTATTGCATAGAGTTTTGTACTTCGAGGGGTGGAATTATTTTTAAAGATAGTGCTTGCGCACCTCAAACAATTAACCTTATTTTCCCATCTTTTTCAACATATTTCTAACAATTCTTATTTTCATGATATCTAATGTTTTTCAACAATTTTAAGGATAATTTTTCTATCGTGCATTGCGATGTAACCCCAAAATTTTTTGGTGACGTTGCAGCTGGGAAAGCAATGCAATGAGCTTGAACAATAGTGTGTGAGCGATAGATTCTAAGGGCTTGCTGAATAGAGTTCAAGGTGGCTCTTATGATTCTCCTATCGAGGATTGTGGGAATGTGCTCATCTCGATTAGAGGATTCCAATTCCAAGGAATAAGCAAAGTCTAACATTTCGTTCTTTTGATTTTCTTTCACCTTATGTGTTTGTATTTCTAGTTTATACATGTTGTACAGTTTTTATTCGCAGAGGCGTTGGTCGTTGTTTGATCCTTCCTTATGGTCTTTTGCAGGTAGACCGATTCATGCCGTTGCCGTCAACATTTCATCCCGACCCACGATTAGTTCTTACATTGAGCACAAAGGCTTTCTCCCCCTGTTCAAATATGTTCGAGTTGGAAACAGAATAGGGTTGCTCTCATCAGCTATGGCAAAGAGAACTACTAGCTTGTAGGGATTGTCGACGAATCGGGTATGCCTTCCTCCTCTTTCGCATGGCAAGCTTGAATTGTGGCTGTAAAGTGTTCTGATTTGCAAGAAATTATGCTGTCTTCTTTTAGGAAATAGATTGCAAGAAAGTTGATGTATTTGGAGATTCGGCGTAAATTTGATTAGTTGATGATTGAGAAGTGCTCGTTTGGGAAGTTAAAGTATTATTCTTAGGGAAATTGTATGGACGTGAAGCTACGTTGATAGATTGTTTACTAAGAAATGCTTGTTCTCAAGTTGTGCGAGTTTTTGCAGTATAAACTAGTTTTTAAGCTCTCACATTACCGGTAGACTGATGCACATGACGTGGCTGATTAGAAGTGATAGTGGCATAATACTTACTCAAGAGCATCATATGGAGATGTTACTTAAAAAAAAAAAAAAAAAAAAACATTTCAGATAGTGGATATGTACTCATTCTTGGTGAAGGTGATGTAAGTTGGAAATTAGTTAGACAAAAATTGTGGGAGAAGTGAAAATCCTGCTAAACAACTTGGTTGAAACAGATGATTCTGATGATAATTGTCAAGGCCATTCCCAAAGCTGTATTGGGGCTAATGTGAAAGAATGAGTGGTAGCCTTTGATATTACTAGGTAAATATGTAAAGATAGAATGCTTTATCCTCTAATGCTCTAATAGTGGAAGGAGAAAATATTTCTTGGTGATTTGAGTAGGAATTTGTTATGTTAATGGCTCTATCATTTTCTTCCCAATAACGTAGCATTCTTGACCACTCAAATTTCATGGAAACCGAACCACTTTCTTCACTAGTTTTCAGAAAAAAATTAAAATAACTATATTTTTCTTATGCAACAATTAATGGAAATTGAGTTCTAAGTATAGGAAAAAATGGATCCACCAAACACTTTAATTCACGTACATATAGAGCTTGGAATATCAAGGTTATATAAGATAATTTTTCTAACGTTAAATTTTTTTTTTTCAAAATTTAAAAATTTTAAAAGATTAAGTCTTAAAAAAAATATGAAATACAATATATGGTTCTACATGCCTATATTTCCACAGTTTAAGAAGTTTCATACGTATAATTTTAATACCAAATAGAAGTCAATTACGAAAATCATATACTTATGTTTCACCAAAATTGATCCCGCGACAACATGTTTTATCAAAAGTTGTTATTTGTTTTTTATAGTAGTATACGGGGTGTGTTGTGATTCCAAATAGAAAATATCATAGGTAGAAAAGAAATAACTATAAATTTTACTTCGAACAGAACTATACATACCCAATAGTGTCGGAATGTAATCGAGGATAGAGTTTAGAAATATAACCACTTTCACAAAAACACACGTACATAATTTTGAAAGAAAAGGCAAAACACAAGTATAAGACTTACGTAATTAAACTTCTATTTGGCAAAAAAAAAAAAAAAAAAATTGAAACTTTTCAAACTATGCAATATAGACATGTAGTATCATGAATAGCATTTATACTTTTTTTAAAACTTAATCTTTTAAAAGTTTTAAATTTTGAAAGAAAAGTTAAATGTAAGAAAAATCATCTTAATATACCCTTGGTATTACAAGCTCTGTATGTATGTCAGTTAAAGTGTTTACCCCGCACGGATCATTTCTTTCCTTTACTTAAAACTCAATTTCCTATTATTGTTGCATCATAATAATATATGGCAAGTGAATATTTCATTTATTTTCTGAAAATCGGTGAAGAAAGTGGTACAGTTTTCATGAAATTTGAGTGGCTAAGAATGCTCCTTTACTGGGAAGAAAATGACGGAGCCATTAGCATAGCAAATTCCATTTGAGGATTGCTCAAGTTCTTGAAAAAGAACAAATTCTTCTCTAACTCATATTTTAAAATGAGGCTAAGTGGTTGAGGAACTTCTTAGCAGATGTTCCTTTAGGGATGAACTACACCTTCTATGTTTAAACATTGTGATTGTTAAGAGGTGCTATTGCAAAGAATGAAACTTTCAATGGTAAACATAGACAAATTTGGTTTAGGCGTGATGTGGTAAATCAATTGCTTAAAGATGGAACTATGTCCATCGATTATGTAAAGTCAAAAAGTGAATTTGATTTATCCTTTGACTATACATCAAGGGCGATGGGACCTAAGTCAGTTGAAGAAAATCAATAGTGATGATAATCCAAACTATGTGATTGATAATCCCATGAATTAAGTTCAATAGGTGATAACAAGTCACCTGTTGATCTAATGATACACTATTAAAAATTAATGTCTCTCCTAAGGTGAGAATAGTGAAATACTGTATTGAAAAAGAGGCTTAATAAATTTCATAGCCATCATTGGTGTTATATTGAATTACATAATATATTTGTTGGGATCACCTATGTAAGCGTGATGTGGGTGGTCACTCCTATGAGAATTTGGAAGTATTCTCTAGAGCACTTATATATAAACTACGGACAAGCATTGCCTATGAGCATACAATTGTGTTGAACAACAAAATATGTGGGGGTATAATGCAATTGGTGATAATTATTATTCATAAAAAGAAATTATTGGTTTATTGAAGTTTCAAACTTCACAAATGATTTCGTGAATTATATTTCATTCTTTTTAGGTCCAATTCATAGCTTAGCAAGCACTAGTTTTGAACTTCCAATGCATTATACTCAAATAACCCATTATTACTCTTTCATTTCTTTTCAAAACTTTATAAAATATGTGGGGCATTTTGTCTATCGGTTTTTGTAACGGTTTTTGTCGTCGTGTTTTGTAAGTTTTATAATGGTTTAGTAATTGTTTGTTAACAGTCTTGACCATAATCAATTTGTAAAGGATTTGTAATGTCTTTCAACTGCATGCAAGAAATGATGATGGAAAACAACTCTCTCTTTCTTTTACCTACAAACTGAGATATAACATAAGAGTAATAAGTTGATTTGGGTATAAGACTAATAAGTTGATTCAAAATCTCACTATCAACCTTATTCAGAGTTTGTTTCAACTTAGGATAAGTAATTCTTCATATAAAATTATTGACTTTAGAGATATAGTACTATGGAGAAAAATATAATGGAATAAAGAAGAATGTTTATTGTATCTTGAAATGATAGTTGCTAGAGCCTAATGTACAGAGTTTTGTATTTCAAGGGGCGAAATTTCTCTTAAGGATAGTACTTGAATGCCTCATACAATTAATCTTATTTACCCATCTTTTTCAACAGATTTCTAACAATTCTTATTTTCATAATATGTAATGTTTTTCCAACAATCTTAAGGATATTTTTTGTTGTTGTGCATTATGACTTGATCTCCGATGTTATTTGGTCACGTCACAACTAGGGAAGCAATGCGATAAGCTTAAACATCAATATGTGTGAGGTGAAGGTGACGCGGAACAATAGTAAGTGAGCAGTAGATTTTGAGGGCTTGGTGAATGAAGTTTGAGGTGGCCACTATGATTCTCCTATCGAGGATTGTAGGAATGTGCTCATCTGGATTGAAGGATTACAATTCCAAAGAGTAGGCTAAATTGAACATATCGTTCTTTTGATTTTTGAAAACCTTATGTGTTTGTATTTCTAGTTTATCGATGTCGTACATTTTTATTCGTAGAAGTGTTGGTTGTTGAAAACCAATAGGAAGCACCATACACCATTCTCGTATTTGGTCCTTGGTCCTTGCTTATGGTCTTTCGTGGGTAGACTAATTAGTGCCATCGCCGTCGACATTTCATCCTGACCCACGATTAGTTCTTACATCGAGCACAAAGGCTTTCTCCCGTTGTTCAAATCTGTTTGAGTTGGAAACAAAATAAGGTTGCCGTCATCAACAACAGCAAATGAGTACTAGTAGCTCCTAGGGATCATCGACGGGTAGCACTCCTCCTCTTTCGCATGGCAAGCTTGAAATATTTTCTGTGGCTATAAAGTGTTCCAAATTTGCGAGAAATTATGTTGTCTTCTTTAGGAAATAGATTGCAAGAAAATTGATGTATTGGGAGATTCGTTGTAAATTTGATTAGTTGATGATTGAGAAGTGCTCATTTGGGAAGTTCAAGTATTCTTCTTGGGAAAATTGTGTGGACGTGATGTTACATTGATAGATTGTTTACTAAAAAATGCTTGCTCTTGAGCCGTGCAAGTTTTTGCTATATAAACTAGATTTTAAGCTCTTTCATATTACCGGTAGACTGATACACATGATGTGCTTGACTAGAAGTGATAGGGGGATAATACTTGAGAGCATTATATGGAGATGTTACTTCAAAAAAACATTTCAGATAGTGGAAATGTGCTCATACTTGGTGAAGGTGGTATAACTTGGAAATCAGTTAGACAAAAATTATGGGGGGAAATGATAATCCTGCTAAACAACTTGATTGAAACAGATGATTCTGATGATATAATTCTCAAGGCCATTTCCAAGCCATATTGAGGCCAATGTGAAAGAATGGGTGGTAGGCTTTGGTGTTACTAGGTATATATGTAAAAATAGAATGCTTTATCCTCTAGTACTCTAGTGGGGGAGGAGAAGAAAATATTTATCTTGGTGATTTGAGGACTACTCAAGTTCTTGAAAAAGAGAAAATTCTTCTCTAATTCACATTTGAAAATAAGGCTAAGAAGAAAATAATTCTTCTTTAATTTAGCTTCTGATTTCTTCTTCAAATCTATTTCTGGAATAGAAATCTGTTCTAGAAATAGAAAAATCAAATTGTTTTACCAAACAAATTTCTGTGCCAAATCTGTTCCAAGGAACAGAGAAATAGATAAATAGAAAAGTAGAAATTTTATTATGCGCGCCCTGAGGAACTTCTTAGCAGATGTTCCTTTGGGAATGAACTACACCTTCTATGTTTAAACATTGTGATTGCGAAGAGGCGCCATTGCAATGAATGAAACTTTCAACGGTAAACGTAGACAAATCTAGTTTAGGCATGATGTAGTAAATCAATTGCATATAGATGGAACTATGTCCATCGATTATGTAAAGTTAGAAAGTGGATTCGATCGACCTTTTGACTATACATTGAGGGGAATGGGACTTAAGTTAGTTGAAGAAAATCAATAATGATGGTAATCCAATTTATGTGATTGATAATCCGATGAACAAAGTTCATCGGGTAATAACATGTCACTTGTTGATCTAATGATACACTATAAAAACTTCTTGTCCCTCCTAAGTTGTGAATAGCGAAAGACTATATTGAAAAAGAGGCTCAAAATTTCATAACCATTGTTGGTGTTATATTGAATTGCATAATACATTTGATGGAATTAGCTATATAAGTGTGAAGTAGGGGAGTCACTCTTATGAGAATTATTGGAAGTATTCTCTAGAGTGCTTATAAATAAATTAAGGATGCACATGGCCTATAAGCATAGAATTGCTCTAAACAACAAATTATATGGGGGTGTAAGGTGAGTGGTGATAATTATAATCACAAAAAGGGATTCTTAATTTATTGAAGTTTCAAACTTCACAAATGATTTTGTGAATTATATTTCATTCTTTTTAGGTTCGGTTCATAGCCTAACAAGCATCAATTTTGAACTTCCAATGTATTATACTCCAATAACCCATCATTATTCTTTCATTTCTTTTCAAAACCTTATGAAATATATTGGGCATTTTTGTATATGTCAATAAGTTTTGCAATATTGGAAGCTTTTTTTTTCTTTTACTGTCATTAATTTGTAACAGTTTTGTTCCACCATTAATCTATAACATTTTACAATGGTTCAGCAATGGTTCTGTAATGGTTTTGACTTCTATCAAATTGTAACGGATTTGTAACATTTCTCAATTAAATGTAAGAATTGAAGATTGAAAACGGTTGTCTTTTTCTTTTACCTAAAATTTGTTGCTCCGAATACAATTGGAAAATAATATAAATATATCAAAACAAGAATTTTCTTTTTTCTTACATATCTTTCCTTTCTTTATTTGGTTATACACCAAACGTTATTCTTGTTCTTTCTATTATTCTATGTGCAATAAAGAAGAAGATTTGTTATATTATATCTTGGAAGAATAGTTGCTAGAAGCTATCACATTGAGTTTCGTACTTCGAAGAGCAAAATTATCACTAAAAACAGTGTTTGCATGCCTTGGATAATCGATCTTGCAATTTCACAAAAGTTTGAGGGCTCAATTGAATCAAAGTAAAATCCAACACCAACTTTGATCATTGATAAAGATTTATTCATTACCGGCTTCTTTTCTCCTTCTATTTCTTTCTCTTTGTTTTGCTACTAATCCTTTTCTCTTGTTTCATTAATTCATGGAATAGTTAGATTAGAAGTCTTAAAACTTATCGGAAAAGTACATTCAAGTTCAAAAGTTGTTAAATTTGTATAATCAAATCTTAAATCTCAAACGGGTCAAACCCGAACTATATGAAAGACAGTCGAGTAAATGGAAGCATATTTTTCTCAATGGCAAAGTGCGTTTCTCTGAAGTAGAGTTATTTGGAATTAAAACTACATGGATCATTTAGATGGGCTAATTATCTATTTAATCAGAACATTAAAAACAAGGATATGAAAGATACACCTGATAGGGAAGAATTTAAAGTTCGCATGGGGTTGCTCTAGAGAAAATGTGGATAACATAACTAATAACTAGAAAATATGTGGAACAATTAGAGTGGGTTTTGCTACACTGTTAAATCGATAATTGTGGTGAATAGAAGATTTCATTGGTTTTTAAGTTATCCATTCAACCAAATAGCTGCAAACAAATTAAACATTAAGGCTTCGATGGTCCGAGAATATCTCGCTTGCATTTGGTTGCCTAATAAATCTGTGCAACTGAATTGGTCGCACTAAGTGCACAGATCGAAATGCCAATAGAGAATTTTGTAATTTAGACATCATTAACTAACCTCATAGAAGTTTATTTGTTAGTTTGATATATACTCTTTTACAATTGACAACTTGACAAAATTTAAGTAACAACCAAGGCACAATGTATGAACCCAAGTGGTAACTACTAATTAGGTACTATCTTTCATTCCTAAGTTTATTAATTACGTTCATCTATAATCTAAATATATAAGTTTAATTTTTAATAATGATACTAGCATTTTTTCATCATTCCATTGGCAATAAATTATCTCTCATTCGTGGCAACGCGTTAATATTTCTTCTGAAGGCAAAAATATTATTTTAAAATTAAAGGAAAGTGTATTGGAGAAAGTTACGTTACTTCTAAAAGGCTTGCGAGACCGCATACCACAAGTACGAAGGGCCATGAAAACTATTAAGGAGAATCCTTCCTGCTTAGCTCCGCTTTTAAATACCTCCCAAGGGGTGATTAGCCATGGGGAAATTTAATACCTAATATGACCAACCAAAATATCCCGATATAAAGTAAGAATATCAATGTCATGTTTAAGATTGTTTTTGATTTGGCTAATGGGGGGAAATGTAAAGGACTTGGGATTAGATGGTTTTTTTTTTTGCCATTTACGGTAACCCGTGGATAGTTATCATTAGAGCAAAAAATCTTATTAGAATAAAAGGAAAGTGTACTGGGGGAAAGTTTAGTTACCACGAAAAGGCCTGTGAAACCGTGTACAATAATTTGAAATGGCCAGAAAGAGTACAAGGAGATATCTTCCTACTTGATCCATCTTGTAATTACCTCCCATTTATTAATAGCCAATGTGATTTGTTATTTAATTGGGAAAAGACCACAAAAAATCCTAAACTTTGCCCAAAATGACAGATTTACCCCAAACTTTTTTTTGTGACACGAAACCCCAAACTTTGCAAACTGTGACACATTTACCCCATTAAGGGCATTTTCGTCTTATTCTTTCTATTTTTTCTTTTTTTATTTTTTTTTCTTTTCTTCTTCTTCTCTCCGTCGGGGCCGGCGGAGGGAAGCCGGTGCCGGCGAGGATTTGGCACCCTCGCTTGAGTCCGGCGAGGGCACCCCTCGCTAGGCTTGACGCAGGTGAGGGCGGCCCTCGTCGATGACGGGCAAGGGGTGCCCTTGCCCGACGCAGGGTGGCCCTCGCCGTCGGGCGGGGCGACACGGTGAGCGGCGGCCCTCGCTCGGTGTCGGCGTGTGAGGGCCTCCCTCACCGCACCCTCGCCCGCGTTGGGCCCGGTGAGGGGTGCCCTCGCTAGACTCGGGCGAGGGTGCTAGATCCTCACTAGACTTGGCGAGGGAGGCCCTCGCCGAATGCCGACGAGGGTCGACCTCGCCTGACGCCGGCGAGGGTGGCCCTCGCCGAACGCCGACTTCCCTCCGCCGGCAAGGGCGGCCCTCACCGGACGCCGGCTTCCCTCCGCCGGCTCCGCCATGGCCAGCGGAGGGAAGAAAGAAGAAAAAGAAAAAATAAAATGAAAATGAAAATTTTTTTTTAAAGTTAAAAAGACCAAAATGCCCTTATGATTTAGGGTAAATGTGTCACACAAATGAAAGTTTATGATTTTTTGTGTCACAAAAGAAAGTTTGGGGTAAATGTGTCACGGTTAGCAAACTTCGGGGTTTTTCATATCACAAAAAAAAGTTTGGGGTAAATTTGTCACTTTGAGTAAAGTTTGGGGTTTTTGGTGATTTTTTCCCTATTTAATTTGATAGAGAAATCTCAACGTAAAGTAAAAATTTCCATGAAATAGTATATAAGCAAATACTCATGTTTGTTGCTATAAATACTAAACACATCGATAGGTTAAAAATGTTGCTAGTATCTTTTTACCTAATTCCATCCTCAATAGATTTGCTCTCATTTGCGCCACCGGCCGCTGTGCAAAGCGAAAGGAGATAATTGTTCCAAAAATATGATGAAACAAAGTGGAAGGAGATAATTGTTCCAAAAATATAATGAAAGTTGGTAGCGCCATATTCAACAACCACATTCAGCCATATTCATCCACATATAACTCATTTAGATCATTTGAATTATCAATGCTTTTTGTTATATGTGACAACCCGCTAATGCTGTTTTGTTTATACTGCTGCAAATCAAATAAAAGGAAAGGTTAGTTAGAAAATAAAAGGTAAGTATGTCTTGGACAGCGACAAATGATATGAGGAGGTAAAAAACATGAACAGAGATGCTTTAATTGGCCATGTCTTTTAATTACTTTATAAGAAATCTCTTACCACCTAATGATTCTATGGATTTCTTTCCTACATTCCAAGAAATCTCTTATTGATTAATGATTTCATGACGTGACACTCCAAATGATAATTGCCCGCTATTTTTATTGCCTAAACTTACTAGGAATGTTAATATAAATAATAAACATGTCGACATTTGAGCTTTTTAAACATATTGCTAGTATTTATAATCCCAGTTCTGTCATCGGCTAATTCATTCACTTTGCGCTGCCACGCGCTGCACAAAGTGAAAGGAAATAATTGTTTTGAAATTATAAGGAAAGTGTTTGTAGCGACACATTCAACCACATTAGTCCATATGTAACTTATTTGGATCATTTCAACCATTGATACTTTTTTATTATTGCGGCGACGCTCTGCTTTGGTATCACAAGCGAAATAAAAGGAAAGTTTAAATAGGAAATAAAATGCAAGTATGTCTATGAGGATGCTAGAAAAGCATCTAGAAAAAACACCTTATTGGGGCATGCCTTTTAATTACTTCACAAGAACTCTCTTATGAAATATTTTTTCCATACTATATTTTTCTTGCATTCCTAGCATCTAGAAAAGCACCTTATTTGGGACGTGTCTTTCAATTACTTTCCAAGAATCCTCTTATTTCTTTCCATATTTTATTTTTCTTGCATTTCTAGCATCCAAAAACATCTTATTAGGGCTTGTCTTTTAATTACTTTCCATGAATTCTCTTATGAAAGTTTTCTAGAAAAACACTTTATTGGGGCATGTCTTTTATTTATTTTCCAAGAATTCTCTATGAATTTTTCTTTCCATATTACATTTTTGTTGCATTCCTAGCATCTAGAAAATCACCTTATTGGGGACATGTCTTTGAATTACTTTCTAGGAATCCTCTAATGAAATTTTCTTTCCATATTACATTCTTCTTGCCTTCCTAAGAGAAACCACGCCCTATATAAATGCCGCATGAGCTCATAGCTTGTAGCCATCAAAACTTTCCACCACTTTCCTGTCTCAGTTTTCCTGAGAAAAAATAGAAAATATATTCTGTCCTTCACATATTCTTCCTGAAGATGAATACGCACCTCTCTTATCCCGATGACTTTTACATATTCTTCGAGAAAATGTATACGCGCCTCTCTTATCCCGGCGACAAAAAGGAGCAAAGCTCACCGCCGAGGAGCTGGAATCCATCGCCAGTTCCTTCGATGAGTCCCTCCTCTCTCCCCTCTGTGGTCTGTGCCCTGCCTCTGCCAGCTTGCCCTGGCTCTCCTCTGCTGTCGACGTGCTCACCATCGCTCACTCCGTAGTGAAATCCTTAATCTATGAGCTGAAACGGGACGGTAGCGACAGCCTCTTGTCGTGGTATTTGGACAACAGCCTGAAGGTCCTGGATGTTTGCAACTGCATGTCCTCCAAGATCGAGCGACTGTGTCTCCGCCACTTGGACCGGAGGATCGCGATAAAGCTCCTCAGCTCGGAGGGCAACCCATCGGAGGAGGAGATTCACCAAGCGCGGGATTTGGTTGCAGATTTGGAGGGCGAGGGTGGGGGTGCCATCGAGGAGCGGCTTAGAGACTTGGCCGTGAGCATTGAAATGTTGGCTCTACGGGAGGTGGTCTCGCCGGTTGACAGAGTTGTTTGCCATGCGGTCCAAGCTGTCAATTTCTTGACAGCATTCGTTGTCGGAGTCATATCTTCGGCCTTGCGCTCTTCCTCGGGGCCGGTCATCTGCCTCCGCATCCCAGAGGAGTTCCCTTGGGGTGACTTTGTCCGTGCAATCGAGTCGACAATTATCGTGGAGTCGAGACGTGGCAAGGAAAGGGACAGGAAGATGCGGGTCTTGAAGGAAGTTGATGATGTGGAGGCACATGGGAGGCATGTGCTTGAGGTGATTGACCAGGTGGTGGCATCAGGAGGCGGGGGAGATATCGTGGGGAGGCTGAGGGAGGCAGCAACTGGGCTAGAGAAGGCCACTGAGGCATTGCTGGAGGGGTTGTATCGGCTGAGGGATGGGATGAAGGAGCTGCTCTTAACAGTGACGGGGATAAGGAAGGAGATGGCAGACGAGTTTAGAGCGAGCTTGTGACATCTGGAAATTTTGTATATGTAATTATGTGACATTTAGGATTTTCCATATATGATAATGATACTTAGATTATGAAGCTACGTATTATTGTCTTAATATTCGGACAAATATGTAGAAGTTTTAGTCGAATCATAAATTTCATGGGATGCGGCGGATAATTATTCAGTGAAGGTAATCGTCCCGAGTTCGATGTATTGAGTCGAATTGGTAAATGTTGATGCGTATATTTATAGTAGAACCTTAGCTGTTAATGGGTTAATTGTATTTGTTTAAAATCAAGCTATTTAGTATTAAACACAACACAATAATCAGCAATAATCAAATTCAGAACCCTCCTCCACTAGAACGAGAGATACTGCTGTGCCCTTTGTCGTCTCTTGAGGGAATGTTTTATGGGTCATACATTGGGAGAAACCTAAAAATGAGACCAACCCCTCTTTTCTACTTATATATTAGATAATAACATGGTAATAAGTTTCTTGTTAACAAGAGCGAGTCAAGTAAAGGAACTAAAAGAAATCAAACCGTCGGACAAAATGATAAAAGAGCAATCTGCAAGCACATTAAGTAGCAATCCACTTAAAAAATCATATGATTCCAATAAATGGCATAAAGAACATCTTTCGATGTTTTAATTGTAATAAAACAACAAGGAGACTACACAAGAAACCTATTACTTAAAGATAAATTAGGTACTACTTTGCCCTTACAACTAGCACAAATTTACCACGATCCATCACTCCAAATCACCACTTATTCTCTTCTCTCATCTCTTGGAGAAGTAATTCCACAATCGTCTCCTTGAAATCCCCAAAAAAGATGAATATTCTCAGGATCCTTCATAATTTTTCGACATAATTTTATTCTATCCATAGTACCTAGAGACATTTCAAGAAGCTCCTCATTGATTTTTCGCTTGTCATTGTCCGTATCCTTAGCATGTCCAATGCGGCTAGTGATCATCTCCATTCTCTCGTTAGCTTTTTCCAATAATGAGCCAAAAGTTCCTACTATCTCAACTAAGCCGATAGTCCATTTGTCACTTGCTTTAGCCATTTTTCTTCTTGAAGAATCAAAAACCTTTTGTGTTTGAGAAGATGATAGTGGCGGTAAGTTTTGACTTACGCCATCGGTTGCCACATAATCATGATTTTCACCTTCTTCATGATCTACAGCTGCATGAGCTTCTGAAGGGTCTTTATTGAGATTTCCCTTGGCACAGTCTTTTCCAAATACAGTTGCTAGTCGATCATATTGAGGGAAAGACTTCCCTCTCAAAGAAGCAGCTCCTAGATAGGTCTACGAAGAAAATATGTTATTTTGTTAAAATGAATCAATTAATAAATAAGATAAATGATAAGAAGTGACACAAACCTTACAATATTTTTGCCAACTATCCTCATAATGAATATCAACACAATGCTTTTCATGGTCCCACCCAAACCCACTTTGATCCCTCAAGTCATATATATGATTATACAACTTTTTTAAGTTTTTCATTTTCGACTTGATGTGAGTATTACCCTTGATGCTAGAACCAGGAAACTTTTTTTCAAACCAGTTATCTAACATAATCATGTAACCGCTCTTAAAGCCATTATTGGCTTTCATTCCTCATGCAACTAATTCTTCAAGACCATCTAAAAGTGTATTTTCTTCATCTATTGTCCATACACGTCGGTCTCTCTTTGTTCCCCTTCCTTGAGTTTGATTGAAATTGCTACCTTCCATTCCTAAACATCTCATTGCATTTTCAAAAAATTTAATGATGGAGGATAGCACGGTAGAGAAATATGTGGGAGATTTTTGTATAATTTCAATAAGTTTTGCAATATTGAAAGCTTTTTCTTTTTTAATGTCATCAATTTATTACAGTTTTTGTCCACCATTAATCTATAACATTTTATAACAGTTCAGTAAAGCTTTTGTAATAGTTTTGACTTCTATTAATTTGCAACAGATTTGTAACGATGTTCAATTAAATGCAAGAATTGAAGATGGAAAAGGTTGTATCTTTCTTTTACCCACAAATTGTTACTCCGAATATAACTGGAAAGGAATAAATAAAAGATCTATTATATTTGGGAGGATAGCTACCAGAGCTTATTGCATTGAGTTTCATACCTCAAAGAGCAGAATTATCATTAAGAACGGTGTTTGCATGCCTCTCATGATTGATCTTACAATTTCACAAAAGTTCTAGAGCTCAATTGAATCAAAGCAAAAACGAACGCCAACATTGACCATCGATAAAGGTTTATTCATTATTGGCTTCTTTTCTCCTCCTCCTTTCTTTTACTACCAATCCTCTTCTCCAGTTTCCTTATTTCTTGGAATAGTTAGATTAAAAGTCTTAAAACTTATCGGGAAAGTACATTCAAGTCTTAAAATTTGTTAAATTAGTATAATCAAATCTTAAATTTCAAACCCGAACTATATGAAAGATAATTAAGTAAATGGAAGTTTTTTTTTTCTCAATGGACAAGCACGTGTCTTTGGAGTAGAGTTAATTAGAATTAAAACTATATGGATCATTTAGATGGGCTAATTATTTATCCAATATAAAAGATACACCTGATATGAAAGAATTTAAAGTTAGCATGGGGTTGCTCTAGAGAAAATGTGAATAACGTAACTAATAACTAAGAAAAAAATGTAACGATGAGAGTGGATTTTGTCGCACAATTAAATCGATAATTGTGGTGAACGGAGGATTTCATCGGTTTTTTAGTTATCCATACAACCATATAGCTGCAAACAAATTAAACATTAAGGCTTCGATGGTCAGAGAATATCTTGCTTCAACAATATGGTTGCCTAATAAATCCGTGCAAATAAATCCGCCCCTCTGAATGCGCAGATCGAAATGCCAATTAAGATGCTATACATAATTTTGTAATTTAGACGTCATCAACTAACCTCAGAAAAATTTATATTTTAGTTTGATATTTACTCTTTTACATTTGACAATTTGACAAATTTTAAGTAAAACCCGAGGCATGATGTATGGGCCCAAGTGGTAATCACTAATTAGGCACTATCTATCATTCCTAAGTCTAATAATTACGTTCATCTATGATCTATATAAATAAGTTTAATTTTTAGTAAAGATACTAGCATTTTTTTTTATCATTCTGTTGGCAATAAATAATCTCTCATTCATGGCTATGCGTGGATATTTCCTATTAGGGCAAAAATATTATCTTAAATATTAAAGGAAAGTGTATAAGAGAAAGCTTACGTTATTTCTAAAAGGCTTGGGAGACCGAGTGCCACAAGTACAAAAGGGCCATAAAAAGTATAAGGAGAATCCTTCCTGCTTAGCTCCGCTTTTAATTACCTCCTAAAAGGCTTGCGACACCGAGTAACCCGTGGATATTTATCATTGGAGCAAAATAATCTTATTAGAATTAAAAGGAAAGTGTATTGGGAGAAAATTCAGTTTCTACGAAAAGGAATGTAAAACGGCGTACAACAATTATGAAAGGGCCACAAAGAGTACAAGGAGAAATCTTCCTACTTGACCCATCTTTTAATTACCTCCCAAATGGTTATTAGCCAATGTGATTTATTACTTAATATAACCGAAACATCTCAATATAAAGTAAAAATTTCTATGAAATAGTTCAAAAGCAAATACTCATGCTTGTCGCTATAAATACTAAAGACATCGATATGTTAAACATGTTGCTAGTATCTATTTGCCTAAATCATTTCTCAATAAATTTGCTCTCATTTGCACCACTAGCGGCCATGCAAAGCGGAAGGAGATGATTGTTCCAAAAATATAATGAAAGATGGTAGCGCCATATTCAACAACTACATACAACCACATTCATCTGCATATAACTCATTGGATCATTTGAATTATAAAATATTTTTGTTATATGTGACAACCCGCTAATGCTGATTTATTTTTACTGCTGCAAATCAAATAAAAAGAAAGATTAGTTAGGAAATAAAAGGTAAGTATGTCTTGGACCGCGTCCAGTGATATAAGGAGATCAAAAACATGAACAGAGATATTTTATTTGGCCATGTCTTTTAATTACTTTCCAAGAAATCTCTTACAAATTAATAATTTTATGGATTTTTTCTACATTCCAAGAAGTCTCTTATTGATTAATGATTTCATGCGACGATCCAAATGATAATTACCTACTATTTTTATCGATTAAACTTGTAACATCCTCGATTCTGACCCCATGAGGATTGGCCATAAGGTCCTAAAAGGATCGATCATGGGCCATTGGCTATGGATCGATCGGTTTGATTGGCAAGGAATCAT
This sequence comes from Eucalyptus microcorys, assembly GCA_014182515.1. Classification (NCBI taxonomy): domain Eukaryota; kingdom Viridiplantae; phylum Streptophyta; class Magnoliopsida; order Myrtales; family Myrtaceae; genus Eucalyptus; species Eucalyptus microcorys. The sequence goes on from CM024571.1 coordinate 22,226,915, forward strand.
GGATCGGTCATGGCCCGACCGACCAACCGGTCACAAATTGGTCGAGGTGTCGGCCGTGAATTTTTTACTAACCATACCGATGGGATAGGATCACTAGCTCATAAGATGACTTTTTGATCACGAGAATTGATCACGGGATGATTTTGGATCGGCGGATGATCATGGATTGATTTGACTAGTTGTAGTTTCCGGCCGCGGGTGATTCCACCCGGTTATGCATCGATACACGAATGATCCAAATTAATCAAATGTGACCATCTTCTAACCAAAGCTGCATCATTCCCTATTTAATTCTTAGTGGTTGGAATGGAATTTTGAATTGATGATGTCCGATTGTGGATCGGTAACGCACCAATTATGAACCCTACCAGTGGATCAGGTGCCGATTGGAATGAGTCCAAAGATAGACCCGGCTATTTCGTCACTAATTTGAAGGTCCATGAGTGTTTTGGATTAGTGTTAGGCCATGGGTAGCCTTATGATTGGTCTCAAACCAATCGAAGGACAACCGACCCTATTGGCTGACCAACCATCCAAAGGAACGGTTTGGGCAAGTATGGGATGTAATGGCTGAACTTTCGGTGTACGTAATTCGATTGCTTGAGATGTACCCAATGATCCCTTCTCCGGCCCTAGAATCAACTTGGATGATAGAATTCTCTAGATCGCTTTATTAATGAGGAAAAAGACAAAAGTAAACAAATTTCTAGAACCCCTCATTAAATGAAGGGGTGAGTTGTTATTTGAATATTTAAAAGTCATGATGGCGGCCAAAATATCTTTGGATATTCTAGAAAAATGCGGCATATATTTGGACCAATTAGAGAGCGATACACGAGCCCTCATTAATAACCGAATGTTCTAGAATTTCCGAGTTGGCAACTATGGTACCATTATTGTCAAACTTCATTAAATGCTCGTGTAGGTGGACCAATGGAAGAGTGAAAAGCGAGCCATCATTGATGACGCTTACGAGCTTAGATTGTCATGTAAGATGTTCTAGCCTTCCAACTCATTATCTAGGCCACAATTATTGGACCCATAGGCTTGCCAAGTAAGGATTTTAGCCGGGACACTTGGAAACATTGGAATGGACCGCTTGGCTTAGTAATGATGGCACCAAGGGCTATAAATAGGAGGAGCCCTCTTCATTTATTCACCTTGCTCCCATTTCCTCTTCTTTCTCCTTAGACGCCCTCCTCCTCCTCCTCCTCTCTTTCGGCCTTGCATCCTCAATCCATCAAGCTATATAAGTTGGTCCTTGAGGTTTGCCAAGATAAGTAAGATCCCTATTCCTCTAGGGCGGTAGTCTCCATTGTCGAGTCTAGTTAGGTGCTCACCCGTCAAGTCGTGGATAGGATGTTGGATCTTTTGTATGGTTTTACTCATGTTTGTGCTTGAACGTGTGCTTGAGTTGTTCACACTTAGAATAAGGTCGAGGTTCATTCGAATTGAGGTCATCGCAAGGCAAGGTCACCCCAAGCCATAAAGCATTGGTTTCGGCATAAATAGGATGTTAGGTCAAAGCCTTGTTTGGTGCGGGAATTGCCTAAGGCTGTAAGGTCCTAAGTTGACATTGAGGCGTGTTGATCTTATGTCTTGATTGGTACAAGGATCACCCAAATCCACGAGGTCTTGGTAAGGCACCAAGCATGCCAATTTCTAAGAATTGGGGGCGTGTCTTCAATTACTTTCCAAGAATCCTCTTATGAATTTTTTTTCCATATTATATTTTTCTTGCATTTCTATCATCCAAAAACACCTTACTGGGGTGTGTCTTTTAATTACTTTCCAAGAATTCTCTTATGAATTTTTCTTTCCATATTACATTTTCTTGCATTTCTAGCATCCAGAAAAAACATCTTATCGGGGGATGTCTTTTAATTACTTCCCAAGAATTCTCTTATGTTTTTTCCTTCCATATTTCATTTTCTTACATTCCTATTATCCAGAAAAAAAAACACATTATTGGGTCTTTTATTTACTTTCCAAGAATTCTCTTATGAAATTTTCTTTCCATTTTACATTTTTCTTGCATTCCTAGCATCCAGAAAAAAAACACCTTATTAGGGCATGTCTTTTAATTACTTTCCAAGAATTCTCTTATGAATTTTTCTTTCGATATTACATTTTTCTTGCATTTCTAGCATCCAAAAAAAAAAAAACCTTATTGGGGCGTCTTTTAATTACTTTCCATGAATTCTCTTATGAAATTTTTCTTTGCATATTACATTTTTCTTTCATTCCTAGTATCCAGAGAAACACCTTACTGGGTGTCTTTAATTATTTTCCAAAAATTCTCTTGTGAATTTTTCTTTCCATATTACATTTTTCTTGCAAACCTAGAATCTAGAAAATCACCTTATAGAAGACATGTCTTTGAATTACCTTCCAAGAATTCTCTAATGAAATTTTCTTTCCATATTACATTCTTCTTGCCTTCCTAAGAGAATCCACGCCCTATATAAATGCCGCATGAGCTCACAATCCGTACCCATCAAAACTTTCCACCACTTTCTCATCTCAGTTTTCCGAGAAAAAAAAACAGAAAATATATTCTGTCTATTACATATTCTTCAAGAAAATGTATACGCGCCTCTCCTATCCTGACGACAAAAAGGGAGCGAAGCTCACTGTCGAGGAGTTGGAATCAATCTCTAGTTCCTTCGACGAGTCCATCCTCTCTTCCCTCTGTGGCCTGAGCCCCGCCTCTGCCAGCTTGCCCTGGCTCTTCTCTGCTGTCAACGTGCTCACCACTGCTCACTCCGCCGTAAGATCCTTGATCTACGAGCTGAAGTCGGACGCTGACGACAGCCTCTTGTCGTGGTACCTAGACAACAGCCTGAAGGTCTTGGATGTCTGCAACCGCATGTCCTCCAAGATCGAGCGACTGTGTCTCCACCACCTGGACCGGAGGATGATGATGAACCTCCTTGGCTCGGGGGGCAAACCCTCGAAGGAGGACATTCACCAAGCGAGGGATTTACTCGCAGACTCGGAGGGCGAGGGCATGGCCGACATCGAGGAGCTGATTAGAGACTTGGCCACAAGCATTGTAACGTCGGCTATGCGAAGGAAGGACTTGCCGGTCGACAGGGTCGTTCGCCGTGCGGTCCAAGCTGTCAATTTCTTGACGGCATTCATTGCCGGAGTCATATATTCGGCCCTGTGCTCCTCCTCTAGGGCGATTGCCTGCGTATACGTCCCAGAGGAGTTCCCTTGGGGCGACTCTGTCCGTGCAATCGAGTCGACAATTGTCGTGGAGTCGAGACGTGGCGAGGAAACGGACAAGAAGACACGGGTCTTGGAAGAGCTTAATGATGTGGAGGCGCGTGGGAGGCATGTGTTGGAGGCGATTGACGAGGTGGTGGCATCAGGAGGCGATGGAGAGGTCGTGGGGAGGCTAAGGGAGGCAGCGGTTGGGCTGGAGAAGGCCACTGAGCAACTAACGAAGGGCTTATACCATCTAAGGGATAGGGTGAATGAGCTGTTCATGACAGTGACAAGGATAAGGAAGGAGATGGTAAACGAGTTTAGGTTGAGTCTGTGGAAAGGATCGTTGCCGATGAAACCATTGAAGCCTAGCAATAATAACTAATCGTCTTGATATGTTATGATGAAAATACACTTTTTAAAAGGGTATAAGGAAATCGTTTAAAAAATTTCTAAAGATAACTGTTGGGACAGTTGGTAGAACATATGTTTAAAATAAAATTGTTCTCATTTCTTGTCCCATTTCCATCAAAGAAAAAAATGCATTCCATTACTCCTTTACGAAAATAAGTGATGAGCTCCTTTACGAAAACAAGTGACATTTACGCTATGAACAGTAATATTGTTCGTCATTCATCCGTAATTCAACCTTCGTTCCGAGGTAAATTGTTCATTGTCTATAAGAAATAGATAAGTTGTCTTTTGCTGACTTTCTTCCTGTATTGGTATTAGAGCCATGCTATGATTTATGTCATTTTTTTAATCGAATTTTCTTGTTTAACATTTGATATTGAGATCAAGATAATAAAATTTACACCATTTGGATGTTTATTGCTCGGAATTGCAATATGAATCATCGAAAACAAACCAAAGCGAAGAACGGGTTTTGGGGCCGCGTATTTCAACCAAGTTGACTTTTGATTTGTCATTTCTCTCACAGTTTTATTTGGCTGATTTCCAAATTACAACATCTTTACAAAAAGTGAACACATATCTATTATCGGAGTTTGTCTCATTTGAATCTATGCTTTCATGATCACAAGAAGTTGTCTTTTTCAGTCAAATCGAGAAATTTCACATTCAATTGAAATATCGTAATTCCATTGTCTCAAGAAAATTTTTTGATACGGTTTTTTCTTGCACAATGGATCTATGGACAACAAGGTTTAGAGACCTCATGCTCGATTGCAAAAAAATTAATCAATGGAGCCTAAAGAGCTGGTCAACTTTGGAAGAGCTTTAAAAATCACTAGTTCACTTTTTACGAAAGTCGATTCTTTTGAGTCAAGTCGAGCCCGATAAACGCAATTTTAGGATATATTAAGCACCTAAGGCAGCCATTGAACATAAGGGGCAAACACGACCTGGGCCCCATCTAATTAAAGTTGGGCCACAAGGAACTAAGCTCGGCCCATTAAACTCTCTCGACCGGTGCCCATTTTGCTCCCAATTGACTATCCATGGGTAGCTCCTTTGCCAATCAATCAAACTCTATAGGCTGCGTTTGGTAGTTAGAATGAAATTCAAGATCAAATAAAATTTATTTTATTCTATATTTGGTTCCAATTACAACAAGATAAGGTCGAATATAAGAAAGATACTACCCAAACAAAAATATTCCATGGGAGAGATGGAATAAAAATAGATAAAAAAATTTATATCCACAGTATAAAAACTATTTTTCTTGAATGACAAACTTCTTAAATTAATAAAATTAAAATAAAAAATAAATAAGATTAATATTTGAGTTCTAATATAAAATAATACAATTCGGAATAACAAAAATCACAACAATTTTTGGTTATATTTATTCTTATTTTCAACTATATATTTGATTTTTTATCCTATAATATATATTCTATATATTTATATTTATTACATATTTTAGGTATATTAGCAAGTTTTATTATTTAATTAAATTTCAATTAAGGAATGATGGTAAAAAAATAAAAAAATAAAAGAAATAAAAAAGAAGCAAAAATAATAAAATGACGCATGCAAGAGAGCCGAAGCACTATAATTTTTGGAATTGTGGAGGTGGATGATTTTGTTTTCTCTCTCTTACTAGATTTGGTATTTGTTGTCTGATCTATCTCATCAGTATTGTCGTTGCCCATTCGCGTTTCTTGTCATAGTCGAACCTGTGGCTTTCTCCTTTGCCATTTAAGATTTTTGTCATATAATATCTTGGATTTATTGATGGAAGTCATTTCTGTTTGCATATTCCTAGTTTCTTTAGTAGTGAATCATGTAGATTCTTACCATCCATGTTTGTGCATTTTCATGTTCATTATGCCATTCATACCAAACAATGATCATGATAGGATATGAAAATATCCAACTTTATTACCGCGATTTAATAAACAATAGATATGATATAGTGAATTCTTAATTTTCATATTTTCTTTTATCTGGTCCTATTCTGACTAGAAATTTATACGACCAAACGCGACCTTAATGGTGGAATTCTTCACCACTAAAGGTTTGACAAGTCACTAGTCCTTGCAAATGATTGACTAGCCAATTAGAGAGCAATGTGGTATTTTCTCTTCTTTTTCAATGATGGATACAAATCCACCGATGAGGACGGACGATTTCGAAGTTCTCCCTCTTCCTCTAATCGACGTCTACCCTCTCTTCATTTCCACGCTCACTTTCAGTCTTTCATACGCCACTTTTATATTTTCCCCTTACAAGCTCTCTATGAAATCCTATCTAGTCTCCCTCTCCAAGCCCGACATAACAACCACCGCTTCCAGCCAATACTGGCGTCCCACAGCCCCTCCGGCGGCCTCCAACTCTCCTTCGGCATTCATTATCTCCTCCGGTGTTTCCATGATTTAATCATGCCTCTTGTTCATCACTAATCACCTATTTTCCACGATCTCCATTCGCTTTTAGCTAGCTTGCCTCCAATTGCAGCGAGTCCTTCAAGTTTAAGGTCTGTTCTTTCATCTATTTTTGATCTCATGCGAATGGCCAAGGATTCCAACTTGATTCATCATGGTATAAATTGAAGTATGCACCAAACATCTTGGATTGGACTTGATGAACAATTGAACATGATTCGTGAATTGATTTGATTTAATAAGAATTGTGATGTTAAAAATTGCATTAACTTAGTCATGGCCGAAAGACCTCTATCCATGAAACTGATCTGATCTTAGATGATTTATGATGAACTTCCTAGAAATGTTGTGTGATACTCAACATGTCTCAAGCCATGCCTCGATTATGCCTTCTAGGTAGCAGAAATTTGTAGAATCTTGCCGGAAATTCATTGAAGCTTGCTGGAAATTCGATTAGGCTTGACAGAAATTGATTGACTATGCCAGAAATTTATTGAATTTGGTTTGATCATTCTTAGAAATCACTGGAAATGTAAATCACATGCTGGCCGTGAGTCTATATTTTAGAATTGATGTCAATATGAGCGTAATTGGATGAGGAATTGATGATTCAAACATGTATGTTGATGTGAAGTTTTCCAATTTGATCGTACCTTTGTCCATAATTGCTTAATGTTGTCAACTGTTGTAAAATGGGTGTTGAATTGAGATGATTAAGCTTGATTTAGAAGTAGATTAGTTGAATCTTGAGCTTAGGATACTCGATATCTGATGAATGCGTGATTAAATTTTCTTGATTTGGAGTCCAGAGAGCATGCTGTTCTAATGAGGAAATTTCAGTAAAGGACTTAATAAGAGAAAATCATCAACCAATGAAATGTAGAGACACTCAGGGCTTTATTTTGATGGGTTGTGGGTCAAAATGATTAGACAGGTACAACATCTCCTTCATGTCATTTCAAGTTAGCTTGAAGATGGCTTTTTTCTTAAATAATCGATACGATCTCTTTTGGATAGTCTACGGTCTGTGTAAATTAGCCTCTGTAGGATGGACCAAAAAAAAAAATAAAATTAGCCTCTGTAGGATTAGGCTAGATTTAAATTTCGAAAATCAAACTCATGGAGGATGATTATGTCCTGGAGTTTAAAACAAAGCCATGAACATTCTCTACCTGACGTGTATCAGGTTTACTTTCTTGCATTTCATTTCACAATCCTTTTTTTATTTTGTCTCGATGCGTGGTGTTAACTTCTTCTTAGCCGTTGGGTGCTTTGATATTAGCCGATGTCATTTGAGGAGTTGATCACACCTCCGGGTCACTCTTAATCAAACAACCAAGCGCGGACACATAGTGGAAGATAACTAAGGATTCATAACTTGAAAAATTGCACGACTTTATACACAAATAACGAAGCACTTCCGATCCGAAGATTCAAATCTGGTGGAACGTCTAACATCGAAGGATCTCGTTGATCAGCGACCATTGAAGCTTCTGCAGTGGGTATGATCAACACTTGGGGCCTCACTTTTCGCACACTAATCAGCTAGTTTCCTTCTTCTCTGCCATGTTTTTTCTGAAGCTTCGAAGGCTGAATTTAATCCCTGAGTTTATAAAAACATCACTTGAGATTGAAACTGCTTTATGACGATATGCGCCGGCTTTGAATTCGAAATACCATGCCTAGACTAGAAAAATTGCATTAGATTCGTATCCGAAGCTTGTATTCACGATGCGCACCACCTGTTCGATGTTTGTTCAATGGATGAATTGCGCGTGTTTTTTATATAATCCATCGTACGACAGCGTTTAGATCTAGATCAATCTATGTTTATTCTCCCAATCGCTGAGTTGAATCTGACTACGTGCTTCTTTTGTCCTTTCGTTTATGTCGCGCTCTTGCGATTCCTTGTGCCGGTGATCCATGGATATATGAATTTGGAGGTGTTTTTTCTCAACCTACGTCGACGGTGATGGCGTGGCTTGAGGCCACCGATTCAATTCATGCTTCCTTGTTTAGTATGCTATTTGTGCAATTTCTTGAGCTCATGATTTCTTTGATGGAATGATTCGGTCTTGGCTGGAAGTGTGGCCGACGGGAGAAAGCCTCTGGCGACGGCCAGTGAGGTTGGCCATCTGACATGAAGGGCGGCAAGGTAGTGATTCAACATCCGTCCGAGACTCCGAAGATTGTTTAGAAAAGTTGGGTAAGTTCCGGTTTCACTTAGTTTCTAGTAGACCTAAATAGGCTAGTGGTGACTTTTTATGTAGAAATTTGTGCATGATTAATTGAATGAAAGGACGTTCAATGTCACTCGAGGTATAAGTTTAGGAGAATCCGAGTCTACCAAAGTCTGTTGGCCCAAATTTCAATTTCCTCTCCCTATCAAAGGGTAGGTTGTGACAAACTCGCTCCCCCTTTGCAATAAGGGTTAAGGCAAAATACAGCAGACAATCCAAGAATTTAAAGCTAGCATGGGGTTACTCTAAAAAAATATTTGAAAAACATAACTATTAATTGGAAAAAAAAAAGTGTGACGCAAGAGTGGCTTATGCTTTTGCCACAATAAAATGGATAATTGTGGTGAGTGGAAGATTAAATTGGTTATAAGCAATATATTTAGCCAATTAGCACACAAGAAACAAATCATAATCCACCGCAATGAATGCGCAGATCAAAATGGTAACTAAGATGCTACTGATAAATTTATAATAAAGTAACCTTAGAGAAGTTCATTTGACAACTCGACAAAATTTAAGTAGTGACTAACCTATTGAGCTAAAATACAACCTAAGAAGGAGGATTGAATAAGTTGAGTGGAGACAGTAATAAATTTTCATGGGCAGAAGAACAGCCTAAGTGCCAAAACTTAGTACAGAGGGACACTTAAGTGCCAAAACTTTGGAAAGGTACACTTAAGTGCCAGTTTCTGAGTAAAGTGGAACACTTAAGTGCCACTCCGGCTAAAATCCGGCCAAATTGCTGACGTGGCAATTTTCCGGCGAGTTGGGTGCAAAACGGCATCGTTTTGCTCGGCGACGCGTGGTGAAAAATGCAAAAACGACGTCGTTTTGTGTCGATGTGTAAATAATTAATATAAAAATTAATTAAATTAAATTTAAACTTAATTTTATTTAAAATATTCTAAAAAATAAAAAACTTAAAATTAAAAAACCTCAAATTAAAAAAAAAAAAAAAGGAGGGGGCGGGAGCCGAAGGGGGCGACGAGGGCCGAGCTCTCGCCGCTGCTTAGGAAGAGCCGGCGAAAGAGGGGGGAGGGTCGGCCGGGTCGTCGGCCCCCGCCGACCGGCCCGGTAAGGGCTCGCAAGCCCTCGCAGGATCCGGGCGAGGGCTTGTGGGCCCTCGTCGCTAGTCGGCCGACATCGCCAGCCCGGCCAAGGCCCGCGACCACGGCCGATGCTGCCCCCACCGTCGCCAGCCCTTCCCGGTGACGGCGGGGAGGCGGCGAGGGCTCGCAGCCCTTGCCGCCGGTCAACCAGTGTCGCCGGCCCTTGGCCGGGCTCGTGACCCCCGGCCAATGCTCCCCCATCATCGCCGACCCTTCCCAGCAATGGCAAGGAGGCGGTGAGGGCCCGCGAGCCCTCGCCCAAATCTGCGGCGAAGGTCACGGCCACGATCTGGCAAGGGCTCGCGGCTCTCGCCGTCAGTCAGCCGGGGGCCAGCGACCCTGGCCGACCCTCCCCCTTCGTCACCGGCCCTTCCCGGCGGCGACGGGAGGCGGCGGCGGCGGGGCTTAGCCCTCGCCGCCCCCTTCAACTCCCCTTCCATATATATTTTTTTTAATTTTAGGTTTTTTAATTTTTAATTTTTTAATTTTTAGAATATTTTAAATAAAATTAAGTTTAAATTAAATTTAATTAATTTTTATATTAATTATTTACATATCATACACAAAACGATGTCATTTTTGCATTTTCTTGCCACATCGTGAGCAAAACGACGCCGTTTGCACCTAACTTGCCGGAAAATTACAACGTCAGCAATTTGGCCGGATTTTGACCGGAGTGGCACTTAAGTGTTCCACTTTACTCTGAAACCGACACTTAACTGTACATTTTCAAAGTTTTGACACTTAAGTATCCCTCCGTGCCAAGTTTTAGCACTCCAAGTTGTGAAGTATGTAAATCAGTGTGCGTGACAATAGTGTACTAAGAGTACATATAATGAATACGGAAAGTAAATCACGTGGAAGATTTATAATAATTCAACTTTATATTCGAGCCTACATCCACTCTATAGCTAACGGTCTAACAACGGTTGGATTCCACTAATACTCAGCAATGGAAGTTACAATTGACAACTGTTATTCCTTCCACAAGATAGATTGTAGCATTAGGACATTATCACTATATTCACATTTGTACACTTGATTATCTACTATTATACAAGCAAGCTTTACATAGAGATACATAGAGGATTATCTAGCCGTCAGAGACCTTTAAGGAGGTACGACTAGCTGTTTGAGAGTCGTCGAAGGCCTATGCTAAATTCAGGATTGCTGATTTAGCCGCTTTCCCTAATTTTCGCAAGTTTTCTAAAATAATGTTTGATACTCCTGTCCGATCACCCGAGAACAGAAACTTTGTCAACTGTTTCTCAAATATCTTAGTCGATGTTTTTAGCTGTGGAACCTAGTACTTGTAATGGCTCTTTTCTGTACCATCAATGATTATCTTCAGACATGTATCTCACCATCATCAGTATTAACTCCTCAGTAGCACGATCCAAAATTCATCACTGGCAGGTGCAGATTGTGAGCGAGTTATATGGCAATCTTTAGTGTCGATACCAATGAATGGGGTGATGATAGGATTAATGATCTTCTCATTTTTACCAGTAACCAAAGACTTACAAGAATTCTGGCTTGACAGAGTACCTCCAACCACAAGATAACACTCGCACTAGTCCTTGTTCACCTTAACTATTATACCTTTGTTTCTCGTCTTTGCTAATATAGAAGAGACATTGATAATTGTAATACTAATTTACCATTTGCATTCGTCATGATAAATATTAGTATCAAAGATAGATTTGAAATCATCAAAATTCTATGGGGATATTTTCCCAACACAACCACAACGTTAGGACCCAAGGGGTAATTAAACGTTATGAACTATTTTCATTCCTAAGTTTACAACATACATGGATCTTCTTCTATCAATTTAGGGGATGGGTGCACTAGAAGCCCTAAAACTTGTCTTGAAAATGTAGTTTAAGTGTTTAAACTTTCATAAAGTGCAATTAAATCCTAAAACTTATCAAATTGGTGCAAATCCTTTCATTAATTTTGTCCAAATTGGCTAATGGAAACTATTAATGTGGCTTTATTATTATTTTCTCTCTCCTACGGGACATTGACGTACGGTTGAGAGGGGAGAGGGAGCTCAATGAAATGACCATGCCAAAGATGCCATCGAAGGTTTTCTTTGCCGTAGGAAGCAACAAATTAGAGGTAATGCTTCAGATTTGAGAGCAAACAAAAGGGTGTAGTAGTCGTTGTTATGTACTGAAATAATGAAAAAAATGAAAGGAGACAGAGTTTCATTGCAGAAAGAATAATAGGGAATAGAGATGAAGAACGATGATGATGATGACTCATATATGTAGGTTCACATGAATTATTGGATGAGGTGGGATTCGAGTAATTCAACAATGCATGTGTATTAGATTCATGGGCATCGGGATCATGGAATGATATTATGCCTGAAATCGATAATATTATCGATAATAATATTTGTGGTGTTACGCTACTATTGGTTTTTGCTTCTACAAGCTAAATAAAAGGAAAGTTTAGTTAGGAAATAAATGGCAAGTATAATTTGAACCACGTCCTAGATATGAGGCTGTTGGAAAAGTATGAAACGAGACGCATTAATTGACCCCGTCTAATAATTACTTTTCAAGAAGTCTCTCGTTAATTAATAATGCTTTGGATTTTTTCTATAGTCACAATTTTCTTGCACTGCTGGGAGAAAACACAATCCCTATAAATTCACTACCTGCTTGTTATCAGAATCATATCTTCGTCCTTGCACGCTTCCTCAGGCCAGCCGTCCACAGCTGCATCTGGAGGAGTTCCCCTGGTGTGACTATCTCGACGCGAACAAGTGAACGGTGACCTTTTCCGTGCCCTCGCTCTGAACTCGCCACCCTCCTTTTCCTAATCCTAAGTTCAGTATGTAATAGACCATTCACCCCAGGGGATGCGGTGAGGAAAGAGATAGAAGATGCCAGTCTTAAAGGATCTTGACGACGTGGAGGCATGCATGAGGCACTTGCTTGAAGCAATCGATGAGATGGCGGTAGAGGTGCCAAACGGGTGGGTCGGAGTCGGGTTTGGGTCGGATCATTAATGGGTCGACCCAAATTGACCCATTAACCCATTTATGACCCATTTAAGCCTAATATAAATTTTTCGATCCATACCCAACCCAACCCATGTTAATAAAATATTTTCATATTTAACCAAATTAAGGAAAACTTATTCTTATGTTTTTTTTTAAAGATTATATTACTAAAAAACTTCCAAGCTTATTTCTTTTTTTTTTTTTAAACGGTATTGCTAAAATAGTTTTATACAACACAAATTTAATGGACAATTTTTATAATTTTTGAAATAATTATTTTAAAAAATCGAATTTTTCATTATTTTTAATTTTTTTAAAAATTAAAATTTTAATTAATTTTATTTTTAGAATATAATTTTCTTTTTTCTTTTTGGTTCTTCTTCTTCTTTGGCCGGCCGCCGGCACGACGACGGGCGGCGGCCGGCCACGGTGAGCCTCGAGCTCACGACATCGGCGAGCTCGAGTCTCGCCCGGATTGGTGAGGCTCGAGCCTCTCGGATGTTGGCGAGGCCTCGCCTCGCCCGGATTCAGCGAGCTCGAGACTCGCCGGCGTCGGGGAGTTCGAGCTCGCCCCTCGCCGGATCTGGCAAGGCTCGAGCCTTGCCGGACGTCGACGAGGCCTCCGCCTCGGCGGCGTTGGGTGAGCTCGAGCTCACACCTTGCCGGATCGGCGAGGCTCGAGCCTCACCCGACATCGGTGAGTTCGAGTCTCGCCTAGCTGGTCGCCGGCCATTCTTTCACCATGCCGATGACCGGAGGAAGAAGAAAGAAAGAAAAAAAAAAAAAGAACAGCAAAGAAAAAAAAAAAAGAAAAAGAAAAGAAAATTAATATAAAAAAATATTATAATTTTGATTTTTATAAAAAAATATTTTTGTAAAGTTAAAGAGAGAAGAGAGAGGTTGTGAGGTTTTGGGTGAAAATAGGTTCTAAATCCAAACCCATTTAGGACCCATTTAAGACCCACTTAAGACCCACCTATCAAAGTAAACACATTTAACTACTTTTTGTCAAAAACAAGTAACCCATATATAGCCACTTATGATTTGAATGGGTCATATATGGGTCTAAGACCTATTTTGACACCTCTAGATGGCATCATCAAGAGGCAGAGGAGAGAGGATTGGAGGCTAAGGGAAATGGTGATTGGGTTGGAGAAGGTGACCGAGGCGATATCGAAGGGGTGAACAGATTGGGAAAGGGGTGAACGGGTTGTTTGTAATAGAGATTAGGATAAGGAAAAAGATGGTGGGTGAGTTTAGAGCAAGGGAGCGAAAAAGGCCATTAATAAAGAAGCCATCGAAGCTAGGCAAGAACGCATTCAATTTCGTCCTCCAACCCATTCAAAGTCGAAGTTTTTCTCTCCCTCACTTCTTTTTCCATCGTCTTCTTCAACCTTCAGCCATGGGAGAGGGTTTGAGCTAGTTTCATCCTCCCCTCCCTCTCTTATTAATTTTGTTTGTATTTTATTGCCTTTTTTTTTCTTGTTATGTCTTCTCTCTTGATTTAAATCTTGGAGTTCTCTTTTTGCGGTCTAGTTCTAAATTTGAGAGTTTAAACTCTCCTGATCTAGTTCTAGATTTGGAACCTATCATCTTCCGATCTAGATATAGAAGTTTAATGAACATGCTTTTCGGGATTTGATACTCTTCTATTCTGTCTGTGAACAAATCATTTACCTTCAACTTCAATGGTTGCAAGAGCTTTGACGTTTCATTAAACCATGACAATTTGCTCTTCCAAATGTGAGACCTATTCTTGTACACCCTGTTTTGGTTGTCTTTGTACAACAAGTGTGTAGAGGAATCGAACCTAAGCACGCATTGCCAATTGATAATGCCATAGTTATTGTGATATCCCAACATTTGGCTTCTATTTCGAAATATATGAAATGGTTATTTTATTGATGTACTCATGGTTATTTTATTCTGAATTGATCACTCACAAGTTAACTAAACTATTTAGTGATGCCGTAATAGGTTAAAATGCAAAAGACTATAGAATTCAATTCGAGATCGATCGCTCAACAATAAGAATCAACAATGGTCAATACTACACTGTTATAAGTCAATTAGCAAACAGATATAAATCGACTCGACGGAAGTACATAGTTAGTTTGCGGGTGATTCCACATGATTACGATACTCGTGTCGAACAACATCTGTAATCAGATTGAGGTTTGTGGCTAAGTTTTGATCATAAGTGGCCTTAATGCGACCTACACAAATTGGGTAGCTTCGGCGATGCTTGCACAGCCAAACTCGAACTGAATTCGACACCTATCCAAAGTTCCACATGTGACCCATAATTGGTTTGGAACTGACCCATGTTTGAGCCAAGTCGATCCATGAATGACCATCGATTGTCATATAATCGTGTAGGATCAATTGACTTGCCTTGGTTCATAGTCGCACAAAATCGGTTCAGAGTCATTGATGAACGGTATAGTGACCGTACGGAGTCACTTGCGACCGATATATACTTGACCTCAATCGATTCACACTCGTCCATTGGTTGACTCATAATGGCCCGTGATCATCCAAATCGATCTTTATGGTTAAGCGGTCCTTTCATGGTTGAACACTCTAGTCTGACGTAACCCCGATCCTAAGTCACCTTGCCTCTACTCAACTAGTTGACTTGTGAACAATCCCTAGGATTGACGCATAGTCCATTCTCATTATTGGTGTACCGATCCTAAGTCCATTCCTCACGCTTGAGATAGGGGTCCAAATCAAGGATGTCACAGGAGGAGTGTTGCTTCTCATAATAAAACTTGACTTTTAACCAGGGTTACGATTATTTGGAATCAAAATTAGCATGAGCTTCTTCTTGTTGTTGGTCTTTGAGTGCAAGCTCATATTTAGAGACAAAATCACTCAAACAAGTTTTTTTTTTTTTTTTGGTAAAAGGTAAGAATATCACTCAAACAAGTTTGTTTATGTATATATCCATAAAAAAAAAAAAGTACTCAAACTAACTTGTTTGTGTAGTTGAGATGCCCACAAATGAGGTAATTTTCAAATATACATGCACCCATCTTGTCTCTCCTCTTACAATGTTCCAAGCCAGTTAGTATTATATGAGCTAGCAATATAAAAATCCACACCTTCCAAGCAATCTTAAAATCAATCACATTTAGTGAGTCATAAACTGCTCTTTCTATTGCTAACATTATACCCTCAATTGAAGAGGACCACCCATCTTTTGCAACAATTCTTTGCAGTATGCCATAAACAAAGGTGATGACTAGCAAACGGAAATACTTTAGAAATTGTATTTTGCATTGCTTTACATTGGCCAGTAGTAATAGCTTGAGGGGCACACCCTCACTTGCAACCAAGCCAAGCCTTAAACAATCAATGAAAGAGCTTGTTGTCTCATCTGCAAACAATTGCCTCCAAACAAAGCTTACTTACCATGATGATTGCATGCCATTTTTATTTGTCAAGTAAGTGGTAGCAAATCTGACTACGGGTGCGTTTGGGAGTGGCTTTGCCAAGCCACTTTGGGCATCCAAAGCCCTTTGGGCTAAAAATTGGTGTTTGGGAAATTCTTTTGCAAAGATCATTAAGGCAAAGCAGGCCTTTGGAAGGCTGA
Organism: Eucalyptus microcorys; assembly: GCA_014182515.1. NCBI lineage: Eukaryota > Viridiplantae > Streptophyta > Magnoliopsida > Myrtales > Myrtaceae > Eucalyptus > Eucalyptus microcorys. The sequence continues at coordinate 22,242,943 of CM024571.1, forward strand.
AAGCCCAAGGCAGGTAGGAGGCTGCCTTGGGCATTTAGCCTTCTCGGAATGCTGAGGGGCTAATAGAAGACAAATTTTCTTCCATAAATATCCTCACTAACATTTCGTTTTTCCAGTTTTGCCCTCGTAACCGTTCACCTTCTTCTTCGTTGAGATTGGCAAGCGAGATTGCGAGGGGCCGACGACGGGTTCGACGACGGGCTGGACGGAGGTCGGCGTGAGGTTGGTGTGGTCGTGGCAACTGTCGCCGGCCAGTGGCATGACCTCAGCGACCCCCGCGAGTCACCTCGCTGCGACCTTAGCGTAACCTCCAGCGACTCAAATCTGGGTCATCAGAGGTCGCGTGACCCAGATCTCGATCGCGGTGAGGTCGCATGACCTCCAACTCTAGGTCGCTTGAGTCGCCGAGACCCAGATCTGGGTTGCCGCGAGGCCACACGCGATCTCCGACTATTGGGTTGCCTGAGTTGCCACGACCCAGCAACTCGGTAGCGGTGAAGAAAGGGACTTGGAGAGGTTGAGGGAGTGGAGGGTGTTCCTGCAAGCGATGACAACGACGGTGAGGGTGGCGTTGGTGAGGCGGGGGCAGAGGGAGAGGTCGAGGGCGGCGGCGTTGGGGTGAGACTCGACGGCAGTGGATGAAGCGGAAGATGAAGGAGAAGGACTTGTGGTCTCTAGCGGCCGCGTGAGGTCTTGCAACTTGAGACGTCAGCCGCCGGCGAGCTGACAATTTTCGATCGCCGGCAGCCCCTACCCTTTGCCGGCCAACCATTTATTTTTTCCTTTTTTTTTTTAATTACAAAAGTTCTTTGTAAATGTAAAGTTTTCCAAACACCATTTTGCTTAAAGGTATTTCACAATGGACTTTTAGATTACAATTTACCAAATGCAATTTGCATTTTAGAAAACTCATTTAACTCAAAGGCCTTTACATTTTCCCAAACTTTCTCCAAAAGTCCAACCAAACGCACCATACATCTCCAAAGCATTTGTATGCACCTCTTGGCTGTGCATCCGCCCAATAAACATTACGCAGTGCATGTTCACCATCCAATCAAGTACGTGGTAAAATTGGAATTGTTCACCTGCATATGGAGGAGAGTTGCTTCTCATAATAACAGTTGGTTTTCAACCAAGGCTACGATTGTTTGGAACCAAATTTGGCACGAGCTTCTTCTTTTGCTTGTCTTTGAGTGCAAGCTCATATTTAGGGACAAAATCACTCAAAACGTATTTGTCTATGTATATATCCTTAAAAGAAAAAATGCATTCATATTAACTTGTTTGTGTAGTTGATATGCCTGCAAAAGAGGTAAGTTTCGAATATACATGCACCCATTTTTCTCGCTCCTCATACAATGTTCCAAGCTAGCATGTATTATATGAGCTAGCAATCTGAAAATCCGCACCTTCCAAGCAATCTTAAAATCAATCACCTTTAGCGGGTCATAAACTACTCATTGTATTGCTAACTTTATACCCTTGATTGAAGAGGACCACCTATTTTTTGCAGCTATTTTTTGCATTATATGCCACGAACAAAGGTGATGACTAGCAAACGGAAATATTTTAGAAATTGCATTATGCATTGCTTTACTAGTCAGTAATAATAGCTTGAGGGGCACACCCTCACTTGCAACCAATGAAAGAAGTTGTTGTCTATTGACAACTAATTTAAATTCATTTTTAGAAATAGAAGATTTTTTTTTATTAGAGGGAAATTTTGAAAAAAATTTTGAATTCAAAAGAATTTAACAGTCGGATTTTGGAGCCACTTTTTTGTTGAAGAAGTTGAGTGAATATCGCCGGATCTTCAACCACTTCGAGTCTTTCCTCTATAAAAGAGAAGGCGAGGTTTCGCAACCGGGGGGGTCTTCGCTTCGTCTTTCGTCGAAGAAGAAAATAGAAAAGTGAGAGAGAGAAAATGGGCTTTTCCTCTTCGTAGAATGGATGAAAGAGAGGCAAAAGTGAAAAGTGAGAGAGAGAAGAAGTTGACGTGAGCAGGGAAAAGAGAGGAAAAGTACAGTGGCAGAGAAAGAGAGGCTAGAGTTCGGCAGAGACGTGAGGAGAGAGGGAGAGAAGAAATAAAATAAAAAAAAGGCAAAAAGATGGACCACTGTTCATCTTCCTCGTGAGCTTCCATTCGGTGTCCCTGCTGCCCGTTTTCTGCAACGCTGCTACTACCGCCGGACACCACACCGCGCCATCGCCACCATTTGTTCCATCCCTGTACCCGCTCGGAGCCCGATCTGCCGCACCGGAGCGCCGATCTTGTCCTTGACTTGTTGCTGTCCGCAACACTAGGCCTAGATCCGTGCCTGCGACCTTTTGCCCAGCAGCCGGAGCTTGGTCCCTGCTCGCCGCGCTCCGTCATCACCGCTCCGCTCGTCGTCCTCCGCACCTCTGCTGAGCGCCACCCAGCCAACGGCCCTGCCTCTCTCCTCCTGACGAACCCACACTGCCAACATTGCTACACCACAAGAGCACCTTCATCGCCGCCAGCAGCAGCCATCACTGCGATCCGACGCTTGACGCCTGTTGCCCTTTGCCCGAGCATCTCTGTCCGCCGCTAAACACCGCTCCGACGCCTGCAACCAGCAACATCTCAGCCCGACACCTGCTCCTTCTGGACACCCCTGCTCCGCCTCACTGTGCGACGCCCCCGACCGACACTCGTTTTCTCACGCTGGTAGCCACCACACTAGCAGCCCGTGAAGCCACCTGCTGCTCGAAGCGATCCCTTGTTTTGTTGCAGGTCTACTTTCACCGAACCTCACCTCGCTGGAGTTCCGACGCCGGTCGCCCCCTTTCCCAGCAGCTCGTCACTGTGCCCGTTTTTCTTTTAATAAAAAAACAGTAAAGGTAGTTTATTTTTCATTTTTTTATTTTGTTCTCATTTATTTATTCATTTTAAATTTTATTATTATTGTTTAAATTAGAATATGGTTTGTCAATGTTAATATTTGTGCATTTTATAGGCATTATCCGCTAGGATTTTGTTTGGAATTAAGGTAATTATTAATTTAATCCGAGAGACATTGGATTATTTTTTTTTAATTATATTAATTTTTGGGCTTTTGGTAGAATTTTAATTATTAAATCATTATAATTATTAATTTGATCCGTAAGACTTCGGATTAGATTTTTAATTATTTTGATCTCTTTGTTGTGATAATTAGGGTTAGGATAATTGTTAATTTAACTCGTGAGACAACATGTTATTTTTTCGATTATTTTAATTCTTTATTTTGTTGATGGCTTAAATTTAATATTTATTTAATAATTATTTATCTTGTTTAAAAAAAACTAAAAAAAATCAAAATTCTACATGAGCATATAGGTTTAGTAAATCGACATGTAGGTTTAGTAAATTTGAATTTTCTTAGGATTACATTTTTAGGGTTGCTTTTTTTAGAAATAAGTTAGGGTTAGACCTAAATTAATTTTTTAGATAATGTTCGTACATTTTAATTATTTCATATTTTTTAAAAAATAGTTTTTTAAGATAGGATAGGGTTTAAGTCAAATTAATCCCTAGAATAAATTAGAAAATTATCCCTTTTTAGATAATTTAATTGGGGTTTTTGTTAATTCTGAATTTTAATAAATAAAAAAAATACAAAAATACTAGGTGCATATTAACTAGTTCGCATAATAGGATCATTTAATCAGAATTTGTTCATTAGTGAAGTTAGGTCATGAGGTGCATAATAAGTAGTTTGCATAATAGGCCCATTTAATTAGAATTTGCATATTAATAAGATTAAGTCATTTAGTTTAAAAAAATGCATTTTTATAAAAGAATTCTAAATTTCAAGAAAATCTAAAAAATAATCGTTTGCTTTGTATGTTTAATTATTTTGATGCAATTTATGTTATTGAATGTTTAATAATGATTGAGTACTCGTGTGATCACCTTTTTGCATGATAGTAATTTAGGTTAAAATAAATTCAAGCTGCCTGCAAAAATATTTTTGAAAATTAAAAAAAAAAAAGAAATTGTACTTGAAAGGGCATTAGAAAAGTCTAGTGTAACCAAGTCCTCGTACCCTTAGTCTCTGGTTCGTAGGAGTAAAATAATTCTCCAATTATTTTACTTAGGTGTCTAATCGACTTACCATAAACTGATTAGTGGCGACTCATAGTTAATAATCTTTTGCATGCTAAATATTTGAATCTTAAGTCGTGAATTGGTATGGGCTTGGGAGAGCCCGAACTAAGTTTAAAGCTTAGTAGTCCATTAGCCTAAACCTTAGGTGGTGCACTCGAAAATTAGGTCGCGACAGCTGGGCGACTCCGCTGGGGACTGTGCTAAAACACTTAGTGGGCTTAGGCTGATTTTTCTTTTTCTTTTAAAATGTTTTTGTTTGGCAGCAAGGATCCCAGGTACGTCCCTAACATTTCTAAGGTGTTAAATGTTCTTGCAGATGGGAGGTATAAGGGGAGTAGTCTTTGCTAAGCCTTGTCTTGCAGGGAGGTGTTAAGATTAATGATTTATTTTTCCTGATTAGAAGTGTTGTTTGCATTTAAATTGTTGTGCATGTTTTATTGCTTTTAGCATTACACTATTGCACACACAACCTGTGGCCAGACCTGGGCTGCAATATGATTTCTAGGATGGTGTTGAGAAGGATACTTCCTCCAAAGCGAGACTACTATGTAGAGGTTGACCTTCTCTTCCCCGAAATTTTTTTTCATGGTGTTGAATGTGTTTGTCCATATCCGCGAGACTGCGTGACTATTGGACATTCCATCCGACTGAGCCGGAGTTAAGGGGACCTAACACGTTAATGCGAGACTACAACGGTCAGATCACCCTCTTAGCTCCACTTTGTTAAGCCATCTAGATAGAAATCGAGCCTCACGTTTCATGCGTGTGTCTATGTGATTGTCATCCATTTTCGGTGAAAGTAAGTTGTCTAAATTCTTCGCAATTTATTTACTTTATTGTAATTCTGCCGGTCCATGACAATTAGGTTTCGTCGTCAATCTTGTTTTATATGCGATGGGGAAAACCGACGTACAATTCATTTCCACTCCAAAAAAAGAGCTCAAGAGGTGGTTGGATCAGTTGGATCAAGATGGCCGAGAGATATGTGAAAGCCAGGGATCGCCCGACTTCTCCCATTGTTAGAGATCGGCGTTCACTCGGTGTGATTCGGGCACTCCTTCACTTCGGTGTCCACAAACTTCCACCTTCATATTTGGTGAGTTTGAATTGACTCCAACACTTGAAGAATATAGTGTCGCCATTGGAATGCCCCTGGAAAAGGAACTTGTTAGACCGCCTATTGGTATAGATTCTATTTTTGAATTATCACAGTTTTTAGAAATCGAAGCCGAAAGAGTGAGGAAGGTTGTTAAAGCCAATTGCTATGCATGCCCATTTTCATTTTTGGAAGATTGTTTTTCAAACCAACCAATGACTTCAAAAGCTAGGATTTTCATGTTAGCATTTTTTGGACTAATTGTTTTTCCTTATCGAAAAAATGCCATTAATCCTTCAATTTCATGGGTGGTTAATCGTGTTTGCGACGGGTTAAATTATGTCAACATTTTTGTTATTAACCCATTTCAAACAAAATGAAGAAAAGACCATGCGTGCCCTCCCCGAACTTTTGCAAATATGGTTTTTCTCCCACATAAGAGGGTTTAGGCACCTTATGAAGCAATTTAAGATTGATGATTTTAGGCATCCCATACAAAAGTTTGCGGTCTTAGAACGTTTTTCCCCAAATAAACAATAATGCCCGTTGGATTAATTTTTTGAAAAATCCTAATCCTAAGGCATTCCTATGGCATACTAAATGGTTCCGAGTTGAGGGGGCTCGTTTCTCACACAAGCATGATGAGCCAATTCCGTTGTTGGGCCTTTCTGGTGCGACTTCTTACTACCCGTATAGGGTGGCCCGTGAGTACAAAACTCTTCAAGAAATTCCTCCGCCACTCAAGACAAAGTTGTTCCAAGTTCGTTTTATTCGAGCAAACTATAACTACTTCAAGGAGATCCAGATGATCATTGTTACATGGAATGAATGCCACCCAGAGAAGATTTTGGTGCCCAAAAGACTAAAAGGCGAGGAGATTCACCATGCATCGACATTCTACATCCAACAACACCGGATTCCTGCCGCCCTGCGTTCAGTGGTCCCTGATGTGACTGAGAAGCCAACCCAACGAGCACAAATTGAGCATCTTAAGCGGAAAGTGGAAATGATTGAAGCAGAAAATAAGAAGCTTCGTAAGGCGTTGGAATCCCGAAAGCATATAAAATGAGACGTCTCGAATTTTGATTCTTAGCTCGATGTTTAGGGACTTTGATTTCTAGCTCAATGTTTTCAATTTTTAGTTCAATGTTTAAGGACTTGAATTTCAATTCTTCGATCATTGTTAGGAAGTTTGACTTTATATTTCAAGTGAATTTTGAATAAAATCAGGCGATTAGACCATTGTCATGGGCCATTTTCCTATCTTGTCATTGGTTCTTACATTACCTCTTTCCTCCATTAGGTGACAACACGGCTCACCCAAGATCGTCGATCCGTACCCGTTCTAGAGCAACAATGGCTGATAGCACCGAACAAACGCGTGTTGCTGAACAAGCTCGCGTTGCTACCCTCGAATCAGAGATGAAATAAGTCCTGAATGTTCTTGAGCAGCTCTCTAAGCAAATTGATTCTCTCCAAGCAAACACTGCTCTACCAGCTCCGCAAGCTGAAGTGGTTTTACCACAACATGCTCCCATGGCTGATCCAAGAGATAAGGGCAAGAATATATCCACAAGTGGCCCATCAAACTCTAATGATGCCTCCAAGGAGAAAATTACTGACGTGCCCCAAATTGTTGTTGATGAGGAGGTACAAGTGATACACTCGGCTGTACCGAAAACGGAGCAAGAAAAACGCATGGCAAAAATCGAGGAGAAACTCAAGCAACTGCAGGGTTCATTTAGCCAAGTCCCAACTGATCTTTCCCATTATGCAAAGATCAAGATACCAAAGAAGTTCAAAATGCCAGATTTCGAAAAGTATGATGGCACCTCTTGCCCGAAGATCCATCTACAGACTTATGTGGTCAGGATGACCCAGTATGTTGATAACATCCCCTTGATGATTCAACAATTTCAAGCAAGCTTGATAGGACCGGCACTTCAATGGTACATTATGAAGAAGATTAATCTGTTGGAGACTTAGGAGGATTTGACTGATGCCTTCTTCAAGCAATATAAGTATAATATTGATGTCACTCCATCTCGAGAGGATTTACTTCGCAATGAGAAGAAGAAGACGGAATCTTTCAAGGCGTATGTCACGAGATGGAGGACCGTAGCTGCTCAAATTACTCCGGAGCCTACAGAAAAGGAGTTGATGGATTTGTTCATGAAGACACTCACGCCTGAGTATCGAAATCGAATGTTGGGTTTGACTGCTAAGTTATTCAATCAACTAATCCCTGTCGGCGAGCGAATTGAAGTAGCATTGCGTGATGGATGGGCATCTAATCAAACTAGCTCGTATAGGAGAATCTTGAGCAAGAAGGATAAGGAACCTGCAGCGGTGGTTAATGCAACTTATGTTCCACCACCTCGCCCTGTCTCGAACACTCAACAAGGAGGAGCACGACCTTTCTTTGGCCAGCAGAAGAATTCTTCCAGGCGTCAATTTACGCCTCTTCCTAAGCCTTTGTCCAAGATCTTGCCGACCCTTCAAAAGAAAGGATTACTCGCTAAGGAGCCTAAGCGACCTAATCCTGAGCGTTTCCCCAACTATAATCCGTCCAAGACATGTGCTTACCATATGGGGGAGGTAGGGCATTCTGTTGACGATTGCTATACGCTGCGACACAAAATCCAAAATCTTTTGGATGCTAAGGTGGTCTCATTCCGCGATGCACAGCCGAACATCCAAAATAATCCATTCCCTAACCACCCAGAAGCTGTGAATGCCATTTTCAGTTTCGATGCTGGTCAAAAGAAGAGTTTGAGAGTACATATAGATGATGTTTATAATGGTTTAGTTCGAGCTGGATACTACTCAGATGTAGAAGAGCCTACCATGTCTCAAAAGGTGTAAAGAGTTAAGGCAATGTTCAAAAAGGGGATGATTGTTTACGCAAATCATGCCGACACAGTTTCGACTGTCACTCCAATCGTTATTGATCTGGAGAAGGAGTTTTCTGATTTTGAGGATGAGTTTACTGGCTTGAACATTGGAGCTAACGATCCCTTAGCTTTTGACATGCCACCGTTGGAAGATGCGTCAGATGAAGATGGATTAATCATCAACGATGTGCCACCATCAGATAATGAAGAATTGATTCTCGATGTTACACAACCCTATGCATACATGACTGATAAGGCGGTACCATGGTGTTATGATGCGGAGATAGATGTGGTCACTCGATCAGGACACACTTATGCTCAAGCCAACGCGCAACCTGTCAAGCCAGTCACTGATGAGGAAGCTAAAGAATTCTTAGCTGTAATTAAGGCAAGTGAGTATAATGTAGTGGACCAACTTCGTAAAATGCCAGCGCAAGTCTCCATATTAGAGTTGCTTTTGACATCGGAAAAACATCAAAAGTCCTTGATGAAAGTCCTTAACGAAGTACATGTCCCAGAATCCATTGAACTTGAGAAGTTTGAGGAATTTGTGGGGGTTATTTTGTTAAACGACCAGATTGCTTTCTCGATGATGAAATCCCGTATGAAGGAAGAGGACACGGCAAAGCTCTTTATATTTCAGCCAAAGTGTCGAAATACCTTGGTGTCCCGTGTACTCATTGATAATGGATCGGCTTTAAACATATGTCCTCTAGCAACTCTAAAGCGTCTTAGCTATGATTTGGAGAAAATTCGCGTGGCTAAGACCTCTGTTCGAGCATTTGATGGGACCAAAAAGATGTAGTTGGGGAAGTTGATTTGGACTTGCAAATAGGGCCGTGCTATTTAATGCAGTTTTTCAAGTCCTGGACATACCTACAGCATTCAACTTTTTGTTAGGTCATCCATGGATTCATGTAGCAGGAGCAGTTCCTTCAAGTCTTCATCAGAAAGTGAAGTTTGTGACGAAAGGGAAGCTTATTACAGTCCGAGGAGAGGATGAGTTCAAGATTTATCACGAGACAACTATCCCTTATGTTGAACCAGATTGTAAAGAAGAATCCAATTTTCAAGCTTTTGAGTTGGTTTCGACCATTCACGTTTCTCAAGGCACTACCCTACCCACTCCAAAATTATCAAAGTCGTCGATCATGGTAGGCAAAATCATGGTAGGGAGTGGCTTTGCCCCAGGTAATGGTTTAGGTCGACATGGTCAAGGCACTTGCCAACCAATCGAGGCTGGGCGAAATTCATATACAACAGGATTGGGTTATCATGGTAGAGGTGGACGATCCTCTAGAGGAAAAGGACAAGGAAAAACTGGTTTCACGATACCCCATATTAGGTCCACATTCCCTGGGCCTGCGAAGATGATGCATGAGGAAGAAGGGGCAATCGATACCTGTGTTCAATACTCCAAGCCTCCATGTGTTGATATCGATGTCGGATGGGTAGAGATAGTCAAGCCGGTTGCAGACACCATTCGATCCACTGGAAAAGACGACGCACTCGGAGGAATGGCCGAATTGTTCGAAGAGAATTTAGTGTTTGCCATCGACGAAGTTCGAGAGGACGATCATATAGCATGCAAAGGTGTGGAAATGGTCCAATCCAATGCAACAAGTGCTGATAATGATGATCCCGAAGACTCGACCAAGGATTCCATTGAGGTGCAACGTAGCTGGGAACAACATGAAAAAGCCAAGGCTCTCACGTCCGAGCAGACTATCACTATTAATTTAGGTGACACTAAAGAAGCCAGGGAGGTGAAAATTGGGGCAAGTCTCCCCAAAGATGAGGCTGAGCACCCGATTCAGCTACCAAGGAATATCGGGATATCTTTGCATGGACCTATGCTTGACATGCCTGGTTTAGACCCGGCAATTGTGGAGCATTGCCTACCTACTAATCCGAACGTGCCACCTAAGAACCAGAGGTTGCGGAGAACTAAGCCCGAACTCTCAAAGAAGATAGAAGAGGAAGTGATGAAGCTATTGAAGGTGGGATTCATTGAAGTCTCACAGTATCCCGAATGGGTTGCCAACATTGTACCAGTAATAAAGAAGGACGGGCGGGTTCGAGTTTGTGTTGATTATCGAGATCTAAACAAGGCTAGTCCGAAGGATGATTTTCCGTTACCACACATAGACGTCCTTGTGGATAGTACCGCTGGTTTTGAACTATTCTCATTTATAGATGGTTTTTCTGGGTACAATCAGATAAGGATGAAGGAGGAAGATAAGGAAAAGACTGCCTTTATCACCCCATCGGGAACCTTTCATTATAAGGTTATGCTTTTCAGACTAAAAAATGCTAGGGCAACTTACCAAATGAGCCATGATAGCACTTTGTTTCATGACATGATGCATCAAGAGATTGAGGTCTATGTTGATGATATGATTGCAAAGACTCGACCTGGAAAAAGCCATGTCGAGACCTTAAGGAAGCTGTTTGATCGACTCCGTGAGTTCAAGCTTCGACTAAATCCCGCTAAGTGCGTGTTCGGAGCAACATCCGGTAAATTACTTGGATTCATTGTGAGCAGTAAAGGGATTGAAATCGACCCAGCTAAAGCTAAGGCCATTTGTGAGCTGCGACCTCCATCAACAGTGAAAGAAGTCTGGAGCCTTTTGGGGAGGTTGAATTATATTGCTCGATTCATTTCCCAACTTTCTGAAACCGCCAAGCCATTCTTCAAGCTCCTAAAGAAGAATGCACGAGTCAACTGGGATGATGAATGTCGAGAAGTGTTCAACAAGTTGAAGTGTTACTTGATGAATCCACCAATGCTTGTCCTGCCATCACCGGGGCATCCTTTAATTCTCTACCTCACCATTCATAGCAAGTCACTAGGTGCAATGTTGGCTCAAGAAAGTCCTGTCGACAGAAAAGAACGAGCCATTTATTACCTGAGCAAGAAGTTCACTGTATCAGAATTGAAGTATCCTAATGTCAAAAAGACTTATGCAGCTTTGGTGTGGGTATTGCATAGATTGCGACAATACACACTGCATCACCAGACATTCCTCGTGACTGAGAACGACCCCACCAAGTACTTACTTGATCGACCAGCTTTGGTGGGTAAGTTGGCCAAATGGCAAATTTTAATTTCCGAATTTGATGTGCAATTCATGCCACAAAAGTCGGTTAAGGGACGAGTGATCGCTGACCTATTGGCCGAGAATTCAGGAGTCTCTAATGACGATGACAATTTCCTTGATGACCGTGTCTTGAGTGTAAATGAGGACTCGTGGAAGATGTTCTTTGATGGAGCTGTAAACTTGTCTGGTTCTGCATGCGGGGCAGCTTCGATATCCTCGGATGGACAACACCATCCGGTGGCTGCAAAATTGATATTCCCATGCACTAACAATGTGGCTGAGTATGAAGCTTGCATCCTCGGGCTTCAGGCCGCAATTGAGATAGGTGTGGCCAAGTTAAAAGTGTTCAGAGATTCCACACTAATCATAATGCAGACCGTAGGTGAATGGAAGACCAAGGAGGCCAAGTTGCTCCCATACCACAAGTATTTAGAAGATATGTTGGAAAAGTTCAAGGAAGTTTCGTTTGAGTACTTGTCAAGATCTCATAATCAATTTGCAGACGCACTTGCGACGCTGTCTTCTATGCTGCAAGTCACTGATGGGTTAGAGGTCGAGCCTCTGAAAATAGAGGTTTTGCCGAAGCCAGCTTATTGCATGGTAGTGATAGAAGAACCGGATGGAAAACTATCGTACCATGACATCATGACCTATATTCAAAAGCAAGAGTTCCCAGAAGGTAGCAATCTAGCTGATCGAAAGCATCTCATGAAACTTGCCTCCAAATTCTTTATTAGTGGGGATACATTATACAAACGGTCCTTTGACTCCGTCCTACTTAGATGTGTCACTGCTAAGGAAGCCACTCAGTTGATGGAAGAAATACATGAAGGAGTGTGTGGTCCTCACATGAGCGGCCACATGTTAGCAAAGAAGATTATGAGACTAGGTTACTTCGGCTAACCTTAGAGACTCGATTGCATTCAACATGTCCGAGTTGTCACCGTTGTCGATTTATAGAGACAAGATAAATGTTCCTCCAAATGAGCTGCATCAACTGTCAGAATCATGGCCTTTTTCAATGTGGGGCATCGATGTGATCGGCCCAATTAATCCAAAAGTCTCGAATGGTCATCGTTTCATCCTGGTCGCTATCGATTATTTCACAAAATGGATAGAGGTAGCATCCTATGCAATTGTCACCGCAAAGAATGTTGTGAAGTTCGTGCGGCGGGATATTATTGCCCGTTATGGCGTGCCTGAAGCCATCATCACAGATAACGGGACGAACTTAAACAACAAGCTCATCAATGATTTGTTCAGGGAGTTTAAAATTTGTCATTTGAATTCATCGCCTTATCGCCCTCAAATGAATGGTGCGGTTGAAGCAACGAATAAGAACATCAAGAAAATTATGGCAAAAACAGCTGATAATTATCGTGACTGGCATGAAAGGCTTCCTTACGCTTTGATGGCGTATAGGACTTCAATTCGTACCTCTACCGGGGCAACTCCTTTTTCTCTGGTGTATGGCATGGAAGCAGTTCTGCCACTTGAAGTAGAAATCCCTTCTCTAAGAGTATCGTCTCAGTCTAAGCTGACAGAAACTGAATGGGTACAACAGAGGTATGACCAGCTCAATATGATTGATGAAAAGCGATTAAAGGCCGTATGTCATGGTCAGTGTTATCAACAGCGAGTGGCCAAGTCTTTCAATCGGAAGGTTCACCCAAGACATTTCAAGGTCCATGATTTGGTGCTACGCAAGATGCTGCCAATTAACCTTGATCCTCGCGGCAAGTTCACTCCAAATTACCGTGGGCCATACATTGTGAAGAAAGTACTTCCTGGAGGTGCTTTAATCTTAGCAGAAATGGATGGGCGTGAATTCACGAATCCTGTAAACTCTGATGCTGTAGAGAAATACTATCCATGAATAATAAGGACTCGTAAAAGCCTTTCTCTTGCTCAAAGTTGATCGGATCTCTAGTGTATAATGATACATGTTTTATTTTTTCAGGGGCAAAGAACGGATGTGAATGATGGTGTCATCTATCTTTGTAAGGAACCTTTATGAGCTCCCTTACAAAGAGGGGGTAAGAGATGAACACCTAATAGTTTTGACTTCATGATCCGAGGTGCAAGAATAACTTTTTATCATTATAGAATGCTTTCACATGATGTTGATCAATTCACCAATTCCATTTGAAATTTATCAAAATGGATAATTCAGTGAAAGATGTTGAGTTACTTGAACATGCTAAATGATGCTAAATGAAGCATGAAAGGCAAGCCTTATCCCATACACAGTCCTTTGTCTATACATTGTGAGGTGAGTATGGAAACATTTTGTGTTTCAAGGTGAAGAGTTTTCTTGCAAGAAGTACAACTAAAATGACGAGAGGCAATTCATTTCTCTATCCCAAACACTACAGGTGATCCATTGCTGAACCCTTTTGAGCCCATACACTTATGGATATTCTTTTCAAATCACCCTTGTCAAGGACCACCCCCCCCATCGGGGCAAATGGAGGTAAGTTGACATTGAAGGAGAGGGAAATGGATAGAAATTTTCTTGCTTTCACTTGTATCAATCTTCAAGTTGTGCTATTACATTGAATTCATGTGGTAATTTAAGTGCCTTAGGATGACGAAAAGCGTTTCTTTCACTATCCTACACACTTATATCCTTTGCATAGCCCACTTGAGCCTATAATTTCATTTCTTTAAACCCAGTTGGTGATCATCCCCCACACTGGGGCAAGGCAAAGAAAAAAGAAATTCAAATAGCATGGCTCAGAATGCTGATGAAAGATGGGGGCTGCGTGAGTCCAAAGAAAGTAAATGCAAAAAAATAAGGGGCATGAAAAAGCAGTGTGCTTGGTAAAAGCAAGGCCAATGCCCAAAGAGAAAAATCAAACACTTAATGTAATGAGTTGTATCCCCAACAAGGCGATACTAAAAAACTCAAATGTTGTTGCAAGCAATGGAGTTGTGATATGAAGAAAATCTTCAAAGGTGGAAAAAGAAAACTGGTGGCAATGTCAAGATGATCACCAACTTTGACCCCTATACACATCTTTGAGCCTAACGATCCTTTCGTTTCTCAACCCATAAACCAGCCTATGTTACGTCCCTTACAAAGTCTCTTCAGATTAGGGCATTTGAATTAACATAGGAGTTCACATGTTTTAAGCATTGCTCGAAGAAGTGCGAGCAAGATTATTTCTTTCTCATTTTGCAGGGTTCTTGACTTGTAAACCCGGAGATGATTACAGAATTGTTCTTTCAATTGCTTTGACTCGAAGAGTCCCTTTGTTAAGCCATTGACCAAACCCACATTACAGTACCTGTTAAAGATCTCTCAGATTGATAAGGTCGTACTGTTTGTAAGAAAATTCGGACTCTTGTCGACAAGATGGTGATAAGATTGAGTGATATATTCCCGCATCAATGGTCGGGACAAATAACCCCTCCTAAATGAGAGTGAGTGAAAAAGTGTTTCACACCAAAGGTGTCTCGTTTAGCATGTTCAAGAGATTCACAGCTTAGTGAAAATTTTCTTAATGATAATTTTTCCGGTGGAAGTTTGAATAGCCATCATGCATGGACCTTCATTGAATTTTAAAAAAAAAATGAAATGAATTTTTTCTTAAAGACCAAAGGATTTGTCTTTGAAGCCCTGAGTTTGTTTAGTCATCTTTGAATACTTGATGAGAATTCCAGGTACCCATATTTTCAAATTACCAATATGAATTCCAGAACCTTTAAACGCTTGACGTAACTTCCAAGTGTTTGTCTTTTCAAACATCTGATGTAATTTCCAGATGTTTATTAAATGTTTTCAAATGTCTAGTGTGAGTTCCAGATGTTTGAACCTGTAAACGCTTGATGTGATTCCCAAGTGTTTGTCTTTTCAAATGTCTGATGTGATTTCTAGATGTTTAGTAAATGTTTTCAAATGTCTGACATAAGAATCAGATTTTTGAAAGTTTAAGTACTTGATGCAATTTCCAGGTGCTTAGAATATGATGAGAATTCCAGATCCCTAAAGACTTTGAGCCTTTTAATCATCTGAAAGGAGTTCCAGATGATTGTTAGGTCTCATAGGAATCATTTCATACCTAAATCCCCAGACAGGTATGACAGATACGTGTTCTTCTTTGCATTTGCATTTCATTGGTCATAGACACATAGAGATCTATGTTCCTGACTGAATCATTGAATTTACATTGCATCCTTTATTCTTAAAAAAAAAAAAACAAAAGAGAAAAAATAAAAAAAAAAGGTCATTTCATATTTCATTTTGCATGTTTTAAATTTAGGTGTCATATATCTTTAAAGGAAACCTCTACGAGCCTCCCTTCAAAGAGGGGCAGCTGTTGACACCTAATTTAAATTCATTTTTAGAAATAGAAGATTTTTCTTTATTAGAGGGAAATTTTGAAAAAAATTTTGAATTCCAAAAAATTTAACAGTTGGATTTTGGAGCCACTTTTTTGTTGAAGAAGTTGAGTGAATATCGCCGGATCTTCAACCACTTCGAGTCTTTCCTCTATAAAAGAGAAGGCAAGGTTTCGCAACCGGGGGGGTCTTCGCTTCGTCTTTCGTCGAAGAAGAAAATAGAAAAGTGAGAGAGAGAAAATGGGGTTTTCCTCTTCGTAGAAGGGATGAAAGAGAGGCAAAAGTGAAAAGTGAGAGAGAGAAGAAGTTGACGTGAGCAGGGAAAAGAGAGGAAAGGTACAAAGTGGCGAGAAAAGAGAGGCTAGAGTTCGGCAGAGACGTGAGGAGAGAGGGAGAGAAGAAATAAAATAAAAAAGGCAAAAAGATGGACCACTGTTCATCTTCCTCGTGAGCTTCCATTTGGTGTCCTTGCTGCTCGTTTTACGTGACACTCGCTACTACCGCCGGACACCACACTGCGCCATCGCCACCATTTGTTCCATCCCTGTACCCGCTCGAGCCCGATCTGCCGCACCGGAGCGTCGATCTCGTCCCTGACTTGTTGTTGTCCGCGACGCCAGGCCTAGATCCGTGCCTGCGACCTTTCGCCCAGCAACCGGAGCTTGGTCTTTGCTCGCCGCGCTCCGTCATCACCGCTCCGCTCGTCGTCCTCCGGGCCTCTCGCCGAGCGCCACCCAACCGACGGCCCCGCCTCTCTCCTCCCGCGAACCCACACTGTCGACATTGTTACACCACAGGAGCACCTCCATCGCCGCCAGCAGCAGCCATCATTGCGATTCGACGCCCGACGCCCGACGCCTGACGCCTGCTGCCCTCCACTCGAGCATCTCTGTCCACCGCTGAACACTGCTCCGACGCCCGCAACCAGCAACATCTCAGCCCGACGCCTACAACCAGCAACATCTCAGCCCGACGCCGCAACCAAAAACATCTCAGCCCGACGCCTGCTCCTTCTGGACACCCTTGCTCCGCCTCACTGTGCGACGCCCCCGACCGATGTTCGTTTTCTCACGCCGGTAGCCACCACACCAGCAGCCCGCGAAGCCACCTGTTGCTCGAAGCGATCCCTTGTTTTGTTGCTTTGGTCTACTTTCGCCGGACCTCACCTCGCCGGAGTTCCGACGCCGCCGCCCCATTCCCAGCAGACTCGTCACTGTGCCGTTTTTCTTTTAATAAAAAACAGTAAACGTAGTTTATTTTTCATTTTTTTATTTTATTCTCATTTATTTATTCATTTTAAATTTTATTATTATTGTTTAAATTAGAATATGGTTTGTCAATGTTAATATTTGTGCATTTTATAGGCATTATCCACTAGGATTTTGTCTAGAATTAATGTAATTATTAATTTAATCCGAGAGACATCGGATTATTTTTTTAATTATATTAATTTTTGGGCTTTTGGTAGAATTTTAATTATTAAATCATTATAATTATTAATTTGATCCGTAAGACTTCGGATTAGATTTTTAAT
Source organism: Eucalyptus microcorys (assembly GCA_014182515.1). Taxonomy (NCBI): domain Eukaryota; kingdom Viridiplantae; phylum Streptophyta; class Magnoliopsida; order Myrtales; family Myrtaceae; genus Eucalyptus; species Eucalyptus microcorys. The sequence continues at coordinate 22,260,023 of CM024571.1, forward strand.
TATTTTGATCTCTTTGTTGTGATAATTAGGTTAGGATAATCGTTAATTTGACCTATGAGACAACAGGTTATTTTTTCGATTATTTTAATTCTTTATTTTGTTGATGGCTTAAATTTAATATTTATTTAATAATTATTTATCTTGTTTAAAAAAACTAAAAAAATAAAAAAAATAAAAAAAAAAAAATCAAAATTCTGCATGAGCATATAGGTTTAGTAAATCAGACATGTAGATTTAGTAAATTAGAATTTTCTTAGGATTACATTTTTAGGGTTGCATTTTTTAGAAATAAGTTAGGGTTAGACCTAAATTAATTTTTTAGATAATGTTTGCACATTTTAATTATTTCATATCTTTTAAAAAAATAGTTTTCTAAGATAGGATAGGGTTTAAGTCAAATTAATCCTTAGAATAAATTAGAAAATTATCCCATTTTAGATAATTTAATTGGGGTTTTTGTTAATTCTGAATTTTAATAAATAAAAAAAACAAAAATACTAGGTGCATATTAACTAGTTCGCATAATAGGATCATTTAATCAGAATTTGTTCATTAGTGAAGTTAGGTCATGAGGTGCATAATAAGTAGTTTGCATAATAGGCCCATTTAATTAGAATTTGCATATTAATAAGATTAAGTCATTTAGTTTAAAAATGCATTTTTATAAAAGAATTCTAAATTTCAAGAAAACCTAAAAATAATCGTTTGCTTTGTATGTTTAATTATTTTGATGCAATTTATTTTATTGAATGTTTAATAATGATTGAGTACCCGTGTGATCACCTTTTTGCATGATAGTAATTTAGGTTAAAATAAATCCAAGCCGCCTGCAAAAATATTTTTGAAAATTAAAAAAAAGAAATGGTACTGAAAGGGCATTAGAAAAGTCTAGTGTAATCAAGTCCCCGTACCCTTAGTCTCTGGTTCGTAGGAGTAAAATAATTCTCCCATTATTTTACTTAGGTGTCTAATCGACCTACCATAAACTGATTAGTGGCGACTCCTAGTTAATAATCTTTTGCATGCTAAATATTTGAATCTTAAGTCGCAAATTGGTATGGGCTTGGGAGAGCCCAAATTAAGTTTAAAGCTTAGTAGTCCATTGGCCTAAACCTTAGGTAGTGCACTCAAAAATTAGGTCGCGACATTGTCTCATGTGCGAACAACCGCATCTGAACAAAGCTGACTGACCATGTTGATTGCATGTCATATTTATCTGTCAAGTAAGAAGTAAGTGGTATCAAATCTTACTATATCTCCAAAGTATATATATGCACCTCTTGATTGTGCACCCGCCTAAGAACCATTACGTAATCCATGTTCACCAACCAATCAAATACATAACAAAATTGCAATTGTTCACCTGCATGGTCGAAAAGTATTTGGAAAGTGCTTGCCCATCTCCTCATTGCAATTTCAATCCTTTGTACTTTGTACATGGTTTCCAACATCTTCTTTTATTTTTATTTTTTTCTAAGTTCAATTTCTCATACTTTCCTCCTTCAACAATCAACGCTTGAAAAGATTTATTTGTTCTAATCCCTACATCAGAGTGCAACTAGATTTTCCTTTTGTTATGGAATTAAGATTCTTGTGTGACGTAAATAATCTAGTGGTTCGAGGAGTTGTCAAGTGATTATGATCGCGTACAACTTTTGTTCTTGCCCGATTCTAAGACTCAACTAGATGTATTCTATGTGTTGCTGGATGTTGACATCTAAATTTTGGTATTCCATTTAGTTATAAATTGCATATAAAATTAGAGACTAAATTTTAGCCCCTAAACAAAAAATATTATTTGAAATTGCATATAGTTATTATAAGCATTTGCATTAGTAGTTAATGGGTTCATATAGTTTGCATTTGGATTGGACTGGCGGCGGATGAACTCGAGTCAATGTTTCTGAGCTTTAGCCTGTAGTAATGAAAATATGACCTAGCCCATTAATTCTCATGACCTGAAATTCATTGGGATGTTTGCCAAATTGAGAGATCAATTTGTGTTAGGAAAGGGAATCGTAGTCATCTATTCAGTGGTGCAAGATTTGTTCAAGGATATACTAAGCAAGATTGTGGCCGAATATATTTCAATGTTCAAAAGGAACGTTTGGTCAATAATCATGAGCAAAATAAAAAGAAGAAAGATTTAGTCAGCAAGAGAAGAGAATATATATATATATATATATATATATATATATATATATATATATATATATTTAGTGACCCAGAAACCCCGAAAGCCAACAACCGGGAAGAACCTGGGGGCAACATGGGGAAATCACCACCCCATGCTACCGGGTAAGTCACCAAGTAACTCCACCAGCCTCTTTGCGTTGCAAGGGCTTCGAACCTCTCACCTCCCTCGCAAAGGATCATTGAAGCCTACCCAGCGGAGCCACCACGGCTAGTGGTAAGAGAAGAGAATATTTGATTGAAAGAAAAAGGAAAGAAAATATGCACTCATCCTGCAAGGGGTCGGTGAGTGGAGAAGTATACCTCTGGACTTTCACATAAAAAAGGGGGGCCACACAATAAATTGAACACACGGCCGTTAAATGCAAAAAAAGGAGAATACAAGAACGAAAGACCAGATAGAGAGATGCCATCAGAGAGGAGAACCGTGAGTTCTCTTGGCCGAGCCGTGCCGAGATTCCTGACGCACTGCCCCGTGTCCCGATGCACTATTGCTTGATCCACCTACCGATCTGCTGCTTGAGCTTGCTGCTCTGAGCCATCCGGAGCCCAATGACCAGCCGCGAGCGTTGACGACGAAGTTGCTGGCAGTGGCCACTTTACGACGATGCTGTTGTTGCCGATCAACCGCCTGCTGTGGTTGTCCACAAGCTATGGAGACCCAATCCTTCCTGCACGGATCCACTCACGTTGACCATGTACAGAACGTGCCTGAAGAAGGGACAATAAAAAAGAGACTTCGAAGTCCCCACGCTTGGTGACTTTTGCTCCTACTTGCTGATTGTTTGATTTTCCATTATCACGTCGAGGCGTGAGTAGGAGGATCCGAATTTGGAAGCCAAAATTCGAATTAGGTGAAAATCTTGTTTACTTCGATTTTCAAATATTTCGTTTCTTTATTTGAAATATCATTTATGCACATGATTGAAATTCTCGATATGTTATCATGTACGCAATATCGAATAGCCTTTTAAATTAGAGACTATTCCCTAATTCCACAACATGCACACGATTGATAGTTCGATTTCATGCCTAAAATATGACTCGCAACCGCACGGAAAATCGTCAATTCAATCTCATGCCCGAGATATGATTCACGATTTTATAAAAATTGGTCAGTCCAATCTCATGCGCGAGATATAATTCGTCAATTTATTTCTGAATTAGATGGATATTGATAATATCTCATGTGATTTGATGATGTGTTCGCTGTGGATTTTATTCCTTTCTATTTTTGTTTGATTTTATTTATAAAAAAATCCAAAAAGATTAGATACATTTAAACTAGTTTTTCTAAAGATAGATTGCATGTTTATTTTGGCTATCTTATAATTCCGAATTTAGTAAAATACCAAAAATATCTTTTTAGAATAAATTGGATATTCGTTTCTAGGATAGTTTCATGTTTAAATATTAGGCATATTTAATTTCGAATTTTAATTAAAAAGAAAGCACACAAAAAATGCGCATGTCACGTAAGATTAGTTCATTCATTGCATGTCATTTAATAAATTGCATGTTTTGGGTAATGCATGATATGTTAGAATAGTTGCATTAATCTTTTCTTATCATTAGATTAGGTCATTTACTAAATGTCGTGTGACATATAGTTCACTTGTTAAGTTGCATGTTGCATGTCATTTTAGTTAAAAAAAATTTGTACATCATTGCATTACATTGCACATAATTTATAGGCTTCATTTAAATAAGAGAAAATCTTGAAAATGATTGAATGATTGCGTGTTAATTAGAAATCATATCTAAGATTGTTAATGTAAATTCTAATCTAACATTGCAAATACTTTTGTTGCTATGAGGTAAGTCCCATAATTTATTTATTGCTTTTTTGGGTGTTAAATTGGTGGTTTGCGCACCCACATGATTACCTCACATGTTAAGAAAGTAAATTAAAATCAATTCAAGCTACCTGCAAAATATTTTTTCAAAAAAAAGAGAAAGGTGCATTAGAGAAATCTAGCGTAATCAAATCCTCGAATTCACAATCTCTAGTTTGTGGGAGTAAAGTAAATCTGCTGTTACTTTACTTGGGTTTCTAATCGACCTACCAAAAATAGACTAATAGCGACTCTTAATTGAAAAATCATTTACATGTTAATAATTTGAACTTAAGTTGTGAATTTGTATAGATTTGGGAGAGCCCGAGTTAAGTTTAGACTTAGTAATCCATTAGCCAAATTCTAAGTGGTTCACCCAAGGTTAGGTCGCAACACTAGACAATCACATTTTTTTCTTAGTCTTGACTTGACTAACTCCTTTTTGATCTTGTATCCTTGACAGCTGCAACAATGTACCACATGTTCTTTGCCACCTTTACTTTTGTTTGAGTTTAACACTCTAATGTCAAATCTCACTTCTTTAGCATAGTCGTTATAAAATGCACAAGCCTCATCATAAGAGTTAAACTCCACTCGTATGAAGGTGACACCAATTTCATCTTATCTAGTTTTATGACTCTTTCATCACTAGCATCTTCAATTGAATTGGTCATCTCGTCTTAATCACTCACATTATTTTCACGAGTGAAGTTGCTTTTAATGTGAACCCCATTTATCTGAACGAGATCAGAAAAATCAATTAAGTATTGTATGTCTAAAACATTTATGTCAACAGATATTAGCTAAAATTCGATGTCAACAAATAACTCTTATTTTCTTGCAATCTAAGAAGCAAAAATTAATGAGCCTTTCTCCACATTTATGTGTCAATCAATTACAAAACCCTAAAATAATTATAAATTCAATGTATGGTAGGTTTTCACACTACTATTTTTTGAGTTCTTAATATTTTACTCGGGACCAATATTCACCAAATCTTTTCTTTGGTCGGAGAAAATATCCACTATTTTCAAAGTTGCAATTGAATCCTTCATATGTTACTTATTATTTGAACATTATCATTTGTTTCTATAAATAAAATGGAAAAATATATCTCATCTTGTCCGAATATTGTCATTTATTTCTTTAAATAGGATAGAAAAAAAAATAACCATCATCGTGTGCGTTCTTAAAAAGTGGAAAACTGATCAAGTCAGTGACAAAAAATATGAAACTGCGCAAGCCGAGATCCCATTTCCCAACTTTAAAACCGGTGGCTGGCAATTGCCCGCCTATTTTGTGAAGTAATGAGCTGTTCTATACTCATTTTAATGGCTACTATAAGCCCTTTAGAAAGTACTTTTTTTTTTTGGAGAAGTACACCACAAGTGCCAAAACTTGTCCCGGATGGACACTTAAGTACCAAAAGTTAGTAAAGTGATATTTAAGTGCCAAAATTGGAACAAAATAGATCACTTAAGTGCCAAAATTGGAACAAAATGGATCACTTAAGTACCAATCTGGCCAAAATGTTGACGTGGCTATTTCCCGACGAAATAAGTGCAAAATGGTGTCGTTTGCACGCCGACGTGGCTAGACAGTACAAAAACGACATTGTTTAGTGATGACGTGGCAAAAAATAATATAAAAAATAATAAATTTAAATTAAAAACTAATTTATTTAAAATATTAAAAAATACAAATACAAATTATTATTTTTTAAAAAGAAAGGTGAGTGGGAAGGGGAGGCTGCTGAGGGTTGAGCCCTCGCGGCTGCGGCCTCCCCCTCCCCTTTTTATTTTTATTTTTAAATATTTTAAATAAATTAGTTTTAAATTTAAATTTATTAATTTTTTACCACGTCATCACTAAAACGATGTCGTTTTTGCATTGTCTAGTCATGTCAGTATGCAAAACAACGCTGTTTTGCACTTATTTTGTTGGAAAATAACTACGTTAGCATTTTGGTCGGATTGGTACTTAAGTGATCCATTTTGTTTCGATTATTGCACTTAAGTGTTACTTTGCTAACTTTTGGCACTTAAGTGTTCATCCGTGCTAAGTTTTGGCACTTGTGGTGTATTTCTTCTCTCTTTTTTTTCTTTGTAACTTAGAAAACAACCCATTTTGACTTATCGATAATAGGTCCAATTTTTATGCAAAATCTATAATTATCCTGCTCAATTCTATTTTCAAGCTTGACATGTATATCCCGTAATGTTAAGGGAAATTACCACAGCTGAGTAAGAGGACAATTAATCAGGATAAAAATATGTTATATTGAACTTCTCAATCCACGATATAGATGAGTACTAGTAACAGAGGCATTCTTGGCCCAAGACTGCTCAAAGTACTAGTAATGTTAACTTGATGCCCAACTAATTCCACACAAGTGCATTAAGAAAAAGAGTTTCTTGGAGATTTGGCCTATATAGATGGATACTTTTGTCATTGCACGATACAAAAGGTGTTTTTACTAAAATATGAAAAGTTACACAATCTTATCACTACTAGATTTTTTAGGTTATTACTAATTGTTTAAAAAGCTTAAACTATTAGATAAATGTGTAGTTTAATATTTAATTATTTTATCACTTCCCCTCACGCTTAGTCTTGTCTTTTTATCTAGTACTAAGTATGGACATATTTAATTGGGGAGGCAAATGATGTCCGGAAAGATTTGAAATCAAGACCCTTGCTTTGATACTAAGTGAGATTTTGTGGGACCATTTTCAACTGCTCTAAAGACAAAGAGAGTGAGGTCCCACAAATTCTCACATGGTATCAAAGCATAAAGTCCTTAGTTTAAATTTTTTAGGTCCCTATTTACCTCCCCAATTATATATTTTCACGTCTTAGGCTTAGACCAAAGTCCAACTCACATGTTAGGAGAAGTGTTAGAGTAATTAAATTTTAAATCATATCTTCATCTAATAACTTAACCTTTTAGACCAGTTAATAGTGGTTCCACAAATTTTCACAATCACAATCTTTGGAGGTAGTACACATTTTTTGAAAACTTTCAATGACTATCGTTAGCCCTTGAATTTTCAATTTGTTATTGTTGTTACCCATTTGTTGTATTTTCCAATAACATGTGGAATGCATATGACTTTTAAAGGGTAAATGTAGACTGTCAAATCATTTTTTAAAGAAAGACTTCTTTACCCTTGACTTTTGTAAAAAAAAATGAAATTAAAATAATTGAGAAAATAAATAACTAAATAAATTTTAATTAAAAGAAATAACTATCAATAATAACATTAACAATAAAAACTGTTAAAGACTAATGGATTTAATAATAAAAATAATAATATATTTTAAGGCCCCATTGACAAAATGTGAAAATGACGAAGTATTTTAAATGGTAGATAAACATAATAATTATTATAGAAGATATTTTTGAAAAATCATGGATTTTGGTTAATCACTTCTCTTTTTATAATTTTATTAAATAGTTTTATTAATCAATCCTTGCTTTGCTTTAATAAACCTTTTGAATAGCCAATTTTTGTCATTTGACCTTTTTGGTATTGAGGCTTTTTCCTTCTTATCTAATTCATGTTTATTCTTTTTCTTAAAGTATCTTATTTAGTTCTATTGAGTGGCAAACTTTTACATTCTTTTATCATTTTGATTTATTGTTGATATTGATACTTCCTTTATTGGTATTCTAGTTAATTTAGTTATCTCTTTTTTTTTTTTTTTTATGTTTTTGTTTTTTACAGCAATTAAGAGTAAAAGAGATTTTCCTTTAGAAAATGAGATGAAAATATATTTTTACCACATAAAAATCATAAGCATTACATATACTAATTAGAAAATCATAGAGAGTTAACAAATTGCAACAAAATGAAAGGGGTATTTTACAACAGTCAAAAGCTCGGGGGCAAATATTTACTACTCCAAAATGCATGAGATGTTTTATAATATTCCCCGCAGTACAACGCGGGGTGAAAATAGCGTCATCGTGAAGAAAATTATAATATTCTTCTTGTATGAAAATTATTCGGCCCTTTAAGTTGCTAATGTAAAAGCCATGGATTAAGATTCGGGTCAGCTTAGCTTTGTCAATCTTGTGGGTTCAACTTAGCTTTGACACGGCATTCTAACGAAAGTGATTACCTGAGGACCGAGGATATTGAGGAAGCATAGCAAGATTACTGACAATATCGTATTTGTTTATAGTGCACATGCATAATGTCTATATGTACAACCTATCGATCAAATCCAAGTACTGTAATCCCACAACAAATGTCTTTGGAAACTTTTAATAGTATTGATTAATAATAAAAAAAGTAGATAAATGTCTTTGGGAACTTTGAATATTACATTTAGTTCACTAATGATTAAAAAACTAGATAAGCAAATTCTCAAACTCTTTACATAGGAAACATATCTCACTTTTAGTGGTAAAAAATCCACATAATGGTCGATTGACCAAGTGCTTTCTTCCTCAACAGGCTACTCAAGTCCGTCGTTCTATTATTATATAACTAATGTGAGTTTTGGGGGTACATGTTTTCTACTTCCTCCTTCATTTGTCCTTTTTCTTCTTTAGATTATCATTTCCCTATATTTATATCGATTTTCAATGTGAAATTAATAATGTTGTGATTGTTAAATTATTTGCCACACGATAACACGTAGATTAATATTTTAGTTATAAATGAAAGGCGGAAAAGATCTCGTGTGTACTTAAATCTCAATCTCTTATTTGATGAGAAGACAATTATTTAGATGGAAATATTTTCTTCTCAATGACAAAGATGGACTTATCTACAGAGTAGAGTCAATAAAAAAAATAAAATAAATGGATGATCTAGACGGGCCAATTATTTATGCAATCCAATAATTAAAAACTAGGATATAAGAATAATCAAAGAATATTACGTTAACATGGGTTTCCTCTTAAAAAAACGTGAATAACATAACTATTAACTGGAAATTTTTTTTAAAAAAAAAAGAAAAAAAAAAAAAAATCAATAATCGTGAAGACGAGAGTGTGTTTTGCCACTCTAAAATAAATAATCGTTGCGAACGAAGATTGTTGGGTTAGAAGTTAGCAATTCAGCTAAATCGTGGCAAGCTTCGTGTTATGAAAATATTTTGCTAGCATATGGTTGCTTAAGAAATCTATACTAATGAATCCGCCATAGTGAATGCACAGATCAAAATGCCTAAAAGATGCTTCATAATTTAAATGCCATTAGCTAACCTTATAATAGTGAATAGATTAGTTTGGAAAAAAGGTCTTTTCCACTTGCCAACTCAAACAAATTTTAAGAAGCAATTAGTAGACCTATCAAACAGGTGGGTTATGTTTGGTTTGGGTCAAGTCATAAATAATCAAACCCAAATTGACCCATTAACCCATTATGACTCATTTATTTGTAATGTAAATTTCTCGACCTATATCCAACCCAACCATACCTAAATCACATTTGGTCCAACCCTTATTACTAAAACACTTACATATTTAACCCAATATAAGAAAATTTGTTTCTTATGATTTTTAAAAATATATTACTAAAACATTTCCATGCAATACAAATCTAATGAATAATATTTGCAATTTTTTTTTAAAAAAAAAAAAAATTGAGGCTCCACTTGTTTTGTGGAAAATGTAACATTTTTGGAAAATATTTTTAAGAAGTCATTTTCTAGGAAAATAATAATATTTTCCGATATTTGGCTGAAATTTAAAAATGAAATAAAAAATATTTTTCTGTGGAAAATCTTTTGATTTTCCTACGTGTACTCCTTTTAATATTTTTATTTTTACTTTTATCTTTTATTTTATTTTTTTAAGAATTCAATTTTTAATTATTTTTATTTTTTTCTTTTCCTTTTCCTTCTTCTTTAGCTCAATCGTCGACCATTGCCAAAACCAGTGACAGGCCACAAGCGAGCTGGAGCTTATCCCTTGCTTCATTGACCACCAACTGAGGAAGAAGAAAAAGAAAAAAAGGAAAAAAAAAAAGTATAATTTTGATTTTTTTAGAAAAATATATTTATAAGACCGAAGAGGGAGAGAGTGCATGTGAGGTTAGTGGGTTGGAAATGAGTTCCAAACTCAACCCATTTAAACCCATTTATTTTGGGCTTTAAATTTTAAAATCCATTTAAGGTAGGCTCTTTAAAATTAAAGTGACCTATATATGATCTATTTATTTTTTAAAATGAAAAAACTTAAACTTGTAAACTTGTGACAAAATGCCCCAACTTAATTTTTTGACCATAAAAAAATCACAGATTTGTACACTTATGAAAAATTTACCATAAACTAATTTTTTGACTACTAAAAATCTTAAACTAGTATACTCGTGATAAATTTAATCTCTGTTAATTTTAGTTAATTTTATTGTCAAATTATTGAGTTAGATGTCACATGAGAGTTAATAAGTATATTAATTTGGGTGTCACAAGTGTATCGATTTTCTGATTGTTCGTAATATTAATCCAATTTAACAGGGAGTTTATATGTTACAAATGTACTAATTTGAGGTTTTAAATTTGTTACACATGTACTAGGTTGGGTTTTTTGTGGTTAAAAATTAGTTTCGATTAAATTTATCACAGGCGTATCAATTTAGAGTTTTTCATAATATTAACTTTTTTTTTTTTAAACGGGTCATACATGGATTTTAAGACCCATTTTCATAGGTCTAGCAACCAAGCATGATATAAGGACAAAAATGATAATTACTAACTGGCACTATATTGCATTCCTAAGTTTACTTTAAATTCTAGATACATGAACTTAATCTTTAAAATGTTACCAACATTTTTTACATCATTCTATTAGCCATAGATTCTCTCTCATTTGTGGCAACGCATGGCTATTTCTTGTTAAAACAAAAATATCATATTAAAAAAGGAAAGAGTATTGAGGGAAAGCTTAGTTACAACGACAAGACCATAGAGAGGGCGTTCAACAACTCCAAAAGGGGCAGAAAGAGTGTAAGGAGAAACCTTCCTACTTGACCCAGCTTTTAATTACCTCCCAAATGGTAATTAGCCATTGTGATTTATTACCAAATATAACCAAAATGTCTCGAAAGGGGCAGAAAGAGTATATGGAGAAACCTTCTTACTTGACCCAGCTTTTAATTACCTTCCCAATGGTAATTTGCCATTTTTATTTATTACTTAATATAACCAAAATGTCTCAAAATAAATTGAAAATATCAATGAAAATAGTAGATAAGCACATACTCAGCTTTATCTACATCTCACTTACAGTAATCAACTAAATTCATCAAAATCTTTGTTCTAAATATTAAGGTTGACGGTGGAAAAACTTTACAAAAATGATTAATGAACTACAACAAATGTAAATCTTCTGTCAACTATAAGGCTGACAAAAATTCCGTAATTAATAGGTAATTAAATAGTCTTAGCCAAATTAATAGATTAATTTACAGATAAAATCTTCTCAAGAGCTGGGCCGATGCGGGTTTTGAAGGAGCTTGATGACATGGAGGCACGTGCGAGGCTCGTGCTTGAGGTGATCGAGGACGTGGCGGCATCAGGAGGCAGCAATCAAATCGGGGGCAGGCTGAGGGTTGCAGTGATTGGACTGGAGAAGGCCACGGAGGCAATGTCAGAGGGGTTGTACCGGCTGAGGGAGGGGGTGAACGAGCTGTTCCAGACAGTGACGATAATAAGGAAGGAGATGGTAGATGAGTTCAGAGTGAGCAAGCAGAAACTACCGTTGCCAAAGAAGCCATCGAATCCAGACAAGAACAACTAAGCAAAGGTGTTTTTGCTATGGAGCACAACTTAGCGAGCTGCCTGCGATTAGAGCGGAAGGATGCAGCAGTCTTGTCATGTACCGAGAAAAAAGAATAAATGGGTAGATAGATATAACTTAATTGCAGAACAAATAGTAGGGCATAGACATGACGACCACGAGGGTGTTGAATAATAATTTAAAGGATTGGAAAATTGTCGTATGGCCCAAATGCATATGAATCAAGTTGAAATCTCTTGGGAAGGAAGGTCTGATTAGGGGGTTAGAAAACCAAGACGAGAGACATTCTTACCAGTAACCAAAGATTCACAAGAACTCGACCTTGACATAAGTGCCTCCAAGTTATCATGAGATAACACTCACACTGGTGCTTGTTCATCTTAACTATCATAGTTCAGTTTCTCATCATTGCTAATTCAAAAGAGACATTGATATCTGTAAAACTAATTGACCATATACATTCATCTTGATAAATATTAGTACCAAATATAGTTTTGAAATCATTAAAATTCCATGGGGATATTATCCCAATACAACTATGATGTAAGAACCCAAGTGATAATAAAACATTATGTATTATTTTCATTCCTAAGTTTACAATGTACATGGATCTATTTCTATAAATCTAATAAATAAATACACTAGAATTCTTAAAATTAGTACGAAAGTATAATGTAGTTTTAAAACTTTTAAAAAGTGCAATAATCCTATAACTTGTTAAATTGGTGAAATCAAATTATTCCATCAACTCCATCCAAATTATTAATAGAAAATATTGACGTGACTTTTTATCTATTTTCTTTTTTAATGTGGCACTAACATGATTAAAGCATAAAGCATAAGAATATTGTTGAGAGGGAACGCACTGAAACAGCCATGCTGAAGATGCCACCGAAGGTTTTCTTTGCCATAGGACAAAAAAGTGGAGGTGATACCTGAGATTTGAACGCAAGCAAAAGCGTGTAGTAGCTGGGGTTATGTACCGCAATAAAGGGATAAATGAAAGGAAAGTGTGTGTAATTGCAGAAAGAATTGTAGGAAATAGAGATGATGAACGATGACGATAATGACTCATATATGCAGATTCACATGAATAACTGGATGAGGTGGGATTCATAAAATTCAACATTGCATTTGTATTAAATTCACATGCACTGGAATCATGCAATAATATTATGCCCAAACTCAAAAATATTATCAGTAATAATATCCATGGTGCTGTGTTGCTATTGGTTTTTCTATTGCAGAGTTAAACAAATGGAAAGGTTAGGTAAAACATAAATGGCAATTATATCTTGAACCGGGTCCTAGACATGACAAGGTCGGAAAAGCATGAAATGAGACACGGTAGTTGACCGCGTCTTATAATTACTTTCCAAGAAGCTGACATAATGCTTCGGATTTCTTTCCATAGTCACATTTTTCTTGCACTCTTAGGAGAAAACACACACCCTATATAAAGACTATCCGCTCATCACCGGAATCATATCTTCGCCCTTAGGGACAGTCGCCCCCATCCGCATCTCGGGAGTACCCCTCGTGCGACTATGTCCTAAGTACCATCTGTATACCCCTTCACCCTCTCCCTCAATCGGTCCAACCCCTCTGACATTGCCTCAGTCGCCTTCCCCAGCCCAATCGCTGCCTCCCTCAGCCTCCCCACCCTCTCTCCGCCGCCTCCCATGCCGCCATCTTGTTAATTGCCCCAAGCTCGTGCCTCGCACATGCCTCCATGTCATCGAGCCCTTCAAGACTTGGGTCTTCCTGTTTCTTTCCTTGTTGTGTCCTGTCTCTGCGATAACTACTGACTCACTTTGGATAATGTCACTCTAGTGGATCCGGCGAGGAAAAAGACCGGAAGGTGCAAGTTTTGAAGGAGCCCGATGATGTGTAGGTGTGCCTGAGGCACGTGCTTGAAGCAATCGATGAGATGGCGACATCAGGAGGCGGCAGAGAGATGATTGGCAGGTTGAGGGAGGTGGTGATTGGCTGGAGAAGGCGACTGGGGTGATATTGAAGGGTGGACCGATTGGGGGTTGGGCGGGGGTGGGGGGGGTGGGGTTGGGGGTGTGAACGGGTTGTTTGTAAAAGCAATTGGGATAAGGAAAAATGTTCTTTACTTGTTATTTCTTCTCTCTTGATTTAGATTTGGATGTTCTCTTTTCTCATCTAGTTCTAGATCAAAGAGTTTGAACTCTTCCGATCTAATTCTAGATTTATGAGTTTGATAAATATACTTTTGGGATTCAATACACTTATGTTTTGTCCGTGTATAAGTCCTCTGCCTTCAACTTCAATGGTGATCGTTGAAGTTCTGGCGTCTTGCTAAATCTTGACAATTCGCTCTTCCAAATAATAGACCTGTGTTTGTTCAACCTAGTTTGGTTCTTTCCATATTGCGATAGTGTAAAGGAAGCTGCACCTAGGCATGCATAGCCAATAGGTAACGCCGTAATTATAAGAGAAAGAATTCTCGGGGCGTGCTCATCACTAGCGAAGATACGAGATTCAATGATCAACCATAAATTATTTTGCTTGACAAATCTGCTCTTGTGGAACACATGTGTGTTTAACCTTGATGGTATTTCATTGGTCCTCCTTATTTTTTTTTATTTGGCTTTGTTTTGCAGTATTTTGGGTTTTGCTCAATTTCGATTTACTTTGTCATGAAGTCTATGTACTTATTATGTATCCTTTTGACTAATGAATATAATTTTCTTTCAAAAAAAAAAAAAAAAAAAACAAGGCAAGAACAAAAAAGCGAAGGAACACGACAATATGAGGATGATGCTTGTGATTTGAGCACAAACAAAACTATGTACGAGTTGTTTGAGAAAATCACACTACAAGTCCTAAACCTTATGTACAAATGCAATTGAGTCATAAACCTTACAATTGGTTCGATCAAGTTTTAAACATTTACTGGAAGTATAATTGAGTTCTAAACATCTTGATTGGTTCAATCATGTCCCATACCATCTTTGAAAAATGCAATCAATTCCATAAATTTTGTTGAAAAGTGCAATTTAAAGATGTCATATAAGCACTTTTTATGTGACATGTAGGTAATTTTTGGTATTATTTATTGAAAAAGTTTAACACTCAATTATATTTCGTACATGAGGTTTTGGATTTACTGTCCAATTTTTCCCCGTTGTTTTTATGTACCAAAAAAGGGATACTCTCGCAAAGCCCAACTAGTGAAATTTTTGAAATGTAAAAATAAATAAATAATATATATATAGAAATATAGCTAATCGCATGTAGCAAAATATTAAGCTAACTAGAAGGAAATCATCAATGTCATTAGAAAGATCTATTAAAATTCAAAAATAAAAAATGCTTGAGATCTTGACTTTGCAACTTATAATGAAATCATTGTGTATTGAATGGCTCGTCATTCTTTTCAATCAAATCAAATTGCTCTAGAAGGATTCTCTAATGACCTAAATCAAGACAAGTGATATTAATTCTACATAAAAATAGGTGAATTAAAGACAATATCATAATATGAATAATGAATTAGTAGACAAAAAGTTATCTTGTTGATTCAAATCTCATAGATAAAGATGTGCAAGGTCCTAAAACATTACAAGATTAGTCTAAGGATCGCATGAGTCAATGTGAATGTTTGGAATAAAAAAGAAAAGTCTTTTGATCTAATTCCATACAGATTTTAATTGATATAGCTCAAATGTTTGGTTGATTAAGAAGATTCACATGACCATGACATATGATCCTATATTATTTCATACAAATACGAAAGTCAATGTAGAGTGAAGCAGTTCATTTCAAAACAAAATAATAGTATGTAACAATGATGATTGAAATCCTTCTATTCTTCCTTGATTGCAAATTAGATTTTGAGAGTAGCTACAATGACCCATTTGATTTAAATGCCCAAGTGAGTGAAAATCAATGAATTCCTTGTGCCCTCATCCTAGCATATTGTTTTCTTCTACAAGAAGTTCAAATGCATTAATTTAGCAACAAATTAATGCTAGAGTTCAAGTTGAAAATAAATATATGAGAAAACTACATTGTGTTATTAGTGAAAAACATTTGTAAGTTTTGAACTAAATTGCGTTGAATCTAATTTTAATCCAAACCATACACAGCAACTTATTTTTAATGTAAAATCAACAAATCTTCCTTGGTATCAATTGGATTCTTGAATTCATTTTCTCTGGATTGACTAGGTCTCTTTCCTTGGATTGGATCTTTTATTTGGATGCTTTGAGTATCATTTGGATAGAAATTGATTGGGTGCTCTTTAGCTTGATCGAGGTTCGCAATCTGAATCTTTTTATTTACTTCCTTCAATACTTGCATAACAAATTTGAAATCCTCTATGGATTTTCGACCTTCTTCTACAATCTAAATGGCACGATTAAATAAGTTATCGTACTAGTTGTTTGGATAGTCAAAATTGACACTCTTAGATATGGGGTTTGAAAGGTATGGATGCTTGAAATCTTTTCTCCATAAAGACAATATGTAATTGCTCTTGTATCTCATTAGTACTACTAGAGTAACTAAAATAGTGCCAATTAGTACGTAATTGCTCTACCAAGACAATATATTCTTACACGAGATGTCACATTCAGCAGTGATTCGGCCATATATAGTTACTTGGTCGAGTCATCTTGTCAAGAGCGCTATTAGAGTTACTAAAAGTGTCACGAAAGAGTTCTTGCTAAATGGAGTTCATAATTTTCACAACCTTAGACAAAGACAATGACGAAGGACTTGATAAAGAGGAAGATGATATAGAGTTCTCGCTAGTTTACAGTAAATTTTGATAGAACTGTGTCATGCATGTACTAGTTTAAGATTTTTTGTGAAAAGTTAATTTGGCATAAATTTATTTCACAAGCGTCTCAATTTGAGATTTTCATGGCATTAACCCATTAATTGATCCACGTAGACTTGCCATGTGCATTCAAGTCAGCAATCTAGTGGCGTTATATAACAAAAGTTAACCGAGGGTAAATACATCACATGTGTATCAATTTAGGGTTTTCGATGGTAAAAAGAAAATTAGTTTAAATTCTAGTTAGAGATTTTTTGTAGTATTAATCCTTAAAAAATAACTATTTTTTATTTCTTTTTTCAATTTTTTTATTCCGAATTTTATTTCTAAAAAGATACAACTTTTCAAAGGCAAAAATTATAAGTTTGAAACAATAACAAATTAAAAAATAATTGCCATTATATTTTTTCGATGTAGGAAAAGATACCTCTTAGTTTGTAACCACCACTCATGTCTTTTCAATATGAGACAGACAAGGCATTATATCGACAAAAGATCTATATGTTTTGTATATCAATTAACATACATCCTTGTAACAATGAAAGACTAGGCAACATTATTTTGACGAGAATCAAGTAAACATGGTATATGGAGGTGTTGGGCATGGATTGTAGTGTTACGGTTTGAGGATGTAATGAGAAGTTCGAACACATACGTCCTCAGTTGAAACATACAGTGATCAATCGGCCACTAAGACATAATAGCGCTTTTCATATTTGAACACTGTTCGTTCGGGCATTTTAACAAACATATAGCAATCAATTCAACCGAGAAGCAAGAATGCAACATCTAAGCATGAATCTAAACTCAGACTATCACAACAACAACAATGGAGTGTGTTTATATCACTAATAGATCCTGATCCAGCACAATTTTCACAGAAATCTCAGCTGGACTCCTTTGCCTCTGCTATGTATGAAGAACATCCGAAAACAGAGCATGAGCTCCTACCTGAACAAGATGTGATTATGGTCACGGTTGACTGTTAAAACTAGTGAGACGTCCTCAATGCATCACCATTGATGATTGGTGCTGCTGAGAAAGTCTTGAACTAACTCGAAGTACTCCGTGCTCATCAATCACCTCCTTTCGAACTTTGATTCCTCCTCTGCGCAGCGACGAAGTGACAAAGTTAGGCAATAAATTGATTCAGCCATGAAATTGCTCGAGAAAGATATGCAAATGTGACTGGCTTCAACAATGGGCGAGGACGCTAAACATGATCCAGAGCGCTGAAGATGAGAGAGAGAGAGAGAGAGTTTTACTCGGTCTGTGTGTGTTCTTGCGTTGCTCGGTTCCTCAGCTCTCACGCGTGCTCTAAGCTTCAGAGAGTTTGTTGTGGTTGTTGTTGTGAATTCTCCTGCACAGTATGAAATCTTGAGCTTAAAAGGTATCTCCAGTGCTGCAGACTAGAAAGAAAGAGCATGAGAGAAGCTCTTGGTGGTGATGAGCGTTGATGCTTTGCTCCGCCACCGCCAAGGCTGTGATGGAGAGCAAGGGGGGGGGTTTGACGGACAGACGGTGGCTGTTCCTGATGAGAGATGGTAGACAATCGGTTGACGGTGACGGAGCTGAAAGTGAGAGGCATAGATCCGGGAATCGACTGCCGAGAGGGATATCTCAGGTCCGTCACCTTGTGTGTTCTCCTGTTTATTTCTGAGGCATCAATGACGTCCACGCTCCTTTTGAGCTCTCTGTGAACCCAACTCTCAGGTGTGAGAATGGCGCCCCCTTTAAAAAGCCCAACAACGCATATATGGAGTGCATTTCTTAACTCATATAAATATTAAATGGGTCATAAATGGCTTTAAACATAATGTAAGTGTTAAATGGATCGTAAATGAATTTATAATTTATTCAGACCCAACTCATCTATGTCTTTCTTCATTCTTTATGGCTCTCATTTGTTTTGTTCTCATTGACTCCGCATTCTTATCTTAGTTTGAATATGATTTTTCGTACATTGGGTTAAATATAGAAGTGTTTCACTCTGCACTTTTATCTCAATTTGAATATGATTTTTTGTACATTGAGTTAAATATAGAAGTATTTTAATAATATATGTCGAGTCATGTTGAGTATGAGTCATTAAATTTATATTATATAAAAATAGATCAAAATGGGTTAAATTAGTCTATTTGGATCGACCCATTTTTGATTCAATCCGATTCACCCGATTGACCGGTCTAATTGTAACTCATGAGCTGAGGAACCATGGGTCTATTAAGCTCGGGTGTTGATGAAAGCTTTGAAGGCCAAATGTTATGGGCACGGGTTTGGGTTTCTTCATGGGCCAATGCAAATGGACAGATGGCTGAACGGGGCTGTGTTTTTATTATTATCTTTGTTTGTTATTTTAACAAGAACGAAAATTTCAATTGTGGCTAAAATTCACATGTTAACAAGTATAAAAACTTTGCTAACATAATAATCTTTGAGCTATTGTGAAAGTAATAATATGTTGTCAGTCATAAATTCTTGAAAAAATAGACCTCATATTATTTATTACTTTTTTTGTCCGTGTTTAAGCCTCAATATATAACATTTTTGGATCATTTCAATAGCCGATACTTTTTACTACTGCATGCTATGTTGTTTTTTCTGTGGCAAGTCAAATAAAAGGGAAGTTTAGTTAAAAAAGAAGAAGATAAATGGCAAGTATATCTTGAACTGCATCCTACAATATGAGGAGTTCATAAAAGCATGAAGAGAGACACCTTATTTGGCCATTCCTTTAATTGCTTTCCAAGAAATTTTTATAAATTAATGATTCTCTGGATTTTCTTTCCATAGTCATATCTTTCTTGCGTTCCTAGCAGAAATACACGCCCTATATACATGCTGCTAATGCTCATAGCCCATACGCATCAAAACTTTCCACCCCTTTCTTTTCTCAGTTTGCTCCCTCTATCCCGGCAACAAGAAGGGTCACCAGCAAGGAGCTGGAATCTATCTCCATTTTCCTTCTACTAGGGCCCGATCCCTGCCTCCGTGGGCTTGCCCCGCTCTCTGCCGCCGTGGACCTTCTTACCTTTGCTTACTCTGTGGTAAAATGCTTGATCTGCAGCGTGAAATTAGACGGGCACAATGGCATCTCGTCTGCTCTAGTTGTCCGCCACGCAATCCACACTTCGTGATGGCGTTTGTCATCCGAGTCATATCTTCGGCCCTTGCGCGCTTCCTCGGGGGTTCGTTGGCGTCCGCATCCGCATCCTGGAGGAATTCCAAGGGCCGACTCTGTCCACGAGATCGAGTTGGCGATTATTGCGGTGTCAGGACGTGGTGACTTGCAGCAGCAGAAGCAAATCGGCAGCGGCTGGTCACCTGGGGATGACAAAAAGTTTCGGTAACTTAAACTATCCAGATAATTACATACTGATGAATGTGGTTATTGAATGCAGCACTACAAACTCTTTCCTTATATTTTTGAAACATTTATTTCCTTCCATTTTGATGCGTGATAGGGTGAGTGATTCCAGAACGGAAATTTTTCAGAGGGGATTTTTGTGGTTAAGTGTATGAAGTAGTGTATATGGGGAAGATGATCCATCGAAGTACATAATGCCCAATTTCTTTCTTGGCTTGGATAAGCATCGATGGTTTTGAGTTGGTCGATGGAGCTACGTTGGATGCTCCCGCATCACATTTTGTGTGGCAGAGTGACGGGGCAAATGAGAGAATTTATCAATGATCGAATTAGGATGATAGATGCTGGCAACATATTCAACGATTACTGTATCAATGTGATTAGTATTTATATCGATGTGCTTAGTAAGTGATGGAATTCAAGTCGACGGAAGACGACTTACCTTTATCCAATGCGCAAACAACAATTAGCCCTGGAATGAACGTTGAATTGTCGATGAAACACGAACAATATTACCTCACGTTGGTCTGGATGCGATCACGAGGAAAGCACCTGATTTCCACGGCGTAAATGCAAATTGTTCTTGTAAAAGTGAAATGGAACGCCTTATCCCTTTGATGGAAATGGAACGAACAAATGAGAGGTTTTTCTGATCGTATGTTTAGTCAACCGTTCCAACGGTTGTGTTCGGGAGGCTTTTATACATCTCCCTTTGTACCCCTCCATTAGTGTCTTTCCATTATAACGCATCAAGATGAAACGGTGCGTTTCAATCATACCTCATTATGGATGTACCAGCTAAAGTACAACATCTCCCACTCGGATATGATGGGCTTGATAGCGCTCTATCAAGAATAGGCGTTCAACATTTATCAACTTTACAGAACAATTCATACTGGCAAGTAAGCCGTGCGACCAGTGAATACACCTGCACTTGGGAGCTCAAATTATGCACCTGTTAGGGATGACATAATAGCTACAACCCCGAAAAGAAATAAACAATCGATGTCTCACAGTGCTCCAGACATATTTTGTTACATCGGTCCAAGTATACCTGTCCCTTAAAGGCTATACTTGACTATTCTCAAAACACCATATATTTACAATTATATCTGCAACCACATAAGGGCGATATAGTTGGTCTACCAGTAAATACATGTGATAGATGTAAAACAACAATAGTCTTCATTCGTACTCATGTCTCTCTCCATTTCAGAACAACTGCTTTCCTAGACACCTCCCATAAGGTTATATCCATTTATGACCGCCGATAACATGCTAAAGTAGCAACATTGATCTTTCACTTCGAGAACATAGTCAGAAGTAACATAGGGCACAAAATGAGGTAAATTATAAATTACCTCAAAAATTCACACGATGAGTAAATATGGATAGTTTTACTCACATTCCTTTGTCGGTCATACAATGCACATGTAGTATGAATTACATGCTATAGTGAATTTCTCTTTCTATAAGAGCGTATGTAATTTATTAACTATATCCACTATACGGATCTTAGCCTAAACATAGTCACGTGCTTCTCACGTACTCATGTTTAGCTCGAGTGCTATATCAGCTCGCTTTCTATAACGCCCAATTAAGTACTTGCATCTGGCATCTTATAGGCATACATGATTATGGGACTATCATGTTTGGTCTTATTATAAATAAATCACATACCTCATCTTGACTTCAATCAAGGTGACCTATCATTTTATGTACTAAACTTGTTCCTCAGCATTTATTTGTACATAACATCTCATCTCAACGTGTTAACTATAGCACTTGAGGCGATTGCTCGTGTGAGTGAGCCAATCATTGCCTACTGACATACTTTCCAATAATATATGTGTGTAGTACTAGTCTCATACTGTATTCGTACTTATTGATAAAATATCAATTCACTAATAAATAAACAAATACAATACATATGTTCACAAATACATAAACCATTGATCCTCTACAATAACACATATTATATTCTACGCAATCCTAGTGACATCCTGTGGGTCAAGAATATGTCTCTAGGAATAGCCTTCGTAAATAGATCAGCAACCATTCTATTGGTTAAAATGTATTGTAGGATCACTTCTTTCTGTGCTATAATATCTCTGATGAAGTTGTTCTTTATGTCAATGTGCTTTGTCCTTCCATGATACTTGAGATCCTTCACATAGGCAATGGCTGCTTGACTATCGCAATAAACTATCACCGGTCTAGGAACTTCAGTGACAGTGGCTAAATTTTCAAAGAAACGTTTTAGCCATACTACTTCTTGCACTGCAGCAGAACATGCAATAAATTCTACCTCCATCGTAGACAAGGCCGTGCATGTCTGTTTCTTGCTATTCCAAGAAATTGCACCTCCATTAAGCAAGAACGCATATTTATAAGTCGATTTACGCTCATCCAGGTCTCCACCACAATCGGCATCTAAGTAGTCCAATAGGCGTAAATCATTCCCTTGGTAACAAAGTCGATTGTCCATAGTGCCCTTTAAGTATCTCAGGATCCTCTTCACTGATTTCCAGTGTGCTTGATCGGGATTTGATTGATATCGGCTCACCAATCCCACGGCATAACATGTGTCGGGTCTAGTACACATCATAGCATACTTCAAACTTCCGACCGCACTAGAGTAAGGAACAATTTCCATCACTTTGATTTCTTCTAGAGTCTTAGGACACATCTCAGTACTTAGGCCTTTACCTTGCATGATAGGGGTATCAATGAGATTACAATGCTGCATATTGAAACGCTCAAGAATCTTGATAATATAAGACTCTTGTGATAAAGTAAGGAGTTTCCTTGATCGATCTCTTTCGATCTTAACTTCTAATATATAAGCAGCTTCTCCCATGTCCTTTATTTCAAAATTAGAGGACAACCATTCTTTTATGGTGATAGCCAAAATCTTGTTATTTCCAGCCAATAGAATATCGTCCACATAAAGTGATAAAATCACAAATTTATCTTCGGACCGCTTGACATATACATAGTGATCTTCCTCGATCATCGTGAAACCAAAAGTAATTATGGCTCGATGAAAACGAAGATACCACTGTCTAGACGATTGTTTAAGGTCATATATTGAGCGATGAAGCTTGCAAACTTTATGCTCTTGACCTTTAGCTATGAAATCTATTGGTTGTTTCATATAGATTTCATCATCTAGTTCTCCATTGAGAAATGTCGTCTTTACATCCATTTGATGTAATTCAAGGTTCAAATGTGCAATGATGGCTAGAATAAGGCGTATTGAGGCAAACCTTACAACTGGTGAAAATGTTTTTTCATAGTCTATACCCTCTTGTTGAGTATAACCTTTCGTCACAAGGTGAGCCTTATACTTTTCAAATGAATCCATCCGCCCTTCGCTTAATCTTGAAGACCCATTTGTTTCCAATGGCCTTACGATTGGGTGGTAGATCAACCAAGTCCCAGACATGATTTGCCCTCATAGACTCCATCTCATCTTCCAAAACTTTTCTCCATTCTTCCTTATCAGAGGATGAGAGAGCCTCTTGAACAGTCTTAGGCTCGGCATCGTCATTATGAGCAATCATAAATGCTTCCCCTTCAATCTCAAAACGACGACGAGCAATACTTTTACGATTATTTTTATGCAATTGAATTTCTCTTGAATTCAATTTGTTAGACGATGCAACACTCCCACTAAGTCTTGCATGTTGAGGTATATTTTCATTTCCCTCTACAACATCAGTGGGTGTGTTATCAAGATCTTCCATCTCATATAATTGGAAATCCTTATCAATCTCACCTCTACTAGGAAAATCGTTCTCCAAGAACGTGACATCTCGTGACTCCATTTCTGTCACACTTCCATCAGCTTGTTCACCTATGAACACGTACCCTTTGGATTGTTCAGAATATCTAATAAAGATACATTTCTTCCCTCTAGGACCTAATTTGCCATATTTATGGGAAGAATCATGAACATAAGCTGCATATCCCTATGGATGTAGATTACTTAAGTTTGGTTTTCTACCAGTCCATAATTCATAAGGGGTGGAAGTGACCGATTTTGAGGGCACTCGGTTGAGTACATAAGCATCAGTCAATAACGCATCTCCCCAATAGGAGATAGGTAAATTTGCTTACGCCATCATAGACCTAATCATTTCCATTAGGGTTCTATTTCTTCTCTCAGCTACTCCATTTTGTTGTGGAGTACAAGGAATAGTCAATTGTCGTACAATTCCCTTTTCATCACAAAGAGCCTTGAATTGCTCCGATAGATACTCACATCCGCGATCGGTTCTCAATGCCTTTATTGTTTTATTCAACTGATTATCTACCATCGTTATATATCGTCTAAAGCAGTCTAATGCTTCTGACTTATGGGAGATCAGAAAGACATAACCGAAACGCGTGAAGTCATCTATGAAAGTAATGAAATATGAGGTTCCTTGCCTCGCCCTCACATTCAAAGGACCACAAATGTCAGAATATATGAGTTGCAATGGAAATTCGGATCTAGTCCCTTTACCGAATGGTTTTCTAGTTGCTTTTCCCGCTAGACAATGTTCATATATGGGTAGATCAACATTAGTGAGTGACCGTAAAAGGCCTCCTCTAGCTAATCTTTGCATTCTTTGCAACCCAATGTGACCTAATCTAGCATGCCAAGTACTTGCATCAATCTCAACATTATTAGAAGATGCAATTAAAGAAAAACAACCATCGACATTAATATTGTACTGATCATAATCGATGTCCAACACCATAAAACCATTCGATACAGGACCTGAACCATAATAAATTGTTCCATACAAAATGTTAACACAATCACCATGGAAATTTAATACATAACCTAAGCTAAGAAGAACAACTACTAAGACCAAGTTCTGTTGAATATCCGGAGCATAGAGGACATCATGTAGGAATAGGCTTCGATCACCACGTAAAATTAATTTACATGTGCCGATACCTTTCATTTCAACTCTTGAGTTATTCCCAACATATATTAATTTTCTTCCAAGCTGTATCCGATGGTACTCTACAAATGCTTCTCGGTCTCTAGTTACATGGTCTGTTGCTCCTGAGTCTATAGTCCACATAGGATGAGATTCAGCAAGCATTACAGTGCTAGAAACAAAAGCATTACTTAAAGTAATGGAGTAATAGGGTACATCTTTCAGCTCAATGCATTCACGAGCAAAGTGACCCATTTTGCCACAATTGTAGCACTTCATCTTAGCCTTGTCATTCTTCCCACCACACTTCTTGCGTTGGAAGGTCTTAGCCCTCTTAGGTGCCTGATCAGCCTTCTTCCTTTATTGTTGAATTAAAAATTCCTTTTGCGCTTGAAGCCCGAAGCTTTGCGCGAATTCGATTCAGCAACATAAGCATGGGTAGAGGATCTCGCAGTCTCTAGGTGCTTATCCTCTAATTCCAAATGACGCGCTATATAATCAAAAGTGACAATATTCTCATTATACGTCATATTGATTTTCATATGCTCCCAATTGTCAGGAAGAGACCTTATAACAGCTTGAATTTGCTGTTCATCAGTAAGGGAGTGACCTGCCGACTTCAGCTCACGAATCATGTTTGACATCTCCCGAAGATGCTACCTTATCGTTACATTTGGGCGCTTTCGAAATGTGTCAAACTTGATGGTGAGTCTCCTTAGCTTAGTGGTAGATGTATCCCCAAACTTATCTTTCAAGGCAACTCACATAGCTTGAGCTTTTTCATAACTTTCAAACTCACACATGAGATTATCTTGCATACAGCTTAACAACGTGATGCGAGCAATGCTATTTTTCTTTTTCCAAGCTTGATAAGCTTCTAGATCTCTTCTATGTTGAGCTGAAGTTCCATGCTTAGGTTCATCCATGGTGTGGTTGAGGGTTTCTAAAACCTCTTGCTCCTCAAGGATGTACTGAACCTTTCGATGCCAAATATCATAATTGTCACCGTTCAGTTTCTCACCCTTATTGAGGTCAGCCACAATGGTCTTGGATGCCGAAGCCATAATCAATTACTTTAACACATTGACATAATAAACGCAGAATCAATACTAGCACACTTTACAAAGTAACACACATATTTAAGTTGCAACAAAGACAAACTAAATTAATGATAATTCAACAAAAGACACAGAAGCAAAAATTCACTATGTTCCCAATCAATTTCTATGTATTATTATCATTAATTAGTTTAATTTGCGTAAATTTTAAGTTCTAGGTGAGGACTCCTTCGAATTCTACCAACCTACGAACTCCCACTAGGAAAAATAATTACATGACCTCATGTAATTTCCACATTTTTCCATTTACTCAAAAACATAGCATAATATGAATCAACGTACAAAAAAATAATCATGCTTTAACTATAATCATAAACGCAATTCAACATGTAATGGATTTCCTACCATTGTTCAAATTTTCCAGTAACTAGAAAATTGCAAGTATACTAAACTATATACATAATATCATCGAACTAAGCTCTACACAGCATATAAGACATCATTTGCACACAAGCTAGCTACTGTATTTCCTAAACCACAAGAAAATACAAGCTAAAAATGAATAAACTATGCATTAAACCCCCAAAAATACATGTACTTAGGGTTCTCTACATATTTTCATACCTTTAAAAAAATTTTAAAAATAAAAAATAATTATACCACAGTGTAGAGCACATTCATACGAACCCAACGCCTCCAACAACGCTCCAATCGGACCTCCCATGCGCCCCCACGCGCCACCTGAGTGCGCGGCGCGTGTTGCGCACGCGCCATTGGGCCCAAAGGCTCTTGGCCGGTCCGATCGGTCCGACCGTTGACCAGTCAACGGTCAATGGGTTGGGTCAGGTCAACGGGTTGGGTCGGGTCGCCGGCTGGTGACCGGCCGTCTAACTGCCGTCGGCGTTGACGTCATGGATGACGTCATCCCAGCGGTTACCGACCGTTGGATGACGTCATCCGTGACGTCATCACGCGTCGCCGCGCTCCGTGCGACGCGCGCGTGATGCGCATGCATCGGTTCGCCGACCGACGCGTGT
Organism: Eucalyptus microcorys; assembly: GCA_014182515.1. Classification (NCBI taxonomy): domain Eukaryota; kingdom Viridiplantae; phylum Streptophyta; class Magnoliopsida; order Myrtales; family Myrtaceae; genus Eucalyptus; species Eucalyptus microcorys. The sequence goes on from CM024571.1 coordinate 22,287,019, forward strand.
TGCGCACGCGCTGGCGTCCCCAGTGCGTCAAGCGCGTGAGGCCCATGTGCAGCGGCTTTTGGCGGCGCGTGTGGGCGCGTCCGACCTACTCCAATCACGCTCGAATTGCCGTCGGACTCGTCTCGACGAGTACTTCCACCTTGTATATTCAAAAATTGATTTTGGCCAAAAATGTATTTCAAAAAATGGCCAAAACCGCACGGATGTACACGACCTTAAACCCGTTCTTCGCTTTAGTTCGATTTCGAGTTTTCAGATTGCAATTCCGACCATTAGACATCCAAACAGTGTAGATTTCATACTCTTGATCTCAATATCAAATGGTAAACTGGAAAATTCGATGAAAAACAAGGCAGAAACTATGACCGGGCTCTGATACCAATGATGGAATTCAAGTTGGCGTAAGACGACTTACCTTTATCTAATGCGCAAACAACAATTAGCCCTGGAATGAACGTTGAATTGCCGATGAAACACGAATGATATTACCTCACGTTGGTCTGGATGCGATTACGAGGAAAGCACCCGATTTCCACGGCGTAAATGTAAATTGTTCTTGTAAAAGTGAAATGGAACGCCTTATCCCTTTGATGGAAATGGAATGAACAAATGAGAGGTTTTTCTGATCGTATGTTCTGCTAACTGTTTCAACGGTTGTGTTCGGGAGGCTTCTATACGTCTCCCTTCGTACCCCTCCATTAGTGTCTTTCCATCATAACGAATCAAGATGAAATGGTGCGTTTCAATCGCATCCCATCATGGACGTACCAGCTAAAGTACAACAGTAAGTTTAGGCAATGCAAATAGCGGCAAATATTTATTTGAATCGTTATGTCCCGCTTGATATGCTTAGTTGGTTACTTATGAAGTTGTCGATTCATTTGCATGGGAAGATTTTATCGGTAAAATAATATATTAATTTTGGCCAAGGTTAATTAGTGACCTCTAATTACGAGATTCTAGTTAAATATCTAACAAGAACTCCGTAATTAATCTTAGCCCGGCAAATAGTCTGCAGATAAAAATCTTCCCATGTGATTGACTCCGCAACTTAGTAACTAGCGAACCAAGATATCAAGCAAGCGAGTCAATCCAAACAATAAAAAGCCTCTACTTTCATTACCTAAACTTACTAGGCACATCAATGTAAATACAAAATACATCGATATATTAATCTTTAAACATGTTAATAATATCTAATTTCCTAATTCAATTATCGACAAATTTCTTCTCATTTGTGTCACCGTACCACTGCACCAAACGAAAGGAAATAATTGTTTAAAAAATATAAGGTTTGTGTTTGTAGTGTCGCATTCAAATTCAACAACATTCATCAATATGCAACTAATTTGGCAATGTGTTGTTGCTGTTTTGTTTTTTCTTTTGCAAGTCAAATAAAAGGAAAGGTTACTTAAGAAATAGATGGCAACTATGTCTTGAATCTCGATCAACAATACTTTTTTTGATCGTGTCTATTTAACTTTCCAAGAAGTGTCGTATTCACTAATATTGCTTTGGATTTATTTTCCATGTTCACTTTTTTCTTGCATTCCTAGGAGACGCCCTGCATAGATACTACTCTTACTCAAAACGTGTTCATCATCGGAATCATATCTTCGGCCTTGCACGCTTGCCATGGGCGGTCGTCTGCATCCACATCCCATCCCCTGGCTCGACTATCTCCATGTGATCAAGTCAGCTGTTGTGTCTTTCTATCTCTTTCCACCATATGTCCCCCATGGCGACAAAGTCCGCACGATAAATTAAATGTTTATCGCGAAGCCGGGATGCGGCAAGGAAAGAGACAGGAAAACGTAAGTCTTGAAGGAGCTCGACGACGTGGAGGCGTGCAGGAGGCATATGCTTGAGACAATTGACGGGATGGCAGCATCAAGGAGCGGCGGAGAGAGGGTGAGAAGGCTGCAGGAGGCAGCGATTGGGCTAGAGAATTTTTCGTATTGTTCATAATTAATTAGCAACCTAAGCCTCAGTTGCCTTCTCCAGCCCAATCACCACCTCCTTCAACCTCCCCACCATCTCTCAGCTGCCTTCTAATGCCCCATCTATCCATCTCTTCAGGCACGTCCCTCGCGCATACTTCCATGTTGTCAAGCTCCTTTTTGACTAGCGTCTTCATGTCTCTTTCCTCGCCACATCTTGACTCTATGATAGCCGCCGACTCTATCATGCGAACATAGTCGCCCCGGGGGACAATGAGGAAAGAGACAGGAAGATGCAACTGCCAACTTGATCGCATGGTGATTGCGCCAGGGGATATCCTTGGGATGCGGATGCGGACAACTGCCCTTGGGGAAGCGCACAGGGCCATAGATGTGATTCCATGACAAACGTGTTATGAGTACAGATAGTATTTATACAGGGTGTGTGTTTTCTCCTAGGAATAAGAAGAATGTGATACGGAAAAAATCCAAAGCGTATTAGTTAATAAGAGATTTCTTGAAAGCAAATAAATGACACGACAAATAAAGTGCCTCGTACCTCTTAATCTGGTCATATTCAGCACGTGGTTCAAGATATACTTGCCATTTATTTCCTGACTAAACTTTCCTTTTATTTGACTTAAAGTTGCAAAAGCAACAGCGCAGCACCATGGATATTGTTGCCGATAATATTATTGAGTCGGAGGAACACCCCAATGGGGGTTGCGAGGCAATATTTCTGAGCTGTTAGAGGGCTTTTATAGTTTGAATCCATATTTTATTGGCAGTTCAGACTTTGATTATAAATATGCACTAAGTGTATATATTCTATTTCTTTTTGTAATTGAGGGTTGAAACATAAATGTGAGAGGTACTAATTATAGTGGAATTTTTATTGGATGTAGCTCTAGTTTAAGGGTAAATTAGGATAAACATCATGTATAAATTTTCCTTTCTCACTTTTACTCTATATTTCATTTTGCTTAAATGCCTAAGCCTAACAAATCTCATCTTATCCAATAATTCTTGTGAACTTAATTCATATGCATATGAGTTCATCATCGTCATCATCGCCATCATCTCTATTGCCTACGATTGTTTCTTTAATGAAACTCAACCTCTGCTAACTGAGCACTTTCTACTCCCTACGGTCATCCCCTCCTTCAGCCGATCATCTTCCCCCGACATTGCCTCAGCCGCCTTCTCCAGTCCAATGGCTGTCTTCCTAAGCCTCCCTACCACCTCTCTTTGCCGCCTCCCGATGCCCCAACCTCGTCAATCGCCTTGAGCACATTCCTGGCACTTACCCTCCCCATCGAGAACCTTCCTTAACACTTCGTTCGTCTACCATTTAATGTCATTACTCCTCGTTCAGAAAAATGATGTTTTTTTTTTTTTTTTTTTGCTGGAGGAACCGGCTTGCAGCCGACAGCGCCGCGGGAAAACCCCAGGTGACACTTAAGCAGGAGGACCCACCACCCCGAGTCACACTTAACACAAATCTCTTATTAATTAATGATTATGTGGGTTTCTTTTCATACTTGAAATCTCTCATTAATTGATGATTTTTAGGACGTAACAATAAAAACAATAATCATCCGTTATTTTCGTTGTCTAAGCTTACTACGCACTTCAATGTAGACAATGAATACGTTGATATATTAATCTTTAAACATGTCACTTGCGTTTATATTCCTAATTCGGTCGTTGGCAATTTCTCTCTCATTTGCGCCACCATGCAAACAGAAATGAAATAATTGTTTAAAAAAATAAAAAAATGTTTTTAGTGCCGCATTAGACAACGGCATTCATCAATATGTAACTTATTTGGCCGCAGCGACCCAGGCTGTTTTGTTTTTACTGCTACAAGTCAAATGACAGGGAAGTTTTTATTCTACCGCAAGGTCGAGCCCCATCGATCGACGGCTGGGTGAGCTCAGTCGAGCCTCGCCCGATCAAGCGAGGCCTGCTTGGCCACCAGCTCTGACCCAGCACGTGCAAAGCAAAACGCGAGGGGACCCGAGCTTACCTGTTCAACGTGCGTTGCGAAGGTCGTTGGATGGGTCCGCACGCGACTGAGATGCCTTCTCTTGCTCTTCTCAGTTGCTCGGACTTCCCACTCTCCGTTTGCCGTCTCTCCGCCCTGTTCCCCCGAGGAAGAAGAAGACCAGTCCCTTTTTCCGAGCTCACCCTCGCCCTCAAGCTTGCTCACTTCCTCTGGAACCTCCTCTCTCCAGCTCACTCTCTCTCTCTGGTTTGCTTTCTCCAGCTAGCTCTCTCTCTCTCTCTTTCTCTCTCTTAAGCCTGGCCGACAAGCGCGCAAGGCCCCTGCCACTGACAACTATCTTGCCGGCCTAGCCCCTCACTGCCAACCTTGGTTGTCGCTCCCCCTTTGCCTTTGTACCTCCTCTCTTTTTTTTGGCAAACCGCATGCAATGCGTGAGGGAGAAGGAGGAGACAAGAGGTCCGCAGGCTGGGCCATGGACAAGGAGGGAAAATGGGCTGGGTCTAAATGGAGGAGAGGAAGAAGGAAAAAGAAAGAAGTTAGGCAGGCCTCCCCAACCTGATCTCACATTTTTTTTTTTAATTATTTTTTAATTATTTTTCTTAAAATTTTAATAATTGGCAATAGTAATGTAAATGCTCTTAATGTCTATGTGCAATGCATCTTAATGAAAACATATGCGATGAAAATTATTTATTTTACTTTTCTTTTAATTAATTATTTTTTTAATAAGAACTTTTTTTAACCTAATTTTAGAAAATTCAGATTTTCTTTTTTAATTAATACTACTGATGCTAATGCTTTTACTGTCTACATGTTATGCAATTTAATGAAAATTAATTTTTTTATTTAGAGGTTAAAAATTGATCCCTAATTTTCTATATTTTTTTGATAAAGCCATTTCTTCAAAAATTTGTGTCTCACAATAAACTATTATTCTTACAATATCCTAAAGACGCAAAACATTTATCGTTTGATTCATCAAAGCCGGTCAAGATACCAACCGAGTATCCCCTTTCCCTCATTTATTTTCTTCTTTACTCTTGCTCCTTTAAATTCGTTTCAATCATCAAATAAATAGTTTATTGCGCAAAGCAAGCGAAAATAATTATTCGAGAAATCTAAGCAAAGTTTATCTAGGGCCAAATTGACACCTAATTTTCTCTCGAAAACGGCCAATATGTTCCTTAATCCATTGTGATACTAAAGGGACGTTTATTTCAAACGTTCAAATAAATAGTTTATACAATATTTTCATTATCAATGGTGGCTTACTGCCGCTATTGTTAACAGGGAATTGATAAGCCGACTATGCCGCTACTCTTGAAAGAGCGACGGTGCATTCTCCACTTCATATCTTCACAAGGATGTGGGCCCTCACTGACAGATTTTATGCGTGCGCTCCGGATGCATGGTCCTTTTTGGATCGTTACAAATTTCCCGTGACGGTGTTGTTATGCTAGTCAGATCCTTTTTTAGTACTGCCGGCCAAATAGAAAGGTAAGTGTGGTTAGGAAATAAAAATGCCTAGATACGTCTCGCGTCCTTACCATATGAGGAAGCCAGAAAAGCATGAAGAGAGATGCTTCATTTGGCCTTATCTTCTTGATTACCTTCCAAGAAATCTCTTCTTGATTAATGGTTTGGGATTTATTTCCATAGTCACATTTCTCTTGCATTCCTAGGAGAGAAAACCCTCCTCCGTATAAATGCAGCCCGTGCTCACTGCCTGCAAGCATCAAAACTTTCCAACCGCTTTCTCGTCTCAGTTTTCCAGGAAAGAAGAAAGCAAGTTCCTTCCTTCTTCATATTTGAGAAAATGCATATCGACCTGAGCAGCTTGTCGCGCCTTTTCTCTCCCCGTTCCGGTGACAAGAAGGAAGAGAAACTCACCCCCGAGGAGCTGGAATCTATCTCCAGCTCCTTCGACGAGTCCCTCCTCGCTTGCCTCCAGGGCCTGAGCCCCGCTTCTGTCAGCCTTGCCTGGCTCTCCTCTGCCGTTGACGCGCTCTACTTCTATCATTCTGCAGTGAAGGCCTTGCTCCCCAACCTCGAATTGGACAAAGCTGATGGCCTCTGGTCGTGGTATTCCGACTATAGCAGGAAGGTCCTGGGCTTCCGCTCCGAGATCGCTCAACTGCGTGACCACCATGGGAAGCTGAGGATCGTGATTGAGCCCCTCTACTCAAATCCCAACCCGTTGGTGGAGGACATTCGCCGAGTGAGAGATTTGCTCGTAGGTTCGGAGGAAGAAGACAGTGATGGGGTTGTGAAGTCCTCCGGCAACATTGACGACCTGATCAGAGACCTGGCTAAAACCATTATGACATCGGCTCTACAGAGAAAGGTCTCGCCGGTGGAGAGACCCATCAGCCACATGTTCCATGCTGCCGTCTTCATGATGAATTTCGTTGCTGGAGTCCTGCACGTAGCCTTTTATCCTTCCCCGGTGGGAGTTACCAGACTCTGTGTCCCGGAGGAGTTCCCTTGGGGAGACTCTTTTCGCATGATCGAGTTGGCAATTAACGCGGGCTTGGGGCGCAACCAGGAAAAGGAAAGGAAGACGTCCATGTTGAAGGAGTTTGAGGATGTGGAGGCGCGCCTTAGTCACCTGATCGAGGCGATAGATGAGGTTGCAGCATCAGGAAGCAGCGGAGAGATCACTAGGAAGATAAGGGAGATAACGGCCGCGTTGGAGAAGGCAAACGGGGTGTTACTGGAGGGGGTGGACCGGCTGACAAAGGCGGTGGACGGGCTGTTCGTAACGGTCATGGAGATGATGGATGGGCTTAGAGAGCGGCTATCGCCGGAAATGCCATTGAAGGCGTACTTTGCAATGGAGAAAGACAAAGTGGAAGTGATTTCTAAGATTTGAGTGCGTGCAAGAGAATGTAACGGTTGTTGTTATGAACCGCAAATAAAGGAATAAAAGATGAACGGATATATATATTTATTTTTATAACCAAGGACTCCACCATAGGCCTCCCATGCCCGAAAGGCTCCTGAGGGCCGGGCCCTTATACCTCGGGAGAGACTAGCCCAACAACTCACCCCCAAGACCCTCCACTTAAATCACTAGCAACTGCGGGTTTTGAACTCTCGACCTCAGCGATGAGGGAGGGACTCTCAACCAACGCAATTACCCACGGATAGGTGATGAACGAGATTTTGTTTTCATTGATGTGAAAGAATTGTTGTGAATAGAGATGATGAAGATGATGACAATCAATAATCTAGTTTAAAGGCTCGAAAGTTAAGGCATGGCATCGATGTGTCTAAGTCTGGTTCACATGAATTATTGAATAAGATGAGATCGACGTAATTCAACGTTGCATGTGTATCAAATTCGTGTGCATTGGGATCATGCAATAAGACGGCTGAGTTAAGGTCAAATTCATAGATAAGGGTTCCGTGCACACAATATTAAACTTTACAAAAGAATCGTTCGACCAAGCAACATTAGAAAAGAAATCACTCAAATCAAATAATGCAATTAATTTTGTGAGGTAGGGTTTACATTTCATGTAAGTTTAAACTTTAAAATGAGTTCCAATACAATTTTGTAAGATAATTTTTCAGATAAACTTGTTTTGAGATAAATCACAAGACCAAACAAAAATTTTTAGGACCAAAATATAGCATTCAGTTCATGTATTGGCTATATTTGAGAAAGTAAAAAGAAATGAGGGATTAAAAGTTTGGATAGAATATGAAAAAATAAAATAAAATCCTTTATGAAAGAGAGAAAATATAATTTTATGCATTTTTTTTTCCATATTTTCATCACTCTTCTCTAAAACATAGCATAAATTAATCCGAGAAATACACACACAACATAAGATGTATTCAATGAAAGGACTGAGGCAAATAATTCCTTTTTTACGATAATTTTTTTAACTTTATTGCATTTTTTGATGATTTATAATTCAATTTTACTTTTGTGATAAATTTTAAAATTATTTTTGCATTTATCATTAAATTTAAAGACTAAGACTCCTGATACCGTATTGTTAACAGAGATGGTATTTTTTTGATGTCCCATTTAAATACAGCAACATTCATGTGCAAGTCACGCATAATTGCATTCTCAATTTAAACACCAGTGTGACATTTTTTCTTTTTTTTCGGTTATTAAAAGCTGAACGGTAGAAGATAATAAACCACATGACAATCACCTAGAGACCTTTATCAAAATAAAATTCGAAAATAATTTAAAATAAAGTGAGAAACCTAAATTACCGATCTGTAATGGGCGAGACGTTTCACAGATTGTTCAAATATCTTACAAAAGAAACAATTTTTTTTCCTCGGGATAGATATGGCTCGAACCATTGAACTATCCAAAAGATTAATATATAGAAAATAAATTTCTTTTCCGAAAAGTAACATCTTTCTTATTGTTTCATTTTAGTCAATTTTCAAGATCATGAAATTGCAATTTCAAATTTTTTTTTTTCAAAAATTCCTGGGCAAAGAACTTGTAAATGGCAAAGCACATTTTCTTGCAACTTTCTTTATGCACACTCAGGTCGATTATCATATTCTACTCTTCGTTATTTTAGGTTTTTGATTTTTGCGAACCTTCTCTTGACTTAATTTTAATTTAATGAACAATATCTAAAAATTTTCAAAAGTATATCAATACTAACATGCACAATTTATACATAAAGTTTTCATGATTTTCTGAAATTTCAATTTTTTTTCCTCAAATTTTTGAAATTTGAAGGACAATTTATACATAAGCAAATAAAAAGTGTATTCTTACAATTTACCCATTTAATAAAACCATTCAATTCAAGTAGAACCGGACAAGACGCCAAGCGGGCTCATACCCTTTCCCTCACTACACTGTCTGTCTGCCGAGGTAGGAAGGTGACATTGATGAGATCGATGCAGGTGAGCTTCGAAAGCTTTCCTCGAGAGATTTTGGGGGAGGCCTTGCGACCGAGGGAGGGGCACGGGTTCGAGGGGGTTCGAGATTTGAGTAGAGGGCAGAGGAAGAAGGGTCGAGATCTGGGCACATATCTGGAAATTCGCCGTGTCGAGTTGCCCCGAGCCAGGCTGCCGCCGTCCCCGACATTGCAGCACTAGATCTCTGCCGAAACCAGCCCGCCGCCGTCGCCATGATCGAGCCCTAGACCAACCGCTTCAAGTTGAGCCGTCGTCCTCCGACGCCACTTGCATCAGCGTCGTTGCACCGTCGATCCACTTTTGATCACCGCCATACCGTCAGACTTGTGGTTGCCCAATGACGGGTTGCTGCCCCTCTAGATCCATGGTGGGTTGCTGCCCCTCTAGATCCATGGTTACTCTGGAGCTCAAAATCCAAACGCAAGTCAAAGCCTTGTCGCGAAGTCCCCCCCCCGGCCGTGCTAGGCCGTCATCACTTCACACGTCGTTGTGCTGACACTGCGGATATAATCATCGCCGCTCGCCGCGTCATCGCCGCTGCTCCACCCATTCTCTAAACCTTAACCGCCGTCCCCGTTGGATAGTCGGCTACTGCTGCCCGCCGTGTCACCGTCGCCAAGTCGCCGTTCCTCCTCTTCCGGCGCCGCAAAGAGGCCCTAGAGATGAGGGTTGCGAAATCAAGTCGCGGTCGGGTCGAACGAAAGCCCCGCCGTGTAGGGTTTCGACCAGGAATCGGGTCAGGCTTGGGTTGCGAGCCGGGCTGGGTATACTCGTTCGGGTCTGGCTAAAATGCGAGCTTGCGGGCGGGCCATTTTTAGGGGATGAGGCTTGGATTGGGCCCTTGTTTTCGGCCCATCCGAGCTAGTCGCTGGTGACCCGGGTCGGTCCCAACCCGGGGATCCGACCCGAGTTGTCTTTATATTATATTATTACAATATTATTATTTAAAAAAAAAAGAGGAAAAATCCGGATCGAGCCGTCCGAGTCTCGGGCGGACGACTTGAGCCGGACCCAACCCGGGGATCTAACTGGGTCATTTTTTAAATATATTAATATATAATAATAATAATAATAATAATAATAATAATAATAATAATAATAATAATAATAAAATAAAAAAATAATAATATCAAATAAAAAAAATAATAATATCAAATAAAAAAAATAAAAAATAATTTATTTTCCAAAAAAAAAAAGTCCCATATTTTCTCGAGAAAGTCCAAAAATAAAAAAATTCCATGTTTTTCAAAAAAAGCCAAAAAAAAAGCCAAAAATGATTTATATTTTCAGAAAAGATCAAAAATCCAAAAAAAATGCTTTTCTTTTTTTTTTTGGTAAAAGTAAGAATATATTGAGTTTTAAATGAAATTATACAAGAAGGTTCGGTGCCAACTTACACTCAAAACGACAACAAGTCATAAGGAGTGGAAGGGAGCTGATGAAAAAACAAAAAAACCGCAAACAAAACGGCAAAACCACATAAAATAGAACAGCCAAAACAGCAAGCAACATAACCAACAAACGAATGTCAACTAAAGCAGCAGCAAAGCCGGACAAGACGCAAGAGCAAGCATCTGCAGGAAGACCGCATCCTCCAGCACTAGATCATCAACCGGCCAACCGCCAAAAGAGAGGAGCCACCAAGGTGAGCCGCATCCGCTAAGCAAGCAATCGTAGGTTCGGGTATTGGAAGAGCAACCATCCAGCCACCTAAACTAAAGAACCACCTAGGAAAACCATAACAGTCCAAGAATGCCACAAATCCATCTCACATCCAAACGGGGATAGGCGACGTAAAAGCCAACCACAGCTTGATAGAGGAAGCACCGCCAACCAACAAGGAATCTACCACATTAAAATGGAGTAACAGGGTCCCCTGAAGAGAAGATAATCAGGTTAATTCCCCAACCGTGCTGCCATCTCCTATTGCGAGTGGTATCCTCCACATTTTTGAAGGAGATAGCCTTGTCCCTGACAACCTTAAAAATGTGATTCTTCATGGCTGGAACGGCAAGAGCTTGCTCTCTAAAAAGAATACTATTCTTGTTCTTCTAGATAATATGGCACAGAGCACCAAAAGAAAAGTGGGTAATGCATTTATAAAATTCTTTACCCGAAAGTAAGGAGATAGCTCACCTTAGGTTCTCACCCCAAGACCTATTTCGCCATGGAAGATTGCATCTAGCCTCCCAAAAGAAGGCTACGCTGGTAGTGATACGACACCCAAAAATAGATGATCAATGGAATCAGGGATCTCCTTGCAAAAGGGACAACAGCCGCTTTCTATCCTACCGTGAGATAATAATAGAACTTGGGTAGGAAGTCTGCGCTTGGCAATAAGCCAAAGGTTAAGTTGGTACCTCGGTGTAATCACATATTCCAAATGAACGCATGCCAGTAAACCCGGACCTTCTTCCACCTAATGGACTCCCAAGCCGAAGCTATGGTGAAGTAGCTCGAGGAGCTCTCCTTCCAAAAAAAAAAAAAAAAAATGATCTAGGCTCTAGTCAAGTGTTGGAAGGGGGTGCTCCCATGAATCCAACACCATCTTGAACGCCTGGCCAGACTCAATGAATAGGTCAGCCACTGTCACCTGCCTGGGAAGCCCGGAGCTATAAATGAGAGAATCCGAAAAAATTAAGTTCAAAGGTCCCCTGGGGTGCCAGTTGTCAAACCACAGGGACATGGAGAGGCCATCCCCTATCCTTCAATAGAAGGAGTTGCGAAATTCAGTTCTGAGAAGAAGGATCTTCTTCCAAGCCCACAAGCAACAGGTTGGCTTCTTAGCAACCCAGAAGTTCTTCCTTTTTAAAAAAGTCGAGTGGATCCACTTACACCATAATGACTCATTGTCTGAGAACAAAAGCCATATATGTTTGAGCATAGCAACCTTGTTACACTCCCGAAGTCTCTGGATGCCAAGGCCTCCCTCCTCCTTCGGGTGGCAGACATCATCCCATGACACCTTTGCACCTCCTTTACCCAAGTCCGAGCCTTTCCAAAGGAATTGTCTAAGGATTTGTTCAATTTGATCTAACACAGATATAGGCAAAATGAAAACGCTAGCCCAATAGGCCTGAGTCGCATGCAAGACTGACCTAATCAGTTGAAGACGTCCGGCCAATAAAAAAAATGCTTTTTATGTTCAAAAAATGAGAAAAGACCTAAAAAATGTTTTTCCTCTCCACATGCATGGAAAATCCCTCAAAAATCCAAAAAGCCTTAGGGTTTAAACAACATTAGGTACCAAAAGGGCATTAGTGATTAACTAGTGTAATCAAGTCTCTGAACCTAGTTTCTCTGGTTGCGCAGGAGCGAATATTCCTCCCAATATTTTGCTTGGGTTTCTAGCCGACCTATCGCAAATCGATTAGTGGTGGCTCCTTTTAAAATTAACTTATAAATTAAAATATCAAATCATTAAGTCGTGAATTGGTGGGCATGGGAGAGCCCGAGCTAAGCCTAATAGACTTAATCGAACCATTAACCTTCGTAGGCGCCCATCCCTGATCGAGCGCCGAAAAAAGAGGTTGCGATAGCTTGGCGACTCCGCTAAGGACATTTTTGAAGACTTAGGTTGTTTTATCTTGTTTAAATACTTTACTAACATGGATTTTTTCTTTTTATGCAGGTCAATAGCTTAAAGGTCTATTTTAATTTTGTCGAAATAAAATGCTTTGTGATCATAAATTGCTATACATGCTTTAAATGTTTAAGCACTACATGCAGCACACACTACTTGGCCGCCGGACCTAGGCCACCATAGGGTATTTAGGATGGTGTTAAGAAAGATACGGTCTTGAACGTGAGACTGCGATGTAGATGTTGCCTTTCTTTTCCTCGAATTTCTTTAGCCGAGGTTAAGAGGGTACGATGCCAGCACGAAACCGCGACAGGTAGACACCCTTTTAATTTCAACAAGTCCTCTTAGTTAGAAATCGAGCCATACATATCATATGCATGCCTGTGTAATTATCATCAATTTTCTCGCATGAAGTAAGTTTTTATCCGTACACTTCGCAATTTACTTATCTTTCTCTATATATTGAGCAGTCCATGATTAGTCTAGGGTTTAATACCATGGTCATTTAAATCTGGAAGTAATTGTCATAATTTTTTTTTAAAAAAAAAACTTTGGCAAAGGAAATTACTTTCAGTTGGTGTTCTTATTTTTACAAAGTCCCTTTTTGCAAGAATTTTCGTTTCCTTCAAAAGGAATAGAAGTCTTTTTCAAAATTTGTTACAATTCATGCTTTCTTTGCCTTTCAAATTGAATATCCTTTTAGTCCATGCTAACATGTCACATGCCTTTTTTCAATCCATACTTAGGAAATCCTCTACATGTACAAACTTTTCATAAATAAACAAAAGGATAGGATTAGGTTGTCATCATGGGCTAATCTCCTTATTTATGCCCAGGTAATCATGGAACGTCAACATTTGCCGATCTAGACTCATTCAAAAGCAAGAGCAAGAATGGCCGAAGATGATGTACCAAGCCGTGTTGCGGTCATGGAAAGCGAAATAAAGCAAGTTTTCAATGTACTTCAACAACTCTCAAAGCAAATAGACTCCATCCAGCGCAAACTTACTCCCACCCTGGCCTCAGTCAAGGTATTGTTACCACAATCATCCACCAAAGGTGATCAAGATAGAGATACCGACGATATCATGCTTGAATTTTAGGATGATCCGCACCAAATTGCGATTGAGAAAGCTAAGCCAAACAGTTTGTCTAAAACTAAGCATGAAAATTGCCTCGAAAAACTTAAGGAGCGGCTGAAACAACTGTAAGGCCTCTAAGATCCAACTTTGATGGATCTCTCCATTTATTCCAAAGTCAAAATGCCAGAAAAATTCAAAATGTCTGAGTTTGAGAAGTACGATGGCATAACTTGCCCGAGGGCTCATTTGCAAATGTACTTAGTTCGATGACCAAATACGTTAATAATGCACCATTAATAATCCAGTTGTTCCAATCAAGTCTAGTAGGCCCTGCCCTGAGGTGGTACATCATGAAGAACATGAACCTCCTCGAAACATGGAGCAAAGTGAGTGAGGCATTCCTCAAGCAGTACAAGTTCATAATGGACATTACCCCTTCTCGTGAGGATCTTTAGCGTACCAAAAAGAAAAAAACATGAATTGTTCAAAGAATATGCAATTAGATGGAGGAATTTGGCCGCCCAAATTAATCGTGAACCAACCAATTTCGAGCTGAGAAAGATGTTTATCAAAACCTTCCCCTATGAGTACCACAATCGAATGGTAACTATGATTGCCCAATCATTTAATCAACTCATTCTAATAGGGCAACAAATCAAGATAGGGTTGAGAGATGATTGGTTCACTTAACCTGTACCCTCGAGCAGGAGGCTCAATATGAAGAAAGAACCCTTGGTGGATGTCAATGCGACCAACACCACAAACACTAGTCATCCCTTAACCATTTAGATAAGCACGGGACAGCGACAGACCACCAGTCGTTAGCCGTCCCAGCATTACAACACTAGGAGGCAATTTACTCCACTTCTTGGATCTCCATCCCAAGTGCTAGCAATCCTTTGGAAGAAAAACCTCCTTTCAATTGAGCCAAAACAACCCAATGCCAAAAGCTTTTCCAACTATGACTCGTCCAAAAAATGCGACTATCACATGGGAGAAGTGGGGCACTCGATTGATGAGTGCTTTGCCCTTAAGAATCGAATCCAAAACCCGTTGGACATTAAAGCTTTCTCGTTCCAAAGCACCGAACCAAATGTCCAGAGCAATTCGTTCCCTGATCACACCAACAAAGTAAATGCGGTATTCAGTTATGAAGTCAGTCAGATAAGAAACGTCAAAGCACATACCACTAACATTTATCTAGGGATGGTAGAGGCCAGGTATTGTTCAAGTAATGAAGTACCACCCTTAGCAACAAAGAAAGAAGGGTTAGATGACATGACCACCATGTTTAGGGACCTTTTCATAGGTGCCATCGAGGAGGAACAACTAGAAGAAACATGTGATAACTTCTCGTTTACCCAGCTTCAATGTCAAGTTAATGAACTACACGAGATAGTACACCACTTGACGGAAAATTCTGCTCAAGCTACTCGTGCATTCCGTTCTCATGACAATGAAGAGTTGGCAGCCGAAATAAATGAAGAAGACCCTACCGACACGATCTGGCAAGAGGAACGGCTACCCCAGTCCTCAAGCAACACGCGGCCATATTCGCCTCTTCCTAAATTGATGGCCACTATTTTCCCCATCCTCTTAAAGTAAGGAATGATCTCTAAGGAACTGAAACACCCTGCCCTTGAGTACTTCCTCAATTATGATCCATCCAAATATTGTGACTACCATTCGAGGGAGTTAGGGCACTCATTAAATGACTATATTGTTATGAAAAACAAGGTTCAAGATCTTTTGGATGTTGGGGTATTCACGTTCTGCTCTCTAGGGCTATGTTATGGCAAAGATGACCTTCTCGTGGTACCTAGCACCCGTACCATGTTCCCTGAACATGCTAAGGAGACGCGTAGAGGAAAGGCAATTATGGACACTTTGGGCCAACTAAGTGGTAAATTCGACTACTATGTCAACTATTCAATCCCCCAAGGTTTCTATGACCATCATTAGAGCATCGTCTCTGATGGATGGGGAGGCATGGATGATCTGAAATTCACAAAGCTGGGAGCACAAGGAGGCGCGATTGGTGACTAGTATGAGATTTCTTCGCGAGCGCCATTGATGAAGGACCGTGTCGCGACCTACCCTCGGGGGGAGGGAACAGGTTTAGAGGTATTGCCTAAATGACGGACCTAAAGTCCATGATTAGGCACGGACTCTCCCAAGCCCATACCCCGCGTGACATTGGGATATTCTTTAGAAATTTTGCACAAAAGGAGTCTCCACTAGCCTATTGGGGTCGGCTAGAAACCAAGTAAGGCACGGGAGTATGCCACACTTTCTACGCAATCAGAGAATCTAGAGTCGGGGACTTGATTACACTAATTGACTAATTAGTGCCCTTTCGGTACCTAATCTTGTTAATCTTAAAAGAAATTATTTTTGTCAGGCAGTTTGGATTGATTTCATACCTATCCACTAACATGTGAGGTGATCATGCAGGTGCGCAATCATTAAAATAACAACCATAGCTATCAAGATCCTAATTGCAACAAAATTAAATACGTGCAATTAAACATAACTAGATATGCAAATTAAACATGCTATAAAATTAATATACGAGTAAATAAAAGCCTAATTACACTAAAAATGCAAGACATAGCAATTCCTAACCAAACCCTACCATTTTTGAATTTTCGAAATTTTGAATTTTTTTGAATTTTTGAATTTTTGAATTTTTTTAAATTTTTTAAATTTTTTTAAAAGAAAATATTTTTTAAAAGAAAAAATATATATTTAATTTTTTAAAATTAAATTTTAATTAAAAAAGGCGAACCGGGTCGGGTTCGGTTTGACTTGACCCGGTCAACACGGATCGGGTCCCGTCTCCGACCGGACCGGGTTCGGTCCACATAGGGGAGGCCAGGCTGATCGGCTCGCTCGAAAAGAGGAAGGCAAGGCTCGACCAGATGGTCGGGCCTTTAATTAGCTGCGGGTTGGGCTAGTCGAACGGGCCCAACCCTTTTTTTTTTAAAGAATCCCCCATAGGCCCACGACCTAGACTGTCTCTGGGCCATCAACCTGCGGGGCAAGGGCTGAGCGGGCTAGATCTACGATCTGGCTTGATTCAGCCCGTCCCCTCTGGTTGCAATTTCCAGTCGTGACCAGAAAGGATAACATCGTGCCCCGAGCGGCTCTCCGGCTCGGGCGCGGCAGCGCCGCCTTGGTTTGACGAGGGGGGATAGCCCGGCTTCCAAGCGGGCCGCGGCGGTGCTCTGGCAACCAAGATATCAAGTCAAAGCTT
Source organism: Eucalyptus microcorys (assembly GCA_014182515.1). Taxonomy (NCBI): domain Eukaryota; kingdom Viridiplantae; phylum Streptophyta; class Magnoliopsida; order Myrtales; family Myrtaceae; genus Eucalyptus; species Eucalyptus microcorys. The sequence continues at coordinate 22,303,796 of CM024571.1, forward strand.
GGGGTGCAGGGGTGGTTTTCATTTCTTCATTTCCACAAACATGTGGCATGCACTAACAGCGTTAAGGGATTTCAACTCGGTCGGAGCCCGAGCGCACATCCGAACCTTCAACAATGCACACCAGAACAGTAAACAAAGCAATGGGGAAAGGTGGTGGCCGGAGCTCGCCCGAAACCGGTTGAGATGAGCTCCGGCCGGAACGCTTTCGAAGACGCACTCCAACTGCTCAAAAAAATGCCTACCTGGGTTCCTGCGGGAATATCGGCTTAGAGATTCATCGACGGCGGCGGTGGCGGCTCAGAGAAACGCCACCAGCGGTGGCTTGGAGAAATACCAGTAGCGGAAGTAACGACCCGGAGGCGCATCGGTGGTGGTGGTACCTCGGAGATGCACGCCTCTTCTCCCTGTTCCTTTCCGGTTCTCTGTACTGCTGTGGGCTTCAAGGGTTACAATGGTGGCCGGTGGCTGACCGGCGGAGGTTGGGTGGCAGCGATCGACGACGGTGGTGCCCCCAGCTCCCCTCTTCCTCTTTGTGTTTCTCTCTGTTCTAGGCCTTTCTCAGTGTTTCGCGTATTCTCCCCCTCGCTCGCTCTCGGCTTCCCCCTTTCCCTTCCTGCGTCTCCTTCCGGTTTTATCCTCGGCCAGCAAGCGCACTTGGCTTCTGCAACTGCCAGCTTGCCGACCGGACTGCACCCCCGACCCGCGGATCACGCCGCTCGCTTGCCACCAATCCTCTGCTGCCCTTGTTTTCCCTGCCCTCCTGCTGCTCTGTCTTATGCAAGTCTTCAAGCGAAGACTAGCAAAAGGGAAGGAGGGGCTAGGCTGAGGTCAAAAGAGAAAAGAGATTGGGCTAAGCCCAGTGCGAGGGGAAGAAAAGAGAGGGGCGGGTTGGGCCAAGGTCAAATCCGGCCCGACCTGACCATTTTCATTTTTTTTTGAATAATAGCCCTTTTTTTTGTTACTAATCCCTAACCTTTAACACTATTTCAAATTAATTAATTTATGTGAAATTTAGGTGTCAACAGCTGACCCTCTTTGAATGTAACCTCGGAGAGGTTGTAATCAAAGACAGAAGACACCTAAATTATTTTGGCGATAGAAGGACCCTAGGTGCATATGCACGTATCAGGTCGATGGAAAGGACTCATAACTGTGAAAGCGCATCTTGTCAGTAAGAGGAAGAAAGACTCCGGGATACAGAAACCCATTGGGTCATAAGAAGGGGTAAGAAGGACTCCGGGCTACGGAAAGCCCACCGGGTCATAGGAAGGAGGAGAAGGACTCCGGGCTACGGAAAGCCCACCGGGTCATAAGAAAGGGGGTAAAAGGACTCCGGGCTACGGAAAGCCCACCGGGTCATAGGAAGGAGGAGAATGACTCCGGGCTACGGAAAGCCCACCGGGTCATAGGAAGGAGGAGAAGGACTCCGGGCTACGGAAAGCTCATCGGGTCATAAGAAGGGGATAAAAGGACTCCGGGCTACGGAAAGCCCACCGGGTCATAGGAAGGAGGAGAAGGACTCTAGGCTACGGAAGCCCATCGGGTCATCTCCGGGCTACGGAAAGCTCACCGGGTCATAAGAATGGGGTAAAAGGACTCCGGGCTATGGAAAGCCCATCGGGTCATAGGAGGAGAGGAATGAGGTCTCACCGTGTAACAACGGATTTCAGCCGAAAGGGGGGTCTCACCGTATACAAACGGGTTTCGACCGGATATGAAAATACATGATTTAAGGAAAACCAATGAACCTTTATAGATGACATGGTTTAAGGTTGACCATGAACCTTTGGAGATGACATGGTTTAAGGCTGACCATTAACCTTTGGTTTTTAGGGAAGCCATCCACTACCCCCTTGAAAATTGCATGGCTTCATTGAGGAATCCTGTCAAACTCAACTTGAGCAAATGTCATTAGAGACGTCATCAAGAGACGTATTGACAATATTATAGCATTAACTGAACAAGCTAATCAAGCTAAGTTCGACTGTTTTAGAAAAAATTCGATGTCAATCCGCATCATGTGGTGCCAAATTGTCACCTTGCTCGGGGATGTATCATTAATCATCGAATTCTCTAGGAGTCAAGTTTTTACTAGAATGATTTCTATTTGTGAAAAGATTTATTAAGCATGCCAAACTGGAGCTTTTTAGTCAGAAATGGCTTCTCACATACTCTCGATAAAATGACTACTTGATCCCATCCATTCACATGGGAAGTAACTGATTGCTGAGAGAATCTCACATAACCTATATCGAAGGCTTTTAGAAACATTCGCAATGAGCACAATTTGATCGATCAAAAAGGTCTTTTGAAAGGACAGCAATATAGGCTTGGTTAGGGCTTACACAAAGGAATGATTGCTTTGAGGCCAATAAGGAACATTTGTCACTATCTTCAATAGGTTTGCGAGTCGAGAACTTGGAAGATAAGACAAGATAAAATTACTTCCACTCCTTCAAGCAGTAGCTTCTTGGTGGTATTCCCATTTTCACTCAAACCATCTCAATCGGAAGAGACTTCGGAAGAGACTTCGGAAACGGGTTGTAATGTTGGTTCGGGAGAAGCTTGAAAGGATTAAAATTTTCAAGGGGTTTTTTAAGATTCGGTGATCATCATGGCATCATGACCAGGTCACTCGATCTTTCGAAATCGTTTGGCTTTCGAAACACGGCGCATCTCGAAAGTCTCTTGACTAATCATTTCTATAATGGAGCTTTGCTCCTTTTTCTAATTTCCTTTGCACTTGCGATGATTTTTTTACACAGGCACCTGAACTTTGATTTTTTTTTAAATTATTTTTTCTTACATAAGATGCAGCTTTTTTTTTTTCAATGGGCATTGGCCTTGCTTTTACCAGGCATATCGCTTTTTCATGCCCCCTAGTTTGTCAAACTTTTTGCTCTTTGAACTTTTGGAGCTCTTATGACTTTCGAGATGCTTTTCACATTTTCTCATGACTGTCAATTATATTTGATCAATTCTTACGCCTTGCCCCAGTGAAGGGAGATGATCACCACTTGAGGTTCAGAAATGAATAATCAGGCCCAAGTTGGTTAAAGCAATAGGTATTAGTGTTTGGGTAGAGAAGGAAATGCTCTTCTTCACCTCGGGATGAGTCAATCTCTAATGAGAATTCCTTTGAAGCTATCACTAGAACATTGATGCAAGTGAAAGTAATAGAATCTTTCTCAATCTTTCGCTCTACAACATGATCATAACTCCTTGTGCTGCCCCAATGTAAGGTCGTCCTCGACATGGGTACTTTGAAGGATCATTTTCATTTTCATTTTCATTTTTTTCTCCTTTTTTTGGTGGCCCAAAGGGGTAGCAAGAGATTAGTGCTATGCTTGAGATTGATGAAGGGAACGCCTTTATCATTTCGATCTTTGCGCTCAAAGCAAATGAATCATTTGTCCTAAGAGAAGGTCGATTTTCACTCAACTCTCAAAAGTGTTTGAAGGATGTGTCTGGAAATGGGCTTGCCTTTCTTCACCCTAAGTACTTCTCGTTTGGCATGGTTAATCTTTCACTCTTTTGCCCGAATAAAGTCATTTTTACGAGCCATTTTTCTTGAGGGTCGCAGATGTGAAGCATGCATAGTGACACCAGAGAATAGGTCATGCGAATCATGTCATGCATTTTTGTTTTTGTCCTTATTCTTTTGTTTGTTTGTTTTGTTTTGTTTTGTCCTTTTTTTGTCGTCTCGACTTACCTCTCAAAAGAGACATTCAACCTGTTGTGCGAAGACTAGATGGATTCTTGATTCAGTTCTTTCCCCTGCCATTTCCTCGTTAGACGATAGGGTGCCTGAAACACAAATAGATATGCGTGTATGCAACATATGCATGATATCTACAATGCTATGCATAATGCTATGCGACTTGAATTGTGCATGAAGTGACCCCTCGGCCTTGATTTCATTCATGGAAAATACTTCTTGATTGCATCAGCGTTTACAGGTCTAGGCAATTCACTACTATCCATTTCAACTAAAATCATGGCACCACCAGGAAGAATCTTCTTAATGACATATGGCTCTTCGTAGTTCGGGGTGAATTTGCTACGGGGATCTAGTATGATTGGAAGCACCTTCCTCAACACCAGGTCGTTGACTTCGAAGTGTCTGGGACGCACCTTTCGATTGAAGGCTCTTGCGATTCATCTTTGATAGCATTGACCATGACACATAGCTTGCAATCTCTTCTCATCGATCATGTTTAACTGCTCATGCCTCTGTTGCATCCACTCAGTCTCATCGAGCGTAGATTGGGAAAGGACCCTTAAAGAAGGGACTTCAACTTCAACAGGCAAGATTGCCTCCATCCCGTACATGAATGAGAAAGGAGTTGCCCCTGTGGAGGTACGGATAGAAGTTCGGTATGCCATTAACGCGTAATGGAGCCTATCGTGCCAATCACGATAATTTTTAGCAGTCTTTGATAAGATTTTCTTTATGTTCTTGTTCGCCGCCTCCACTGCCCCATTCATTTGAGGACGGTACGGTGATGAGTTCAAATGCTAAATTCGAAACTCACTAAACAAACCATCCACGACTTTGTTGTTCAAATTAGTGCCGTTGTCGGTAATGATTGCCTCCCGCACCCCGTAACGAGCGATAATGTCACGACGAATGAACTTTGCCACATTCTTGGCAGTAACATTAACATACGAGTTGGCCTTAATCCACTTGGTAAAATAGTCTATCGCCACCAAGATAAATCGATGCCCATTTGAAGCTTTGGGGTTAATGGGCCTGATCAAATCAATTCCCCACATTGAAAAGGGCCAGGGTTGAGACATTTGGTGGAGTTCAATCGGAGGGGCATTTATCCTGTCTCCATAAATCTGGCACTAGTGACACCGTCGTACATGCTGAATGAGTTAGACTCCATGGTCAGCCAATAATAACCAAGTCGCATGATCTTTCTCACCAAGAAGTGTCCATTCATATGGGGGCCGCACTCCCCTTCATGTATCTCTTTCATCAAACGATTGGTTTCTTTAGCATCGACACACCTTAGCAATGTTGAGTCAAAGGACCTTTTGTAGAGGACATCTCCATTGGTGAAGAATTTCGATGCTAGCTTTATCAAATGCTTTATGTCTGCTGCTTCACTACCTTCAGGGAATTCACCCTTCTGCAGATACTTCAATATGTTGTGATACCAAGGTTGTCCATTCGGTTCCTCTTCAACCATCATGCAATAAGTCGGGCGCCTAAGGATTTCAATTCTCAACGGTTCAATGTCTAAGCCTCTAGCTACTTGCAACATCGAAGATAAGGTAGCTAGGGCATCAGCGAACTAATTTTGAGACCTTGATAAGTATTCGAATGATATTTCTTGGAATTCTTCCGTCAACTCCCCTAGGAACTCATGATACGGAATCAATTTAGAATCTTGTGTTCGCCATTTGCCTTCAGTCTGTAAGATGATAAGGGCTGAATCACCATAAACTTGCAGCTTCCGAATTTTCATATCAACGGCGGCTTGGAGGCCTATAATGCATGCTTTGTATTCAGCGATGTTATTTGTGCAAGGGAACGTCAATTTAGCAGCGACGGGGTAATGCTGTCCATCCGGGGAGATAAGAACTGCCCCAGTACCCGACCCGGCTAAGTTAACTGCACCATCAAAGTACATTGTCCATTTGTCGCTTGATACCAGTAAAATTCGCTCTTCTGCCCCACTATCCTCATCAGATGCTCTGGACCTCTCGAAATTTTCTGCCAACATGTCTGCTATGGCTCGACCTTTAACAGACTTTTGCTCGATTGAGGTCGCGATAGTCAACACACACCCTAATTCGCCCATATTTCTTCATTACAGGCACAATGTTTGCTACCCAATCAAGATAACGAGTCACTTCGATAAAGTCTACTTTTCAGTAGTTTCATCACTTCTTCTTCAATCTTCTTAGACAACTCTGGTTTAGTTCTCCTGAGTCTTTGCTTCTTGAGTGGCACATTGGGATCCGTTGGTAAAGCATGTTCCACAATTTTAGGATCCAATTCCGGCATGTCTGCATATGTCCAGGCGAACACATCTTGATACTCTTTCAAAAGATTAGTCATCCTTTCTGCCTCTAATTCTGAGAGACATGCCCCGATCTTTACCTCCTTGACATTCTCTACGTCACCTAGATTTATGGTGATTGTTCGCTCTTCAGTCAACGGCTTCGATTCTTCGTGTCGATTCCATTCGTGTTTGATCCCCTTTTGATCGTCGTCGTCGGTGTCATCGGAACCTGAGGGACTTTCTTCATGCACATTTGAGTCACATGCGTCCTTATCATGATTATGCATAATGTAATGCTTGAGATGTGATGAGATGAGTTAGAGTAATGTCAACACCAAAGACGATGCATGTCATTTTCGAAAAGTTTTTGAAGTATTTTTGTAAAAATTTCAAGAACTCGTCCTCATATCTTCAGATCTCGTTCTTGCAAAATAGTCAAATAAGGGAGCATGTGGAGGCCTAAGCCTCAGCGACCATCATAGGGCTAGTTTGATGTGCTTCCACATGTCCTTAATAAAACATGTGTCTATTTTATCGAATGAAGAAAAATAAGGCCGTATTTTAACACACACCACCCTCGACCAACGGCTCAAGATCGGGGCTGACCATAGTTCACGTTACAAATGACAAAAATAAGGAAGTAAAAACAGAAAAACTACGAGATCCCGCGCAAGGGAGAAGACATAAAACGAAAGACTAGGCTAAACGAGAGCCGCCCTACTCTGGAGGGACAGCCATGACTTCAGAGGACTTAGCTTCCTCGCACGCCAGGATGGTGCATCTGACGTCCTCCTCGAATAGCTCGGTCACACCATAGATATCCTCCTTTTCCTCGAACAACATCCTTGGGGGTCCTGGAAATGTCTCTTCCACAACGGGGGAAATGGGCTTTGATAGCCCTCGTCCTCTTCGGTCTGGGCAATGCGCTCACTCTGGTCTCTATACCCATCTCGGCCTCCTCGGTTGCCACGGCCACCTTGTTCGTTATGGCCTCCTTACTTCTCGACATATCCCAAGCCTCTTCTTTTGAAGTTTTTATGAGCTTCAATGGGTTTTCGCACACCGTGGCCACACGATCCAAGACCCTCCCCAGGATTATACCTATTTGCCAGCATGATCCTTCCTGCAGTTATAGTCGGCCTAGACAATTCAGGAGCCCTTGTGAAAGAACCCGCAGGCACATGAATCATGGACACCAGCTCTAATGTTTGGAAGCTGGATTCCTTGGTACATTCGGGTTTCACATAAGGAATGGCCATCTTGTGGTAGATCTTGAAGTCAGACTCTCCATTGACTGTGATAAGCTTGTTGTCCACTACAAATTGTACCTTTTGATGAAGGTTGGAGGCAACAGCACCCGCCGTGTGAATCCATGGCCTCCCTAAAAGAAAATTAAAAGCGCTTGGTATATCTAACACTTGGAACGGGATTTGGAAAAGCACGGGACCAATTAGCAGCTCAAGTTCAATTTCCCCTATCACCTCATTCTTCATCCCGTCAAAAGCCCGCATAGTTGACTTACCAGTATGGATTCTTTCGAGATCAATGCCGAGATGATGGAGCGTAGCCAATGGGCATATATTGAGCGCCAAACCATTATCGATTAACACTCTGCAAACAAGAATGCTCTCATGCTTCACCGAGATGTGTAGCGCTTTGGTATGATTAGGGCCATCAGGGGGGAGATCTTCATCAGTAAAGGAGATTTGGTCTTTTAGTAGAACGGCCCCAACAAACTCTTCCAATTGGACTTCATCGATTGATTCCGGCACGTGCACCTCATTAAGGACATTCAACAAGATGTCCCTATGTTTCTTGGAAGATTTGAATAATTCCAAGAGGGAGATTTGAGCCGGCAGCTTCCGCAGTTGATCCACCATATTGAACTCACTGGACTTTACTACGGCTAAGAACTACTTTGCCTCCTCCTCAGTCACGGCCTTCTTTTCTACTCCTTTATTAGGGGCGTAACAGCGGCCTGATCGCGTGACAGCGTCTACCTCAGTTGTCCCATAGTCCCAAGGTACAGCTTTGGGATCGAATTTGGGAGGATTCTCCAACGCTATTACTCCATCTTTCTCCCGAAGTGGCAATTCTATCGTGACTGGCGTTGCGTTCCCTCCCGTGACTTCGATTGCTGACATCTCCTCGATCATAAGGTCGATCACCATGGGTTCAGCGATTTCCATCTCGATATTATCGGTGGGCTCCTCATCAGATAGTTCAATCACCATTGGGGTTATCATAGCTATCACCCCTTGCTCGTACAAAGCCGGGGTCTTCGAAATTCCAGGCATAACCTTCTTTGCCCGAGATATACAAGCAAACTTGCAGAAAGATGAGCGGAATAACGATGGCATTATCATGGATACGACCCTTTCTTCCTCTTCTCCAAGTCAGATTACCCCCATGGCTACCATCCTATGGACGCGGTTCAGCTTCTCTTCTGGGGTCACATCCTCCTGACTTCTGTAGTATCCCGCTAGCATTAAGGATTCATACAACCTGGAAGCATCCACCACTAGAGGCTGTTCACTCGCCCGCGTCTCCTTAGAAATTGAGTTTACTCCCTCTACATGATTTGGTAGAAGGTTCTGTTGCACGTTAGGTTGAGCCTCCTTGAAAGTCAAGATCTTCTTGTCTAGAAGCTGTTGAATTTTATATCTCAGCATGTTGCAATCATCTACATCATGCCCCCTTTCTCCCATGTGGTATTTGCAAGTCTTGTTCATATCGAATCCGGCGAACCTCGGGGGATTATCTATAGGTACTTCCTTCGTAACTATCCTCTTTTCGAGGAGCATGGGCAACAACTTTGACAGCGAGGTGGTAGTGGAGAAAAATCCTTTTGAAAGGGCCTCTTGCTGTTATCATATGCTCGTGACGAGCTACCTTGGACCACTGAAGGCTTATGTGCTGGTGTTGTGGACGGGTGGGGGAAAAGCGGCTCCTGCATAAGCGCTACTTCAACTGCAGCCTCCTTATCTTTTCTTGCTAGGAATTTCTTCGTGCCTCCGGTTGAAATCTTTCCCTCAACCATTGCCCATTCGACTCCTTCACCTATCTCAACTAGTTGCGAAAATGTCTGGCAACCCGAGAACACCAACCCTTGGAAGTACTCAGGGGGCAATGTCTTGAGGAATAGTTGTTTCATCTCCCTCTCATTTAAGGCTGGCTTCACTTGTGAAGCCATAGTCCTTCACCTTTGTGCGAAGGCCTTAAATGACTCGTTCCTCTTCTTCTCAATACGGGTCAACTCCTCCCTCGTGGGGGTGAGCTCGGTATTAAACCGGTATTGTTGCAAAAACTCATTGGTCAAATCTTCCCAACTAGTGAATTCTTCAGTGCCCAGTGCAATGAACCACATCAGGGCAATGCCTTCCAAGCTATCTTGGAATGTGTGTATGAGAAATGGCACGTTGTCAGCGTAGTGAGCCATTTTCCTCATATAATACCTAAGGTGGGTTTTGGGGCATCCCGTTCCGTCATACTTTCTTGTGAACTAAGGCTCTTGGAAGTTCTCAGAGAAGTTTGTCTTAGTGTATGGAGACAGCCTATTAGCTCCTTTCAGCTCGTACCCTTGTAAGGCACATAGTCGCTCCTCCATCTTTGCCAAACGTTTCTCACTCTCTTCACTTAGACGGGGTGTTGGGTTTTCCTTCGGAGGAGGATCTAAATTGACAATGATTGGCGTGACAGAAAGGGGCCTCTCTAGCAGTTTCTTTCCCGGGGGGATCAGCAACGTGCGTGCCTTCCGTCGACGCCGGAGTGGATGTTCTAGTGACAGCTACAGTGGGGGGCTCCTTGAGCCTTTGGCTTATTTCAAGCATCATTGCGGTGAGTTGGGCCAACTGGTCCTCCATCTTGGCCATGCGCACGTTGGTGTCCTCGTTCTCCATTCTGACTTTCGCGCGCATGCGAATCAGGGATCTCCGCTTGGCCGTGTCGACGATCAGCAGAAGACAATCCATCGGTTAGTACCTGAACAAGGATAGATAAGCACATATAAGCATGGAGTAATGATTAGGCGGTCGGTCCATGACAAAGATCTAATCGCCCTAATTTGTTCGTTTCATTGAAAGCAATGTTGCTACATAACGCAGGAGAATGCATGAGGGAGAACCCCTAAACAAAGAAACTATCCATGACTCTTATCTCTTGATAATTGCGACACGAGACAAACTCTTTAACATTATAACATATGCGGGCATAGGCCCATTACATATTGCACTTGACTCGATCTAACTAACGAGGACAGCTCCCGCTTGTGACCGCCCTACTAACTCGGGTCGACTTCGAGGCACGCTTCTCGGCTTCTTCGAGCTTTCTTTTGAGGCGCTTGATCTCGGCTCGGTGGGTGGTCTTTAATGGCACGTCGGGAATCTTCGGGTGTAGGCTCTCTGGGATTTTATGCCTAAGGATGTATTCCATCGAGGCATAGTAGGTCTTCTCTTGCCCTTCCAACTCCTCTTCGGGCCATATCAGCTTTCGGGGATGGCACATATCCCACATCGACTTGACTAATGCAATGGAGTCTTCATGATCTTGGCATCCATCGGGGAAGTCTATCCTGAGCGGGTCTTCTTGAATCGTCGGTGGAAGTTGTTGAACCTCTTGAAACTGGCGGGCGACTCAGGTCGGGTAATACTTAGTGACTCCGGTAATTCCCAACAAAGGAATAGGTCCAGTAAGCCTACACACGAACCGCGCTTCTCGAACTCGGAGCCATTTGGCATGCCATTGGAAATCTTCGGGTCTAGGATTGGTCATGAAAACTAACCACTTAGAATAATGATAATTGGGGGCAAACACCTTCCTATCTTTAAACTTCAGGATAGGATTGCTAGAGTCAGAGATGTCGTTCACGGTCATTAAGCTACCAAACCCTTTAACGTGAGAGAAGAACCAAATTTGCAAGAGTTTAGGAGGAGCATGGAAAGTTTTGTTTTTGTTTTCTTTGAAACGAGTAAGGGAAAGAAAAGTTTCAGTTAGGACGGCGTTAACAAAACCCTTTCCCATACATGCCTTACGAACTACCCATGCCACGGAAGGGTTAATAGCATTCCTACAATGTGAGAATAACACAAACCCGAAGAAAGCTAGCAGGAAGATCCTATTCTTTTGAAAAGATGGGGCATTTTGAAAAAGCTCATTTAGGAATGAAAACGGGCAGGTCTTGCGATTAGCTTTCAAAACTTTCCGCACGTCATCTTCCTTAACTCTAAGGAAATCAGATAAGGTTAATACATACTCAATCCCTACAGATGGGCCAATTAACTCCGACACCAAAGGCTTTCCCATGGCAACACTGTATTCTTCTAGGGTTGAAGTGAGCTCGTGGTCATCGAACATGAATGTGCAAGTCTCGGGACAGCAGACATGCGCCGACACTCATACAACACCATAATGAGTTTCTATTTTTAAGAGGGGAAGTAATTGTCCAACATAGGATTGCACCCAATCATGGCTAGTTGGGTCTAGTCTATTCCACCATGTGCGAAGCTTGGCTTTTGGGGTAGCAATGATGTGAAGCTCGGGTATCCCCATCATATACTACTCACAGTTACGATCAACCTAATTTGCCATGAACCGACCAAAAAATAGAAAGCGAATAAGTAAATTACGAAGGAGAGAATTTGAAAATCTTACCCTACTCATTGAGTAGTAAAGCCAATGACATAGACATACGCATGGGTGGTGGTTCAATTTCTACTCTAAACGGCTCAAAATGGAGCCATGGGATCACCGGACTGAACCAGCCAAGTTGCGGCTAGGTCGGGTTACCCATGACTCCGGCTTCGTCAAAGAACCGACCCGTGTCGCGCGGTTGTAGACCAGGGTGGGTACCTTTGACGTGAAGAAAGAAATTTCGGGGTTAAGGTGGGTGACTCGTACTACGCGATTGTAGTCGGGTGTAGGGGTGGTTTTCATTTCTGCATTTCCACAAACATGTGGCGTGCACTAACATCGTTAAGGGATTTCAGCTCAGCCGGAGCCCGAGCGCGCATCCGAACCTTCAACAATGCACACCAGAACAACAAACAAAGCAACGGGGAAAGGTGGTGGCCGGAGCTCGCCCAAAATCGATTGGGATGAGCTCCGGCTGGAACGCTTTCGAAGATGCACTCCAACTGCTCGAAAAAATGCCTACCTAGGTTCCTGTGGGAATGGCGGCTTAGAGATACGTCGATGGCGGCAGCGGTGGCTCGGAGAAACGCCAGCAGCGGTGGCTCGGAGAAACGCCAGCAGTGGAAGCAACGACCCGGAGGCGCGTTGGTGGTGGTGGTACCTCGGAGACACGCGCCTCTTCTCCCTGTTCCCTTCCGGTTCTCTGTACTGCTGGGCTTCAAGGGTTACAATGGTGGCCGGTGGCTGACTGGTGGAGGTTGGGTGGCAGCGATCGACGACGGTGGTGCCCCCGGCTCCCCTCTTCCTCTCTGTGTTTCTCTTTGTTCTGGGCCTCTCTCAATGTTTCACGTATTCTCCCCCTTGCTCGCTCTCGGCTTCCCCCTTTCCCCTCCTGCGTCTCCCTCTAGTTTTATCCTCAGCCAGCAAGCGCGCATGGCTTCTGCAACTGCCAGCTTGCTGGCCGGACTGCACCCCCGACCCACGGATCACGCCGCTCGCCTGCCACCGATCCTCTGCTGCGCCCTATTTTCACTGCCTTCCTGCTGCTCTGTCTTCTGCAAGTCTTCGAGCGAAGACTAGCAAAAGGGAAGAAAGAGGGGCTGGGCCGAGGTCAAAAGAGAAAGGAGATTGGGCTAGGCCTAGTGCGAAGGGAAGAAAAGAGAGGGGCTGGTCGGGCCAAGGTCAAATCCGGCCCGACCTGACCATTTTCATTTTTTTTAACTCTTTTTTTTTTGAATAATAACCCGTTTTTGTTACTAATCCCTAACCTTTAACACTATTTCAAATTAATTAATTTAGGTGAAATTTAGGTGTCAACAGATCGTCAGGGGAAATGGGTGCAGGCCCACTCAAGTAGAACCCTTTTTAATTTCCTTGCATAGTTCCCTACATGGGAACCTATACATCTTTCTTAAGTCTAACTTGTTTTGTTTTCAACATCTGTTCCGCTTGAGGAACTAACTTTTGAAATCACTCTTCCAGAATGTAAACGCACCTATAACTAAATAAAGTTGAAAACATTTTGAGGGCATGAGGAGACATACCAAACCAGCCCGATGATGTTATCCAATCATGAAAAGAAAATATCATCCAAGGAGAATACTGAGGACTGGGCTTCCTCATGCTTTCTCCCCAAAGATTACCTTTGAAAAAAAAAAAAAACATTTCATTACCAAAAACTTTTGTCAAAACAAGATGTTAAATTTTATCCTGTTTATTTTTCTTATTCACTTTATGTCGTAGAAATATCATTCCCTTTGACTTAGCTGACAGGGGGCATTCGAAGCCAACACATCATATGAACTTGCCAAATTCGAAGACACTCTTCCAAGATAACAGGGGCAAATAGCAAAAGTCATTCCATTTCAAAAAGGGTAAGTCTTATTCCCATAATGTAATGTTAGGAATGACGTCATCTCTCTTCTATTTATAGGAAATGAAAGATCGGACGTAATAAGCATAGGCATACGATTAAACTCGAAGCATGCACACCATGGTAGCTTGAGGCAAGATAACCTCCCTCATGCTGCTCTCGGTCTTCCCATTTTGCAAGCCGTCCCTGGGAGCTCTATGCACTCCGCCCCACTCCTGCACAACTCTATCTCAAATCGGAGCAATATCTTCTCTCCACAACATCCCCGAGCAACTAGATGCTGCGGTTTCATTAATAGAATTTTCAACTTCAACAAGCCAAGAAGCGTAGAGAAGGAATTTCTTCTCTTAAATGGGCTATTGTCAATAGGGAGAAAATCTAAACACTCGAAATGGTCTCTAGCCCCCTATTTCAGATGATGACATTAAAGCCTAGAAACCTCACTTCTTTCTCTAGACGCATTCTCTCCCAAGAAGTGACTACCGTCGGAGAATTTGAGGTTTTGATTGTCTATCTCAAATTCCATGGAAGCTTGAGGTACATGACCTTGCCTAATGCCACTAATGATTAGATAATCAAAGACAGACAAAAAAAAATTCCACAGAAGGAGAGCATTGAAGATGAATCAACAACCATTAATTGTGCACACATGGCCACAAACAACGAGGGCCAATCAAAGGAGACATTGAACTATGTCAAGACAAAAGATTGTCATCAACATTCAAATATTCCTAGGGGACAACAAATACAAACTCTGGGGAAGAGTAATTTGGTATTGTTTCCAATACTCACTCTCTCTGAACTCGTTTTTGACATATTTTCTCTATTGGCAGGAAGCATTGGGATTTAAGAGCCAAACTTGATGGTTAGGTTTGGCAAATCAATATTAGCCAAGCTAGTACATGGAAATGACCTGTATTAAATTCATCTAACTTGGTGTAAAAGGATATGTCATCTAGAAGCCAGTTTAGTCAAATGGAAAAATAAACGCTCCATGAACGCTACTAGTGCCACGGCCTAGTAGTATCAGGAATGAAATGATCCAAAGGCGTTCAGAGTTCAAACGGCAACTAATTGCCATGCGTAAATACTAATAAATTTGTTTGCTTCTCCTGCAACTGCAAAAACAGGAGAATAATTGACCTGATGAAATGAGAAACGTAGGACTTTGTGTCCTCCTCGTACTTCAAGTCCACTCAATCATCTACAAACCAGTGAAGGATAATGTTGTATCAGTTCCAGTCATTCGACTCCCGAAAGAGTTAATAACTAACACATTCCCTCTTGTCTGTTGCAGGATCACTTGACCATCAAACATGCAAAAAACAAATCAATGCGATGCATGTCAGACTCTAATGAGCTCTCCCAAGCAAAATGGCGTCTCAAGTATCGCCAAAGCAAATGACAAAAATCCTTCAGGCCTCAATTCACCTTTAATTTTAGCCCTGTTGATTGATCCATTTTCGTCTTCTTTCATGCGGGGGCAAAAGTAGAAGTGCCTGTCAAATTAATGATCGTATTTCCAACCCCGGCTGATCATTCTTCTGTTATCTCCCTATTGAATAGGGACAGTTCATCGACACCCATTTGTGAATAACTCTTTTGATGTTCAAAATTTAACACATTTGTAAATACAATTTTGTTAAATAAACATCTCTAAAGCTGTTAATAAGGTTTTTTTGAGTAAAAACCATTCATTTGTTATGAAAGTACGAACTCCATCATATTTGAAATGATGCATGCCCTTTCAAAATGGATTTTTGCACAATGATTTTATCAATTTAAATCATTGATTCCACTGAGAATTATTAGAATAGACAACTAAATGAAGAATACAAGATTGATTGAGCATGCTAGATGAGGTGCGTTAGGATGATGAAAGGCAAGCCATATCCTACACACAATCCCCCATTTATACACTTGCAAAATGAGTGCAAAAAATTCCATGACTGCATGGTAAAGAGTTCTCTCGCGAATGGTACGATAATCAAAATAGTGAAAGGCATTTCTTTGCTTATCCCCCTTTTTAAGCCCCATACATTGGTGAAATTTTTATCCTACCCCCATCAAAGAACCACCCCACACAAGGGCAAATCGGAGGCGAAGTAGCATCACAAGGTAAGAAGAGGGATATAAATTTTCTTGTTCGCACTTGCATCAATCTTCGGGTGTCTTTATTGCATATGAACACTCGCGTTAATTTAAGTGCCCTAGAATGATGAAAAACAATTCTTTCTCTATGCACTTGTATTCATTGTACAACCCAATTGAGTCTGTAGTTTCACCCTCACATGAAGGTAAAACAAAAGTTACTACCATTCAAGCAGTATAGCCTAGAGCACCGGCTGAAGATGAAGACTCAAGATTCTAATAGCAGTGCTTCCTTTGAACTTGCCTAGGCTAGTCCCTCTAACGACAAGAAAAAGCAGGGACATACAAAGTAGTATACTTGGTAAAAGCAAGGTCAATGCCCATAAGTGAAAAATTGGAATAAAAACTAGAGGCATGAAAAAAAGTAGTGTGCTTGGTAAAAGTAAGGCCGATGTCCCCCAAACAAAAAGATATAGCCAAGAAAAATTGTTGTTGTGGTTCAATTAATAGAGCCTCCATTTGATAGTGGGAGAAAAGATTGGTGACAATGCCAAGGCAATTACCAACTCTCACCCTTTTACACATGAGCCAAGTCCATGTTGCATCCCTCTCGTAAAAGTCTCTTCAGACTATGGCACTTCAATTAACGTAGGATTTCATAAAGCATCGGCTCGAAGAAGTACGAGCAAGATTATTTTATCTCTTTCCGCAGGATTCTTGACTTGCAAACCCGGAGATGATCGTGCGACACTTCATTCATAAGCCTTGACCTTCACGGTCCCCTTTGATGAGCTATTGACCAGGCCCACGTTACAACCCTGGCAAAGACTTCTCACGCTAGTAAAGTCGTACCGCTTGCGAGAATACTCGGACCCCTGTTGATATAATGATAGTGAGAGAGTGTGGTCCTCATAAATCCCGCATCAATGGTCAAGATAGCCTTTTCCATGAGAGTGAGCTAAAAGTCCTTTCAGACTAAAAGTCTCTCATCTGGCATGTTCAAGACATCTACATTCTAAATGAAGGGTGTCTTACAAAATTTTTCCTAGTGGAACTCAGATTATGTGAAACTGATGAAATTGTCATGCATGAATCACATTTAAATTCATGAATTTATAGCACGTACAATCATTATGTGCATATTGCAAGTTACTCAATAGCAGACATACTTCCAAAGATTAGAGATAATCAGGTAAGCTTATCTCTACCTTTATTTCCAAAATTTTGTCTTTGAGTATCGGCCATCGCTCGGATACTTTGTCTCCTTGACACTCGACCTGTTTGAGCTATCTCCAGAGTTTTGATACTTGCAACTGTCCAAGTATCCCCTTTGTCTTTGAGTACCAGCTACCGTTCGGATACTCCATTTTCCTGACACTCGACCTGTTCGAGTTGTCTTCATAGTAATAAAGCTTGCGACTAACCAAGTATCCCATTATTAGGTACCTATAATTGTCTAGGTACTCTCTTATCGACGCTCGACCCATTTGAGTCATCTCCTGAGTATAGGAGCTTGCAATTATCCAAGTATCCCTTTGTCTTTGAGTACCCACCACTGTCCGAGTACTCCCCCTTATCGACACTTGACCGGTTTGAGTTGTCCTTAGAGTATTGATACTTGCGATGGTCCAGGTATCCCTTTATCCTCAAGTACCTATCACTGTTTAGGTACTCTCTCATTGACACTCAACTTGCTTGAGTTGTCTTTTGAGTTTGGAAGCTCATTGTTGTTCAAGTATTTCTTTGACTTTAAGTACCATCACTGTTCAAGTACTCCCTTTCATCGACACTCGACCTGTTCGAGCTGTCCCCATAGTATGGATGCTAGCGACTGATCAAGCATCCCAATGTCCTCAAGTACCTAATATTGTCCAGGTACTCCCTTCCGTGACACTCGACCTGTCCGAGTTGTCCTCAATTGTGTCATTGAATACTAGTAGTTGTTCAAGTGTTCCACTGCTTAGTGTGCCTGTGATTACCTAGGTATGTTTCTTATCATCATGACACTTGCACCTGCCTAAGTGGTCCCATATTATATCATTAAATACTTGTGTTCATCCAAGTATCCCGCTACTTTGTATACCTACTGCTACCCAGGTGTTCCAGCCCTTTTAAGTGCTTGTGGCCATCCAAGTAAGCCTCATGCTACGTTCAAATTCATTTTACCAGGAGGTGAGAGACCTTCATGAATATGCGAGGCACGTCCTCGATATTCCATTTACCAGAAGGTGGGAGACCTTCACAAATATGCAAGGCGCATCCTCGATATTCCACATACTAGGAGGTGAGAGACATTCACGAATATCTCAGGTATGTCCTCGATATTCCTAATTATTAGGAGGGGAGAGACCTTCACAAATATGCGAGGCACGTCCTCGATATTCCATTTACTAGAAGGTATGAGACTTTCATGAATATGCGAGGCGCATCCTCAATATTCCACATACTAGGAGGTGAGAGACATTCACAAATATCTCAGGTATGTCCTTGATATTTCCAATTATTAGTAGGGGAGAGACCTTCACGAATATGCGAGGCACGTCCTCGATATTCCATTTACTAGAAGGTAAGAGACTTTCATGAATATGCGAGGTGCATCCTCAATATTCCACATACTAGGAGGTGAGAGACCTTCACGAATATACGAGGCGCGTCCTCGATATTTTATATTACCAGGAGGTAAGAGACCTTCACGAATATCCCAGGTACATCCTCGATATTCCTAATTGATAGGAGGTGGGAGACCTTCACAAATAGGCAAGGCGAGTCCTCGATATTCCAACTACCAGGAGATGGGAGACCTTCATGAATATGAGAGGCACGTCCTCGATATTCCCTTTACTAGGAGGTGGGAGACCTTCACGAATATCCCAAGTACGTCCTTGATATTCCCAATTACCAGGAGGTGAAAGACTTTCACAAATATCTCAGGTGCCCCTTCGATGCTTGCGAACGTCGAGGTATCCTCCAGAAGTTCATACTTATGATTATCCAAGTACCCATTTTGCTGCCTACGAGCGTCCAAGCACCCTTGAGAGTTCGTACTTGTGATCGTCCAAGTACTCTTTAGATACTTGCAAGCAATTAGGTATTCTCCAGCATCTAGTACTTGTGATCATCCAGGTACTCCTTCAATGCCCGCGAATGTCCAGGTACCCTCTAGAATTCGTACTTGTGATTATCCAAGTACCCCTTCGATGCCTGCAAACAACTAGGTATCCTCCAAGTTTGTACTTATGATCATCCAAGTACCTCTTCGATGCCTGCAAACAACCAGGTATCCTCCAAGTTAGTACTTGTGAATATCTAGGTACTCCTTCAATGCTTGTGAATGTTCAAGTATCTCCTGAAGAAATAGATGCTCTGAGAAAGGTTAGTGCATCCCTCAAGAAATGTCAAATTCCAACTGGTGTCCTTGACAATGATCAGGCACCAACAAACAGATGCCCTGAGAAAGGTCTGCGCATCCCCCGAGAAAGGTCGGGTACCATTCGATGTCCTTGACGAAGATCATGCACCAATAAACAGATGCCCTAAGAAAGATCGGCGCATCCTCGAGAAAGGTCAGGTAACCAACCGGCGTCCTTGATAGAAATCAGGCACCAACAAACAGATGCCCTAAGAAAGGTCGACACATCCCCCGAGAAAGGTTAGGTAATCAACTGGTGTCCTTGACAGAGGATCGGATACCCCACAAACAGATGCCCTAAGAAAGGTTGGCGCATCCCCCAAGAAAGACTGAGTAATCAACCAGTGTCCTTGATAGAAGATCAAGCACTTCACAAACAGATAGATGCCTTGAGAAAGGTCGGCACATTCCTAGAGAAATGTCGAGTAACCAACTGGTGTCCTTGACAAAGGATCAAGCACCCCACAAACGGATGCCTTGAGAAAGGTCGACGCATCCCCCAAGAAAGGTTGGGTAATCAACCGGTGCCCTTGACAGAGGATCGGGCACCCCACAAACAGATGCCCTGAGAAAGGTTGGCGCATCCCCCAAGAACGGTCGGGTAACCAGCTAGTGTCCTTGATAGAGGATCAAGCATCCCACAAATAGATGCATTGAGAAAGGTCAGCACATCCCCCAAGAAAGGTCGGGTTACCAACCAGTGTTCTTGACAGAGGATCAGGCACCCCACAAATAGATGTCCCGAGAAAAGTCGGCACATCCTCTGAGAAAGGTTAGGTAAACAACTTATTGTTTTAACAGAAGACCGAAAAATGGTTTGGGTCTTGGAAAAGTAATTTCTTGTCAAGGCGACCAAAGAAAGGTTCGGGTCCTAGACAAACCACTTATTGCTCTAACAAGCGATCGAAGAATGGTTCGGGTCCTGAAAAAGCAATTTCCCATCAAGACGATCGAAGAAAGGTTCAGGTCTTGGAGAAGCAACCTCCTCACGTCACTAGGTAAGATGATGCCCTGATACTTGCCAAACTTGAGAATTGCACCCTATCTCACTCGTGCTCGGTAAGTAACTATTGGTATCTTCTTATCTGTCTTATTACATATAATACTATATTGCTATTTTTCTGCATAGGACAATAGGTCTCAAATGACATAAAATCGGTTGCACATGCATGGACAAAATTTAGGCATAAGTTTGTCTTTGAATGCAACTTTTGCAAGCTCACCTTCAAAGAGGGGCAACTGTTGACGCCTAAATTTTGATTAGTTTTTTTAATTAGGCCTTATTTTATTTTATTTCCTTTTTATGATAAGTTAATAATAATAATAATAACAATAATAATAATAATAAAAATAACAAACAAAAAGAAAACAAAAAATAGCAGCCCATTCGGGTTAGGCCTTTTGCGCCAAACCCCCCTTTTCCCCTTCCGCATGGGCCCTTAAGGCCCATCTCTTCCTAACTTGGCCCAGCCCCCCAGTTCCCTTGTCATCTTCTTCCCCTCCCTTTGCAATGCATGTGCCGGAAGCTAGGCGCGCGCAATGTTGTATGAGCAGGCGGACGGCGATGCACGTGGAGAAGCCAGTGATGGATGGGACTCCCCAAAGGATGGATGGGTGGCTGAGGTGACGTCGGTCCAGCCACCCCAAGGCCAGTCAGTGTGCGAGGATTGGCGGTTGGAACTCCATTGACTAAACGCCCCCTCGCCTATAAATAGCACCCCCCCGGGCCTCGGATGACTGCAAAGGGCACCCGAGGTCACAAAACAAGATTGACGTAGGCAAGCTTCAAAAGCTTCCCCCAAGAGACTTCGGGGCAGGTCCGAACACTCGCAAGCGGAGATTGGAGGCCTTGCGACCGGAGGGAGGGGCACGGGTCCAAGGGGGTTCGAGATCTAAGTAGAGGGCAGAGGAAAAAGGGTCGAGATTTGGAAATCCGCTATGCCGAGTTGCCCTGAGCCAGGTCGCCGCCGTCCCCGACATTGCAGCACTAGATCTTTGCTGAAGTCAGGTTGCCGCTATCGCCGTGACTGAGCCCTAGACCAACCGCTTCAAGTCAAGCCATCCTCTTTCGACGCCATCTACATCAGCGTTGTTGAGCCGTTGATTTGCTATCGGCCACCGCCTTGCCGTCGGACATGTGGTCGCCCAATGATGGGTTATTGCCCCTCTAGATTTGCGGTTACTCCGGAGCTCAAAATCCAAACGCAAGTCAAAGCCCTATCGCAAAGTCCCCCTTCCCCCCTTGGCCATGCTAGGCCGTCATCGCTTCACACGCCATCGTGCCGACACTGTGGATAGGTAATCATCGCCCCTCGCCGTGTCGCTGCCGCTACTCCACCCCCTCTTAAGCCTTAACCGCCGTCCTCATTGGATAGTTGGTTACCGCCGTCCATTGCGTCGTCGCTGCCGAGTTGTCGTTCCCCCCTTCCAATGCCACAAAGAGGCCTTGGAGATGAGGGTTGTAAAATCGGGTCACGGTCAGGTTGGATTAAAGCCCCGCCGGGTAGGCTTTCATTAGGAATCGGGTCAGGCTTGGGTTGCGAGCCGAGCCGGGTATACTTGTCCGGGTCTGGCTAAAACGTGGGCTTGCGGGCGGACCATTTTAAGGGGATAAGGCTAGATGGGCCTTTGTTTCCAGCCCATCCGGGCTAGTCGCTACAATGTTATAATAAAAAAAAAAACAAAAAAAAAGTGGAAAAATCCTAGATTGGGCCTGCACCTCAAGCGGACAACTCGAGCCGGACACAACCGAGGATCCGACCTAGGTCATTTTTTAAATATATTAATATATTATAATAATAAAAAATAATATTTCAAATTAAAGAATAAAAATGTAATTTATTTTCCAAAAGATCAAAAAATATAAAAACAAATGTCCCATATTTTCTCAGAAAGTCCAAAAAATCGAAAAATTCCATGTTTTTTCAAAAAATCCAAAAAAATTAAAAAAAAAGCAAAAATGATTTATATTTTCAGAAATGATAAAAAAATCCAAAAAAAAAAAATGCTTTTTATGTCCAAAAAAATGAGAAAAAGACCAATAAAATGTTTTTCCTCCACAAATGCATAGAAAATCCCTCAAAAATCCAAAAGCCTTAGGGTTTAAATAAAATTAGGTACCGAAAGGGAATTAGTGATTGATTAGTATAATCAAGTTCTCGAATCTAGTTTCTCTGGTCACGCAGGAGCGAATATTCCTCCCAATATTTTGCTTGGGTTTGTAATCGGTCCCACCCCAATTCGATTTGTGGCAACTCCTTTTAAAATTTACTTATAAATTAAAATATCAAATCATTAAGTTGTGAATTGGTGGGCTTGGGAAAGCCCAGGCTAAGCCTAATAGACTTAGCCAAATCATTAGCCTCCGCAAGTGCCTGTCCCTGATCGGGTGCCGAAAAAAGAAGTTGTGACAATATGTATGAGAAGCCTTCTGCATCAAACAAGATATATTTGATGCATCGTCTTTTCAATTTGAAGATGGATGAGGGTGCTTCTATGACACATCACATCAATGAATTCAACGTAATTACGACTCAGTTGAGTTCAACGGATATCAAATTCAATGACAAGGAAAGGCTTTAATCTTATTATTTTCTCTACTTGAACATTGAAGTGCAACTGTGATTGTAGTGAGCAGTTTGTCCAGAAAGAAAAAAGTTGAAGCTTTAAGCAATTTGAGATTTGATTCTTAGCGAGGATTTTGGCAAAAGAGAATCGGGTAAATTTTCAGGTGTTGCCTTAAATACTGAAGGTAGAGGAAGAAAGACCATCTAAAACGAGATTGTGGAGCCCTAAAGAAAAATTTTCAATATCGAGAGTGAAATTAAGATGAAGAAAAATCTGTGAATGCAGCTCTTGAAGAGATGCATGATAGTGATGCTTTAATTTTTAGCATTGATAGGCCAATTGAATCTTGGATTCTTGACTCAGATGCATTGTTTCACTCTGCTTTGTGCAAAGAATTAATACACAATTGTATTGCTGGAAAATTTGGAAAGTTTTATCTTGCTGATGATGAACTTTTGGATATTATGGGAAATGGTGATGTTTATATAATATCTACTAATGGATATCAATGGAAGTTACATGATGTCAGATATGTTCCAGGACTTAAGAGAAATCTAATCTCTAGACAGCACGTGATATAAAACTATTTTTGGGGATAGCTCTGGGAAATAGTTAAAGGTGTTTTGGTTGTAGCACTGGGAACAAAGTTAGGAACACTTTACATAACTAAAAATGGTAGAGAAACCGCAATAATTACTGAGTCCGAAGCTGATTTCCAAATCATGGCACCATAGGCTTGGGCACATGAGTGAAAAGGGGATGAAATTATTAGCATCTAGGGTAAAACTACCTAATTTGAAGTTCATAAATATTGGTCTATGTGAAGATTGTGTTTTGGACAAGCAGAAATATGTTAGTTTTTTGAAGATTGTGAGAGAACTAAGAAAAGGAAAGTTAGAGTTAGTGCTTACAGATATGTGGAGACCAGCTCCTATGAATTCCCTTAGAGGCTCGTGCTATTATGTCACGTTCATTGATGACTCCATTAGAAATGTATGGATTTATTTTTGGAAAATAAATCTAATGTGTTTGCTACTTTTAAAAGATGGAAAATTGAAGTGGAGAATGAGACTGGCCTAAGATAAAATGTCTAAGGTTCGATAATATTGGTGACTATGATAGCAAGGAGTTCAGGCAATTTTGTGCAAAGAACGGAATCCGAATGACAAGAACTATTCTCAATAGACCACAGTAAGATGGAGTTACTAAAAGGATGAATGGAACTTTGAATAAGCGTGCAAGAAGAATGAGATTGCATGCAAGATTACCGAAGATGTTTTAGGTGGATGCAATTAACATTGCAACATATCTAATTAATAGAGGACCTTCAGTTCCACTTGATTTTAAGCTACCAAAAGAAGAATGGATAGGAAAGAAGGTAAATCTCTCGCATTTGGAAGTTTTTGGTTGTTCACGTATTCTGAAAGTAGAGGTAAGCTCGATGCAAAAGCTAAAAAAAATAAAAAAAAATCCATTGAACGTGGTTATGATTATTTCGGTTATCGATTTTTGGGATGAATAAAATAGAAAAATAATAAGATCTACTAACGTTGCATTCAATGAAAACATGTTGTATAAGGACAAATCTACAGTAGAATCTAATGTGAAAAAACAAACGATGGAGACTAGAGAGATTAAATCAAAGGAGGTTTCTAAGAGTATTCTGGTTGAAATTACTGAAACAATTGTTTTGGACTCTGATCCAAAACCATAACAAGAATTACATACATTTGAACCCACTTTGAGAAGATCCAGTAGAACACCTAAACCTGTACAAAGATCTTCTCTGTCATTACATTATTTGCTCTTGACTGATGTTAGCGAACCAGAAAATTTTTCAGAAGCAATGTAGGTTAAATATTTTGTTAGGTGGGGTTAGTAATGTAGGATGAGTTAGATTCACTCAAGAAAAACAGAACTTGGGTGTCAACTCAATTACTAGATAGGAAGAAAGTATTGTAGAATAAATGGGTGTATTGGGCCAGAAAAAAAACAAAACTTGATGGCAACAAAAGGTACAAAGCAAGGTTAGTAGTAACAGGGTCTCAGCAAAAGGAAAGAATTGATTACATGGAGATTTTTTCTCTAGTTGTGAAATTGACTACTATCAAGTTAATATTAAGTATTCTTGCCACTAAGAATTTACATCTAGAGTAGTTAGATGTTGAGATTGCATTCCTCCATGGTAATTTGGAGGAGGATATTTCATGATACAACCAAAAGGTTTTTAAGATTTTGAGAAAGAAAATTATGTCTACAAATTGAAAAAAGTCTATATGACTTGAAACAGGCTCTTAGATAGTAGTACAAAAAAGCATTTTTATGTGTGGAACGAGTTCATTAGAAGTGATATGGATCAGTATTGTTACTTCAAGAAATTTAACAACTGCTATATTATTTTACTATTATATGTGGATGATATGCTAGTTGTAGGATCTATCATGAGGGAGATTAGCATACTAAAGTAGCAATTGTTAGAAGAGTTTGAGATGAAGGACTTGCATGTAGGGAATCCAGATTCATGGGATGAGGATCACGCGAGATAGATTCAAATAAATTTTAAAATTATCTTAAGAAAAGTACATTGAAAAGGTGCTAGATTAAATCAGGACTCTGATAGTTGTTGGTTATGTGAAAATTTTTGCGTTCACGTTGTTTAAGTTCGTATTACTGTTTATGATTGAATGATATGAACATGATTGAATGATTTGAATTGTGCAAACCTGTAGGAAGGAACTGAGGCGAGATAAGTCCTCTGTGTGGTGTAGCTAGGCCATCCTGGGGTGTATTTTCTTTCTAATAGGGGTTTAGGAGGTAAACTTGCTGAGACAATGTCTCACCCCAGTTGTGGGCTTACATTTTCAGGTTCTTAGTGGACGGAGTGGCTAGTTCACTTTGGTTGGTCTTGAGGAGTTGCAGAGGTGAAGTCAGGAGGATTGGAGAACGTGTCCGACTTGTAGGTTATAGGACAGTTCCTTTTTTAAAATGCCGGTCTTTTGTAGACTTTTAGCTATAGACCTCTGTTTGTAAATTCCGTTGATTTATGTAAGTGTATTGTTGTGAAATTGCTTCCTGCTGCTTTATCCCGTATTAGATTGTTAGGGGTTTTATAATACACTTCCCTATGTGCATTTAAATAAAATGAATTGGGTCGGCAACGCGTCCTGGGAACGTCGCATTTGCATGACCTAGATGGAATGTGCGCGTACTCGGGGTTCAGGGCGTGACATCCCCGTTTAAGTGGTATCAGAGCATGGTTTGTGTATGGAGTAATAAGGTGCGATGAGTCATGGGATAGTTAGTAGGAAAGGCTTTTAATATGCTGATGCATGTGGTTGATAGATGTTTGGTAGTTTGTTTGTGGGGCCACTCAAATTCTAATATGATGTTGGAATCGGAAAACAGGTGTCTATAAAGAGCCTGTAGGATGAGTGACCAGGAGTGGAGAACTCTTTGGAGGAGGTCGATAGGACCTGTACCTCGAGGTAGGACGCTGATAAGAGTTGGTCCCCGAGGTAGAGCGCAGGCTTAGACTAGCGCGAGTGTGAAAGTATCGCCACAAGTCGATACTGAGAGTGTAGCAGCACCGAACGATCCTAGGTGCGACGAGATCGTTCAGGCGCTAGAGTCTTTAGGAAGCATTTTGGGTCAGCAAGCTTAAGACTAAGCCGCCGCTGTTGCCGTTGTTTCTACCGCCACTAGTGTTGTAACCGTTGTTGTTGCCACGCTTGTTGAGGCCCAAACTAGAGTAGTGATCGGGGAACAAGCCGCCGTATATGAGTCAAAGTTCAGTTTAGGTAGAAATGGAAATCGATTGGGGGAAAGGCCGATGTCAGAAGAAAGATGCCCCATTTCACCCAACCGGAAGAGTAGAATTGGAAAGTTAGTGCCTAACTTGATCGATGTGTGATGTGCTTGTAAGAAAAGACATGGATCTGTTCTGTGCTGTAAGAGGGAAAGGACTTGTTACAAGTGTCGCCAATACGGCCATTTGATCAAGGGTTGTCCATACTGATAGATGGAATCACAGTTGTTTCTGTCTCCGCCGTCAATAGAAAAGAACAAAGGAAACATGCTTCAGGACATTTAGTGGGGTACTTGGAATAGACTCCCAGTGCAAGGAAGGGTGCATGATGTCCCTCAATAGGAGGCCTCACCGTTTGTGGTTTGTGGAAGGAAGCATGAGTCAGCCCAGTGTTTGAGTACAACGGGAGCGCGCTTTGAATGTGGCCAGCATGGCTATCAGGTTAGGAACTGTCCGCGTAAGTCCAGGAGAGCGTAAGTATCGTTACTGCAGATAGGACGCCACTAGGATGGCTAGAAGAGCATGAATGGGTCGACCATGCATCGATCAAGGGAAGAATGTTTTTGAGATGTTTTTATCAGAGTAATGCAGCATAATTTTTAGTGAAGGTTGTAGGATTTTCGTTGTGGTAATAAAGTAATAGAAAGATGAATCTCTTACTATAGTTGTACTTGAAGGGTTTGCTTAAGTATGACTTGGAAGTCATTTATAAAAAGGTTTGGCTCAAGGAGTTTTTGTTGTTTTGAATCACGGTAGTGATATAATTTAGTTTGTGCAGTTAGCGTGCGAAAGTTTTGAATTACTGAAAGTCGAAGAGGAACTTCAATCCTTGTTATTCATCACTGAAGATGACCTGGTTATGGTTGTTGGTTACCGAATCTACATGGCAACTGTAATGGATGCGTCAGTTGAGGAGCCGAATATGGAGAACATAACCGTGGTACAGAAGTTTTCTAAGGTATTTTCTGAAGAATTGCTAGGTTTGCTGTCAAAAAGAGAAATAGAGTTCGTGATTGAATTAGCACCCGGAACAGAGCCAGTCCCTAAGGCTCCTTACCGGATGGTGTTACTTGTGTTAAAAGAACTGAAGGTGCAGATGCAAGTAGGGGATTCATACGTTCTAGTTCATCACCTTGGGGAGCACCCATTCTATTTATGAAGAAGAAAGTTGGTTCTTTGTGTTTGCACATCTATATTCTTCAAGATCGACTGGAGGTCAGGATATCATCAGTTGAGGATCAAGAAGAAAGACATACCGAAGTTAGCATCTCACACTTGATATGGCAATTATGAGTTCATTGTAATACCGTGTGGTTTGACGGACACCCCAGCTGTTTGTTGGGGTCTGATGAACAGAGTGTTTATTGGGTATTTGGATTAGTTTTGTGATCGTGTTCATTGACGTTATCCTAGTGTGTTCGAAGAATGCTGAGGGCACAAGAGACATTTGAAGATGATACTTCAGACCTTGAGGACTCTTGAATTTTACGCTAAGTTTAGCAAGTGCGAGTTTTGGATGACTCGTGTTGCACTCCTAGGTCACATGATTTTAGCCGAAGAAATCTTCGTGGACCCCGCCAAGATTGAAGCAGTGATTATTTGGCCAAGACCGACGACAGTGACAGAAATCAAAAGTTTTCCGGGTTTTAATGGGGTATTACAGAAGGTTTGTGGAAGGGCTTTCAGCCTTAGCTTCGCCGTTGACTCGACTACTAAGGAAGGAAGAGAAGTTCGTGTGGACAGACAAGTGCGAGTGTAGTTTTAAAGAGCTTAAGAAGAGGCTGACTACCGCACTTGTGCTGACCGTTCCATCTGGTCCTGGAGGATGCGAGACCTACAATGATGCACCGTTTAGAGGACTGGGTTGTGTGCTAATGCAACATGGTAGAGTTGTTGCATACGCGTCCCATCGGTTGAGACCTCATGAGCGGAATTACCCGACGCATGACTTAGAACTTGCGGTAGTTATGTTCGTTCTAAAAATTTAGAGGTATTATCAGTATAGAGAAAGATTCCAGATCTTCAATGACCATCAAAGTCTCAAGTACGTATTCTCTCAAAAAGAGTTGAAAACGAGACAACGTCGCTGGATGGAATTCCTAAGGATTTTGATTGTGATATTTTATATCATCTTGGAAAGGCGAATAAGGTTGCTGATGCACTGAGTCGAGAGTCCTCAGTTGCACAATTGGTACTCAAGGATTGGATCTTACTTGAGAAAGTCTGAAATTCGGTTTTCAAATCTAAGGTAGGCCACCTTTTGAATCTTATAACCACCCTTAGAATTGAGCCGGGAGTGCAGATCAAAATCAAGACGCTTTAGTGGACAGATTCAAAAACTCAGAAAATTCTATAAGAGAATACAAATAAGAGAAAGATGGATTTTTAGATTTCTAAGGACGGAATGCTAAGGTTCCGAGGACGATTGTGTGTAACTGACGATACAGAGATTAAAGAAGAGATCTTATGGGAAGCTCATTGTAGCAACTTCAACATTGTCCAGACAGTACGAAGATGAGTCAGAATCTACATCAACAGGATTGGTAGACTAGTATGAAGACAGATATCACTGACGGGTCGCAAGTGTCAAATGTGCTAGTAAGTGAAAGCACGGTTTTGCAAGTCGGGAGAACCTTTGTAATCTCTCGAGATCCCCGTGTGGAAGTGGGATCACATCACAATGGATTTGGTGACAGGTCCATCAAGAAGTCAGTGTGTTAATAATTTTATTTTGAGTAGTAATTGACAGATGGATGAAATCAGCCCACCTAGTGGCTGTGCGGAAAGATCTTGATTTGATTAAGCATGCAGAAGTGTAGGTGTGCCAAAAAGGTTCATTTGCTTAGAGTGTCAGTGTCAGAGATAAATCAAGTCTAGACTAGAGGTTCCTAGTTCAGCAAATCAATCATGTGGTTCCTTTTGAGTCAGTGTCGAGCAGAGTGTTCAGAACTTCAGTTGTTGGGTTGAGGTTAGAGAATGAAAGGTCACAGCCTAGAGTTAGTGCAGCAGTTAGTGGAGACAGTTGCAATTATCAGAAACAGATTAAAGACTGCTCAAAGCCACTAGAAAAGTTATGTAGATAAGCATCGAAGGCCATTGGAATTCCAAGTTGGTGAACACGTCTTTCTGAAGGTGTCACCAATGAGAAGTACTTCCCGCTTTGGTAGAAAGGGGAAACTCAGTCCGAGGTACGTAGGTCCCTTTGAGATTTTGAAAAGAATAGGGACTCTAGCGTATCATCTTGCACTGCCACCGAGGTTGGCACAAATGCATAACGTCTTTCACATGTCGATGTTAATGAAGTATGAACCTGATCCGACACATGTTCTAAATTTTGAAGAATTAGATGTGGACGACAGGGTGTCGTTCATTGAAAGCTCGGTTCAAATTATGGATCGTAAGAAGCAGGTTCTGTGCACCAAGACCATCCCATTGGTCAAAGTGGTCTAGCAACACCACAGCACTGAAGAAACAATTTGGGAAACTGAAGAATCGATGAGACAGCTATACCCCCACCTTTTTGCTTAAGATTTGTAATGGTTTAAATTTCAAGGATGAAATTTTTATAAGAGGGGAAGAGTTGTGACATCCCGATTTTCCAATTCTATTTTCAATAAATTGAGGCGGGCATTTCTTTGGCACACGTATAGTTCTTTTCCTTGAGTCGGCCACTCATGTGAAAACTAGTCTATCAGGTGAAGCCGTTAAGAGATTCTAATGCATCAGACTTGAGAATTTGACTAGGAAGCGACCTTTCGACTTAGCTAAGCTGCAAGGGTTATTACGGCATAATTAAAAATTGATTAGAGACCGGAGATAGATCGACTCGACAGAGGCATGTGATCAAGTGTGGGTGATTCCACCAGATTGCACAATTTTTGTCAATCGGCACTGGACCGACTTTTCTGTCGATTAGGTACCCTGTGTCCATATTTGAAATCTTGAGATTACCCCGACAACCGAGAGTCGCCAATGTGTCAAAGATG
This sequence comes from Eucalyptus microcorys, assembly GCA_014182515.1. NCBI lineage: Eukaryota > Viridiplantae > Streptophyta > Magnoliopsida > Myrtales > Myrtaceae > Eucalyptus > Eucalyptus microcorys. Next base: position 22,334,172 of record CM024571.1, read on the forward strand.
TACATTGTGGCTTGAATTGATCAACCATAGGTCAAATGCATGAAAATTTCTAAAAGCTACCCGGTAGATCAAGACGGGCTAGTTTCATGCCAGAGTGAAATTAACCATGAGATTGAAATTGAATTCAGAAATTGGAAGTCCTGATGTGTCACAAATCATTTTAGGAACATTGACTTATCTTCGGAAGATTTTTCTTGCAAACCGAGTTTTTCAGCAAAATAATCAAGGTATGGTTAATTTGGTTCGGAAAATTGATAGGCCCGCTTTTCGTCGTACTTTTGAGATCTAAGATGGTCCTATGGTCAAATAAAGATGTGAATTAAAGTGTGGTGACATTGGATTAATTTTATGGATTTCAATTGGACTCAATTAGAAGAGAATTGAATGGAATTGAAGAAATTTAATGTACAAGATTTTCATGCCTCGGCAGAAAAAGAAATTGCACCCATTGGAAGATGTTGTGGAGGATTTGGGTTAGTGGATTGTGATGTCACCTTATGTCATGGTAGTTGGGGCCAAAGAGAAGGAGATGTGGACAAGTGGAGGGTGTGGATTGGTTCTCAAAAAGTTGGGCTTTCACTTCAAACTTCTTCTCCTTCCTTGGAACTTGGTTTTTTGTCTTGGAATTGGAGAGAGAGAAGGCCGAACGAAACCAGCAGCCACACGCCTCCTTCGCCGCTCGCTCAACGCTGCCGTGCATTGCCGGAGATCGTCGCTATCACTACCGTCCGCATGCGCGCAGGTGCCGCTCCTCCTTCACCCGCTCACTAGCTGACTCGCGCTTTGCTCCGCCTCCGTCCGAACCTCCAGCACCGTCGCCCTTCGTTGTCAAGCTGCTGCCGCCGTTGCCAAGGCCACCGGGAGACCACCGGAGCCATCACCAGTCATCCATTCAAGCCGTCGCTTGCCCGTGGAAGTCAACCGCCGCTGTCGTGCCTCCAACGGGTTTAGTCGCTGCTCATCCATCGTTCGCACTCCTTTAGCCATGTCTCTAGCCCTTCGACTACCTCAGCTCAGCTAGGAAGTTGCCCGGAAGCCACGCTCGTCGCCGGAACCGTTGCCGTCACCGCCCGTCCGCACGTGCCATCCCGCGCGCAAGCTGCTCCGCCCCTTCTGTCACTGTTTCGTTCGCCGTACAGTGTTGACGTCCGACCAGCCGCTGCTCGACGTCGTTGCATGTCGCCAGAAGTCCCACCTAATCGCCGTGAGCCACAGCTCAAATTGCCGCGCCTCTCCTCCGCCCTTTCCAACTCGAACCAGCACTGAATCCGCCCTCCTTCGGCCCCAAAACAGTTGCTAGAAAATGGGTATTCCAGCTCGATTTTAGCCCATTTTGGCTGGCCTTCCGACCCTGGATGCTTGGCCCGCCTTGAGGAAAGTCGATCCTCACGACGTCCTCGTTGTTTTGGTCCGATCGGTTTGTTAATCAGGTGAGTTTAACTCACTAAATCTCAATTAGAGGGTTAATGATGCTTTAGGTGTGCTTAGTTTAAGTTAAGTGTTATTAGGTGGTTAGTTTAATTTATTTAAGAGTAGATTTGATTAAGGTGGTGATTAGTTTAAAGTGTGTTTAATTAAGGCTAAGTGGAGATTATTTTTAGAATACGCCTGGATTGGACATAAATGATTTATTTTTGATATAAATAAATATTTTGAAATTATTTAATAAATTCCGAAAATTATTTCGGGATCTTATTTTCTCAGAATTTCACGCTGATCACTGCTGTGTATTCAGATTTTGAATTTGATGAATGGATAATGCAAATTGAATGTTGATTGTGAAAGAAGTAGGGATTTTATTTATAAAATCCCAAGTGTTGGGTTTTGATACCAAAATTGGATTTTAAGAATTATATTAAATAGTGGGGTTTGAACAAGTGAGATATTGGTTTTCTGGTTCAAAATTAATGTGCCCCCACACACGTGAATAATTTTTGGAATATTTTTAATATGAAGAAAAGAGGCTGGGATCACTATTTTAAATTGAAGCATTGAGTGAAATGCAAAGTGTCCTAGGCCGAGTGTGGATTGATCGTGTGATAATTAAGTGGAAATCATCCTAGGCTATTGAGCCAGACTTGCCTTTATATGGGATGCCCCTTACAACGGATGCGAGTCGTAGTAGATTCTGGGCCCATGCTCCTTCGGGAACGCCATTGACGTAGTGACGAAGCCGCACTCCATGGTAGGGAGGCGATGCCTGGCATTGATGTCAGTAGATAGCCGAACTACGAGTAGGCTATGCCCTTGTGTGGTAGTGAATAACAATTGGAACGCATGCTGAATGATTTGATGTGTCAGATTATGGGGCGGAATTGTGTGGTATGGTATGGAACGTATCATAACCATTTAGTCTTATAATCAAGACTCCGATGGTTGTTGGTTATGTGAAAATATTTGCGTTCCGGTTGTTTAAGTTTGTATTACTATTCATGATTGAATGATATAAACATGATTGAATGATTTGAATTGTGCTAACCTACAGGAAGGAACTGAAGTGAGGTAAGTCCTCTGTGTGGTGTGGTTAGGCCATTCTGGGGTGTATTTTCTTTTTAATAGGGGTTTAGAGGGTGAACTTACTGAAACAGTGTCTCACCCCGGTTGTGGGCTTACATTTTCAGGTCCCTAGTGGATGGAGCGGCCAGATCGCTTTGGTTGGTCTTGAGGAGTTGCAGAGGTGAAGTCAGGAGGATTGAAGAACGTGTCCGACTTGTAGGTCATAGGACAATTCCTTTTTAAAAAGCCAGTCTTTTGTAAACTTTTGGCTATAGACCTCTGTTTGTAAACTCCGTTGACTTATGTAAGTGTATTATTGTGAAATTGCTTCCTGCTGCTCTATCCCGTATTAGATTGTCAGGGTTTTATAATATGCTTCCGCTTGTGCATTTAAATAAAATGAATTGGGTCAGCGACGCGTCTTGGGAACGTCGCATTTGCATGACCTAGATGGAATGTGCACGTACTCAGGGTTCTGGGCGTGACAAGGACTACTAAAGTTCTTGAAAAATAGAAAATTCTTCTCTTATTCACATTTGAAAAGGAGGCTGAGTGGTTGAGGAACTTCTTAGTAGATGTTCTTTTGGGAAGAACGACACCTTCTATGTCTAAACATTGTGATTGCCAAGAGATTGCAAAGAATGAAGTGTTCAATGGTAAAAATAGACAAATCCGATTTAGACATGATGTAGTAAATCAATTGCTTAAAGATGGAACTTTGTTCACCTATTATGTAAATTCAGCAGTGAATTTGATCGATCCTATAACTATACATTGAGGGGAATAGGACTTAAGTTAGTTGAAGAAAATCAATAGTGATGGTAACCCAATCTATGTGATTGGGAATCCCATGAATTACGTTCGTATGGGTAATGACAAGTCACTTGTTGATCTAATAATGCACTATTAAAAATTTTTGTCCCTACTAAGAGCCATTATACGTGATATTAAATTGTAGAATACATTTGATGGGATCACATATATAAGTGTGGAGTGGGGGTTGCTTCTATGACAATTATCGGCAATAGTCTCTAGAGCACTTATGAATAAACCAAGTACACATGGCCTATTAACATAGAATTGCGTTGAAGAATAAAATATGTGGGACTGTAATGTTGGCGATGAAAATTATCATTCGCAAAAAGAGATTCTTGATTCATTGAAGTTTCAAATTTCACAAATAATTTTAGAATTATATTTCATTTTTTCTAGGTCCAATTCATAGCCTAACAAACACTAGTTTTGAACTTTCCATGCATTATACTCCAATAACCCATCGTTATTCTTTCATTTCTTTTTAAAACCTTTTGAAATATGTGAAGGAAGTTTATATATTTCAATAAGTTTTGCAACATTGAATTTTTTTTTTACTGTCATTATTTTGTAACAGTTTTGTTTGCCATTATTTGTAAAGTTTTATAACGGTTTAGTAATAGTTTTGTAATGGTTTTGACTTTTATCAATTTGCAATGGATTTGTAATGTTTTTCTAATAAATGCAAGGATTGAAGATGGAAAATGGTCATCTCTTTCTTTTACCTACAAATTTTAACTTCGAATATAATTAAAATGTAATATAAATAATCAAAATGAAAATATTCTTTCTTCTCTTTACTTATCTTTCCTTTCTTTATTTGGTTGTATACAAAATGTTGTTCTTGTTCCTTCTATTATTTTGTGTGGAATAAAGAAGATGGTATACTGTATCTTGGAAGTATAGCTATTAGAACTTATCGCACTGAGTTTTGTACTTCAAAGAGCGGAATTATTATTAAGATTGGTGTTTGCACACCTTAGATAATCAATCTTACAATTTCACAAAAGTTCAAGGGCTCAAGTGAATCAAAGTAAAATCCAGCACTGACATTGACCATTGATAAAGGTTTATTCATTATTGTTGCGGCCAAAATTTTGGGTGCACCATCTAAAATTAGCTAATGGATTATTAAGCCTAGACTTAGTTCGGGCTCTCCCAAGCCCATACCAATTCGCGACTTAGGTTCAAATATCTAGTATGCAAAAGGGAGTCGCCACTAATCAGTTTACGGTAGGTCAATTAGACACCTAAGTAAAGTAACAAGAGATTTACTTTACTCCTACGAACCAGAGATTATGAGTTCAATGACTTAATTACGTTAGATTTCTTTAATGCCCTTTTGGTACCTTTCTCTTTTATTTTGAAAAAAAGTGTTTTGCAAGCAGCTTGAATTGGTTTTAAATCTATTTCCCTAACATATGAGGTGATCATGCATGTATGCAAACTATCAATTTAACACATAGATAAAGTAATGAATAAATTGGAAGACTTACCTCATAGCAACGAAAGCATTTGCAATGTTAAATCAGAATTCATATTAACAGTTTTAAATATGATTTCTAATTAACACACAATTTCTTTTTTTGTTTTCACTTATTCAATGAGAATCATGCAATGCATGTTACTAATCTAACATGAAATGATATGACATGGTAACACGACCTAAACTATATGATATAAATAAGCATGCGGCCTATCCTGAAGCATGAGATGAATTTATTCTATTTTTTTTTGTATTTTTCATGAAATTCGAAATTAAAGAAATGCAACAATTAAATATGCAATCTAAATTAACCAACTGACCTAATTCTAATGACAAGCAATTTCTAACTAAATGAACCTAGCAACAATCACTAGATGACGGGAATTTCATAAACCTAATCCTACATGACATGTGCATGATTTTTTCCTTTTTGTATTTTTTTTATGAAAATTCGTAATTAAAAACCACTAAAAATCTAACTAAAGTGAAAACTAAAGTGAAATGATATCTACTCTAAATGCCTTCTAAACATGTATTTTAAAAAAACTAACCTATTGTGCAATCTACATGGAATGCAAAATGCAATTTTTTTGTTGTTGGTATTTTTGGGATAAACAGAACAATTATGAGATAAACATCAAACCATTCATGATCATCAAAAATATTATCCATCACTCAATTTGAAATTCAAACTTGACTATCTCGCTAATAAAATCAATAAATTGATCTTAAGTCTTAAAGATCAAGATATCAACTTTACTCCCGCGTGAATAATTATTCCATCTAAAGTCTTATAGATGGGCGGTTGCGAATTGGATGCTACATCATGGAATTTCAAACATGCATCGAGAGATAAATCAAGCAAAGAGACAAAATATCAAGAAAACTAAAACAAGATAAAATAAATCTTCCTAATAAACTAAATCTAATAAACCTACCTAATAAAGTAAAATAGATCTCTACCTAAATTTGAATTTTTTTCAAAAAAAATCCAATCGGTAGAATGGTTCTACCAACGATGGGCACGGCACGGCTAGGCTTGAAGGGCAAATTCCACAGACGGAAGAGAAAAACCAGTCTTAGCAATAACCGTAGAGTTAGATCATCAACCTAGTGTCGCGACCTCTTTTTTCGGCGCTCGCAATCGGGTACGAGTGCCTAAGGAGGCTAATGGCTCGGCTGAAATTAATTAGGCCCGGACTCTCCCAAGTCCACCAATTCACGACTTTAATAGTCTAAGTTTTTAACCTGTAAATTAATTTAAAAACGGAGTCGCCACTAATCGGTTTGGGGTGGGTCGATTAGAAACCCAAGCGAAGTATCGGGAGAAATACTCGCTCTGCGCGCAACCATAGAAATTAGGATCGGGGACTTGATTACACTAGTTAATCACTAATGCCCTTTTGGTACCTAATCTTGTTTAAACCTTGAGGTTTTTTGGATGCTCGAGGGATTTTCCATGCATTTTTTGGAGGAAAAACATTTTTGAGTCTTTTTCTAATTTTTTGGACATAAAAGGGATTTTTGGATTTTTTTTTTTGGTATTTTTTAGAAAATACAAGTCTTTTTGGCTTTTTCTGAATTTCTTGGCATTTTCATGAATTTTTGGCTTTTTTTGGATTTTTGTCATTTTTTGGAAAATATGGAATATTTTTGATTTTTTTTTTTTTTTTTTGGAAAATAAAATATTTTTAAATATTTTTGGAAATAAAGTATTTTTGATTTTTCTTGATTTTTTGGGAAAATAAAATATTTTTTACTATTTTTTAATATTTTTCGAAAATAAATCATTTTTTTGATTTTTTTAAAATAAATTATTTATTTTTATTTATTTTTAAAATATTTTTTTCAAATAAAGAAAAGCCGACCCAGGTCGGGTCCGTGGGTTGGGTCCGACCCGGGCCGGCGACCCGAATGCGGACGGGCCCGCGTTGTGGGCCCGACTCGGAATTTTGTCTTTTTTTTTTTTTGTTAAAACGACGTCGCGGCCGGGTGTTTGGGGACGCCCGGCCTGACGAGCTCTCTAACCCGATTCACAGCCGCGACCCGGTTCGCGGAACCCTACCCGGACACAGGAATACCGGGTCAGACGGACCCACGAATCGACCCAGTTCCCGGCTTCCTCTCTCCTTCGTTCGCTTGCGGCGCTGGTGAGGGGGACTAAGGCGTCGGATCAGTGTCGATGACGGCGGCGATATAGAGGACAGCAGCGGTAGGAGGATGCGGCGTGGTGGCACGGCGGCGGTGACGGGTGGAGATGTAGAGGGGAATGGTGAACGTGACCGAGAACTGGATCTCGCGGTGGCTCGAGGCAGCGAGGAGGGTTTCAAGCGGAAACGGCAATGGCCAAGCGGGGTTGATACTTGTCTGTGGAGAGGGTATGGCGCGGCGGCATTGCTGGTCGGTGGTGACGACGACAGGGTAGCGACGGCCATGACGAGGCAGCGACGGCGGATCCTCGGCCTCTCAGATCTGGTCGTCGTGTTCTAGATCTGGCCTTTTTCCGTCTCTCCCTCCGAGTTTGGTTGCTGTTCAACCTTGCTTCACCGACGAGCTCCTCCGATCTTCCTTCGATCTTGCTCGGATCTCTCCCCCTGATTCCTCCTCTGGCGAGGCTCGGATCTGTGGCCGCGAGTCCTTGGACCCCCCTGAAGTCTCTCAGTGGGGTGTCCAAGGGCTGCGACTCGATCCGCCTCTCTTGCTCACTCGCTCTTCGATTCTTCCAGCGAAGTCTCTCAGTGGGAAGATCTCGGAGCTCGCTCCCCGTTCTTCGACGAAGGTGGTGCCCTTTTATAGGCGAGGGGATCCGTCGACGGAGGGGCTCGGCCGCCGGTCTTTGGCTTGCCGACCGAACCCCTGACGGCCAAACCGGTGTCCCATCCGACACCAGCTGCTCCCCGCACGTCCCCATCCGACGCCAGCTGCCCCTCTGCTCCACGTCTGCTACTGTTCCTCCCTTCTACTCCGGCGTCGCGCGCGTCCTCTTCTCCGGCGCGTGCTGCTTATCCGTTTGGAGAAGACGACAGCAGGAATAAGAAGACAAGGGAGAAGGGGCTGGGCTGAGTCAGGTCGCGGCTTGGGCCTCGCGGGCCTGCGCGAAGGAAAAGAAAAGAGGGAGGGGCTGGGCTTCTATTTTTCTTTTTGTTTTTTATTGTTTTCTCTTTTTATTATCTATTTATCCGAAAAAAAAAAAGCAAAATATATAAATAAAGAAACTCGAAATTTAGGCGTCAACAGCTGCCCCTCTTTGAAGATGAGTTCGTAGAGGTTGCATTCAAAGACAAACTGATGCCTAAATTTTAACCATGCATGCATAGCATATTATATTTTATTTGGGGCTTATTATTTTATGCAGAAAAAGAGCAATATAACTTTACATATACTAAAACAGATAAGAAGCTACCTGGAGTTACTTACCGGGAGTGAGTGAGATAGGGTGTGAACCCCGAGTTTGGCAAGTATCAAGGCGTCATCTTACCTAGTAATATGAGGAGGTTGCTTTTCTAGGACTCGAACCATTCTTTGGTCGCTTGTTAAAACAATCAATGATTTGTCTAGGACCCGAACCTTTCTTCGGTCGCCTTGACGGGAAATTGCTTCTCCAGGACCCAAACCATTCTTCGGTCGCCTGTTGAAGCAATCAGTGGTTTGTCTCGGACCCGAACCATTCTTTGGTCGCCGTGACGGGAAATTGCTTCTCCAGGACTCGAACCATTCTTCGGTTGCCTATTAAAACAATTAATGATTTGCCTAGGACCCGAACCATTCTTCGGTCGCCTGTTGGAGCAATCAGTGGTTTGTCTCAGACCCGAACCATTCTTCGGTCGCCGTGACGAGAAATTGCTTCTATAAGACCCGAGCCATTCTTCGGTCGCCTGTTAAAACAATCAATGATTTGTCTCGGACCCGAACCATTCTTCGGTCGCCGTGACGGGAAATTGCTTCTCCAGGACTCGAACCATTCTTCGGTCGCCTGTTAAAACAATCAGTGGTTTGTCTCGGACCCAAACCATTCTTCGGTCGCCGTGACGGGAGATGCACCGACCTTTCTCAGGGCATCTTAGTTGTGGGTGCCTGATTTGTATCGAGGACACCAGTTGGTACCCGACCTTTCTCGGGAGGATGTGCCAACCTTTCTCAGGGCATTGATTTGTGGGGTGTCTAACTTCTGTCGAAGACACCAGTAGGAACCCAACCTTTTTCGGGAGGATGCGCCGACCTTTCTCAGGGCATCGATTTGTGGGGTGTCTAACTTCTGTCGAAGACACCAGTAGGAACCCCACCTTTCTCGGGAGGATGTGCCGACCTTTTTCAGGGCATTGATTCTAGGGTGTCTGACTTCTGTCGAAGACACCAGTAGGAACCCGACCTTTCTCGGGAGGATGTGCCAACCTTTCTCAGGGCATCAATTCTGGGGTGTCTGACTTCTGTCGAAGACACTAGTAGGAACTTGACCTTTCTCGGGAGGATGCGCCGACCTTTCTCAAGGCATCAATTCTGGAAGATACCTGGACATTTATAGGCATATCAAAGAGTACCCGGATATTCACAAGTACTAACTTAAAGGATATTTGGGCCTTTGCAGGCGTCAAAAGGGTACTTGGATGATCACAAGTACAAACTCTTAGAGGATACCTGGACGTTTACAGGTATCAAAGGGGTACCTGGATGATTACAGGTATTGAATGGGTACTTTGAATTATCACACGTACGAACTCTTGGAGGGTGCCTGGATGTTCGCAGGTGTTAAAGGAGTATCTAATTGCTTGTAGGTATTGAAGGGGTACTTGAATTATCACAAGTACAAAAATCTGAAGGAAGAATCAAAGGTGTACTTGAGATATTCGCGAAAGTTTCTCACCTCCTGGTATGTGGAATATTAAGGACATTCCTGAGATATTCGTGAAGGTTTCCCACCTCCTGGTAGTTGAGAATATCGAGGGCGTACCTGGGATATTCGTGAAGGTCTCTCACCTTCTGGTAATTGGGAATATCGAGGATGGGTCTCGCATATTCGTGAAGGTTTCCTACCTTATGGTAATAGGGAATATCGAGGACGTACCTTGGATATTCGTGAAGGTCTCCCACCTTCTGGTAATGAGAATATCGAGGATGGGTCTCGCATATTCGTGAAGGTCTCTCACCTCCTGGTAATTGAGAATATCGAGGGTGTACCTGGGATATTCGTGAAGGTCTCTCACCTTCTGGTAATTGGGAATATCGAGGATGGGTCTCGCATATTCGTGAAGATCTTCTCACCTCCTGGTAATTGAGAATATCGAGGGCGTACTAGGGATATTCGTGAAGGTCTCTCACCTTCTGGTAATTAGGAATATCGAGGATGGGTCTCGCATATTCGTGAAGGTTTCCCACCTTCTAGCAATAGGGAATATCGAGGGTGTACCTTAGATATTCGTGAAGGTCTCTCACCTCCTGGTAAATGGGAATATCGAAGACGTACCTTGGATATTCATGAAGGTCTCTCACCTCCTGGAAATTGAGAATATTGAGGATGTACCTTGGATATTCGTGAAGGTCTCCCACCTTCTGGTAATGAGAATATCGAGGATGGGTCTCGCATATTCGTGAAGGTCTCTCACCTCCTGGTAATTGAGAATATCGAGGGTGTACTTGGGATATTCGTGAAGGTCTCTCACCTTCTGGTAATTGGGAATATCGAGGATGGGTCTCGCATATTCGTGAAGGTCTCTCACCTCCTGGTAATTGAGAATATCGAGGGCGTACCTGGGATATTCGTGAAGGTCTCTCACCTCCTGGTAATTGGGAATATCGAGGGCGTACCTGAGATATTTGTGAAGGTCTTTCACCTTCTGGCAATTGGGAATATCGAGGGCGTACCTGAGATATTCGTGAAGATCTCTCACCTCCTGGTAATTGGGAATATCGAGGGCGTGCCCCGCATATTCGTGAAGGTCTCCCACCTTCTGGCAATGAGAATATCGAGGATGTACCTTGGATATTCGTGAAGGTCTCTCACCTCCTAGTAATTGGGAATATCGAGGGCGTACCTGAGATATTCGTGAAGGTCTCTCACCTCCTGGTGATTGGGAATATCGAGGGCGTGCCCCGCATATTCGTGAAGGTCTCTCACCTCCTGGTATTATAAACTTGAATATGGTATGAGGCTTACCTAGATTGCCGCAGGCACTTAAAAGGGGTGGAACACCTGGATAGCCACAGATGTACAAAGTACTAGAATACTTTGGATGAACATAAATATTTAATGTTACGATGATGGACCACTCAACTGGTCCAAGTGTAAGAAAGCATACCTGGGTGATCGCAGGCGCATAATGTGGTGGAATAATTGAGTAGCTGCTAGCATTTAATGGCGTAATTTTGAGGACAACTCTGACAGGTCGAGCGTCAATAAAGAGGGAGTACCTGAACGGGGGTTGATACTCAAAGACGAAGGGATACTTGGACAGTTGCAAATATCAAAACTTAAAGGACAACATGAAATAGGTTGAGTGTCAACAGAGGGAGCACTTGAGTAGCGGCAGACACTCAAAAACGGGGGAAAGTTTGGGCAATCGCATATATCAATTTTTGGGGACAACTTGAACAAGCTGAGTATCGGTAAGAGGGAGTATTTAGGCAGTGGTAGGTACTCAAAGATAAAGGGATACTTGGTACTCAAAGATAAAGGGATTCTTGGTTAATCACAAGTATCAATACTCTAGAGACAACTTGAACAAGCTGAATGTCAATAAGAGGGAGGACTCAAAGATTATCAGACATAAAGCTCTGGGAGCAGGGATAGGGGTATGCTTTTCTGGCGATATCTTTGATCTCTAAAAGTATGTTCACCGTTTACACAATATGCACACATGTACACAAAGATTGTATATGCTGTAAATTCGTAAAGTTTAAATGTGACTTTTGCATGATGATCTCGTTAGTTTTGTATCATTTGAATTCCATTGGGGAAGATTTTGAAAGACAACTTTCATTTAGAATGTAGATGTCTTGAGCGTGCCAGACGAGGGACTTTCAGTCTGAAAGGACTTTTCACTCGCTCTCATGGGAAAGGCTGTTTTATCCTGACCATTGATACATGATTTATAAGGACCACATTGTCTCACTGTCATCATGTCAATAGGGGTCCGAGTATTCTCGCAAATGATATGACTTTACCAATGTGAGAGGTCTTTGTTGGAATTGTGATGAAGGCTTGGTCAATGGCTTATCAAAGGGAACCAATAAAGTCATGGCTTTGTGGGAAAGATGTTGCACGATCATCTCCGGGTTTGCAAGTCAAGAGTCCTGCGAAAAGAGATAGAATAATCTTGCTCGTACTTCTTCGAGCGATGTTTATAGACATATGAAATCCTATGTTAATTGAAGTGCCCCTAGTTTGAAGAGACTTTTTACATTAGGATGCCATGTAGGCTTGACTCATGTGTAAAAGGGTGGGAGCTGGTGATTGCCTTGGCATTTGTCACTGGTCTTCCTTCTCTTAATCAAATGAAGGTTCCATTAATCAAACCACAACAGCAACTTCTCTCGGGAATACAAACAGCTATATCTTTTGTTTAGAGACATTGGCCTTGCTTTTACCAGGCACACCGCTTTTTTATGTCCCCATTTCTCTCTTTAATTTTTCATTCATGGGCACTGACCTTGCTTTTACTAGGTACATTGCTTTTTTATGCCCCTGTTTTTTTCATTCTTGTCGTTAGAGGGACCGGCCTAGGCAAGTTCAATCGAAGCACCATTATTAGACTCTTGAGTCTTCATCTTCAGTAGGCGCTCCAGGCTATGTTGCTTAAATGGCAGTAACTTCTGTTTTGGCTCCATGTGAGGGTGAAATTACAGACTCAATTGGATTGTACAATGAATACAAGTACATAGAGAAAGAATTGCTCTTCGTCATTCTAGGGCACTTAAATTAACGTGAGTGTTCATATGCAATAAGGACACCCAAAGATTAATGCAAGTGCGAGCAAGAAAATTTCTATCTCTCTTCTCGCCTTGTGATGTTGGTTCGCCTCCGATCTGCCCCAGTGTGGGGTGGTTCTTGACAAGGATATGAGAGAAGCTTCACCAGTGTATGGGGCTCAAAGGGGTGAGCAATGAAATGCCTCTCACTATTTTGGTTATCGTACCATTCGCGAGAAAACTCTTTACCCTGCAGTCATGGGATCTTCTGCACTTATCTCATAAGTGTATAGATGAGGGACTGTGTGTAGGATATGGCTTGCCTTTCATCATTTTGACGCGCCTTATCCAACATGCTCAATTAATCTTGTATTCTTCACTTAGCTGTCTATTCTAATAATCCTTGTAGAATCAGTGATTTAGACAGACAAAATCATCATGCAAAAATCTATTTGGAAAATGCATGCAACATTTTAAACATGAGAGAGTTTGTACTCTTAAAACAAATGAATGGTTTTTGCTCAAAAAGACCTTGTTGGCAACTTTAAGGGTCAACAAAATGGTGTTTCCAAATATGTTAAATTTTGAACATCAAAAAGGGTTATTCACAAATGAGTGTCAATGGATTGTTCCTATTGAGTAGGGAAATGGCACAAGAAGGATCAGCTAGGGTTGGGGATCTGATCATTGATTTGATGGGCCTTTCTGCTTTTGCTCCTGCAGGAGAGAAGATGAAAATGGATCAATCAACAGGGCCAAAATTAAAGGTGAATTGAGGCTTGAAGGATCTCGGTCATTTGCTTTGGCGATACTTGAGACGCCATTTTGCTTGGGAGAATTTATCAGAGTTTGACATGTTTTTCCTTGATTTATTATCCGCATTTTTTACGGTTAAGTGATCCTGCAATAGATAAAAGGGATCATGTTAGTCAGAAACTCTTTCAAGAGTCAAATAACTTGGAAGCGATACAACATTACCCTTCACTGGTTTGCAGATGATTGGATGGACCTGAAGTGCAAGTGGAACATGAAGTCCTATGTCGTTTGCTTTGTTAGGTCATATGCTCTCTTGTAATTTGCAAGCGCAAGAGAAGCAAAAATTTATTATTATTATTTTTTTACCAAGCGGCTAACTGCCGCGTTGGGGATTCGAACCCCTGACTTCGGACCGCTTTGCTTCTTCCCGAGTACCACTCGGCTAGAGGTGCCGACGATGTCCGTAGGGTGCTTCTTTTTTCATTTAACCGAACCGGCTCCTAGATGACACGTACTTTCATACCAAATTAGGTAAATTGATATGGGTCAATTAATTTGTCCAAATTAACCATTAAGCTTGCTTCTTGAATCCTATGCTTCCTGTTAATAGGAGAAAATATGTCAAAAGCGAGTTCAGATACTAGGAATATTGGAAACGATACCAAATTACTCTTCTCCAGAGTTTGTATTTGTTAGCTCCTAGGGATCTCTGTATGTTGATGACAGCCTCTTTGTATTGACACGGTTCGACATTTCTTTCGATTGGCCCTCCTAATTTGTGGCCCTGTATGCATGATTGATGGTCATTGATTCATCTTCAACGCCTTCCTTCTGTGGAATTTTCTTCTTCTGTCTTTGACTATAGCAGCATTAGGCAAAGTCATATACCTCAAGCTTTTATGGAAACTAAGATGAACAATTAAAACCTCCAATTCTTTGATGGTAATTACTTCTTGGGAGAGCATGCGTCAGGAACAAGAAGTTAGGTTTCCAGGTCCTAACGTCATCATCTTAAATAGGGGGCTAGAGATCACATCAACTGTCTGGATTTCCTCCCTGTTGACAGTAGCCAATTCAAAGAAAGAGAAGAAATCCCTTTCCTGTGCTTCCGCGCCTGTCAAAGCTGGAAATTTCATCAACAAAATCGCAACGTCTAGTTGCTCGAGCACGTTCTAGGGAAAAGATATTGCTTCGGCTTGAGAAGGAGTTGGGCAAGAGCGAGGTGGAGTGCACAGAGCTCCTGGGGACGGCTTGATTTCAACTGTATGCCTATACCTATTACGTCCTATCTTTTGTTTCCTTCTTTGAAGTAGGATGATCTTTTTTGATGATCTTTTTTGTTTGCCCCCGCTTTCTCGAGTTTGGTCTGTTCACACGATGTGCTAGTCACACTAAGTCAAAGGGGATGATGTTCTGAAACATAAAGTGAGAGGGTTAGAAAGACAAACGTGCTTAAATTTATCATCTTGTTTTGACAAAAGCTTTTGGGTGATGAAATATATATATATATTCAAAATAGGTCTTTGGGGGAGAAAAAGCATGAGGAAGCCCAGCCCTCGGTATTCTCCTTGGATGATATTTTCTTTTCATGGTTGGATAACATCACCGGGCAGGTTTGGAGTACCACCTCATGCTCTCAAAACAAAATATTAGAACTGTACATTAGAGTACTTGGAATGGAAAGTACAACAGTAGCACATTAGACAAGATAAGAAGCATGAAATTACAAGTAAAACTCATGAAAACTCCTACGTAAAGGAGCGCTTTGATAGTGTTGGTCTTGAAGCTAAGCGTCTTTGAATTCCTTGCCTTCAGTAGACTCGAAGTATTCACATGCGATGACTACCTCGTTGAAGCTACGAAAGTGTAACCCATGCAGCCAACAGCAATGCTTGTAGGACAAAGCTTCTATGAATTGTTTTATTAACTCCTCCTCAGCCAGTTGAGGGTGGATTTGCATTATGAAAGCCCTCCACCTCCCTGCGTATGCTCGGATATCCTCCATTGGTCTTCTTCAAGTAAGCCAAACTCTTGCAAGGCGCCTTCGGTTCCAATATGGTTTTGGTACGATGCAAGAATATGGAAGTCAGCTTGCTCCAATCCTTTATGAGGTGAATATTTGTTGTGCAGAACCATTGTAGTGCAGACCCCGTAAGAGTTTCTTGGAACGCCTGAGTTGTAAATAACATCTGGCCATAATACTGACTCATTTCAGCATGGAGATACTGCAAGTGAGCCACGGGGCAAGTCGTGCCGTTGTACCTGCGGAAATTGGGTATCCACATTTCTATGGGGGTCATGATCCTATGAGGGCAAGACGAGCTTGATATGTCTTGGTTAGGCCATTGGTTTTCCCACTGCATATTCATCGTAGTGGTGAATTTTTCTGTTTCAGGGAAGTTGGACTCTATCGAGATTACCCCATTGCTTTCCTCTGGGTTAAAATTTCCAAATGAGGATGAAGTATTGAAGCTATCCTCATGGTCAAAGGACGAGCTTAGTACTTCATTAGGATTGTAGCAGATAAAGACGTATGTTTCCTCTTCTGACGGGCCTTCATCCCCGGGTGAGAGTAGGAAACAGTTATACGATGAATCGTCAGTTTCATTGTCGAAGTAACGTTGGAAGTCCTTGGGGCTGTATTCTAAGGATGGGAAGTCTTCAGGGTTGTACTCTAGGGGATGGTAGCCTTCAAAGCTATATTCTTGGGAATGCTCGGAGCTTTGGTGCGGTGGCTCGTCGGCGGATGCTTTGAATTGATTTGCTTAGGCTTTCTTCTCTTGGCTTCCGGTCCGGACCTTTTGAGTAAGGCTCTTCGTTTTGCCAGCTCGATTCTGTCAAGGGAAGTGAGAGACATTAGAGTTTCACCGTCGATTCACTTTCCGGGTTGATAGGGGTTGGTATTATTTGGACCCTAACTCTTGGAGTAAGCTTGGGGAGCTGTCTTGTCATGCCCTGGTCATGAACAGGCTCCGTGTCTTTGATCTCGTACACAGGTTCCTTGCCTTTCCTAGTGGGAAACTTTTCAGTAATTTGATGTTGCTCAGTTGCCCATTTATCATGCAAGGCTTCATTGATATATTCTTCTCCTATCTCAGCGACTAACGGCTCCTCGTGCTCCGCGATCATCGATTCTTCATAGGGCAAGGCGATGTCAGGGCTGATGTCAATATTATATTCTTGGTGGAAAACATGGATCAATTCCCTCAAGGTTTTAAGGGGACTAATCTTCCTGACAATGTACCATCGCAAGGCGGGGCTAGTCAAGCTTGACTGGTATGATTGAATCATCATTCGGACCAGATAGGCCTCCAAGTAGGTCTCTGGGCGGGAGGTATCAGCATACCTTTTGCATTCAGGCGCTTTGAGCTCTTCAGGGATCTCAATGCCGGCATAATTGGACAAGTCCATGAGATTCTACCCCTGCAGCTGGTTTAACTTTTTCATGATTTTTTCAAACTGTCTATGGTGTTGGTTATTCTCTGGCAAATTCGCAGGTGTCATAACGGCGCTTAAAGCGCTACGGAGTTGGGCTCGAAATTGAAATTCCATTTGCCTCGATTGTCAAAGGACAATGGACATCTATCTATTTTGTTGGATTTATTTTTTAAATATTTTTTTAAATATTTACCCAAAACAATGAATGCAAAGATTGACCCATGACAACGATCTATCTATTTTTATTTATCAAAAGAGGATTTTACAGACTTCTAGCATCTAGAAATTGAAATGACATAACAAAGTACTAGATATTAAATAAAAGTCCCTAAACAAAGGGACAAAGCTTTCAAAAATAAACACTAAGGAAGACAACAACCGCTAGCTTATATGCGACAGGGAGCCTTGTTCCCGCAAAGGTTGCTTGCTTTCTTGGGTAGCTCCGAGGTATGTATTCGTCTATTCCCAAATCCCTTTGCGTAAGCTCTACTTGCTCGTGCGGGATGCTTTCTCTGATTGAGCAAGGGACCGATGGCTTCCACCTTGTCGGGATGTGATGATTGTGGATGTAGGCCGCAGAGGCGTGGTGGGCTCTTTCTTCTCCCTTAAGCCCTTTAGGTACCACGATCCTTTTGCGATGGCACTTGTCCCAGGTCTCTTCGACAATGGCGATCTCGAATGCGTAGTCACGACTTGGATGGGTAAAACAGAGTGGATGTATTTTTCTCCTGGAAAGCGGCGGGATTTCTTGAAGGGCTCCATATTATCGAGCCACCCTATATGGGTAATAGGGAGTGCCGCCGGTGAGGCCGAGCAATGGAATTGGATGGCTTTGTCTGTAAGCAAAGCGAGCTCTCTTTTCATGAAACCAACCAGCACGCCATTGGAATGTCTCAGGAGCGGGGCTTCTTAAGAAATTTATCCAGTTAAAACAGCCTTGGTTGGGAATATATGGCCTTAGGATCACAAATTTCTGTAATGGATTTTCGAAATCATTTGTTTCAGTCGATTGCATGAAGCATCGAAATTCGCTTAGGTGAGAAAAGAACCAGACTTGCAAAATTTCCGGGGGGGCTCGCATGATTTTTTCCGTGTCTTCTTTAAAACAATTAAGAGATAAGAATGTTTCGACTAAAATCATATTGACGCAATTTTGCCCTCTTGAGACCTGATCAACCACCCATGCCATTGAGGGACTTATGGCATTTCTTTGATGGGGGAAGATGATGAACCCGAAAAAGGCTAGAAGGAAAATTTCACTTTTTTGAGCCATGGGTTGATTTTCAAAACAGGCAATCAAAAATGCTAGTGGACAAGTATTATGGTTTCTTTCAAGAGTTTGCCTCACAACATGGACTTTAGTTCTTAAAAGCCGTGCTAAGCCACGTAACGGGTCAATGCCTGTTGGTGGCCTAACAAGCCGATTCTCAAGAGACTTTCTAGTGATGATGCTATATTCCTCCAGAGTTGGGGTTAGCTCGAACCCACCGAACATAAAAGTGGATGTCCTCGGGCACCAGAAATGTGCCATGGCCTGCAAGACTTCAGGATGAACAGAGATTTGGAACAATGATAGGAGATGACCGACTTTGGCTTTCACGCGCTCTTGGGCATACTGGTCCAATTGACCCCACCATCTGAAGAGCTTTGCTTTGGGAGCGGGAATAAATTGGATATCGTCTTTCCCCATCGCATATAGACTGGGACTTTGAAAAGCTTATCCTAAATTGCCATGGGCCAATAAAAAGACTGAGTAAAAGTAAAGAAATCACATTGCTTTTAAATAAAAATGACAAGCACAAAGACATGCGCATGAGATGTGTGGCTCGATTTCTAACTGAGAAGGCTTGAAATTAAAAGGGTATCCGCCCCTCGCAATCTCGCATTAGCAGCGTACCCCTTTAACCTTGGCTAAGAAATTCGGGAAAAGAAAGGCAACCTCTATATCGCAATCTTGCGTTCGAGGTCGTATCTTTCTTAACACCATCCTAGAAGTCCTATGGCGGCCCAGGTCCGGCGGCCGAGTTGTGTGTGCCATGTGTAGTGTTTAAAACAGTAAAGCATGCACAACAGTTTATAATTACAAGATAATCTATTTTAAGCAAAATTAAAATAAATTTCTAAGCTTTTGACCTGCATAAAAAAACCTAAGTTAGTGAAGAATTTAAACAAGAAAAAAATGGCCTAAGTCTTCAAAGTCCCCAGCGGAGTCGCCAAGCTGTCGCAGCCTCTTTTTTCGGCGCTCGCAATCGGGTACGAGTGCCTAAGGAGGCTAATGGCTCTGCTGAAATTAATTAGGCCCGGACTCTCCCAAGTCCACCAATTCACGACTTTAATAGTCTAAGTTTTTAACCTGTAAATTAATTTAAAAATGGAGTCACCACTAATCGGTTTGGGGTGGGTTGATTAGAAACCCAAGTGAAGTATCGGGAGAAATACTCGCTCCTACGTAACCAGAGAAATTAGGATCGGGGACTTGATTACACTAGTTAAATGCCCTTTCGGTACCTAATCTTGTTTAAACCTTGAGGTTTTTGGATGTTCGAGGGATTTTCCATGCATTTTTGGAGGAAAAACATTTTTGAGTCTTTTTCTAATTTTTGGACATAAAAGGGATTTTTGGATTTTTTTGGTATTTTTAGAAAATACAAGTCTTTTTGGCTTTTTCTGAATTTTTGGCTTTTTCATGAATTTTTGGCTTTTTTTGGATTTTTGGAAAATATGGAATATTTTTTATTTTTTTTATTTTTGGAAAATAAAATTTTTTTACCATTTTTTAATATTTTTCGAAAATAAATCATTTTTTTGATTTTTTTGATTTTTTTTTGAAAATAAATTATTTATTTTTATTTATTTTTTAAAATTTTTTTCAAATAAAAGAAAAGCCGACCCGGGTCGGGTCTGTGGGTTGGTCCGACCCGGGCCGGCGACCCGGGCCGCGGACGGGCCCGACTCGGATTTTTGTCTTTTTTTTTTAAAACGACGTCGCGGCCGGGTGTTTGGGGATGCTCGGCCCGACCCGATAACCCGGCCTGACGAGCTCTCTAACCCGATTCACAGCCGCGACCCGGTTCGCGGAACCCTACCCGGACACGGGAAACCGGGTCGACGGACCCACAAATCAACCCGGTTCTCGACTTCTTCTCCCCTTCGTTCACTCGCGGCGCCGGTGAGGGGGACGAGGCGTTGGATCGGTGTCGACGACGGCAGCGATACAGAGGACAGCAGCGGTAGGAGGATGCGGCGTGGTGGCATGGCGGCGGTGACGGGTGGAGATGTAGAGGGGAATGGCGAACGTGACCGAGAACTGGATCTCGCGATGGCTCGAGGTAGCGAGGAGGGTTTCGAGCGGAAACGGCGACGGCCAAGCGGGGTTGATACTTATCTGTGGAGAGGGTATGGTGTGGCGGCATTGCTGGTCGGTGGTGACGACGACAGGGCAGCGACGGCCGTGATGAGGCAGCGACGGCGGATCCTCGGCCTCTCAAATCTAGTCTTCGTGTTCCAGATCTGGCCTTTTTCCGTCTCTCCCTCCGAGTTTTGCTTGCTGTTCAACCTTGGCTTCACCGACGAGCTCCTTCGGTCTTCCTCCGATCTCGCTCGGATCTCTCCCCCTGATTCCTCCTCTGGCGAGGCTCGGATCTGCGGCCGCGAGTCCTCGGACCCCCCTAAAGTCTCTTAGTGGGGTGTCCAAGGGCTGCAACTCGATCCGCCTCTCTCGCTCGCTCGCTCTTCGATTCTTCTCCCGAAGTCTCTCAGTGGGAAGATCTTGAAGCTCGCTCCTCGTTCTTCGACGAAGGTGGTGCCCTTTTATAGGCGAGGGGATCCGGTCGACGGAGGGGCTCGGCCGCCGGTCTTTGGCTTGCCGACCGAACCCTCGACGGCCAAACCGGTGTCCCATCCGTCACCAGCTGCTCCCCGCACGTCCCCATTCGACGCTAGCTGCCCCTCTGCTCCACGTCTGCTACTGTTCCTCCCTTCTGCTCCGGTGTCGCGTGCGTCCTCTTCTCCGGCGCGTGCTGCTTATCCGTTTGGAGAAGACGACAGCAGGAAGAAGAAGACAATGGAGAAGGGGCTGGGCTAAGTCAGGTCACGGCTTGGGCCTCGCGGGCCTGCGCAAAGGAAAAGAAAAGAGGGAGGGGCTGGGCTTCTGTTTTTCTTTTTTGTTTTTTATTGTTTTCTCTTTTTATTATCTATTTATCCGAAAAAAGGCAAAATATATAAATAAAGAAACTCGAAATTTAGGCGTCACCACCTAGCTATTTCATCAGACACACGAATCTCACTCTAGAAATTCCATTTCTTTCTCATAGACATCAACTATTCATTTGAAAACTAATGGCACATCCTCCTCCTCAATAGGAACTTCACTTCGACTTGCCTCCTGGTCTGGACTGCATTGTCGTACTCTTTTGCTTTTTCGGGATAAAGGCTGGTGCTCTAATAGGCTAGGCTTGGCGCGACTCGAAGATGGATGGACTCGGCGCGGCTACGGACGACGCAAAAGCAGCGGCTGTGGTAATGACTTGGCGTGGCTCGACAAGGCCGCAACAAGTTCGACGGGCTGTTATACGGGACACCAGGAAACTTAGAGTGGCAACGTGGATGCAGCAAGACCAACGGGTTTCACCAATGCTGGGCTGGGCTACGCTGGGCGCAATTCAAGCCTGAAGAACCCACAGACACGTCTGCACCAAAGGATGGATGTTGGCGACGCTGTTCAGCCCTCCTTGACACGCCCTTGGACTGACGTGGCAGAGCATTGGGAGAGAATGTAGAGACGATGCTGCTGCTCTCGGCCAATGTTGGGCTGGAGACGATGCTGTTCGGTCCTCCTTGAAACGCAATTGGACTGGCGTGGCAGAGCAGCGGGAGCAGCACCTGGCGTGGCAGATCAGCGGGAGCAGCACCTGGCGTTTGAAGATCCGAGCGTTTGCATGGAAAAGCTGATGGCGCCGCTGGGATCGATGAGGAATCAATGTGATGCCGCCTAAAGTCTGCTGGTTTGACCTCGTAGGAACAGCACCGAAACTTGCTGAGTTCTGGGGTTATTTCGACCTAAAGTCAGTGAACGTTTTCCCCTAATCCCTCTCTCTCTCTTCGTGTCTTGAATTTTCTTTGACTCAAGAGGAAACGAAAGAAAGAAAACCCTCACTCGGCCAAAGACCCCCAAAAACCGAAGCTCTCTTCTCTTTTCTCTCTCTCTCTCTTTTTTTTTTTTTTGTTGTGCTCGATTTCCCCTTTTCCTTGTCAACCGAGAAAAGAACCCCCCTTAACTCTATACGCGTACGGCCTTTTATAGGGAAAAGACTAGGATTTCAATTTCTTCTTCGAATCCACATCCGCAATATTTCTTCACCAATTTTATCCCATATTGATAAGGATTCAAGATTATGATTGAATTTTTCTCTAAATCCGAATCTTGCAAAGATAAATCACAATATTTTTCTGTCACACGTGCCCTATCCAAAAAAAAAAAAAAAATCCATCATATCTTGGAAAAATTTCGAATTCCAATTTCTCACGAGATAATTTCCAATCATTAAAAAAAAGGCTTGGGCCAATTTGCTTGCTTCATGGGCTTAGTTCAGTCTGCCAAGTTAAAGCTCAGAACCACTAATTCGAATCCATCCATCACCGGTCCAAAAAATAAATGCAAAACATGCAAACTAAAAATAAATACACCTAAATTTATATGCTATGCAATTAATATTTTTTCTGGGATAAAATTAACCCCTAATTTTCTATGCAATAAATAAATGACCGGATTGCCAAAATTTAGGTGTCAACAATTACTAGCTTCTTTTCTCCTTCTTCTTTTCTTCTTTCTTTTGCTACCCATCTTGTTCTTCTATTTCATTAATTCATGGAATAATTAGATTAAAGTCTTAAAATTTATCGGGAAAGTATATTTAAGTTTTAAAACTTATTAAGTTGGTATAACCTGAACTACGTGAAAGATAGTTAAGTAAATGGAAGTATTTTTTTCTCAATGGCAGAGCGCGTGTCTTTGAAGTTAATAGGAATTAAAACTATGTGGATCATTTAAAGTTAATTATTTAAGCCTAACTATATCATAGATAGTTAATCATTTATCCAATCAGAACATTAAAAACAAGGATATGAAAGATACACTTGATAGGAAAGAATTTAAAGTTAGCATGGGGGCTTTGCTCTAGAGAAAATGTGAATAACGTAACTAATAACTGGAAAAAACCTAAGGACGAGAGTGGGTTTTGCCACTCAATTAAATCGATAATTGTGGTGAATGGAAGATTTCATTGGTTTCTAAGAGTGCGCATGATAAAATTTCTACTTCTCTATTTCCCAAAACAGGTTTGGAACATAAATCTGTTTGGTAACGCAATTTGATTTTTCTATTTCTGGAACAGATTTCTATTCTAGAAATAGATTTGAAGAAGAAATCATAAGCTAAAATTTTTAACTTCTCAATTTCTGAAATAGAAATCATAAGCTAAACTTTTGTTCTAGAAATTTTGTCATGCGTACCCTAAGTTATCCAATCAACCAAATAGCTGCAATCAAATTAAACATTAAGGTTTCGATGCTCTGAGAATATCCCGCTTGCATAGGGTTGCCTAATAAATCAATGCAAATGAATCTGTCGCACTGAATGCACAGATCAAAATGCCAATTAAGATATTTAAGAGAATTTTGTAATTTAGATGTCATTAACTAACCTTGGAATATTTTGTATATTAATTTGACATTTACTCTTTACATTTGACAACTTGACAAATTTTAAGCAGCAACCAAGGCATGATGTACGAACCTGAGTGGTAATTACTTATTAGGCAATATCTTTCATTCCTAAGTTTATTAAACACATTCACCTATAATCTAATTATATAAATTTAATTGTTAATAATGTTAGTAGCATTTTTTCATCATCTATTGGCAATAAATTATCTCTCATTCGTTGCAACGTGTGGATATTTCTTATTATGGCAAAAATTAAAGGAAAGTGTATTGGAGAAAGCTTCTGTTACTACTGAAAGGGTTGCGAGATCGTGTACCACAAGGACAAAAGGGCACAAAGAAGTATAAGGAGAATCCTTCCCGCTTAGCTCCGCTTTTAATTACCTTCCAAGGGGTGACTAGCCATTGGGATTTTTATTACCCAATTTTACCAACCAAAATGTCCTGATATAAAGTAAGAATATCAATGTCAAGTTTAAGACTGCATTTGAATCGGCCATTGGGCAAAGCCTTCAGGGAAACGTAAAGGATTTGGGATTAAATGGTTCTTTTTGCCAATTACGGTAACCCGTGGACATTTATCACTAGAACAAGAATTTCTTATTAAAATAAAAGGAAAGTGTATTGGGGAAAGTTAAGTCACTATGAAAAGGCTTGTGAAACTGCGGACGACAATTATGAAAGGGCCAGAAAGGGTATATGGAGAAATCTTCCTACTTGACCCATCTTTTAATTACCTCCCAAATGGAAATTAGCCAATGTGATTTATTATTTAATATGACCGAAACATCTCACAAAAGTAAAAATTTCCATGAAAATAGTAGAAGAGCAAATACTCATGTTTGTCGCTATAAATACTAAATACAGCACCTTACCAAAAAAAATACTAAATACAGCAATATGCTAATCTTTAAACATGTTGCTAGTATCTAATTACCTAGTTCCATCCTCATTAAATTCGCTCTCATTTGCGCCACCGGCCGCCATGCAAAGCGAAAGGAGATAACTGTTCCAAAATATAATGAAAGCTGGGTAGCGCCATATTCAACAACTACATTCGATCACATTCATTTACATATAACTCATTCGGATCATTTGAATTATCAAAACTTTTTGTTATATGTGGCAACGCCATTGCTGTTTTATTTTTACTGCTGAAAATCAGACAATAGGAAAGGTTAGTTAGGAAATAAAAGGTAAGTTTGTCTTGAATTGCGTCCAATGATATGAGGAGGTCAAAATATGAAGATAGACACTTTTTTTACCCATGTCTTTTAATAGCTTTCCAATAAATCTCTTATCAATTAAAGATTCTCTTGTTTTTTTTTTTTTTTTTTTTTTCACATTCCAAGATATCCCTTATTAATAAATGATTTCATGAACTAACTCTCCAAATGATAATTACCCGCTTTTTTCATAGCCTAAACTTACTAGGAACGTCACCGACCAAAAAAAAAAAAAAACTTGCTAGGGACGTTAATATAAATAATAAGCACGTTTACACATTAGCTTTTTAAGCATATTGCTAGTGTTTATATTCCTAATTTTGTCTGCCACGTTGCCACGCAAAATGAAAGTAAATATATGTTCCGAAAGTATAAGGAAAGTGTTTGTAGTGCCACATTCGACTACATTCATCCATATGTAACTTATTTGGATCATTTCAATCACCGATGCTTTTTTATTATCTGTGGCAGCATTGCACTGCTTTGGTATTGCAAACTGAATAGAAAAAAAGTTTAAATAGGAAATAAATGCAGGTATGTCTATAAGGATGCTCTAGCATCCAGAAAAAACACCTTATCGTCAACATGGTTTCGGCCCTGCGCTCTTCGTCAAGGGAAATCGTCAACATGCCTGTCCCAGAGGACTTTCCCTGAAGCACGCTGTCCTCGCGATCCAGGCAGCAGTGGCCATGGATTCGGATTTCAGCTACGGAACAGGCATGCAGGCACAGATCCTAAAGGAGATCCACGACTTGGAGGGAAGAGTGAGGGAGCTTTACGACGTGGAGGTGAGGGTGTGGAGCGCGCTTGAGACCATCGAAGATGTGGCAGCGCTCGGAGGCGGTGGAGAGATCGCGGGGAGTCTGAGGGAGGCTGCGATGGAGCTGGATAAGGCAACCGAGGCGATGTCCGAGTGGTTGTACCAGCTAACGGAGGGGGTAAACGAGCTGGTCCTGACAGTGACGAGGATGAGGAAGGAGGTGATAGACGAGTTCACAGCGAGCGCTCGGAAACGACCGTCCACGTCAGCCAAGAGCGACTGAGGGAGAAGGTGACGATGAAATGGAGGACGACGAAGTCACCTTTAATTGCAGAGTAGGGAATAGAGATGATTATGGGGTTGTTGAGCAATCTAGTTTCATGGTTTCGTAACAGCTTCGGCAATTTGTAACGGGTTTTGTCGTCGTGTTTTGTAAGTTTTATAGCGATTTAGTAATTGTTTGTCGACCGTCTTGACCGTAATCAGTTTGCAACAGATTTGTGAAGTCTTTCAATTGAATGCAAGAAATGACGATGGAAAATGGCTTCTCTTTCTTTTACCTACTTGTGTCAACTTTTGGCACTTGAAGCGTACTTTTGCCCATAATGGTGGGATTCATCCGCGAGGAGTGTATGCATGCAAACGTGTGGGAACCTCGCTTTTCCTCCGAAGCCTCTTCACTTTCGAGAATTCCTCGAGTCGTTTCCAATCGAGTTCTCTCTTCAATCTCTCTCTGCAGACCCTAGATCATTCCATCGATCGATCTCACGTAAGGTCAGCGATCGCAATCCATGGGGAGCACCAAGCAGCTTCGGAAGCAAATTATGGACCTCAAGCTCACCTCCAAGTCGTTGCAGCGGCAGGTGCGGAACTGCGAGAAGTAGCGGAATGCGAAGAAACTCAAGGTCAAGAAGGCCATCGAGAATGGCACCATGGACGGCGCCTGCACCTAGAACGAGAGTGCCCATCCGGAAGTGGACCGAGCGGATGAGCACCTCCACTCGACGCCATCGTGGCGCGGCTGGGCACTCAGGCCAAGATGACCACGACCATCAAGTCCACTGAGAACCTTTAGAATAATGACAAGTACCTATACGTTGTCCGTTGACCTTGGGATAGAATCATAGAGAAGTCAGGAAAGGTTAGGCAAAGAGGAGGTTTTTCGTTTTTCCTTGTTTGATTCCTGTTTCTAGCTTGGCATGTTAACTGTGTTGCAGCTGGTGTCCCTTGCATCATCCCTAAATGCAATGAAGATTTGAGGAAAAAAGCTTGGGGATGTCATTATGGTTTAACAGGGAAGGGATGTTTTTTTACCCTTAGACAAGTGTCATGTTTTTAGGGCATTTCTAAAGAGAGATTTTTGTTAGCGAGTGCGACACACGGTTTCGAAGTCCAAAAAAAGACGAAAGTTCTGGATTCTATTGGTGTGAGGCTAAGAATAACGTCTCTGATGCATACGTAATGAATTTTATCCTCAGGATGAGCGTGTTATGACCAGCCTCAGTTTGTCTCCAACTCATGTGGCATGGACAAGAGCGCTGGTGGTTGCCCTTCCAAATCTGCTTTTTTTTTTTGGGCAGATTCATGCATTGGGTGGTTATTTTGTTAGAATGAGAGATAAAACCTGGAGATTTTTCGCGGACAGTGAAACAGACAAGATGACTAGGGGTCTTAAGATGTGAGGGATTCTCAATTGTTGAGAAATCCATTTTGAGATTCTTTGCCCGTTAAATTGGATTTCGCATTTTCTCATCAATCTGACTGAAAAATTAGCCATTTACATTTCACATCTCTGTTCATGGCTAAATTTCCTTTATAAATCCTAACACTAAGTTGTAGAAATTTCCTTGGGTAACTGCGGTATTTACTTGCTTGAATGTGCCCTGTACAATTGGTATGCTTTCTTTGTGCAGGTAATTTGCAAAAGACGTCACAGACAATGGACTCATTTGAAAAGCAGTTTGTGAAATGGAGGAAACGACCGTCCACGTCAGCCAAGAGCGACTGAGGGAGAAGGTGACGATGAAATGGAGGACGACAAAGTCACCTTTAATTGCAGAGTAGGGAATAGAGATGATGATGGTGTTGTTGAGCAATCTGGTTTCATGGTTTTTTTTTGTCCTCGTGTTTTGTAAGTTTTATAGCGATTTAGTAATTGTTTGTCGACGGTCTTGAACGTAATCAGTTTGCAAGAGATTTGTAAAGTCTTTCAATTTGATTGCAAGAAATGATGATGGAAAACGGCTCTCTTTCTTTTACCTACAAACTGAGATATACCATAAGACAAATAAGTTGATTCGAAGTCTGCTATCAACCCTGTTAAGAGTCCTTGCGGGGATTTTATCAACTTGTTTCAACCTAGGATCAACAGCTTTTCATATAAAATTATTGACTCTAGAGATATAGTGATATGGAGAAAAACATAATGGAATAAAGAAGAATGTCTATTGTATCTTGAAAGGAGAGCCATTATAACCTATTGTACAGAGTTTTGTATTCCGAGGGGCGAAATTTCTCCTAAGGATAGTGCTTGAACGTCTCATACAATTAATCTTATTTACCCATCTTTTTCATCAAATTTCTAACAATTCTTATTTTCATATTATCTAATGTTTTTCCAACAATCTTAAGGATATTTTTTGTTGTTATGCATTACGACGGGAGCTCTGACGTTATTTGGTCACATCACAATTGGGAAAGCAATGGGATAAGCTTAAAGATCAATATTTGTGAGTTGAAGTCGAGGCGGAGCAATAGTAAGTGAGCGGTAGATTTTGAGGGCTTGTTGACTGAAGTTTGAGGCAGCTACTATGATTCTCCTATCGGGGATTGTAGGAATGTGCTTATTTGAATTGGAGGATTCCAATTCCAACGAATAGGCTAAGTCGAACATTTTATTCTTTTGATTTTTGGAAACCTTACGTGTTTGTATTTCTAGTTTATCAATGTCGTACATTTTTATTCGCAGAAGTGTTGGTTGTTGAAAACCAGTAGGAAGCACCATACACCATTCTCGTATTTGGTCCTTGCTTGTGGTCTTTTGTGGGTAGACTAAGTAGTGCCGTTGTGGTCGACATTTCATCCTGACCCATGATTAGTTCTTACATTGAGCACAAAGGCTTTCTCCCGTTGTTCGAATATGTTCGAGCTGGAAACAGAATAGGGTCGTTGTGATCAACAACGGCAAAGAGCACTACTAGCTTGTAGAGATTGTTGATGGGTATGCACTCCTCCTCTTTTGCATGGCAAGCTTGAAATATTTTCTATGGCTGTAAAGTGTTCCAATTTGCAAGAAATTATGTTGTCTTCTTTAGGAAATAGATTGCAAGAAAATTGATGTATCGGGAGATTCGTTGTAAATTTGATTAGTTGATGATTGAGAAGTGCTTGTTTAGGAAGTTCAAGTATTCTTCTTGGGGAAATTGTGTGGACGTGATATTATGTTGATAGATTGTTTAATATGAAATGCTTGCTATTGAGCCGAGCGAGTTTTTGTTGTATAAACAAGATTTTAAGCTCTTTTACATTACCGACGTGCTTGATTAGGAGTGATAGGGGGATAATACTTACTCAAGAGCATTATATGGAGATGTCACTTCAAAAGAACATTTCAGATAGCATATATGTGCTCATTCTTGGTGAAGGTGATGTAACTTGTAAGTCAGTTAGACAAGAATTATGGAGGAAATGATAATCCTGCTAAACAACTTGATTGAAATAGATGATTCTGATGATATATTTCTCAAGGCCATAGGCCAATGAGAAAAATGGGTGGTAGGCTTTGGTGTTACTAGGTATATACGTAAAAATAGAATGCTTTATCCTCCAGTACTCAGTACTAGCAGGGGAGGAGGATAAATTATTTATCTTGGTGATTTGAGGACTGCTCAAGTTCTTGAAAATGAGAAAATTCTTCTCTAACTCATATTTGAAAATAAGGCTGAGTGGTTGAGGAACTTCTTAGCAAATGTTCCTTTGGGAATTAACTACACCTTTTATGTTTAAACATTGTGATTGCTAAGAGGCTCCATTGCAATGAATGAAACTTTCAATGGTAAATGTAGACAAATTTGGTTTAGGTATGATGTAGTAAATCAATTGCTTATGGATGGAACTATGTCCATCGATTATGTAAAGTCAAAAAGTGGATTTGGTTGATCCTCTGACTATACATAAAGGGAAATGGGACTTAAGTAAGTTAAAGAAGGTCAATAGTAATGATGACCCAACTTATGTGATTCACAATCCCATGAACTAAGTTCATTAGGTAATAACAAGTTACTTGTTGATCTAATGATGCACTAAGAAAATTTTCTATCCGTCCTAAGGTGAGAATAGCGAAAGACTATACTAAAAAAGAGGCTCAATGAATTTCATAGCCACTATTGGTGTTGTATTGAATTGTAGAATACATTTGATGGAATCACCTATATAAATGTAAAGTGGGGGTTCACTCTTATGAGAATTACTAGAAGTATTCTCTAGAGCTTTTATAAATAAACTAAGCACGCGCATAACCTCTAAGCATAGAATTGCGCTGAACAACAAAATATATAGGGTGGAATGCAATTGGTGATAATTATAATTCACAAAAAGGAATTCTTGATTTATTGAAGTTTCATACTTCACAAATGATTTTGTGAATTATATTTCATATTTTTTAGGTCCGATTCATAGCCTAACAAGCACCAGTTTCGAACTTCCATTGCATCATGCTCCAATAACCCAACATTATTCTTTCATTTATGTTCAAAACTGTATGAAATATGTGGGGCAATTTTTGTATATTTTAGTAAGTTTTGCAATATTGAAAGCTTTTTTTTTTTAACTGTCATTACTTTGTAACAGTTTTGTTCAACCATTAATCTATAGTGTTTTACAGCAATTCAACAACGGTTTTGTAATGGTTTTGACTTCTCTCAATTTGCAACGGATTTGTAACATTTCTCAACTATATGTAAGAATTCAAGACGGAAAATGGTTGTCTCTTTCTTTTACCTACAAATTTTTACTCCAAATATAATTGGAAAATAATATAAATATATCAAAACAAGAATATTATTTTTTCTCTTTACATATCTTTCCTTTCTTTATATGGTTATACACCAAACATTGTTCTTGTTCTTTCTATTATTCTATGTGCAATAAAGAAGAAGATTTGTTATATTATATCTTGGGAGAATAGCTGCTAGAACCTATCACACCGAATTTTGTACTTCGAAGAGCAGATTATCATTAAGAACGGTGTTTGCACACCTTGGATAATCGATCTTTCAATTTCACAAAAGTTCGAGGGCTAATTAAATCAAAGTAAAATCCAAAACCGACTTTGATCATTGATAAAGATTTGTTCATTACTGGCTTCTTTTCTCCTCCTTCTTTTTCTTCTTCTTTCTTTTGCTACTAATCGTTTTCTCTTGTTTCATTAATTCATGGAATAGTTAGATTAGAAGTCTTAAAACTTACGGGAAAAGTACATTCAAGTTCTGGAAGTTGTTAAATTTGTATAATCAAATCTTAAATCTCAAACCTGAACTATATGAAAGATAGTTAAGCGAATGGAAGCATATTTTTCTCAATGGCAAAGAGCGTATCTTTGAAGAGTTTATTGGAATTAAAACTACATGGATCATTCAGATGGGCTAATTATCTATCCAATCAGAACATCAAAAACAAGAATATGAAAGATACACTTGCTAGGAAGAATTTAAAGTTCGCATGGGGTTGCTCTAGAGAAAATGTGGATAACATAAATAATAACTAGAAAATTTGTGTAACAGATTTCATTGGTTTTTAAGTTATCCATTCAAACAAATAGCTGCAAACAAATTAAACATTAAGGCTTCGGGGGTCCGAGAATATCTCGCTTGCATTTGGTTGCCTAATAAATCTGTGCAAATGAATTGGTCGCATCGATTGCGCAGATCGAAATGCCAATAGAGAATTTTTGTAATTTAGACATCATTAACTAACCTCATAAAAGTTTATATATTAGTTTGATAAATACTCTTTTACAATTGACAACTTGACAAAATTTAAGTGACAACCAAGGCACCATGTATGAACCCAAGTGGTAATTACTCATTAGGTAATATCTTTCATTCCTAAGTTTATTAATTACGTTCATCTGTAATCTAAATACATAAGTTTTTTTTAATAATAATACTAGCATTTTTTTTTTCATCATTCTATTGGCAATAAATTCTCTCTCATTCGTGGCAACGAGTGAACATTTCTTCTGAGGGCAAAAATATTATTTTAAAAATTAAAGGAAAGTGTATTGGAGAAAGTTACATTACTTCATCCACCGGTGGGCAGCTGAGTTGGTTCGGCTTTTGGCACTTCATCGCAAAGGTCTCAGGGTCGAAACTCCGCAGCTGCTAACACGTCTTAAGTGGGAGCCATGGTGGTGGGGTCCTGTGCTAGTCTCCCCGAGGTATAAGGGCCCGGTCCTTCGGTGCTGTCCGGGCACGGGGGGCCCGTGGTGGAGTCCTCGGTTATCAAAAAAAAAAAAAAAACTTCTAAAACACTTGCCAGACTACATACCACAAGTACATAAGGGCCATGAAAAGTATTAAGGAGAATCCTTCCTGCTTAGCTCCGCTTTTAAGTACCTCCTAGGGGGTGATTAGCCATGGGGAAATTTAATACCTAATATGACCAACCAAAATATCCCGATATAAAGTAAGAATATCAATGTCATGTTTAAGATTGTTTTTGATTTGGCTAATGGGGGGAAATGTAAAGGACTTGGGATTAGATGGTTTTTTTGCCATTTACGGTAACCCGTGGATAGGTATCATTAGAGCAAAAAATCTTATTATAATAAAAGGAAAGTGCACTGGGAGAAAGTTTAGTTACTACGAAAAGGCCAGTGAAACCGTGTACAATAATTATGAAATGGCCAGAAAGAGCACAAGGAGATATCTTCCTACTTGATCCATCTTTTAATTACCTCCCATTTATTAATTAGCCAATGTGATTTATTATTTAATTTGACAGAGAAATCTCAGCGTAAAGTGAGAATTTCCACGAAATAGTATATAAGCAAATACTCATGTTTGTTGCAATAAATACTAAACACATCGATAGGTTAAAAATGTTGCTAGTATCTATTTACCTAATTCCATCCTCAATAGATTTGCTCTCATTTGCGCCACCGGCCGCTGTGCAAAGCAGCGGAAGGAGATAATTGTTCCAGAAATATGATGAACAAAGTGGAAGGAGATAATTGTTCCAAAAATATAATGAACGTTGGTAGCGCCATATTCAACAACCACATTCAACCATATTCATCCACATATAACTCATTTGGATCATTTGAATTATCAATACTTTTTGTTATATGTGACAACCCGCTATTGCTGTTATGTTTATACTACTGCAAATCAAATAAAAGGAAAGGTTAGTTAGAAAATAAAAGGTAAGTATCTCTTGGACCGCTACAAATGATATGAGGAGGTAAAAAAAATGAACAGAGACGCTTTATTTGGCCATGTCTTTTAATTACTTTCTAAGAAATCTCTTACCACCTAATGATTCTATGGATTTTTTTCCTACATTCGAAGAAATCTCTTATTGATTAATGATTTCATGACATGATACTCCAAATGATAATTGCCCACTGTCGCGACCTCTTTTTTCGACACCCGCAATTAGGTACGGGCGTTGGCGGAGGCTAATGGTTTGGCTAAGTTTATTAGGCCCGGACTCTCCCAAGTTCACCAATTCACAACTTTAATAGTCTAATTTTTTAACCTGTAAGTTAATTTTTAAAATGGAGCGCCACTAATCAATTTGGAGTGGGTTGATTAGAAACCCATGCGAAATATTGGGAGAAATACTCGCTCCTGTGCAACAAGAAAAATTAGGATAGGAGACTTGATTATACTAGTTAATCACTAATGTCCTTTTGGTACCTAATCTTGTTTAAACCCTAAGGCTTTTGGATTTTTGAGGGATTTTCCATGCATTTGTAGAGGAAAAATATTTTTTGGATCATTTTCTCATTTTTTGGACAAAATTTGGATTTTTTTATCTTTTTCTGAAAATATAAATAATTTTTTTTGGCTTTTTCTGACTTTTTTTTTTGGCTTTTTTGGGATAATATGGCTATTTTTTTTTTTTTATTTTCTGAATAAATTATTTTTTATTATTTTTAAAATATTATATTATATTATAATGTAAAAAAAAAAACGAACCGGGTCGGATCCACGGGTTGGATCGACCCAAGTCATCCATTCGGGCCCGCGTTGCGGGCCCAGCTCGGATTTTTTGATTTTTGAAATAAATTATTTTTTTACTTTTTTAAATTAAAATATTATATTTATTAATATAAAAACGAACCGGGTCGGGTTCCCAATTGGGACCAACCCGGTTCGCCCAACACGTGGACGGGCCTGCGTTGCAGGCCCGACTCTTTTTTTTTTTTTTTTAAACGCGGCCCGGCAGCCCGCTGTTGGAAAATGATCCGACTCGACCCGACAACCCGGCCTCGACGACCCAATTCGCTAGACGAAACCCTAGCGTGCCGAGTCGTGCGCCCGACTCGGCTGACCCGGTTTGCAGCCGCTGTTGCCTTCGCGATTCGGCGGCCGTGACGACGACGAGGGAAAAAAATCCAAGCGGCGGTAGAACATCTTCGACACGACTACAGCGGGGATGGCAAGAGCGGAAACATCTGGGCAACGTTTGGGTTGCTGTGGCGCGGCTACAGTGGAGACGGCGGAACGGCGAAGAAAGAGGCGACCAGCAGCCGGAGCTTACGCGAGCTCGATGGCCGCGAGCTCCGGCTGCCAACCCAAAAGCGAGGTGACAAACATGGGGGGCTCAGAGATGCTCACTAGCTTTCGGGGACTTCAACTGGGGTTCGTCGGTAGGGGGCAGCACGGTGGTGGACGACGGCGTGTCGTGGTGGCCAGATCTCGCGGATCCTCCTCAGATCTGGTCTTCTATTTTCAAGATCTGAGGGTAGGGAATGGCAGCGGCATCGAGGGAACAGCAGTGGCGAGGTGTCGAACCAGAGGGCTTCACGGCGGCAGCACGGCAGGATCTGGAGCAGTAGCAGTGTCGGGGCATGGCTTGGCTTGGCTGCAGGGATTCGCTTGCTGGTCTGTGGCGACGCAACGAGAGTCCGGCACAGCGAACCGTGAGTCTTCTCCCTTCCAGATCCGACGTCCAAACGGCCTCTCCTTCTCTCAGAGTTCCAGATCTTACCTCCTTCTCCGCTTTCTCTCTCACTCGACCCCTACCTCAGCTCTCTCCCCCTTGGGCTCGCTTGCCTTTGGCCTCCCCCAAAGTCTCTTGGAGGGAGGTCGTTCAAGCGAGCAACCCGATTTCTCTCGTGCGCTCGCTTTTTGATCTCCCTTGAAGTCTCTCAAGGGAAATTTCCGAGTTCACCGTGCCTCTCGACGAGCTTGCGACCACCTATTTATAGGCGAGGGGGGTCCGGTCGACGGAGGGCCTCGATCGCCGGCCTTTGGCTTGCCGACCGGTTTTCCTCGACTGAACCGGCGTCCCATCTGAGCTTATCCAGCGAAATGTGCTCGGCATTGAAGGCGGCCATTAATGGCGCCTAAGAACTGTCATCTCTGGCCGACATTGGCCTACCCTCCTCGGCCGTAGGTTGTCCTTCGTGCATCATCGTTGCTGCGCGTGAACTACAAAGGCGGAGAAGGAAGGAGCGAGGAAGAAGAAGAAGGAAGAAGGAGGCCGGGCCGGATCTTGGGGAAAAGGGTTGGGCCCTGGGCCTTCGTGAAAGGGGAAAAAGGGAAAGAAAATGTGGTGGCCGCTTTTTGCTTTTTGTTTGTTTTTATTGATGATTTTTTTTTGTTTTTGTTATTTATTATTTATTATCCGAAAAAAGAAAAACAAACATTTAAAAGAGACTAAGTAATAAAAAAACTAATCAAAATTTAGGCATCAACACCAGCTATTTTTATTGCCTAAACTTAGGAATGTTAATATAAATAATAAACATGTCGACCTGTGAGCTTTTTAAACATATTGCTGGTATTTATAATACCAGTTCTGTCATGGGCAAATTCATTCACTTTGCGCTGCCACGCGCTGCACTAAGTGAAAGGAAATAATTGTTTTGAACTTATAAGGAAAGTGTTTGTAGCGCCACATTCAACCACATTAGTCCATATGTAACTTATTTGGATCATTTCAACCATTGATACTTTTTTATTATTGGGGCGACGCTCTGCTTTGCTATCACAAGCGAAATAAAAGGAAAGTTTAAATAGGAAATAAAATGCAAGTATGTCTATGAGGATGCTAGAAAAGCATCTAGAAAAAACACCTTATTGGGGCATGCCTTTTAATTACTTCACAAGAACTCTCTTATGAAATATCTTTTTCCATACTATATTTTTCTTGCATTCCTAGCATCTAGAAAAGCACCTTACTTGGGACGAGTCTTTCAATTACTTTCCAAAAATCCTCTAATTTCTTTCCATATTTTATTTTTCTTGCATTTTTAGCATCCAAAAACATCTTATTAGGGCTTGTCTTTTAATTACTTTCCATGAATTCTCTTATGAAAGTTTTCTAGAAAAACACCTTATCGGGGCATGTCTTTTATTTATTTTCCAAGAATTCTCTATGAATTTTTCTTTCCGTATTACATTTTTGTTGCATTCCTAGCATCTAGAAAATCACCTTATTGGGGACATGTCTTTGAATTACTTTCTAGGAATTCTCTAATGAAATTTTCTTTCCATATTACATTCTTCTTGCCTTCCTAAGAGAAACCACGCCCTATATAAATGCCGCGTGAGCTCATAGCCCGTATCCATCAAAACTTTCCACCACTTTCTTGTCTCAGTTTTCCCGAGAAAAAATAGAAAATATATTCTGTCCTTCACATATTCTTCGAGAAAATGAATACGCACCTCTCTTATCCCGATGACTTTTACATATTCTTCGAGAAAATGTATACGCGCCTCTCTTATCCCGGCGACAAAAAGGGAGCAAAGCTCACCGCCGAGGAGCTGGAATCCATCGCCAGTTCCTTCGATGAGTCCCTCCTCTCTCCCCTTTGTGGCCTGAGCCATGCCTCTGCCAGCTTGCCCTGGCTCTCCTCTGCTGTCGACGTGCTCACCATCGCTCACTCCGTAGTGAAATCCTTAATCTATGAGCTGAAACGGGACCGTAGCGACAGCCTCTTGTCGTGGTATTTGGACAACAGCCTGAAGGTCCTGGATGTTTGCAACTGCATGTCCTCCAAGATCGAGCGACTGTGTCTCCGCCACTTGGACCGGAGGATCGCGATGAAGCTCCTCAGCTCGGAGGGCAACCCATCGGAGGAGGAGATTCACCGAGCGAGGGATTTGCTTGCAGATTCGGAGGGCGACGGTGGGGGTGCCATCGAGGAGCGCCTTAGAGACTTGGCCGTGAGCATTGAAATGTTGGCTCTACGGGAGAAGGTCTCGCCGGTTGACAGAGTTGTTTGCCATGCGGTCCAAGCTGTCAATTTCTTGACAGCGTTCGTTGTCGGAGTCATATCTTCGGCCTCGCGCTCTTCCTCGGGGCCGGTCATCTGCCTCCGCATCCCAGAGGAGTTCCCTTGGGGTGACTTTGTCCGTGCAATCGAGTCGACAATTATCGTGGAGTCGAGAGGTGGCAAGGAAAGGGACAGGAAGATGCGGGTCTTGAAGGAACTTGATGATGTCGAGGCACATGGGAGGCATGTGCTTGAGGTGATTGACCAGGTGGTGGCATCAGGAGGCGGCAGAGAGATCGTGGGGAGGCTGAGGGAAGCAGCGGTCCGGCTAGAGAAGGCCACTGAGGCGCTGTTGGAGGGGTTGTATCAACTGAGGGATGAGATGAAGAAGCTGCTCTTGACAGTGAGGAGGATAAGGAAGGAGATGGCAGACGAGTTTAGAGCGAGCTTGTGACATCCAGAAATTTTGTATATGTAATTATATGACATTTAGGATTTTCTATTATGATAATGATACTTAGATTATAAAGTTAAATATTATTTGCCTTAGTATTCAGATGAATATGTAGAAGTTTTAATCGAATCATAAATTTTGTGGGATGCAGCCAATAATTTTTCCGTAAACGTAATTGTCCTGAGTCTAGCATATTGAGTCAAATTGGTAGACATACGTTAATAGTAGAACGGGTTAAATTAATTTATCGTCGACTTAGTTGTTAATGGGTAAAAGTATTTGTTTAAAATCTAGCTATTTAGTATTAATAGTTAGTAAATTGCACTAATGGCGCCAAGGATAGATAAATTATGTTTATTCCCCTAATAATCCACTTTCCACTCTCATTAAGTCACCCATATGCCACTTGTCTTTGTATTATGTCTTGCATGGCCATGTGTTCCTACAAAACAAGATTTTATAGCTAATTTTAACACCTAAGGGTGTGTTTGGTTGTTCGGATTTCTTAATAGAATAGGACTGGATATGATAAAATAAGAAATCTAGGGATTTCTTCATATCCTATCCACTTTTGATGAACTACGAATTTATAATCAAATATCCTCATATCTTATCCTATGTATTGTTTGGTGAACTATGGATTTAAAGTTGGATATTTTTTTAAAAACAAATATCATTAGGTAAGTACAAATTTCCAGGTTAAATATTCACAAAATCATCCAAAACAATATATCCTTTTCAAATTAATTAATTATCATCGAATTTCATGATTACCCATTATAATAATCTTTTCCATTCCTTTGGAATAATCTTTTGGTTACCTACTTCAACATCAAACGTTTTTAGAATAACCTCAATTTCAATATGTTCACTTTGAAATAGGAATTCTTTTCTCTCTTACAAAATTTTCATTTATTTCCATTTTGTTACAAAAGGGAACGCATCAGAAAACAAGATTAAAAATTTATTCAAGCTTCATCGTTATTATGTTGGATTTTGTATGTGTCGTTAGTGCATAATTTCCATATTAAAAAGTATCGTTTTCCGAAAACGGAAAAAAGTTACACACAACACAATAATCAGCAATAATCAAATTCGGAACCCTCCTCCACTAGAACGAGAGATACTGCTGTGCCCTTTGTCGTCTCTTGAGGGAATATTTTATGGGTCATACATTGGGAGGAACCTAAAAATGAGACCAACCCCTCTTTTCTACTTATTTATTAGATAATAACATGGTAATAAGTTTCTTGTTAACAAGAGCGAGTCAAGTAAAGGAACTAAAAGAAATCAAACCGTCGGACAAAATGATAAAAGAGTAATCTGCAAACACATTAAGTAGCAATCCACTTTAAAAAATCATATGATTCCAATAAATGGCATAAAGAACATCTTTCGATGTTGTTTATTGTCATAAAACAACAAGGAGACCACACAGGAAAACTATTAATTAAAGATAAAATTACTACTTTCCCCTTACAACTAGCAGAAATTTACCACGATCCATTACTCCAAATCACCACTTATTCTCCTCTCATCTCTTGGAGAAGTAATTCCACCATTGTCTCCTTGAAATCCCAAAAAAAGATGAATATTCTTAGGATCCTTCATAATTTTTCTACGTAATTTTATTCTATCCATAGTACCTAGAGACATTTAAAGAAGCTCCTCATTGATTTTTCGCTTGTCATTGTCCGAATCCTTAGCATGTTCGATGCGGCTAGTGATCATCCTCATTCTCTCGTTAGCTTTTTCCAGGAATGAGCCAAAAGTTCCTGCTATCTCAACTAAGCTGATAGCCCATTTGTCACTTGTTTTAGCCATTTTTCTTCTTGAAGAATCAGAAACCTTTTGTGTTTGAGAAGATGATAGTGGCAATAAATTTTGACTTACGCCATTGGTTGCTACATTATCATGGTTTTCACCTTCTTCATGATCTACAGCTGCATGAACTTATGAAGGGTCTTCATTGAGATTTCCCCTGGCACAGTCTTTTCTAAATACAGTTGCTAGTCGATCATATTGAGGGAAAGACTTCCCTCTCAAAGAAGCAGCTCTTAGATAGGTCTACAAAGAAAATATGTTATTTTGTTAAAAATGAATCAATTAATAAAGAAGAAAAATGAGAAGAAGTGACACAAACCTTACAATATTTTTGCCAACTATCCTCAGAATGAATATCAACACAATGCTTTTCATGGTCCCACCCAAACCCACTTTGATCCCTCAAGTCATATATATGATTATACAACTTTTTCAAGTTTTTCATTTTCGACTCGATGTGAGTATTACCCTTAATGCTAGAATTAGGGAACTTTTTTTCAAACTAGTTATCTAACATAATCATGTAACCACTCTTAAAGTTGTTATCGTCTTTCATTCCTCATGCAACTAATTCTTCAAGACCATCTAGAAGTGTATTTTCTTCATCTATTGTCCATACACGTTAGTCTCTCTTTGTTCCCCTTCCTTGAGTTTGATTGAAATTGCTCCCTTCCATTCCTAAACATCTCATTGCAATTTAAAAAAAATTTAATGATGGAGGATAGCATGGTAGAGAAATATGTGGGAGATTTTTGTATAATTTCAATAAGTTTTGCAATATTGAAAGCTTTTTCTTTGTTAATGTCATCAATTTATTACCATTTTTGTCCACCATTAATCTATAACATTTTATAACGGTTCAATAAAGCTTTTGTAATAGTTTTGACTTCTATCAATTTGCAATAGATTTGTAACGTTGTTCAATTAAATGCAAGAATTGAAGATGGAAAAGGTTGTATCTTTCTTTTACCCACAAATTGTTACTCCAAATATAACTGGAAAGGAATAAATAAAAGATCTATTATATCTTGGGAGGATAGCTAGTAGAGCTTATTGCATTGAGTTTCATACCTCGAAGAGCAGAATTGTCATTAAGAATGGTGTTTGCATGCCTCTCATGATCGATCTTACAATTTCACAAAAGTTCTAGGGCTCAATTGAATCAAAGCAAAAATAAACACCAACATTGACCATCGATAAAGGTTTATTCATTATTGGCTTCTTTTCTCCTCCTCCTTTCTTTTACTACCAATCCTCTTCTCCAGTTTCCTTATTTCATGGAATAGTTTGATTAAAAGTCTTAAAACTTATTGGGAAAGTACATTCAAGTCTTAAAACTTGTTAAATTAGTATAATCAAATCTTAAATCTCAAACCTGAACTATATGAAAGATAATTAAGTAAGTGGAAGTATTTTTTTTTTCTCAATGGAAAAGCACGTGTCTTTGGAGTAGAGTTAATTGGAATTAAAACTATATGGATCATTTAGATGGGCTAACAGAACATTAAAAACAAGGATATAAAAGATACACCTGATATGAAAGAATTTAAAGTTAGCATGGGGTTGCTCTAGAGAAAATGTCAATAACGTAACTAATAACTGGAAAAAAAAAATGTAACGATGAGAGTGGATTTTGTCGCACAATTAAATCGATAATTGTGGTGAACGGAGGATTTCATCGGTTTTTTAGTTATCCATACAACCAAATAGCTGCAAACAAATTAAACATTAAGGCTTCGATGGTCAGAGAATATCTTGCTAGCACAATATGGTTGCCTAATAAATCCGTGCAAATGAATCCGCCGCACTGAATGCGCAGATCGAAATGCCAATTAAGATGCTATAGATAATTTTGTAATTTAGACGTCATCAACTAACCTCAAACTTAAGAGGGGTGTCATGGGAGGTGGGTCCCCGTGCCGGTGCCCCAGGGGTTTAAAATGTTCCTCTGGTCCCAAAAAAAAAAAAAAAAAAATTAACCTCAGAAAAGTTTATATTTTAGTTTGATATTTACTCTTTTACATTTGACAATTTGACAAATTTTAAGTAAAAACCGAGGCATGATGTATGGGCCCAAGTGGTAATCAATTATTAGGCACTGTCTATCATTCCTAAGTCTATTAATTACGTTCATCTATGATCTATATAAATAAGTTTAATTTTTAATAAAGATACTAGCATTTTTTTTTTTCATCATTCTATTGGCAATAAATTATCTCTCCTTCGTGGCAACGCATGGATATTTCTTATTAGGGCAAAAATATTATTTTAAAAATTAAAGGAAACTGTATTTGAGAAAGCTTACGTTACTACTAAACGGCCTGCGAGACCGCGTACTACAAGTACAAAAGGGCCATAAAAGGTATAAGGAGAATCCGTCCCACTTAGCCCCACTTTTAATTACCTCCTAAAAGGCTTGCGACACCGAGTAACCCGTGGATATTTATCATTAGAGCAAAATAATCTTATTAGAATAAAAGGAAAGTGTATTGGGAGAAAATTCAGTTTCTACGAAAAGGAATGTAAAACGGCATACAACAATTATGAAAGGGCCAGAAAGAGTACTAGGAGAAATCTTCCTACTTGACCCATCTTTTAATTACCTCCCAAATGGTTATTAGCCAATGTGATTTATTACTTAATATAACCGAAACATCTCAATATAAAGTAAAAATTTCCATGAAATAGTTTATAAGCAAATACTCATGCTTGTCGCTATAAATACTAAAGACATTGATATGTTAAACATGTTGCTATTATCTATTTGCCTAAATCATTTGTAAATAAATTTGCTCTCATTTGCACCACTAGTGGCCGCGCAAAGCGGAAGGAGATAATTGTTCCAAAAATATAATGAAAGATGGTAGCGCCATATTCAACAACTACATACAACCACATTCATCTACATATAACTCATTTGGATCATTTGAATTATAAATTTTTTTTGTTATATGTGACAACCCGCTAATGCTGATTTGTTTTTACTGCTGCAAATCAAATAAAAAGAAAGATTAGTTAGGAAATAAAAGGTAAGTATGTCTTGGACCGCGTCCAATGATACGAGGAGATCAAAATCATGAACAGAGACACTTTATTTGGCCATGTCTTTTAATTACTTTCCAAGAAATCTCTACAAATTAATAATTCTATGGAATTTTTCTACATTCCAAGAAATCTCTTATTGATTAATGATTTCATGTGACGATCCAAATGATAATTACCTACTATTTTTATTGACTAAACTTGTAACATCCTCGATTCCGACATTTCGACCCCGTGAGGATCGGCCATAAGGTCCTAAAAGGATCGATCATGGGCCATTGGCTATGGATCGATCGGTTTGGTTGGCAAGGAATCGTGGATCGGTCATGGTCTGGCTGACCGACTGACCGATTGGTCACGAATTAGTCAAGGTGTTGGCCGTGTATTTTTTACTAACCATACCGATGGGATAGGATCATCAGCTCATAAGATGACTTTTTGATCACGAGAATTGGTCACAGGATGATTTTGGATCGGCGGATGGTCATGGGTTGATCCGACCAGTCGCAGTTTCCAACCGCGGGTGATTTCGCCCGGTTATGCATCGATACAAGGACGATCCAAATTGATCAAATGTGATCATCTAAAAAATGCATCATTCCCTATTTAATTATTAGTGATCGGAACGGAATCTTGAATTGGTGATGTCCGATCGTTGATCGGTAACGCACCAATTATGAACCCTACCGATGGATTGGATGCCGACCATAATGAGCCCAGAGATAGATCCGGTTATTCTGTCACTAATTTTAAGATCCATGAGTGTCTTGAATTAGTGCTAGGCCATGGGTAGCTTTAGGATTGGTCTCAAACCGATC
This sequence comes from Eucalyptus microcorys, assembly GCA_014182515.1. Taxonomy (NCBI): domain Eukaryota; kingdom Viridiplantae; phylum Streptophyta; class Magnoliopsida; order Myrtales; family Myrtaceae; genus Eucalyptus; species Eucalyptus microcorys. Next base: position 22,377,356 of record CM024571.1, read on the forward strand.
AAAGGACAACCAACCCTATTGGCCGAACTGACCATCCAAAGGAATGGTTTGGGCGAATATGGGACGTAATGGCCAAACCTCCGGTGTAAATGATTCGGTTTTTCGAGATGTACTTAATGATCCCTTCTTCAGCCCGGAACCAACTTTGATGATAGAATTCTCTAGATCGCCTTATTAATGAAGAAAAAGACAAAAGTAAAGAAATTTCTAGAACCCCCTCATTAAATGAAGGGGAGTTGTCATTTGAATATTTAAAAGTCATGATGGCGGCCAAAATATTTGTGGATATTCTAGAAAAATGCGGCATTTATACGGACTAATTAGAGAAAGATACACAAGCCCTCATTAATGACCGAAGGTTCTAGAATTGTGAGTTGGCAACTATGGCACCATTATTGTTAAACTTCATTAAATGCTCATTAAATGTGGGGTGTAGGAAGACCAATGGAAGAGTGAAAAGCAGGTCATTATCAATGACGCCTACGAGCTTAGATTACCATGTAAGATGTTCTAGCCATCCAACTCATTATCTAGGCCACAATTATTGGACCCATAGGCTTGCCAACTAAGGATTTTATGTGGGACACTTGGAAACATTGGAATGGACCGCTTGGCTTAGTAATGATGGCACCAAGGCTATAAATAGGAGGAGCCCTCTTCATTTCTTCACCTTGCTCCCATTTCCTCCTCCTTCTCCTTTGACGCCCTTCTCCTCCTTCTCCTTTCTTTCGGCCTTGCATCCTTAATCCATCAAGCTATATAAGTTGGTCCTCAAGATTTGCCTAGATAAGTAAGATCCTTATTCCTCTTAGGTGGTAGTCTCCATTGTCGAGTCTAATTAGGTTCTTGCCCGTCAAGCCGTGGGTAGGATGTTGGATCTTTTGTATGGTTTTGCACATGTTTGTGCTTGAACGTGTGCTTGAGTTGTTCACACTTGGAATAAGGCCGAGGTTCGTTCGAATTGAGTTCATCGAAAGGCAAAGTTGCCCAAAGCCATAAAGCCTTGGTTTCAGCATAGATAGGATGTTAGGTCTAAGCCTCGTTTGGTGTGGGAATTGCCTAAGGCTGCAAGGTCCTAAGTTGACATTGAAGCGTGTCGATCTTATGTCTTGGTCAATATGGGGATCGCCTAAATCCACGAGATCTTGGTAAGGCACCAAACATGCTGATTTCTATAGTCCAAATGGACGCAAGGACTTTGTGCTTGGCATTAAATGAAACCACAAGCCAAGAGTCATTCTTGATACATATGTATTCACATTGGGTTAGAGCTGAGGTCCGTTAGGCTTGGGATCATCACTAAAGCGAGGTGTACCCAAGCCTCAAGATCTTGGATCGGTATTGAGGCGTACTGTTTTCAAGCCTTATCCAGTGCGAGGATTGGCGTTAAGTGATTGATTCAAGTTATGGATCAAAGATCATTCCGGACATGTTTGCTAGTGAGGTATAAGAAACTCATGACACACATGAATGAATGAGCACGCCTTTGGACCATGCATGTGTTGACTAAGAGAAAAGAGAAGAATCGGCTTCTATGATGCATTTGTGCATGCACCTAAAGAGGAAAAAGCGCTTATCGTCACACAACGTTGGCGGTGATGCCTCGTTCATTGAGTAAGATACTTTGGTTGAACCGGGATGCTTTGGTTGAGCCAAAATGCCTAGGTCTTGAACTCAGAAGCTTCGGGAAGCTAGCCCCGAGAAGCCTCGGTCGAGCCGAGATGCCCTGGTTAAGCTAAGAAGCCCAGCAATAAGCAGGAAGCCCCGGTGGAGCCGGGATGATGCTAAATGAATTTGCATGAGTGCCGGTTATGCATAAGCATGATATATTGATATATTTATTAATAAGCTAAAGGTAAGTATGTATTGAAGCATGTTGCGATGGACATCTACATGCAGTCGAAGGTGGCAACAAATTTGCTATTGATTTGCCATTGACACTGTTTGTGAGTGCTGTACTTGCTAAACTTTGATGATGAAGTGCTTTCCTAGTAGAGAACTAAGAATTTTACTTACTGAGTTTCCTCAAAACTTACCTCTCATCTTTCAGTCTTGTAGGCATGAAAGTCTTACGTCAGTTTTGGGAGCTGTAGTCATGCTAGAGGAGATAGGATTTCCCTTGGCCTATGTGACAAACTTGTATTGTGATGCAAAAAGAAAAGAGGGTCCATAGAAAAAAGGGCATGTCAAAGTCTTATTATAATATAAATAAGTGTATTTTGTGTGATGAATGTCCCAATCTTTTAGCTGTTGTTTGGCCAGGGAGTTGTTTATTTACGTTTCTACATGTGCATGATAACGAGATAAGAAGAATCAAGATGGCAACTAGCCTGGGACATCGCGAAAATAACCCGTAGCTCGACCTCCAAGTAAAGGGGGTGTGACAAAACTTACTGGGAATGTTAATTTAAATAGCAAACACGTCGACAATGAGCTTTTTAAACATATTGCTAGTTTTTATATTCCTAGTACAGTCATCGAAAATTCACTCACATTTGCGTTGCCAAGCGCTGCACAAAGTGGAAGGAAATAACTGTTTTCAAAGTATAAGGGAAGTGTTTGTAGCGCCACATTCAAATGTAATTTATCTGGATCATTTCAACCACTGATTATTTTTATTATTGCGGCGACGCTCTACTTTGATGTTGCAAGTCAAATAAAAAGAAAGTTTAAATTGGAAATAAAATGCAAGTATGTCTATGAGCATCCAGAAAAAAACTCCTTATTGGGGCGTGCCTTTTAGTTACTTCCCAAGAATTCTCTTATGAAATTTTCTTTTCATATTACATTTTTCTTGCATTCCTAGCATCCAGAATAACACCTCATTGGGGGCGTGTCTTCAATTACTTTCCAAGAATCCTCTTATGAATTTTTCTTTCCATATTTTTATTTTTCTTGCATTTCTAGCATCCAAAAAAACACCTTATTGGCGTGTCTTTTAATTACTTTCCAAGAATTCTCCTATGAATTTTTCTTTCCATAATACATTTTCTTGCATTTCTAGCATCCAGAAAAAAACATCTTATTGGGGGTGTGTCTTTTAATTACTTCCCAAGAATTCTCTTATGTTTTTTCCTTACATATTTCATTTTCTTACATTCCTATTATCCAGAATAAAGCACATTATTGGGGCGTGTCTTTTATTTACTTTCCAAGAATTCTCTTATGAATTTTTCTTCCCATTTTACATTTTTTTTACATTCCTAGCATCCAGAAAAAAGCACCTTATTAGGGCATGTCTTTTAATTACTTTCCAAGAATTCTCTTATAAATTTTTCTTTCGATATTACATTTTTCTTGCATTTCTAGCATCCAAAAAAACACACTTATTGGGGCATCTTTTAATTACTTTCCATGAATTCTCTTATGAAATTTTTCTTTGGATATTACATTTTAGGGGTGTGCAACCGGACCAGGTCAACCCGGTTCCTGGATCGGCCCACCCGAAAAATAGGGTCGGGAATCGGTTCCGGTTGAAACCGGTCCAATAACCGGGTCCCAAAATTCAGACCCTATTTGAACCGGTCCGGGAACCGGTTTCGAGGGATTACCCACCCGGGAACCGGATCGACTGGACCGGTTTGGGAACCGGTTTGAGAACCGGTTGTAAGCCACCCCAAAAAGACCAAACACAAAACCCCAATTTATTTCTACCTTCTATCTTCCCCGAGCTTGCGACCTCTGCCCATCCGCCGATCTTGGTTCCATCCGAGCGCTGACGCTACTTTTGCTCACCCACCATCGCCTTCCTCCCGCGACACCCGCAGCCCGTGAGATCCTAACGTCACCACTCCGCCTCTCCCTGCTCCGTGCCCCCCGAAATTGCGACGCCGCCTCTGTCAACCCGGTTCCTGGCTGCTCGCCAGCCTTGCTCCGAGCTCCGCTGCCAGATCCAGCTCCCCCTCGCACTGCTTCCTCATCTGCGTTAATCTGCTTCCTCGTCACGCCATCGCCAGCTCCCCGTCGCGCCATCACAGTGACGGAGCAGAGAACAGACGCTCATCACCACCGATCGAAACTTCTCTCGTGCTCTTTCTCCCACGCTTGGTGCGTGCGGGAGAGTTGAGGAACCAAGCGAAGCCAGTTGCAACTGAATATCTTCGTCAAGCAATTTCGTCACTGAATTGATTCGTTGCCTTAGCTTAGTCTTCGTGAGATTCTCCAAGTCTTTCGGTGTCTTAATTTATTAGCAGGTAACCGTTTGGATCGGATCTCCCCCAAGATTCATTGGGACTCGATCATACGATTGTTCTGTGTTTGTCTTCTGCCGAGAGCTTCAAATTGCTATCTCAAATTGCTCATGTTATATTGCTCGCCGATTGATAGGAATTCCTATTTCTAGAACACCTCACCATTCATGATCACCACCTGTTCGACGTTTTGCCTCAGAGATGATAATGACGAATTTGTCTTCCGTTTTTTTTTTTTTTTTTTTTTTGGTGAAATGACGCATTTGTCTTCATCATTTCAATCTGAGATTGCATAGTAGTGATCTGGATGTTCTTGTTCGACATGTTGATCATATATTGTGAATTTTCATGCTTCATCCTTTGATGGCAGAGAGTTCTCTTTCCCTTGGTGCTTCGGTTTACTTTGTCTCCTTCGGTTGTTTGACTGAATTGTCATATGGTATAACAGTAAGTCACTATACATCGGTGGTGAATAAATCACAGCCAAGCTATATCAAATTCAATCTTGTTTTGATGCTCATAAAAGACCATTCCGCCAAAGTTTGAGGGAGAGAGTCTTCAACCTAATTTAATTCAAAATAAGTGGAAACGGTACGAGAAATGCTCAGGTATCGGAAGTTTAGTTAAGTTGAGAAATTATGGATATATGAAAGCAGTTAAGTTAAGAAATCATGGATATATAAAAGAACTTAAGTTAAGAAATGGACATTGACCTAGTAATAATCAAAGGGAATTTAAGACTCATGAATAGAAGATATGCAGAGGAAAAAGATATGTTGAAATTATGCTGGACCTCTGCCAAAATTACTGCTGATTTCCCTTAGAGTATTGTTGTAACGTCAATGTCAATGTCTCCATTCGAGCGTCATTTGTACAAACTGTGATTAATTTCAATTCCAGCAATGTCAATGTCCTAGTAATCTCGTTTTCAGTTAATTTTGTTTGGTTCCTTCCTTTGAGTTTAGTGTTCTTTGCTTTGATTTCCTTTTTTCCCTGCATTGCACCTTTAAATAATTCACAGTACTTCCACTTTAATTTCTGAGCAATTTGCTATTCCTGTCATTTAGATCAATTTCCATCAAACCATTTCATCCATTGCTTCTCTAAGGTTAACGTAAAGATACATCAATTTTTATGCAAAACAGGTTCCAATATAGACAGGGTTAATCCTGTTCCTGGACCGAAAAAATAGGGTGGGTCGGGAACAGGGTCAAATGCAAATAGGGTCAGGAAGAGGGTCTAAAAAAAGAGAACCGGTTATAACAGGGTTGGGTAAAGGGTCCAGGTCTAGACCCTATCCACTTTGGATCCGATCACCCCTATTACATTTTTCTTTCATTCCTATCCAGTGAAACACCTTACTGGGGTGTCTTTAATTATTTTCCAATTTTTCTTTCCATATTACAATTTTATTGCAAACCTAGAATCTAGAAAATCACCTTATCTAAGGCATGTCTTTAAATTACCTTCCAAGAATTCTCTAATGAAATTTTCTTTCCATATTACATTCTTCTTGCCTTCCTAAGAGAATCCACGCCCTATATAAATGCCGCATGAGCTCACAATCCGTACCCATCAAAACTTTCCACCACTTTCTCATCGCAGTTTTCCCGAGAAAAAAACAGAAAATATATTCTGTCCTTTACATATTCTTCAAGAAAATGTATACGCGCCTCTCCCATCCTGACGACAAAAAGGGAGCCAAGCTCACTGTCGAGGAGTTGGAATCTATCTCTAGTTCCTTCGATGAGTCCATCCTCTCTTCCCTCTGTGGCCTGAGCCCCGCCTCTGCCAGCTTGCCCTGGCTCTTCTCTGCTGTCAACGTGCTCACCACTGCTCACTCCGCCGTGAGATCCTTGATCTACGAGCTGAAGTCGGACGGTGACGACAGCCTCTTGTCGTGGTATCTAGACAACAGTCTGAAGGTCTTGGATGTCTGCAACCGCATGTCCTCCAAGATCGAGCGACTGTGTCTCCACCACCTGGACCGCAGGATGATGATGAACCTCCTTGGCTCGGGGGGCAAACCCTCGAAGGAGGACATTCACCAAGCGAGGGATTTACTCGCAGACTCGGAGGGCGAGGGCATGGCCGACATCGAGGAGCTGATTAGAGACTTGGCCACAAGCATTGTAATCTCGGCTATGCGAAGGAAGGACTTGCCGGTCGACAGGGTCATTCGCCGTGCGGTCCAAGCTGTCAAATTCTTGACGGCATTCATTGCCGGTGTCATATATTCGGCCCTGTGCTCCTCCTCTAGGGCGATTGCCTGCGTATACGTCCCAGAGGAGTTCCCTTGGGGCGACTCTGTCCGTGCAATCGAGTCGACAATTGTCGTGGAGTCCAGACGTGGCGAGGAAACGGACAAGAAGACACGGGTCTTGGAAGAGCTTAATGATGTGGAGGCGCGTGGGAGGCATGTGTTGGAGGCGATTGACGAGGTGGTGGCATCAGGAGGCGATGGAGAGGTCGTGGGGAGGCTAAGGGAGGCAGCGGTTGGGCTGGAAAAGGCCACTGAGCGGATTATGAAGGGGTTATACCATCTTAGGGATGGGGTGAATGACCTGTTCCTGACAGTAACGAGGATAAGGAAGGAGATGGTAAACGAGTTTAGGGTGAGTCTGTGGAATGAATCGTTGCCTAAGAAGCCATTGAAGCCCAGGAAGAACAACTAACCGAAGGTTTTTCGAACAGAACAAAGGGAAAGTGATGCCTGAGATTTGAGCGCAAACAAAGTGCAGAGTGAATTGTGAGGAACCGAGATGATGCTGGAAAAATATTAGCTAGCATGAAAATAAGAATTATAAAAAATCTATTGAAAAAGATGAAAAATAAAATTAATTGTTTGAAGCGTGCAAATACTGTCTTAAGGATAATTCTATCTCTCTCAAAGTATGAAACTCGATGCGATAAGCTCTACTAGCTATCCTCCCAGAAAACAATAGAACTTCAGCAATGAAAAGAAAGAAAAATGAGAGGAAACTTGTTTTTTTAATATGATATGTCATCAGGAATTGTGGTTTAAATTTTATATTCAAACGAAAGTAAAGAGCCACCCTAAAACCTTTACAAATCAATTGATAATTACAAATTGGTGATTGATATAAAGCCATTATAAAATAATGAAGAGTTTATGAAGAAATAAATCGATTGTTACATGCCTCACAAAATGTTACACGGCCTTTATAAAGAAGCCATTACATAACTGTTACAAAATTGGTTGTAGTGACCGTTACAAAACAAGAAAAGAACAGTCTAAGTGTCATAACTTTTGCATGATATTTACATGAATACCATAACTTTTTTTGGCTCGCTTAAGCGCTACATCAAAGTGAAAATGATCATTTGAGTGTCATTTCTGACAAATTATCATGTGTGGATTTTTTTTATTAATTCACCATTCAACGAGGATTTTTTTTTATGTTTATTAAATTTTTTGAATTTTTGCTTTATTTTTGTTTTGGTTTTTTTTTTTTTTTTTTTTCAGGGCCGGTGAGGGTCACCAACGACCCTTGCCTTCTCGCCTTGCCCTCTACAGCGATAGCCCTTGTGGCCACACCGAGCGAGGGCCATCACGGCCTTGCCCATGGCCACCTAGACTTGGCGAGGGCCTTCGCGGCCGAGGGTGAGGCAATCTTCGGGGCGAGGGTTTCGTAGCAGGCGAGGGTTGCAAGTGACCCTTGTCAGCTCTAGAAAAAGAAGAAAATATAAAAGGAAAAGAAAAAAAGAAGAGAAATTCAAAAAAATTATCAAAAAAATTATTAAAATGTTTTTCCCGTTAGTGTCAGTGAAGTCATGTAGGACAATTGGCATTCACATCGGATTTTCTGACTAGCCAATTTAAATTTGGAATTCAAGTGAGTGAAAAAAAGAAGTTATAGCACTCAAGTGAGCGCCGTATAAAAGTTGTGACACTTGTGCTATTCTTACCTCGTTGTAAAACCATTATTAAACTATTATATAAAGCTAAAAAATCATTATAGAATAATGGCTTCCATGGCTGTTATAAGTTCTATAAAAAAATTACTTTTTCAGATATTTTAAAACTATAGAAATATCCAATAATCCCTCATGTGTTTTAAAAGGTTTTGAAAAGAAACAAAATAATGTTGCTCTATTGGAGAGTGTTGCATTGGAAGTGGTGCTTGTTAGGCTATGAACTAGATATAGAAAGAATGAATTTTAATTCACAAAATCATTGGTGAAGTTCAAAACTTCTATGAATCAATAATTTCTTTTTGTGAATCATAATTTTCATCAATCACATTACACTCTTACAAAGTATGCTGTTTAATGCGATTTTGCACTAACAGGCCATGCACGTGCTTGTTTTATTCATAAGTGCTCTAAAGATTATTGCCAATAATTCTCATAAAGGCATCCCAACTCAACACTTATATAGGTGGTTACATTAAGTGTGTTATGTAGTTAATACACCACCTATCATGCCCAGGACCTTCCCTCTCTGTGAGAACGTGACATCCACCACGGGATCAATTTGCGATGCCATCTCATTAATTTTTATCTTTCAATTAAGCACATGTGAAAGCGTGCAACTTATATACGCTTCATTAATGTATCAAAACATTATAATTACAAGCCTACTTCTTTAGGGCCATTCCGATCTTCATCCCACAAAAAAAGATAAGGGGGTGGGGTTAGTCCTAACTCCTTTACGAGGGCAGTTATCAAAAACGGTTCCCATCAAAAGCCGGTATTCTCATGGCTCGGGCTTGGGTTCTAGGTCACAATTGGCGTCAGAATCGGGGTCATTTACGGTGCCATGAGGAGGGGGCACCTGCTGACCCATCAACGTCACCAGTTGGACCATCAAACCCATGAAGATGACCGTGGAAGTCCTTGTTGATCCAAGCGAACCAGGCCACATAAAGATTGGGAACTAGGTACCCCACACCCTCGTCCACCCACATTGTCGTGGTATGGCGCTAGAAAAGGACATTGGTCACCGCATCCTCTACGTCGAGCACCTACACCTTCATATATACAAGAAGACCAAAACGAGAAGGCAAGAGACTCATACTTATGAGACTGAAAAATGTTAAATAATAACAAGTAAGTTAAAAACTCAATAAGTGAATATCCTAAACATCGTATAGGCAGATGCCTCAATTGGAACCTTACGAATACTCGTCCCCAACATGTCGATGGCAGATTATTAATAAAACCTTTGCTTTACTTAATGACATTAAAAATCTACACGTGCTTCACAAAGCACAATTAATAGCATGAAAAGTCCATACGTGTCATATAATGATCTCAAAGATGTTACCATGGCTATCACACCTCAACTAATGTCCACGTGCCTCTCACGTCCCAATTTACGACAATTAAATCATACACAAGCCTTCTCACATCATAAAAATGACCATCAAATTATGCACGTGTCTTATGCATCATAAACAATAGCATAGGACAAATGTACTTGTCAAAAAATCACTTCACAAGTATGCACGCCACTCACAAATGTCTCGCATGCATTGTCGCCTCGAGAATCACATAATACATCATAATATTATGTTATCTTGAGTCCATTTAATTAACACACATAACTGGCACCCTCCGGTTCTTCCTGAAACCTCCGAGACATCGTCTTGACTCATTGAGCACAGCATCCAAAAACCTTTGGGCATCACCCCCCGACATCCCTCAATGGCGGCAGCGTCCCCTGAAAACCTTCAATGACGGAATCTCTCATGTGACCATACAGATTAAGCACACCAAGAGTTCCCCTAGGGCATGTCAAGCGATGTGTAACTCATGATTGATTGGAAATGCATCGATAAAATATGCCGAGCATGAAATGAGAACTGTGGCTTGACCTGATTCGAGCACCGGCTTAAGTCAACCCTCGATTAGACAATACATCTCAATATTGCCGAACCAAGAGAGTGACTCGGCCTAGCATGCTGCCACGCACATCTAAGAACCAATGCAAATTTGATTTCTGAGGCTCAGTGTGTTTTCAAGCATCAACCATGACTTATGGATATCCATATGCGAAGATCACTTCCATAAATCAATAACAAACCTGGCAACCAATCATAATAGCATCACATAAGGAGAACACATCTAGCAACAACCATAACTCATAATATCTAAATTTGGGCAACAACTAAGTTAGAACTACATATAATAGATACAAGATTACATCTAAACGATGATAACAAGCCTTGAATCTAATACTAATACATATCACATAAAGATGATACAACCAACCATAACAACCAAACATAGGAACTAAGCCTAGGTACCGATAGTAACGGTCCACGCACAACAATCATGGAAATCCCTCTAGACCGAGCAATGACATAAGCATAAATGGACTGTTTCTACTAATAATGACAATTCAGGTAACCTCGACAACCACATAATTATTTCTGGCCTATTACCGAACCTCATAACCCAAGCAACTCATAAACGAACCATACAAAATTAATCACATGAGGCTATTCTATCTACAATAACTCTAATAACACAAAAACCAAACCTAAATTTGAGCTATGTAACACAATGGCCTAGCTAACGTTTAGGAAATTTACTTACGAACAACCGAGACACGGATGAGGGGGGGATGGTGGTGCTGGATGGTGGACAGCAATGTGGTGGCAAGCAGTGGCGTAGAGCAGTAGCACGCAAGACGGCGAACGTTGAGGTAGTAGCAACCATGGGCAGCAGCGGTGATGAACAGCCGAGAAAGGAAGAGAGGAGGAGAGAAACGTGAAGGAGAGGAGAGGACGAGGGGGTTTCGCCCAAGGTGAGGGGGGGAGGAGGGAGAGGGAGAGAGAGAGAGAGAAATCTAAAGAAAGAAGAACTAAGAGAAGAAAATAATTGAGGAGAGAGAAAGTGTCTTCCAAGAACATTAAATGTTATCTCAATTATTTGACTAGCCATGATGACCTCCTAAACTTGATGAGCAAGAGTCAATCTCTTCCTTGCAAGTGTCAATCCAAGGGCTCATCTTATCCAAGCCCGCTCTTCAAGTTTCCAAGACCAAATAATGCTTCTAGTTTAAGAACAACTAGCTTAGTTGCACCAAACTAAGCTTGTTCTTCCTCCTTGTTCTTCCCAAAGTGGCGCCCAGCCCCTACTAGAATGGCCACTTGATTTTTGGTCTGACTTAGTTCAATATCAAGAAACTACATTGGTCTCATTTCTAGGGCTACTAAAGTCCATATCCTTAAATTAGCACAAGTCTCCACTTAATGTGCTTATGGACTAAGTGATATCATCTCAAATAGATAGGAATGTCTCAAGAACATCTATAATCGATACCAGTAATCGAACCAAGGTTTATGGTTAATTTCGATCGAAAATGACCCTAACGCAACCTACGCAAATTTGGGCGACACTGACAGAACTCACGTGGTCAGACTCGAACTAAGTTTGACACCTGACCAAGGTTTTACATGTGACCTCTATTTGAGTCTGATTGATCCATGAATGATCCTTAGTTGTCATGTAATTGAGTAGGATCGATCGACATACCTAAGCTCACGGTCGTACGAGATCTGATTAGGGTCATTCACAAACAGTACATTGACCATGCGGCGTCACTCGCGACTAGTATATATTCAAGTTGAATCGATCTACACCCATTCATTGATTGACTAGTGATATCACGTGATCATCTACAACAATCCTTATGGTGGAATAGTCTTTTCGTGGTCGATCGCTCCAGTCTATCGCAATCTTGATCCTGAGTCACCTTGCCCCTAATCAACTAGTTGGCTCATGAACAATTCTTAGGATTGAGTCACAACCTATCCTCATTACCGGCGTTCCAATTCTTAGTCCATTCCTCACGGTCTAGATAGGGTTCCGAATCAAGGATGTCACACCACCAATAGTATGGAATTCATTAAGAGCTTAAATTAGCCTATTTTTCATTGCAATCCTGCAATGTTATCACCTTAGGACAAATTTTTTAATAAAGCATCACTAGATCAACATGTGACTTGTTATTACCCATATCAATCTAATTCATAGAATTGCCAATCATATAGATTATGTTACCATCACTGTTGATTTTCCTTAACTAGCTTAAGTTTCATTTCTCTCGATGAATAGTTTCATTGTAGTCAGAATATCATTAAAATCACTTCTGACTTTAATCGATGGACATTATTCCATCTTGAAATAATTACTTTACTACATCACGTTTGGACGTGTGTTCTTTTTTCTTTTTTACCATTGAAATTATTCTTTGCAATGGCATTATTACTTCACAATAGCTGTTGCCATTTGGTAATCACAACGCACAAACATGAATGGTATCAACTTCATTTCCTTTCCCAAAAACTTGATTAGTTCTCAACTTTAAAAAAAAAAAAAATGATACTTTCTTCTCCTTCCCCTATTAGAGAGTATAGGAGGATAAAGTATTATGTTTTTACATATATGCCTAGTAGCTCCAAGGGGTGGTCGATTCTAAGGTAGGTAGGTTCTAGAGATAGAATTTGGAACCTACTTTATTATAACCAATCCCAGATTTTGAAATGGAACCTACCTTGTTTGCCAAGAATTGGTTTTGGAACCCATCCTTGTTTTTTCGGTCTGATTCTAGGGTCTACTCGAAAACCTGTTTTATTTTTTTGTTTCTTTTTTTGGTTCATTTTTTATAGCAAAATCAAATGAGACTATGAGTAACAACGTGATTCAAAGTAGAACATGAACAACAAAAATCCTAATCCGCCAAAAATAATAATATATAAGATGAATATGTAATCACGTACAATTATAAACAAAAAAAGTTCAAATCCATAACATAAAACATAACTTATAAAACTCCATTCTCCATTCATCCATAATATCTTGGGGGAAGAAGACACACTGGCAAGGAGTTCTAGGGAAGGACAAAGGATGAAAGAGTATTGAGGCTAGAATTCAAGGGAAAAAGAAATTAAAACTTTGGCTTTTAGCTTATAAAACCAATTCCGAAACCTGTTCAAAAATTGGGTGGTCCGGTCAGGTTCCTAGGTGGATATTCACTTGGAACCTGTTCTCGGACTAGTTCCAACAAGAACCAATTCTTGTACTTATTTTTCGAGCGGTCCAGTCCGATTTCCGAATATAACCAATTTGGTTGCACACCTCCTAATAGACCCAAGTCTACCACTTGTTCTTTCGCATTAGCCACACTATTGGCTTGGGAAATGATCGCAGCAATTATGTCATTAGATCATCTACTTCAACCAAGTCAACTTTTGATTTGTCATTTCTCCCATATTTTTATATTTTGATTTCCAAATTACTAGGGGTGTGCCACCGGACCGGGTTTACCCGGTTCCCGATCCGGCCTACCCGAAAAACAGGGTCGGGAACCGGTTCCGGTTGAAACCGGTCCGGGAACCGGTTCCCAAACCTCAGACCCTGTTTGAACCGGTCCGGGAACCGGTTCCGAGGGATTACCCACCCTAGAACCGGATCGACCGGACCGATTTAGGGAACCGGTTGGAGGACCGGTTTTGAATCGGTTGAAGGACCGGTTTGTAAACCCCCCCTAAAGACCAAAACACAAAAGCCAAACCCTAATTTCTATCTTTACCAGCTTCTTCCCAGGCTCCCACAACACCCGCAGACGACAGCTCGCGACCTCCGCCCGTCCGGCGTCCGCCGATCCTGGTTCCGCTTGCCTACCATCGCCCCCTGAAATTGCGACCTCCGCCTGTCCGGTGTCCGCCGATCCTGGTTCCTGGCTGCTCACTAGCCTTGCTTCGAGCTCCCCTCCAGAAATCGCGAAGCCAACGCCGCCTCTGCCGCTCTCGTCGTACCCCTCGCGCTCGCACCACCGCTGCCGTTCTGCCGGTCATCTGAAGCTCCGCTCCACTAGTTCTGCCCGTGAAGCCGTTGACCCCCGCCGAGCTCGCACCCAAGTGTCGACGCCGCCTCCGTTCGATCTCGCCATTCCACCTGCTGCTGTTGCCTCGCCGACGCCCCTGACCCGCAGATCTCGTGTCCGCAAGCCCACCTTGTCGCATCTTCGAGCAACCCACAGTAGCCCTCCACCAATCTTGTTCTCACCGAGCACCATTTCCCGAGCTCCCCTGCTGCCGATCTACCGCCGCCCAAACGACGCCCCCTGCTCTGCTTGCGATCTGGCCTAACCCCATCGCTGACGCCCACTAAAGCCGCGTCGATCCTTGCCGCCCTCACCAGCCGCGATACCAGCAGCTCGTCGAAGCCGCTGCTGTGCTAATTCCCGTCGCACCCGAGCGCCTCGGATGCGCTACCCTCCCCTGCGAAGCCGCTGCTGCCCCTGCTGTTGGGTCCTCCTCTGCTTGATGCCAGACAAATCTGCTCCGACGCGCAATAGATATACTCCGAGCCTACTCCCAAGCAACACCCCTGCCACCGACAGCCCAGCTCCGCCGCTGTCCCTGTCCTCATCGCGCAACGACCCTGACGCTACTTCTAGTCCGCTCACCGCTGGTTAGTGATGTTTGGTAATTAGAAATTATTAGTTTCATTGATTAGTTATACGAATGAGCGATGGTTGCGTTGCCTTTCACGTTTCACCGATTGATTTTGTATTGATTATGAATCTATTATGGTGTCTAAATCATTTACCTTTCAAGTTTCGTCAATAGAAGATGAGAGTTATCAGACGCTTGTGCAAGTGGGTGTGTGTGTGAGAGAGACAAGAGAGCACATCCTATCCGTGTTTTAAATCGTCTGCTCTTTTTGAACACTTCTGTTTTCTTTTGTTGTAGTTAAGTCACCACATTTAGAAGATGAGAGTTATTGGACCTTCATTGTGGTGTGGCCAGAGAAGAGCAGAACCACATGCTTTTTTTGCCGCTCAAATAGTGATGGATGCCATGAGATTGTGGGAAACATGTGTTGCCAAGGGAGCGATACACTTGTTTTAATTATGAGCAGAACGCTTCTCTTTGGAATGTCGGTGAGAAAGGAACTTGCTGTCGTTAAGGCTCGTGTTTTGCCACCACCAATGGTAAGTTGTTGCACATCTTTCTTGTGAGAAATCGAATGCCTCAAGTTGTTGCATTCTGTTTTTTCTGCTTGTACGTGTGACTGATGGGAAATTCAGTAGAACTAGGAACTAGGAACCAAGAAAGTAAGAACAGATCGATGATCTCTAGGTGGATATTCTGCTTCCTACAACTAGAAAAGACATAACTCTTGTTTAAAGACGGATTGGACTGAGATCGTGATGAAGAAAATAAATGATTTGATTGATGAATGAGGGATGTGTGTTTTTTTTTTTTTTTTTTTTATAGTTTCCACGTGGAAGATGAACTTTTAGTGAGTCGAATTCGCACAATATGTTGGGATCTTGTTTCTGTTTAGCCGTGTCTTGATCTTGCTTTTTATAACATCGTGGTTTCTTCTTTTGGTAGGATTTGAAATGGTGTATTTCTGAGAAATCTAGTTCTTTAGCATTCTTAATTCAAAGTCCTCTCATCCTTCATGACTATGGTTGAGAGGATCTCGAGAATACTCACATCAATTCGATGGAGTGAGTTAGTCTCTTTGAACGGCTCATTCAGTTCTCAGAGATGACTGAAAAGGCCTAGGAATCATCTGCAGCCGCTTATATTACTCTACAATATCCACAGATGTCACCCTCTGTGGTTGGCATAGAAAGTATGTTGGATGAATTTTTAACCATTATTTTTCTGGCCATGCAAAATTTATACCTTTGAAATCTTGTCACGGTTTGGTTGCAGGATGAGATGTTAAGACAGAGATTCATGGTTTATAATGGAGTTAGCTCAATTGATACGTCAGTAATAGCTACTGAGTACATGCCTGCGTGTAAATGGCTTCAGCATAGACTCCAAGCTCATGAAGTGATGATGCTGAGCACTGAGATTGAAGATGGGATCAGTTTAGATGACCGAGAAGTGAAGACATCTGATGAGTAAAATTTTGGAGTTTTCCTTTGTGTATTTCGTCCTTTACTTCTTCAAGGAAAGTTAGATTGTATGCGGAGCAAAACGGAAAGGGAAAATCAAATCGTAGGTCTTTGAAGTCTTTCTCGATCTTGACAAGTTATGAGCGAACTAAAATCCTTTCTTGAGCCATTTGTTAAACTTGATATGGCAAAGTTTGCTTATTGTAGTTTACTAGCAAGATGTGAAATGTGCACGTTTAGTTAGCAACTGATAATTATATATACTATCTATGGCAGAAAAATTTTGCAAAACAGGTTCCAATATAAACAGGGTTAACCCTGTTCCCGGACCGGAAAAACAGGGTGAGTCAGGAACAGGGTCCAATGCAAACAGAGTAGGGAACAGGGTCCAAAAAAAGAGAACCGGTTATAACAGGGTCGGGAACAGGGTCCAAGTCTAGACCCTACCCACCCTGGACCTGATCACCCCTACAAATTACAACATCTTCACCAAAAGTGAATACATATCTATTATCGGAGTTTGTCTCATTTGAATCTATGTTTGCGTGATCACAAGAAGTTGTATTTTGGGTCGTATTGAGAAATTTGACATTCAATTGAAATACCGTAATTTCATTGTCTCAAGATAGTTTTTTGATACGGCTTTTTCCTGCACAATGGATCTATGGACAGTAAGGTCTAAAGACATTATGCTCGATTGCAAAAAATTTAATCAATGGAGCCTCAAGAGCAGGTCAACTTTGGAAGAGCATTAAAAATCACTAGTTCACTTTTTATGAAAGTCGACTTTTTTGAGTCAAATCGAGCCCGACAAACACAATTAAGTACCTAAGGCAGCCATTGAACATAAGGGGCGAACTCGACCTGAGCCCCATCTAATTAAAGTTGGCCCACAAGGAACGAAGCTCAGCCCACTAAGCTCTCTCGACCGGTGCCTATTTTGCTCCCAATTGACCATCCATGGGTAACTCCTTTGCCCATCGATCAAACTCTATAGGCTGCGTTTGGTAGATAGAATAAAATTCAAGATAAAATAAAGTTTGTTCTGTTAAGTATTTGATTCCAACTAAGACAAGATAAGTTGAATATAAGAAAAACATTGCCCAAACAAAAAAAATTTCCATGGGAGAGATGGGATAAAGATGGATACTTTTTTTTATATCCACGGTATAGAACTATTTGTCTTGACTGAAAAACTTCTTAAGTTAATAAAATTAAGATAAAACTTAAATAAGATTAATATTTGAATTCTAATATAAAATAATACAATTCGGAATAAAAATAATAATAACAATTTTTGGTTATATTTATTCCTATTTTCAACTATATATTTGAATTTTTTTATCCTATAATATATATCATATATTTATATTTATTAAATATTTTAGGTATATTAGCAAATTTTATTATTTAATTAAATTTCAATTAATGAATGATGGTAAAAAAAAAAAGAGAAGCAAAAATGATAAAAAAAAAATAACTAGATAAAATGACAAGTGCAAAAAAGCCGAAGCACTATAATTTTCGGAATTGTGGAGGTGAATAATTTTGTTTTCTCTCTTACTAGATTTGGTATTCATTATCTGATCTATCTCATCAATATTGTTGTTGCCCATTCGCTTTTCTCGTCATAGTCGAACATGTGGCTTTCTCCTTTGCCATTTAAGATTTTGATCATATAATAAATCAAGTTATTTTTGTTTGCATATTCCTGATTTCTTTAGTATGTAGATTCTTACCATCCGTGTTTGTGCATTTTCATGCTCATTATGCCATTCATACCAACCAATGATAATGATAAGATATGAAAATATCCAATTTTATTTCCACGATTTATAAACAATAAATATGACATAATAAATTCTTAATTTTCATATCCTATTTTATTTGGTCCTATTTTGACTAAAAATTTATATGACCAAATGTGAACTTAATGATGGAAATCTTCACCACTAAAAGTTCGACAAGTCACTAGTCCTCGCAAATGATTGACCAGCCAATTAGAGAGCTATATGGTATTTTCTCTTCTTTTTTCAATAATGGATCCAAATCCACCAATGAGAACCGAAGATTTCGAAGTTCTCTCTCTTCCTCTAATTGACGCCTACCCTCTCTTCACTTCCACTCTCACTTTCACACACCACTTGTATATTTTCCCCTTACAAGCTCTCTACAAAATCCTATCTAATCTCCCTCTCCAAGCCCGATATAACAGCCACCACTTCCAGCCAATACTGGCGTCCCACAGCCCCTCCGGCAGCCTCCAATTCTCCTTCGACATTTATTATCTCCTCGGGTGTTTCTATGATTTAATCGTGTCTCTTGTTCATCACTAATCACCTATTTTCCACGATCTCCATTCATTTTTTGCTAGCTTGCCTCCAATTGCAGCGAGTCCTTCTTCAAGTTTAAGGTCTGTTCTTTCATCTATTTTTGATATCATGCGAATGGCCAAGGATTCCAACTTGATTCATGGTATAAATTGAAGTTGAACTTCAATCTATGCACCAAACATCTCGGATTTGACTTGATGAACAATTGAACATGATTTGTGAATTGATTTGATTTAATAAGAATTGTGACGTTAAAAAATTGCATTAACTTAGTCTTGGCCGAAAGACCTCTATCCATCAAATTGATCTGATCTTAGATGATTCATGATGAACTTCCCAGAAATGTTGTGTGATACTCAATGTGTCTCAAGCTATGGCTCGATCATGCCTTGTAGGTATTTGAAATTTTTAGAATCTTGCCAGAAATTCATTGAAGCTTGCTGGAAATTTGATTAGGCTTGACAGAAATCGATTGAATATGCTAGAAATTTATTGAATTTGGTTTCATCATTCTTAGAAATTACTGGAAATGTAAATTGCATGCTGGCCGTGAGTCTATATTTTAGAATTGATGTCAATATGAGCTTAATTGGATGAGGCATTGATGATTCAAACATGTACGTTGATGTGAAGTTTCCGAATTTGATCGTACCTTTGTCCATAATTTGCTTAATGTTGTCAACTGTTGTAAAATGGGTGTTGAATTGAGATGATTAAGCTTGATTTAGAAGTAGATTAGTTGAATCTTGAGCTTAGGATACTCGATATCTGATGAAATGCTTGATTGAATTTTATTGATTTGGAGTCCAGAGAGCATGTTGTTCTAATAAGGAAATTTCAATAAGTAAATGACTTGATAAGAGAAAATCATCAACCAATGAAATGTAGAGGACATTCAGGGCTTTATTTTGATGGGTTGTGGGTCAAAATGATTAGATAGGTATAACATCTCCTTCATGTCATTTCAAGTTAGCTTAAAGATGGCTTTTCTCTAGAATAATCGATCTCTTTTGGATAGTCTACGGTCTGTGTTAATTAGCCTCTGTAGGATTAGGCTAGATTTAAATTTCGAAAATCAAGCTCATGGAGGATGAATATGTCCTGGAGTTTAAAACAAAGCCATGAACATTCTCTACTTGACTTGTATCGAGTTTACTTTCTTGCATTTCATTTCACAATCCTTTATTATTTTCTCTCGATGTGTGGTGTTAACTTCTTCTTAACCGTTGGGTGGTTTGATATTATCCGATGTTATTTGAGGAGTTGATCACACCTCCAAGTCACTCTTTATCAAACAACCAAGCGCGGACACATAGTGGAAGATAACTAAGGATTCATAACTTGAAAAATTGCACGACTTTATACACAAATAAAATGAGTTTAGGTATCGAAAGGCGAAATGGCACTAATTAAATAATTAGCATAAATAAATCCCTAAATTAAAAATCTCTGGTTCATAGGAAATGGTGTGTCCTCCTATATTCCACTTGGTTTTTAGCCGGTCCTAATAGGCTAGTGGTGACTTCAAATAGGATAATACTTAATGATTTAAATCAATGGATCCCAACATAGGATTAGTTAGGGGTTTGGGAAAATTCGAATCAAATGAGGGCAAGCACCTCGAGTATGAGGATTGGTCATGTTGGGAAATAGATTCCTAAAAATTGAACCGATACTCAAACGATTGAATACTGATGATAACGAATGCGAAAACGTGCCTGGAAACATGTAACACATATCAAAGGCATATCACGCAGTTGAACATATCTTGATTGCCATAGATTAAGTACTATTGCAGTCTTAGGGGAATCATTTGAAGCCTTGGAGTTTCATTTGTCAAGAGGGAGTATACTGTTTAAATGGGGGGAAATTGAAGAAACGTACTTCTCTCTGAAAACGCTACCGTTTAGATACATCCCCCTTATTTATTTATTTATTTATTTATTTATTTATTTATATTTATATATTGTAGTAACTGCACTCTTTTATTGGCCCTTCACTTATGGGCTGGGTTTTGGCCCAACATGGGCGGACGGGCTTAAGTTGGCCCATCAAATAAAAAACTCATCATCTCCCACTCGCACATGGTAGACCAAACAGAATTCTTTCTTTACCTCTTTGTAACATTCATATTAGTAAATAATCCATGCGACCGGCATACTTTGAGAGCTCGTTGTCATACATCTTAGGAATATATAGCAGCTCATAATGGTAGGGGTGTCAACAGTTCAATTCGGTTTGGTTTTTTTTGAAAAACCGAATAGTTAGAAATTTCGGTTCGGTTCGATTTTTCGGTTCGGTTCGATTTTTCAGTTTTTGGTTTTTAGCTTTTGGTTTTTGATTTTTTTTCCGTCTTCGTTTGAGGGCAACGGCAGCCAAAAAGCTTCCATTTTTCTTTGATAGAGTTCGTTCGTCCATCTTCATCGACAAGTAATTGTCTTATTTTGCTCAACTGTTGGATTCGTGATCAGGCCCTTCTTTTCCATGTTTTTTTTGGTGGGTCTCTCTGTAATGCATAAAGAGGAGTGACCTTTCAACGAGCGGTTCACTGACATTTCCAACTCTGTTTTCCTTCTTTTTCCCTTCTGCTTTGCTTGACCCAGAAGCAATATTGCAAAGCAAATATTCTCTCTCCAACTCTCTACTTTTTTCAGATAATTCAATTGCTAGATCACAGAGATCTACTTGCTCTACTTGCTCTCATCAGCTCTGGTCCCTAGCATCACATTCTGCCTCTCGTATTGCTCTATTTTGCGATAAAAAAAACAGAGCAAATGAGTCTCTGCCAAAATGGACCGGCTCTCTGCAACTAGCCTCCTTCCCAACACGTTCGGAGGAGCAAGAGACGACATCTCCATGCAACTTTCGCTGATTTGGTCTCAGAAAAAGAAGCTTTTTGGCCATTGCCGTCATAGTCACTGTTGTCATCGCCGCCGTTGCCGTCGCCGTCACTGTCACAGTCGCGCAGTCGCCGTCGCTAACCAAGACGAGACACGAGAGGAGAGGACTTAGAGCCAGAGGAGACGGGAGTTGGGAGAGAATAAATTAAATTTTCAATGGTTTGATTTTATTGGTTTGTGGTTCGGTTTGGTTTGGTTAACCGATAAAAACCGAACCAATAAAAAAATATTGGTTTTTAATGAGAACCGAACCGAACTGAACAGACATTTTTCGGTTCGGTTTAGTTTTCGGTTCGGTTCCTAACACCCCTACATAATGGGCATCACTTAATAAATATAGTATGCAGTACCCTAGATCGATTGATCATATTTATATCTCTTTTGGTCTCTTTTTAATAATGATATATTATATTCACAATTATGATTATCTCAAAACAATCATAATCGGTTTACTAGTGAATACAAAACTAGAATGTGATTCTCCAAACTCGATTTTTCTCTTTCCTTAAAACTCTCAATTTCAATTCAACTTGTTTTTTTAGAAATGTTCCATTAGATTGAATCAATTCATGATCATTGGCAACATTCTAAGATAGCAAACACTGAATAGAAATCTTGAGAATAAGTAAGAGTCATGATGGTACTTAATTAAGGAACTCTTTTCCTCAAGACTCTCACACGGCATAAAAATTGAGATCAAAACTTTTATCACTGTTGTTGGTCGTCTCATGTATACGTATTATGGTATTAACTCCTTTCCCATGAAGTGTATATCTACATTTTCAATATCGTACAGATGATAGTTCAGACATACTTAATGTCTAAATTGAGTTCATGTATCTATTCTTTCATGAAATTCATCAGAACTCACATCTGGCATCAAAGATAGATAAAGTAGAATATGTGAGTTATTTTACTTTCGAACATAGTAAATATTATGTCTTAATCTTAACATTCAGTTAAGGTGACATATACATATTTTTAGCTTGAGCTCTCGATTATCACCTAGATAATAAGCTTAAAAACCGTCTCATATTTATTTATCACATAGTAAGTAGAGGCGATTACCCATATAAGTAGGTTAATCTCTTATCTGTCCGATACACTTTCTCAATTTCATATGATGCACTAAACATTAAGATGCATAAACGTCAAACAAAGACTCATAAGCATTAATAATGAAAATGCAAATTCATTAGATGTGAACACTTAAGGAAAATTACAATATTCAGTACATCAATCTCTACGTAGTCCTAGAAATTTTACATGGCAACATAACACATCTCTAGGTATTGGCTTCGTCATAGGATTTGCTATTATTCTATGCGTAGATATGTACTGTAAGTTCACATCTTTTCGTGCAACCGTATCTTTGACAAAATTATACTTGGTATCTATATTTTTGGTCTTACCATGATATTTTGGATCTTTGGTATATGCTATTACTGCTTGGCTATCATAGTTTACCAATAATGAGTTTGCAGCATTTTTAATAACATCTAAATGATCCAACAATCTCTTAAGCCAAACACCTTCTTGTATTGCTACTAATAATACCACGAACTCTGCTTCCATCGTGGACAAGGCTATACATGTTTATTTCTTACTACTCCAAAATATGGAGTCATTATTCAATAAGAAAACTAATTTAGAGGTAGATTTCCTTTCATCTAAATCTTCTCCCCAATCAGCATCTAAATAGCCTTCAAATCGCAGAATTAGTAATTCCTTTCAGATACCTCAGTATTCTTTTGACGTCTTTCAATGTGCTTGACTCGGATTTGATTAGTATCTACTTACCATTCTAACTGTAAAACATATGTCAGGTCTTGTACATATCATAGCGTATATTAAGCTTTCAACAGTACTAGCATAAGGAATATGTTGCAATTATTCATTCTCTTGTGGAGTCTTGGGACACATTTTATGGCTCAATCCTTCACTTTTTGCATTTATGGGTTTACAATTTTACATATGAAATCATTCAAGAACCTTATTTATGTATGTTTCTTGCGAAAGAGATAATGATCTCTTTGAACGATCTCTTGAAATCTTAACTCCAAGAATGTATGCAGCCACACCCATGCCTTTCATCTCAAAGTTGGAAGATAACCAATTATTGACAATATTAACAAACTCTATATTACTTCCCGCAATCAGTATATTATCAACATATAATGATATGATCACAAATTGATCATTGGATCTTTTGATATATACACAATGATCCTTATCAATCATTGTAAAATCATATGCCATTATGGCATTATGAAAACGTATATACCAATGTCTCGATGACTGCTTAAGGCCATATATAGATCTCAAAAGTTGACATACCTTTTGTTCTTGGCTTTTCAAAATGAAACCAGTGGGTTG
This sequence comes from Eucalyptus microcorys, assembly GCA_014182515.1. Taxonomy (NCBI): domain Eukaryota; kingdom Viridiplantae; phylum Streptophyta; class Magnoliopsida; order Myrtales; family Myrtaceae; genus Eucalyptus; species Eucalyptus microcorys. The sequence continues at coordinate 22,401,051 of CM024571.1, forward strand.
TTCTATATAAATTTCTTCTTCTAATTCTCCATTAAGAAAAGCAGTCTTTATATCCATTTGATGTAACTCAAAATTCATACTAACTACTATTATCAGAATAATGTGAATCAATGTAATTCTCATTACAGGATAAAATGTTTCCTCATAATCAATTCATTTTTGTTTATTATACCCCTTCGCCACAAGACAAGCCTTATATCTTTCTATTGAGCCATCAGCTTTACGCTTTATTTTGAGAATCCACTTGTTCCCAATGGTTGGCGTTTTTTTAGAAAGTCAACCAATTCCCAAACATGGTTTGACTTTATTGACTCCATTTTCTCTTCCACTACATACATCTATTTTTCATTAATAGAGTAATGTAGAGCTTCATTTACATTTCTTGGCTTATCTTTATCTTGTGGAGTAACTATAAAAGTTTTCTTTTCAATGTTCGAACGTCGACGGGAAATACTTTTGCGACTTATTCACCGTATGGAAGATTGTACACTTTGCATATTATTCTCCATTATGCTTCACTCGAATTAGATAATGACAATATCGTCTCATCAGGTGCTTGTAATTGAGAATGAGTCTAATTTAATTCCTCACTTCTCATGTTACTCCCACTTGGACGAACTCTATTAAGTTCATTATCTTGATCCAAGGTTTCAAATAGGGAGTAATCCTTACTTATTTCGCCCTTCTTAGGAAATTAATTCTTTAAGAATGTGACATTCCTTGATTTAAATTCAGTTATACTCTCACTTTCCTGTTCACTTATAAACACATACATTTTCGAGTGTTCTGAGTATTTTATGAAAATACTCTTCTTGTCTTTGGGACCCAATTTTCCATACTCATGAGAGGGCTCAGGAGTATAGGCAGCACAACTCTACGATTTAAGAAAATTTAAGTACGATTTTCTACTTGTCCATAACTCATATGGAGTGGAAGTAACTGATTTGGAAGGCACATGGTTAAGTATATAGACAACAGTAAATAAAGTATCACCCCAAAAGGTGATGGGTCAGTTAGCATGTGCCATAATGGACCTAACCATTTCCAATAGGGTTCTGTTTCTTCTTTCCGCAACACTATTTTGTTGAGGAGTGTAGGGAATAGACAACTGTCTTGCTATTCCATTTTCATCACATAAATTTCTGAACTCATCAGATAAATATTCTCGACCTCGATCGGATTTCAATTCTTTTATTTTCTTATCCAATTGATTTTTTACTAAACTCATAAACTTTTGAGACAACTCAATGCTTCAAATTTATGTGATGAAATAAGCAGCCCCGTGCCTTCCTCTCACATTCATTAGACCACAGATGTCAGAATAGATTAAATTAAGCTATTTTACCTTTTCTAAATGGTTTCCTTGTCGTTTTTCCTACTAGGCAATGCTCACATATAAACACATCACTTTTTCACTGTTGCCCAACCAGTCCTCTTTGGCTAGCCTATTCATACGATATTCGCCAATATGACTAAGTCTAGTATGCCATACATTTACATCATTATCATATGAATTAGAAGATGTGAAGAGGGAATAACAAACATTGGCATTACCATAGTTAACATTCAATACGATAAAACTATGCAGAAAATAACCACAACTATAGTAGTTTGTATTCAAATACAAATCCACACCATTATTATAGAAGTTCAAACTAAAACCAAGTTTTACCAACACTAAAATAAACACTAAATTTCGATGAATCTCCGGAGCATATAATACATCATGTAGTAATAAGGTGCGTCCACCACGTATGTTTAATTAGCATGTGTCAATCCCTTTTACTTCAGCTTTAGAGTTATTTCTTACATAGATTCATTTAGTTACAGCCGGTACTCGTCGAAATTCCACGAAGGATTCTCTATCATTAGCTACATGGTCTGTTGCTCCCGAATCTACAGTCCACAAAGATTAGATTCAGTTAAGAATACATAATTTGTACCACTCGTTCCTTGTCACCTTTGCTTTTGTACAAGTTTAACACTCTAATGCCAAATCTCACTTCTTTAACATAGTCATTATCAAATGCACAAGCCTCATCATAAGAGTTAAACTCCATTCGTATGAAGGTGACATGAGTTTCATCTTATCTAGTTTTATGACTCTTTCATCACTAGTATCTTCAATTGAATTGTTCATCTTGTCTTCATCACTCACATTATTTTCACGAGTGAATTTGCTTTTAATGTGAACCCCATCCATCTGAACAAGATCAGAAAAATAAATTAAGTATTGTATGTCTAAAACATTTATGTCAACAGATATCGGCCAAAATTTGATGTCAACAAATAACTCTTACTTTCTTGCAATCTAAGAAGCAAATATTAATGAGCCTTTCTCCACATTTATGTGTCAATCAATTACAAAACCCTAAAATAATTATAAATTCAATATACGGTAGGTTTTCACATTACTATTTTTTGAGTTCTTAATATTTTACTTGGGATCAATATTCACCAAATCTTTTCTTTGGTCGGAGAAAATATCCACTATTTTCAAAGTCGCAATTGAATCCTTCATATGTTACTTATTATTTGAACATTATCAATTGTTTCTCTAAATAAAATGGAAAAATAGATCTCATCTTGTCCGAATATTGTCATTTATTTCTTTAAATAGAACAGAAAAAAAATAACCATCATCGTGTGCGTTCTTAAAATAGTGGAAAACCGATCAAGTCAGTGACAAAAAATATGAAACCGCGCAAGCCAAGATCCCATTTCCCAACTTTAAAACCGGTGGCTGGCAATTGCCCACCTATTTTGTGAAGTAATGAGCTGTTCTATACTCATTTTAATGGCACCCCCTGAACAGCCCCCAATCCGTTAGGGTCACCACATTGTTTCCTCTACCTGGATATCCCTTTTCTTTATCAATGGACTTCCGAGAAGTCATATGGGGGTTCTTTCATATACTTGATTGGTCCCTGCGCAAAAGTATAGCGGAAGAGTATCCAACAACTCCCTTCTCTATATTCAGAAATGATGCACACTAACTAAACATTTTATAAGTTAAAGCCGAACACTTTTATTTACATAACTTGATGGACATCATTAGTCGGTATATCAAAATGCCAATGTTTTCTATACTCGGCTATACTTCAAGAGATGACCGACATCTTTTCCAATAGTCGTATACTTAAAGTCTAAAGATCAGTGTCGGCGTCCAAAAGTTCCTTCCTCTGCTGTCCTCCTCCTCACGGTCATATCCAACCACTCGGTCCATCTGCTGGTGGCGGTGGCAGCAGAGGTATCTTGTCTAGTTTGAAATGTTAGTCCCCAAAAGGGATGAATACAACCACTCAGCTATAAAAGATTCACTAAACTATACTATGCGAGCCATCACGATCCAGTTTTATGCAAGATAGACAAGATAGACAATCAATGAATGAGTATGCATCTAAACCATATAACTCTTCAATGCAATGACCAATGCAGTTTCAACAAATAAGATGCATCATGTCCAGTCACACAAGTCTCGATCATAGGGCCAAATTGTTATGACATGTCTCATTCCATGCCATACAATTTAGTCCCATAACCAGACCACACACACACACTTAGTAGAACCACCAGTTTTAACATTCAAAAGGTTTCATCCCCCAGATGACCAATGTTTGCGTCCTTCTAGGATTTGGCATCGCGAAAGCCTCTGGGCATGTATTCATAATACAACCAGGCATCCAGAGTGTGTTGCGTTACACCTTCAGGCATCTCGCACCCCACCTAGTGTCACGAGGAATCTTGGGGGCGCGCCATGAAAATGGTTACCCCTACCCTCCGGATTTACGTATCACATGCTACCGGGCATCCCGATGCTCCCGGGAAAACCTCTGGGCATGTATTCATAATACAACCAGGCATCCAAAGAGCATCGACTCATTCGAACCTCTGGGCATCCCGACTCCCAAGGCATCGTTGACCCGAGGGTCCAATGGCAACATTAACATCTTAGTTTCCAAAAACACTTTTCAATGCAATGACAAGATGTCCCATGAATCTTTATCAAATCTCAATGTTGCATGATATGCTGAATGCCAATATCATCATGTCAAATAACAACTCAAGATGCATTCACCTTTTGGACAAATTGAGTAAATTCGGAACAAAATAGCTCAAACCTCACAATGCATAGTTTTAGTAACAATTTCGGAATAACCCCTAAATGAACTCAGAAAATTCTGAAATTTTGATATGTTATAAAAAAAGACCTAAAGGAAGAAGTTTCATGAAGAACACTAAGTCAGATTCATTGTATATCAAGAGCAGTAATTGCTATATTCTTTACTAACATTCTGTAATAGCTTCCAGATTTAACATTTACAGAGAAAATCGTTTTACTGAACAAACCTTGTCCATTTATTCTCAAATTTTGATATGTTATTCCTAAGGATGTTTCCTACAACTTTCATTAAGGGTTCGAAGTCCAATTCTAACTAGATAATTACAGAAAATGCACGGAATCATCAAAGGTCATGCTGTTTTTCTACGAAACAGTTTACTAATCCAAAGAGAACTAATTCTACTAATTCAAAATCCAGCATCCAACGTCCACAACCTAAACATCTCCAAGTCTATTGCACTCCACTAGACAACAACAGCACAACATGATATAGGTTAATGGACTTTCACTTGCCTCAAGTTCTAAGCGTCGACGGCAAGTAAAAACAGAAGCTCGGGTCACGGACACGGCTCGGCGACGGCGAACATGAGCGGTGTCGACGGCAGCAGCATGCACGAGCACAGCAGAGGGCGGTCTCCTTTCCCTCCTCCTTCGCTGCCCTCTCTTGCGGATCACTCACTCGATCTCTCTCTCTCACTCACCGCTGCTCACTCTCTCTCTACTTGCTCGAACACACGAGCACTTTGCCCACCCTAAATGTTAATTAAGTTAATTGAGTTAATTGTTTGCATGCAGTTAATGACGAAATGTTTTAAATGGTAAATAGACATAATAATTATTACAGAAGATATTTTTGAAAAATCATGGATTTTGGTTAATCACTTCTCTTTTTATAAATTAATTAAAATTTTTTATTAATCAATCCTTGCTTTGCTTTAATAAACCTTTTGAATAGCCAATTTTTGTCATTTGACATTTTTGGTATTGAGGCTTTTTCCCTTCTTATCTAATTTATGTTTATTCTTTGTCTTAAAGTATCTTATTTAGTTCTATTGAGTGGCAAACTTTTACATTCTTTTATCATTTTGATTTATTTTTAATATCGATACTTCCTTTATTGGTATTCTAGTTAATTTAGTTATCTCTTTTTCTATGTTTTTTTTTTTTTACAGCAATTAAGAGTAAAAGAGATTTTCCTTTAGAAAATGAGATGAAAATATATTTTTACCACATAAAAATCATAAGCATTACATATACTAATTAGAAAATCATAGAGAGTTAACAAATTGCAACAAAATGAAAGGGGTATTTTACAACAGTCAAAAGCTTGGGGGCAAATATTTACTACTCCAAAATCCATGGGATGTTTTATAATATTCCCAGCAGTACAACGCGGGGTGAAAATAGCGTCATCCGTGAAGAAAATTATACTATTCTTATTGTATGAAAATTATTCGGCCCTTTAAGTTGCTAATGTAAAAGCCATGGATTAAGATTCGGGTCAGCTTAGCTTTGTCAATCTTGTGGGTTCGACTTAGCTTTGACACGGCATTCTAACGAAAGTGATTACCTGAGGACCGAGGATATTGAGGAAGCATAGCAAGATTACTGACAATATCGTATTTGTTTTTAGTGCACGTGCATAATGTCTATATGTACAACCTATCGATCAAATCCAAGTACTGTAATCCCACAAAAAATGTCTTTGGAAACTTTAAATAGTACACTTATTTGATTAATAATAAAAGAAAGTAGATAAATGTCTTTGGGAACTTTGAATATTACATTTAGTTAACTAATGATAAAAAAACTAGATAAGCAAATTCTCAAACTCTTTACATAGGAAACATATCTCACTTTTAGTGGTCAAAAATCCTCATAATGGTCGATTGACCAAGTGCTTTCTTCCTCAACAGGCTACTCAAGTCCGTCGTTCTATTATTATATAGCTAATGTGAGTTTTGGGGGTACATGTGACTTCCTGCCTCATTTGTCCTTTTTCTTCTTTAGATTATCATTTCCCTATATTTATATCGATCTTCAATGTGAAATTAATAATGTTGTGATTGTTAAATTATTTGCCACACGATAACACGTAGATTAATATTTTAGTTATAAATGAAAGGCGGAAAAGATCTCGTGTGTACTTAAATCTCAATCTCTTATTTTATGAGAAGATAATTATTCAGATGGAAATATTTTCTTCTCAATGACAAAGCACTTATCTACAGAGTAGAGTCAATAAAAATTAAAAATAAATGGATCATCTAGACGGGCCAATTATTTATGCAATCCAATAATTAAAAACTAGGATATAAGAATAATCAAATAATTTAAAGTTAGGATGGGTTTCCTCTTAAAAAAAACGTGAATAACGTAACTATTAACTGGGAAAAAAAAAAGTGAAGACGAGAGTGCGTTTTGCCACTCTAATATCAATAATCGTTGCGAATGAAGATTATTGGGTTAGAAGTTAGCAATTCAGCTAAATCGTGGCAAGCTTCGTGTTATGAAAATATTTTGCTAGCATATGGTTGCTTAAGAAATCTATACTAATGAATCCGCCATAGTGAATGCACAAATCAAAATGCCTAAAAGATGCTTCATAATTTAAAAGGAAAATGTCACAAATGGTCCCTAAACTTTTATCTAATATTCAATTTCATGCCTGAGCTTTCTATTTGCTCAATTTAGTCCTTGAACTACCACTTAATGTGCAATCTCGTCCCTAGACTTTTAATTTGATCAATTTGATCCTTGAATTATTGATAAATGTTCGATCTAGTCCCTGACTATTTGAAAATTGACCAATTTCGTCATTTCGTTAGTTAAAGTTAACGAAATTGTGACGAAATTGGCTTCCATGGCTTTTAGTCTCTTAAATATAAAATAAAAAAGGACATGTGGAATATCCACATGGAAATTACCTTTAAAACGGGTCAAATTGTGGCCACTGTCCAAAAAAAAGAAAAAATACAAAACCACTTATTCTCTTTGCTTTTGTGATCAGTGCTCTCATCTCTAACTGACCCATAATTTGTTTTCCTTTTTTAAGATATATATTGACTCATAATTCTAGTAATCCAACTTAGTTCCACGTCATTAATTAATGCTCCATGTCATCACTTAACAGTTTGAACAAACAGAAGGACTAGATGGAACACTTGTTAATAATTCAGGGACCAAATTGAGTAAATCGAAAGCTCAAGGATGAAATTGGTCAATTTTCAAATAGTTAGGGATTAGATCGGACATTTATCAATAATTCAATAACCAAATTGAACAAATTAAAAGTCTAGGGACGAGATTGCACATTAAATGGAAGTTTAGGGACTGTTTGTGACATTTTCCCTAATTTAAATGCCATTAGCTAACCTTATAATAGTGAATAGATTAGTTTGGAAAAAGGTCTTTTCCACTTGCCAACTCAAACAAATTTTAAGAAGCAATTAGTAGACCTATCAAATAGGTGGGTCATTTTGGGTTTAGGTCAAGTCATAAATGATCAGACCCAAATTGACCCATTAACTCATTATGACTCATTTATTTGTAATGTAAATTTATCAACCTATGTCCAACCCAACCATACCTAAATCACATTTGGTCCAACCCTTATAGCTAAAACACTTACATATTTAACCCAATATAAGAAAATTTGTTTCTTATGATTTTTAAAAATATATTACTAAAACATTTCCATGTAATACAAATCTAATGAATAATATTTGCAATTTTTTTAAAAAAAAAAAAATTGAGGCTCCGCTTGTTTTGTGGAAAATGTAACATTTTTGGAAAATATTTTTAGGAAGTCATTTTCCAGGAAAATAATAATATTTTCCGATGTTTGGGTGAAATTTAAAAATGAAATAGAAAATATTGTATGTGGAAAATCTAATTTGATTTTCCTACATGTACTCCGTTTAATATATTTTTATTTTTACTTTTATCTTACCTTTTATTTTTTTTTTAAGAATTCAACTTTTAATTATTTTTATTTTCTTTCTTTTCCTTTTCCTTCTTCTTCGGCTAGTCGTCGACCATTGCCAAAACCAGTGACAAGCCACAAGCGAGCTAGAGCCTCGCTAGCACTAGACATCAATGAGCTGGAGCTTATCCCTCGCTTATGGCTGGTCGTCAACCACCAATTGAGGAAGAAGAAAAAAGAAAAAAAGGAAAAAATTATAATTTCAATTTTTTTAGAAAAATATATTTATAAGACCGAAGAGGGAGAGAGTGCGTGTGAGCTTAGTGGGTTGGAAATGAGTTCCAAACTCAACCCATTTAAACCCATTTATTTTGGGCTTTAAATTTTAAAATCCATTTAAGGTAGGCTCTTTAAAATTAAAGTGACCTATATATGATCTATTTATTTTTTAAAAATTTAATATCATGAAAAACCTTAAACTTGTAAACTTGTGACAAAATGCCCCAACTTAATTTTTTTACCCTAAAAAATCACAGATTTGCACACTTGTGAAAAATTTTACCATAAACTAATTTTTTGACTACTAAAAATCTTAAGCTAGTATACTTATGACAAATTTAATCTCTGTTAATTTTAGCTAATTTTACTGTCAAATTGTTGAGTTAGATATCACATGGGAGTTAATAGGTATACTAATTTGGGTGTTACAAGTGTATCGGTTTTATGATTGTTCGTAATATTAATCCAATTTAACAAGGAGTTTATTTGTTACAAATGTACTAATTTGAGGTTTCAAATTTGTTACACGTGTACTAGGTTGGATTTTTTATGGTTAAAAATTAGTTTCGGTTAAATTTATTACATGTGTATTAATTTAGGGTTTTTCATATATTAACTTTTTTTTTTCTTAGACGGGTCATACATGGGTTTAAGACCCATTTTCATAGGTCTAGCAACCAAGCGTGATATAAGGACACAAATGATAATTACTAATTTGCACTATATTGCATTCCTAAGTTTACTGTAAATTCTAGATATATGAACTTAATCTTTAAAAATGTTACCAACATTTTTTGCATCGTTCTATTAGCCATAGATTCTCTCTCATTTGTGGCAACACATGGCTATTTCTTGTTAAAACAAAAATATCATATTAAAAATAAAAGGAAAGAGTATTGAGGGAAAGCTTAGTTACAACGACAAGACCATAGAGACGGTGTTCAACAACTTCGAAAGGGGCAGAAAGAGTGTAAGGAGAAACCTTCCTACTTGACCCAGCTTTTAATTACCTCCCAAATGGTAATTAGCCATTGTGATTTATTATCAAATATAACCAAAATGTCTCGAAAGGGGCAGAAAGAGTACATAGAGAAACCTTCCTACTTGACCCCAACGTTTAATTACCTCCCAAATGGTAATTAGCCATTGTGATTTATTACCTAATGTAACCAAAATGTCTCAAAATAAAAATAAAATAAAATATATCAATGGAAATAGTAGATAAGCACATACTCATCTTTATCTTCATCTCATTTATAGGGATCAGTGAAATTCATCAAAATCTTTATTCTAAACATTAAGGTTGATGGTAGAAAAACCTTTAAAAAAAAAGGATTAATGAACTACAACAAATGTAAATCTATTGTCAATTAAGAGGCTGACAAGAATTCCGTAATTTAGCGGTAATTAGTTAGTCTTAGCCAAATTAATAGATTAGTTTAGAGATAAAATCTTGTCGAGATTTGGGAAGAGGCGGGCTTTGAAGGAGCATGATGACATGGAGGCACGTGCGAGGCACGTGCTTGTGGTGATCGAGGACGTGGCGGCATCAGGAGGCAGCAATCAAATCGGGGGCAGGCTGAGGGTTACAGTGATTGGACTGGAGAAGGCCACGGAGGCAATGTCACAGGGGTCGTACCGGCTGATGGAGGGGCTGAACGAGCTGTTCCAGACAGTGACGATAATAAGGAAGGAGCTGGTAGATGAGTTCAGAGTGAGCAAGCAGAAACTACCGTTGCCAAAGAAGCCATCGAATCCAGACAAGAACAACTAAGCAAAGGTGTTTTGCTATGGAGCACAACTTAGCGAGCTGCCTGCGATTAGAGCGGAAGGATGCAGCAGTTCTTGTCATGTACCGAGAAAAAAGAATAAATGAGTAGATAGATATAACTTAATTGCAGAACAAATAGTATCGCATAGACATGACGACCACGAGGGTGTTGAATAATAATTAAAGCCCAAATGCATATGAATCAAGTTGAAATCTCTTGGGAAGGAAGGTCTGATTAGGAGGTTAGAAAAACAAGATGAGAGACATTTTTACCAGTAACCAAAGATTCACAAGAACTCGACCTTGACATAAGTGCCTCCAAGTTATCATGAGATAACACTCACACTGGTGCTTGTTCATCTTAACTATCATAGTTCAGTTTCTCATCATTGCTAATTCGAAAGAGACATTGATATCTGTAAAACTAATTGACCATGTACATTCATCTTGATAAATATTAGTACCAAATATAGTTTTGAAATCATTAAAATTCCATGGGGATATTATCCCAATACAACTATGATGTAAGAACCCAAGTGATAATAAAACATTATGTACCATTTTCATTCCTAAGTTTACAATGTACATGGATCTATATCTATAAATCTAATAAATAAATACACTAGAATTCTTAAAATTAGTACGAAAGTATAATGTAGTTTTAAAACTTTTAAATAGTGCAATAATCCTATAACTTGTTAAATTGGTGAAATCAAATTATTCCATCAACTCTATCCAAATTATTAATAGAAAGTATTGTCGTGACTTTTTAACTCTTTTCTTTTTTAATGTGGCACTAACATGATTAAAGCATAAGAATTAGAGATGATGAACGATGACGATAATGACTCATATATGCAGATTCACATGAATAACTGGATGAGGTGGGATTCATAAAATTCAACATTGCATTTGTATTAAATTCACATGCACTGGAATCATGCAATAATATTATGCCCAAACTCAAAAATATTATCAGTAATAATATCCATGGCTCTGTGTTGCTATTGGTTTTGCTATTGCAAAGTTAAACAAATGGAAAGGTTAGGTAAAACATAAATGGCAATTATATCTTGAACCAGGTCCTAAACATGACAAGGTCGGAAAAGCATGAAACAAGACACGGTATTTGACCGCGTCTTATAATTACTTTCCAAGAAGTCTCTCGTTAACACATGATTTTTCGGATTTCTTTCCATAGTCACATTTTTCTTGCACTCTTAGGGGGAAACACACACCCTATATAAAGACTATCCGCTCATTACCGGAATCATATCTTCGCCCTTAGGGACAGTTGCCCCCATCCGCATCTGGGGAGTACCATCTGTATACCCTTTCACCCTCTCCCTCAATCGGTCCAACCCCTCTGACATTGCCTCAGTCGCCTTCCCCAGCCCAATCGCTGCCTCCCTCAGCCTCCCCACCCTCTCTCCGCCGCCTCCCATGCCGCCATCTTGTTAATTGCCCCAAGCTCGTGCCTCGCACATGCCTCCATGTCATCGAGGCCCTTCAAGACTCACTTTGGATAATGTCACTCTAGTGGATCCGGCGAGGAAAAAGACCGGAAGGTGCAAGTTTTGAAGGAGCCCGATGATGTGTAGGTGTGCCTGAGGCACGTGCTTGAAGCAATCGATGAGATGGCGACATCAGGAGGCGGCAGAGAGATGATTGGCAGGTTGAGGGAGGTGGTGATTGGCTGGAGAAGGCGACTGGGGTGATATTGAAGGGTGGACCGATTGGGGGAGGGGGTGAACGGGTTGTTTGTATTGGGATAAGGAAAAATGTTCTTTACTTGTTATTTCTTCTCTCTTTATTTAGATTTGGATGTTCTCTTTTCTCATCTAGTTCTAGATCAAAGAGTTTGAACTCTTCCAATCTTTCTAGATTGATGAGTTTGACAAATATATTTTGGGAATTCAATACACCCTCTGTTCTGTCCGTGTATAAGTCCTCTGCCTTCAACTTCAATGGTGATCGTTGAAGTTCTGGTGTCTCGCTAAATCTTGGCAATTTGCTCTTCCAAATAATAGACTTGTGTTTGTTTAACTTGGTTTGGTTCTTTCCATACTACGATAGTGTAAAGGAAGCTGCACCTAGGCATGCATAGCCAACAAGTAACGCTGTAATTATAAGAGAAAGAATTCTCGGGGCGTGCTCATCACTAGCAAAGATACGAGATTCAATGATCAACTATCAATTATTTTGCTTGACAAATCCGCTCTTGTGGAACACGTGTGTTTAACCTTGATGGTATTTCATTGGTCCTCCTTATTTTTTTTATTTGGCTTTTTTTTGCAGTATTTTGGGTTTTGCTCAGTTTCGATTTACTTTGTCATGAAGTCTATGTACTTATTGTGTATCCTTTTGACTAATGAATATAATTTTCTTTCAAAAAAAAAAAAAAAAAAAACAAGGCAAGAACAAAAAAGCAAAGGAACACGACAATATGAGGGTGATGCCTGTGATTTGAGCACAAACAAAATTATGTACGAGTTGTTTGAGAAAATCACACTACAAGTCCTAAACATTATGTACAAATGCAATTGAGTCATAAACCTTACAATTGGTTCGATCAAGTTTTAAACATTTACTGGAAGTATAATTGAGTTCTAAACATCTTGATTGGTTCAATCATGTCCCATACCATCTTTGAAAAATGCAATCAATTCCATAAATTTTGTTGAAAAGTGCAATTTAAAGATGTCACATAAGCACTTTTATGTGACATGTAGGTAATTTTGGTATTATTTATTGAAAAAGTTTAACACTCAATTATATTTCGTACATGAGGTTTTGGATTTACTGTCCAATTTTTCCCCGTTGTTTTTATGTACCAAAAAAGGGATACTCTCGCAAAGCCCAATTAGTGAAATTTTTGAAATGTAAAAATAAATAAATAATAATATATATATATATAGAAATATAGCTAATCGCATGTAGCAAAATATTAAGCTAACTAGAAGGAAATCATCAATGTCATGAGAAAGATCTATTAAAATTCAAAAATGAAAAATGCTTGAGATCTTGACTTTGCAACTTATAATGAAATCATTGTGTATTGAATGGCTCTTCATTCTTTTCAATCAAATCAAATTGCTCTAGAAGGATTCTCTAATGACCTAAATCAAGACAAGTGATATTAATTCTACATAAAAATAGGTGAATTAAAGACAAGATCATAATATGAATAATGAATTAGTAGACAAAAAGTTATCTTGTTGATTCGAATCTCATAGATAAAGATGTGCAAGGTCCTAAAACATTACAAGATTAGTCTAAGGATTGCATGAGTCAATGTGAATGTTTGGAATAAAAAAAGAAAAGTCTTTTGATCTAATTCCATACAGATTTTACTTGATATAGCTCAAATGTTTGGTTGATTAAGAAGATTCACACATGACCATGACATATGATCCTATATTATTTCATACAAATACGAAAGTCAATATAGAGTGAAGCAGTTCATTTCAAAACAAAATAATAGTACGTAACAATGATGATTGAAATCCTTCTATTCTTCCTTGATTGCAAATTAGATTTTGAGAGTAGCTACAATGACCCATTTGATTTAAATGCCCAAGTGAGTGAAAATCAATGAATTCCTTGTGCCCTCATCCTAGCATACTGTTTTCTTCTACAAGAAGTTCAAATGCATTAATTTAGCAACAAATTAATGCTAGAGTTCAAGTTAAAAATAAATATATGAGAAAACTACATTGTGTTATTAGTGAAAAAACATTTGTAAGTTTTGAATTAAATTGCGTTGAATCTAATTTTAATCCAAACCATATACGGCAACTTATTTTTAATGTAAAATCAACAAATCTTCCTTGGTGTCAATTGGATTCTTGAATTCATTTTCTCTGGATTGACTAGGTCACTTTCCTTGGATTGGATCTTTTATTTGGATGCTTTGAGTATCATTTGGATAGAAATTGATTGGGTGCTCTTTAGCTTGATCGAGGTTCGCAATCTAAATCTTTTTATTTACTTCCTTCAATACTTGCATAACAAATTTGAAATCCTCTATGGATTTTTGACCTTCTTCTACAATCTAAATGGCACAATTAAATAAGTTATCGTACTAGTTGTTTGGATAGTCAAAATTGACACTCTTAGATATGGAGTTTGAAAGGTATGGATGCTTGAAATCTTTTCTCCATAAAGACAATCTGTAATTGCTCTGTATCTCATTAGTACTACTAGAGTAACTAAAATAGTGCCAATTAGTACGTAATTGCTCTACCAAGACAATATATTCTTACACGAGATGTCACTTTCGGCAGTGATTCGGCCATATAGTGCTACTTGGTCGAGTCATCTTGTCAAGAGCGCTATTAGAGTAACTAAAAGTGTCACGAAAGAGTTCTTGCTAAATGGAGTTTATAATTTTCACAACCGTAGACAAAGACAATGACGAAGGACTTGATAAAGAGGAAGACAATATAGAGTTCTCGCTAGTTTATAGTAAATTTTGATAGAACTGTGTCATGCGTGTACTAGTTTAAGATTTTTTGTGAAAAGTTAATTTGGCATAAATTTATTTCACAAGCGTCTCAATTTGAGATTTTTCATGGCATTAACCTATTAATTGATCCACGTAGACTTGCCGTGTGCATTCAAGTCAGCAATCTAGTGTCGTTATTTAACAAAAGTTAACGGATGGTAAATACATCACATGTGTATCAATTTAAGGTTTTCGATGGTAAAAAGAAAATTAGTTTAAAGTCCAGTTAGAGATTTTTTTGTAGTATTAATCCTTAAAAAAATAACTATTTTTTATTTATTTTTTCAATTTTTTTCATTCCGAATTTTATTTATGAAAAAGATACAACCTCACAAAGGCAAAAATTATAAGTTTGAAACAATAACAAGTTAAAAAATAATTGCCATTATATTTTTTCGATGTACGAAAAGACACATCTTCGTTTGTAACCACCACTCATGTCTTTTCAATATGAGACAAACAAGGCATTATATCGACAAAAGATCTATATGTTTTGTATATCAATTAACATACATCCTTGTACACTGAAAGACTAGGCAACATTATTTTGGGGGAAAGAACACTACAAGTGCCATAACTTGGTATAAAGAGATACTTAAGTACCATAACTTATGAAATGTATACTTAAGTGTCACATTTGAATAAAAGTGGGATACCTGAGTGCAACCTCCGGCAAAACCAGTCGGAAATCATACGTGGCATTTAAATATTAATATTTTTCGCCGAGGTGACTCGCCGGAGAGTTGAGTCAGCTCTAATTTACCCAAAACGTTGTCGTTTCAGGTGTTAGCCAAAATAGAACCCTCAAATCAGCTAAAACGACGTCGTTTTGGCATAATTTGAATTTTAATATAATATAAAAATTAATTAAATTAATTTTAAAACAAAATAATAATATAATTTATATTTATTTTATAATAAAAAAATGGAAACGGAGGAGGAGGAAGAAAATCGACGGCTGAGGGTTGAGCCCTCATCGTTGCCGCTTCCTCGCCGTCGCCGAAGGTGGGGGAGGGTCACTGGGGCTGCCGGCCCTCGGCCAGGCTCGGCGGCCCCAACCCTCGCCGCCGGCTGCCTCCCTCCTCTTCCTTCCCCCCCCCTTTTTTTTTTCTTCCTCCTCCTCGCCGCCGACTCGGCTGCTTCCCTCCTCCTCCTTCCCCCCCCACCAGCGGGCGGCGGCCCTTGGCTCGGCCAAGCGAGGGCCGTCGACCTCGCCGGATCTGGGCGAGGGCTTGCGAGCCCTTGCCCCCAGTCGGCAGGGGTCGTCGGCCTCTAGCCAGGGCCTGGCGACCCCAGCCAACCAGGGGTCCGTACCTCCATTATTTTGACGAGAATCAAGTAAACATGATATATGGAGGTGTCGGGCATGGATTGTAGTGTTAAGGTTTGAGGATGTAATGAGAAGTTCGAACACATACGTCCTCAGTTGAAACATACAGTGATCAATCGGCCACTAAGACATAATAGCGCTTTTCATATCTGAACACTGTTCGTTCGGGCATTTTAACAAACATATAGCAATCAATTCAACCGAGAAGCAAGAATGCAACATCTAACAATGAATCTAAACTCAGACTATCACAACAACAATGGAGTGTGTTTATATCACTAATAGATCCTAATCCAGCACAATTTTCACAGAAATCTCAGCTGGACTCCTTTGCCTCTGCTATGTATGAAGAACATCCGAAAACAGAGCATGAGCTCCTACCTGAACAAGATGTGATTATGGGCACGGTTGACTGTTAAAACTAGTGAGACGTCCTCAATGCATCACCATTGATGATCGTTGCTGCTGAGAAAGTCTTGAACTAACTCGAAGTACTCCGTGCTCATCAATCACCTCCTTTCGAACTTTGATTCCTCCTCTGCGCAGCGACAAATTGACAAAGTTAGGCAATAAAGCGATTCAACCATGAAATTGCTCGAGAAAGATATGCAACTGTGACTGGCTTCAACAATGGGCGAGGACGCTGAACATGATCCAGAGCGCTGAAGATGAGAGAGAGAGAGAGAGAGAGAGAGAGAGAGAGAGAGAGAGAGAGAGAGTTTTACTCGGTCTGTGTGTGTTCTTGCTTTGCTCGGTTCCTCAGCTCTCACGCGTGCTCTAATCTTCAGAGAGTTTGTTGTGGGTTGTGGTTGTTGTTGTGAATTCTCCTGCACAGTATGAAATCTTGAGCTTAAAAGGTATCTCCAGTGCTGCAAACTAGAAAGAAAGAGCATGAGAGAAGCTCTTGGTGGTGATGAGCGTTGATGCTTTGCTCCACCACCGCCGAGCTGTGATGGAGAGCAAGGGGGGGTTTGACGGACAGACGGTGGCTGTTCATGATGAGAGATGGTAGACAATCGGTTGACGGTGACGGAGCTGAAAGTGAGAGGCATAGATCCGGGAATCGACTGCCGAGAGGGATATCTCAGGTCCGTCACCTTGTGTGTTCTCCTGTTTAAAAAGCCCAACAACGCATATATGGAGTGCATTTCTTAACTCATATAAATATTAAATGGGTCATAAATGACTTTAAACATAATGTAAGTGTTAAATGGATCGTAAATGAATTTACAATTTATTCAAACCCAACTCATCTCTATGTCTTTCTTCATTCTTTATGGCTCTCATTTGTTTTGTTCTCATTGATTCCGCATTCTTATCTTAGTTTGAATATGATTTTTTAGAAGTGTTTCACTCTGCACTTTTATCTCAGTTTGAATATGATTTTTTGTACATTGAATTAAATATAGAAGTATTTTAATAATATGGGTCGAGTCAGGTTGAGTATGAGTCATTAAATTTATATTATATAAAAATAAGTCAAAACGGGTTAAATTAGGCTATTTGGATCGATTCATTTTTGATTCAATCCGATTCACCCGATTGACCGGTCTAATTGTAACTCATGAGCTGAGGAACCATGGGTCTATTAAGCTCGGGTGTTGATGAAAACTTTAAAGGCCAAATGTTATGGGCACGGGTTTGGGTTTCTTCATGGGCCAATGCAAATGGACAGATGGCTGAATGGGGCTGTCTTTTTATTATTATCTTTGTTTGTTATTTTAACAAGAACGAAAATTTCAATTGTGGGCTAAAATTCACATGTTAACAAGTATAAAAACTTTGCTAACATAATAATCTTTGAGCTATTGTGAAAGTAATAATATGTTGTCAGTCATAAATTCTTGAAAAAATAAACCCCATATTATTTATTACTTTTTTGTCCGTGTTTAAGCCTCAATATATAACATTTTTGGATCATTTCAATAGCCGATACTTTTTACTACTGCATGCTATGTTGTTTTTTCTGTGGCAAGTCGAATAAAAGGGAAGTTTAGTTAAAAAAGAAGAAGATAAATGGCAAGTATATCTTGAACTGCATCCTACAATATGAGGAGTTCATAAAAGCATGAAGAGAGACACCTTATTGCATTCCTAGCAGAAATACACGCCCTATATACATGCTGCCAATGCTCATAGCCCATACGCATCAAAACTTTCCACCCCTTTCTTTTCTCAGTTTGCTCCCTCTTTCCCGGCAACAAGAAGGGTCACCAGCAAGGAGCTGGAATCTATCTCCATTTTCCTTCTACTAAGGCCCTTGCCATCAGTCGGCCAGGGATCGGTGACCCCGGCCGACCCTCCCCCTCTGTCGCCCGCCCTTCCCGGCGACGGCGGGGAGGCGGCGAGGGCCCACGAGCCCTCGACCAGATTTGGGGCGAGGGTCGTGGCCCTCGCCCAGGTCCGGCGAGGGATTGCGGCTCTCGTCGCCAATCAGCCAGGGGTTGGTGACCTCGGCCGACCCTCCCCGCTCTGTCGCCGACCCTTCCCGGCGGTAGCGGGGAGGTGGCGACGGCGAGGGCTCAGCCTTCAGCCACCTCCCTTCAGCGCCCCCCTTTTCTTTTTAATTTTAAGTTTTAAATAAATTTAGTTTTAAATTTAATTAAATTAATTTTTATATTAATTATTTACACATCGGAGACAAAAACGACGTCGTTTTTGCATTTTCTCGCCACATCAGCGTGTAAAACGACGCCGTTTTGCACTCAACTCACCGGAGAATTGCCACGTTAGCAATTTGGTCGGATTTTGGCTGGAGTGGTACTTAAGTGATCAATTTTACTCCGATTTTGGCACTTAAGTGTACATTTTCAAAGTTTTGGCACTTAAGTGTCCTTCCGTGCCAAGTTTTGGCACTTGGGGTGTACTTCTGCCGTTTGAATCCATATTTTATTGGCAGCTTAGACTTTGGTTATGAATAGGCACTAAGTGTATATATTCTATTTCTTTTGTAATTGAGGGTTGAAACATAAATGTGAGAGGTACTAATTATAGTGAAATTTTTATTGGATGTAGCTCTAGTTTAAGGGTAAATTAGGATAAACATCATGTGTAAAAATTTTCCTTTCTCACTTTTATTCTATATTTCGTTTTGCTTAAATGCCTAAGCCCAACAAATCTCATCTCATCCAATAATTCTTGTGAACTTAATTCATATGCATATGAGTTCATCATCGTCATCATCGCCATCATCTCTATTGCCTACGATTGTTTCTTTAATGAAACTCAACCTCTGCTCATTAAGCACTTTCTACTCCCTACGGTCATCCCCTCCTTCAGCCGATCGTCTTCCCCCGACATTGCCTCAGCCGCCTTCTCCAGTCCAATCGCTGCCATCCTAAGCCTCCCTACCACCTCTCTTTGCCGCCTCCCGATGCCCCAACCTCGTCAATCGCCTCGAGCACATTCCTGGCACTTACCCTCCCCGTCGAGAACCTTCCTTAACACTTCGTTCATCTCCCTTTTAATGTCATTACTCCTCGTTCAGAAAAATGATGGTGGTCTTTGTTCTTGACACAAATCTCTTATTAATTAATGATTATGTGGGTTTCTTTTCATACTTGAAATCTCTCATTAATTGATGATTTTTAGGACGTAACAATAAAAACAATAATCAGCCGTTATTTTCGTTGTCTAAGCTTACTACGCACTTCAATGTAGACAATGAATACGTTGATATATTAATCTTTAAACATGTCACTTGCGTTTATATTCCTAATTCGGTCGTTGGCAATTTCTCTCTCATTTGCGCCACCATGCAAACAGAAATGAAATAATTGTTTAAAAAAAAAAAAAAAAAATGTTTTTAGTGCCGCAGCGACCCAGGCTGTTTTGTTTTTACTGCTGCAAGTCAAATGACAGGAAAGTTTTTATTCTACCGCGAGGTCGAGCTCCATCGACGGTTGGGTAAGCTCAGCTGAGCCTCGCCCAATCAAGCGAGGCCTGCTTGGCCACCAGCTCTGACCCAGCATGTGCAAAGCAAAACGCAAGGGAACCCGAGCTTACCTGTTCAACTTGCGTTGCGAAGGTCGTTGGATGGGTCCACACGCGACTGAGATGCCCTCTCTTGCTCTTCTCAGTCGCTCGGACCTCCCACTCTCCGTTTGCCGTCTCTCTGCCCTGTTCCCCCGAGGAAGAAGAAGACCAGTCCCTTTTTCCGAGCTCACCCTCGCCCTCAAGCTTGCTCACTTCCTCTGGAACCTCCTCTCTCCAGCTCACTCTCTCTCTCTCTTTCTCTCTCTTAAGCCTGGCCTGACAACTATCTTGCCGGCCTAGCCCCCCACTGCCAACCTTGGTTGTCGCTACCCCTTTGCCTCTGTACCTCCTCTCTTTTTTTTGCAAACCGCATGCAATGCGTGAGGGAGAAGGAGGAGACAAGAGGTCCGCAGGCTGGGCCATGGACAAGGAGGGAAAATGGGCTGGGTCTAAATGGAGAAGAGGAAGAAGGAAAAAGAAAGAAGTTAGGCCGACCTACCCCGGTCCAATCTTGCCTTTATTATTATTATTATTTTTTTAATTTTTCTTAAAATTTTAATAATTGGCGATAGTAATGTAAATGCTCTTAATGTCTACGTGCAATGCATCTTAATGAAAACACACGCAATGAAAATTATTTATTTTACTTTTCTTTTAATTAATTAATTTTTTAATAAGAACTTTTTTAACCTAATTTTATAAAATTCAGATTTTCTTTTTTAATTAATACTACTGATGCTAATGCTTTTACTGTCTACATGTTATGCAATTTAATGAAAATTAATTTTTATTTAGAGGTTAAAAATTGATCCCTAATTTTCTATATGATAAAGCCCTTAATAAAAAAGGTTAAATTTTAGGTCTTAACAATGTACTGTGATAATAATAGTCAATTTTAGATCACAAAAAATCAAATCACAAATAATTATAAATTGTTGTGGAACCCATTTCTTCAAAAATTTGTGTCTCGCAATAAATTATTATTCTCATAATACCCTAAAAACTGTTATATTAGTAAAACCTTTATCATTTGATTTGATCAAAGCCAGACGAGATACCAACCAAGTCCATCCCTTTCCCTCAATGCACTATCTGTCTACTGAGGTAGGAAGGCGACATGAATTCTTCTTCACTCTCGCTCCTTTAAATTCGTTGCTATTATCTACTTCCCTAATTTAGTCATTGACAAATATTCTCTAGTTTGCACCACTTCGCCATTGTGCAAAGCGAACAAAAATAATTATTCGAGAAATATAAGCAAAGTTTATCTAGGGCCAAATTGACACCTAATTTTCTCTCGTTTAGGCCACCGCTCTACCACGCAAAGCAAAAGGAGATATTGCTTAAAAAATATGAGGAAAGTGTATCTAGGGCCGATGAAATACACGTGACCATTGTGATACTGAAGACGTCACGGTTCGTTACTCATTTATTTCGAACGTTTCAATCATCAAATAAATAGTTTATAAGCGGGAAAACGGCCAATATGTTCCTTAATCGGGACGTTTAAGTTATCAATATTTTCATTATCAATGGTGGCTTACTGCCGCTCTTGTTAACAGGGAATTGATAAGCCGACTATGCCGCTACTCTTGAAAGAGCGACGGTGCATTCTCCACCTCATATCTTCGCAAGGATGTGGGCCCTCACTGACAGATTTTATGCGTGCGCTCCGGATGCATGGTCCCTTTTGGATCGTTACAAATTTCCCGTGACAGTGTTGTTATGCTAGTCAGGTCCTTTTTTTTAGTACTGCCGGCCAAATAAAAAGGTAAGTATGGTTAGGAAATAAAAATGTCTAGATGTGTATCGAGCCGCGTCCTTACCATATGAGGAGGCCAGAAAAGCATGAAGAGAGATGCTTCATTTGGCCTTATCTTTTTAATTACCTTCCAAGAAATCTCTTTTTGATTAATGGTTTGGGATTTATTTCCATAGTCACATTTCTCTTGCATTCCTAGGAGAGAAAACCCTCCTCCGTACAAATGCAGCCCGTGCTCACTGCCTGCAAGCATCAAAACTTTCCAACCGCTTTCTCGTCTCAGTTTTCCAGGAAAGAAGAAAGCAAGTTCCTTCCTTCTTCATATTTGAGAAAATGCATATCGACCTGAGCAGCTTGTCGCGCCTTTTCTCTCCCCGTTCCGGTGACAAGAAGGAAGAGAAGCTCACCTTCGAGGAGCTGGAATCTATCTCCATCTCCTTCGATGAGTCCCTCCTCGCTTGCCTCCAGGGCCTGAGCCCCGCTTCTGTCAGCCTTGCCTGGCTCTCCTCTGCCGTTGACGCGCTCAACTTCTCTCATTCTGCAGT
Source organism: Eucalyptus microcorys (assembly GCA_014182515.1). NCBI lineage: Eukaryota > Viridiplantae > Streptophyta > Magnoliopsida > Myrtales > Myrtaceae > Eucalyptus > Eucalyptus microcorys. The sequence goes on from CM024571.1 coordinate 22,423,268, forward strand.
GAAGGCCTTGCTCCCCAACCTTGAATTGGACAAACCTGATGGCCTCTCGTCGTGGTATTCCGACTATAGCAGGAAGGTCCTGGGCATCCGCTCCGAGATCGCTCAACTGCGTGACCACCATGGGAAGCTGAGGATCGTGATTGAGCCCCTCTACTCAAATCCCAACCCGTTGGTGGAGGACATTCGCCGAGTGAGAGATTTGCTCGTAGGTTCGGAGGAAGAAGACAGCGATGGGGTTGTGAAGTCCTCCGGCAACATTGACGACCTGATCAGAGACCTGGCTAAAACCATTATGACATCGGCTCTACAGAGAAAGGTCTCGCCGGTGGAGAGACCCATCCGCCACATGTTCCATGCTGCCGTCTTCATGATGGATTTCGTGGCTGGAGTCCTGCACGTAGCCTTTTATCCTTCCCCGGTGGGAGTTACCAGACTCTGTGTCCCGGAGGAGTTCCCTTGGGGAGACTCTTTTCGCATGATCGAGTTGGCAATTAACGCGGGCTTGGGGCGCAACCAGGAAAAGGAAAGGAAGACGTCCATGTTGAAGGAGTTTGAGGATGTGGAGGCGCGCCTTAGTCACCTGATCGAGGCGATAGATGAGGTTGCAGCATCAGGAAGCAGCGGAGAGATCACTAGGAAGATAAGGGAGATAGCGGCCGCGTTGGAGAAGGCAAACGGGGTATTACTGGAGGGGGTGGACCGTCTGACAAAGGCGGTGGACGGGCTGTTCGTAACGGTCGTGGAGATGATGGATGGGCTTAGAGAGCAGCTATCGCCGGAAATGCCATTGAAGGCGTACTTTGCAATGGAGAAAGACAAAGTGGAAGTGATTTCTAAGATTTGAGTGCGAGCAATAGAATGTAACAGTTGTTGTTATGAACCGCAAATAAAGGAATAAAAGATGAACAGATATATATATATATATATATATATATATATATATATTTTTATAACCAAGGACTCCACCACAGGCCTCCCATGCCCGAAAGGCTCCTGAGGGCCGGGCCCCTATACCTCGGGAGAGACTAGCTCAACAATCCACCGCCAAGACCCTCCACTTAAATCGCTAGCAACTGCGGGTTTTGAACTCTTGACCTCAGCGATGAGGGAGGGACTCTCAACCAACGCAACTACCCATGGATAGGTGATGAACGGAGATTTTGTTTTCATTGATGTGAAATAATTGTTGTGAATAGAGATGATGAAGATGATGACAATCAATAATCTAGTTTAAAGGCTCGAAAGTTAGGGCACGGCATCGATGTGTCTAAGTCTGGTTCACATGAATTATTGAATAAGATGAGATCGACGTAATTCAACGTTGCATGTGTATCAAATTCGTGTGCATTGGGATCATGCAATAAGACGGCTGAGTTAAGGTCAAATTCATAGATAAGGGTTCCGTGCACACGATATTAAACTTTACAAAAGAATCGTTCGACCAAGCAACATTAGAAAAGAAATCACTCAAATCAAATAATGCAATTAATTTTGTGAGGTAGGGTTTACATTTCATGTAAGTTTAAACTTTAAAATGAGTTCCAATACCATTTTGTAAGATAATTTTTCAGATAAACTTGTTTTGAGATAAATCACAAGACCAAACAAAAATTTTTAGGATCAAAATATAGCATTCAGTTCATGTATTGGCTATATTTGAGAAAGTAAAAAGAAATGAGGGATTAAAAGTTTGGATAGAATATGAAAAAATAAAATAAAATTCTTTATGAAAGAGAGAAAATATAATTTTATGCATTTTTTTTTCCATATTTTCATCACTCTTCTCTAAAACATAGCATAAATTAATCCGAGAAATACACACACAACATAAGATGTATTCAATGAAAGGACTGAGGCAAATAATTCCATTTTTACGATAATTTTTTTTAACTTTATTGCATTTTTTGATGATTTATAATTCAATTTTACTTTTGTGATAAATTTTAAAATTATTTTTGCATTTATCATTAAATTTAAAGACTAAGACTCCTGATACCGTATTGTTAACAGAGATGGTATTTTTTTGATGTCCCATTTAAATACAGCAACATTCATGTGCAAGTCAGGCATAATTGCATTCTCAATTTAAACACCAGTGTGACATTTTTCTTTTTTTTTTTTCGGTTATTAAAAGCTGAACGGTAGAAGATAATAAACCACATGACAATCACCTAGAGACCTTTATCAAAATAAAATTCGAAAATAATTTAAAATAAAGTGAGAAACCTAAATTACCGATCTGTAATGGGTGAGACGTTTCACAGATTGTTCAAATATCTTACAAAAGAAACAATTTTTTTTCCTCGGGATAGATATGGCTCGAACCATTGAACTATCCAAAAGATTAATATATAGAAAATAAATTTCTTTTCCGAAAAGTAACATCTTTCTTATTGTTTCATTTTAGTCAATTTTCAAGATCATGAAACTGCAATTTCAATTTTTTTTTTTCAAAAATTCCTGGGCAAAGAACTTGTTAATGGCAAAGCACATCTTCTTGCAACTTTCTTTATGCACACTCAGGTCGATTATCATATTCTACTCTTCGTTATTTTAGGTTTTTGATTTTTGCGAACCTTCTCTTGACTTAATTTTAATTTAATGTACAATATCTAAAAATTTTCAAAAGTATATCAATACTAACATGCACAATTTATACATAAAGTTTTCATGATTTTTGTTGACGCCTTAATTTTATTTAGGTTTTATTTTATTAATTAAATTTTCAGATAAGAAAAAAACAACAAAAACAAAAATAAAAAGACAGCAGCCATTCGGAGGCCCAGCCCCTTTCCCCTTCTGTCTTCTTCCTCATGCCCTCATCTTTGTCTTCTTCCTCTGCAACACGCGCGATGCCGGGACACAGGAGGAGGCATCGACGATGACGTAAGCTGAGGGGACGCGGCATTGATGGCAAGCGAGCCTCCGTGGAGGGGGAGGAACTGATGTCGGTTTGGCCGGCGAAGGAAGGCCGGTCGGCACACCAAAGACCGCCGGCCCGACCTTTGTCGACTAGACCTCCTCGCCTATAAATAGTAGAGCACTTCTGTCGTCGAAAGACACACGAGCCAGCAAAACTCAGAGGGGTTCCCGAGAGATTTCAGGGAGCTCAAAGAGCGAGCAAGGCGGAAATCGAGTCGCGAGCTCAAGCGACCTTCCTCCGAGAGACTTCGGGGGGAGGCCGACGGTGAGCGAGCCGAGAGAGAGAGAGCGATCGAAAGCGAGAGAGCGTCGCAAGCTTCCCCCGAGAGACTTTAGGGGAGGCTCGAGCGCTCGCTAGAGCAAATCTGAGGGAGAGGGTTGGGCTGAGAAGCGAAGGAGGTGAGATCTGAGCGGAAGGGGCTGAGCGAGAGAAGAATCGGAGGAGAGAGGGTCGAGATTTGGGCGCAGATCTGGAAATCCGCTGTGTCGAGTCGCCCCAAGCCAAGCCGCAGCCGTCCCCGACGTCGCAGCACCAGATCTCTGCCAAAGCTGAGAGGCCGCCGTCGCTGCCCTGTCATCGTCACCTCCACCGCTGTCGCCTCGTCGAGCCGTTGCTGCGAACAAGTAATAGTAGCCGCCGCCTGTCGCTCCTTCGCCGTCGCACCCCCTCTCTCGAAACCCATCCATCTCCGGATCTCGACCTCAGTAAATCAAGGCCTTCGTCGCATCTCCTACTGCCGCGCCACGAGCCCCGTCGTCGATCCAGTTGAGTGGCTGGTTGCTAGCTGCGACGTCGCCACCGTCAGACGCCGGACTGCTGTCCGTCTGACCCCCTCCGTCCCTCATCAGCGCCGCGAATCGCCAAATCTCGTGAACTCCAGAAAACCGGGTCGGCGAAGGGGAAGATGGGTCGAAGTCGGGCGGATTTGGGTTGGCGTCCGGGTAGGGTTCCGCGAACCGGTCGCGGCTGTGAACCGGGTTAGAGAGCTCGTCGGGCTGGGTTTGGAGTTCGGGTCGGGTCATCGGGTCGGGCCGAGCATCCCCAAACGCCCGGCTGCAACGTTGTTTTAAGCATTTAAAAAAAAAAAAGTCGGGCCCGCGTAGTGGGCCCGTCTGCGTTTCAGGTCGTTTTTTAAAATTTTATTTTAAATAATATTTTAAATAAATAAATAAAAATAAATAATTTATTTTCAAAAAAAATCTAAAAAAAAAAAAAATATTCCATATTTTCCAAAAAATGCCAAAAATCCAAAAAAATTGCCAAAAATTCAAAAAAAGCTAAAAAGACTTGTATTTTTCCAAAAATACCAAAAAAATCCAAACAAAAATCCCTTTTATGTCCAAAAAAATTAGAAAAAGACTTAAAAATGTTTTTTTTTTCCCAAAAATGCATGGAAAATCCCTCGAACATCTAGAAAACCTCAAGGTTTAAACAAGATTAGGTACCGAAAGGGCATTAGTGATTAACTAGTGTAATCAAGTCCCCGATCCTAATTTTTCTAGTTGCGCAGGAGTGAGTATTTCTCCCGATACTTCGCTTGGGTTTCTAATCAACCCACCCCAAACTGATTAGTGGCGACTCCGTTTTAAATTAATTTATAGGTTAAAAACTTAGACTATTAAAGTCATGAATTGGTGGACTTGGGAGAGTCCGGGCCTAATAAATTTAGCCAAACCATTAGCCTCCGCCGGCGCCCGTAACTGATTGCGGGCGTCGAAAAAAAAAAGGTCGCGACAATTTTCTGAAATTTCAATTTTTTTTCCTCAAATTTTTGAAATTTGAAGGACAATTCATACATAAGCAAATAAAAAGTGTATTCTTACAATTTACCCATTTAATAAAACAATTCAATTCAAGTAGAACCGGACAAGACGCCAAGCGAGCCCATACCCTTTCCCTCACTACACTGTCTATCTGCCGAGGTAGGAAGGTGACATTGATGAGATCGATGCAGGCGAGCTTCGAAAGCTTTCCTCGAGAGATTTTGGGGGAGGCCTCGCGACCGGAGGGAGGGGCACGGGTTCGAGGGGGTTCGAGATCTAAGTAGAGGGTAGAGGAAGAAGGGTCGAGATCTAGGCACAGATCTGGAAATCCGCCGTGCCGAGTCGCCCCGAGCCAGGCTGCCGCCATCCCCGACAATGCAGCACCAGATCTCTGCCGAAACTAGACCGCCGCCATTGCCGTGACTGAGCCCTAGACCAACCGCTTCAAGTCGAGCCGTCGTCCTCCGACGCCACCTGCATCAGCGTCGCTGCGCCGTCGATCCACTTTTGATCACCGCCCTACCGTCAGACTTGTGGTTGCCCAACGACGGGTTGCTGCCCCTCCAGATCCACGGTTACTCCGGAGCTCAAAATCCAAACGCAAGTCAAAGCCCTGTCGTGAAGTCCCCCCTCCCCCCGCGGGCCATGCTAGGCCGTCATCACTTCACACGCCGTCATGCCGACGCTGCGGATATAATCATCGCCGCTTGCCGCGTCGTCGCCACTGCTCCACCCTTTCTCTAAACCTTAACAACCATCCCCGTTGGACAGCCGACTACCACCGCCCGCCGCGTCACCGTCGCCAAGTCACCGTTCCTCCCCTTCCGGCGCTGCAAAGAGGCCCTGGAGATGAGGGTTGCGAAATCAAGTCGCGGTCGGGTCGGACGAAAGCCCCGCCGTGTAGGTTTTCGACCAGGAATCGGGTCAGGCTTGGGTTGCGAGTCGGGTTGGGTATACTCGTTCAGGTCTGGCTAAAATGCGAGCTTGCGGGCGGGCCGTTTTTAGGGGATGAGGCCTGGATTGGGCCCTTGTTTTCGGCCCATCCGAGCCAGTCGCTAGCGACCCGGGTCGGTCCCAACCCGGGGATCCGACCCGAGTCGTCTTTATATTATATTATTACAATATTATTATTTTAAAAAAAAAAAGAAAGAGGAAAAATCCCGGATCGGGCTAGACCCAACCCGGGGATTTGACGTGGGTCGTTTTTAAAATATAATAATAATAATAATAATAATAATAATAATAATAATAATAATAATAATAATAATAATAATAATAATAATAATAATAATAATAAAATAAAAAATAATTTATTTTCCAAAAAATAAAAAATGTCCCATATTTTCTCAGAAAGTCCAAAAATTCCATGTTTTTCCAAAAAAACCAAAAAAAAAAAAAGTAAGAAAAAAGCCAAAAATGATTTATATTTTCAGAAAAGATCAAAAATCCAAAAAAAATTGCTTTTCTTTTTTGGTAAAAGTAAGAATATATTGAGTTTTAAATCAAATTATACAAGAAGGTTCGGTGCCAACTTACACTCAAAACGACACCAAGTCATAAGGAGTGGAAGGGAGCTGAAGAAAAAACAAAAAAACCGCAAACAAAGCGGCAAAACCACAAAAAACAGAACAGCCAAAACAACAAGTAACGGAACCAACAAACGAATGTCAACTAAAGTAGCAGCAAGGCCGGACAAGACGCAAGAGCAAGCATCTGCAAGAAGACCGCATCCTCCAGCACTAGATCATCAACCAGCCAGCCGCCAAAAGAGAGGAGCCACCAAGGTGAGCCGCATCCGCCAAGCAAGCAATCGCAGGTTCAGGTATCGGAAGAGCAACCATCCAGCCACCTAAACTAAAGAACCACCTAGGAAAACCATAACAGTCCAAGAACGCCACAAATCCATCTCACATCCAAATGGGGATAGGCGACGCAAAAGCCAACCACAACTCGATAGAGGAAGCATCGCCAACCAACAAGGAATCTACCATGTTAAAGTGGAGTAACAAGGTCCCCTGAAGAGAAGATAATCAGGTCAATTCCCCAGCCGCGCTGCCATCTCCTATTGCGAGTGGTATCCTCCACATTTTTGAAGGAGATAGCCTTGTCCCTGACAACCTTAAAAATGTGATTCTTCATGGCTGGAACGGCAAGAGCTTGCTCTCTAAAAAGAATGCTATTCTTGTTCTTCTAGATAATATGGCACAGAGCACCAAAAGAAAAGTGGGCAATGCATTTATAAAATTCTTTACCCGAAAGTAAGGAGATAGCTCACCTTAGGTTTTCACCCCAAGACCTATTTCGCCATGGAAGATTGCATCTAGCTGCCCAAAAGAAGGCTACGTTGGTAGTGATATGACACCCAAAAATAGATGATTAATGGAATCAGGGATCTCCTTGCAAAAGGGACAACAGCCGCTTTCTATCCTACCGTGAGATAATAATAGAGCTTGGGTAGGAAGTCTGCGCTTGACAATAAGCCAAAGGTTAAGTTGGTACCTCGGTGTAATCACATATTCCAAATGAACGCTTGCCAGTAGACCCGGACCTTCTTCCGCCTAATGGACTCCCAAGCCGAAGCTACGGTGAAGCAGCCCGAGAAGCTCTCCTTCCAAAAAAAAAAAAAAAAATCTGGGCTCTAGTCAAGTGTTGGAAGGGGGTGCTCCCATGAATCCAACACTGTCTTGAACGCCTGGCCAGACTCGATGAATAGGTCAACCACTGTCACCTGCCTGGGAAGCCCGGAGCTATAAATGAAAGAATCCGAAAAAATTAAGTTCAAAGGACCTCTGGGATGCCAATTGTCAAACCACAGGGACATGGAGAGGCCATCCCCTATCCTCCAATAGAAGGAGTTGCGAAATTCAGTTCTAAGAAGAAGGATCTTCTTCCAAGCCCGCAAGCAGCAGGTTGGCTTCTTAGCAACCTAGAAGTTCTTCCTTTTTAAAAAAATCGAGTGGATCCACTTACACCATAATGACTCATTGTCCGAGAACAAAAGCCATATATGTTTGAGCATAGTAACCTTGTTACACTCTCGAAGTCTCCGGATACCAAGGCCTCTCTCCTCCTTCGGGTGGCAGACATCATCTCATGACACCTTCGCACCTCCTCTACCCAAGTCCGAGCCTTTCCAAAGGAATTGTCTAAGGATTTGTTCAATTTGATCTAACACAGATATAGGCAAAATGAAAACGCTAGCCCAATAGGCCTGAGTCGCATGCAAGACTGACCTAATCAGCTGAAGACGTCCGGCCAATAAAAAAAATGCTTTTTATGTTCAAAAAATGAGAAAAAGACCTAAAAATGTTTTTCCTCCCCACATGCATGGAAAATCCCTTAAAAATCCAAAAAGCTTTAGGGTTTAAACAACATTAGGTACCAAAAGGGCATTAGTGATTAACTAGTGTAATCAAGTCCCTGAACCTAGTTTCTCTAGTTGCGCAGGAGCGAATATTCCTCCCAATATTTTGTTTGAGTTTCTAGCCGACCCATCGCAAATCGATTAGTGGTGACTCCTTTTAAAATTAACTTATAAATTAAAATATCAAATCATTAAGTCATGAATCGGTGGGCTTGGGAGAGCCCGAGCTAAGCCTAATAGACTTAATCGAACCATTAGCCTCCGTAGGCGCCTATCCCTGATCGAGCATCGAAAAAAGAGGTTGCGATAGCTTGGCGACTCCGCTAGGGACATTTTTGAAGACTTAGGTTGTTTTATCTTGTTTAAATACTTTACTGACATGGATTTTTTCTTTTTATGCAGGTCAATAGTTTAAAGGTCTATTTTAATTTTGTTGAAATAAAATGCTTTGTGATCATAAATTGCTATACATGCTTTAAATGCTTAAGCACTACACGCAGCACACACAACTTGGCCACCGGACCTAGGCCACCATAGGGTATTTAGGATGGTGTTAAGAAAGATACGGTCTTGAACACGAGACTGCAATGTAGATGTTGCCTTTCTTCCTCGAATTTCTTTAGCCGAGGTTAAGAGGGTACGATGCCAGCACGAAACCGCGACAAGCAGACACCCTTTTAATTTCAACAAGTCTTCTTAGTTAGAAATCGAGCCATACATATCATACGCATGTCTGTGTAATTATCATCAATTTTCTCACATGAAGTAAGTTTTTATCTGTGCACTTCGCAATTTACTTATCTTTCTCTATATATTGAGCAGTCCATGATTAGTCTAGGGTTTAATACCACGGTCATTTAAATCTAGAAGTAATTGTCATAAATTTTTTTAAAAAAAAAAAACTTTGGCAAAGGAAATTACTTTCAGTTGGTGTTCTTATTTTTACAAAGTCCCTTTTTGCAAGAATTTTCATTTCCTTCAAAAGGAATAGAAGTCTTTTTCAAAATTTGTTACAATTCATGCTTCTTTGCCTTTCAAATTGAATATCCTTTTAGTCCATGCTAACATGTCACGTGCCTTTTTTCAATCCATACTTAGGAAATCCTCTACGTGTACAAACTTTTCAAAAATAAACAAAAGGATAGGATTAGGTTGTCATCATGGACTGATCTCCTTATTTATGCCCAGGTAATCATGGAACGTCAACATTCGCCGATCTAGACTCATTCAAAAGCAAGAGTAAGAATGGCCGAAGATGATGTACCAAGCCGTGTTGCGGTCATGGAAAGCGAAATAAAGCAAGTTTTCAATGTGCTTTAACAACTCTCAAAGCAAATAGACTCCATCCAGGGCAAACTTACTCCCGCCCCGGCCTCAATCAAGGTATTGTTACCACAATCATCCACCAGAGGTGATCAAGACAGAGATACCGACGATATCATGCTCGAATTTTAGGATGATCCGCACCAAACTGCGATTGAGAAAGCTAAGCCAAACAGTTTGTCTAAAATTAAGCATGACAAATGCCTCGAAAAACTTAAGGAGCGGCTGAAACAACTGCAAGGCCTCTAAGATCCAACTTTGACGGATCTCTCCATTTATTCCAAAGTCAAAATGCTGGAAAAATTCAAAATGTTTGAGTTTGAGAAGTACGATGGCACGACTTGCCCGATGGCTTATTTGCAAATGTACTTAGTTCGATGACCAAATACGTTAATAATGCACCATCAATAATCCAGTTGTTTCAATCAAGTCTAGTAGGCCCTGCCCTGAGGTGGTATATCACGAAGAACATGAACCTCCTCGAAACATGGAGCGAAGTGAGTGAGGCATTCCTCAAGCAGTACAAGTTTATAATGGACATTACCCCTTCTCGTGAGGATCTTTAGTGTACCAAAATGAAAAAAACACGAATTGTTCAAAGAATATGCTATTAGATGGAGGAATTTAGCCGCCCAAATTAGTCGTGAACCAACCAATTTCGAGCTGAGAAAGATGTTTATCAAAACCTTCCCCTATGAGTACCACAATCGAATGGTAACTACGATTGCCCAATCATTTAATCAACTCATTCTAATAGGGCAACAAATCAAGATAGGGTTGAGAGATGATTGTTCACTTAACCTATACCCTCGAGCAGGAGGCTCAATATGAAGAAAGAACCCCTGGTGGATGTCAATGCGACCGACACCACAAACATCAGTCATCCCTTAACCATTTAGATAAGCACGGGACAGCGACAGACCACCAGCTGTCCCAACATTACAACACTAGGAGGCAATTTACTCCACTTCTTGGATCTCCATCCCAGGTGCTAGCAATCCTCTGGAAGAAAAACCTCCTTTCAATTGAGCCAAAACAACCCAATGCCGAAAGCTTTTCCAACTATGACTCGTCCAAAAAATGCGACTATCACATGGGAGAAGTGGGGCACTCGATTGATGAGTGCTTTGCCCTTAAGAATCGAATCCAAAACCTGTTGGACACTAAAGCTTTCTCGTTCCAAAGCACCGAACCAAATGTCCAGAGCAATCCGTTCCCTGATCACACCAACAAAGTAAACGCGGTATTCAGTTCTGAAGTCAGTTAGATAAGAAACATCAAAGCACATACCACCGACATTTATCTAGGGCTGGTAGAGGCCAGGTATTGTTCAAGTAATGAAGTACCACCCTTAGCAACAAAGAAAGAAGGGTTAGATGACATGACCACCATGTTTAGGGACCTTTTCATAGGTGCCATCGAGGAGGAACAACTAGAAGAAACATGTGATAACTTCTCGTTTACCCAGCTTCAATGTCAAGTTAATGAACTACACGAGATAGTACACCACTTGATGGAAAATTCCGCTCAAGCTGCTCGTGCATTCCGTTCTCATGACAATGAAGAGTTGGCAGCCGAAATAAATGAAGAAGACCCTACCGACACGATCTGGCAAGAGGAACGGCTACCCCAGTCCTCAAGCAACATGCGGCCATATTCGCCTCTTCCTAAATTGATGGCCACTATTTTCCCCATCCTCTTAAAGTAAGGAATGATCTCTAAGGAACTGAGACACCCTGCCCCCGAGTACTTCCCTAATTATGATCCATCCAAATATTGTGACTACCATTTGAGGGAGTTGGGGCACTCATTAAATGACTATACTGTTATGAAAAACAAGGTTCAAGATCTTTTGGATGTTGAGGTATTCACATTCTGCTCTCCAGGGCTATGTTATGGCAAAGATGACCTCCTCGTGGTACCTAGCACCCGTACCATGTTCCCCGAACATGCTAAGGAGATGCATAGAGGAAAGGCAATTATGGACACTTTGGGCCAACTAAGTGGTAAATTCGACTACTATGTCAACTATTCAATCCCCCAAGGTTTCTATGACCATCATCAGAGCATCGTCTCTGATGGATGGGGTGGCATGGATGATCTGAAATTCACAAAGCTAGGAGCACAAGGAGGTGCGATTGGTGATTGGTATAAGATTTCTTCGCGAGCGCCATCGATGAAGGACCGTCAAGGGAAATGGGTGCAGGCCTACTCAAGTAGAACCCTTTTTAATTTCCTTGCATATTTCCCTACATGGGAACCTATACATCTTTCTTAAGTCTGACTTGTTTTGTTTTCAACATCTGTTCCGCTTGAGGAACTAACTTTTGAAATCACTCTTCCAGAATGTAAACGCACCTATTATTAAATAAAGTTGAAAACATTTTGAGGGCGTGATGAGACATACCAAACCAACCCGATGATGTTATCCAATCATGAAAATAAAATATCATCCAAGGAGAATACTAAGGGCTGGGCTTCCTCATGCTTTCTCCCCAAAGATTACCTTAGAAAAAAAAAAAAATTTCATTACCAAAAACTTTTGTCAAAACAAGATGTTAAATTTTATCCTGTTTATTTTTCTTATTCACTTTATGTCTTAGAAATATCATTCCCTTTGACTTAGCTGACAGGGGGCATTCGAAGCCAACACATTATATGAACTTGCCAAATTCGAAAACACCCTTCCAAGATAACAGGGGCAAATAGCAAAAATCATTCCATTTCAAAAAGGGTAAGTCTTATTCCCAGAATGTAATGTTAGGAATGACGTCATCTCTCTTCTATTTATAGGAAATGAAAGATCGGACGTAATAAGCATAGGCATATGATTAAACTCGAAGCATGCACACCATGGTAGCTTGAGGCAAGATAACCTCCCCTATGCTGCTCTCGGTCTTCCCATTTTGCAAGCCATCCCTGGGAGCTCTATGTACTCCGCCCCACTCCTGCACAACTCTATCTCAAATCGGAGCAATATCTTCTCTCCACAACGTCCTCGAGCAACTAGATGCTGCGGTTTCATTAATAGGATTTTCAGCTTCGACAAGCCAAGAAGCGTAGAGAAGGAATTTCTTCTCTTAAATGGGCTATTGTCAATAGGGAGAAAATCCAAACACTCGAAACGGTCTCTAGCCCTTTATTTCAGATGATGACATTAGAGCCTAGAAACCTCACTTCTTTCTCCAGACGCATGCTCTCCCAAGAAGTGACTACCGTCGGAGAATTTGAGGTTTTGATTGTCCATCTCAAATTCCATGGAAGCTTGAGGTACATGACTTTGCCTAATGCCGCTAATGATTAGATAATCAAAGACAGACAGAAAAAAATTCCACAGAAGGAGAGCATTGAAGATGAATCAACAACCATTAATCGTGCACACATGGCCACAAACAACGAGGGCCAATCAAAGGAGACATTGAACTGTGTCAAGACAAAATATTGTCATCAACATTCAAATATTCCTAGGGGACAGCAAATACAAACTCTGGGGAAGGGTAATTTGGTATCGTTTCCAATACTCACTCTCTTGAACTCATTTTTGACATATTTTCTCTATCGGTAGGAAGCATTGGGATTCAAGAGCCAAACTTGATGGTTAGGTTTGGCAAATCAATATTAGCCAAGCTAGTACATGGAAATGACCCGTATTGAATTCACCTAACTTGGTGTAAAAGGATGTGTCATCCAGAAGCCAGTTTAGTCAAATTGAAAAATAAACGCTCCATGACGCTACCAGTGCCACGGCCTAGTAGTATCAGGAATGAAATGATCCAGAGGGGTTTAGAGTTTAAACGGAAACTAATTGCCATGCGTAAATACTAATAATTTTTTTTGCTTCTCCTGCAACTGCAAAAACAGGAGAATAATTGACCTGACGAAATGAGAAACGTAGGACTTTGTGTCCTCCTCGTACTTCAAGTCCACTCAATCATCTACAAACCAGTGAAGGATAATGTTGTATCAGTTCCAGTCATTCAACTCCCGAAAGAGTTAATAACTAACACATTCCCTCTTGTCTGTTGTAGGACCACTTGATCATCAAACATGCGGAAAACAAATCAATGCGATGCATGTCAGACTCTAATGAGCTCTCCCAAGCAAAATGGCGTCTCAAGTATCACCAAAGCAAATGACAAAAATCCTTCAGGCCTCAATTCACCTTTAATTTTAGCCATGTTGATTGATCCATTTTCATCTTCTCTCATGCGGGGGCAAAAGTAAAAGTGCCCGTCAAATTAATGATCGGATTTCCAACCCCGGCTAATCATTCTTCTGTTATCTCCCTATTGAATAGGGACAGTTCATCGACACCCATTTGTGAATAACTCTTTTGATGTTCAAAATTTAACACATTTGTAAATACAATTCTGTTAAATAAACATCCCTAAAGCTGTTAATAAGGTTTTTTTGAGTAAAAACCATTCATTTGTTATGAAACTACGAACTCCATCATATTTGAAATGATGCATGCCCTTTCAAAATGGATTTTTGCACAATGATTTTATCAATTTAAATCACTGATTCCACTGAGAATTATTAGAATAGACAACTAAATGAAGAATACAAGATTGATTGAGCATGCTAGATGAGGTGTGACAACTAAAACGGCGAGGGAAGGTCGGCGGAGGTTGAGGGGGACGCCGGGGAGGTCGGGACGGCGGCGAGCTGCGGCTGGAGGCGCCGGACAGGGACGGAACGGAGCTGGGCAGAGGCGAACAGGGCTAGGTCGCGTGGGGAAGGGGCGGCAGCGGGCAACGGACGTGGGGCGCGGGCGCGGGCGGCAAGACGACGGCCTAACGGCGAGCTGCGGCGGTGCGTGGGCGGCGACGGCGGCTGGCTGCTGTCTCGGCTTCTCCCACTTCTGGTTCGCTGATCTTCACGAAGAAGAAAGAAGAAGAGAGAGAGTGACGAGAGAGAGAGAGAGAGAGAAGGAAGTTTGAAAAGTCAAAGGAAAAAAGAAAGAGGAAGACAGCAGGGGGAAAGTCCGTCGGTGGGGGGTGTCGCACGAGGGAAAAGAGGGAAGGAGAGAGAGAGAGAGAGAGAGAGAGAGAGAGAGAGAGAGAAAAAAAGGGAGAGAAAAAATAAAATAAAATAATAATCTTATTCTAAATTTTCTTTTCTTTTTCCCTTTCTAATTTCTATTGGTCTTCAAATTTTCCTCCGATAATTTCTTTCCTGAAATTTCGGACTTGTCAATAATTTGACGGACGATGAGACAGTCCTAAAAATGAATTATGACACGCTCGAATATTTGATTCTCGAAATCGAATTCAATTTCGTGGTTAGAGTCGATCAGACGTGATTTTAGTCCAATCCAATCAATTAGGTAACTTGTAAGGATTTTACTACATATACATCCCTTAACAGCCTCACCCAATAGGTTAGTTAACTCGTGAGTGATCAGCTCAGAGAAAAAGGACCATAGGCATGTTGACGACATGCCCATTTCACTTTATCAAAACGGGGTCAAATTTCAGGATGTCACAATGCCCAGTTACGCCGAAAGACCACTGACGGGAGTGTCAGTTGTCCCCGAGAGTGGTCGTAATAATATGGAATTATGGTCTCGAGAATGGCATCGTAGTATGTGATACCATGTGATTCTTACGGCGCTAAACATGTGCAAAATGTATTAGTGCTAAATGCATACTTTGAGAGTGGTGTCATGGCTTGCCAGGTATGGCCTGGATTTATATGAGTTGCATGAGACACGTGTATGAATTAATGTTATTGTAGTGACTTATGTGGGACATGCATGCTTTGATCAACCCTCTTTATGAATTCAGGTTGAAGTTAGATCCCTTCATGTTATAGTTAAGGCAAAGCTTAGGCTTTGCTATTTTGCTATTGATCTACCATTGAAAACTAAGCTGCACGTATAGGGCATCTCTGAGGCAAAGTACTCTCCTACATGAGATTTAAGGAGTTTACTTACTGAGTATATCTCACTCATTATTGTTTAAATGTTTCAGGCCCTAAGCTCGACTAGCTCATTTCATCATGTTCATTTTGGAGTGCTTGTTGATCAGGACATTGAGGTGACCTCCTACCCGATCGAGGGGTCTGATGTTTGATATATGAAGTATGTGACCACCATCTGAGTGGATGAGGGATTGATGAACCTAGTACCCCATCAGTTCTTGGCCTGGTATGTGTGGTTCGGGATGAGCTCTTCGACCCTCTCCGGGGTCTTGACAAGCCGCCAAGCGAGGGACCCAGGGAGCCAGTTGGGACCCTATGGACGTGGATGTCCCCGATGGTGTCGTCATGGACTTGGAGATGGACTTGGATCCCAAGCTAGAGTTGCGGTACTATAACCTAGACATGTACTAGACGCAAAGGAGATATCACTTTTTGAGGTTGCCTTTATAGTATAGAGGAACTAGGCTAATCTCAACCCCCCTTTTAATGGACTGAAAGGAATCTGTGCCGCGGATATGTAAATGTGAAGCTTCTGTTTTGTTAAGCTAAGGTGTAAATATATATATGAAGGTGTTTGTTGATGTGTTTTATGCTATTCCTATTAGTATGAATGAATAGGTGGTGTAAATTCTGCTCTTGTTTGCATATAATTAAAAGATAAAATGAATGGGTTGATAACGCCTCTTGAGATGTCGCAAATAAATGACCAAAGAGAAGGAGGGTTGCCGTGCGTCCAAGGGTTGGGGCGTGACAAATGAAATGGCAGGGCCCTCTTGATGAAGCTCTCCCATCACTTTGCAAATTCTTTGAAAGGACTTTGTTCGATTAATTTGATAAGTTTGATGATTTGATTACACTTTTTGAAAGTTGTCAGATTTTGTGACAAACTTTAGGACTTAATTGCACTGTTTGAAAGTTTTAGAACTCAAGTACACGAAAATCCTTCCCACTTAGCTCCGCTTTTAATTACCTCTCAAGGTGTGATTAGCCATTGGGGTTTTTTTTTTTTTTTACCTAATATTACCAAAATAACTCCAAATAAAATTAAAAAAATCAATGTCAAGTCTAAGGTTGTGTTCGGTTAAGCTATTATTGAAGGTCTTTGAGAAAATATAAAGGATTTCAGGTTAAATGGTTTTTTTTGCCATTTGTGGTAACGTGTGGATATTTATCATTAGAAATCAAAGGAAATTGTATTGGAGAAAGCTTGCCTTACTACCTAAAAGGCCTGGGAGACCGCGTACAATAGCTGAAAAGGGCCATAAAGAGTATAACGAGAAATCTTCCCACTTGGCCCAGCTTCTAATTACCTCCCAAATGGAAATTATCCATTCTGATTTGTTACCTAATATAACCAAAATCCCTCAACTTTAAGAAAAAATTTACATGAAAGTAGTAGATAAGCAGATACTCTTCTTTGTTGCTATAAATATATTTTAATCTTTTTACATGTTGCTAGTGTCTATTTTCCTAATTCTGTCCTCAATAAATTCGCTATTTGCGCCACTAGCCGCCGTGCAAAGCGAAGGAAAGTAATTGTTCCAAAAATATAATGGAAGTTGGTAGAGCCACATTCAACAACTACATTCAACTATATGTAATTTACCCGAACTTTTTGTCATATATGACAGCCTGCAATTGCTGTTTTGCTTTTACTGCTGTAAATCAAATAAAAGTAAAGGTTAGTTAGGAAATAAAAGGTAAGTATGTCTTGAACCACGTCAAATGATTTGAAGAGGTAAAAAACATGAAGAGAGACACTTTACTCAGCCATGCCTTTTAATTACTTTCCAAGAAATCTCTTACCAACCAATTAATGACTCAATTTTTTTTTTTTCACATTTCAAGAAATCTCTTATTGGTTAATGATTTCACAACGTCACACTCCACATGATAATTACCTGCTATTTTCATCACCTCAACTTGCTGGGAATGTTAATATAAATACTAAACACATCGGCATATTAGCTTTTTAAACATATTGCTAGTATCTATAATTCTAATTCGGTCACTGACAAATTCACTCACATTTGTGTCACCGCACATAGCGAAAGTAAATAATCTTCTAATAGTAAAAGGAAAGCGTTTGTAGCGCCTTCATCCACGTGTAACTTACTGGGATCATACTAATACTTTTTGATCACACTGGTACTTTTTTAATTATATGCGGCAGTGACGTGCCTTTTTGGTATTGCAAGTCAAATGAAATAATTTTTTTTGGACACTAAATAAAAAATAAAAAAATAAAAAAATAAGTTTAAAGAGGAAATAAATGCAAGTATGTCTACGAGGATGCTAGGAAAGCATCCGGTAAAAAAAATCTTATTGGGGCGTGTCTTTTAATTACTTTTCAATAATTCTCTTGTGAATTTTTCTTTTCCTATTACATTTTTCTTGCATTTCTAGCATCTAGAAAAAATACTTTACTGAGGCATGTCTTTTAATTACTTTCCAAGAATTCTCTTATGAATTTTTCTTTTCATATTACATTTTTCTTGTGTTTCCAGCATCCAGAAACACACTTTATTGGGGGCATGTCTTTTAATTACTTTTCAAGAATTCTCTTACGAATTTTTCTTTTCATATTTCATTTTTCTTGCATTCCTATCATCTAAAAAAACACCTTATTAGAGCATGTCTTCAATTACTTCTCAAGAATTCTCTTGAATTTTCCTTTCATTTCTAGCATCCAGAAAAACAACTCATTGGCGGCGTGTCTTTTAATTACTTCCCAAGAATTGTCTCTATGAGTCTTCTTTCCATATTACATTTTTCTTGCATTTCTAAGAGAATAAACGCCCTATATAAATGCCGCATGTGCTCACAGCCTGTACCTGTCAAAACTTTCCACCACTTTCGCGTCTCAGTTTTCCCAAGAAAAAAAAATAGAAAATATATTCTGTCCTTTACGTATTCTTCGAGAAAATGTATACACGCCTCACCTCTCCTGGCGACAAGAAGGGAGCGAAGCTCACTGCGGGGGGGCTGGAATTTATCTCTAGTTCCTTCGACGAGTCCCTCCGCTCTCCCCTCTGGGCCCGAGCCCTGCTTTTGCCAGCCTGCCCTGGCTCTTCTCCGCTGTCGACGTGCTCACCATCGCTTACTCGCAGTGAAATTCTTGATCTATGAGCTGAAATCGGATGGTGACGACAGCCTCTTTTCTTGGTATCTAGACAACAACCTGAAGGTCCTGGATGTCTGCAATTGCATTTACTTCGAGATCGAGCGACTGTGTCTCCGCCACCTGGGCTGGAGGAACGCGATGAAGCTCCTCTGCTCGGAGGGCAAGCCGTCGGAGGAGGAGATTCACCAAGCGAGGGACTTGCTCGCAGATTTGGAGGGCGCAGGTGTGGGCGACATCAAGGAGCTGATTAGAGACTTGGCCGCGAGCATTGGAATGTTGGCTCTGCAGGAGAAGGTCTCGCCAGTTGACAAAGTTGTTTGCCGTGCTATCCAAGCTGTTAATTTCTTGACGGCGTTGGTTGCTGAAGTCTTATCTTCGGTCTTCTGCTCTTCCTCAGGGGCGGTCATTTGCCTCTGCGTCCCAGAGGAGTTTCCCTGGGGCGACTCTGTTTGTGCAATCGAGTCGACAATTATTGTGGAGTCGAGATGTGGGTAGGAATGGGACAGGAAGACGCGGGTCTTGAAGGGACTTGACGATGCGGAGGCACAGGGGAGGCATGTGCTTGAGTTGAGGAGGCGCCGGAGAGATCGTGGGGAGGTTGAGGCGGCCAGCGGCTGGGTTAGAGAAGGCCACTGAGGCGCTGTTGGGGGGCTCGTATTGTTTGAGGGATGGGATGAAGGAGCTGTTCTTGACAGTAACGAGGATAAGGAAGGAGACGGTAGACGAGTTTAGAGTGAGCTTGTGGAAAGCACCATTGCCTAAGAAGCCATCAAAGCCAGGCTAGAGTGACTAAACGAAGGCGTTTTTGCTTTAGAATACAACAAAGCGAAGGTTAGGTACTAAACTCGGCACGATGGGCTCTATCGACTGTCTTCTCAAGATACGATTGATATTTTTCTATATTCCGCACAGAATAATAGAAGGAATAGGAATAATGTTATGTGTATAACCCAATAAAGAAAAGAAAGAAAAAGGAAATGAAATTGTCTTTCTAATTTGATATGTTGTCAAGAATTGTGGTTTGGAGTTTGTAATGGAACAAAGAAGAATGTTTGTTGTATCTTAGGAGGATAGCTACTAGAGCCTATTGCATAGAGTTTTGTACTTCGAGAGGTGGAATTATTTTTAAAGATAGTGCTTGCGCACCTCAAACAATTAACCTTATTTTCCCATCTTTTTCAACATATTTCTAACAATTCTTATTTCATGATATCTAATGTTTTTCAACAATTTTAAGGATAATTTTTCTATCGTGCATTACGATGTAACCCCAACATTTTTTGGTGACGTTGCAGCTGGGAAAGCAATGCAATGAGCTTGAACAATAGTGTGTGAGCGATAGATTCTAAGGGCTTGCTGAATAGAGTTCAAGGTGGCTATTATGATTCTCCTATCGAGGATTGTGGGAATGTGCTCATCTCGATTAGAGGATTCCAATTCCAAGGAATAAGCAAAGTCTAACATTTCGTTCTTTTGATTTTCTTTCACCTTATGTGTTTGTATTTCTAGTTTATACATGTTGTACAGTTTTTATTCGCAGAGGCGTTGGTCATTGTTTGATCCTTCCTTATGGTCTTTTGAAGGTAGACCGATTCATGCCGTTGCCATCAACATTTCATCCCGACCCACGATTAGTTCTTACATCGAGCACAAAGGCTTTCTCCCTTTGTTCAAATTTGTTCGAGTTGGAAACAGAATAGGGTCGCTCTCATCAACTATGGCAAAGAGAACTACTAGCTTGTAGGGATTGTCAACGAATCGGGTATGCCTTCCTCCTCTTTCGCATGGCAAGCTTGAATTGTGGCTGTAAAGTGTTCTGATTTGCAAGAAATTATGCTGTCTTCTTTTAGGAAATAGATTGCAAGAAAGTTGATGTATTCGGAGATTCGGCGTAAATTTGATTAGTTGATGATTGAGAAGTGCTCGTTTGGGAAGTTAAAGTATTATTCTTAGGGAAATTGTATGGATGTGAAGCTACGTTGATAGATTGTTTACTAAGAAATGCTTGTTCTTGAGTTGTGCGAGTTTTTGCAGTATAAACTAGTTTTTAAGCTCTCACATTACCGGTAGACTGATGCACATGACATGGCTGATTAGAAGTGATAGTGGCATAATACTTACTCAAGAGCATCATATGGAGATGTTACTTAAAAAAAAAAAACATTTCAGATAGTGGATATGTGCTCATTCTTGGTGAAGGTGATGTAAGTTGGAAATTAGTTAGACAAAAATTGTGGGAGAAGTGAAAATCCTGCTAAACAACTTGGTTGAAACAGATGATTTTGATGATAATTATCAAGGCCATTCCCAAAGCTGTATTGGGGCTAATGTGAAAGAATGGGTGGTAGCCTTTGATATTACTAGGTAAATATGTAAACATAGAATGCTTTATCCTCTAATGCTCTAATAGTGGAAGGAGAAAATATTTCTTGGTGATTTGAGTAGGAATTTGTTATGTTAATGGCTCTATCATTTTCTTCCCAATAATGTAGCATTCTTGACCACTCAAATTTCATGGAAACCGAACCACTTTCTTCACTAGTTTTCAGAAAAAAAATTAAAATAACTATATTTTTCTTATGCAACAATTAATGAAAATTGAGTTCTAAGTATAGGAAAAAATGATCCACCAAACACTTTAATTCACGTACATATAGAGCTTGGAATATCAAGGCTATATAAGATAATTTTTCTAATGTTTAACTTTTCTTTCAAAATTTAAAAATTTAAAAAAATTAAGTCTTAAAAAAACTATGAAATACAATATATGGTTCTACATGCCTATGTTTCTATAGTTTAAGAAGTTTCATATGTATATTTTTAATACCAAATAGAAGTCGATTACGAAAATCATATACTTATGTTTCACCAAAATTGATCCCGCGACAACATCTTTTATCAAAAGTTGTTATTTGTTTTTTATAGTAGTATACGGGGTGTGTTGTGATTCCAAATAGAAAATATCATAGGTAGAAAAGAAATAACTATAAATTTTACTTCGAACATAACTGTACATACCTAATAGTGTCGGAATGTAATCGATGATAGAGTTTAGAAATATAACCACTTTCACAAAAACACACGTACATAATTTTGAAAGAAAAGGCAAAACACAAGTATAAGACTTACGTAATTAAACTTCTATTTAACCAAAAAAAAAATGGAACTTTTCAAACTATACAATATAGACATGTAGAATCATGAATAGCATTTATAATTTTTTTTTAAACTTAATCTTTTAAAAGTTTTAAATTTTGAAAGAAAAGTTAAATGTAAGAAAAATCATCTTAATATACCCTTGGTATTACAAGCTCTGTATGTACGTCAATTAAAGTGTTTACCACGCACGGATCATTTCTTTCCTTTACTTAAAACTCAATTTCCTATTATTGTTGCATCATAATAATATATGGCAAGTGAATATTTCATTTATTTTCTGAAAACCGGTGAAGAAAGTGGTACGGTTTTCATGAAATTTGAGTGGCTAAGAATGCTCCGTTACTGGGAAGAAAATGACGGAGCCATTAGCATAGCAAATTCCATTTGAGGATTGCTCAAGTTCTTGAAAAAGAACAAATTCTTCTCTAACTCATATTTTAAAATGAGGCTAAGTGGTTGAGGAACTTCTTAGCAGATGTTCCTTTAGGAAT
Organism: Eucalyptus microcorys; assembly: GCA_014182515.1. Classification (NCBI taxonomy): domain Eukaryota; kingdom Viridiplantae; phylum Streptophyta; class Magnoliopsida; order Myrtales; family Myrtaceae; genus Eucalyptus; species Eucalyptus microcorys. The sequence goes on from CM024571.1 coordinate 22,445,340, forward strand.
GAACTACACCTTCTATGTTTAAACATTGTGATTGTTAAGAGGTGCTATTGCAAAGAATGAAACTTTCAATGGTAAACATAGACAAATTTGGTTTAGGCGTGATGTGGTAAATCAATTGCTTAAAGATGGAACTATGTCCATCGATTATGTAAAGTCAAAAAGTGAATTTGATTGATCCTTTGACTATACATCGAGGGGGATGGGACCTAAGTCAGTTGAAGAAAATCAATAGTGATGATAATCCAAACTATGTGATTGATAATCCCATGAATTAAGTTCAATAGGTGATAACAAGTCACCTATTGATCTAATGATACACTATTAAAAATTAATGTCTCTCCTAAGGTGAGAATAGTGAAAGACTGTATTGAGAAAGAGGCTTAATAAATTTCATAGCCATCATTGGTGTTATATTGAATTACATAATACATTTGCTGGGATCACCTATGTAAGCGTGATATGGGTGGGTGGTCACTCCTATGAGAATTTGGAAGTATTCTCTAGAGCACTTATATATAAACTAAGGACAAGCATTGCCTATGAGCATACAATTGTGTTGAACAACAAAATATGTGGGGGTATAATGCGATTGGTGATAATTATTATTCATAAAAAGAAATTATTGGTTTATTGAAGTTTCAAACTTCACAAATGATTTCGTGAATTATATTTCATTCTTTTTAGGTCCAATTCATAGCTTAGCAAGCACTAGTTTTGAACTTCCAATGCATTATACTCAAATAACCCATTATTACTCTTTCATTTCTTTTCAAAACTTTATAAAATATGTGGGGCATTTTGTCTATCGGTTTTTGTAACGGTTTTTGTCGTCATGTTTTGTAAGTTTTATAATGGTTTAGTAATTGTTTGTTAACAGTCTTGACCATAATCAATTTGTAAAGGATTTGTAATGTCTTTCAACTGCATGCAAGAAATGATGATGGAAAACAACTCTCTCTTTCTTTTACCTACAAACTGAGATATAACATAAGAGTAATAAGTTGATTTGGGTATAAGACTAATAAGTTGATTCAAAATCTCACTATCAACCTTATTCAGAGTTTGTTTCAACTTAGGATAAGTAATTCTTCATATAAAATTATTGACTTTAGAGATATAGTACTATGGAGAAAAATATAATGGAATAAAGAAGAATGTTTATTGTATCTTGAAATGATAGTTGCTAGAGCCTAATGTACAGAGTTTTGTATTTCAAGGGGCAAAATTTCTCTTAAGGATAGTGCTTGAATGCCTCATACAATTAATCTTATTTACCCATCTTTTTCAACAGATTTCTAACAATTCTTATTTTCATAATATGTAATGTTTTTCCAACAATCTTAAGGATATTTTTTGTTGTTGTGCATTATGACTTGATCTCCGATGTTATTTGGTCACGTCACAACTAGGGAAGCAATGCGATAAGCTTAAACATCAATATATGTGAGGTGAAGGTGACGTGGAACAATAGTAAGTGAGCGGTAGATTTTGAGGGCTTGGTGAATGAAGTTTGAGGTGGCCATTATGATTCTCCTATCGGGGATTGTAGGAATGTGCTCATCTGGATTGAAGGATTACAATTCCAAAGAGTAGGCTAAATTGAACATATCGTTCTTTTGATTTTTGAAAACCTTACGTGTTTGTATTTCTAGTTTATCAATGTCGTACATTTTTATTCGTAGAAGTGTTGGTTGTTGAAAACCAATAGGAAGCACCATACACCATTCTCGTATTTGGTCCTTGGTCCTTGCTTATGATCTTTCATGGGTAGACTAATTAGTGCCATCGCTGTCGACATTTCATCCTGATCCACGATTAGTTCTTACATCGAGCACAAAGGCTTTCTCCAGTTGTTCGAATTTGTTTGAGTTGGAAACAAAATAAGGTCACCGTCATCAACAACGGCAAATGAGTACTAGTAGCTCCTAGGGATCATCGACGGGTAGCACTCCTCCTTTTTCGCATGGCAAGCTTGAAATATTTTCTGTGGCTGTAAAGTGTTCCAATTTGTGAGAAATTATGTTATCTTCTTTAGGAAATAGATTGCAATTGATGTATTGAGAGATTTGTCATAAATTTGATTAGTTGATGATTGAGAAGTGCTTGTTTGGAAAGTTCAAGTATTCTTCCTGGGGAAATTGTGTGGACATGATGTTACATTGATAGATTGTTTACTAAGAAATGCTTGCTCTTGAGCCGTGCAATTTTTTGCTGTATAAACTAGATTTTAAGCTCTTTCATAGTATTGGTAGACTGATACACATGATGTGCTTGACTAGAAGTGATAGGGGGATAATACTTAAGAGTATTAGATGGAGATGTTACTTCAAAAAAAAAAAAATCAGATAATGGAAATGTGCTCATCCTTGGTGAAGGTGGTATAACTTGGAAATCAATTAGAAAAAAATTATATGGGAAATGATAATCTTGCTAAACAACTTGATTGAAACAAATGATTCTGATGATATAATTCTCAAGGCCATTTCAAGCCATATTGAGGCCAATGTGAAAGAATGGGTGGTAGGCTTTGGTGTTACTAGGTATATATGTAAAAATAGAATGCTTTATCCTCTAGTACTCTAGTGGGGGAGGAGAAGAAAATATTTATCTTGGTGATTTGAGGACTACTCAAGTTCTTGAAAAAGAGAAAATTCTTCTCTAATTCACATTTGAAAATAAGGCTAAGAAGAAAATAATTCTTCTTTAATTTAGCTTCTGATTTCTTCTTCAAATCTATTTCTGAATAGAAATCTGTTCTAGAAATAGAAAAATCAAATTGTTTTACCAAACAGATTTCTGTTCCAAATTTGTTCCAAGGAATAGAGAAACAGATAAATAGAGAAGTAGAAATTTTATCATGCGCGCCCTAAGGAACTTCTTAGCAGATGTTCCTTTGGGAATGAACTACACCTTCTATGTTTAAACATTGTGATTGCCAAGAGGCGCCATTGCAATGAATGAAACTTTCAACGGTAAACGTAGACAAATCTAGTTTAGGCATGATGTAGTAAATCAATTGCATATAGATGGAACTATGTCCATTGATTATGTAAAGTCAGAAAGTGGATTCGATCGACCCTTTGACTATACATTGAGGGAATGAGACTTAACTTAGTTGAAGGAAATCAATAATGATGGTAACCCAATTTATGTGATTGATAATTCGATGAACTAAGTTCATCAGGTAATAACATGTCACCTATTGATCTAATGATACACTATAAAAACTTACTGTCCCTCCTAAGTTGTGAATAGTGAAAGACTATATTGAAAAAGAGGCTCAATAAATTTCATAACCATTGTTGGTGTTATATTGAATTGCATAATACATTTGATGGAATTAGCTATATAAGTGTGAAGTGGGGAGTCACTTCTATGAGAATTATTGGAAGTATTCTCTAGAGTGCTTATAAATAAACTAAGGATGCGCATGGCCTATAAGCATAGAATTGCGTTGAACAACAAAATATATGGGGGTGTAAGGTGATTGGTGATAATTATAATTCACAAAAAGGGATTCTTAATTTATTGAAGTTTCAAACTTCACAAATGATTTTGTGAATTATATTTCATTCTTTTTAGGTTCGGTTTATAGCCTAACAAGCATCAGTTTTGAACTTCCAATGTATTATACTCCAATAACCCATCATTATTCTTTCATTTCTTTTCAAAACCTTATGAAATATATTGGGCATTTTTGTATATGTCAATAAGTTTTGCAATATTGGAAGCTTTTTTTTTTTCTTTTACTGTCATTAATTTGTAACAGTTTTGTTCCACCATTAATCTATAACATTTTACAATGGTTCAGCAATGGTTCTGTAATGGTTTTGACTTCTATCAATTTGTAACGGATTTGTAACATTTCTTAATTAAATGTAAGAATTGAAGATTGGAAACGGTTGTCTCTTTCTTTTACCTACAAATTGTTACTCCAAATACAATTGGAAAATAATATAAATATATCAAAACAAGAATTTTTTTTTTCTCTTTACATATCTTTCCTTTCTTTATTTGGTTATACACCAAATGTTGTTTTTGTTCTTTCTATTATTCTGTGTGCATTAAAGAAGAAGATTTGTTATATTATATCTTGGAAGAATAGTTGCTAGAAGCTATCACATTGAGTTTCGTACTTCGAAGAGCAAAATTATCACTAAAAACGGTGTTTGCATGCCTTGGATAATCGATCTTGCAATTTCACAAAAGTTTGAGGGCTTAATACAATCAAAGTAAAATCCAACATTGACATTGGCCATTGATAAAGGCTTATTCATTAGTGGCTTCTTTTCTCCTTCTTCTTACTTTCTTTTGCTACTAATCCTTTAATCTTGTTTCATCAATTCATGGAATGGTTAAATTAAAAGACTTAAAACTTATCGGGAAAGTACATTCAAGTCCTAAAATTTATTAAATTTGTATAATCACATCCTAAATCTCAAACGGGTCAAACCCGAACTATATGAAAGACAGTCGAGTAAATGGAAGCATATTTTTCTCAATGGCAAAGTGCGTTTTCTGAAGTAGAGTTATTTGGAATTAAAACTACATGGATCATTTAGATGGGCTAATTATCTATTTAATCAGAACATTAAAAACAAGGATATGAAAGATACACCTGATAGGGAAGAATTTAAAGTTCGCATGGGGTTGCTCTAGAGAAAATGTGGATAACATAACTAATAACTAGAAAATATGTGGAACAATTAGAGTGGGTTTTGCTACACTGTTAAATCGATAATTGTGGTGAATAGAAGATTTCATTGGTTTTTAAGTTATCCATTCAACCAAATAGCTGCAAACAAATTAAACATTAAGGCTTCGATGGTCCGAGAATATCTCGCTTGCATTTGGTTGCCTAATAAATCTGTGCAACTGAATTGGTCGCACTAAGTGCACAGATCGAAATGCCAATAGAGAATTTTGTAATTTAGACATCATTAACTAACCTCATAGAAGTTTATTTGTTAGTTTGATATATACTACAATTGACAACTTGACAAAATTTAAGTAACAACCAAGGCACAATTAAACCCAAGTTAACTTAATTAACTATCTTTCATTCCTAAGTTTATTAATTACGTTCATCTATAATCTAAATATATAAGTTTAATTTTTAATAATGATACTAGCATTTTTTCATCATTCCATTGGCAATAAATTATCTCTCATTCGTGGCAACGCGTTAATATTTCTTCTGAAGGCAAAAATATTATTTTAAAATTAAAGGAAAGTGTATTGGAGAAAGTTACGTTACTTCTAAAAGGCTTGCGAGACCGCATACCACAAGTACGAAGGGCCATGAAAACTATTAAGGAGAATCCTTCCTGCTTAGCTCCGCTTTTAAATACCTCCCAAGGGGTGATTAGCCATGGGGAAATTTAATACCTAATATAACCAACCAAAGTATCCCGATATAAAGTAAGAATATCAATGTCATGTTTAAGATTGTTTTTGATTTGGCTAATGGGGGGAAATGTAAAGGACTTGGGATTAGATGGTTTTTTTTTTTTTTTGTTGCCATTTACGGTAACCCGTGGATAGTTATCATTAGAGCAAAAAATCTTATTAGAATAAAAGGAAAGTGTACTGGGGGAAAGTTTAGTTACTACGAAAAGGCCTGTGAAACCGTGTACAATAATTATGAAATGGCCAGAAAGAGTACAAGGAGATATCTTCCTACTTGATCCATCTTTTAATTACCTCCCATATATTAATAGCCAATGTGATTTGTTATTTAATTGGGAAAAGATCACAAAAAATCCTAAACTTTGCCCAAAATGACAGATTTACCCCAAACTTTTTTTTGTGACACGAAAAACCCCAAACTTTGCAAACTGTGATACATTTACCCCATTAAGGGCATTTTCGTCTTATTCTTTCTATTTTTTCTTTTTTTTTTTTTTTCTTTTTTTCTTCATCTCTCCGCCGGCCTCGGCGGAAGGAAGCCGGCGTCGGCGAGGATCTGGCACCCTCGCCCGAGTCCGGCGAGGGCACCCCTTGCTAAGCCCGACACGGGTGAGGGCGGCCCTCGTCGATGATGGGCCGGGGGTGCCCTCGCCCGACGCAGCGAGTGTGGCCCTCGTCGGCGTCGGGCGGGGCCTCCCTCGCCAGGGCGACCCGAGCGGCCCTCGCCTAACGCAAGCGAGGGCGGCCCTCGTCGGCGTCTAGTGAGGGCCTCCCTCACCAGACCCTCGCCTGCGTTGGGCCTGGCGAGGGGTGCCCTCGCTGGACTCGGGCGAGGGTGCTAGATCCTCACCAGACTTGGCGAGGGAGGCCCTCGCTGGATGTCGACAAGGGCCGACCTCACTTGACGCCGGCGAGGGTAGCCCTCGCTGGACGCCGACTTCCCTCTGCCGGCAAGGGCGGCCCTCGCCGGACGCCGGCTTCCCTCCGCCGGCTCTGCCATGGCCAACGGAGGGAAGAAAGAAGAAAAAGAAAAAATATATTTTTTTTAAAAGTTAAAAAGACCAAAATGCCCTTATGATTTAGGGTAAATGTGTCACACAAATGAAAGTTCATGATTTTTTGTGTCACAAAAGAAAGTTTGGGGTAAATGTGTCACGGTTAGCAAACTTCGGGGTTTTTCATGTCACAAAAAAAAAAGTTTAGGGTAAATTTGTCACTTTGAGTAAAGTTTGGGGTTTTTGGTGGTTTTTTCCCTATTTAATTTGATAGAGAAATCTCAACGTAAAGTAAAAATTTCCATGAAATAGTATATAAGCAAATACTCATGTTTGTTGCTATAAATACTAAACACATCGATAGGTTAAAAATGTTGCTAGTATCTATTTACCTAATTCCATCCTCAATAGATTTGCTCTCATTTGCGCCACCGGCCACTGTGCAAAGCGAAAGGAGATAATTGTTCCAAAAATATAATGAAAGTTGGTAGCGCCATATTCAACAACCACATTCAGCCATATTCATCCACATATAACTCATTTAGATCATTTGAATTATCAATGCTTTTTGTTATATGTGACAACCCGCTATTGCTGTTTTGTTTATACTGCTGCAAATCAAATAAAAGGAAAGGTTAGTTAGAAAATAAAATGTAAGTATGTCTTGGACCGCGACAAATGATATGAGGAGGTAAAAAACATGAACAGAGATGCTTTATTTGGCCATGTCTTTTAATTACTTTCTAAGAAATCTCTTACCACCTAATGATTCTATGGATTTTTTTCCTACATTCCAAGAAATCTCTTATTGATTAATGATTTCATGACGTGACACTCCAAATGATAATTGCCCGCTATTTTTATTGCCTAAACTTACTAGGAATGTTAATATAAATAATAAACATGTCGACATTTGAGCTTTTTAAACATATTGCTAGTATTTATAATCCCAGTTCTGTCATCGGCAAATTCATTCACTTTGCGCTGCCACGCGCTGCACAAAGTGAAAGGAAATAATTGTTTTGAAATTATAAGGAAAGTGTTTGTAGCGCCACATTCAACCACATTAGTCCATATGTAACTTATTTGGATCATTTCAACCATTGATACCTTTTTATTATTGCGGCAACGCTCTGCTTTGGTATCACAAGCGAAATAAAAGGAAAGTTTAAATAGGAAATAAAATGCAAGTATGTCTATGAGGATGCTAGAAAAGCATCTAGAAAAAACACCTTATTGGGGCATGCCTTTTAATTACTTCACAAGAACTCTCTTATGAAATATTTTTTCCATACTATATTTTTCTTGCATTCCTAGCATCTAGAAAAGCACCTTATTTGGGATGTGTCTTTCAATTATTTTCCAAGAATCCTCTTATTTCTTTCCATATTTTATTTTTCTTGCATTTCTAGCATCCAAAAACATCTTATTAGGGCTTGTCTTTTAATTACTTTCCATTAATTCTCTTATGAAAGTTTTCTAGAAAAACACCTTATTGGGGCATGTCTTTTATTTATTTTCCAAGAATTCTCTATGAATTTTTCTTTCCATATTACATTTTTGTTGCATTCCTAGCATCTAGAAAATCACCTTATTGGGACATGTCTTTGAATTACTTTCTAGGAATCCTCTAATGAAATTTTCTTTCCATATTACATTCTTCTTGCCTTCCTAAGAGAAACGACGCCCTATATAAATGCCGCATGAGCTCATAGCTTATAGCCATCAAAAACTTTCCACCACTTTCCTGTCTCAGTTTTCCTGAGAAAAAATAGAAAATATATTCTGTCCTTCACATATTCTTCCTGAAGATGAATACGCACCTCTCTTATCCTGATGACTTTTACATATTCTTCGAGAAAATGTATACGCGCCTCTCTTATCCCGGCGACAAAAAGGGAGCAAAGCTCACCGCCGAGGAGCTGGAATCCATCGCCAGTTCCTTCGATGAGTCCCTCCTCTCTCCCCTCTGTGGTCTGTGCCCTGCCTCTGCCAGCTTGCCCTGGCTCTCCTCTGCTGTCGACGTGCTCACCATCGCTCACTCCGTAGTGAAATCCTTAATCTATGAGCTGAGACGGGACGGTAGCGACAGCCTCTTGTCGTGGTATTTGGACAACAGCCTGAAGGTCCTGGATGTTTGCAACTGCATGTCCTCCAAGATCGAGCGACTGTGTCTCCGCCACTTGGACCGGAGGATCGCGATAAAGCTCCTCAGCTCGGAGGGCAACCCATCGGAGGAGGAGATTCACCAAACGAGGGATTTGCTTGCAGATTCGGAGGGCGAGGGTGGGGGTGCCATCGAGGAGCGGCTTAGAGACTTGGCCGTGAGCATTGAAATGTTGGCTCTACGGGAGGTGGTCTCGCCGGTTGACAGAGTTGTTTGCCATGCGGTCCAAGCTGTCAATTTCTTGACAGCGTTCGTTGTCGGAGTCATATCTTCGGCCTTGCGCTCTTCCTCGGGGCCGGTCATCTGCCTCCGCATCCCAGAGGAGTTCCCTTGGGGTGACTTTGTCCGTGCAATCGAGTCGACAATTATCGTGGAGTCGAGAGGTGGCAAGGAAAGGGACAGGAAGATGCGGGTGTTGAAGGAACTTGATGATGTGGAGGCACATGGGAGGCATGTGCTTGAGGTGATTGACCAGGTGGTGGCATCAGGAGGCGGCAGAGAGATCGTGGGGAGGCTGAGGGAAGCAGCGGTCGGGCTAGAGAAGGCCACTGAGGCGCTGTTGGAGGGGTTGTATCAACTGAGGGATGAGATGAAGAAGCTGCTCTTGACAGTGAGGAGGATAAGGAAGGAGATGGCAGACGACTTTAGAGCGAGCTTGTGACATCCGGAAATTTTGTATATGTAATTATATAACATTTAGGATTTTCTATTATGATAATGATACTTAGATTATAAAATTAAATATTATTTGCCTTAGTATTTGGATGAATATGTAGAAGTTTTAATCGAATTATAAATTTCGTGGGATGTAGCGGATAATTTTTCCGTAAATGTAATTATCCCGAGTCTAGCGTATTGAGTCAAATTGGTAGACGTACATTAATAGTAGAATGGGTTAAATTAAGGGTTAATATCTTGAAAAATCCCAAATCGGTACACCTATGATAAATTTACCCCAAACTATTTTTTTTACCATAAAAACCCCCAAATTGGTATACCCGTGTCAAATTTGCCCTGACTGACCATAAAAAACCCTAAACTGGTACATTTATAATAAATTTACCCAAAACTAATTTATTCAACCACAAAAAATCTAAAAGTGGTAAATTTGTGACAAATATACGCTCTGCTAAATTGGATTAAAACCACAAAAAAATCACAAAAATTGTAAACTGTGACAAATAGAGCGTAAAATCCCAAATTGGTGTACCGGTTTGGGGTAAATTTGTCAAAGTATACCAGTTTGGGATTTTTAGTGGTCAAAAAAATAGTTTGGGGTAAATTTGTCACATGTGTACAAGTTTGGGACATTTTCAAGGTATTAACCCTTAAATTAATTTTTAAAAAAAACCCTTAAATTAATTTATCGTTGACTTAGTTGTTAATGGGTAAAAGTATTTGTTTAAAATCTAGCTATTTAGTATTAATAGTTAGTAAATTGCACTAATGGCGCCAAGGATAGATATATTATTTTTATTCCCCTAATTATCCACTTTCCACTCTCATTAAGCCACCCATATGCCACTTGTCTTTGTATTATGTCGAGCATGGCCATGTGTTCTTACAAAATAAGATTTTATAGCTAATTTTAACACCTAAGGGTGTGTTTGGCTGTTCGGATTTATTAACAAGATAGGACTAGATATGATAAGATAAGAAATCTAGGGCTTTCTTCATATCCTATCCACTTTTGATGAACTACGGATTTAAAATCAAATATCCTCATATCTTATCCTATGTATTGTTTGGTGAACTATGGATTTAAAGTCGGATATTTTTTTAAAAAAAATATCATTAGGCAAGTACAAATTTTCAGGTTAGATATTCACAAAATCATCCAAAACAACATATCTTTTTCAAATTAATTGATTCTCATCGAATTTCATGATTACCCATTATAATAATCTTTTCTGTTCCTTTGGAATAATCTTTTGGTTACCCACTTCAACATCAAACGTTTTTAGAATAACCTTAATTTCACTATGTTCACTTTGAAATAGGAATTCTTCTCTCTTACAAATTTTTCATTTATTTCCATTTTGTTACAAAAGGGAACACGCCAGAAAACAGGATTAAAAATTTATTCAAGCTTCATTGATATTATGTTGGATTTTGTATGTGTCGTTAGTGCATAATTTCCATATTAAAAGTATCGTTTTCCGAAAACGGAAAAAAGTTACAGACAACACAATAATCAGCAATAATCAAATTCAGAACCTCCTCCACTAGAACGAGAGATACTGCTGTGCCCTTTGTCGTCTCTTGAGGGAATATTTTAGGGGTAAGTGCTACGGAAGTCCTAAAATTTTTCACAAAAATGCAATTGAGTCCTAAAACTTGCAAAAAGTGCAATTAAGTCATAAAACTTGTCAAATTGTTTCAATCGAGTCCTAAAGTTAATGCTATTAACCTTTTCCATTAAAAATGCCGACGTGGCATTTAAAATTAATTTTTCAATTTCCACATGGTTTTTTAAATTATTTTTTATTTACATTGGATTTAAAAATTAGAAAATAAAAGTCAAAATTGATTTAAAAAATAAAACAGTTCAAAAAAAAAAATTGGCAGCCACCGCCCATCATCGGAGGGGCCGGCGACGGTCGGTCGACCACCCCGGGCGAGGGTGGCCAGCCCTCACCTGGCCCTAGGCGAGGGTCGGCGACCCTTGCTTGAGCTCGGGCGAGGGTGCCCAGGATGTGGGCATGCCAGCCCTTGTGGGGGCCAACGACCGTTGCCCGCCTTAGCCTCGCCGGTCCCCGGTGAGGGCCGATGAGGCCTCGCCTAGGGCCGGCGACCGTCGCCGACCTTGGGTGAGGCCTCGTCAACCCTTGCCGACACCGAGGCAAGGGCCAACGCGGCCTCGCCCGGGGCCGGTGACCGTTGCCAGCCCCTCCTCCAAACATGGGCGGCAGCGAGTGGCGAGGGAGGAGCCGCTGATTTTATTTTATTTTTTTAAAAAAAATTTAAAAAAAGTTTAACTTTTCTTTTTAGTTTTTAAATCTATTTTTTAAAAAAATGAATAAAAATTAATTTAAAAAATCCACGTGGAAAATAAAAAATTATTTAAAATGCCACATCAGCATTTTTAACGGAAAAGGCTAACGGCGTTAACTTTAGGACTTGATTGAAATAATTTGACAAGTTTTAGGACTTAATTGCACTTTTTGCAAGTTTTAGGACTTAGTTGCATTTTCGTGACAAGTTTTAGGATTTCTGCAGCACTTATCCCAATATTTTATGGGTCACACATTGGGAGGAACCTAAAAATGAGACCAACCCCTCTTTTCTACTTATATATTAGATAATAACATGGTAATAAGTTTCTTGTTAACAAGAGCGAGTCAAGTAAAGGAACTAAAAGAAATCAAACCGTCAGACAAAATGATAAAAGAGTAATCTGCAAACACATTAAGTAGCAATCCACTTAAAAAATCATATGATTCCAATAAATGGCATAAAGAACATCTTTCGATGTTGTTAATTGTCATAAAACAACAAGGAGACTACACAAGAAACCTATTAATTAAAGATAAAATTACTACTTTCCCCTTACAACTAGCTCAAATTTACCACGATCCATCACTCCAAATCACAACTTATTCTCTTCTCTCATCTCTTGGAGAAGTAATTCCACAATCATCTCCTTGAAATCCCAAAAAAAGATGAATATTCTCAGGATCCTTCATAATTTTTCTACATAATTTTATTCTATCCATAGTACCTAGAGGCATTTAAAGAAGTTCCTCATTGATTTTTCACTTGTCATTGTCCAAATCCATAGCATGTCCGATGCGGCTAGCGATCATCCTCATTCTCTCGTTAGCTTTTTCTAAGAATGAGCCAAAAGTTCCTTCTATCTCAGCTAAGCTGATAGCCCATTTGTCACTTGCTTTAGCCCTTTTTCTTCTTGAAGAATCAGAAATCTTTTGTGTTTGAGAAAAGATGATAGTGGCAGTAAGTTTTGACTTACGCCATTAGTTGCCACATTATCATGATTTTCACCTTCTTCATGATCTACAGCTGCATGAGCTTTTGAAGGGTCTTCATAGAGATTTCCCTTGACACGGTCTTTTCTAAATACAGTTACTAGTCGATCATATTGAGGGAAAGACTTCCCTCTCAAAGAAGCAGCTCCTAGAAAGGTCTATAAGAAAAATATGTTATTTTGTTTTAAAAATGAATCAATTAATAAAGAAGAAAAATGAGAAGAAGTGACACAAACCTTACAATATTTTTGCCAACTATCCTTAGAATGAATATCAACACAATGTTTTTCATGGTCCCACCCAAACCCACTTTGATCCCTCAAGTCATATATATGATTATACAATTTTTTCAAGTTTTTCATTTTCAACTCAATGTGAGTATTACCCTTAATGCTAGAACCATGGAACTTTTTTTCAAACTAGTTATCTAACATAATCACGTAACCACTTTTAAAGCTGTTATCAGCTTTCATTCCCCGTGCAACTAATTCTTCAAGACCATCTAGAAGTGTATTTTATTCATCTATTGTCCATACACGTCGGTCTCTCTTTGTTCCCCTTCCTTGAGTTTGATTGATTGCTACCTTCCATTCCTAAACATCTCATTGCAATTTCAAAAAAATTAATGATGGAGGATAGCATGGTAGAGAAATATGTGGGAGATTTTTGTATAATTTCAATGAGTTTTGCAATATTGAAACCTTTTTCTTTGTTAATGTCATCAATTTATTACAGTTTTTCTCCGCCATTAATCTATAACATTTTATAACGGTTCAATAAAGCTTTTGTAATAGTTTGACTTCTACCAATTTGCAACAGATTTGTAACGTTGTTCAATTAAATGCAAGAATTGAAGATGGAAAAGGTTGTATCTTTCTTTTACCCACAATTGTTACTCCGAAAATAACTGGAAAGGAATAAATAAAAGATCTATTATATCTTGGGAGGATAGCTAGTAGAGCTTATTGCATTGAGTTTCATACCTCGAAGAGCAGAATTATCATTAAGAACGGTGTTTGCATGCCTCTCATGATCGATCTTACAATTTCACAAAAGTTCTAGGGCTCAATTGAATCAAAGCAAAAACAAACACCAACATTGACCATCGATAAAGGTTTATTCATTATTGGCTTCTTTTCTCCTCCTCCTTTCTTTTACTACCAATCCTCTTCTCCAGTTTCCTTATTTCATGGAATAGTTAGATTAAAAGTCTTAAAACTTATCGGGAAAGTACATTCAAGTCTTAAAACTTGTTAAATTAGTATAATCAAATCTTAAATCTCAAACCTGAACTATATGAAAGATAATTAAGTAAATGGAAGTATTTTTTTTTCTCAATGGAAAAGCACGTGTCTTTTGAGTAGAGTTAATTGGAATTAAAACTATATGGATCATTTAGATGGGCTAACAGAACATTAAAAACAAGGATATAAAAGATACACCTGATATGAAAGAATTTAAAGTTAGCATGGGGTTGCTCTAGAGAAAATGTCAATAACGTAACTAATAACTGGAAAAAAAATGTAACGATGAGAGTGGATTTTGTCGCACAATTAAATCGATAATTGTGGTGAACGGAGGATTTCATCGGTTTTTTAGTTATCCATACAACCAAATAGCTGCAAACAAATTAAACGTTAAGGCTTCAATGGTCAGAGAATATCTTGCTTGCACAATATGGTTGCCTAATATATCCGTGCAAATGAATCTGCCGCACTGAATGCGCAGATCGAAATGCCAATTAAGATGCTATAGATAATTTTGTAATTTAGACGTCATCAACTAACCTCAAACTTAAGAGGGGTGCCGTGGGAGGTGGGTCCCTGCGCCAATGCCCCTAGGGGTTTACGCTGAGCGCTCACTGTGAGGCGGTTCCTCCGGTCCCAAAAAAAAAAAAAAAAAAACAAAACTAACCTCAGAAAAGTTTATATTTTAGTTTGATATTTACTCTTTTACATTTGACAATTTGACAAATTTTAAGTAAAAACCGAGGCATGATGTATGGGCCCAAGTGGTAATCACTAATTAGGCACTATCTATCATTCCTAAGTCTATTAATTACGTTCATCTATGATCTATATAAATAAGTTTAATTTTTAATAAAGATACTAGCATTTTTTTTTTCATCATTCTGTTGGCAATAAATAATCTCTCATTCATGGCTATGCGTGGATATTTCTTATTAGGGAAAAAATATTATCTTAAAAATTAAAGGAAAATGTATTAGAGAAAGCTTACGTTATTTCTAAAAGGCTTGCGAGAACGAGTGCCACAAGTACAAAAGGGCCATAAAAAGTATAAGGAGAATCCTTCCTGCTTAGCTCCGCTTTTAATTACCTCCTAAAAGGCTTGCGAAACCGAGTAACCCGTGGATATTTTATCATTAGAGCAAAATAATCTTATTAGAATAAAAGGAAAGTGTATTGGGAGAAAATTCAGTTTCTACGAAAAGGAATGTAAAACGGCATACGACAATTATGAAAGGGCCAGAAAGAGTACTAGGAGAAATCTTCCTACTTGACCCATCTTTTAATTACCTCCCAAATGGTTTTTAGCCAATGTGATTTATTACTTAATATAACCGAAACATCTCAATATAAAGTAAAAATTTCCATGAAACAGTTTATAAGCAAATACTCATGCTTGTCGCTATAAATACTAAAGACATCGATATGTTAAACGTGTTGCTAGTATCTATTTGCCTAAATCATTTGTCAATAAATTTGCTCTCATTTGCACCACTAGTGGCCGTGCAAAGCGGAAGGAGATAATTGTTCCAAAAATATAATGAAAGATGGTAGTGCCACATTCAACAACTACATACAACCACATTCATCTACATATAACTCATTTGGATCATTTGAATTATAATTTTTTTTTTGTTGTTATATGTGACAACCCGCTAATGCTGATTTGTTTTTACTGCTGCAAATCAAATAAAAAGAAAGATTAGTTAGGAAATAAAAGGTAAGTATGTCTTGGACCGCGTCCAATGAAACGAGGAGATCAAAAACATGAACAGAGACACTTTATTTGGCCATGTCTTTTAATTACTTTCCAAGAAATCTCTACAAATTAATAATTCTATGGATTTTTTCTACATTCCAAGAAATCTCTTATTGATTAATGATTTCACGTGACGATCCAAATGATAATTACCTACTATTTTTATTGACTAAACTTGTAACATCCTCGATTCCAACATTCCGACCCCGTGAGGATTGGCCATAAGGTCCTAAAAGGATTCATCATGGGCCATTGGCTATGGATCGATCGGTTTGGTTGGCAAGGAATCGTGGATCGGTCATGGTCCGACTGACCGACTGACCGACCGGTCACAAATTGGTCGAGGTGTTGGTCGTGTATTTTTTTACTGACCATACTGATGGGATAAGATCACTAGCTCATAAGATGACTTTTTGATCACGAGAATTGGTCGCGGGATGATTTTGGATCGGCGGATGGTCATGGGTCAATCCAACCAGTTGCAGTTTCCGACCGCAGGTGATTTCGCCCGGTTATGCATTGATACACGAACAAACCAAATTGATCAACTGTGATCGTCTTCCAATAAAAAATGCATCATTCCCTATTTAATTATTAGTGATCGGAACGGAATCTTGAATTGGTGATGTCCGATCATTGATCGGTAACGCACCAATTATGAACCCTACCAGTGGATTGGGTGCCGACCAGAATGAGCCCAGAGATAGATCCGGTTATTCTATCACTAATTTTAAGATCCATGAGTGTCTTGAATTAGTGCTAGGCCATGGGTAGCTTTAAGATTGGTCTCAAATCGATCAAAGAACAACCGACCCTATTGGCCGACTAACCATCCAAAGGAATGGTTTGGGCGAATATAGGACGTAATGGCCGACCCTTCGGTGTACGTGATTCGGTTTTTTGAGATGTACTTAATGATCCCTTCTCTGGCCCCGGAACCAACTTGGATAATAGAATTCTTTAGATCACCTTATTAATGAAGAAAAAGACGAAAGTAAAGAAATTTCTAGAAGCCCCTCATTAAATGAAGGGGGGAGTTGTCATTTGAATATTTAAAAGTCATGATAGCGGCCAAAATATCTGTGGATATTCTAGAAAAATGCGTCATATATATGGACTAATTAGAGAGTGATACATAAGCCCTCATTAATAACCAAAGGTTCTAGAATTGTCGAGTTGGCACCATTATTGTTTTTTTTTTTTTGGTGACCCAGGAACCCTGTACAACCGGCAGCCGGTGAGTAAACTTGGAGGGACATAAGCGGGAGGACCCACCACCCCTAGCGTCCCACTTAAGACCCCAAGTGACCGTGAGGGGATTTGAACTCCTCCCCTTCGTGAGGGGGAGAGAGCCCAAACCATCGCGGCTACCAAGGCGATGGTTGGCACCATTATTGTTAAACTTCATTAAATGCTCATTAAATGTGGGGTGTGGGAAGACCAATGGAAGAGTGAAAAGTGGGTCATCATCGATGACGCCTACGAGCTTAGATTGCCATGTAAGATGTTCTAGCTTTCCAACTCATTATCTAGGCCACAATTATTGGACCCATAGGCTTGCCAACTAAGGATTTTATGCGGGACACTTGGAAACATTCGAATGGACCACTCGGCTTAGTAATGATGGCACCAAGGGTTATAAATAGGAGGAGCCCTCTTCATTTCTTCACCTTGCTCCCATTTCCTCCTCATTTTCCTTTGACGCCCTTCTCCTCCTTCTCCTTTCTTTCGGCCTTGCATTCTTAATCCATCAAGCTATATAAGTTGGTCATTGAGATTTGCCTAGATAAGTGAGATCCCTATTCCTCTTAGGCGGTAGTCTCCATTGTCGAGTCTAATTAGGTTCTTGCTCGTCAAGCCGTGGGTAGGATGTTGGATCTTTTGTATGGTTTTGCACATGTTTGTGCTTGAACGTGTGCTTGAGTTGTTCATACTTGGAATAAGGCCAAGGTTCGTTCGAATTGAGTTCATTGAAAGGCAAGGTTGCCCCAACCCATAAAGCCTTGGTTTCGGCATAAATAGGATGTTAGGTCTAAGCCTCGTTTGGTATGGGAATTGCCTAAGGTTGCAAGATCCTAAGTTGACATTGAAGCGTGTCGATCTTATGTCTTGATCAATATGGGGATCACCTAAATCCACGAGGTCTTGGTAAGGCACCACACATGCCGATTTCTATAGTCCAAATGGACGCTAGGACTTTGTGCTTGGCATTAAATGAAACCACAAGCCAAGAGTCATTCTTGATACATATGTATTCACATCGGGTTGGAGCCGAGGTCCGTCAGGCTTGGGATCATCACTAAAGTGAGGTGTACCCAAGCCTTGAGGTCTTAGATTGGTATTGAGGCGTACTGTTTCCGAGCCTTGTCTAGTGCGAGGATTGTCGTTAAGTGATTGATTCAAGTTATGGACCAAAGATCATTACTGACATGTTTACTAGTGAGGTTTAAGAAACTCATGACACACATGAATGAATGAGCACGCCTTTGGACCATGCATGTGTTGATTAAGAGGAAAGATAAGAATCGGCTTCTATGATGCATTTGTGCATGCACTTAAAGAGGAAAAAGCGCTTGTCGTCACACAACGTTGGCGGTGATGCCTTGTTCATTGAGTGAGATACTTTGGTTGAATCGGGATGCCCTAGTTGAGCCAAGATGCCTGGGTCTTGAACCCGGAAGCCTCGGGAAGCTAGCCCCGAGAAGCCTTGGACGAGCCGAGATGCCCTGGTTAAGTTAAGAAGCCCAACAATAAGCAGGAAGCCCCGGTGGAGCCGGGACGATGCTAAATGAATTTGCATGAGTGCCGGTTATGCATAAGCATGATATATTGATATATTTATTGATAAGCTAGAGGTAAGTATGTATTGAAGCATGTTGCAATAGACATTTACATGCAAATTTGCATGTTGATTTGCTATCGACACTGTTTGTGAGTGCTGTACTTACTAAACGTTGATGATGAGGTGCTTTCCTAATAGAGAACTAAGAATTTTACTTATCGAGTTTCCTCAAAACTTACCTCTCATCTTTCAGTCTTGTAGGCATGAAAGTCTTACATCAGTTTTGGGAGCTGTAGTCATGCTAGAGGAGATAGGATTTCCCTTGGCCTATGTGACAAACTTGTACTGTGATGCAAAGAGAAAAGAGGGCCCATAGAAAGAAGGGCATGTCAAAGTCTTATTATAATAGAAATCCCACACTGGGCGAACAACTATCAAGCCCTTCAGGGATAGCCTGTTAGTAGAAAACTACTCTACCCTTTAGTTCAGAGCCTAGAGACACCTAAGTAGAACCAGGATGGTAACATTTCTAACTATCCAAGCTGCATTTCTCAGAGGATCCTACTAGGCTAGAGAAGAAGAGAAGTTTAGAAAGCCATAGAGAGAATTATACAAAGTACTCACTTTACTTCAAGGGACTCTCTTCATGATTGAACCATGTGTTCCTGAGTCAATTTCCGAACCAGACCCCAAAAAGCTTGTCAAAAATTTCAAAAGTGACGGGCATTCTGTCCATTACTACAAAGACCAGTATGGTTATTATTTTTGGCATCCATTCTGTCAATGTTCTTATTGTATAAACTCCCCTGACGAGGTGGATCCATTTGCAAAACCTCCACCTCATAGGAAGCACAAAAGGCCAAAAGACCCTATGTATTAAAGGCATTTGAATGGAGATTCTTCCATTGATACTCTTGGTGAATATGATAAGTATCAGTTCATGGTTTCCTATGCCCCAACTCCACCACCAGAGTTCAATACTTCTCCCTTTGTATCACCAGATCTACCACCATCACCTCCTCCGTCTCCTCCTTAGAAAAAACCAGCAATTTCTCCATTCTACAAGCCAATCGTTAAGTGGGCAAAGAAACACTCATACCCACTTGAAGTTCCGAAAGATACACTATCTAGCTCTACCATCGCTATGTTCCATGAAACAGACTTTCCTCCTTTTGTTCGAGAAAATTCTAAACTCTCGTTTCCAGCACCAAAAGAGTTTATTGATCCACAAAGCAGATATCGGCATGTTCCAAAGATACCCACCCCTACTAATGTGGATGAACATGGAAGACAGAAAAGAACTCCTGTTGCTGAAGCTATTCTAAATTGGCAATCAGAGGCTCTTCTTGCACATAACAATGCTTTCAAAGCAATTGATTCCAAGATTGGGAATATGCAACAAGACTTACGAAGATATGATGAAACTACCAAGAAGACGCTTTCAGATTTCCAAAAGAGGCTTCATGTGTTAGAATCTAGACAAAATTTGGGCTATCATTATCTTGAAAGTCTTAGGCTGAGATAGATAAGCTCAAAAGGCAAATTCAAATCCTTGAAGAAGGAAAGCTCAACCCAGGAAAAATCAATCAATTCCCTTTCACTCTGTGAACAGAAATTCTTCCTTCTCTACCTCCGCCACCTCAAATATCTATCTTTGCCACTCTTCTAGATATTCCTGTCACACAAAAGATAGATGTGGCTGAGATGAGAAATCGTCTCAGAGAAATAGATCGATTAAGGAAAGAAAAAGGGAAAGAAAAGAAGAAAAGGAATCCTTGCTGGTTATAAGAGAAAGGCTAGAACAATTAATGTTGTCAAATCCATTAGAATCTTTTCTCAGAGATTTAGGTAATTAGGAAACCCAGCCTAATCCTACACAGCCTCCACAACAAATTGATCATGTCATTCCAACATATCATATTTTGTTCCCAACAAAACCAACCTTTCCGAACATCTTTGATACTGAACCAGATTCGGTATCTCTTGCATCTTCATCCTCCTTTTCAATCCCTACCATTGACTCTCTTCCCATAGCACCAGTAACCTCATCCGTGTTCATGGCTGATCTCCTAGATTATGACATGGATTCAGATCATTCTGAACCAGAAGTTGTTAAGCCAAATAATGCCTCTCAAAATATTGTCACTTCATCAAAACAGGTTCTTCACTATTGATGATATTCCTTATTGTAAATGGCCTGCCGTGACTTGAAGAATTTCATACTTGGCTAAACACCCAAGCCATTACCAATCGGACAAGTATGATGTTCTTTTTAACTTTGTCACAAGATTCACAGGTAGCCTCAAACTTTGGTGGGCATCTGTGTCAGAACAAGATTACCTTCACTTTTTACTTGCACCAAGTTTTCAGTATGCCATCACCCTTATGTATCACTTCTTTGTGGGAAAACCCGTTGATCTCATAGAACTTAAAAGAAGCGAATTTTTTGAAAGAATGTGCTGTTCTCTTCAGAAAAAACATCTTGATAAGCATTATCGAGAAATGCTTCAGCTTTTTTACCAAGTTGGAGTTGATGTAAATTTGAAGCATATTTTCCTAACCTCAATTCCTAAAGAATTATCTCAACCAGTGGAGAGAAATTTTCTCTCTAGACAAAGGAGAATCCAGGATGTTACGTTGGGAGAACTCCAACAAGAAATCCATTTGTGCTTAGAAGACTTGTGTATGAAGCGTCAGATGATTTAGTTTTATGTCCATGACAACATAGAACTTGACAGGGCATGTTCTCAACAAAACTTAAAGATCAAATGCTCCAAGAAAGATTGTGACGGTTCTTGCGGAAAATCCTCCAGGAAAAAGAAGCATTTCAAAAAGATTTGGATAAACAAATCCAAGCATGGCTCCAAGCACTTCCGAAGAAAGAAGAAATGGCGATATCTACGCAAAAGGAAGGATCGCTCAGGCCACAAAAAATCAAACCGATGCTTCATCTGCAACAAAAAAGGACACTTTGCCAAAAATTGTCCTTAGGCGAAAAAAGGTCATAATCATTTGATACATCATATAGAGAATGAAACTGGTATTTTTCTAAGAAATGATGATATCGAATCCGTATTTTCTGCGGATGAAGAACCATGTGAACAAACTCTTTATGTTATTCCTTATTACCAAACTCCTAGCGATACTGATTCAGATTCAGATTTTGAAGATATCTTTCACATATCTCTCAATCCTTCAAAAGAAAATACCGACATATTTTCAAGCCAAACTCATTGTTCTCATTTTCCTGTAAAAATATTCACTTCAAAAATTGCCAAACCAATCACTGTCATTGCTCTCATAGACACTAGAGCTGCTTCTTCAATTTGAGACACCAAAGTTCTTCCTGAAGAATATTGGACTTCTTGTGTCCGATATTTTGACTCTGCCTCGGAGATACATTTTCTACAAATGTGAGAACTACTCCCATAACTGTTCAGTTTTTCCTACAATGTTCCATAACCACAAAAATCTTTCGCTCTAGTCTTCCCAACAAAGATTTGATCATTGGTTGGGATATCATGACTCAAATTTCTCAACTCCGCATCATCCTTGGAAAAGGTCTTAAGTATAAAGACCAATTCTCTGAATTTGTTAATATCCAAAGACTTTTCTCCATTGAAATGAGTTTGCTAAATCCGATCATGCAAAAGTTGCTGGAATCTTGTTCAGAATCTCATTCTGAATTTGCTCAGAAATGTTCACATCCTTTATGGAAAAACCCAGACTTCTTTGTTCGCCTTCCTTTCAAGAAAAATGAAGATATTAATCCAACCAAGACGAGTCATATGGGAATGAATCCAGAACATCTGATTTTGGCTCAAAGGGAATGCTTAGAATTATTGCAACAAGGCCTTATTGAGGTTTCACACTCTCAATAGGCTTGTGAAGCTTTTTATGTCAATAAGCGTGCTTTGAGCAAACCGAGAGGAAAAACCAAAACTTCTTTGTTCGCCTTCCTTTCAAGAAAAATGAAGATATTAATCTAACCAAGATGAGTCATATGGGAATGAATCCAGAACACCTGATTTTGGCTCAAAGGGAATGCTTAAAATTATTGCAACAAGACCTTATTAAGGTTTCACACTCTCAATGGGCCTGTGAAGCTTTTTATGTCAATAAGCGTGCTGAGCAAACCAGAGGAAAAATGAGACTGATAATTAATTACCAGCCACTTAATCTTTTTCTCCAAAATGATAAATTCTCTTTACCTTCAAGAACTCTCTTTTTGCTGGATTATCCAAAACCCAAATTTACTCAAAATTTGACCTCAAAGTCGGATTTTGGCAATTGGGCATTCATCCTGAACATAGACCCAAGACAGAGTTTTGTATCCCAAACCAACATTTCCAATGGAAAGTTCTTCCTTTTGGCCTAAAAGTTGCTCCATCCCTCTTTCAAAAGGCAATGTGCCGAATTTTCCAGCCAATTCTGGCAAGCACAGTAATTTATATTGATGATATCTTGTTTTATAGTCCTGATCAGCAGTCACACTGTTAACTCCTTGAACAGTTCGCTGAAATTGTGAAAAAGCATGATATTATACTTTCTCAAATAAAGATGAATATTACCCAGACAGAAATTGAATTTCTTGGTATGCACCTTAACAAAGGAACATACTATCCAGAGCCACATATTACTTAGGAATTGCTGAAGTTTCCTGAAGAAAGTTTTACAAGAAAGCAAGTTCAACAATTTCTTGGGATAATTAATTATCTGAGGGATTTTGTTCCACACATTGCAAAACTGCTAATCCCATTGCAGAAAATATTGAAAAAGAATTCCCCACCATGGGGAAAGTCTCAGACCAATGTAGTTGCTGAATTCAAAGAACTCATGTAATCTCTTCCTCCACTGCAAATTCCATCAATAGGAAAATGAATTCTCCAGACTAATGCTAGTGATGAATATTGGGCTGCCGTCTTATTCGAACAAATTGATGGTAAGAGACATTTGTGTGCATATAAAAATGGAAAATTTTCTCAGGTGGAAATGCATTATCATTCCACTTTTAAAGAAATTCCGGCGGTAAAAAATGGAATTAAAAAGTTCAAGTTCCATCTTATTGGCCATCACTTCCTAGTTTAACTGGATATGGCATCTTTCCCTCAGATGATCAAGTTCAAACAGAAGCAGGTTCCAAATTCCCAGTTGCTGAGATAGGCTGAATGATTTTCAAAATATTCTTTCGAGACCAAGCATATTGCTGGAGACAAAAATGTGTTTGCTGACTTCCTCTCAAGACCAAAAGCACCAGTTGAAATCAACATGTATGTCATGAGACGTGCCTTTCATATGCGTCAATATGGTGAAAAATATAAGATTGAGAAAATCAAAGATTGGCCAAGTTGGAAGTATCCCCAGGAAATCATTGAATACATCCAGAATGACAATCTCACTGAAAATCTGGATAAACTCATGTGGCAATGCCATGCAGATTTGTTCAGGTTTAATGGAGGTTCGATTCTCTATCCTTTTGGATTAAATGCAGATTATCCATTCATACATTCTCTGATTTGGAAAGAAGATGATTTTCATGACCAGCTTTGATGGTTATTGTGGTACTTAACCAATAAGTACTTGATAGCTATTGAAATTCCAACCAGAAGATTCATTGCCAACCTCACCAGGATATTTGGACTTCCCAGAGGTAAGATTAAAAATGAAAATGACAAAAATCTTTTAAATTTCCTTAATTGGTTTTATCCTCTAACTCACTGGAAATGGCTCCTCGAGAAAGAACTGAGAACCACACAGCCAAACCCTGAAGTTCACACTATTCTGTTCTTTAGACATCCATGTCATTTTTTCACCAATAATGGCCATATTATTGATGCCCCTCAGAATATAGGTACTACATCCTATAAACCTCGGCTAGATAACAAGGACACTCAAGTTCACAAATCTTATCCAAGTCCTATTGGTTGTTGTAAACATCAACATCGAGAACTCCAGAGAATCTTATGCCAGGAAAACAAGACCATTCCTCCAAATGCATGGAATTATGATGTACCCACAGCATGGGATCATTATAAACTCGCACCAAAAGCCAAAGAAGTGCTCGAAGAATTCAGACAAGCCGCATCATCACAAGATCACCAAATGGCAGATCAAAATGACATTGCACAGTCCTCTCAAGACCCCTACGCTACATGGGGAGGTCCTCTTTCCCAAGACCCCTATGATCAAGGACCTTTGTCCTTATCTCAAGGCATATACACATCCTTCTATGCACAGCTATCCAATTGGCCCCAGCCAAGTCTTCCTGCCGACACAACAGATGACAACACAGATTGGGAATAAGAACTGGTATCTGCAACATATCCTCAAGAAGAAGTATCCTCATCCTATCGGCTGAACCAGATTCTCACACCAGAAGATCTTGAAGCACTTGAACAAAAATATGATGCGCATCTTCTAGCAATAGAACACAGCTCAAATGACTTAGACTACAGTTATAATGCTCGTGATGGATGAGACCGCTGAAAAATCAATGTCCGTACAAATTTACTGTAGCAAGTTACTATTCACTTTTAATGTAGCAATAGGCTAGGGAAATCACTGTTTACTGTCATTGTTCATACCGTGCGAATAATTCCCAACCAAGATTTTCGGAAGCCTCTTTCTATTCAGGACCCGTATGTTTTGGTCCTTACTTATTTGTAACCTTTATTTGCCTATAAAAGGCAAGTGTGTTGTATTGTGTTGGGCAGAGTTCCTTAAAGTAAAGTGAGTGCTTTGTGTAATTCTCTCTATGACTTTCTAAACTTCTCTTCTTCTCCAGCCTAGTAGGATCCTCTGAGAAATGCAGCTAGGATAATTAGAAATGTTACCATCCTGGTTCTACGATGTATGTCCCTTGTTCGTCCGGGGAGTTGTTTATTTACATTTCCGCATGTGCATGATAACGAGATAAGAAGAATTAGGACGGCGATGAGCCTGCGACGTCGTGAAAATAACCTGCAGCTCGACCTCTCGAGTAAAGGGGTGTGACAAAACTTACTGGGAATGTTAATTTAAATAGCAAACACGTCAACAATGAGCTTTTTAAACATATTGCTAGTTTTTATATTCCTAGTACAGTCATAAAAAATTCACTCACATTTGCGTTGCCAAGCGTTGCAGGAAATAACTGTTTTCAAAGTATAAGGGAAGTGTTTGTAGCGTCACATTCAAACACATTTGTCCTTATGTAATTTATCTGGATCATTTCAACCACTGATTATTTTTATTATTGCGGCGACGCTCTACTTTGATGTTGCAAGTCAAATAAAAAGAAAGTTTAAAATTGGAAATAAAATGCAAGTATGTCTATGAGCATACAGAAAAAAACACCTTATTGGGGCGTGCCTTTTAGTTACTTCCCAAGAATTCTCTTATGAAATTTTCTTTCCATATTACGTTTTTCTTGCATTCCTAGCATCCAGAATAACACCTCATTGGGGGCGTGTCTTCAATTACTTTCCAAGAATCCTCTTATGAATTTTTCTTTCCATATTTGTATTTTTCTTGCATTTCTAGCATCCAAAAAAACACCTTACTGGCGTGTGTCTTTTAATTACTTTCCAAGAATTCTCCTATGAATTTTTCTTTCCATATTACATTTTCTTTCATTTCTAGCATCTAGAAAAAAACATCTTATTGGGGGCGTGTCTTTTAATTACTTCCCAAGAATTCTCTTATGTTTTTTCCTTACATATTTCATTTTCTTACATTCCTATTATCCAGAATAAAGCACATTATTTGGGCGTGTCTTTTATTTACTTTCCAAGAATTCTCTTATGAAATTTTCTTCCCATTTTACATTTTTTTACATTCCTAGCATCCGGAAAAAAACACCTTATTAGGGCATGTCTTTTAATTACTTTCCAAGAATTCTCTTATAAATTTTTCTTTCGATATTACATTTTTCTTGCATTTCTAGCATCCAAAAAAACACACTTATTGGGGAGTCTTTTAATTACTTTCCATGAATTCTCTTATGAAATTTTTCTTTGCATATTACATTTTTCTTTCATTCCTATCCAGAGAAACACCTTACTGGGGTGTCTTTAATTATTTTCCAAAAATTCTCTTATGAATTTTTCTTTCCATATTACATTTTTCTTGGAAACCTAGAATCTAGAAAATCACCTTATTTAAGACATGTCTTTAAATTACCTTCCAAGAATTCTCTAATGAAATTTTCTTTACATATTACATTCTTCTTGCCTTCCTAAGAGAATCCACGCCCTATATAAATGCCGCATGAGCTCACAATCCGTACCCATCAAAACTTTCCACCACATTCTCATCTCAGTTTTCCCGAGAAAAGAAACAGAAAATATATTCTGTCCTTTACATATTCTTCAAGAAAATGTATACCCGCCTCTCCCATCCTGACGACAAAAAGGGAGCGAAGCTCACTGTCGAGGAGTTGGAATCTATCTCTAGTTCCTTCGATGAGTCCATCCTCTCTTCCCTCTGTGGCCTGAGCCCCGCCTCTGCCAGCTTGCCCTGGCTCTTCTCTGCTGTCAACGTGCTCACCACTGCTCACTCCGCCGTGAGATCCTTGATCTACGAGCTGAAGTCGGACGGTGACGACAGCCTCTTATCGTGGTATCTAGACAACAGCCTGAAGGTCTTGGATGTCTGCAACCGCATGTCCTCCAAGATCAACCGACTGTGTCTCCACCACCTGGACCGGAGGATGATGATGAACCTCCTTGGCTCGGGGGGCAACCCCTCGAAGGAGGACATTCACCAAGCGAGGGATTTACTCGCAGACTCGGAGGGCGAGGGCGTGGCCGACATCGAGGAGCTGATTAGAGACTTGGCCACAAGCATTGTAATGCCGGCTATGCGAAGGAAGGACTTGCCGGTCGACAGGGTCGTTCGCCGTGCGGTCCAAGCTGTCAATTTCTTGACGGCATTCATTGTCGGAGTCATATATTCGGCCCTGTGCTCCTCCTCTAGGGCGATTGCCTGTGTATACGTCCCAGAGGAGTTCCCTTGGGGCGACTCTGTCCGTGCAATCGAGTCGACAATTGTCGTGGAGTCGAGACGTGGCGAGGAAACGGACAAGAAGACACGGGTCTTGGAAGAGCTTAATGATGTGGAGGCGCGTGGGAGGCATGTGTTGGAGGCGATTGACGAGGTGGTGGCATCAGGAGGCGATGGAGAGGTCGTGGGGAGGCTAAGGGAGGCAGCGGTTGGGCTGGAGAAGGCCACTGAGCAACTAATGAAGGGGTCATACCATCTAAGGGATGGGGTGGATGAGCTGTTCCTGACAGTGACGAGGATAAGGAAGGAGATGGTAAACGAGTTCAGGGTGAGTCTGTGGAAAGGATCGTTGCCTGAGAAGTCATTGAAGCCCAGCAGCAACAACTAAGCGAAAGAAAAATGAGAGGAAACTTGTTTTTTTCAATTTGATATGTCATCTGGAATTGTGGTTTAACGTTTATATTCAAACAAAAGTAAAGAGCTACCCAAAAACCGTTGCAAATCAATTGATAATTAACAACTTGTTTTTTTCACGATTTAGGCTTAGACCAAAGTCCAACCTACATGTTAGGGGAAGTGTTAGAGTAATTAAATTTTAAACTATATCTTCATCTAATAACTTAACCTTTTAGAAGTTAATAGTGGTTCCACAAATTTTCACAATCACAATCTTTGGAGGTAGTACACATTTTTTGAAAAATTTCAATTACTATCATTAGCCCTTGAATTTTCAATTTGTTATTGTTGTTACCCATTTGTTGTATTTTCCAATAGCATGTGGAATGCATATGACTTTTAACGGGTAAATGTGGACTGTCAAATCATTTTTCAAAGAAAGACTTCTTTTACCCTTGACTTTTGTAAAAAAATGAAAAATTAAAATAATGGAGAAAATAAATAACTAAATAAATTTTAATTAAAAGAAATAACTATCAATAATAACATTAACAATAAAAACTGTTAAAGACTAATGGATTTAATAATAAAACATAATATATTTTAAGGCCCCATTGACAAAATGTTCAAATGACGAAGTATTTTAAATGGTAGATAGACATAATAATTATTACAGAAGATATTTTTGAAAAATCATGGATTTTGGTTAATCACTTCTCTTTTTATAATTTTATTAAATATTTTTATTAATCAATCCTTGCTTTGCTTTAATAAATCTTTTGAATAGCCAATTTTTGTCATTTGACCTTTTTGGTATTGAGGCTTTTTCCTTCTTATACAATTCATGTTTATTCTTTGTCTGAAAGTATCTTATTTAGTTCTATTGAGTGGCAAACTTTTACATTCTTTTATCATTTTGATTTATTTTTGATATCGATACTTCCTTTATTGGTATTCTAGTTGATTTAATTATCTCTTTTTTATGTTTTTCTTTTTTACAGCAATTAAGAGTAAAAGAGATTTTCCTTTAGAAAATGAGATGAAAATATATTTTTACCACGCAAAAATCATAAGCATTACATATACTAATTAGAAAATCATAGAGAGTTAAACAAATTGCAACAAAATGAAAGGGCTATTTTACAACAGTCAAAAGCTCGGGGGCAAATATTTACTAATCCAAAATCCATGGGATGTTTTATAATATTCCCAGCAGTACACCGCAGGGTGAAAATACCGTCTTCCGTGAAGAAAATTATAATATTCTTCTTGTATGAAAATTATTCGGTCCTCTAAGTTGCTAATGTAAAAGCTATGGATAAGATTCGGGTCAGCTTAGCTTTGTCAATCTTGTGGGTTCAACTTAGCTTTGACGCGGCATTCTAACGAAAGTGATTACCTGAGGGCCGAGGATATTGAGGAAGCATAGCAAGATTACTGACAATATCGTATTTGTTTTTAGTGCACGTGCATAATGTCTATATGTACAACCTATCGATCAAATCCAAGTACTGTAATCCCAAAAAAAATGTCTTTGGAAACTTTTAATAGTACACTTATTTGATTAATAATAAAAGAAAGTAGATAAATGTCTTTGGGAACTTTGAATATTACATTTAGTTAACTAGTGATAAAAAAACTAGATAAGCAAATTCTCAAACTCTTTACATAGGAAACCTATCTCACTTTTAGTGATAAAAAACCTACATAATGGTCGATTGACCAAGTGCTTTCTTCCTCAACAGGCTACTCAAGTCCGTCGTTCTATTATTATATAGCTAATGTGAGTTTTGGGGGTACATGTGACTTCCTGCCTCATTTGTCCTTTTTCTTCTTTAGATTATCATTTCCCTATATTTATATCGATCTTCAATGTGAAATTAATAATGTTGTGATTGTTAAATTACTTGCCACACGATAACACGTAGATTAATATTTTAGTTATAAATGAAAGGCGGAAAAGATCTCGTGTGTACTTAAATCTCAATCTCTTATTTTATGAGAAGATAATTATTCAGATGGAAATATTTTCTTCTCAATGACAAAGCACTTATCTACAGAGTAGAGTCAATAAAAATTAAAAATAAATGGATCATCTAGACGGGCCAATTATTTATGCAATCCAATAATTAAAAACTAGGATATAAGAATAATCAAATAATTTAAAGTTAGCATGGGTTTCCTCTTAAAAAGAAATGTGAACAACGTAACTATTAACTGGAAAATTTTAAAAAAAAAAGTGAAGACGAGAGTGCGTTTTGCCACTCTAAAATCAATAATCGTTGCGAATGAAGATTATTGGGTTAGAAGTTAGCAATTCAGCTAAATCGTGGCAAGCTTCGTGTTATGAAAAATATTTTGCTAGCATATGGTTGCTTAAGAAATCTATACTAATGAATCCGCCATAGTGAATGCACGAATCAAAATGCCTAAAAGATGCTTCATAATTTAAAGGGAAAATGTCACAAATGATCCATGAACCTTCATCTAATGTTCAATTTCATCCTTGAGCTTTCTATTTGCTCAATTTGGTCCATAAACTACCACTTAATGTGCAATCTCATCCCTAGACTTTTAATTTGATCAATTCGATCCCTGAATTATTAATAAATGTCCGATCTAGTCCTTGACTATTTGAAAAATTGACAAATTTCATCATTCCGTTAGTTAAAGTTAACGAAATTGGCTTCCATGGCTTTTAGTCTCTTAAATATAAAATAAAAAAGGACATGTGGAATATTCACATGGAAATTACCTTTAAAACAGGTCAAATTGTGGCCACCATCCAAAAATAAAGTAAAATACATAACCACTTATTCTCTCTGCTTTTGTAATCAGTGCTCTCATCTCTAACTGACCCATAATTTGTTTTCCTTTTTTAAGATATATATTGACTCATACTTCTAGTAATCCAACTTAGTTCCACGTCATCAATTAATGTTCCATGTCATCACTTAACAATTTGAACAAATAGAAGGACTAGATGGAACATTTGTTAGTAGTTCAAAGGCCAAATTGAGCAAATCGAAAGCTCAGGGACAAAATTGGTCAATTTTCAAATAGTTAGGGATTAGATCAGACATTTATCAATAATTCAATGACCAAATTGAACAAATTAAAAGTCTAGGGACGAGATTGCACATTAAATGGAAGTTTATGGACTGTTTGTGACATTTTTCCTAATTTAAATGCCATTAGCTAACCTTATAATAGTGAATGATTAGTTTGGAAAAAGGTCTTTTCCACTTGCCAACTCAAACAAATTTTAAGAAGCAATTAGTAAACCTATCAAATAGGTGGGTCATTTTGGGTTTAGGTCAATTCATAAATGATCAGACCCAAATTGACTCATTAACTCATCATGACTCATTTATTTGTAATGTAAATTTCTCGACCTATGTCCAACCCAACCATACCTAAATCACATATGGTCCAACCCTTATAGCTAAAACACTTACATATTTAACCCAATATAAGAAAATTTGTTTCTTATGATTTTAAAAATATATTACTAAAACATTTCCATGCAATACAAATCTAATGAATAATATTTGCAACTTTTTTAAAAAAAAAAAAAAATTGAGGCTCTGCTTGTTTTGTGGAAAATGTAATATTTTTGGAAAATATTTTTAGGAAGTCATTTTCCAAGAAAATAATAATATTTTCCGATGTTTGGCTAAAATTTAAAAATGAAATAGAAAATATTTTCTGTGGAAAATTTGATTTGATTTTCCTACATGTACTCCGTTTAATATTTTTTATTTTTACTTTTATCTTATCTTATCTTTTTTTTAAGAATTCAATTTTTAATTATTTTTATTTTCTTTCTTTTCCTTTTCCTTCTTCTTCGGCCAGTCATCGACCATTGCCAAAACCAGAGACAAGCCACAAGCGAGCTGGAGCCTCGCCAGCACTAGACATCAACGAGCTGGAGCTTATCCCTTGCCTATGGCTAGTCATCAACCACCAACTGAGGAAGAAGAAAAAAAGAAAAAAAGAAAAAAAATTATAATTTCGATTTTTTTAGAAAAATATATTTATAAGACCGAAGAGGGAGAGAGTGCGTGTGAGCTTAGTGGGTTGGAAATGAGTTCCAAACTCAACCCATTTAAACCCATTTATTTTGGGCTTTAAATTTTAAAATCCATTTAAGGTAGGCTCTTTAAAATTAAAGTGACCTATATATGATCTATTTATTTTTTAAAAAGTTAATATCATGAAAAACCTTAAACTTGTAAACTTGTGACAAAATGCCCCAACTTAATTTTTCGACCATAAAAAATCACAGATTTGTATACTTGTGAAAAATTTATCATAAACTAATTTTTTGACTACTAAAAATCTTAAGCTAGTATGCTCGTGACATTTTAGTATCTATTAATTTTAGCTAATTTTACTGTCAAATTGTTGAGTTAGATGTCACATGGGAGTTAATAGGTATACTAATTTGGGTGTTACAGGTGTATTGGTTTTATGATTGTTCGTAATATTAATCCAATTTAATAAGGAGTTATTTGTTTCAAATGTACTAATTTGAGGTTTCAAATTTGTTACACATGTACTAGGTTGGATTTTTTTATGGTTAAAAATTAGTTTTGGTTAAATTTATTACAGGTGTATTAATTTAGGGTTTTTCATATATTAACTTTTTTTTTCTTGGACAGGTCATACATGGGTTTAAGACCCATTTTCATAGGTCTAGCAACCAAACATGATATAAGGACACAAATGATAATTACTAATTTGCACTATATTGCATTCCTAAGTTTACTGTAAATTCCAGATATATGAACTTAATCTTTAAAAATGTTAACAACATTTTTTGCATTGTTCTAATAGCCATAGATTCTCTCTCATTTGTGGCAACACATGGCTATTTCTTGTTAAAACAAAAATATCATATTAAAAAGAAAAGGAAAGAGTATTGAGGGAAAGCTTAGTTACAACGACAAGACCATAGAGACGGTGTTCAACAACTTCGAAAGGGGCAGAAAGAGTGTAAGGAGAAACCTTCCTACTTGACCCAGCTTTTAATTACCTCCCAAATGGTAATTAGCCATTGTGATTTATTACCAAATATAACCAAAATGTCTCGAAAGGGGCAGAAAGAGTATATAGAGAAACCTTCCTACTTGACCCCAACGTTTAATTACCTCCCAAATGGTAATTAGCCATTATGATTTATTACCTAATATAACCAGAGTGTCTCAAAATAAAGAAAAAATATCAATGGAAATAGTAGATAAGCACATACTCATCTTTATCTTCATCTCATTTATAGGGATCAGTGAAATTCATCAAAATCTTTATTCCAAACATTAAGGTTGATGGTAGAAAAACCTTTAAAAAAAAAAGGATTAATGAAATGTAAATCTATTGTCAATTAAGAGGCTGACAAGAATTCCGTAATTTAGCGGTAATTAGTTAGTCTTAGCCAAATTAATAGATTAGTTTAGAGATAAAATCTTGTAGAGATTTGGGAAGATGCGGGTTTTGAAGGAGCTTGACGACATGGAGGCACGTGCGAGGCACGTGCTTGAGGTGATCGAGGACGTGGCGGCATCAGGAGGCAGCAATCAAATCGGGGGCAGGCTGAGGGTTGCAGTGATTGGACTGGAGAAGGCCACGGAGGCAATGTCAGAGGGGTCGTACCGGCTGAGGGAGGGGGTGAACGAGTTCCAGACAGTGACGATAATAAGGAAGGAGGTGGTAGATGAGTTCAGAGTGAGCAAGCAGAAACTACCGTTGCCAAAGAAGCCATCGAATCCAGACAAGAACAACT
The DNA here is from genome assembly GCA_014182515.1 of Eucalyptus microcorys. NCBI lineage: Eukaryota > Viridiplantae > Streptophyta > Magnoliopsida > Myrtales > Myrtaceae > Eucalyptus > Eucalyptus microcorys. The sequence continues at coordinate 22,478,845 of CM024571.1, forward strand.
GAGCAAAGGTGTTTTTGCTATGGAGCACAACTTAGCGAGCTGCCTGCGATTAGAGCGGAAGGATGCAGCAGTCTTGTTATGTACCGAGAAAAAAGAATAAATGGGTAGATAGATATAACTTAATTGCAGAACAAATAGCAGGGCATAGACATGACGACCACGAGGGTGTTGAATAATGATTTAAAGGATTGGAAAATTGTCGTATGGCCCAAATGCATATGAATCAAGTTGAAATCTCTTGGGAAGGAAGGTCTGATTATGAAGTTAGAAAAACAAGACGAGAGACATTTTTACCGGTAACCAAAGATTCACATGAACTCGACCTTGACATAAGTGCCTCCAAGTTATCATGAGATAACACTCACACTGGTGCTTGTTCATCTTAACTACCATAGTTCAGTTTCTCATCATTGCTAATTCGAAAGAGACATTGATATCTATAAAAGTAATTGACCATATACATTCATCTTGATAAATATTAGTACCAAATATAGTTTTGAAATCATTAAAATTCTATGGGGATATTATCCCAATACAACTATGATGTAAGAACCCAAGTGATAATAAAACATTTTGTATTATTTTCATTCCTAAGTTTACATTGTACATGGATCTATTTCTATAAATCTAATAAATCAATACACTAGAATTCTTAAAATTAGTACGAAAGTATAATGTAGTTTTACAACTTTTAAAAAGTGCAATAATCCTATAACTTGTTAAATTGGTGAAATCAAATTATTCCAGCAACTCCATCCAAATTATTAATAGAAAATATTGACGTGACTTTTTAACTATTTTCTTTTTTAATGTGGCACGGACATGACTAAAGCATAAAGCATAAGAATATTGTTGAGAGGGAACGCACTGAAACAGCCATGCTGAAGATGCCACCGAAGATTTTCTTTGCCATAGGACAAAAAGTGGAGGTGATACCTGAGATTTGAACGCAAGCAAAAGCGTGTAGTAGCTGGGGTTATGTACCGCAATAAAGGGATAAATGAAAGGAAAGTGTGTGTCATTGCAGAAAGAATTGTAGAAAATAAAGATGATGAACGATGACGATAATGACTCATATATGCAGATTCACATGAATAACTGGATGAGGTGGGATTCATAAAATTCAACTTTGCATTTGTATTAAATTCACATGCACTGGAATCATGCAATAATATTATTTATGCCCAAACTAAAAAATATTATCAGTAATAATATCCATGTTGCTGTGTTGCTATTGGTTTTGCTATTGCAAAGTTAAACAAATGGGAAGGTTAGGTAAAACATAAATGGCAATTATATCTTGAACCGGGTCCTAGACATGACAAGGTCGGAAAAGCATGAAACGAGACACGGTATTTGACCGCGTTTTATAATTACTTTCCAAGAAGTCTCTCGTTAACACATGATTCTTCGGATTTCTTTCCATAGTTACATTTTTCTTGCACTCCTAGGGGGAAACACACACCCTATATAAAGACTATCTGCTCATCACCGGAATCATATCTTCGCCCTTAGGTACAGTCGCCCTCATCCGCATCTCGGGAGTACCCCTCGTTTGACTATGTCCTAAGTACCATCTGTATACCCCTTCACCCTCTCCCTCAATCGGTCCAACCCCTCTGACATTGCCTCAGTCGCCTTCCCCAGCCCAATCGCTGCCTCCCTCAGCCTCCCCACCCTCTCTCCGCCGCCTCCCATGCCGTCATCTTGTTAATTGCCCCAAGCTCGTGCCTCGCACATGCCTCCATGTCATCGAGCCCCTTCAAGACTTGGGTCTTCCTGTTTCTTTCCTTGTTGTGTCCTGTCTCTGCGATAACTACTGACTCACTTTGGATAATGCCACTCTAGTGGATCCGGCGGGGAAAAGACTGAAAGGTGCAAGTCTTGTAGGAGCTCGATGACGTGGAGGCATGCCTGAGGTACGTGCTTGAGGCAATCGATGAGATGGCAGCATCAAGAGGCGGCAGAGAGAGGGTTAGGAGGCTGAGGGAGGTGGTGATTGGCTGGAGAAGGCGATTGCGGCGATATCGAATGGGTGGACCGATCGGGGGAGGGGGTGAATAGGTTGTTTGTAACAGCGATTGGGATAAGGAAAAATGTTCTTTTCTTGTTATTTCTTTTCTCTTTATTTAGATTTGGATGTTCTCTTTTCTCATCTAGTTCTAGATCAAAGAGTTTAAACTCTTCCGATCTAATTCTAGATTTATGAGTTTGACAAATATACTTTTGGGAATTAAATACACCTCTGTTCTGTCTATGTATAAGTCATCTGCCTTCAACTTCAATGGTGATCGTTGAAGTTCTGTCATCTCACTAAATCTTGACAATTTGCTCTTCCAAATAATAGATCTGTGTTTGTTCAACCTAGTTTGGTTCTTTCCATACTGCAATAGTGTAAAGGAAGCTGCACCTAGGCATGCATAGCCAACAAGTAACGCCGTAATTATAAGAGAAAGAATTCTCGGGGCATGCTCATCACTAGCGAAGATATGAGATTCAATGATCAACCATCAATTATTTTGCTTGACAAATATGCTCTTGTGGAACACGTGTGTTTAACCTTGATGGTATTTCATTGGTCCTCCTTATTTTTTTGATTTGGCTTTGTTTTGCAGTATTTTGGGTTTTGCTCAATTTTGATTTACTTTGTCATGAAGTCTATGTACTTATTGTGTATCCTTTTGACTAATGAATTTAATTTTCTTTAAAAAAAAAAAAAAACAAGGCAAGAACAAAAAAGCGAAGGAACACGACAATATGAGGGTGATGCCTATGATTAGGGGTGAGCATGATCCGGGTTGGGCCAGTCGACCTCCTAACCCTAAGACCAACCCGCACGATGCTGGTCCTCAATTTTTGGAACCGAGGACCGACCCTATTGAGCTTGGAACTAAGGACCGGACCGACCCAAAGGGTTTGGTCCGATTCCAAGGTCAACTCGGGACCAACCAATAATTTTTTATTTCTTTTTTCGTACTTCTTAAAAAAGCGATTGAAGACCAGACTGACCCAATGAGTTCAGTCTGGTTTCAAGGTCAACCTAGAATCAACCAATAATTTTTTATTTCATTTTTTATACTTCTTGAAAGGGCAACTGGGAATTGTACTGACCCAATGGGTTCGATGATGAGCGAAGTCAGCTAAGAAAGGCAAGCGATGAAGGTCAAGTGAGGTGAGTGTCGAACAAAATGAGCATCAAATGTCGAGCAGGAGCAACAAGCCAAGCGAGCATCGAGCGGTGAGCGGCACGAGTGATCCAAAGTGAGCGAGGCGAGTGTCGAGTGGCGAGCGGAGAAATTGTCTCTTTCGATTTTGGAAAATTGAAGACTAAGAGGACAAATAAGACAAAGAAGAACAAATACTAGAAAATGATGCCATAATGTGCCTTTTTGGACACCGTGAAGACTCCTCACATAAATATTTTCCTCATTCGTAAATTATGACTATTGATGCCGTAAAAGACATTAAAAACCTAAGTTATTAAATAACAATGTAAAATTACTTGAACTCACGACTAAAGAATTGTTTAATGTTGTTAACGCCATTTATTTTAAGGTTTTCTCTACATAAAAAAATTTTATATATATATATATAGTCACGGTTGGTCCGGGTTTGAACGACTCGGAATTCTTAGGACCGAGAACCGACCCGCACAGTGCTAGTCCAGGAATTCCAAGACCAAGGACCGACCCAGTCTCACTAGGAACCGGACCAGGATCGGTAGGGTTAGGCTGGGGGCTGACCTTGGACCGATGCTCACCCCTAGTGAGCATGGTCTGAGTTGGGCTGGTCCACCCCCTAACCCTAGGACCAACCCGCATAGTGTTGGTCCTCAATTTTTGGGACCGAGGACCGACCCTATTAAGCTTGGGATTGAGAATCAGACTGACCCAATGGATTCGGTCCTGTTTCAACCAACCGATAATTTTTTATTTCATTTTTTGTACTCCTTAAAAAAGTGATTGAAAATCGAAGTGACCTAATGGGTTTAGTCCAATTTCAAGGTCAACCCAGGACCAACCAATAATTTTTTATTTCATTTTTTATACTCCTTAAAAGGGCAACCGGGGATTGTACCGACCTAATGGGTTCAATGATAAGCGAGGTCAACTAAGAAAGGCAAGCGGTGAGGGTCAAGTGGGGTGAGCATTAAACAGAATGAGCATCGAATGTCAAGCGAGGAGCAACAAGCCAAGCGAGCATCAAGCGGCGAGTGGCACGAAGCAATGAGCGGCACGAGTGACCCAAAGCGAGTAGGCGAGTGTCGAGTGACGAGCGGAGAAGTTGTTTTTTTCGATTTTGGAAAATGGAAAACTAAAAGGACAAATAAGACAAGATAATGAATACTAGAAGAGGATGCTATAAGGTGCCTTTTTGATGCCGTGAGGATTCCTTACAAAAACATTTTCCTCCTTCGTAAATTATGACTATTGACGCCGTAAAATATATTAAAAACCTAAGTTATTAAAAAATAACATAAAATTACTTGAACTCCTCACTAAAGAGCTGTTTAATATTGTTGACGCCGTTTATTTTAAATTTTTCTCTATATAAAAAATTATAAATAATATTATATATATAGTCTGGGTTGGTGCAGGTTAGACCGACTCGAAACTCTCGAACCGAGGATCAACCCGCACAAGATCTGGTCTAAGAATTCTAGGACTAAGGACCGACCAAATCTTCCTGGGAACCGGACCAGGATCGGCAGGGTTGGGCCGGTCCAGGGTCAACCCTGGACCGATGCTCACCCCTACTTGTGATTTGCGCACAAACAAAACTATGTACGAGTTGTTTGAGAAAATCACACTACAAATCCTAAACCTTATGTACAAACACAATTGAGTCATAAACCTTACAATTGGTTCAATCATGTCCCATACCATCTTTGAAAAATGCAATCAATTGCATAAATTTTGTTGAAAAGTGCAATTTAAAGATGTCACATAACCACTTTTTATGTGACATGTAGGTAATTTTTTGGTATTATTTATAGAAAAAGTTTACCACTCAATTATATTTCGTACATGAGGTTTTGGATTAACTGTCCAATTTTTCCCCATTGTTTTTATGTACCAAAAAAGGGATACTCTCACAAAGCCCAATTAGTGAAATTTTTTAAATGTAAAAATAAATAAATAATAATATATATAGAAATATAGCTAATCGCATGTAGCAAAATATTAAGCTAACTGGAAGGAAATCATTAATGTCATTAGAAAGATCTATTAAAATTCAAAAATGAAAAATGCTTGAGATCTTGACTTTGCAACTTATAATGAAATCATTGTGTATTGAATGGCTCTTCATTCTTTTCAATCAAATCAAATTGCTCTATAAGGATTCTCTAATGACCTAAATCAAGACAAGTGATATTAATTCTACATAAAAATAGATGAAATAAAGACAAGATCATAATATGAATAATGAATTAGTAGACAAAAAGTTATCTTGTTGATTCAAATCTCATAGATAAAGATGTGCAAGGTCCTAAAACATTACAAGATTAGTCTAAGGATCGCATGAGTCAATGTGAATGTTTGGAATAAAAAAAGAAAAGTCTTTTGATCTAATTCCATACAGATTTTACTTGATATAGCTCAAATGTTTGGTTGATTAAGAAGATTCACATGACCATGACATATGATCCTATATTATTTCATACAAATACGAAAGTCAATGTAGAGTGACGCAGTTCATTTCAAAACAAACTAATAGTATGTAACAATGATGATTGAAATCCTTCTATTCTTCGTTGATTGCAAATTAGATTTTGAGAGTAGCTACAATGACCCATTTGATTTAAATGCCCAAGTGAGTTAAAATCAATGAATTTCTTGTGCCCTCATCCTAGCGTATTGTTTTCTTCTACAAGAAGTTCAAATGCATTAATTTAGCAACAAATTAATGCTAGAGTTCAAGTTGAAAATAAATATATGAGAAAACTACATTGTGTTATTAGTGAAAAAACATTTGTAAGTTTTGAACTAAATTGCGTTGAATCTAATTTTAATCCAAACCATACACGGCAACTTATTTTTAATGTAAAATCAACAAATCTTCCTTGGTATCAATTGGATTCTTGAATTCATTTTCTCTGGATTGACTAGGTCTCTTCTCGTGGATTGGATCTTTTATTTGGATGCTTTGAGTATCATTTGGATAGAAATTGATTGGGTGCTCTTTAGCATGATCGAGGTTCGCAATCTGAATCTTTTTATTTACTTCCTTCAATACTTGCATAACAAATTTGAAATCCTCTATAGATTTTCGACCTTCTTCTACAATCTAAATGGCACGATTAAATAAGTTATCATACTAGTTGTTTGGCTAGTCAAAATTGACACTCTTAGATATGGAGTTTGAAAGGTATGGATGCTTGAAATCTTTTCTCCATAAAGACAATATGTAGTTGCTCTGTATCTCAATAGTACTACTAGAGTAACTAAATAGTGCCAATTAGTACATAATTGCTCTACCAATACAATATATTCTTACACGAGTCACATTCGGCAGTGATTCAGCCATATAGTGCTACTTGGTCGAGTCATCTTGTCAAGAGCGCTATTAGAGTTACTAAAAGTGTCACGAAAGAGTTCTTGCTAAATGGAGTTCATAATTTTCACAACCTTAGACAAAGACAATGACAAAGGATTTGATAAAGAGGAAGATGATATAGAGTTCTCGCTAGTTTACAGTAAATTTTGATAAAATTGTGTCATGCGTATACTAGTTTAAGATCTTTTTTGAAAAGTTAATTTTGCATGAATTTATTTCACAAGCATCTCAGTTTGAGATTTTTTATGACATTAACCCATTAATTGATCCACATAGACTTGCCATGTGCATTCAAGTTAGCAATCTACTGGCGTTATTTAATGAAAATTAACATAGAGTAAATACATCACATGTGTATTAATTTAGGGTTTTCGACAGTAAAAAGAAAATTAGTTTAAGGTCTAGTTTAAGATTTTAAAAAATAACTATTTTTATTTCTTTTTCAATTTTTTTCATTCCAAATTTTATTTCTGAAAAGATATAGCCTTTCAAAGGCAAAAATTATAAATTCGAAACAATGACAAGTTAGAAAATAATCACCATTATATTTTTTCGACCTTGGAAAAGGCATCTCTTAGTTTGTAACCACCACTTATATCTTTTCAATACGAGACAGACAAGGCACTATATCAACAAAAGATCTATATGTTTTGTATATCAATTAACATACATCCTTGTAACACTGAAAGACTAGGCAACATTATTTTGACAAGAATCAGGTAAACATGGTATATGGAGGTGTCGGGCGTGGATTGTAGTGTTACGATTTGAGGATGTAATGAGAAGTTCGAACACATTTGTCCTCAGTTGAAACATCCAGTGATCAATCGGCCACTAAGACATAATAGCGCTTTTCATATTTGAACACTGTTCGTTCGGGCATTTTAACAAACATATAGCAATCAATTCAACCTAGAAGCAAGAATGCAACATCTAAGCATGAATCTAAACTCAGACTATCACAACAACAACAATGGAGTGTGTTTATATCACTAATTGATCCTGATCCAGCACAATTTTCACAGAAATCTCAGCTGGACTCCTTTGCCTCTGCTATGTATGAAGAACATCCGAAAACAGAGCATGAGCTCCTACCTGAACAAGATGTGATTATGGTCACAGTTGACTGTTAAAACTAGTGAGACGTCCTCAATGCATCACCATTGATGATCGGTGCTGCTGAGAAAGTCTTGAACTAACTCGAAGTACTCCGTGCTCATCAATCACCTCCTTTCGAACTTTGATTCCTCCTCTGCGCAGCGATGAAGTGACGAAGTTAGGCAACAAAGCGATCCAGCCATGAAATTGCTCGAGAAAGATATGCAACTGTGTCTGGCTTCAACAATGGCCGAGGACGCTGAACATGATCCAGAGCGCTGAAGATGAGAGAGAGAGAGAGAGAGAGTTTTACTCAGTCTGTGTGTGTTCTTGCTTTGCTCGGTTCCTCAGCTCTCACGCGTGCTCTAAGCTTTAGAGAGTTTGTTAAGTGAGAAGCATAGATTCGGGGAATCGACTGCCGAGAGAGATATCTCAGGTCCGTCACCTCGTGTGTTCTCCTGATTATTTCTGAAGCATCAATGACGTCACGCTCCTCTTGAGCTCTTTGTGAACTCAACTCTTAGGTGTGAGAAATGGGGCCCATGATAAAATTTTTATTTCTCTATTTATCATTATAACAACGGGTTTGAAACAAAAAATTCATTTAGTAATGTAATTTGATTTTTCTATTTCTGAAACAGATTTCTATTCCAGAAATAGATTTGAAGAAGAAATCATAAGCTAAAATTTTTAACTTCTCAATTTTTGAAATAGAAATTGAGAAATCAATTTCTGTTCTAGAAATTTTATCATACGCACCCTAAAACGCCCAACAATGCATATATGCGCGCAAAGACGAAATCTGATTCCGTTAGGGCCACCTTCAACTCAGCTCTAGAAAATCCCCTTGCCAGCGGAGGTCCTTCGCTTGCGTAGGTCACTTGATCGCATCCGCCATCGGGTGCGTAATTTATTTATTTTCTTACATCGGGTGCGTATTTTTAGTCTCTTGTTGCAGACGTGAGAAGACCAGAGAAAGAGACTTGAGGATGGTTTCCTTTCAAATCCAATGGGCAAATGGGCTTTCCTTATCAATTCTCATGTTGTCGGATCGTAATTAGACCCGTCTGAATGGAGCGCATTTCTTAACTCGTATAAATATTAAATTGGTCATAAATGACTTTAAACATAATGTAAGTGTTAAATGGATCGTAAATGGACTTACAATTTATTTAGACCCAACTTATCTCTATGTCTTTCTTCATTCTTTATGGCTCTCATTTGTTTTGTTCTCATTGACTCTACATTCTTATCTTAGTTTGAATATGATTTTTCGTACATTGGGTTAAATATAGAAGTGTTTTACTTTGCACTTTTATCTCAGTTTGAATATAATTTTTTGTACATTGAGTTAAATATAGAAGTATTTTAATAATATGGGTCGAGTCAGGTTGAATATGAGTCATTAAATTTATATTATATAAAAATAGGTCAAAACGGGTTAAATTAATTTATTTGGATTGACCCATTTTCGATTCAATCCGATCCACCCAATTGACCGGTCTAATTGTAACTCATGAGCTGGGGAACCATGGGTCTATTAAGCTCGGGTGTTGATGAAAAGCTTTAAAGGCCAAATGTTATGGGCACGGGTTTGGGTTTCTTCATGGGCCAATGCAAATGGACAGATGGCTGAATGGGGCTGTCTTTTTATTATTATCTTTGTTTGTTATTTTAACAAGAACGAAAATTTCAATTGTGGGCTAAAATTCACATGTTAACAAGTATAAAACTTTGCTAACATAATAATCTTTGAGCTATTGTGAAAGTAATAATATGTTGTCAGTCATAAATTCTTGAAAAATTAGACCCCATATTATTTATTACTTTTTTGTCCGTGTTTAAGCCTCAATATATAACATTTTTGGATCATTTCAATAGCCGATACTTTTTACTACTGCATGCTATGTTGTTTTTTCCGTGGCAAGTCAAATAAAAGGGAAGTTTAGTTAAAAAGAAGAAGATAAATGGCAAGTATATCTTGAACTGCATCCTACAATATGAGGAGTTCATAAAAGCATGAAGAGAGACACCTTATTTGGCCATTCCTTTAATTGCTTTCCAAGAAATTTTTATAAATTAATGATTCTCTGGATTTTCTTTCCATAGTCATATCTTTCTTGCATTCCTAGCAGAAATACACGCCCTATATACATGCTGCCAATGCTCATAGCCCATACGCATCAAAACTTTCCACCCCTTTCCTTTCTCACTTTGCTCCCTCTTTCCCGGCAACAAGAAGGGTCACTAGCAAGGAGCTGGAATCTATCTCCATTTTCTACTAAGGCCCTCACCGCCGGTCAGCCAAGGGCCGGCGATCCCGGCCGACCCTCCCCCTCTATCGCCGCTCTTCCGGCGACGGCGGGGGAGAACCTCGAGCCCTCGCCCGGATGCGGGGCGGGGTCACGGCCCTCGCCCGGGTCCGGCGAGGGCTCACGGCCCCCTTGCCGCCGGTCGGCCGGGGCCGGCGACCCCGGCCGACCCCCTCTGTCGTCGACCCTTCCTGGCGACGGCGGGGAGGCGGCGATGGTGAGGGCTCGCCCTCAACCACCTCCCTTCGGCCCCCTCCCCTTTTTTTTTTTTTTTAAATTTTAAGTTTTTAAATTTTAAGTTTTTTTAAGAATATTTTAAATAAATTGTTTTAAATTTAATTAAATTAATTTTTATATTAATTATTTATACATCATAAACAAAAACAACGTTGTTTTTGCATTTTCTCGCCGCGTTAGCGTCTAAAACGACACCGTTTTGCACTCAACTCGCCGGAGAATTGCCATGTTAGCAATTTGGCTGGATTTTGGCTGAAGTGACACTTAAGTGATCAATTTTACTCCGATTTTAGCATTTAAATGTACATTTTCAAAGTTTTGACACTTGAGTGTCCTTTCATGCCAAGTTTTGGTACTTGGGGTGTACTTATGCCGTTTGAATCCATATTTTATTAGCAGTTCAGACTTTGGTTATGAATAGGCACTAAGTGTATATATTCTATTTCTTTTGTAATTGAGGGTTGAAACATAAATGTGAGAGGTACTAATTATAGTGGAATTTTTATTGGATGTAGCTCTAGTTTAAGGGTAAATTAGGATAAACATCATGTGTAAATTTTCCTTTCTCACTTTTATTCTATATTTCGTTTTGCTTAAATGCCTAAGCCCAACAAATCTCATCTTATCCAATAATTCTTGTGAACTTAATTCATATGCATATGAGTTCATCGTCGTCGTCGTCATCGCCATCATCTCTATTGCCTACGATTGTTTCTTTAATGAAACTCAACCTCTGCTCATTGAGCACTTTCTACTCCCTACGGTCATCCCCTCCTTGCCGATCGTCTTCCCCCGACATTGCCTCGGCCGCCTTCTCCAGTCCAATGGCTGTCTTCCTAAGCCTCCCTACCACCTCTCTTTGCCGCCTCGAGCACATTCCTGGCACTTACCCTTCCCGTCGAGAACCTTCCTTAACACTTCGTTCATCTACCTTTTAATGTCATTACTCCTCGCTCAGAAAAATGATGGTGGTCTTTGTTCTTGACACAAATCTCTTATTAATTAATGATTATCTGGGTTTCTTTTCATACTTGAAATCTCTTATTAATTGATGATTTTCAGGACGTAACAATAAAAACCAATAATCAGCCGTTATTTTCGTTGTCTAAGCTTACTACGCACTTCAATGTAGACAATGAATACGTTGATATATTAATCTTTAAACATGTCACTTGCGTTTATATTCCTAATTCGGTCGTTGGCAATTTCACTCTCATTTGCGCCACCATGCAAACAGAAATGAAATAATTGTTTAAAAAAATAAAAAATAAAATGTTTTTAGTGCCGCATTGGACAACAGCATTCATCAATATGTAACTTATTTGGCCGCAGCGACCCAGGCTGTTTTGTTTTTACTGCTGCAAGTCAAATGACAGGAAAGTTTTTATTCTACCGCGAGGTCGAGCCCCATCGATGGCTGGGCGAGCTCAGCTGAGCCTCGCCCGATCAAGCGAGGCCTGCTTGGCCACCAGCTCTGACCCAGCATATGCAAAGCAAAACGCAAGGGGGACCCGAGCTTACCTGTTCAACTTGCATTGGGAAGGTCGTTGGATGGGTCCGCACGTGACTGAGATGCCTTCTCTTGCTCTTCTCAGTCGCTCGGACTTCCCACTCTCCGTTTGCCGATTCTCCGCCCTGTTCCCCCGAGGAAGAAGAAGACCAGTCCCTTTTTCCGAGCTCACCCTCGCCCTCAAGCTTGCTCACTTCCTCTGGAACCTCCTCTCTCCAGCTCACTCTCTCTCTGGTTTGCTTTCTCCAGCTAGCTCTCTCTCTCTCTCTCTTTCTCTCTCTTAAGCCTGGCCGACAAGCGCGCATGGCCCCTGCCACTGACAACTCTCTTGCCGGCCTAGCCCCCCACTGCCAACCTTGGTTGTCGCTCCCCCTTTGCCTCTGTACCTCCTCTCTCTCTTTTTTGCAAACCGCATGCAATGCGTGAGGGAGAAGGAGGAGACAAGAGGTCCGCAAGCTGGGCCATGGACAACGAGGGAAAATGGGCTGGGTCTAAATGGAGAAGAGGAAAAAGGAAAAAGAAAGAAGTTAGGCCGGCCTACCCCCAGCCCGATCTTACCTTTTTGTTTTATTATATATTTTTAATTTTTCTTAAAATTTTAATAATTGGTGATAGTGATGTAAATGCTCTTAATGTCTATGTGCAATGCATCTTAATGAAAACACACGCATGAAAATTATTTATTTTACTTTTCTTTTAATTAATTAATTTTTTAATAAGAACTTTTTTAACCTAATTTTAGAAAATTCAGATTTTCTTTTTTAATTAATAATACTGTGCTAATGCTCCTACTGTCTACATATTATGCTATTTAATGAAAATTAATTTTTATTTAGAGGTTAAAAATTGATCCCTAATTTTCTATATGATAAAGTCCTTAATAAAAAGGTTAAATTTTAGGTGTCAACAATGTACTGTGATAATAATAGTCAACTTTAGATCACAAAAAATCAAATCACAAATAATTATAAATTATTTTTTTGGTAAAAATAAATAATTATAAATTGTTGTGGAACCCATTTCTTCAAAAATTTGTGTCTCACAATAAATTATTATTCTCACAATATCCTAAAGACTGTTATATTAGCAAAACATTTATCGTTTGATTCGATCAAAGCCAGACAAGATACCAACCAGGTCCATCCCCTTTCCCTCAATGCGCTATCCGTCTACTGAGGTAGGAAGGTGACATTAATTCTTCTTTACTCTCGCTCCTTTAAATTCATTGCTATTATCTACTTCCCTAATTCAGTCATTGACAAATCTTCTCTTGTTTGCACCACTTCGCCATTGCGCAAAGCAAATGAAAATAATTATTCAAGAAATATAAGCAAAGTTTATCTAGGGCCAAATTGACACCTAATTTTCTCTCGTTTAAGCCACTGCTCTACCATGCAAAGCAAAAGGAGATATTGCTTAAAAAATATAAGGAAAGTGTCTCTAGGGCCGATGAAATACATGTGACCATTGTGATACTGAAGACGTCATGGTCCATTACTCATTTATTTCAAATGTTTCAATAATCAAATAAATAGTTTATACGCGGGAAAATGGCCAATATGTTCCTTAATCGGGACGTTTAAGTTATCAATATTTTCATTATCAATGGTGGCTTACTGCCGCTATTGTTAACAGGGAATTGATAAGCCGACTATGCCGCTACTCTTGAAAGAGTGACGGTGCATTCTCCACTTCATATCTTCGCAATGATGTGGGCCCTCACTGACAGGTTTCATGCGTGTGCTCCGGATGCATGGTCCTTTTTGGATCGTTACAAATTTCCCGTGACGGTGTTGTTATGCTAGTCAGGTCCTTTTTTAGTACTGCCAGCCAAATAGAAAGGTAAGTGTGGTTAGGAAATAAAAATGCCTAGATGCGTCTCGCGTCCTTACCATATGAGGAGGCCAGAAAAGCATGAAGAGAGATGCTTCATTTGGCCTTATCTTTTTTATTACCTTTCAAGAAATCTCTTCTTGATTTAATGGTTTGGGATTTATTTCCATAGTCACATTTCTCTTGCATTCCTAGGAGAGAAAACCCTCCTCCGTATAAATGCAGCCCGTGCTCACTGCCTGCAAGCATCAAAACTTTCCAACCGCTTTCTCGTCTCAGTTTTCCAGGAAAGAAGAAAGCAAGTTCCTTCCTTCTTCATATTTGAGAAAATGCATATCGACCTGAGCAGCTCGTCGCGCCTTTTCTCTCCCCGTTCCGGTGACAAGAAGGAAGAGAAGCTCAACCCCGAGAAGCTGGAATCTATCACCAGCTCCTTCGATGAGTCCCTCCTCGCTTGCCTCCAGGGCCTGAGCCCCGCTTCTGTCAGCCTTGCCTGGCTCTCCTCTGCCGTTGACGCGCTCAACTTCTATCATTCTGCAGTGAAGGCCTTGCTCCCCAACCTCGAATTGGACAAACCTGATGGATTAAAAGTATAGCATTCAGTTCATGTATTGACTATATTTGAGAAAGTAAAAAGAAATGAGGGATTAAAAGTTTGGATATAATATGAAGAAATTAAATTAAATTCTTTATGAAAGAGAGAAAATATAATTTTATGCATTTTTTTTTCCATATTTTCATCACTCTTCTCTAAAACATAGCATAAATTCATCCGAGAAATACACACACAACATAAGATGTATGCAATGAAAGGACTGAGGCAAATAATTTCATTTTACGATAATTTTTTTTGACTTTATTGCGTTTTTTGATGATTTATAATTCAATTTTACTTTTGTGATAAATTTTAAAATTATTTTTGCATTTATCATTAAATTTAAAGACTAAGACTCCTGATACCGTATTGTTGGGGTAGAACAGAGATGGTATTTCTTTGATGTCCCATTTAAATACAGCAACATTCATGTGCAAGTCACGCATAATTGCATTCTCAATTTAAACACCAGTGTGGCATTTTATTTTATTTTTCGGTTATTAAAAGATGAATGGTAGAAAATAATAAACCACATGACAATCACCTAGAGACCTTTATCAAAGTAAAATTCGAAAATAATTTAGCTAAAATAAAGTGAGAAACCTAAATCACTGATCTGTAATGGGTGAGAAGTTTCACAAATTGTTCAAATATCTTACAAAAGAAACAAATTTTTTTCCTCGGGATAGATATGGCTCAAACCATTGAACTATCCAAAAGATTAATATATAGAAAATAAACTTCTTTTCCGAAAAGTAACATCTTTTTTATTGTTTCATTTTAGTCAATTCTCAAGATCATGAAATTGCAATTTCAATTTTTTTTTTCAAACATTCCTGGGCAAAGAACTTGTTAATGGCAAAGCACATCTTCTTGCAACTTTCTTTATGCACACTCAGGTCGATTATCATATTCTACTCTTCGTTATTTTAGGTTTTTGATTTTTGCGAACCTTCTCTTGACTTAATTTTAATTTAATGTACAATATCTAAAAAATTTCAAAAGTATATCAATACTAACATGCACAATTTATACATAAAGTTTACATGATTTTCTGAAATTTCAATTTTTTTTTCCTCAAATTTTTGAAATTTGAAGACAATTCATACATAAGCAAATAAAAAGTGTATTCTTACAATTTACCCATTTAATAAAACCATTCAATTCAAGTAGAACCGGACAAGACACCAAGCAGGCCCATACCCTTTCCCTCACTACACTGTCTGTCTCCCGAGGTAGGAAGGTGACATTGATGAGATCGACGCAGGTGAGCTTCGTAAGCTTTCCCCAAGAGATTTCGGGGGAGACTCGAATGCTCGCAAGCGGAGATTGGAGGCCTCACGACTAGAGGTGTCAAAATGGGTCATTGACCCATTTATGGACCCATTTATGTTTAAATGGGTCATTAATGGGTCAAGCCTTACTTTCTCAAGCATCCATAATGGATTTTAAGAATAAAGAGACTAAGATATATGGGTCTTAAATGGGTCAGCTCTCTGACCCATTTAAGAGCCATTTATCAACCCATTAAAAATGAACCCATTTATTTTCACTCAAAATCTCACAATTTCTCTCTTCCCTCTTTAACTTTACAAAAATATTTTTTTTATAAAAATCGAAATTATAATAACTTTTTATTTTAATTTTTTTTTTTTTTTTCTTTCTTTTTTTTTTTTCTTCTTCCTCCTCTGTCGCTAGCACGGTGTGGGCCGGCTCGAGCTCGCCCGATGTTGGCGAGCCTCGAGCTCGCCGACCCTAGCAAGGCCTCCGCCTCGCCAACGTCCGGCGAGGCTTAAGCCTCGCCGATCTAGCGAGGCGAGCTTCGCCTTGTCGATCCGGCGAGCTCAAGGCTCGCACCCAAGCACTTGCCGATTTGGTGAGCCGCAAGCTCTCCGGCGTCGGCGGCGGGGCGAGCTCGAGGCTCACATGTGGCCGGCCGCCAGCTGTCATCGTGGTCGGCAGCCGGCCAAAGAAGAAGAAGAACAAAAATAAAAATATAAAAAAAATTATAATTAAAAAAAAAATAAAAAAAAATTAAAAAAATAAAATTCGATTTTTAAAATAATCATTTTAAAAATTATAAAAATTGTCCATTAAATTTGTGTTGTATAAAACTATTTTAGCAATACCATTTTTTTTAAATATATGTATATATATAAAGAAATAATTTTTTTGAAAAATTATTGATTGAATTTGTATTGCTTGGAAGTTTTTAGTAATATAGTTTTTTTTAAAAAAAAACATAAGAATAAGTTTTCCTAAATTTGGTTAAATATAAAAATATTTTATTAATATGGGTCGGGTCGGGTATGGGTCGAAAAGTTTACATTAGGCATAAATGGGTCATAAATGGATTAATGGGTCAATTTGGGTCGACCCATTAATAACCGACCCAACTCACCCATTTAACACCTCTACTCACGATTGGAGAAAGGGGCACGGGTTCGAGATTTAAGTAGAGGGTAGAGGAAGAAGGGTCGAGATCTAGGCACAGATCTGGAAATCCGTCGTGCCGAGTTGCCCCGAGCCAGGCCGCCACCGTCCCCGAAATCGCAGCACCAGATCTCTGCCGAAGCCAGGCCGCCGCCGTCACCGTGACCGAGCCCTAAATCAACCGCTTCAAGTTGAGCCGTCATCCTCCGATGCCACCTGCATCAGCGTCGCTACGCCGTCAATCCGCTACCGACCACCGCCCTACTGTCGGACTTGTGGTCGCCCAACGACGAGTTGCTGCCCCTCCAGATTCGTGGTTACTCCGGAGCTCAAAATCCAAACACAAGTCGAAGCTGTGTCGCGAAGTCCCCCCTCCCCCCGTGGCATGCCGGGCCGTCATTGCTTCACACGTTGTCGTGCCGACGCTGCAGATATAATCATCGCCGCTCGCTGCGTCGTCACCATGACTCTCCTCCTACTTGAAACCCTAATCGATGTCGCCACTCTTCACGTCGTCGCCGCTGCTCCACCGCCATCCCCGTTGGATAGCCGACTACCGCCGCTCGCCGCGTCACCGCTGCCAAGTCGCCGTTCCTCCCCTTCCGACGCCTCAAAGAGGCCCTGGAGATGAGGGTTGCGAAATCGGGTCGCGGTCGGGTCAGATGAAAGCCTCGCCGGGTAGGGTTTCGACCAGGAATCGGGTCGGGCTTGGGTTGCGAGCCGAGCTTGGTATACCTGTCCGAGTCTGGCTAAAACGCGAGCTTACGGGCAGGCCGTTTTTAAGGGATGAGTTCTAGATTGGGCCCTTGTTTTTGGCCCATTTGGGCTAGTCACTGGCGACCCGAGTTGGTCCCAACCTGGGGATCCGACTTGGGTCGTCTTTATATTATATTATTACAATATTATAATTTAAAAAAAAAAAAGAAAGAGGAAAAATCCTGGATCGGGCTTGCGTTACAGGCCGGTCCGGGTCTCAAGCGCACGACCCAAGTCGGACCCAACCCGGGGATCCGACCTGGGTCATTTTTTAAATATATTAATATATTATAATAATAAATAACATTTCAAATTAAAAAATCAAAAAAATAATTTATTTTCCAAAAAATAAAAAAATGTCCTATATTTTCTCAGAAAGTCCAAAAAATCCAAAAATTCCATTTTTTTTTTACAAAAAAGCCAAAAAAAAAAGTAAGAAAAAGCCAAAAATAATTTATATCTTCAAAAAGATCAAAAATAAAAATAAAAAAAGCTTTTTCTTTTTTTGTTGGTAAACGTAAGAATATATTTAGTTTTAAATCAAATTATACAAGAAGGTTCGGTGACAACTTACACTCAAAACAACAACAAGTCATAAGAAGTGGAAGGGAGCCGAAGAAAAAACAAAGAAACCACAAACAAAGCGGCAAAACCATAGAAAACATAATAGCCAAAACAGCAGGCTACAGAACCAACAAACAAATGTCAACTAAAGCAGCAACAAGGCCAGACGAGACGCAAGAGCAAGCATCCGCAGGAAGACTGCATCCTCCAACACTAGATCATCAACCAGTTAGCCGCCAAAAAAGAGGAGCCACCAAGGTGAGCCACATCCGCCAAGCAAGCAATTGCAGGTTTGGGTATCCGAAGAGCAACCATCCAGCCACCTAAACTAAAGAACCACCTAGGAAAACCATAACAATCCAAGAACGCCACAAATCCATCCCGCATCCAAATGGGGATAGGCGACGCAAAAGCCAACCACAGCTCGATAGAGGAAGCACCGCCAACCAACGAGGAATCTACCACGTTAAAGTAGAGTAACAGGGTCCCCTAAAGAGAAGATAATCAGGTCAATTCCCCAGATGCTGCCATCTCCTATTGCGAGCGGTATCTTCCACATTCTTGAAGGAGATAGCCTTGTCCCTAACGACCTTAAAAATGTGATTCTTCATGGCCGAAACAGCAAGAGCTTGCTCTCTAAAAAGAATGCTATTCCTGTTCTTCCAGATAATATGGCACAGAGTACCAAAAGAAAAGCGGGCAATACAATTATAAAACTCTTTACCCAAAAGTAAGGAGATAGCCCACCTCAGGTTCTCACCCCAAGACCTGTTTTTCCATAGAAGATTGCATCTAGCCGCCTAAAAGAAGGCTATGCTGGTAGTGATACGACACTCAAAAAATAAATGACCAATGGAATCAGGGATCTCCTCGCAAAAGGGACAAAAGCCGCTTTCGATCCTACCGTGAGATAATAATAGAGCTTGGGTAGAAAGTCTACGCTTGGCAATAAGCCAAAGGTTAAGTTGGTACCTCAGTATAATCGCATATTCCAAATGAACGCATGCCAGTAGACTCGGACCTTCTTCCGCCTAATGGACTCCCAAGCCGAAGCTACGGTGAAGCAGCCCGATGAGCTCTCCTTCCAAAAAAAATGATCCGGGCTCTGGTTAAGTGTCGGAAGGGGGTGCTCCCACGTATCCAACACCGTTTTGAATGCCTAGCCAAACTCGATGAATAGGTCAGCCACTGTCACCTACCTGGGAAGCCCGAAGCTATAAATGAGGGAATCCGAAAAAATTAAGTTCAAAGGACCCTTAGGGTGCTAATTATCAAACCATAGGGACACGGAGAGGCCATCCCTTATACTCCAATAGAAAGAGTTGCGAAATTCAATTTTATAAGAAGGATCTTTTTCCAAGCCCACGAGCAGCAGGTTGGCTTCTTAGCAACCCAGAAGTTCTTCCTTTTTAAAAAAGTCAAGTAGATCCACTTACACCATAATGACTCATTGTCCGAGAACAAAAGCCATATATGTTTGAGTATAGTAGCCTTGTTACACTCCCGAAGTCTCTAGATACCAAGGCCTCCCTCCTCCTTTGGATGGCAAACATCATCCCACGACACCTTCGCACCCCCTCTACCCAAGTTCGAGCCTTTCTAGAGGAATTGTCTGAGGATTTGTTCAATTTGATCTAACACGGATATAGGCAAAATGAAAACGTTAGCCCAATAGGCATGAGTCACATGCAAGACTGACCTAATCGACTAAAGACGTCCGGCCAATAAAAAAAAATTTTTTATGTTCAAAAAATGAGAAAAAGACCCAAAAAAATGTTTTTTTTTTTTTTGTGACCTAGGAACCCCATACAGCCGGCAGCTGGTGAGTAAACCTGGGGGGACACGTAAGCAGGAAGACCCACCACCCCCGATGTCCCACTTAAGACCTCAAGCGACTGTGAGGGGATTCGAACTTCTCCCCTTTGTGAGGGGAAGAGAGCCCAAACCATTGCAGCCACCAAGAAGGTGGTCCAAAAAAAAAAATGTTTTTCCTCCCCAAATGCATGGAAAATTCCTCAAAAATCTAAAAATTCTTAGGGTTTAAACAACATTAGGTACCGGAAGGGCATTAATAATTAATTAGTGTAATCAAGTCTCCGAACCTAGTTTCTTTGGTTGCGTAGGAGCAAATATTCCTCCCAATATTTCGCTTGGGTTTCTAGCCGACCCACCCCAAATCGATTAGTGGCGACTTCTTTTAAAATTAACTTATAAATTAAAATATCAAATCATTAAGTCGTGAATTGGTGGGCTTGGGAGAGCCCGGGCTAAGCCTAATAGACTTAACCGAACCATTAGCCTCCGCAGGCACCCATCTCTAATCGAGCACCGAAAAAAGAAGTCACGACAGCTTGGCGACTCCACTGAAAACATTTTTGAAGACTTAGGCTGTTTTATCTTGTTTAAATACTTTACTAACATGGATTTTTTCTTTTTATGCAGGTCAGTAGCTTAAAGGTCTATTTTAATTTTGTGGAAATAAAATGCTTTGTCATCATACATGCTTTAAATGCTTAAGCACTACACGTAGGACACACAATTTGGCCGATGGACCTAGGCCGCCATAGGATATTTAGGATAGTGTTAAGAAAGATACGGCCTTGAACATGAGACTGTGATGTAGATGTTGCCTTTCTTTTCTCCGAATTTCTTTAGCCGAGGTTAAGAGGGTACGATGCCAGCATGAGACCGCAACAGGAAGACACCCTTTTAGATTCAACAAGTCTTCTTAGTTAGAAATCGAGTCATACATATCATACGCATGTCTATGTAATTATCATCAATTTTCTCACATGAAGTAAGTTTTTATCCGCGCACTTTGCAATTTACTTATCTTTCTCTATATATTGAGTGGTCCATGATTAGTTTAGGGTTTAATACCACGGTCATTTAAATCTGGAAGTAATTGTCATAAATTTTTTTTTTTTTAAAAAAAACTTTGGCAAAGCAAATTACTTTCAATTGGTGTTTTTATTTTTACAAAGTCCCTTTCTGTAAGAATTTTCGTTTGCTTCAAAAGGAATAGAAGTCTTTTTCAAAATTTGTTACAATTCATGCTTTCTTTGCCTTTCAAATTGAATATCATTTTAGTCCATGCTAACATGTCACATGCGTTTTTTCAATCCATACTTAGGAAATCCTCTACATGTACAAACTTTTCATAAATAAACAAAAAGATAGGATTAGGTCGTCATCATGGATTGATCTCCTTATTTATGCCCAGGTAATCATGGAACGTCAACATTCACCGATCTAGACTCGTTCAAAAGCAAGAGCAAGAATGGCCGAAGATGATGTACCAAGCCGTGTTGCGGTCATGGAAAGCGAAATAAAGCAAGTCTTCAATGTGCTTCAACAACTCTCAAAGCAGATAGACTTCATCGAGGGCAAACTTACTCCCACCCTGGCCTCAGTCAAGGTATTGTTACCATAATCATCCACCAGAGGTGATCAAGATAGAGATACCGACGATAACATACTCGAATTTGAGGATGATCCGCACCAAACTACAATTGAGAAAGCTAAGCCAAATAGTTTGTTTAAAACTAAGCATGACAAATGCCTCGAAAAACTTAAGGAGCGGTTGAAACAATTGCAAGGCCTCTAAGATCCAACTTTGACGGACCTCTCCATTTTTTCCAAAGTCAAAATGCCGGAAAAATTCAAAATGTCTGAGTTTGAGAAGTACGATGGCACGACCTGCCCGATGGCTCATTTGCAAATGTACTTAGTTTGATGACCAAATACATTAATAATGCACCGTTAATAATGCACCATTAATACCATTAATAATCCAGTTGTTCCAATCAAGTCTAGTAGGCCCTGCCCTGATGTGGTACATCACGAAGAACATGAACCTCCTCGAAACATGGAGCGAAGTGAGTGAGACATTCCTCAAGCGTTACAAGTTCATAATGGACATTACCCCTTCTCGTGAGGATCTTGAATGTACCAAAAAGAAAAAAACACGAATCGTTCAAAGAATATGCAATTCGATGGAGGAATCTAGCCACCCAAATCAGTCCTGAACCAACCAATTTCGAGCTGAGAAAGATGTTTATCAAAACCCTCCCCTATGAGTACCGCAATCGAATGGTAACTACGATTGTCCAATCATTTAATCAACTCATTCCAATAGGGCAACATATCGAGATAGGGTTGAGAGATGGTTGGTTCACTTAACCTATACCCTTGAGCAGGAGGCTCAATATGAAGAAAGAACCCTTGGTGGATGTCAATGCGACCGACACCACAAATACCAGTCATCCCTTGACCATTTAGATAAGCACGAGATAGCGACAGACCACCAACCGTTAGCCGTCCCAACATTACAACAATAGGAGGCAATTTACTCCGCTTCTTGGATCTCCATCCCAGGTGCTACCTCCTTTTCATTGAGCCAAAACAACCCAATGCCGAAAGCTTTTCCAACTATGACTCGTCCAAAAAATGCGACTATCACATGGGAGAAGTGGGGCACTCGATTGATGAGTGTTTTGCCCTTAAGAATCGAATCCAAAACCTGTTGGACACTAAAGCTTTCTCGTTCCAAAGCACCGAACCAAATGTCCAGAGCAATCCGTTCCCTGACTACATCGATAAAGTAAACGCGGTATTCAGTTCTGAAGTCAGTCAGATAAGAAACGTCAAAGCACATACCATTGACATTTATCAAGGGCTAGTAGAGGCCAAGTATTGTTCAAATAATGAAGTACCACCCTTAGCAACAAAGAAAGAAGGGCTAGATGACATGACCACCATGTTTGGGGGCCTTTTCATAGGTGCCATCGAGGAGGAACAACTAGAAGAAACAGGCGATAACTTCTTGTTTACCCAGCTTCAATGTCAAGTTAATGAACTACGCGAAACAGTACACCACTTGATGGAAAATTCCGCTCAAGTTGTTCGTGCATTTCGCTCTCATGACAATGAAGAGTTGGTAGCCGAAATAAATGAAGAAGGCCCTACTGACACGATCTGGCAAGAGGAACGGCTACCCCAGTCCTCAAGCAACACGCGACCAAATTCACCTCTTCCTAAATTGATGGCCACTATTTTCCCCATCCTCTTAAAGTAAGGAATGATCTCTAAGGAATTGAGACACCCTGCCCCCGAGTACTTCCCTATTATGATCCATCCAAGTATTATGACTACCATTCGAGGGAGTTGGGGCACTCATTAAATGACCGTACTGTTATGAAAAACAAGGTTCAAGATCTTTTGGATGTTGGGATATTCACATTCCGCTATCCAGGGCTATGTTATGGCAAAGATGACCTCCTCGTGGTACCTAGCACCTGTACCATGTTCCTTGAACATGCTAAGGAGACGCGTAGAGGAAATGCAATTATGGACACTTTGGGCCAACCAAGTGGTAAATTCGACTATTATGTCAACTATTCAATCCCCCAAGGTTTCTATGACCATCATCAGAGTATCGTCTCTAATGGATGGGGAGGCATGGATAATCTGAAATTCACAAAGCTGGGAGCACAAGGAGGCGCGACTGGTGACTAGTATGAGATTTCTTCGCGAGTGCCATCGATGAAGGACCGTCAAGGGAAATGGGTGCAAGCCCGCTCAACTAGAATCCTTTTTAATTTCCTTGCATATTTCCCTACATGGGAAACTATACATCTTTCTTAAGTCTGACTTGTTTTGTTTTCAAGATCAGTTCCGCTTGAGGAACTAACTTTTGAAATCGCTCTTCCAAAATGTAAACCCACCTATTACTAAATAAAGTTGAAAACATTTTGAGGGCATCAAGAGACATACCAAACCAGCCCAATGATGTTATCTAACCATGAAAAGAAAGTATCATCCAAGAAGAATACTGAGGGCTGGGCTTCCTTATGCTTTCTCCCCAAAGATTACTTTTGAAAAAAAAAAAAAACATTACATTACCAAAAACTTTTGTCAAAACAAGATGTTAAATTTTATCCTGTTTATTTTTCTTATTCACTTTGTGTCTTAGAAATATCATTCCCTTTGACTTAGCTGACAGGGGGCATTTGAAGCCAACACATCATATGAACTTGCCAAATTCGAAGACACCCTTCCAAGATAACAGGGGCAAATGGAAAAATCATCCCATTTCAAAAAGAGTAAGTCTTATTTCCGGAATGTAATGTTAGGAATGATGTCATCTCTCTTCTATTTATAGGAAATGAAATATCAGACGTAATAAGCATAGGCATACGATTAAACTCAAAGCATGCACACCATGGTAGCTTGAGGCAAGATAACCTCCCCCATGCTGCTCTTGGTCTTCCCATTTTGCAAGCCGTCCATGGGAGCTCTATGCACTCCGCCCCACTCCTGCACAACTCCATCTCAAATCAAAGCAATATCTTCTCTCCACAACGTCCCCGAGCAACTAGATGCTGCGGTTTCATTAATAGGATTTTTAGCTTTGACAAGCCAAGAAGCGTAGAGAAGGAATTTCTTCTCTTAAATGGGCTATTGTCAATAGGGAGAAAATCCAGACACTCGAAGCGGTCTTTAGCCCCCTATTTCAAATGATGACATTAAAGCCTAGAAACCTCCATTATTTCTCCAGACACATGCTCTCCCAAGAAGTGACTACCATCGGAGAATTTGAGGTTTTGATTGTCCATCTCAAATTCCATGGAAGTGTGAGGTACATGACCTTGCCTAATGCCGCTAATGATTAGATAAACAAAGACAGACAGAAAAAAAAAATTCCACAGAAGGAGAGCATTGAAGATGAATCAACAACCATCAATCGTGCACACATGGCCACAAACAACAAGGGCCAATCAAAGGGGATGTTGAACTGTGTCAAGACAAAAGACTGTCATCGACATTCAAATATCCTTAGGGGACAGCAAATACAAACTCTGGGGAAAGGTAATTTGGTATCATTTCCAATACTCACTCTATCTGAACTCGTTTTTGACATATTTTCCCTATCAGCATGAAGCATCGGGATTCAAGAGCCAAACTTGATGGTTAGGTTTGGCAAATCAATATTAGCTAAGCTAGTACATGGAAATGACCCATATTGAATTCACCTAACTTGGTGTAAAAGGACGTGTCATCCAGAAACTAGTTCAGTCAAATGGAAAAATAAACGCTCCATGAACGCTACCAGTGCCATGGCCTAATAGTATCAGGAATGAAATGATCCAGAGGCGTTCAGAGTTCAAATGACAACTAATTGCCATGTGTAAATATTAATAAAAATTTTTGCTTCTCCTGCAACTGCAAAAACAAGAGAATAATTGACCTGACGAAATGAGAAACGTAGGACTTCATGTCCTCCTCATACTTCAGGTCCACTCAATCATCTGCAAACCAATGAAGGGTAATGTTGTATCGGTTCCAGTCATTCGACTCCCGAAAGAGTTTGTAACTAACACATTCCCTCTTGTCTGTTGCAGGATCACTTGACCGTCAAACATGTGGAAAATAAATCAATGCGATGCATGCCAAACTCTGATGAGCTCTCCCAAGCAAAATGGCATCTCAAGTATCGCCAAAGCAAATGACAAAAATCCTTCAGGCCTCAATTCACCTTTAATTTTAGCCTTGTTGATTGATCCATTTTTGTCTTCTCTCATGCAGGGGGCAAAAGTAGAAGTGCCCGTCAAATTAATGATCGGATTTCCAACCCCGACTGATCATTCTTTTGTTATCTCCCTATTGAATAGCGACGGTTCATCGACACCCATTTGTGAATAACTCTTTTGATGTTCAAAATTTAACACATTTGTAAATACGATTCTGTTAAATAAACATCCCTAAAGCTATTAATAAGGTTTTTTGAGTAAAAACCATTCATTTGTTTTGAAAGTACGAACTCCATCATATTTGAAATGATGCATGCCCTTTCAAAATGGATTTTTGCATAATGATTTTATCAATTTAAATCATTGATTCCACTGAGAATTATTAGAATAGACAACTAAATGAAGAATACAAGATTGATTGAGCATGCTGGATGAGGTGCGTCAAAATGCTGAAAGGCAAGCCATATCCTACACATAATCCCCCATCTATACACTTGCGAGATGAGTGTAGAAAATTTCATGACTACGGGGTAAAGAGTTCTTTTGCAAATGGTACGATAATCAAAATAGTGAAAGGCATTTCTTTGCTTACCCCCCTTTTTTAGCCCTATACATTGGTGAAATT
Source organism: Eucalyptus microcorys (assembly GCA_014182515.1). Lineage (NCBI taxonomy): Eukaryota > Viridiplantae > Streptophyta > Magnoliopsida > Myrtales > Myrtaceae > Eucalyptus > Eucalyptus microcorys. The sequence goes on from CM024571.1 coordinate 22,504,898, forward strand.
TTTGTCCTACCCCGTCAAAGAACCACCCCACACTAGGGCAAATCGGAGGTGAAGTAGCATCACAAGGTAAGAAGAGGGATAGAAATTTTCTTGCTCGCACTTGTATCAATCTTCAAGTGTCTTTATTGCATATGAACACTCGCGTTAATTTAAGTGCCCTAGAATGATGAAAAATAATTCTTTCTCTATGCACTTGAATTCATTATACAACCCAATTGAGTCCGTAGTTTCACCCTCACATTGAGGTAAAACAGAAGTTACTGCTATTCAAGCAGTATAGCCTAGAGCACCGGCTGAAGATGAAGACTCAAGAGTCTTAATAGCAGTGCTTCCTTTGAACTTGCCTAGGCCAGTCCCTCTAACGACAAGAAAAAGCAGGAACATAAAAAGCAGTGTACCTAGTAAAAGCAAGGTTAATGCCCATAAGTGAAAAATTGGAATAAAAACTAGAGGCGTGAAAAAATGTAGTGTGCTTGGTAAAAGTAAGGCCAATGTCCCCCAAACAAAAAGATATAGCCAAGAAAAATTGTTGTTGTGGTTCAATTAATAAAGCCTCCATTTGATAGTGAGAGAAAAGATTGGTGACAATGCCAAGGCAATTACCGACTCTCACCCTTTTACACATGAGCCAAGTCCATGTTGCATCCCTCTCGTAAAAGTCTCTTCAGACTATGACACTTCAATTAATGTAGGATTTCATAAAGCATCGCTCGAAGAAGTACGAACAAGATTAGTACGAACAAAATTATTTTATCTCTTTTCGCAGGATTCTTGACTTGCAAACCCGAAGATGATCATGCAGCACTTCGTTCATAAGCCTTGACCTTCACGGTCCCCTTTGATGAGCCATTGACCAGGCCCAAGTTACAACCCCGGCAAAGACTTGTAAAGTCGTACCGCTTACGAGAATACTCAGACCCCTGCTGATATAATGACAGTGAGATAGTGTGGTCTTCATAAATCCTACATCAATGGTCAAGATAGCCTTTTCCATGAGGAGTGAGTGAAAAGTCCTTTTAGACTGAAAGTCCCTCATCTGGCATGTTCAAGACATCTATATTCTGAATGAAGAGTGTCTTTCATAATTTTTTCCTAGTGGAACTCAAATTATACGAAATTGATGAAATTGTCATGCATGAATCACATTTAAATTCACGAATTTACAGCACATACAATCATTGTGTGCATATTGCAAGTTACTCAATAGCAAACATACTTCCAAAGATTATAGATATCATCAAGTAAGCTTATCTCTACCTTTATTTCCAAAATTTTGTCTTTGAGTACCGGCCATCGCTCAGATACTTTGTCTCCTTGACACTCGACCTGTTTGAGCTGTCTCCAGAGTTTTGATACTTGCGACTGTCCAGGTATCCCCTTTGTCTTTGAGTACCAGCTACCATTCGGATACTCCATTTTCCTGACACTCGACCTGTTCGAGTTGTCTTCATAGTAATAAAGCCTGCGACTAACCAAGTATCCCATTATTAGGTACCTATAACTGTCTAGGTACTCTCTTATCAACGCTCGACCCATTCGAGTCATCTCCTGAGTATAGGAGCTTGCAATTATCCAAGTATCCCTTTGTCTTTGAGTACCCACCACTATCCGAGTACTCCCCCTTATTGACACTCGACTAATTCGAGTTGTCCTTAGAGTATTACTTGCAATGGTCCAGGTATCCCTTTGTCCTCAAGTACCTATCACTGTTTAGGTACTCTCTTATTGACACTCGACTTGCTCGAGTTGTCTTCCGAGTTTGGAAGCTCGTTGTTGTCCAAGTATTTCTTTGACTTTAAGTACCATCACTGTCCGGGTACTCCCTCTCATCGACACTCGACCTGTTCGAGCTGTCCCCATAGTATGGATGCTAGCGATTGATCAAGCATCCCAATGTCCTCAAGTACCCGATATTGTCCAGGTACTCCCTTCCGTGACACTCAACCTGTCCGAGTTGTCCTCAATTGTGTCATTGAATACTAGTAGCCGTTCAAGTATTCCATTGCTTAGTGTGCTTGCGATTACCTAGGTATGTTTCTTATCATCATGACACTTGCACCTTGCCTAAGTGGTCCCATATTATATCATTCAATACTTGTGTTCATCCAAGTATCCCGCTACTTTGTATACCTGCTGTGACCCAGGAGTTCCAGCCCTTTTAAGTGCTTGTGGCCATCCAAGTAAGCCTCATGCTACATTCAAATTCATTTTACCAGAAGGTGAGAGACCTTCACGAATATGCGATGCACGTCCTCGATATTCCATTTACCATAAGGTGGGAGACCTTCACGAATATGCAAGGCGCATCCTCAATATTCCACATACCAGGAGGTGAAAGACATTCACGAATATATCAAGTATGTCCTCGATATTCCCAATTATTATGAGGGGAGAGACCTTCACGAATATGCGAGGCACGTCCTCGATATTCCATTTACTAGAAGGTAGGAGACTTTCATGAATATGCGAGGTGCATCCTCAATATTCCACATACTAGGAGGTGAGAGACCTTCACGAATATCCCAGGTATGTCCTCAATATTCCCAATTGCCAGGAGGTGGGAGACCTTCACGAATAGGCGAGGCGCGTCCTCGATATTCCAACTACCAGGAGATGGGAGACCTTCACGAATATGCGAGGCGTGTCCTCGATATTCCCTTTACTAGGGGTGGGAGACCTTCACGAATATCCCAGGTACGTCCTCGATATTCCCAATTACCAGGAGGTGAGAGACTTTCACGAATATCTTAAATGCCCCTTCAATGCCAGCGAACGTCCATGTATCCTCCAGAAGTTCGTACTTATGATTATTCAAGTACCCCTTTTGAAGCCTACGAACGTCCAGGCACCTTTGAGAGTTCGTACTTGTGATTGTCCAAGTACTCTTTATATACTTGCAACCTATTAGGTATTCTCCAGCATCTAGTACTTATGATCATCCAGGTACTCCTTCAACGCCTGCGAATGTCCAGGCACCCTCCAGAATTCGTACTTGTGATCATCCAAGTACCCCTTCGATGCCTGCAAACAACTAGGTATCCTCCAGGTTCATACTTGTGATCATCCAAGTACCTCTTTGATGCCTGCAAACAACCAGGTATCCTCCAAGTTAGTACTTGTGAATATCTAGGTACTCCTTCAATGCTTGTGAATGTTTAGGTATCTCCCGAAGAAACAGATGCTCTAAGAAAGGTCAGCACATCCCTTGAGAAATGTCCAGTTCCAACCGGTGTCCTTAACAATGATTAGGCACCAACAAACAGATGCCTTGAGAAAGGTCTGTGCATCCCTTGAGAAAGGTCAGGTACCATTCGGTGTCCTTGACGAAGATCATGCACCAACAAACAGATGCTCTCAGAAAGATCGGCGCATCCCTCGAGAAAGGTCAGGTAACCAACCGGCGTCCTTGACATAAATCAAGCACCAACAAACAGATGCCCTAGGTTGACACATCCCCCGAGAAAGGTTGGGTAATCAACTAGTGTCCTTGACAGAGGATCAGATACCCCACAAACAAATGCCTTGAGAAAAGTCGGCGCATCCCCCAGGAAAAACTGAGTAATCAACCAGTGTCCTTGACAGAAGATCAAGCACTCCACAAACAAATGGATGCCCTGAGAAAGGTCGGCGCATTCCCAAAGAAAGGTCGAGTAACCAACTGGTATCCTTGACAAAGGATCAGGCACCCCACAAACAGATGCCTTGAGAAAGGTCGGTGCATCCCCCAAGAAAGGTTGGGTAATCAACCGGTGCCCTTGACAGAGGATCGGGCACCCCACAAATAGATGCCCTGAGAAAGGTCGGCACATCCCCCGAGAATGGTCGGGTAGCCAACTGGTGTCCTTGATAGAGGATCAAGCATCCCACAAACAGATGCCTTGAGAAAGGTCAATGCATCCCCCAAGAAAGGTCAAGTAACCAACCAATGTTCTTGACAGAGGATCAAGCACCCCACAAATAGATGTCCCGAGAAAGGTCGGCACATCCTCCAAGAAAGGTTGGGTAAACAATTTATTGTTCTAATAGAAGACCGAAAAATGGTTCGAGTCTTGGAAAAGCAATTTATTGTCAAGGTGACCAAAGAAAGGTTCGGGCCCTAGACAAACCACTTATTGCTCTAACAAGCGATTGAAGAATGGTTCGAGTCCTGAAAAAGCAATTTCCCATCAAGACGATCGAATAAAGGTTCGGGTCTTGGAGAAGCAACCTCCACATGTCACTAGGTAAGATGATGTCTTGATACTTGCCAAACTTGAGAATCACACCCTATCTCACTCGTGCTCGGTAAGTAACTAATGATATCTTCTTATCTGTCTTATTACACATAATACTATATTGCTATTTTTCTGCATAGGACAATAGGTCCCAAATGAAATATAATCAGTTGCACATGCATGGACAAAATTTAGGCATCGGTTTGTCTTTGAATGCAATCTCTGCAAGCTCACCTTTAAAGAGGGGCAGCTATTGACGCCTAAATTTTGATTAGTTTTTTTAATTAGGCCTTATTTTATTGTTTCCTTTTTTCGGATAAGTTAATAATAATAATAATAACAATAATAATAAATAACAAACAAAAAGAAAACAAAAAATAGCAGCCCATTCGGGATGGGCCTTTTGCACCAAACCCCTCTTTTCCCCTTTCGCATGGGCCCTCAAGGCCCATCTCTTCCTAACCTGGCCTAGCCCTCCAGCTCCCTTGTCATCTTCTTCCCCTCCCTTTGCAACGCATGCGCCGGAAACCAGGCGCGCGCAATGTCGTATGAGTAGGTGGACAACAATGCACGTGGAGCAGCCGGCGATGGATAGGATGCACCAAAGGACGGACAGGTGGTTGAGGTGATGTCGGTCCGGCCACCCCAAGGCCGATCAGTGTGTGAGGATTGGCGGTTGGCGCTCCATCAACTAGTCACCCCCTCGCCTATAAATAGCACCCCCCCCCCGCCCCCGGACGACGGCAAAGGGCACCCGAGGATGCAAAGCAAGATCGACGTAGGCGAGCTTTGAAAGCTTCCCCCAAGAGACTTTAGGGGAGGCTCGAACACTCGCAAGCGGAGATTGGAGGCCTCGCAACCGGAGGGAGGGGCACGGGTCCAAGGGGGTTCGAGATCTGAATAGAGGGCAGAGGAAGAAGGGTCGAGATCTAGAAATTTGCCATGCCGAGTTGACCTAAGCCAGGTCGCCGCCATCCCAACCGAGGATCCGACCTGTGTCGTTTTTTTAATATATTAATATATTATAATAATAGAAAATAATATTTCAAATTAAAGAATAAAAATGTAATTTATTTTCCAATAGATCAAAAAAATAAAAAAAAAAATGTCCCATATTTTCTCGAAAGTCCAAAAAATCCAAAAATTCCATGTTTTTTCAAAAAATCCAAAAAAACTTTTAGAAAAAAGCCAAAAATGATTTATATTTTCAGAAATGATAAAAAAATCCAAAAAAATGCTTTTTATGTCCAAAAAATGAGAAAAAGACCAAAAAAAAAAAATGTTTTTCCTCCACAAATGCATGGAAAATCTCTCAAAATCCAAAAAGCCTTAGGATTTAAACAAAATTAGGTATCGGAAGGGCATTAGTGATTAGCTAATGTAATCAAGTTCCTGAACCTAGTTTCTCTGGTTGCACAGGAGCGAATATTCCTTCCAATATTTCGCTTGGGTTTCTAATCGGCCTACCCCAAATCGATTAGTGGCGACTTCTTTTAAAATTTACTTATAAATTAAAATATCAAATCATTAAGTCGTGAATTGGTGGGCTTGAGAGAGCCCGGGCTAAGCCTAATAGACGTAGCCAAACCATTAGCCTTCGCAAGTGCCCGTCCCTGATTGGGTGCCGAAAAAAGAGGTCGTGACAATATGTACGAGAAGCGTTCTGCATCAAACAAGGTATATTTGATGTGTCGTCTTTTCAATTTGAAGATGGATGGGGGTGCTTCTATGACACATCACATCAACGAATTCAACGTAATTACGACTCTCAGTTGAGTTCGATGGATATCAAACTCGATGACAAGGAAAGGCTTTAATCTTATTATTTTCTCTACTAGAAAGTTGAAGTGCAACTGTGATTGCAGTGAGCAATTTGTCCAAAAAGAAAAAAGTTGAAGCTTTAAGCAATTTGAGATTTGATTCTTAGCGAGGATTTCGCAAAAGAGAATCAAGTAAATTTTTAGGTGTTACCTTAAATACTAAAGGTAGAGGAAGAAAGACCATCTAAAACAAGATTGTGGAGCCCTAAAGAAAAATTTTCAATATCAAGACTGAAATTAAGAGGAAGAAAAATCTGTGAATGCAGCTCTTGAAGAGATGCATGATAGTGATGCTTTAATTTTTAGCATTGATAGGCCAATTGAATCTTGGATTCTTGACTCAGATGCATTGTTTCACTGTGCTTCGTGCAAAGAATTAATACACAATTGTATTGCTAGAAAATTTGGAAAGTTTTACCTTGCTAATGATGAACTTTTGGATATTATGGGAAAGGGTGATGTTTATATAATATCTACTAACGGATATCAATGGAAGTTACATGATGTCAGATATGTTCCAGGACTTAAGAGAAATCTAATCTCTAGACAGCACATGATACAAAACTATTTTTGGGGATAGCTCTGGGAAATAGTTAAAGGTGTTTTGGTTGTAGCACTGGGAACAAAGTTAGGAACACTTTACATAATTGAAAACGGTAGAGAAACCGCAATAGTTGCTGAGTCCAAAACTAATTTCCAAATCATGGCACCATAGGCTTGGGCACATGAGCGAAAAAGGGGATGAAATTATTAGCATCTAGGGTAAAACTACCTAATTTGAAGTTCATAGATATTGGTCTATGTGAAGATTGTGTTTTGGACAAGCAGAAATATGTTAGTTTTTCAAAGATTGTGAGAGAACTAAAAAAAGGAAAGTTAGAGTTAGTACTTACAGATATGTGGAGACCAGCTCCTGTGAATTCCCTTAAAGGCTCATGCTATTATGTCACATTCATTGATGACTCCATTAAAAATGTATGGATTTATTTTTGGAAAATAAATTTAATGTGTTTGCTACTTTTAAAAGATGGAAAATTGAAGTGGAGAATGAGACTGGCCTAAGATAAAATGTCTAAGGTTCAATAATATTGGTGACTATGACAGCAAGGAGTTCAAGCAATTTTGTGCAGAGAACGGAATCAGAATGACAAGAACTGTTCTCAATAGACCACAGTAAGATGGAGTTACTAAAAGGATGAATGGAACTTTGAATAAGCGTGCAAGAAATATGAGATTGCATGCGAGATTACCCAAGATGTTTTAGGTGGATGCAATTAACATTGCAACATATCTAATTAACATAGGACCTTCAGTTCCACTTGATTTTAAGCTACCAAAAGAAGAATGGAGTGGAAAGAAGGTAAATCTCTCGCACCTGAAAGTTTTTGGTTGTGTTTCATATATTCACGTATTCTGAAAGTAGAGGTAAGCTCGATGCAAAAGCAAAAAAAAAAAAAAATTCCATTGAACATGGTTATGATTATTTCGGTTATCGATTTTTGGGATGAATAAAATAGAAAAATAATAAGAACTACTGATGTTGCATTAAATGAAAACATGTTGTATAAGGACAAATCTACAACAAAATCTAATGTGAAAAAACAAACGATGGAGACTAGAGAGATTAAATCAGAGGAGGTTTCTAAGAGTATTCTGGTTGAAATTACTGAAACTGTTGTTTTGGACTCTGATCCAAAACCATAACAAGAATTACATACATCTTAACCCACGTTGAGAAGATCCAGTAGAAGACCTAAACCTATACAAAGATATTCTCCATCATTACATTATTTGCTCTTGACTGATGTTAGCGAACCAGAAAATTTTTCAGAAGCAATGTAGGTTAAAGATTTTGTTAGGTGGGGTTAGCAATGTAGGATGAGTTAGATTCACTCAAGAAAAACAGAACTTGGGTGTCAACTTAATTACTAGATAGGAAGAAAGTATTGTAGAATAAGTGGGTGTATTGGGCCAAAAAAAAAAAAAAAAAACTTGATGGCAACAAAAGGTACAAAGCAAGGTTAGTAGTAACAGGGTCTTAGCAAAAGGAAAGAATTGATTACATAGAGATTTTTTCTCTAGTTGTGAAATTGACTACTATCAAGTTAATATTAAGTATTGTTGTCACTAAGAATTTACATCTGGAGCAGTTAGATGTTAAGATTGCATTCCTCCATGGTAATTTGGAGGAGGATATTTCATGATACAACCAAAAGGTTTTTAAGATTTTGAAGAAAGAAAATTATGTCTACAAATTGAAAAAAGTCTGTATGACTTGAAATAGGCTCTTAGACAATAGTACAAAAAAGCATTTTTATGTGTGGTAACAGGTTCATTAGAAATGATATGGATCAGTATTGTTACTTCAAGAAATTTAACGACTGCTATATTATTTTACCATTATATGTGGATGATATGCTAGTTGTAGGATCTAGCATGAGGGAGATCAACATACTAAAGCAGCAATTGTCAGAAGAGTTTGAGATGAAGGACATGCACATAGGGAATCAGATTCATGGGATGAGGATCACGCGAGATAGATCCAAATGAATTTTAAAATTATCTTAAGAAAAGTACATTGAAAAGGTGCTAGATAGATTCGGAGATCAAAATGCAAAGCCAAAAAGTATTCTTTTAGGAAGTCACTTCAAGCTCTCAAAGAAGCAGTCACTGAAGATAGGTGAAGAGCAGGAGTATATGACTAAAGTGCCTTATGCATCAACTATTGGCATTTTGATATACGCTATTGTACGTACTCGGCTAGACATAGTTCACGCAATGGGAGTTGTGAGCAAATACATGGCGAATGCATGAATAAAGAATTGAGAAACTGTAAAGTAGTTATTAAGATATCTGAGAGATACGTCAAGTATGTCATTATGTTTTATGAAAAATGTTGTAACTTTACAACGTTTTGTTGATGCAGATCTTGGTGGCGACTTGAATAATAGGAAGAGCACCTCAGGTTATGATTTTTACCTTAGGTGGCATTGCAATTAGTTGGATGTCTAGACTTTAGACATGTTTGTCTCTCTAAACCACCAAGGCGGAGTATGTTGCTATATCCGAAGCCTATAATGAGATGATTCGGTTGAAAAATATTTTGAAGGAGATAGACAAGAAGTAGGATAACAATGTTATTTTCAGCGACAATCAGAGTGCTATTTGTTTTGCAAAGAATCCGGTATTTCATTCAAGGACAAAACATATTGAGTTAAAGTATCATCAAATTTGTCAGTTGATAGATGATGGGACTTTATCATTGAAGAAGATTCTTGATGTAGAAAATTCAGCAGATATATTAACAAAGGTTGTCACCAATGAGAAATTAAGGTTATGCATTACCTCAGTTGGCCTCTATGGTAAGTGATGAGGGAGGTCACCGCACTAGAACAATTTGGACTATAAAGATAAAGACTATAAAAAATTATTGTTATTTTTTTTTTTTTTTTTGAAGATCAACCTCCAAGTGAGAGATTGATGGAGTTGTAGAGTCTAATAAACAAAAATAATGTTTAAGTGCAAAAAAATTTATTTTAGGCAATCACCCATCTTGTAATGTTAAAGCACTCCAATAGGGATTTTATTGCTATTGATGGTATACATATAATTTTTTAATATTAATATATCATACACTCCTATTATATATAGAGCAATATCATTTACAGTTGTAACGCTAAGCTTGTAATACTGATACTAATAGTGGAAAGATTGCCTAGTGCGACACCGATAATTTTTCCCTTTCTTAATTTTGAGAAGGGTTTTTCATGTAAAAGTTCTCGCTTGTTTTTCTTTTATTTTTTCTCTTCGTATATTCGCGTTCCTAATTGACATGACTTCTTCACTCCCATTGCTTTGACTCGTGTGGGCAGAAGAACCCAAGGCGGATTTGATGAAAGTCGAGATGAAGAGATAACACACGCAAGAGGAAAGCCCAGAAGCGAGCAGAGACTCGGGAGGGAGAAGCTGCAGCAGCTCGGCTCGGCATTGCACATTCCTCGTGGTGCGTCATGGTTTCCTCGAGTAGCTTCCGAACGTCCCCCGCCCCCTTCTCCCCACCTTGCGGAGATTCCTCGCTCCAGAAAGTTAAATTAGCATGGGGATACTAAAAAAAATGTGAATAACCTAACTATTGACTGGAAAAATAAAAATAAAAAAGGATGACCAGAGTGCGTTTCATCATAATTAATCAATAATCGTGGTGAACGGAAGATTAAATTAATTTATAAGTTATTTATCAAGTCAGATAGAGCAAGAAGTTAAACGTTAAGGCTACGATGATTTGACAATATTTCCCAGCGTATGGTTGCCAAATAAATCTTCTAATGAATCCATCAAAATGAATGCCAAGGTCGAAATGCCAATTAAGATGCTATGAGAATTTTGTTAATTAGATATCATTAAATAACCTTTAAAAAGTTGATAGATTAGTTTGACAAATAATCTTTTCCATTTACCAACTCGACAAATTTTAAAGTAACAACCAAGAATGATGCAAGAACTCAAGTGGTAATTACTGGTTGGGCACTAACTTTGCATTCCTAAGCCTACCAAATGCATCGATCCATATTCTAAAATAAATACATTGAATCTTTAAAAATGTCACTTGTAACTTTTTCCATCATTCCATGGACAGCAAATTCTCTCATTTGTGGCAACGCGTAGCTATTTCTTATTGGAGCAAAATAATATTTTTTTTTTTTAAAAGCAAAAGGAAAGTATATCGGGGAAGCTTAAGTTGCTAGGACAAGGCCGGTGTTACTAGGATAAGGCCAGTGACGCAGCCTCCAACAATTACAAAAGGGGCAGCCTAGCTTTTAATTACCTCCCAAATGATATTAGCCGCTCAGATTTATTTCTTAATATTACCAAAACCTCTAGACATAAAATAAAAATATCAATGTCAAGTCCAAAATTCTTTAATAAATCTAAGGAGTAAAAATAAATAAAATTGAACAAACAAACATCGACAAAAACCACCACCGTTTCTTCAAATAGATAGCAAAGATGTTAAAACTTTGATGAATGAAGTTGTAACAATATTGTTACCAAAGAAAGACAACATATTTACAGTCCATTTATTAGTTTAGGTTCATTTGAAATACCTTCGTTGCCTAAACTTACGAGGCACACCAATATAAATGCTAAATTGGTATATTACTCTGTGTATTCGTTGTGACTATCTACTTGCCAAATTCAATTATCGACAAATTTTCTCTTGTTTGCACAGCTGCACAAAGCGAAAGACAATAATTATTTGAGAAATATAAGCAAAGTGTATCTGGGCCACATTTGACGGCTAATTTCCTCTCGTCTAGGCTGCCGCTCTACCGCGCAAAGCAAAAGGAAGCAGTGTTCGAAAAATATAAGGAAAGTCTATCTAGGGCCGATGACCATTGTGATAATGAAGGCATCATGATCCATTACTCATTTATTTCTAACATTTCGATCATCAATTAAATAGTTTATATGCAGGAAAAAACGGTCAATATGTTCCTTAATTGGAATGTTAAGTAATCGATATTTTCATTATCAGTGATGACATGATGCTGCAATTGTTAGTAGAAAATTGATAAGCCAACTGCACCATTACTCTTGAAAGAGCGACAATGCATTAATCACCACATATTTTCACATGGATATGGTGCCCCATTGATAAATTTTGTTCGTGCACTCTGGCATGTGTGGTCCTTCTTGCTCAATTACAAGTTTTCTGTAACAGCGCTGTTATACTAGCCAAGTCCCTTTTTAGTACTGCCGGCCAAATAAAAAGGTAAGTCTGGTTAGGACATAAAATGGCTAAGTCTGTCTCAAGCCGCGTCCTTACCATATGAGGAGGCCAGAAAGGCATAAAGAGAAATGCTTCACTTGGTCTTTATCTTTTTAATTACCTACCAAGAAATCTCTTCTTAATTAATGGTTTAGGATTTACTTCCATAGTCACATTTCTCTTGCACTCCTAGGAGAGAAAACCCTATTCTGTATAAATGCAGCCTGTGCTCGCCCTGCGTGCATCAAAACTTTCCACCGCTTTCTCATCTCAAGTTTTCCGGGAAAGAAGAAAAAAAAGTTTCGTTCCATCTCATATTTGACAAAAATGCATATCAACCTGAGCTCCTTGTCACGCCTTTTCTCTCCTGGTTCTGGCGACAAGAAGGAAGCGAAGCTCACCCCCGAGGAGCTAGACTCTATCTCCAGCTCCTTCGACGAGTCCTTCCTCATTCACCTCCGGGGCCTGAGCCCTGCCTCCGTGAGCCTCGCCTGGCTCTCCTCTGCTGTTGGCGTGCTCAACTTCGCTCATTCTGCAGTGAAGTCCCTGCTACCGGACCTCGAATTGGACAAAGCCGATGGCCTCTTGTCATGGTATTTCGTTGAAAGCATGAAGGTCCTGGATCTTTGCAACTGCATCTCCTCTGAGATCGCTCGACTGCATCGCTGCCAGGTGAAGCTGAGGATCACAATTGAGCACCTCCACTCAAACCCCAACCCGTCGGAGGAGGAAATTCGTCGAGCGAGAAATTTGCTAGTAAATTTGGAGGGCGAAGGAGGCGATGGGGTTGTGAAGTCCACTGGCAACATTAAGGAGCTGATCAGAGACCCGGCCGCTAGCATTGGGACATCGGCTCCACAGGGGAAGGTCTCCCCAGTGGAGAGAGCCATCCGCCACATGATCCGTGCTGCCGTCTTCGTGACGGTGTTCATTGCTGGAGTCATATCTACAGCCTTTCATGCTTCCCCGGAGGCACTCGGCCACATCCATGTCCCAGAGGAGTTCCCTTGGCGTGACTCTTTTCGCACTATCGAGATGGCGGTTATCGCGGAGATGGGGCGCGTCCAGGAAAAAGAAAGGAAGACGTCCGTCTTGAAGGAGTTTGAGGACGTGGAGGCGCGAGTTAGGCACCTGATCGAGGCAATGGATGAGGTCATAGCATCAGGTGGAAGCGGAGATATGGCTGAGAGGATAAGGGAAATGGCAGCCGCGTTGGAGAAGGCAACCGGGGTGCTACTGGAGGGGGCGGACCGGTTGACAGAGGCAGTGGACGGGCTGTTTGAAACGGTCATGGAGATAAGGACGAAGATGATGGATGGGCTTAGAGAGCGGCTATCGCCGGAAATGCCATCGAAGGTGTACTTTGCGATGGAGAAAAACAAAGTGAAAGTGATTTCGGAGATTTGAGTGCCAGCAAGAGGGTGTCACAGTTACTGTTATGAACCGCAAATAAAGGAATAAAAATGAACAGGGATTTAGTTTCATTGTTATGAGGGAATTGTTTGTGAATAGACATGACGAGACAACGATCAATAACCTAGTTTAAAGGCTCGAAAGGTTAGGACACGACCCCGATGCATACAGTCCGGTCCACATGAATTATCGAATAAGATGAGATTGACGTAATTCAACGTTGCATGTGTATTAAATTCACGCACGTTGAGATCATGCAATAAGACGGCTGCGTTTAGATCAAATTTATAGATAAGGGTTACGTGCACATGATATTAAACTTATAAAAGAATCGTTCTACCAAGCAACACTATAAAAAGAAAATCACTCGAATCAAATACGCATTTAAATTTTTGTGAGGTAGGGTTTACATTAATCTAAAGGTTGTGATACCATTTGGTAAGATAATATTTAAGACGCCCTTTTTTTGAGATAAATCATAAGACCAAAAAAAAATTTAGGACCAAAATAAAGCATTCAGTTCATGCTTCTCTTGGCTATATTTGAGAAAGTAAAAAGAAATGGGGATTAAAAGTTTGGATTGAATATAAAGAAACAAAATTAAATTCTTTATGAAAGAGATAGAAAATATAATCTCTTGTATTTTCTTCTATATTTTCGTCACCATTCTTTCAAACATGATAGCATAGATTCATCCACCCTTCTGAGGAAGAGAGAACCACACATAACATCCATATGTATTCAATGAAAGGATTGAGATGAATAATTTCACTTTCACGATAAGTTTTTTTTTTTTTTTTACTTTATTATATTTTTTTATGAAAATTGTATAACCTATTTCTACTTTCGCAATAAAATTTAAAATTTCTTATGCATTTATCATTAAAATCAAGGTCTAAGACTCCTGATGTGGTACTGTTAGGGTAGAACGGGGATGGTATTTCTTTGAAGTCCCATTCAAATACAGCACCATCCATGTGCAAGGCACGCTTAATTGCATTCTCAAATCAGACACCAATGTGACATTTTTTTTTTATTATTAAAAGCTGAATGGTAGAAGATAATAAACCGCAGGACAATTAACTGGAGACCTTGATCAAAATAAAATTCGAAACTAATTTAGCTAAAATAAAATGAGAGGCCTAGATTGCGGATCTCCGAAGGGTGAGAATTGTTCAAATATCTTATAAAAGGAAGAAAAAATTTTACTCGGGATAGATCTTGCTCAAACTATCCAAAAAGTTCATATATAGAAAATAAATTTCTTTTCTCAAAAAAAAAAAAAAAAAAACTTTTTTTATCATTTCATTTACTCAATTTTGAAGATCTTGAAATTATAATTTCAATCTTTTTTCAAAAGTTCCTGTGCAGAGAACTTGTTAATGGCAAAGCGCATCTTCTTGCAACTTACCTTATGGATACTTAGATCAGTTATTACATTCTACTCTTTTAAGACATGTTTTAGCCTTTTAATTTTCGCAACCCTTTTCGCAACTTAACCTTAATTTAACATACAATATCTTGAAAATTTTCAAAAGTATATCAATACCGACATGTATGGTTTATATATGAAGTTTTCTTGATTTTCTGAAACTTCAAATTCTTTTTTCCTCAATTTTTGAATTTTGGAGGACAATTCATACATAAGCAAACAAAAGTGTATTCGTACAAATTACCCATTTAATAAAATCGTTCGATTCGAGACGAGACACCAACGGGGCCATCCCTTTTCCTTACCGCGCTGTCCGTCTGCCGAGGTAGGAAGGCGACACGACTTCTTCTTCGCTCTCGCTGCTTTGACTGGGTGGGCAAAATACCAAAAGCAGATTGGAAATCGGGATGAAGAGACAACACACGCAGGAGGAGAGCCCAGAAGCGAGCAGAGATTTAGGGAGCAGCAGCTTAGCTCGGCATTGCACGTTCCTCGTGATGCGTCGAGTTTTCCTCCAGTAGCTTTAGAACGCCCCCCCGGGCCCCCTTGCGGAGATTTCTCGCTCCATGGAGTACGAAAGGATCAAAAAGCCTCAGGTTTTGAGTGCTGCCCATTTCGCTTTTACTTGACGTAGTGCTGGGTTTGTGGGAATCTGCATCTGTAACGACGAGTGAAGTGAGAGATGGGCATTTCGGGTTTCCGGAAATACGGTGTCTTTTCGCATTCTGCTCGGCGTAGCTCTTTTCTTCTTTTTCTTTTTATGGGATCTTTGACATCAATGTGTTTGGAGATTTGTTGAGAATGGGCGTGTCGGGTCGTTCTTGATTGTTTTGGCTTTGGACATTTGGTCGTGCACAGGGTAATGTCGGTGGGGGGTTGTCTCCTGCGTGGAGTCGAGAAGAAGAGGAAAGAAGAGTGTCTTGATTAATTGGGTTTGACATGAGATTTGAGTTGAACAATGCGGGTGATGCCGGTAAAGCTCCCCACTTTTTTTTTAGAGCTAATCCCTGGAAATTTTTAAATTAAAATTCAGGAGATATTTCCATTCTCTTATAGTGCATTTAGTAATAATTCTATTCTCGAAAATAAATTTTTATCGAAAATGACTCTTTTTTATTCTGTTCTCGAGAACAATTTCTAAATAAAAGAAAATGTTTGGTAACTGTATAAAATTTATATTCCCATAATAGAAATGTCTTTCGTATGATTCTTATTTTTATAAAAAAAAAATTAATACTTTTATTCTTTTATTATTTTTTCCTTTTTCTCTTCTCCTTCCTCCTTTGTGACTAGTCACCGGCTCTCTTCTTCCATCTAGTTCTAACTCTAAGAGTTTGAACTATCCCAATCTAGCTCTAAATCTATGAGTTCAATAAATATACTTTTGGGAATTCAATACACCTCTGTTTTGCCCGTATATATTCTACCTCTAGCTTCGATGGTGATCGTTAGAGCTCTAGCTTCTCATCGAATCTTGGCAATTTACTCTTCCAATATTAGATCTATGTTCGTTCAACTTATTTTGATTCTCTCCTTACCTCTCCATATTACAATGGTGTAAAGAAAGTTGCGCCTAGGCATGCAACGCCAAAAGGTTATGCTGTAGTTATAAGAGAAGAAATTTCCGACGCATACTCATCACTAGCGAAAATACGAGATTTAATGATTAACCATCGATTATTTTGCCCAACAAATCCACCCTTGTGGAACAAGTGTGCTTAACCTTGATGGTATTTTGGTTGTCCTCCTTAATTTGTGGATTTGGCTTTATTTTACAGTATTCTAGGTTTTGCTCAATTTCGATTTATTTTGCCATGAAGTCTATTTAGTTATCATGTATCGTTTTGAGTAATGAATATAATTTTCTTTCAATAAAAGAAAAAAAAGCCGAGCAAGAATAACAAAGTGAAGGAGCACAAGAATATGAGGGCGATGCCTATGATTTGAGCACAAACAAAAATATGTAGGAGTTGTTCGAGAAAATCACACTACAAGTCCTAAACATATGTACAAAACGCAATTGAGTCATAAACCTTATAATTGGTTCAATCAAAGGCTAAACATTTACCAAAAGTGCAACAAGTTCTAAACATCTTCATTGGTTCAATCATGTCCTATACCATCTTCGAAAAAGGCAATCAAGCCCATAAATTATGTTGAAAAGCTTCATTTAAGGATGTTGTACAAGCACTTTTTGAGTGACACATAGGTAATTTTTGATATTGTTTATTGAAAATGTTTAACACTCAATTTTTTTCATACATGAGGTTTTGACAAAATCACTGTGCATTGAATGGCTCCTCATTCTTTTTTATCAAATCAAATTGCTCTAGAACGATTCTCCGATGACCTAAAAATAAAGACAATCAATATCAATTCACGGATGAACTAAAGACAAGATCATATATGAATAATGATAGTAGACAAAAAAAAATTATCCTGTTGGTTCAAATCTTGTAGATAAAGATATGCAACATCCTAAAACATTACAAGATTAATATGAGGATCGCATGAGTCAATGCTAATGTTTGGAATAAAAAGGATTATTAATAAATTCCATACAAATGTGACTTGATATAGCTCAAGTGTTTGGTTTGATTAAGAAGATTCACATCACCACGACACATGATCCTATATTGTTTCATATAGATAAAAAAAAGTCCGTTTATAGTAAAATAGTTCATTTCATAACAAAGTAATAGTATGTACCAATAACAATTGAAATCCCTCAATTATTCTTTAATTGCAAATTAGATTTTGAGAATAGCTACTATTTAGGAAGCATCAACACTCTCTAAGAGCCTTCGTGTAATATCGGACACTTACACTCGGTTAACACGTGTCGAAAAATTTGACACCTAGTTAACTGTCCCGATACTTTCCAATAGGCAAGTCAGGAATTTTGACATGCGAGTTCAGAATTATGAGACGTGATTCCAATATGTCCGAGGTCAATCTTAAAAATTTTCAATAAATGATGGGTTAAAATATAAATATGTAAGTAAATAAAAATAATAAAATGGAAAGAAGAAAAACCTAGTCTTCTTTTCTCTTCCGACTCTTACTTCTCATGACATACAAATCACCTCCAAGTTGGCTTTTTCCTTTTCTCTTCTAACATGCTCTAACACGCTCTAACTCACAAATCCAAAATGTGAATTGCTTATATTTTTCTTTCCTCCAAGTTTTATGGATTATTGGAGTGTTGTTGAATTTGTCGATTAAAATAATGAATGATATAAATAAATGGTAAATTAATGTTTTTAATGAAAATTCATTCTAGGCTCTTTTTTATTATTTATTTATTTGTGAATTTGAATCAAATTAATCTAATTAAAATAAGAATAAAAATGATAATTTATCATGTATATATAAAATTATACATTCAATATAAACAAAGTGTATCTAGGGCCACATTTGACAAATAATTTACTCTCATTTAGGTCACCACTCTACTGCGCAAAGCAAAAGGAAGTATTGTTCAAAAAATTTAAGGAAATTGTATCTAGGGTCGATGAAATACTCAGGACCATTGTAATAATGAAGACATCACGGTATGTTACTAATTTATTTCGAACGTTTCGATCATCAAATAAATAGTTTATTTGTGGGAAAACAATCAATATTTTCCTTAATTGGAATGTTCAAGTTATCGATATTTTCATTATCGGTGATGACATGATGCCTCTATTGTTAGTAGGAAATTGATAAGCCAATTAGGCCATTACTCTTGGAAGAGCGACGGTGCATTCACCATCACATATTTTAAGAAGGATGCGAACCCCACCAATAGATTTTATGGGTGCACTCCGGAATGCGTGGTCCTTGTACAATTACAAGTTTTTTGTGACGATGCTATTACGTTAGTTAGATCTTTTCTTAGTACTACCGGCCAAATAAAAAGGTAAATATTATTAGGACATAAAATGGGTAAATGTGTCTCGAATCACCTCCTAACATATAAGGAGGTCAGAAAAAGCATGAAGAGAGATGCTTCATTTGGCATTGTCTTTTTAATTGCCTTCCAAAGAATTCGCTTCCTAATTAATGGTTTGGGATTTATTTCCATAGTCACATTTTTCTTGCATTCCAAGGAGAGAAAACCCAAAAAACAAAAAAGGAGGAAAAACCCTACTCTGTATAAATGCAGCCTGTGCTCACTGCCTGCATGCATCAAAACTTTTCACCACTTTCTCGCCTCGGTTTTCCGGGAAAGGAGAAGACAAGTTTCGTTCTATTTGACAAAAGTGCATATCAACATGAGCTCCTTCTAGCAACTTTTGTCTTCCATTTTTAGCGACAAGAAGGGAGCGGAGCTCACCCCCAAGGAGCTGGAATTTATCTCCAAATCCTTCGACGAGTCCCTCCTCGCTCAACTCCAGGGCCTGAGCCCTGCCTCCGTCAGCCTCGCCTGGCTCTCCTCTGCCGTCGGCGTGCTCAAGTTCGCTCATTCTGCAGTGAAGTCCTTTCTGCCTGACCTCGAATAGGAAAAAGAAGATGGCCTCCCGTCCTGCTATCTCAATGACAAAACGAATGTCGTAGATCTCTACCTCTACATCTCCGACGAGATTGCTCGACTGTATCGCCACCACATGATGCTGAGGATCACAATTGAGCACCTCCACTCGGACCCCAACCCGTTAGAGGAGGAAATTCACCGAGCGAGAACTTTGCTCGCAGATTTGGAGGGCAAAGGCCGCGGTGGGGCTGTGAAGTCCACAGGCAAAATTGAGGAGCTGATTGGAAAGCTGGCCGCTAGCATTGGGACATCAGCTCCGCAGGGGAAGGTCTCACCGGTGGAGAGAGCCGTCCACCGCATGTTCCGCGCTGCCATCTTCATGACGATGTTCGTTGCCGGAGTCATATCCGCAGCCTCTCATGCTTCCCCGGGGGCACTTGGCCGCATCCAGGTCCCGGAGGAGTTCCCTTGGGCCGACTCTTTTTGCATGATTGAGACGGCAGTAATCGCGGAGTTGGGGCGCAACCAGGAAAAAGAAAGGAAGACGTCCATCTTGAAGGAGCTTGAGGACGTGGAGGAGTGCCTTAGGCGCCTGATCGAGGCAATGGATGAGGTCGCAGCGTCAGGTGGCAGCGAAGAGATGGTTGGGAGGGTAAGGGAGATGGCAGCCGCGCTGGAGAAGGCAACTAAGGTGCTAGTGGAGGGGCGTACCGGCTGAGGGAGGCGGTGGACGGGCCGTTCGAAATATCATGGAGATAAGGATGAAGATGATGGATGGGCTTCGAGAGCAGCCATCGCCGAAAATGTCATTGAAGGTGAACTTTGCGAAAGGGCTGTCAATGGGTCGGGTCGGGTTTTGACGTTACCCGACCTGACCCAAATAATAAGGCAATGTGTTCCGACCCGACCTGACCCGAAAAGCATAATACCCAAAGCAATAATGCGGGTGGGCCGGATCGGGTCGGATCCGGGTCGGATTTCAGGTTTACATTTTTTCCAGAACAAAAAGTTTCACTAAAAAGTAAACCAAATTCTGCATCCTCAAACCCAGACTGAGAGGATGTAGTCCTCAATACAGATGACGCATCAAGATGAGCCAAAAAATCAATCCTGTACTTATTGTTTCAAAGCAAGAAATAAGTTCAGTAAAAGGAAAGCCATATATGTATCCAAGATGATATCACCTTATCACAACCCATACTCTTGAAGAAAACCAAGAAAGAATCGAACAAAATTACACTTTCACCAAGAATCCACAAATGGTGAATTTGTTTATTTTAACTAAAAAGGAACAAAAGAGACGAAAGAGGAGAGAGTTTATTCAGAATAGAGGAACAAGATTTTGCAAAACCAACAAGCGAAAAGAAACAAACTTTTCTGCACAATCCAAAAAAAGAACCAGAAACCACATCAAAAAACAAACACGAAGTGACGCCCGTGAAGAACACACGGAGTTGGAAGCAAAGCACCGCGAGATTCAGTGTCGTTCTCACTTCACAAGCATTGGACTAAAAAACAGAGCAAGCTCCGAGCTTTCCAACAAAAGCCCGAAAATTAGGACGAAGGGCGACGAGAAAACGAAAACCCACGAGAAGGAAAAAAAAAAAAAGAGGGAGGAGAGGGCGGTGCCTGTAATAACGATAGTAAGGTGAGACGATGAACCGCCAGAGCTTGATTCCCCGGCTGCAAATTGGGGACAAAGATGGCTCGAAAGAGGAGTGACGGCGGAGATCTTACCGCGAAACGAAACCCTAGAATGTGAGGAGCAAAGAAGAGGATGGCAGTAGAGTCGATGAGGAGGCGCAATCGTCGACGGTGGCGACCGTGGAGTTGATGAGAGGAGAAGGTGCAGTCGTCGACAGCAGTGTCAACGAGGGGAGACAGCGAGAAGGCAGAGTCGTCAAGGTCTGATGAGTTTGGCTTTGGGTGTGGAGTGTTTTGTGTTTGGGTGAGTTGTGTTCACGGGCTGAACAATGTTTCAACCTTAATCCGATCCAAAACATGTTTATTTGCTTGTTTTGTAATCGTTACCCAAACAATATTAAGACTCGAAATATACACTCAACTTCTTTCGTGTTCGGTTCGTGTTTAGGTCGGGTTTGGATCGGGTCAGGTTTGGTTTTTGGACACCCCTCTTTGCGATGAAGAAAAACAAAGTGAAAGTGATTTTTGAGATTTGAGTGCAAGCAAGAGGGTGTAACAATTGTTATGAACCGCATATAAAGGAATAAAAATGATAGATTTAGTTTCGTTGCTTTGAGGCAATTGCATTCCTAAGCCTACCAAATACATCGATCCATATTCTAGTATAAATACATTGAATGTTCAAAAATGTCACTTATAACTTTTTCCATCATTCTATTGGCGATAAATTCTCTTATTTGTGGCAACAAGTGGCTATTTCTTATTGGAGCAAAATAAATTTTTTTAAAAGCAAAAGGAAAGTATATCGGGGAAAGCTTAAGTTACTTGGATAAGGCCGGTGACGCAGCGAAAAACAACTACAAAAGGGGCAGCCTAGCTTTTAATTACCTCCCAAATGGAATTAGTGGCTGAGATTTATTCCCTAACATTACCAAAACCTCTAGATATAAAGTTAAAATATCAATGTCGAGTCAAAAACTCTTTTAATAAATCTAAGGAGTATAAATAAATAAAATTGAACGAACAAACAGCGACAAAAACCACCATTGTTTCCACTCCATTGCTCGGTTTTCTTTTGGGGCCATGTGCCACTTAATCTGGAAGAAAAGGAACAGCATTATCTTTCGGGGCGAAGCGCTTGAGGTCTTTGCTTTGAAGAAGTACCTTATTAAAGTCGTTAAGGATAAAGTTCTCACATTCAGCAACGTGCTGGACAACCCTAGGAACAGGCGACTTCAACATGGATGGGGCTTCGACCCTTCTATTTTTGACGGAATCAACACTCATCTCACCTAGTTAGGTGGTTTGCTGGGTTGTTTTCTCTGCCTAGTGGCATTTTTTTTTTTTTTTGCCTAGGCTTGTGTTGCTAGGTGTTCAGCTGTGTTTTCCTTTTCCTTGCTTTTAATTCGGCTCCCTTCCACTCATCCTGCATGTTCGCATTATGAGTGAAAGAATTTGGCGCCGGATTTTTGTGTATGGTGACTTTCTCTATTTAATTGTACTTGCCTTTACCCAAAAAAAAAAACCACCATTGTTTCTTTAAATATATAGCAGAGATGTTAAAACTTTGATGAATGAAGTTATAAGAATATTTTTACCAAAGAAACACAACATATTTACAGTCCATTTAGTAGTTTAGGTTCATTTGAAATACGTTCATTGTCTAAACTTACTAGGCACGTCAATATAAATGCTAAATTGGTACATTACTCTTTAAATTTGTTGCTAATATCTACTTCCCTAGTTCAATCATTGGCAAATTTTCTCTTGTTTGCACTGTTGCACCACCGCACAAAGTGAAAGACAATAATTATTCAAGAAATATAAGCAAAGTGTAGCTAGGGCCACATTTGACAACTAATTTCCTCTCATTTAGGCCATGGCTCTACCGCACAAAGCAAACGGAAGTATTCTTTGAAAAATATAAGGAAAGTGTATCAAGGGCCGATGAAATACATGAGGCCATTGTGATAATGAAGATATAACGGTCCGTCACTCTTTTATTTCGAACGTTTTGATTATCAATTAAATAGTTTTCTTTTTTTGGTAAATTAAGTAAAATATAAATGGGGAAGACCAAAAAGTACAAAACGAACTAGCTTCAAAAACTTGCACTCAAGATGAACAAGCTCATTATGAGTGGAAGGAAGCCAAGAAAGAGGCCAAGTGGCAAGAGCAAGAAAAGAAAAGAAAGAGACCCGATGGCATGAACAACAGCTAGACAAGCATGACGACACAAAGACCAACATCGGTTGGTCTAGAGACGGCTAGTCACCCAAGAGGGAAACGTGCGGAGCAAAGATACTCAGATCTAGGTCCCAGCTGCACTGTAGTCTCCTATTCCTGAAGGAATCTTCCACATCCCTGAAAGAGAGTGCCTTTATCTTTGACCATTTTGAGGAGATGATTCTTCATGGCCGGAATGGAAAGCGGCTTGTCTCTCGAAGAGAATATTGTTCCTACTCCTCCAAATGATATGACAAAGAGCGCCAAAAGAAAATCGCGCCATGCTTTTGAAGAAGTCCTTGCCCACAAGAAAGGTTGTGGCCCAAAGGAGATTTTCATCCCAAGACCAGTTCCGCCATGGAAGGTTACATCTAGTTGCCCAAAAGAAAGCCAAACCAGCCGTGACCCGACACTCAAAAAATAGATGGGCAATAGAGTCAGACACCTCCCCACTGAAAGGGCAAAAAGTAGTATCAATCCTGCCATAAGAGAGAAGGAAAGCTAGGGTGGCAAGCCTATGCTTGGCGACAAGCCAAAGGTGAAATTGGTACCTGGGTGTAATGGCATTGTTCCAAATGAAATGATGCCATAAAACTCAGGGCTTCTTCTTCCTAAAGGCCTCCCACGCCGTGGCCACCATGAACCCCGCCGGATTATCCTTCCAGCAAAAGCAGTCTTGGTTAAGAGAGAGGGAGAGGAGGGGAGGGGAATCTCCCATGACTCCAACACCAACCTTAAAGCCTGCCCATCCTCCACATAGAGGTCTGCAACTAAAGCCTCTCTAGAAAGGCCAGAGTTATAGATAAACACATCCGAAAAAACCAAATTCAGCAGCCCCCTAGGATGCTAGTTATCAAACCAAAGTGATGTAGAAAGGCCATCCCCAATTCTCCACCAAAAACTGAGCTGGACTTCTGCTCTGAGTTGTAAAATTTTCCTCCAGGCCCAAGAGCAAAAAGTCGGCTTCTTAACCACCCAAAAGTTCTTCTTTTTAAGGAACGTGGAGTGGATCCACTTGCACCAAAGTGACTCCTTATCCGTGAACAAAGTCCAGATGTGCTTCACCATAGAAGCCTTGTTGCAATCACGCAATCTCCGGATCCCCAGACCCCCATCATCAATTAAATAGTTTATATATGGGAAAACAGTCAATATGTTCCTTAATCGGAATTTTTGACTAATTGATATATTCATTATCGGTGATGATGTGATGCTACAATCATTAGTAGAAAATTGATAAGCCAACTGCATCGTTCCTCTTGAAAGAGCGACAATGCATTCATCATCACATATTTTCACAAGGGTATGGGCTACCATCAACAGATTTTGTGCATGCACTCCAGAATGTGTGGTCCTTCTTGCTCTGTTACAAATTATTTGTATCAATACTGTTAAGGCGCGTTTGGTAACAATTTTGTTCTTGGGAACAATTTTTGATCAAAATTGATTTTTTTATTCTATTCTCGATAACAATTTTAAAAAAAAAATGCGTTTGGTAATCGTTTAAAATTTCTACTTCCGGAGTAGAAATGCATTTGATGGGATTCTTAAATTTTTTTGTCACTTTTAATTTTTTAATACTTTTCTTTTTTTTTTCTTTTTTTTTCTTTTTTTCTTTTTTTTTCTTTCTTCTTCCACCTTCTTGGTAGCCGGTTGCCGACCATGGCAGCGGCCAATGATAGACTGGGCAAGGTCTGGTGAACTTGTCGAGGGCTCGCTTGGCCAAGGTGAGCCTTGGCCTCGCCCAAGCAACATGATGTTAGCCTCGCCTAGCCTAGTGAGGTTGAGCCTTGCGCCGGCTGGCGAGGCTAAGCCTCACCTTGGCTGTGCGAGGCTTGGCCTTGCCAGGCCATCGCTAGGCGACGCCAACCTAGAGGTGGCCAGCGAGGCCAAGCCTCACCGGTGGCTAGATGAGCTCGGTCTCGCTAGATCTAGGCGAGGCTCTGGCTAGCAAAGCTCCGGTGACATCGCTAGCCATGGCCGAGGCCGGCGACCAGCCAAAAGAAAGAAGAAGAAGAGAAAAAAGAATTATAATTAATTCTAGAAATTGTTCTCGGGAATAATAAGCAACATTTTTTTACTTCTTAATTCTATTTCAAATCTATTCATGAGAACAAAAAAAATTCATTTTTGTTCCCGGGAATGAAAAATTTACTAAAAGGGTTTCTGTGATTTCCGAAAACAAAAGAATAGAATAAGTTATTATCGAGTGTGTTACCAAACATACCCTTATACTAATCAAATCCTTTTTTAGTACTGCCGGCCAAATAAAAAGGTAAGTATGGTTAGGACATAAAATGGCTAAGTTTTCTCGAACAGCATCCTTACCACATGAGGAGGCCAGAAAAGCATGAAGAGAGATGCTTTATTAGGCCTTTATCTTTCTGATTGCCTACCAAGAAATCTCTTCTTAATTAATGGTTGGGATTTATTTCCATAGTCACATTTCTCTTGCACTCCTAGAAGAGAAAACCCTACTCTATAAATGCAGCCTGTGCTCACGAAGTCCATGCATCAAAACTTTCCACCACTTTCTCATGTCAATTTTCCGGGAAAGGAGAAAACAAGTTTCGTTCTATCTCATATCTGACAAAAATGCATATCAACCTGAGCTCCTTGTCGCGCCTTTTCTCTCCCAGTTCTGGCGACAAGAAGGAAGCGAAGCTCCCCCCCGAGGAGCTGGACTCCATCTCCAACTCCTTCGACGAGTCCCTCCTCATTCGCCTTCGAGGCCTGAGCCCTGCCTCCGTCAGCCTCGCCTGGCTCTCCTTTGCCGTCAGCATGCTCAACTTCGCTCATTCTGCAGTGAAGTCCTTGCTGCCTGACCTCGAATTGGACAAAACCGATGGCCTCTCGTCGTGGTATTTCGTCGAAAGCATGAATGTCCTGGATCTCTGCAACTGCATCTCCTCCGAGATCGATCGACTGCATCGCCGCCACATGAAGCTGAGGATCACGATTGAGCACCTCCACTTGGACCCCAACACGTCGGAGGAGGAAATTCGTCGAGCGAGAAATTTGCTAGCAGATTTGGAGGGCGAAGGGGGGGATATGATTGTGAAGCCCACTGGCAAGATTGAGGAGCTGACTAGAGACCTTGCCGCTAGCATTGGGACATCGGCTCCACAGGGGAAGATCTCGCCAGTGGAGAGAGCCGTCCGCCACGTGATCCATGCTGCCGTCTTTGTGACGGTGTTCGTTGCTGGAGTCATATCTGCAGCCTTTCATGCTTCCTCGGGGGCACTTGGCCACATCCAGGTCCCGGAGGAGTTTCCTTGGGGCGACTCTTTTCGCACGATCGAGATGGCGGTTATCGTGGAGTTGGGGCGTGACCAGGAAAAAGAAAGGAAGACGTATGTCTTGAAGGAGTTTGAGCATGTGGAGGCGCGCCTTAGGCACCTGATCGAGGCAATGGATGAGATCGCAGCATCAGGTCGCAGCGGAGAGATGGTTGAGAGGATAAGGGAAATGGCAGCCTCGTTGGAGAAGGCAACCGGGGTGCTACTGGAGGGGGCGGACCGGCTGACAGAGGCAGTGGATGGGCTGTTCGAAACGGTCATGGAGATAAGGACGAAGATGATGGATGGGCTTAGAGAGCGGCTATCGCCGGAAATGCCATTGGAGGTGTACTTTGCGATGGAGAAAAACAAAGCGAAAGTGATTTCGGAGATTTGAGTGCGAGCAAGAGGGTGTCACAGTTACTGTTATGAACCGCAAATAAAGGAATAAAAATGAACAGGGATTTAGTTTCATTGCTATGAGGGAATTGTTTGTGAATAGAGATGACGAGACAACGATCAATAACCTAGTTTAAAGGCTCCAAAGTTAGGACATGACGCCCATCCATATGAGTCCGGTTCACATGAATAATTGAATAAGATGAGATTGACGTAATTGAACGTTGCATGGATATTAAATTTGCGTGGCCGAAATCATGCAATAAGACGGCTGCATTTAAGTCAAATTTATAGATAAGGGTTACGCGCACTCGATATTAAACTTATAAAAGACTCATTTGACCAGGCAACACTATAAATAACATAACTCGAATCAAATACACATATAAATTTTTGTGAGATAGGGTTTACATTTCATGTAAGTCTAAAACTCTGAATGAGTTGTGATACCATAAGATAACATTTGAGACACGCTCATTTGGAGA
The DNA here is from genome assembly GCA_014182515.1 of Eucalyptus microcorys. Taxonomy (NCBI): domain Eukaryota; kingdom Viridiplantae; phylum Streptophyta; class Magnoliopsida; order Myrtales; family Myrtaceae; genus Eucalyptus; species Eucalyptus microcorys. The sequence goes on from CM024571.1 coordinate 22,532,038, forward strand.
TAAATCATAAGACCAATCAAAAAATTTTAGGACCAAAACATAGCATTCAGTTCATGCTTCTCTTGGCTATATTTGAGAAAGTAAAAAGAAATGGGGGAAATAGGGGAATAAAAGTTTGGATAGAATATCAAGAAACAAAATTAAATTCTTTATGAAAGAGATAGAAAATATAATTTTATGTAACTTCTTCCATAATTTGCGTCACCGTTCTTTCAAACATAATACCATAGATTCATCCACCTTTTGAGAAAAGGAGAGAAACACACATAACATCCATATGTATTCAATGAAAGGATTGAGACGAAGAATTTCACTTCACGATAAGTTTTTTTTTGGCTTTATTGTATTTTTTATGAAAATTTTAGAAGCCAATTCTACTTTCGCAATAAGTTTTTAAATTTCTTATGCATTTATCATTAAATTTAAGGTCTAAGACTCCTGATGTGATACTGTTAGGGTAGAATGGGGATGGTATTTCTTTGAAGTTCCATTTAAATACAGCACCGTACACGTGCAAGCCTCGCATAATTGCATTCTCAAATTAGACACTAGTGTGACATTTTTTTATTATTATTATTAAAAGCTGAATGGTAGAAGATAATAAACCGCAGGACAATTATCTGGAGACCTTGATCAAAATAAAATTCGAAACTAATTTAGCTAAAATAAAATGAGAGGCCTAGATTGCGGATCTCCAATAGGTGAGAATTGTTCAAATGTCTTATGAAAGGAACAAAAAAAATTTCCTCGGGGTAGATCTTGCTCAGACCATTGAACCATCCAAAAGGATAATATATAGAAAATAAATTTTATTTTCCCCAAAAACAACTTTTTTATCATTTCATTTTACTCAATTTTGAAGATCTTGAAATTATAATTTCAAATTTTTTTCAAAAGTTCCTGTGCAAAGAACTTGTTAATGGCAAAGCACATCTTCTTGCAACTTTCCTTATGGATACGTAGGATAGTTATCGTATTCTACTCTTTTAAGACATGTCATTATTTTAGTTTTTTTAATTTTCACAAATCTATTTGCGACTTAACCTTAATTTAACATACAATATCTTGAAAATTTTCAAAAGTATATCAATACCGAAATGTATGGGTTATACATAAAGTTTTCATGATTTTCCGAAACTTCAAATTCTTTTTTCCTCAATTTTTGAATTTTGAAGCACTATTCATACATAAGCAAACAAAAAGCGTATTCGTACAAATTTACCCATTTAATAAAATGGTTCGATTCGAGACGGGACACCAACCGGGCCCATCCCTTTCCCTTACCGCGCTGTCCGTCTCGCCGAGGTAGGAAGGCGACACGACTTCTTCTTCTTCGCTCTCGCCGCTTTGACTGGGTGGGCAAGATGATGGTTCGTTCAAGAAATTGACATAAATATACACACACGGGGTCAATTTTTTTTTTTTTTTAGAATTGTTTTAGTTTTTTAAAAGTCTTTTACTATGAAAGAGGTAATAAAAAAATGCTATATATGATAAATAAATAAATTTAAAAATATTATTTCAGCATTTTTCTTTAAACAATGTTTTTTTCCTCTAAGTTTTATGTATTATTGTAACAAATTAAAATAATGAATGATATTATTTAATATTTTTCATGTAAATTAATTCTAGGCTATTTTTATTATTATTTATTTATATATATTTGATATATAACGTGTCGGAACATGTCGAAATTCTCTATTTTTAAGAAATGACGTGTCGGTGTGTCGTGTCGCGTCGTGTTGCGTGTCCGTGTCGGTGCTACATAGGTCTTGATTAATTGGGTTTGACATGATATTTGAGTTGAACAATGCGGATGATGCCGGTAAAGCTCCCCACTTTTTTTTTTTAGAGCTAAGCCCTGGAAATTTTTAAATTTAAAATTCAGGAAATATTTTCATTCTCTTAGAGTGCATTTAGTAATAATTCTATTCTCGAAAATAAATTTTTATCCAAAATGACTCTTTTTTATTCTGTTCTCGAGAACAATTTCTATGTAAAAGAAAATGTTTGGTAACTGTATAAAATTTCTATTCTCATAACAGAAATGTGTTTAGTATGATTCTTATTTTTTTTAAAAAAATTTAATACTTTTATTCTTTTATTCTTTTTTCCTTTTTCTCTTCTTCTTCCTCCTTCTTTGTGACCGGTCACTGGCTCTCTTCTTCCATCTAGTTCTAGCTCTAAGAGTTTGAACTATCCCGATCTAGTTCTAAATCTATGAGTTTAATAAATATACTTTTGGGAATTCAATACACCTCAGTTTTGCTCGTATATAGGTCTACCTCTAGCTTCAATGGTGATCGTTGGAGCTCTGGCTTCTCATCAAATCTTGACAATTTACTCTTCCAATAATAGATCTATGTTCGTTCAACTTATTTTGATTCTCTCCTTACCTCTCCATAGTACAATGGTGTAAAGAAAGTTGCACCTAGGCATTCGCGCCAAAAGGTTATGCTGTAGTTATAAGAGAAGAAATTTCCGACGCATACTCATCACTAGCGAAAATACGAGATTCAATGATTAACCATTGATTATTTTTCCTAACAAATTCGCTCTTGTGGAACAAGTGTGTGCTTAACCTTGCTGGTATTTTGGTTGTCCTCCTTAATTTGTGGATTTGGCTTTATTTTGCAATATTCTAGCTTTTGCTCAATTTCGATTTATTTTGCTGCGAAGTCTATGTAGTTATTATGTATCCTTTTGAGTAATGAATATAATTTTCTTTCAACAAAAGAAAAAAAAAGACGAGCAAGAATAACAAAGTGAAGGAGCACAAGAATATGAGGGCGATGCCTATGATTTGAGCACAAACAAAAATATGTAGGAGTTGTTCAAGAAAATCACACTACAAGTCCTAAACATATGTACAAAACGCAATTGAGTCATAAATTGGTTCAATCAAATGCTAAACATTTACCAAAAGTGCAACAAGTTCTAAACATCTTCATTGGTTCAATCATGTCCTATACCATCTTCGAAAAAGGCAATCAAGCCCATAAATTATGTTGAAAAGCTTCATTTAAGGATGTTGTACAAGCACTTTTTGAGTGACACATGTCGCGACTCTCCTTTTTCGGCGCCCGCACCGGGTACGAGCGCCTAAGGAGGCTAATGGCTCGGCTAAAATTAGTTATGCCCGGACTCTCCCAAGTCCACCAATCCACGACTTAATGGTCCAAGTTTTTAACCTGTAAGTTAATTTTAAAACGGAGTCGCCACTAATCGATTTGAGGTGGGTCGATTAGAAACCCAAAGCAAAGTATCGGGAGAAATACTCGCTCCTGCGCAACTAGAGAAATTAGGATCGGGGACTTGATTACACTAGTTAATCACTAATGCCCTTTCGGTACCTATCTTGTTTAAACTCTAAGGTTTTTGGATTTTTAAGGGGTTTTCCATGAATTTTGTGGAGGGAAAACATTTTTTTGGGTCTTTTTCTTTTTTTTTTTTTTTTTTTTTACATAAAAAGCATTTTTGGATTTTTGATTTTTTCTGAAAATATAAATCATTTTTTTTGGCTTTTTCTGACTTTTTTTGGCTTTTTTAGGAAAATATGATATTTTTTTATTTTTTTATTTTTCGGAAAATAAAATATTTTTTAATATTTTTTAATATTTTTCGAAAATAAATCATTTTTTTGATTTTTTTGAAAATAAATTATTTATTTTTATTTATTTATTAAAATAATTTTTTTAAAAATAAAAGAAAAGCCGACCCGGGTCGGGCTCGCGGGTTAGGTCCGACCCGGCCGGCGACCCGACGCGGACGGGCCCGCGTTGTGAGCCCGACTCAGATTTTTTCATTTTTTTTTTTTTATATATATAAAACAACGCCATGGCCAGGCGTTTTGGAACGCCCGGCCCGGCCCGACGACCCGCTCCACGACTCGCTCCCCAAGCGAAACCCTACCCGAATCCAACCCGAGCCCCGACCCGGCTTCCGCCGCCCCTTAAATCGCGGAATCCCTACCCGGTTTTCCAAACCCGGATCCGTTTCGTGACCCGGAAATCGCAAACCCTAGGGTTTGCGAATCCGCAACGCCAAAGGGGGGAAAACGGGAGCATTACGGCGGCGACGGCGGCTACGGTGGCTATGGCGACGATGATTGGACTACGGAGAGGGAGATGGCGATGGCGATGGCGACGGCGACATCACGATACCTGTTCGTGGCAACGGCGCGACGGGGGCGGCGACGGTGAGACCCACGCGAATCACCTCCAGCTTCTCTCTCTCTCTCGGGTTCGCACTTCGAGCTCACCACACCACGGCCGGCCCTGCACTCGAGCTCCCCGAAGTCTCTCAGGGGACCCCGAGCTTCGGCTGGCCTCTCTCCGGCCGTGAGCCTTCGGATCTAGGCTTTGCTTGTCCTCGGCCCCCTTTCTGAAGTCTCTCAATAGGAAGCACGAAGCTTTGCAGCCTTCGATCGTTCTCGGCGTGCCCTTTGCCGTTGTCGGGAGAGGCCTATTTATAGGCGAGGGGGAGTCCGGTCGACAAAGGGCCTCAATCGCCGGCCTTCGGCTTGCCGACCGATTTTCCTCGGCTGGACCGGCGTCCCATCCGAGCTTATCCAACAGGCGTGCTCGGCATTGAAGGCAGCCATTAATGGCGCCCGAGATCCGTCATCTCCGGCGACGTTGGCCTACCCTCCTTGGCCGTAGGCTGTCCCTCACGCGTTGGCGTTGACGCGCGTGAAATACAGAGGTGGAGAAAGGGAGGAGCGAGGAAGAAGAATAAAGAAGAAGGAAGAAGAAGATGGGGGGAAGAAGAAGGTCGCGCGGGCTGGGCCGTGGGGGCCCGCGGGGGAGAGAAAAAAAAAGGAGGGGGGCTGCTTTTTGTTTTTTTTTTTTTTTTCTGTTATTTGTTTATTTATTATCTAAAAAAAAGATAAAATAAAGAAAATAAAAACCTAACCTAAATAAAAATTAAGGCGTCAACAAATGCCCCTCTTTGAAGGTGAGCTCGCAGAGGTTGCATTCAAAGACAACCGATGCCTAAATTTTATCCATGCATGCGTAGCATATTATATTTTATTTGGGACTTATTATTTTATGCAGAAAAAGAGCAATATAACTTTACATATACTAAGACAGATAAGAAGATACCTGGAGTTACTTACCGAGAGTGAGTGAGGTAGGGTGTGAGCCCCGAGTTTTGGCAAGTATCAAGGCGTCATCTTACCTGGTGATATGAAGAGGTTGCTTTTCCAGGCCTCGAACCATTCTTCGGTCACCTGTTAAAACAATCAATGATTTGTCTAGGACCCGAACCTTTCTTCGGTCGCCTTGACGGGAAATTGCTCCTCCAAGACCCGAACCATTCTTCGGTCGCCTGTTGGAGCAATCAGTGGTTTGTCTCGGGCCCGAACCATTCTTCGGTCGCCGTGACGGGAAATTGCTTCTCCGGGACCCGAACCATTCTTCGGTCACCTGTTAAAACAATCAATGATTTGTCTAGGACCCGAACCTTTCTTCGGTCGCCTTGACGTGAGATTGCTCCTCCAGGACCCGAACCATTCTTCGGTCGCCTGTTGGGGTAATCAGTGGTTTGTCTCGAACCCGAACCATTCTTCGATCGCCTGTTAAAACAATCAATGATTTGTCTAGGACCCGAACCTTTCTTCGGTCGCCTTGACGGGAGATGCACCGACCTTTCTCAGGGCATCTCATTTGTGGGTGCCTGATTTGTATCGAGGACACCAATTGGTACCCGACCTTTCTCGGGAGATGCGCCGACCTTTCTCAGGGCATCTGTTTTGTGGGGGTGTCTGACCTTTATCGAAGACACTAGTTAGTACCCGACCTTTCTCGGGAGATGCGCCGACCTTTCTCGGGCATCGATTTGTGGGTGTCCGACTTCCATCAAAGACACCGGTAGGAACTCGACCTTTCTCGAGAGGATGCGCCGACCTTTCTCAGGGCATCGATTCTGTGGGGTATCTGACTTCTGTCAAAGACACTGGTAGGAACTCGACCTTTCTCGAGAGGATGCGCCGACCTTTCTTAGGGCATCGATTCTGTGGGGTGTCTGAATTCTGTCGAAGACACTAGTAGGAACTCGACCTTTCTCGGGAGGATGCGCCGACCTTTCTCAGGGCATCGATTTGTGGAGGATACCTGGACATTCACAAGCATATCAAAGAGTATCTGGATATTCACAAGTACTAACTTGAAGGATATTTGGGCCTTTGCAGGCGTCGAAAGGGTACTTGGATGATCACAAGTTCAATCTCTTGGAGGATACCTGGACGTTCACAGGTATCGAAGGGGTACCTGAGATATTCGTGAAGGTCTCTCATCTCCTGGTATGTGGGAATATCGAGGACGTGCCTTGCATATTCATGAAGGTCTCTCACCTCCTGGTAATTGGAATATCAAGGACGTACCTCGCATATTCGTGAAGGTCTCCCACCTTCTGGTAATGAGAATATCGAGGACGTACCTGGGATATTCGTGAAGGTCTCTCACCTCTAGGTAATTGAGAATATCGAGGGCGTACATTAGATATTCATGAAGGTCTCCCACCTTCTGGTGATTGGGAATATCGAGGACGTACCTGAGATATTCATGAAGGTCTCCCACCTCCTGGTAATTGGGAATATCGAGGGCGTGCCCCGCATATTCGTGAAGGTCTCTCACCTCCTGGTAATGAGAATATCGAGGACAAACCTGAGATATTCATGAAGGTCTCCCACCTTCTGGTATTGGGAATATCGATGACGTACCTGAGATATTCGTGAAGGTCTCTCACCTCCTGGTAAAAGGGAATATTAAGGACGTGCCTCGCATATTCATGAAGGTCTCCCACCTTCTGGTAATTGGGAATATCGAGGGCGTACCTCAGATATTCATGAAGGTCTCCCACCTTCTGGTGATTGAGAATATCGAGGACGTACTTGAGATATTCATGAAAGTCTCCCACCTCCTGGTAATTGGGGAATATCGAGGACGTACCTCGCATATTCGTGAAGGTCTCCCACCTTCTGGTAATGAGAATATCGAGGACGTACCTGAGATATTCATGAAGGTTTCTCACCTCCTGGTAACATAAACTTGAATGTAGCACGAGGCTTACCTAGATGGTCGCAGGCATTTAAAAGGGGTGGAACACCTGGATAGCCACAGGTGTACAAAGTACTGGAATACTTGGATGAACACAAGTATTTAATGATACAACCTGAGACCATTCAGTTGGTCTAAGTGTAAGAAAGCATACCTGGGTAGGCGCAGGCACACAAAGCAGTGGAATGCTTGAACAACTGCTATTATTTGGGGACAACTTGGGCAAGCTGAGTGTCATGAAAAGGAAGTACCTGGACAACGGTGGGTACTTGACGATATGGGGATACCTAGACAGCAGTAGGTATTCCAAGAGATACTTGGTTACACAAGTATCAATACTCTGGGGACAACTCGAATAGGTCGAGTGTCAGGAAAAGGGAATATCCGACGGTGACTGGTACTCAAAGACAATAGGGATACCTAGACAACAGTAAGCATCGAAACTCAAGGGACAACTCGAATAGGTCGAGTGTCAAGAAGAGAGTACCTGGACAGTGATAGGTACTTTAAGACAAATGGGGACAGGGATATGCTTATCTGGCAATATCTCTGTTCTCTGAGAGTATGTCTGCTATTTGCACAATATGCACACACGATTGTATATGCAGTAAATTCATGAGTTTAAATGGGATTCATACATGACAATTTTGTCAGTTTTGGCATCATCCGAATTCCACTGGGGAAAATTTGAAAGACAACCTTCATTCCAAATGTAGATGTCTTGAGCATGCCGATGAGGGACTTTCAGTCCGAAAGGACTTTCCACTCTCTCTCATGGAAAAGGCTATCCTGACCATTGATGCAGGATTTATAAGGACCACACCTCTCACTGTCATCATGTCAGCAGGGGTCCGAGTATTCTCGCAAATGATACGACTTTACCAATGTGAGAGGTCTTTGTTGGAATTGTGACGAAGGCTTAGTCAATGGCTTATCAAAGGGGACCAATAAGGTCATGGCTTTGTGGGAAGGATGTTGCACGATCATCTCCGGGTTTACAAGTCAAGAGTCCTGCGAAAAGAGATAGAATAATCTTGCTTGTACTTCTTCGAGTGATGTTTATAAACATATGAAATCCTACATTAATTGAAGTGCCCCTAGTCTGAAGAGACTTTTACAATGGGACGCAATGTAGGCTTGACTTATGTGTAAAATGGTGAGAGCTAGTGATTGCCTTGCCATTTGTCATCGGTCTTTCATCTCACAGTCAGATGAAGGCTCTGTCAATTGAACCACAACAGCAACTTCTCTTGGGAATACAGATGGCTGCATTTTTGTTTGGGGCATCGGCCTTGCTTTTACCAGGCACACTGCTTTTTTATGCCCCTATTTTGCTCTTGTTGCTTGAGAGCTGATCTTGACAAGTTCAAGTAAACGTCTTTGTTAGACTATTGAGCCTTCATCTTTTTCCGGCGCTTCTGATTATGCCGCTCGAGTGGCAGCAGCTTCTGCTTTGCCTCCATGTGAGGGTGAATTTACAAACTCAATTGGGTCGTACAATGGATACAAGTGCGTAAAGAAAGAATTGCTCTTCATGACTCTAGGGCACTTAAATTAACGTGAGTGTTCATATGCAATAAAGACACTCAAAGATTGATGCAAGTGCAAGCAAGAGAATTTCTATTCCTTTTCTCACTTCGTGATGCTAACTTGCCTTCAACTTGCCCCAAAGTGAGGTGGTTCTTCGACGGGGGTAAGACAGAAATTTGGCCAGTGTATGGGGCTCAAAGTGAGCAATGGAATGCCTCCCACTATTTTGTTCATCGTACCATTCGCGAGAGAACTCTTTACCCTGTAGTCATGGAATTTTCTGCACTCATCTCACAAGTGTATAGTTGGAAGACTGTGTGAGGATATGGCTTGCCTTTCATCATTCTGACGCGCCTCATCCAGCATGCTCGATTAATCTTGTATTCTTCGTTTAGCTGTCTATTCTAATAATCCTTAATGGAATCAGTGATTTAGACAGACAAAATCATCATGCAGAATTCATCTGGAAATGACATGCAACATTTTGAATAAGATGGAGTTTGTACTCTTAAAACAAATGAATGGTTTTTGTTCAAAAAGACCTTGTTGGCAGCTTTAAGGGTTAACAAAATGGTGTTTCCAAATGTGTTAAATTTTGAGCATCAAAAAGGGTTATTCACAAATGGGTGTCAATGGATTGTTCCTATTGAGTAGGGAAATGACACATGAAGGATCAGCCGGGGTTGGGAATCTGATCGGGCATCTCTGTTTTTGCCCTCGGGACGCCATTTCATTTAGGAAAGCTTATCAGAGTTTGATATGTCTTTCCTTGATTTGTTATTCGTATCTTTAACGGCCAAGTGATCCCGCAATAGACAAAAGGGAACGTGTTAGTCACGAACTCTCTCGGAGTCGACAACCGGGAGCGATACAACATTACCCTTCATTGGTTTGCAAATGATTGGATGAACCTGAAGTGCGAGTGGGACACGAAGCCCTGCACTTTTCACTCCGATAGGTCACCTGCTCTCTCGTAATTTGCAAGTGCAAGAGAAGCAAATTTTTTTTTATTAGTTTTCTTTTCTTTTTTTCTACCAAGTGGCTAACTGCCGCGTCGGGGATTCGAACCCCCAACTTCGGACCATTTCGCTTCTTCCCGGGTACCACTCGGCTAGAGGTGCCGATGGTGTCCGTAGGGCGCTGCCTTTTTTATTTAACCGAACCGGCTCTTGGACGACACGTCCTTTTATACCAAGTTAGGTAAATCGATATGAGTCACTTGATTTGCCCAATTTAACCATTAAGCTTATTTCTTGAACCCTATGCTTCCTGTGAATAGGAGAAAATATGTCAAAAGTGAGTTTAAATAGTGGGAGTATTGGAAACGATACCAAATTACCCTTCCCGAGTTTATATTTGCTGACTTCTAGGGATCTCTTAATGTTGATGACAGCCTCTTCGTCTTGACACGGTTCGACATTTCTTTCAATTGGCCTTCCTCATTCGTGGCCATGTATGCATGATTGATGGTCATTGATCCATCTTCAACGCCTCCCTTCGTGGAATTTTCTTTTTCTTGCAAAAGCATGTGTCCGAACAAGAAGTGAGGCTTTCGATTCTAAGATTGTTGACGAGACGAAGGTTCCTTCTAACCGGGCTAGTTCTTGAATGACGGGTCCTTTACACTGAGCTCGGCAAAATTGACATGGATTACTCTCACACGCCTGCCTGGGTAATGTCGATTTGCTCAAGTTATGCCATCGAGTTTGCTACTTGATTTTCGACACTTCCTTAAATGCTGGTGATTATCATTCATTCTTCTTTGTTGGATCATTCAAACGGATTTTTATAATGGTGTAAATACATCACTCATATATAAAGGTGCATAGGCATTTTCATTCTGATAGAGAAGTGCTTGGCAAGGCCGGACAATGAACATCTTTCAAGGGTAGTACTTTTTAACGATCGGAATTAACCGGTTTAGAGAATTCTCGCCCATCCATCTCGGTTAGGATCAAGGCTCCTCCGGGAGTATCTTCTTTATTACATAAGGACCCTTGTAATTTGGGGCGAACTTGCCTCCGGGTTCGGAAAGATTGGCAGCGTCTTTCTCAAGACTAGCTCATTTACCTCGAAGTGCTTGGGTCGCACCTTTTGATTGAACGATCGAGCTACCCTCTGGGTAACACTGACCATGACAGAGGGCTTTCAGTCATTTTTCGTCGATCATATTCAATTGCTCAAGCTTTTGTTGTGTCCATTCTTCCTTGGACAACCCTGCCTGGGATAAAATTCGCAGGGAAGGGATTTCTACTTCTACAGGTAAAACCGCCTCCATGCCGTAAACCAGGGAAAAAGGTGTTGCCCTAGTGGAAGTTCGAATCGAAGTTCGATATGCTATTAGTGCAAAGGGTAACCTCTCATGCCAGTCGCGGTAGTTTTCAGCTGTCTTGGATAGGATTCTCTTGATGTTCTTGTTGGCGGCTTCCACGGCTCCATTCATTTGTGGACGATAAGGGGATGAGTTCAGATGTTGGATTTTGAACTCAGAAAACAATTGATCAATCAACTTATTGTTCAGGTTTGACCCATTGTCGGTGACGATAGCTTCCGATACGCCATAACGGGCGATTATGTCACGTCTGATGAATTTCATAACGTTTCGTGCAGTTACGCTTGCATAGGATGCGGCCTCGATCCATTTTGAGAAGTAGTCGATCGCGACCAAAATGAACCGGTGCCCATTTGACGCCTTCGGATTGATTGGGCCAATTACATCGATGCCCCACATTGAAAATGGCCATGGCTCAGATAACTGATGCAATTCGGTTGGAGGGACATTTATTTTGTCCCCGTGAATCTGACAACGATGACAGCTTCTCACATGTTGAGCACAATCACTCTCTAAAGGGAACCAGTAATAACCCAATCTCATTATTTTTTTGGCCAATATACGTCCATTCATGTGAGGGCCACATACTCCCCTATGTATTTCTTGCATTATTCGTGTGGCTTCATTTGCATCCACACACCTTAGCAGGACTGAGTTATATGATCTTTTGTACAAATTTTCACCGCTAACGAAGAACCTTGAAGCCATTTTCATTAGGTATTTTCGATCAGAGGGAGTGCTTTCTTTAGGGAATTCCTGCTTCTGGACGTATCGCATGATGTCGTAATACCAGGGTTTCGCGTCGGGTTCTTCAGTTATAGTCATACAGTGGGCCTGTCTTGTTAGGACTTCAATCTTCAAAGGCTCTACTTCTAACCCTTTCGTTACTTGTAACATAGATGATAGTGTTGCTAGTACGTCAGCAAACTAGTTATGAATTCTAGGTAGGTATTCAAACGAGACGTCCTGAAATTCCCCTACCAATTCTTCCAAGTAGTCATGATAAGGCACTAGTTTGGCGTCTCTTGTCTTCCACTCGCCCACGATCGGAGGATAATTAAGGCGGAGTCACCGAATACTTTGAGTTTTGACACTTCCATTCCAATAGCTGCTTGTAGGCCGAGGATGCATGCTTCATATTCGGCTATATTGTTGGTGCATGGAAACATCAATTTTGCAGCCACAGGATAATGTTGCCCATTTGGGGATATCAAGACTGCCCCGGTACCTGAACCTGAAAAATTTACAGCTCCGTTAAAGAACATAGTCCATGTGTCCTCTTCTACTGTTGAAATTCGGTTGTCTGGGGAATGATTCTCACGTACTTCTTTAGGGCAATCTACTAACATATCAGCAATCACCCGACCTTTAACTGATTTTTGCGACATCACCGGATGTCGAATTCGAGATCAAGATTTGCCATTTGGCCAATTTTCCCACTAAGGCCGGGCAACCGAGCAAATACTTGATTGGGTCACTCTCGCCAGTTACAAGGAATGTTTGGTAATGCAAGGTATACTATCGGAGTTTGTGCAACGCCCATACCAATGCAGCGCATGTTTTTTCTGATTTGGAGTAGTTTTGTTCTAACGTGGTGAACATTTTACTCAAATAGTAAATGGCTCGCTCCTTTCCATCATGGGGCCCTTTCTGTGCCAACATTGCACCTAGGGATTCATTGTTGATGGTAAGGTAGAGGGTCAAAGGGTGCCCTGGAGTCGGGGGTACTAAAACCGGGGGCTTCATCAGGTACTGTTTTAGATTTTCAAACCCTAGTCGGCAGTCGTCATCCCATTTGATTTGTGCATCCTTCCTGAGAAGTTTAAAGAAAGGTTTTGCAGTTTCGGAAAGCTGGGAAATGAATCGCGCAATGTAATTTAATCTTCCCAGAGGCCCCGGACTTCTTTTTACAGTCGAGGGAGGAGACATCTCAAATATCGCCTTGGTTTTTGATGGGTCTACTTCTATCCCTTTACAACTCACAATGAACCCAAGTAATTTGCCGGAAGTTGCCCCAAACACACATTTTGTTGGGTTCAAGCGCAACTTGAACTGGCGAAGCCGATCGAATAATTTCTCCAGGGTCTTCACATGGTCTTCTCCATGCCTGGTTTTGGCGATCATGTCATCGACATATACTTCAATTTCTTTGTGCATCATGTCATGAAAAATGGTGACCATGGCACGTTGGTAAGTTGCTCCAAAGCATTTTTCAGGCCAAAAGGCATGACCTTATAGTGAAAAGTTCCCCATGGAGTAATGAATGCAGTCTTCTCCTTGTCTTCCTCCTTCATTTTTATTTGGTTGTATCCCGAGAATCCATCCATGAAAGAGAAAAGTTTAAATCCAGCAGTACTATCCACAAGAACGTCTATGTGAGGTAGTGGGAAATCATCCTTTGGGCTTGCTTTGTTCAAATCACGGTAGTCGACACAAATTCGGATTCAACCATCTTTCTTCTTCACCGGTACAACGTTTGCTACCCAACTAGGATATTGCGAGACTTCGAGGAAGCCTACTTCCAGGAGCTTCATTACTTCTTCTTCAATCTTTTTTGACAACTCAAGCTTAGTTCTTCTTAGCCGCTGCTTCTTGGGGGCTACATCAGGGTTGGTTGGCAAGCTATGCTCCACGATCATTGGATCGAGGCCTGGCATATCAGCATATGACCATGCGAACACGTCTTGATACCTCTTTAGGAGGGGAATTAAGCTTGCAGCTTCTTCTTTAGGAAGGTTCGCGCCAATTTTTATCTCCCTTGGACCTTCTGTGCTGCCTAAATTGACAATGACGGTGTCTTCGTAGTAGGGGGCCTTGCTTCTTCGTGGCGCTTCCAATTCCATTGAATTTCGTCGGAATCATCAAAATCATCATCTAAGTCATCAGAATTGCTATCATGGCTACTTACGGTGTTGGTCTGGACCGTTCCCATACCCTCGCCTGCCGCTAGATTATTCCTGTGTCATAGAGTAGATAGGCTAAGGGAATAAATAAGGTTAGTAGCATGCATGCTTTTTTTTTTGAAAATGTGATAAATTGTTCTTGAAGATTTAGGATAAGGAAACATGAGGAGACCCGGGCCTCGATTTCTTCTTTCATTTGACGGCCGGCTATCATCAACGGGCCGGTTTGGTGTGTCTCCTCATGCCCTCAAAATTTTTCAACTTTATTTATTAGTAGACGGATTTATAGGGTGATTTCAAAAATAGTTCCTTAAGTGGAACCGATGTTGAAAACGAAACAAGCCGAGACTTTAAAAATATGTACAAAGGCTCCCATGTAAGGGAGTATGCAGAGGAATTAAAAAGGATTCTACTCATGCGGGTCTGCACCCATTTCCCCTGACGGTCCTTCGTTGATAGCACACACGAAGAAGTCTTTATACCGATCCGCCACCACGTCTTCCCGTGCTCCCGGCCTTGCGGATTTCAGATCATCCATGCCTTCCCATCCATCAGGGACGATGTTGCAAAGACGATCATAGAAACTTTGGGGAATTGAATAATTGACATAATAGTCAAATTTACCACTTGATTGGCCCAAAGTGTCCATGATTGCCTCTCCTCTACGCGCTTCCTTAGCGTGCTCGGGGAACATAGTACGGGTCTTTGGGTACCACGAGAAGGTGATCCTTGCCAAAGCACAGCCACGGAGAGCGGAACGTGAATACCCCAGCATCCAAAAGGTCCCGAACCTTGCTTCTTAGGATGGTGCGTCATCTAGCGTGTGTCCCAATTCCCCGAATGATAATCACATTGCTTGGATGGATCGTAATCAAGGAATTACTCGGGAGTAGGATGGCTCAGTTCCCTGCCGATTATCCCCTACTCTAGGAGGATGGGGAAAATAATGGCCATTGATTTAGGAAGAGGTGAATATGGCCGGGTGTTTCTTGAGGACCTGGGGTAGCCGAGCCCCTTGCCGGATCGTGTCGGTAGGGTCTTCTTCATTTACTACCAACTCCGCATTGTGACGAGAGCGGAATGCACGGGTAGCTTGAGCGAAGTTTTCTGTCAAATGGTGTACAGTCTTGCGTAATTCTTCGACTTGGTGTTGAAGCTGGATAAACGAGAAGTTATCGCCCGTCTCTTCTAACTTGCTCCTCCTCAATGGCACCTATGAAAATGTCCTCGAACATGGTGGTCATGTCATCGACCCCTCCTTCTTTATAAGTGAGGGCCAAGTTGTGTCTTCTGGATTATGGGTAATTTCGCGCTTAGGGGTTGAACCATTTTGAAGTATTCACTTCTTCTTCCTCATGCATCATCTGGGCCGGGCCTGGGAAAGTTTCCTCGAGACGGGGATATACAAGGCCGACTTTTTCTTTGCTTTTCTATCCGGGAATATCCTAAACCGATAGTATAAGGTCTCCTCGGGGCTTCAATAGGGCGACGGATGCTCGGCCTCTCCTACCAAGCCCTTGTCCCGGAAGAAAACCGTGTCCAACCATGATTTTTCCTACCATGATTGCGTGCTTGATATCTCGGGGATGAGGGGCAAAGTCCCTCGAGTTTCGTGTATAGTAGACACGAGCTCGAACGATTGATAGCTGGCTTCGCTTTTGTCACTAGGTTCAACATAAGGGATGGTCGTCTCGTGGTAGATGCGGTGATCTTCTTCTCCTCGGACAGTGATCAGTTTTCCTCCAACCACGAACTTTACATTTTTGGTGAAGGCTCGAAGGTACTTGCTCCCGCAACGTGGATCCATGGGCGCCCTAAGAGGAAATTGAACGCAAAGTGGGGATATCCATCACTTGGAACAAAATTTTGAATATGGTTGGGCCAATTTGAATGTCGAGCTCGATCTCTCCCACTTTGTTTCCTTCTTTGTTCCATCGAATGCTCGAACGAAGTCTTGGGTACCTGGATCCATGATCTCTCTATTTTAAGGCGACAGTGTCGCTAGTGGACATATGTTAAGAGCAGATCCATTGTCAATCAGTACTCGAGTGACGTGAGATGCGTTGCACTTGACTAATATGTAGAGGCCCTTGGTGTGTCCTCTACCCTCCTCAGGAATTTCTTCATCAGAAAATGCCATTTGATCCTTTAGAAGGATGGTACTGACAAATTCCTCGAGTTTGTCATGCTCAATCGTTTCAGGGACATGTACTTCACTTAATACTTTCATGAGGGATTTCTGGTGCTTGATAGATGTCCCCAAGCAATTCCAGCGAGAGAGATCTGTGCTGGTGATTTTCGAATCGTTCCACCACATTATATTCGCTGGCCTTAACTACGACCAAAAACTCCTTGGCTTCTTCGTCAGTGACAGGCTTAGCAGACTGAGTATTTGCTTGAGCATAGGTTCGCCTAGATCTCGTGACTAAACCAACATCAAGGTCATAAGACCATGGTACTGCATTGTTGTATTCGTATTTGTAAAGCTGGGGATCTCGATGACTATAGCCGTTTCGTTGTTGATGGTTGAACAATGGCTCCTTTCCTTTCAAAGACGCTCTCGGGTGAGGTGGAATCCTTCTTCTCCTTTTCCGCATTTAGCGCGGCAAATTCTTCCTCCCGAGTCGATGAGGACTTGCGATATGGTAGAAACTATCTTTGGCGTGGCCGGTGTACATGATTATTCCGGCCTCTATCATTATTAATACCCTTTCCTCCATTATTGCAAAGGATGGTATTTCGTCACCCGGATAATACCCGGTCTCTACTAGCCCTCGATAGATGTCAATAATATGTGCATTGACATTTCTGATTTGACCGGCTTTAGAACTGAATATCATGTTTACTTTGTCAGCATGATCAGGGAGCGGATTGCTTTGGACATTTGGTTTTGCAGTTTGGAATGAGAAGGCCTTAGTATCCAGCAGGTTCTGGATCCGATGCTTAAGGACAAAACACTCATCAGTTGAATGGCCTACTTCTCCCATGTGATAGTCACATTTTTTGGACGGGTCATAGCTGGAGAAGTTTTCCGCGTTGGGTCGTCTTGGCTCAGTTGAAAGGAGGCTCTTGTTTTGGAGGATTACCAAAACCTGGGAGGGAGATCCAGGAAGCGGAGTGAATTGTCTTCGGTTGTTGTAGCGTTGGGGTGGACGGCTATTAGTCCATTGTTGGCCCGTGCTTGTCTGAACGGTCGGGAGGTGACCGGTGTTTGCAGTGTAGGTGGCATTGACATCAATCAAGGGTTCTTTATCTTTTTTCATGTTGAGCCTTTTGTTGACAGGTGCAGGCTCAGTGAACTAGCCGTCCCTTAAACCTATCTCAATCAGCTCTCCCACTTTGGAATGAGTTGATTGAATGATTCAGCGATCGTAGTCACCATCCGATTGCGGTATTCATAGGGGAGGGTTTTGATGAACATTTTTCTCAATTCAAAGTCAGTTGGCTCAGGACTGATCTGGGCAGCGAGATTCCTCCATCTAATAGCATATTCTTTGAAAGATTCCTACTTTTTCTTTTCCGTGTGATCGAGATCCTCACGAGAAGGGGTAATGTCCATTATGAATTTGTACTTGCTTGAGGAATGCCTCACTTGCTTCACTCCATGTCTCGATGAGGTTTATGTTCTTTTTGATGTACCACCTCAGGGCGGGACCTACCAGGCTTGACTGGAACAACTGGATCATTAAAGGTACATTATTAACGTACTGGGTCATTCGAACCAAATACATTTGCAAGTGAGCCCTTGGGCAGGTCGTGCCATCGTACTTCTCAAACTCAGGCATTTTGAATTTTTCTGGCATTTTGACCTTAGAGTAGATGGAGAGGTCTGTTGGAGTAGGATCTTGAAGGCCCTGCAGTTGTTTTAGCCTCTCTTCAAGTTTCTCAAGGCGTTTGTCATGTTCAGTCTTAGACAAACTGTTGGGCTTTGCTTTCTCAACTATGATTTGGTGCGTATCATCCTCCAATTCGGGCATGTTATCATCGGTATCTCTTCCTTGATCACCTCGGATAGACGATTACGGTAACAATACTTCGATTGAGGTTGGGGTGGGAGCCAATTTGCCTTGGATGGAATCTATCTGCTTTGAGAGTTGTTGAAGCACATTGAAGACCTGCTTCATTTCACTTTCCATAATCTCAACACGGCTTGGTACATTTTCTTCAGCCATTCTAGCTTTTGAATTTGGCGAATATGACTATGATGTGATTACTCGTAGCACGAAAAGTGGAGAAAACGTAAACGAAGGAAACACATGGAAAACTGGCTCATGGCAAGGGTCGAGTCATCCTTATTTATTAACATGAGATTTATACAATGCCAAAGGGGCTCTTTACACAAGTCAGAACGACCCTAGATATTCACATTATTTACATCAAAAGTCCCGCTGCCCATTTTTATATGCGATGGGAAGCTCCAGTCTTGTGAAGCTGCTTGCTTCTTCGTACTAACTTCGATACGTGTCTCCTGCTTGTCTCCAAACTCTTTTCAAGCGATTCGATTCACCCTTGCAGGGTAAGTTTATCAACTACATCAGGGATTACTGGTTGCAGCTCATCGGGAATTACATGGTTGAGGATGTAGAATGTGGATGCATGATGAGCTTTTTCCCCGTCCCTTTAACCTTCTCGGGTATAACAATCTTTTCAGTGTGACATCTATTCCATGCATTCTGAATTATGCGGATCTCCTCCAAGTAGTTGTAGTTTGTATGGGTGAAAAGGATTCGGAACAATCCTGATTTGAGTGGTGGCGGGATTTCTTGGAGGATCCTATATTGACGAGCCACCCTATATGGATAATATGAGGTAGCTCCGGAGAGGCCAAGCAATGGGATGGGGTCGTAATAATCAAGCGCAAAGCGCACCTCTCCCCGCCATGAACCACTTAGCTAGCCATAGGAATGTCTCGGGGACAGGGTTTCTTAATAAGTTAATCCATCGAGAATATTCCTCGTTGGGAGAGTATTTTTCCAAGCTTTGAAACTTTTGCAATGGGTGTTTGAATTCATTGATTTCAAATATTTGCATGAGGTGCCCAAATCCTTTGATATGGGAAAAGAACCACATTTGTAAAATTTCGGGGCGGCCCTCATGATTTTTCTTTTTTTTTTCTTTAAAACGATTAAGGGATAAAAACGTTTCGACTAAAACCATGTTCACATATCCTGCTCCAAAAATGACATGATTTATCACCCATGTGATTGAAGGATTTATAGCATTCTTTCGATGGGGAAAGATAATAAATCCAAAGAATGCTAAGAGGAAGATCTTGGCTTTTTGGGTCATTAATTGTTTTTCAAAGCATTCAGTTAAAGATGATAGCGGAAAAGCATTGTTGTTGGCTTGAACAATTTCTCTTACCAAATGACTTTTTAGAAACCACGATAGACTAACCACAGGGTCAATGCCGATTGGTGGCTTGGCAAGCTCGCTTCCCGGAGAGGCATTCCTATGGCGAGACCGTACTCTTCTAAAGTCGGAGTCGGTTCAAATTTGCCGAACATGAAGGTGGATGCTTCGGGGCACCAGAAATGTGGTAGTGCTTGCATGACCCCGAGTGGATATTGATTTGGAGCAATGGGAGGAGATGACCGATTTTTGCTTTGACGCACTCTTAGCCGAGCCGATCTAACTTGCTTCCACCATCTCGAGAAGCTCTTCCTTTGGGGTAGGAATGAACTGGATATCGAATCTTCCCATCGCATATAAGAAAGGGAAATACACAACCTGACCCTATTTTGCCATGAGCCAGAAAAGACTGAGTAAAAGTATATAAATTACTTTGCTTTTAAAAAAAATGGCAAGCACAGGAACATACAGATGGGATGTGTGGCTCGATTTCTAACTGAGAAGGTTTGTTGAAATTAAAAGGGTATCCGCTCATCGCAGTCTCGCGTTAGCAGCATATCCTCCTAACCTCGGCTGAAAAATTCGGGGAAAAGAAAGGCAACATCTACATCGCAATCTCGCTTTCGAGGTCGTATCTTTCTTAACACCATCCTAGAAATCCTATGGCGGCCTAGGTCCGGCGGCCAGGTTGTGTGTGCCATGTGTAGTGCTAAAACAGTAAATCATGCACAATAGTTTATAACAGTCTATTTTAACCAAAATTAAAATAAACATTTAGGCTATTGACCTGCATAAGAAAAAAACAAGTTAGTAAAGTGCTTAAACAAAATAAAATGGCCTAAGTCCTCAAATCTCCCCAGCGGAGTCGCCAAGCTGTCGCGACCTCCTTTTTTCGGCGCCCGCAATCGGGTACGAGCGCCTAAGGAGGCTAATGGCTCGGCTAAAATTAGTTATGCCCGGACTCTCCCAAGTCCACCAATTCACGACTTAATGGTCCAAGTTTTTAACCTGTAAGTTAATTTTAAAACGGAGTCGCCACTAATCGATTTGAGGTGGGTCGATTAGAAACCCAAAGCAAAGTATCGAGAGAAATACTCGCTCTGCGCAACCGGAGAAATTAGGATCGGGGACTTGATTACACTAGTTAATCACTAATGCCCTTTCGGTACCTAATCTTGTTTAAACTCTAAGGTTTTTGGATTTTTGAGGGGTTTGCCATGAATTTTGTGGAGGGAAAACATTTTTTGGGTCTTTTTCTCTTTTTTTTTTTTTGACATAAAAAGCATTTTTTGGATTTTTGATTTTTTTCTGAAAATATAAATCATTTTTTTGGCTTTTTCTGACTTTTTCTGACTTTTTTTGGCTTTTTTAGGAAAATATGATTTTTTTTTTTTTTTTTTTTTTCGGAAAATAAAATATTTTTTAATATTTTTCGAAAATAAATCATTTTTTGATTTTTTTTTTTTTTTGAAAATAAATTATTTATTTTTATTTATTTATTAAAATAATTTTTTTAAAATAAAGAAAAAGCCGACCGGTCGGGCTCGCGGGTTGGGTCCGACCGGGTCGGCGACCGCATGGGATGGGCCCGCGTTGCGGGCCCGACTCAGATTTTTTCATTTTTTTTTTTTTTATATATAAAAACGACGCCATGGCCGAGCGTTTTGGAACGCCCGGCCTGGCCCGACGACCCGCTCCCCAAGCGAAACCCTACCCGGATCTGACCCGAGCCCCGACCTGGCTTCCGCCGCCCCTTAAATCGCGGAATCCCTACCCGGTTTTCCAAACCCAGATCCATTTCGTGACCCGGAAATCGCAAACCCTAGGGTTTGCGAATCCGTGGCGCCAAAGGGGGGAAAACGGGAGCATTACGGCGGCGACAGCGGCTACGGTGGCTATGGCGACGATGATTGGACTACGGAGAGGGAGATGGCGATGGCGATGGCGACGGCGACATCACGATACCTGTTCGTGGCAACGGCGCGACGGGGGCGGCGACGGCGAGACCCACGTGAATCACCTCCTGCTTCTCTCTCTCTCTCGGGTTCGCGCTTCGAGCTCACCACACCACGGCCGGCCCTGCACTCGAGCTCCCCGAAGTCTCTCAGGGGACCCCGAGCTTCGGCTAGCCTCTCTCCGGCCGTGAGCCTTCGGATCTAGGCTTTGCTTGTCCTCGGCCCCCTTTCTGAAGTCTCTCAGCAGGAAGCACGAAGCTTTGCAGCCTTCGATCGTTCTCGGCGTGCCCTTTGCCGTTGTCGGGAGAGGCCTATTTATAGGTGAGGGGGAGTCCGGTCGACGGAGGGCCTCAATCGCCGGCCTTCGGCTTGCCGACCGATTTTCCTCGGCTAGACCGGCGTCCCATCCGAGCTTATCCAGCGAGGCGTGCTCGGCATTGAAGGCAGCCATTAATGGCGCCTGAGATCTGTCATCTCCGGCGACGTCGGCCTACCCTCCTTGGCCGTAGGCTGTCCCTCGCGCGTCGGCGTTGACGCGCGTGAAATACAGAGGCGGAGAAAGGGAGGAGCGAGGAAGAAGAAGAAAGAAGAAGGAAGAAGAAGATGGGGGGAAGAAGAAGGTCGCGCGGGCTGGGCTGTGGGGGGCCCGCGCGAGGGAGAGAAAAAAAAAGGAGGGGGCTACTTTTTGTTTTTTTTTTTTCTGTTATTTGTTTATTTATTATCTAAAAAAGATAAAATAAAGAAAATAAAAACTTAACCTAAATAAAAATTAAGGCGTCAACAACACGTAGGTAATTTTTGGTATTGTTTAATGAAAAAAATTTAACACTCAATTGTATTTCATACATGAGATTTTGGACTTACTGTCCAATTTTTAACCGTTGCTTTTATGTACCATAAAAGTGATATTCTCATGAAGCCCAGAAAGTGAAATTTTTGGAATATAAAAAGAAAAAATAAATAAATACAGAAATATAGTTAATCACATATAGCAAAATATTAAGCTAATTGAGAGGAAATCATTAATGTCATTAGAAATATCTATTAAAATTTGAAAATCAAAAACACTTGAAATCTTGACTTTGCAAATTAGCGAAATCACTGTGCAATGAATGGCTCCTCATTCTTTTTTATCAAATCAAATTGCTCCAGAACGATTCTCCGATGACCTAAAAATAAAGACAAGCGATATCAATTCACGGATGAACTAAAGACAAGATCATATATGAATAATGATAATAGACAAAAAAAAAATTATCCTGTTGGTTCGAATCTTGTAGATAAAGATATGCAACATCCTAAAACATTACAAGATTAATATGAGGATCGCATGAGTCAATGCTAATGTTTGGAATAAAAACAAGGATTATTAATAAATTCCATACAAATTTTACTTGATATAGCTCAAGTGTTTGGTTTGATTAAGAAGATTCACATCACCACGACACATGATCCTATACTTTTTCATATAGATAAAAAAAGTCCGTGTATAGTAAAGTAGTTCATTTCATAACAAAGTAATAGTATGTACCAATAACAATTGAAATCCCTCAATTATTCTTTAATTGCAAATTAGATTTTGACACTAGCTACTATCTAGGAAGCATCAACACTCTCTAAGAGCCTTCTTGTAATATCGGACACTTCAACACATGTCCAACACTCGGTCAACACGTATCAAAAATTTGACACCTGGTTAACTATCCCGACACTTTCCAATAGGCAAGTCAGGAATTTTGACATGCGAGTTCAGAATTTTGAGATGTGATTGCAATATGTCCGAGGTCGATCTTAAAAAATTTCAATAAATGAGGGGTTGAAATATAAATATGTAAGTAAATAAAACATAATAAAAATAATAAAAGGGAAAGAAGAAAAACCTAGTTTTCTTTTCTCTTCCGACTCTTACTTCCCATGACATACAAATCACCTCCAAGTTGGCTTTTTTCTTCTCTTCTAACATGCTCTAACAAGCTCTAACTCGCAAGTCCAGAATGTGAATTGCTTATATTTTTTCTTTGCTCCAAGTTTTATGGATTATTGGAGTGTAGTTGAATTTGTCGGATTAAAATAATGAATGATATAAATAAATGGTAAATTAATGTTTTTAATGAAAATTCATTCTAGGCTCTTTTTTTTACTATTTATTTATTTGTGAATTTGAATCAAATTAATCTGATTAAAATAAGAATAAAAACGATAATTTATCATGTATATATAAAATTATACATTCAATATACAATGTGTTTTAAAGTATCGGGATTTTCTATTTTTTAAGAAACAACATGTTGGCATATCACCTGTCGATGTTGGTGCTACTTAGGCTATTATGATGCATTTGATCTAGATTCTTAAAAGAGTGAAAATCAGTGAATTCCTTGTACCTTCGTCTTGGCATATTGTTTTCTTCTACAAGAAGTTCAAATGAATTAATTTGGCAAATTGCTATCAAATTATACAATTCTAGGGTATTTCATATATATGAAACTAGGTACTTCTCATGAATAAGGCCCATTGCATATAAAATCCAAAATATTTTAAATTTAATTTTCAATGGAGATTGAAATTAGAATATCATCAAGACAATTATTACGTGCTAACACATAAATAGTAATAATTATAAAAATACCTCCTTCAACTCTCCTTTGTCCCAACCATTGTACAGGTCTTGACTCTAGAAACTCATCATACTTTCTCTTTAATTTACTCGCATCAACTCAAATATAAATAAGTTAAGTTTAACATTTAAATGAGCAATTATGTGAAAAGTATAATTTGTCTATCCATATTTTGACTTTTGATGCCCCCATTATCTTAAATTGACCATAATATCTCTCACAAGTCCTAGATTTATAATTGTTTCTTGCCTTTTTCTCTTCTCTTTCTTTGGTAATTTCAATGCATTTAGAACTAACAACAAATTTGTATTTGCAAATGGTTTGATTAGATTGTCTTATAATGGAATTACAATTGTTAAAATTTTCTTGTCAACAACTAATTATTCTACTCAATCAACCCTACTTTTCAATTTTGTCAATGTAGTTATAAACTGTTGGGTGAAATTTCCAAATAAGCTTTTCCCACCAATTGCCACCAAAAATCACTGAGGTGGCATCTAGTCATTGCTAGCCATCTTAGATGGCATGCTAACATGCACAATTGGTTATTTCCACATCTCAATTTGTGATGGCAATTGGCGGGAAATAGAACATTTAAATATCGTGCAAATATGTAGGACTATATTGACAAATTGGAAAGTTAAAACTCAAATGACGTTTGTATAATAGATTTAAGACTAAATTGATCGTTTTCCCAAATATTTAAATAATCACTCCTTTAGAGAACACGTGCATAAACATTTTTGGGATAAGTACACTATAAATATTTTTAATTTTGTATTACTCTCACTTAAGTGCCATAAATTTAAAAATCGATTACTTCAATACCATCGGTAATTTGCCTCACCAGAAAATCCGACATAGACACTGGTTATCGCCAATGCTAATATGGATAATTAATAAAAAAAATTCAAAAATAAAAACAAATCCATGTCTAAATGGGAAATTAATAAAAAAAATTACGTAACATGAATTTTATTTTGACGTGACACTTACGTAAACGAAAGAAAAGTTATGACACTTAAGTGAGTATCGTATAAAAATTATGACACTTCTATTGTACTTATCCCCTTAAACTTACTAAGCACATCAATATAAATACTAAACACATCTATATAATAATCTCTAAACATGTCCTTAGTACTTATTTCCGTAATTTGGTGGTCGACCAATTTTCTCTCATATGCGCTACCACGCAAAGCGAAAGGAAATGACTGTTCCAATAACATAAGGGGAGCGTATCCGGGGCCAAAATTCAACCACAACAAAAAGGCCAGAAAAAAGCATGAAGCAAGAGACTTTCCCACTTACCCCGCTTTCCATTTCTTTCCCAATGGTTATTAGTCATTATATTTTAACAGTTTATTTTGCTAATATATCTCCATACTAGCCCGTAACACTACTGCGATTACAAAGACGTCATGATTCATTTTTAATTTATTTCGTACATTTCTATTGCCAAAAACTATACTTTTGTCCGTGTTTAAGCCTCAATATGAAACTTATTTGGATCATTTCAATTGCCGATACTTTTTTTTATTACTTGTCGAGGCATGCTACCCTTGTTTTTGCTGTTGCGAGTCAGATAAAAGGCAAGTTTAGTTAATAAATAAAAGGCAAGTATATCTTGAACTGCATCCTAGAATATGAGGAGTTCATAAAACCATGAAGAAGACACTTTATTTGGCCCTTCTTTTAATTGCTTTCCAAGAAAATTTTTATAAATTGAAGATTCTCTGGATTTTCTTTCCTTAGTCACATCTTTCTTGCATTCTCAGCAGAAACTACACGCCCTGCATAAATACTGCACATGCTTATAGCCCAAACGCCTCAAAAACTTTCCGCCATTTTCTTGTCTCGGTTTGCTCCCTCTTTCCCGGCGACAAGAAGGGGTCACCGCCGAGGAGCTGGAATCTATCTCCGTTTTCGTTCTACTAGCCCCTCCCTCCTCTTCCGCCTAGGCGGCCCAATCCCTGCCTCCGCTGGCCTGCCCCGGCTCTCTCCCGCTATGGACTTGCTGGCCTTTGCTCACTTTGCGGTGAAATGCTTGATCTACAACCTGAAATTGGACGGCTACAATGGCATCTCGTGTGCTCTAGTTCTCGGCTGCGCAATCCACGCTTCGTGACCGCGTTCATCGCCGCAGCCACATCTTCGGCCCATGCTCTCTTCCGCACTGGCTATTGATGAGGTTTCAAAATTCAAATGATCCAAATGAATTACATATGTTTTTTTTATTTCCTGACTAAACTTTTCTTTTATTTGATTTGTACCAGTAAAAACAGATCGGCAGTGGCTGGTCACCAGGGGATAACAAAAAGTTCCGGTAATCTAAATTATCCAAACAGATTACGTGCTGATGAAAATTGTTGCTGAACGCGGCACTACAAACTCTGTCCTTATATCTTTGAAAAAAAAATTCCTTTCATTTCACGTGGTAGAGCGACGGCGCAAATGAGAGAATTTGTCTGCCGACTGATTAGGATAATACATACTAGCAACATGTTTAGAGATTACTATATTGATGTGGTTAGTATGTATATCGATGTGCCTAGTTAGCTTAGGCAATGAAAATTGCGGCAAATTATTATTTGAATCATTACGTCCTGCTTCCGATTCAATTGCATGGGAAGATTTTATCGGTAAACTAATCTACTAATTTGGCTAAGGTCAGGGGCCTCTAAATTACGAGATTCTCGTTAAATATCCAACAAGAGATCTGTAATTAATCTTAGCGCAGTTAATAAAAAAGTTTACAGATAAAAATCTTCCCATGCGATTGACTCCCCAAGTTAATAACTAGCGAACCAAGAAATCAAGCAAGGCGAGACAATCCAAACAATAATTAGCCTCTTTCTTCATTACCAAACTTACTAGGCACGTCAATGCAAATACTAAATACTTCGATATATTAATCTTTAAACATGTTAAAAGTAACTATTTTCCTAATTTATCGACAAATTTCTCTCATTTGCGTTGCCATGCCACAGTGCAAAACAAAAGGAAATAATTGTCTGAAAAAAAAAAAAAAAAGTTGGTGTTTGTAGTGTCGCATTCAAATTCAACAACAGTCATCAATATGTAACTTATTTGAATCATTTGAAATACAAAATCGTTTTTATTTTCTGTGGCAACCTGTCGTTGCTGTTTTGTTTTTACTATTGCAAGTCAAATAAAAGGAGAGTTTAGTCAAGAAATGAAAGGCAACTATGTCTTGAATCGCGTCCTCGAATATGAAGCATGAAGATAGACACTTTATTCGTCCGCGTTTTTAACTTTCCGATCCAAGGCATTATCAGTTAATAAGAGATTTTTTGGGAAGTAATTAAAGACGCGGTCAAATAAAGTGTCTCTCTTCATGCCTCCTCATATCTAGGAGGCAGTTCAAGATATCCTTACTATTTGTTTCCTAACTATTATTTTATTTGACTTAAAAGTTGCAGAAGCAACAATAGCGAGACGTCACGGATATTATTGTTCATAATATTATGAGTTGTTAGGAGGGGGTTTTCCAAGGCATCTCGGCAAGGGTCGCGAGGGCAACGCCCTTGAACCACTGGAGAGCTTTTACTTTTATAGTTTGAACCCATACTTTATTGATAGTTTAGGCTTGAACCCATAGATAATCATTGGGTTTATATAATCTCTTTCTCGTGTAATTGAAGGTTCAAATAGAAAAGTACAATGTGTTATAGTGGAATCCTATACCAGATATAACTTTAATTTAAGGGTGAATCAGGATAAATCTCGGGTCTCGATTTTTCTTTCTCTTTTTTACTTCCTATTTTGTTATGTTTGAATGCCTAATCCTAGCAAATCTCATCTCATCCGATAATTTATGTGAACTTGATTCATATGAATATGAGTAAATCATCGCCATCATCTCTATTCCCTGCAATTCTTTCTGCAATGAAACACGATCTCTATTCATTTACTCCTTTATTTCGGTATAAAACAACACTACTACACCATTTTGCTTGCACTCAAATTTCAAGTATCACCTCCACTTTGTTGTGCACTATCGCAAAATAAAAACCTTTGATGGCATATTCCGCGACAGCCGTTTCATTGTACTCCGTCCATCCTTATCCCATCGTCTGGAACAGCTCGTTCATCCAGTCCTACGCCGGTCCTCTTCCTCCGACATTGCTGCGGCCACATTCTCCAGTGTAATCGCTACTTTCCTAAGCCTCCCCAGTAATGGCTTCCTAGTATTGACGCCCGTGCGTATGAGTCAAGTTCATGGTGAGATTCACATAATTCAATGTTGTATGTGTATTTATTCATATGTTTCTAAGACCACGCAATAGTTACTCTGAAAGGTTGAGAGATGGGCTTGCTAAGAAACAAATGTAAACGGGCAATAAAGGGATTTACTCTGTATATATTGTCCATTTTGAACTTTTCGAGGAAGAAATTATAATGTCGAACTCTGACTGATTAGGCAGTGAAAGATAGCTCCATTAGGTCAAATTTATAAATTTAGAGTTACATGCACCCGGGTGGTAGACTCACAAAAGAATTTTCTGGCCAAACGAAAGAACTTATCAAACAAATCACCCGAACCAAAAATAACGCATTTCAAAATTTGTCGGGTTCGGCTTACATATTATGTAAGATTAAACTTTAAATGAGTTCTGATGCCATTTTATTTATTAATATTTGAGACAAGCGTTTTGAAAAAGATCACAAAGCCAAATCAATATTTTACGGCTAAAATATAGTATTTTGTTAATATTTTATGCTATGTTTCGGATAGTTAAAAGAAACGGGGATCGAAAGTTTGGACAGAACATGAGGAAAAATTTAAATTTCTTGGTGGAAGAGCTGGAAATTTTAATGTTATGTTTATTTCTTCCCATATTTGCATCCCCACTTCTCCCAAACATAGCATAGACTCATCCGCCCTTCCGATAAAAGAGAAAAACACACGCAGGCAGATAACATCTACTTGCATCTCATAAAAGGACAACTAGGATGAACAATTTCACAAAAAATTCGAGGGCTCAATCGAATCAAAGTATAATCCAACATTAATGTTGACCATTGTTAAAGTTTTATCCATTACTGGCTTATTTTCTCCTTATTCTTCTTTCTTTTGCAACCAATTAGTTTCTCCTTTTTCATTAATTCAAGGAATAATTACAACAAGAATCTTCAATCTGATCTAAAATGTAGAATTGAATTTGAAATTTTTTAAAAGTACAATAAAATCCTAAAACATATCAAATCGGAGTATTAAAATCCTAAATCTCCATCTCCAACTGTATGAAAAATAGTCGAATAAATGAAAATATTTTCTTGTCAATGGCAAAGCGCGTGTCAATAGAGTACAGTTATTCAAAATGGATGGGTCGTTTAGATGGGCCAATTATTTATCTAATGAAAGCATTAAAAATAGTAACATATAAAAAACACGTGATAATCCAAAAAGTCAAGTTAGCATGTGGTTACTCAAGAATATATGAATAACATAACTATTGACTTGGAAATTACAAAAAAAAAAAAAAAAAAAAAGGGGGGGGATGACCCTAGTGGATTTTTTCACAGTTAATTGATAATCATGATGAATAGAAGATTAAATTAATTTATAAGTTATCCATTCAGTCGAATAGAGAAAGAAGTTAAACATTAAGGCTACGATGGCTTGAGAATATTTCGCTAGCAGATGGTTGCAAAATAAATCTCTTCTAATAAATCCATTAAAATGAATGCCAAGGTTAAAATGCCAATTAAGATGCTATGATAATTTTGTAAATTAGAAGCCAGCTAACCTTAAAATCTTGATAGATTATTTTGACGAATAGTCTTTTCCATTTACCAACTCGACAAATTTTAAAGTAACAACCAAGCATGATGCAAGAACCCAAGTGGTACCTACTGGCTGGGCACTAATTTTTCATTCCTAAGCCTACCAAATACATCGATCCATATTCTAAAATAAATACGTCGAATCTTTAAAAATGTTACTTTTCCATCATTCTATTGGCAATAAATTATCTCATACGTGGTTACGCGTGGCTATTTCTTATTAGAGCAAATAAAATCTTTTTGAAAAACAAAAGGGAAGTGTATTGGGGAAAGGTTAAGTTACTAGTATAGGGCCGGTGGCACAGCGGACAACAACTACAAAAGGGCCAGCCTAGCTTGTAATTACCTCCCAAATGGAATCAGCCGTTGAGATTTATTTCCTAATATTACCAAAACCTCTAGATATAGAGTAAAAATATCCATGTCAAGTCCAAAATTCTTTAATAAATCTAAGAAGTTAAAAAAAAAAAATTGAACGAACAAACATCGACAAAAAACCACCATTGTTTCTTTAAATAGATAATACAGATGTTAAAACTTTGATGAATGAAGTTACAAGAATATTGTTAGCGTTGAAACACAACATATCTACAATTCTTTTAGTTTGAAATACGTTCATTGCCTAAACTTACTAGGCACAATATAAATGCTAAGTTGGTATATTAGTCCTTGAGTTCGTTACTACTATCCACCTCCCTAATTTGGTCATTGACAAATTTTCTCTTGTTTGCCCTATCACACCACCACGCAAAGCAAAAGGAAATAATTATTCGAGAAATATAAACAAAGTGTATCTAGGCCACATTTGACAAATAATTTACTCTCATTTAGGTCACCACTCTACCGCACAAAGCAAAAGGAAGTATTGTTCAAAAAATATAAGGAAATTGTATCTAGGGTCGATGAAATACTCAGGACCATTGTGATAATGAAGACATCACGGTCCGTTACTAATTTATTTCGAACGTTTTGATCATCATATAAATAGTTTGTTTGTGGGAAAACAGTCGATATGTTCCTTAATTGGAATGTTCAAGTTATCGATATTTTCATTATCAGTGATGACATGATGCCTCTATTGTTAGTAGGAAATTGATAAGCCAATTAGGCCGTTACTCTTGGAAGATGCTATTACGTTAGTCAGATCCTTTTTTAGTACTGCCAGCCAAATAAAAAGGTAAATATGATTAGGACATAAAACAGGTAAGTGTGTATCGAATCGCCTCCTAACATATAAGGAGGTCAGAAAAGCATGAAGAGAGATGCTTCATTTGGCATTGTCTTTTTAATTACATTCCAAGAATTCGCTTCCTAATTAATGGTTTGGGATTTATTTCCATAGTCACATTTTTCTTGCATTCCAAGGAGAGAAAACCCGGAAAAAAAAAAAAGGCGAGAAAACCCTACTCTGTATAAATGCAGCCTGTGCTCACTGCCTGCATGCATCAAAACTTTTCACCACTTTCTCGCCTCGGTTTCCCGGGAAAGGAGAAGACAAGTTTCGTTCGATTTGACAAATCAACATGAGCTCCTTCTCGCAACTTTTGTCTTCCATTTTTAAAGACAAGAAGGGAGCGGAGCTCACCCCCGAGGAGCTGGACTTGATCTCCAAATCCTTCGACGAGTCCCTCCTTGCTCAACTCCAGGGCCTGAGCCCTGCCTCCGTCAGCCTCGCCTGGCTCTCCTTTTCCGTCAGCATGCTCAACTTCGCTCATTCTGCAGTGAAGTCCTTGCTGCCCGTCCTCGAATTGGACAAAACCGATGGCCTCTCGTCGTGGTATTTCGTCGAAAGCATGAATGTCCTGGATCTCTGCAACTGCATCTCCTCCGAGATCAATCGACTGCGTCCCCGCCACATGAAGCTTAGGATCACGATTGAGCACCTCCACTTGGACCCCAACCCATCGGAGGAGGAAATTCGTCGAGCGAGAAATTTGCTAGCAGATTTGGAGGGCGAAGGCGGGGATGAGATTGTGAAGCCCACTGGCAACATTGAGGAGCTGACTAGAGACCTTGCCGCTAGCATTGGGACATCGGCTCCACAGGGGAAGGTCTCGCCAGTGGAGAGAGCCGTCCGCCACGTGATCCATGCTACCGTCTTCGTGACGGTGTTCGTTGCTGGAGTCATATCTGCAGCCTTTCATGCTTCCTCGGGGGCACTTGGCCACATCCAGGTCCCGGAGGAGTTCCCTTGGGGCGACTCTTTTCGCACGATCGAGATGGCGGTTATCGCGGAGTTGGGGCGCGACCAGGAAAAAGAAAGGAAGATGTCCGTCTTGAAGGAGTTTGAGGACGTGGAGGCGCGCCTTAGGCACCTGATCGAGGCAATGGATGAGATCGCAGCATCAGGTCGCAGCGGAGAGATGGTGGAGAGGATAAGGGAAATGGCAGGCGCGTTGGAGAAGGCAACCGGCGTGCTACTGGAGGGGGCGGACAGGCTGACAGAGGCAGTGGATGGGCTGTTCGAAACGGTCATGGAGATAAGGACGAAGATGATGGATGGGCTTAGAGAGCGGCCATCGCCGGAATTAGAGGTGTACTTTGCGATGGAGAAAAACAAAGTGAAAGTGATTTCGGAGATTTGAGTGCGAACAAGAGCGTGTCACAGTTGTTGCTATGAACCACAAATAATGGAATGAAAATGAACAGAGATGTAGTTTCATTGCTGTGAGGGAATTGTTTGTGAATAGAGATGACGAGACAACGATCAATAACCTAGTTTAAAGGCTCCAAAGTTAGGACATGACGCCGATCCATATGAGTCCGGTTCACATGAATTATTGAATAAGATGAGATTGACGTAATTGAACGTTGCATGGATATTAAATTCGCGTGCTCCGAAATCATGCATAAGACGGCTGCATTTAAGTCAAATTTATAGATAAGGGTTACGTGCACTCAATATTAAACTTATAAAAGACTCATTTGACCCGGCAACGCTATAAAAAACATAGCTCAAATCAAATACACATAAATTTTTGTGAGGTAGGGTTTACATTTCATGTAAGTCTAAAACTCTAAATGAGTTGCGATACCATAAGATAACATTTGAGACACACTCATTTGGAGATAAATCATAAGACCAATCAAAAAATTTTAGGACCAAAACATAGCATTCAGTTCATGCTTCTCTTGGCTATATTTGAGAAAGTAAAAAGAAATGGGGGAAATGGGGGATTAAAAGTTTGGATAGAATATGAAGAAACAAAATTAAATTCTTTATAAAAGAGATAAAAAAATATAATTTTATGTATCTTCTTCCATATTTTGCGTCACCGTTCTTTCAATCATAATACCATAGATTCATCCACCCTTTTGAGAAAAGGAGAGAAACACACATAGCATCAATATGTATTCAATGAAAGGATTGAGACGAATAATTTCACTTCACAATAAGTTTTTTTTTTTTTTACTTTATTGTATTTTTTAAAAAAATTTTAGAAGCCAATTCTACTTTCGCAATAAGTTTTTAAATTTCTTATGCATTTATCATTAACTTTAAGGTCTAAGACTCCTGATGTGATACTGTTAGGGTAGAATGGGGATGGTATTTCTTTGAAGTTCCATTTAAATACAGCACCTTCCATGTGCAAGCCTCACATAATTGCATTCTCAAATTAGACACTAGTGTGACATTTTCTTTTTTATTTTAAAAAGCTGAATGGTAGAAGACAATAAACCGCAGGACAATCGTCTACAGATCTTGATTAAAATAAAATTTGAAACCAATTTAGCTAAAATAAAATGAGAGACCTAATTTGCCTATCTCCAATAGGTGAGAATTGTTCAAATGTCTTATGAAAGGAACAAAAAAAATTTCCTCGGGGTAGATCTTGCTCAGACCATTGAACCATCCAAAAGGTTAATATATCGAAAATAAATTTCTTTTCCCCAAAAAAAACAACTTTTTATCATTTCATTTTACTCGATTTTGAAGATCTTGGAATTATAATTTCAATTCTTTTTTTCAAAAGTTCCTGTGCAAAGAACTTGTTAATGGCACAGAGCATCTTCTTGCAACTTTCTTTATGGATACTCGGATAAGTTATTACATTCTACTCTTTAAAGAAATGTCGTTATTTAAGCTTTTTAATTTCCGCAAACCTTTCCGCGACTTAACCTTAATTTAACATACAATATCTTGAAAATTTTCGAAAGTATATCAATACCGACATATATGGTTTATATATAAAGTTTTCATGATTTTCCGAAACTTCAAATTCTTTTTTCCTCAATTTTTGAATTTTGGAGGACAATTCATACATAAGCAAACAAAAAGTGTATTCGTACAAATTACTTATTTAATAAAATCGTTCGATTCGAGACGGGACACCAACCGGGCCCATCTCTTTTCCTTACCGCGCTGTCCGTCTGCCGAGGTAGGAAGGCGACACGACTTCTTCTTCGCTCTCGCTCCTTTGACTGACTGGGTGGGCAAAATACCAAAAGCGGATTGGAAGTCGGGATGAAGAGACGACACGCGCAGGAGGAGAGCCCAGAAGCGAGCAGAGATTTAGGGAGCAGCAGCTTAGCTCGGCATTGCACGTTCCTCGTGATGCGTCGAGTTTTACTCCAGTAGCTTTCGAACGCCCCCCAGGGCCCCCTTGCGGAGATTTCTCGCTCCATGGAGTACGAAAGGATCCAAAAGCCTCAGGTTTTGAGTGCTGCCCATTTCGCTTTTACTCGACGTAGTGCTGGGTTTGTGGGAATCTGCATCTGTAACAACGAGTGAAGTGAGAGATGGGCATTCCGGGTTTCCGGAAATACTGGGTGTCTTTTCGCATTCTGCTCGGAGTAGCTCTTTTCTTCTTTTTCTTTTTATGGGATCTTTTGACATCAATGTGTTTGGAGATTTGTTGAGAATGGGCGTGTCGGGTCGTTCTTGATTGTTTGGCTTTGGACATTTGGTCGTGCACAGGGTAATGTTGGTAGGGGGTTGTCTCCCAGGAAGTTGAGGAATATGCTGCGTGGAGTCGAGAAGAAGAGGAAAGAAGAGGAGTGTCTTGATTAATTGGGTTTGACATGAGATTTGAGTTGAACAATGCGGATGATACCGGTAAAGCTCCCCACTTTCTTTTTTTAGAGCTAATCCCTGGAAATTTTTAAATTTAAAATTCAGGAAATATTTCCATTCTCATGCATTTAGTAATAATTCTATTCTCGAAAATAAATTTTTATCGAAAATGACTTTTTTATTCTCGTTCTCGAAACAATTTCTACGTAAAAGAAAATGTTTGTAACTATATAAAATTTCAATTCCCATAACAGAAATGTGTTTCGTAATATTCTTATTTTTTTAAATTTTAATACTTTTGTTCTTTTATTCTTTTTTTCCTTTTTCTCTTCTCCTTCCTCCATTGTGATTGGTCACCGGCTCTCTTCTTCCATCTAGTTCTAACTCTAAGAGTTTGAACTATCCCGATCTAGCTCTAAATCTATGAGTTTAATAAATATACTTTTGGAAATTCAATACACCTCTGTTTTGCCCGTATATAGGTCTACCTCTAGCTTCGATGGTGATCGTTGGACCTCTGGCTTCTCATCAAATCTTGGCAATTTACTCTTCCAATATTAGATCTATGTTCATTCAACTTATTTTGATTCTCTCCTTACCTCTCCATATTACAATGGTGTAAAGAAAGTTGCGCCTAGGCATGCAACGCCAAAAGGTTATGCTATAGTTATAAGAGAAGAAATTTCTGACACATACTCATCACTAGCGAAAATACGAGATTTAATGATTAACCATCGATTATTTTGCCTAACAAATCCGCCCTTGTGGAACAAGTGTGCTTAACCTTGATGGTATTTTTGTTGTCCTCCTTAATTTGTGGATTTGGCTTTATTTTGCAGTATTCTAGGTTTTGCTCAATTTCGATTTATTTTGCCATGAAGTCTATTTAGTTATCATGTATCCTTTTGAGTAATGAATATAATTTTCTTTCAACAAAAGAAAAAAAAGCCGACCAAGAATAACAAAGTGAAGGAGCACAAGAATATGAGGGCGATGCCTATGATTTGGGCACAAACAAAAATATGTAGGAGTTGTTCGAGAAAATCACAGTACAAGTCCTAAACATATGTACAAAACGCAATTGAGTCATAAACCTTATAATTGGTTCAATCAAATGCTAAACATTTACCAAAAGTGCAACAAGTTCTAAACATCTTCATTGGTTCAATCATGTCCTATACCATCTTCGAAAAGGGCAATCAAGCCCATAAATTATGTTGAAAAGCTTTATTTAAGGATGTTGTACAAGCACTTTTGGTGTGACACATAGGTAATTTTTGGTATTGTTTATTGAAAATGTTTAACACTCAATTGTATTTCATACATGAGGTTTTGGACTCACCATCCCCCCGTTGATTTTATGTACCATAAAAGTGATATTCTCATGAAGCCCAGAAAGTGAAATTTTTGGAATATAAAAGAAAAATAAATACATACAGAGATATAGTTAATCACATATAGCAAAATATTAAGCTAATTGAAAGGAAATCATCAATGTCATTAGAAAGATCTATTAAAATTTGAAAATAAAAAACACTTGGAATCTTTACTTTGCAAATTAACGAAATCACTGTGCATTGAATGGCTCCTCATTCTTTTTGATCAAATCAAATTGCTCTAGAACGATTCTCCGATGACCTAAAAATAAAGACAATCGATATCAATTCACGGATGAACTAAAGACAAGATCATGTATGAATAATGATAGTAGACAAAAAAAAATTATCCTGTTGGTTCGAATCTTGTAGATAAAGATATGCAACATCCTAAAACATTACAAGATTAATATGAGGATCGCATGAGTCAATCCTAATGTTTGGAATAAAAACAAGGATTATTTATAAATTCCATACAAATTTTACTTGATATAGCTCAAGTGTTTGGTTTGATTAAGAAGATTCACATCACCACGACACATGATCCTATATTTTTTCATATAGATAAAAAAAAAGTCCGTTTATAGTAAAGTAGTTCATTTCATAACAAAGTAATAGCATGTACCAATAACAATTGAAATCCCTCAATTATTCTTTAATTGCAAATTAGATTTTGAGACTAGCTACTATCTAGGAAGCATCAACACTCTCTAAGAGCCTTCGTGTAATATCGGACACTTATACTCGGTTAACACGTGTCGAAAAATTTGACACCTGGTTAAGTATCCCGATACTTTCCAATAGGCAAGTCAGGAATTTTGACATGCGAGTTCAGAATTTTGAGACGTGATTTTAATATATCTGAGGTCAATCTTAAAAATTTTCAATAAATGAGGGGTTAAAATATAAATATGTAAGTAAATAAAAATAATAAAATGGAAAGAAGAAAAACCTAGTCTTCTTTTCTCTTCTGACTCTTACTTCTCATGACATACAAATCACCTCCAAGTTGGCTTTTTTTCTTTTCTCTTCTAACATGCTCTAACACGCTCTAACTCGCAAGTCCAGATGTGAATTGCTTATATTTTTTTTTTCCTCCAAGTTTTATGGATTATTGGAGTGTAGTTGAATTTGTCGGATTAAAATAATGAATGATATAAATAAATGGTAAATTAATGTTTTTAATGAAAATTCATTCTAGGCTCTTTTTTTTATTATTTATTTATTTGTGAATTTGAATCAAATTAATCTAATTAAAATAAGAATAAAAATGATAATTTATCATGTATATATAAAATTATACATTCAATATAAACAAAGTGTATCTAGGGCCACATTTGACAAAAAATTTACTCTCATTTAGGTCACCACTCTACCGCGCAAAGCAAAAGGAAGTATTGTTCAAAAATATAAGGAAATTGTATCTAGGGTCGATGAAATACTCGGGACCATTGTGATAATGAAGACATCACGGTCTGTTACTAATTTATTTCGAACGTTTCGATCATCAAATAAATAGTTTATTTGTGGGAAAACAGTCAATATGTTCTTTAATTGGAATGTTCAAGTTATCGATATTTTCATTATCGGTGATGACATGATGCCTCTATTGTTAGTAGGAAATTGATAAGCCAATTAGGCCGTTACTCTTGGAAGAGCGACGGTGCATTCACCATCACATATTTTAAGAAGGATGTGAGCCCCACCAATAGATTTTATGGGTGCACTCCGGAATGCGTGGTCCTTGTACAATTACAAGTTTTTTGTGACGATGCTATTACGTTAGTCAGATCCTTTTTTGGTACTGCCGGCCAAATAAAAAGATAAATATTATTAGGACATAAAATGGGTAAACGTGTCTCGAATCACCTCCTAACATATAAGGAGGTCAGAAAAGCATGAAGAGAGATGCTTCATTTGGCATTGTCTTTTTAATTGCCTTCCAAGAATTCGCTTCCTAATTAATGGTTTGGGATTTATTTCCATAGTCACATTTTTCTTGCATTCCAAGGAGAGAAAACCCAAAAAAAATAAAAGGAGGGAAAACCCTACTCTGTATAAATGCAGCCTGTGCTCACTGCCTGCATGCATCAAAACTTTTCACCACTTTCTCGCCTCGGTTTTCCGGGAAAGGAGAAGACAAGTTTCGTTCTATTTGACAAAAGTGCATATCAACATGAGCTCCTTCTCGCAACTTTTGTCTTCCATTTTTAGCGACAAGAAGGGAGCGGAGCTCACCCCCAAGGAGCTGGACTTTATCTCCAAATCCTTCGACGAGTCCCTCCTCGCTCAACTCCAGGGCCTGAGCCCTGCCTCCGTCAGTCTTGCCTGGCTCTCCTCTGCCGTCGGCGTGCTCAAGTTCGCTCATTCTGCAGTGAAGTCCTTGCTGCCTGACCTCGAATAGGAAAAAGAAGATGGCCTCCCGTCCTGCTAGCTCAATGACAAAATGAATGTCGTAGATCTCTACCTCTACATCTCCGACGAGATTGCTCGACTGTATCGCCACCACATGATGCTAAGGATCACAATTGAGCACCTCCACTCGGACCCCAACCTGTCGGAGGAGGAAATCCACCGAGCGAGAACTTTGCTCGCAGATTTGGAGGGCAAAGGCCGCGGTGGGGCTGTGAAGTCCACTGGCAAAATTGAGGAGCTGATTGGAAAGCTGGCCGCTAGCATTGGGACATCGCCTCCGCAGGGGGAGGTCTCACCGGTGGAGAGAGCCGTCCACCGCATGTTCCGCGTTGCCATCTTCATGACGATGTTCATTGCTGGAGTCATATCTGTTGGATATTAATCCAAAGAAAACACAAATTGTTTGTTGTAATAAGAATATCCATGCAAAGAAGATGATAATATCTTTATAATATCCTTCCCTTTACAAATCTTGGAGATGAAGAAAATAAGATATAACATAAAATTGGAGGTGAGGTACGGATATCCGAATCTCCTTAAGGCGATTAGTTCATGCCAATGGTGCTTCGCAGATTCATGAACTATGCCTCCCAAGATACAACACATCGAACCCGTTTGGATTAGCACTATGCAAACAGGACTCGCCGAACCGTTCAATTGAACCAAAGACACTCGGAAAAAATCAAGAGTATAAAAATGTATCAAAGCCTTTTTAGAATCGAGTCGGGAAAACCAAAACCAAAAAATTTTTTTTTTTAATGAAGCTCTATGCCCCCATCTATTTATAGAGATTTTTAGTTCATGTACAGAAGAGATACATGAATTAAATAGATGCATGTATCCACGAAATTCATGAATCAAGAGATACATGAATTCAAAAGATTTATGAATCCAAAGATACGTGAATTCAAGAGATTCATGAACTCAATAAATACATGAACTAAAAGATACATGAATCTAGAAAATTCATGAACTCAATAGATACGTGAACATAAAAGATTAGGAAATTCATGAATCCAAAAGAGATACGTGAACAGAAAAGACATATATTAATTTATTGGCTTTCGTTGATCCATTAACCATAATTATAACCATAATTACAACAATCCCCCACATTAATGGATCAACAAAACATTTTTGACTCAAAGGAATCTAAGCATGCCTGTTGAAATACACCGCATCAAGATAGGTAGCTTTCGCTTTGAACCTTCTTTAGTGAAAGCCTATCGGACTTACTTAACTAGTCGATGGACTAAGCCTTGAATCGCCAGTTGTTTGTGTAAGCCTAGACAATAAACCTCACACGGAGTATTTCCAATTCAAGATTGGTTCTCGGTTGTGTTCGTTCTTTCGGCCCTGAACTTCTCGGGATTCATGCGTGCTTTAGAAAATCTAGCCTTTAAAGATTTTCATAGAGTCAGCCAGCTCCACGCATATAAGTGCATTCCTATTAAAGATATCCTACCATATCTCACTTGGATGCATTCTAAGTTATAGGAATCATTAAACGCATAGCGTACCTTAATAACGCTGTAGGAAAGCACTATTGCATCATAGGAATGGGAGACAGTGTTTACACTAGAGTTTCCAGAATTTGCGTTGTCCTATTGAACCTAGACCATGGGATCTCCAATCGCATAGGTTAGGTTTCCACCTGAATCTCTTTATTGGGTTAAGGCTCTTAAACCCATTCCCTTCGATGCACAGTTTATTTGCTCTTTTGACAAACCTTTTGTCAGCTGATCCGCAATATTTTCCTTTGACTTTACAAAGTCTAAAGAAATTATTCTATTTGAGAGCAACTGCCTTACGACATTGTGTCTACAACAATGTGTCGACTTACCGTTATAAATCACATTATGTACCCCCACATTTTTAGAAAATTTTAGGATGTCAACTTTTCATTCCATAACTCGTATGGACTTTTACCTAGCCTTTTGTGGGGTATCTTATTAAGAATAAAATTTGCAGTTAAAACTGCCTCCCCCCACAAGTTCTGAGGTAAACCTGAACTTAAAAGCATGGCATTAGCCATCTCCTTTAATGTCCTGTTCAATCGTTCAGCAACTCTATTTTGTTGTGGAGTATAAGATGCAGTCGTTTGGAGAATTATTCCAAAACAAGCACAAAACTCTTTGAAATTGATTGAACTGTATTCTCCTCCTCTATTCTGAGGCGCAGAATGAGATCTTCAAGGCTCATCTCCTTCCGTTTGTGCTTCAAATAATTTTTGAAGTCTGACTAGCCCGGAGGCAATTTCTCAATCATAGCCGCCACTTGGAATGATTTACTAAGTATCATTCCCTTAGCAGAGATGTCACTCAGAATTAATTGTAATTCTTAAACCTGACTCATGACAGATTTAGAATATACCATCTTGTAGTCCAAGAATTTGGCAACCACAAATTTCTTAGTGCCGGCGTCCCGCCTTGTATTTCTTCTCTAAGGACTCCCATAACTCTTTAGCTTCAACATTACAATAAACATTATATAGAGAATTCACTAAACAGTTAAGAATATAATTTCGGCATAAGAAGTCCCCATGCTTCCAAGCCTCCAACGCACCGAGCATTGTGACATCTTGCTCATTTGGACTAATTATCGGGCACACCTCCGATAAATATTTCGTCAGATTGAGCATGGTCAGATAAAAGAACATCTTCTGCTGCCACTGTTTAAAGCCCACTTCGGTGAATTTCTCCGATTTCTCATTAGATGTAACTGGAGGTGTTGTCATCACAGTAGGCAAGGTTCGTTGAACCGTCCCTCCAGAAACAGAGCCAAAAGCCATTTGGCCTATACTGTTCTGAAAAATAGTCCCGGGCGTACCAGTCGTATGACTTGTACCCGCACCACCAAAATTGGTGTTAGCCCAAAGGCCCGTAGCATTGACTGCTACAAATTCAGACCCTGAGGGTTGAACATCTTCCATAGCAACGGTCGAATCGACCATAGGAATGTCTCCTGAAACATTCAGGACATTGAAGGGCATTTGATAGTTTTCAGCCATCTCAATAATCTGACAAGAACAACAAACACTGAGTGATTTAATCGCCTTAAGATTGTTGGATATTAATCCAAAGAAAACACAAACTGTTTGTTGTAATCAGAATATCAATGCAAAGAAAATGATAATATCTTTATAATATCTTTCCCTTTACAAATCTTGGAGATGAAGAAAATAAGATATAACATAAAATTAGAGGTGAGATACGGATATCCGAATCTCCTTAAGGCGATTAGTTCCTGCCAAAGGTGCTCCGCAG
Source organism: Eucalyptus microcorys (assembly GCA_014182515.1). Lineage (NCBI taxonomy): Eukaryota > Viridiplantae > Streptophyta > Magnoliopsida > Myrtales > Myrtaceae > Eucalyptus > Eucalyptus microcorys. Next base: position 22,573,671 of record CM024571.1, read on the forward strand.
ATTCACGAACTATGCCTCCCAAGATACAACACCTCGAACCTGTTTGGATTAGCACTATGCAAACAGGATTCAATCGAACCGTTCAATTGAACCAGCACACTCAGAAAAATCGGAAGAGTAGAAAAGTGTATCGAGCCTTTTGGAATCGAGTCGGGAAAACCAAAACCAAAAACATTTTTTTTAATGAAGCTCTATGCTCCCATCTATTTATAGAGATTTTTAGTTCATGTATAGAAGAGATACATGAATTAAATAGACGCATGTATCCACGAAATTCATGAATCAAGAGATACATGAATTCAAGAGATTCATGAATCCAAAGATACGTGAATTCAAGAGATTCATGAACTCAATAAATACATGAATTAAAAGATACATGAATCTAGAAAATTCATGAACTTAATAGATACGTGAACATAAAAGATTAGGAAATTCATGAATCCAAAAGAGATACGTGAACAGAAAAGACGTATCTTAATTTATTGGCTTTCGTTGATCCATTAACCATAATTATAACCATAATTACAACAATATCTACAGCCTCTCATGCTTCCCCGGGGGCACTTGGCCGCAGCCAGGTCCCGGAGGAGTTCCCTTGGGCCGGCTCTTTTTGCATGATTGAGACGGCAATAATCGCAGAGTTGTGGCGCAACCAGGTAAAAAGAAAGGAAGACGTCCATCTTGAAGGAGCTTGAGGACGTGGAGGAGTGCCTTAGGCGCCTGATCGAGGCAATGGATGAGGTCGCAGCGTCAAGTGGCAGCGGAGAGATAAGCGAGTTGGCAGCCACGCTGGAGAAGGCAAGTAAGGTGCTAGTGGACGGGGCGTACCAGCTGAGGGGGGCGGTGGACGGGCCGTTCGAAATATTATGGCTAAATACCATCGTCGAAAATGTCATTTAAGGTGTACTTTGCGATGGAGAAAAACAAAGTGAGTGATTTTTGAGATTTGAGTGCGAGCAAGAGGGTGTAACAGTTGTTATGAACCGCATATAAAGGAATAAAAATAATTGGAGATTTAGGGCGCGTTTGTTTGTGTTTTTGTTTAAAAAGTGTTCCAGGGGAACAGTAAATAGAAAAACTATTTCATTCCGGGAACAATTTTTGACTAGAAAAACGTGTTTAGTAAACTTGTTCCGGAATAAAAAATGAATAGAAACATGTTTGGTAAATTTATATTCTTTTTTTTGTTTCTTTTAATTTTTTAATGTTTTTATTTTATTTTTCCTTTTTTCCTTTCTTTTTCCTTTCTTTTTCTTTTTCTCTTTTTCTTATTTTGGCCGGTCGCCGGCCTCCGGCGACCGGCCGACGGGGCCGTTAGCCTCGCCTAGCCATGGCGAGGCTCACCGGCCCCCCGAGGCCGAGCCTTACCCAAAGGCTCGGCCTCGTCCAGCCAAAGTGAGGCCGAGCGTCGCCGGCCCCGGGCGAGGCTCGGCCTCGCCGATTTGGGCGAGCTCGCCTAGCCATGGCGAGGCTTGGGCTCGCCCAGCCAAAGTGAGGCCGAGCCTCGCCGGCGCGGCGAGGCTCGACCTCGCCTTGGCGGGCGAGCTTGGCCTTGCCCGGATTCGGCAAGGCCGAGCATCATCGGCCCCCGGCGAGGCTCGGCCTCGTCGGATCTGGGCGAGCTCGGCGCTCGGCCTTGCCGTGGGCAGCGACGCTCGGCGAGGTCGCCGACCCTCGACGGCCAGTCGCCGGCCATGGCCGAGGCCGGCGACTAGCCAAAGAAAAAAAGAAGAACAAAAGAAGAACAAAAGAGAAGAAAATAAAGGAGAGAGAAGAAAAGTGTTTCTAAAAATGTTTCGGAACAAAAAACAGATTTTGAACAAAAACGCAAACAACTGCATTTTTGTTCTTTTTTTGTTCTCGAGAACAAAAAAACAGAAAATCTGTTCATGAACAGATAAAAAGAACACAAACATGCAGGCCCTTAGTTTCATTGCTTTGAGGCAATTGCATTCCTAAGCCTACCAAATACATCGATCCATATTCTAGAATAATTACATTGAATGTTCAAAAATGTCACTTATAACTTCTTCGATCATTCTATTGGCGATAAATTCTCTTATTTGTGGCAACAAGTAGCTATTTCTTATTGGAGCAAAATAATTTTTTTTAAAAGCAAAAGGAAAGTATATCGGGGAAAGCTTAAGTTACTTGGATAAGGCCGGTGACGCAGCGTAAAACAACTACAAAAGGGGCAGCCTAGCTTTTAATTACCTCCCAAATGGTATTAGTGACTGAGATTTATTCCCTAACATTACCAAAACCTCTAGATATAAAGTTAAAATATCAATGTCGAGTCAAAAACTCTTTAATAAATCTAAGGAGTAAAAATAAATAAAATTGAACGAACAAACATCGACAAAAATCACCATTGTTTCTTTAAATATATAGCAGAGATGTTAAAACTTTGATGAATGAAGTTATAAGAATATTGTTACCAAAGAAACACAACATATTTACAGTCCATTTAGTAGTTTAGGTTCATTTGAAATACGTTCATTGTCTAAACTTACTAGGCACGTCAATATAAATGCTAAATTGGTACATTACTCTTTAAATTTGTTGCTAATATCTACTTCCCTAGTTCGATCATCGGCAAATTTTCTCTTGTTTGCACTGTTGCACTACTGCGCAAAGTGAAAGACAATAATTATTCGAGAAATGTAAGCAAAGTGTAGCTAGGGCCACATTTGACAACTAATTTCCTCTCATTTAGGCCGTGGCTCTACCGCACAAAGCAAAAGGAAGTATTGTTTGAAAAATATAAGGAAAGTGTATCAAGGGCCGATGAAATACATGCGGCCATTGTGATAATGAAGATATAACGGTCCGTCACTCTTTTATTTCGAACGTTTTGATCATCAATTAAATAGTTTACATATGGGAAAACAGTCAATATGCTTCCTTAATCGGAATTTTTGACTAATTGATATATTCATTATCGGTGATGACGTGATGCTGCAATCATTAGTAGAAAATTGATAAGCCGACTGCATCGTTCCTCTTGAAAGAGCGACAATGCATTCGTCATCACATATTTTCACAAGGGTATGGGCTATCCACGGATTTTGTGTGTGCACTCCAGAATGTGTGGTCCTTCTTGCTCTGTTACAAATTATTTGTATAAGTACTGTTAAGGCGCGTTTGGTAATGATTTTGTTCTCGGAAATAATTTTTGATCAAAATTGTTTTTTTTTATTCTATTCTCAAATTAAAAAAAAAAAATGCGTTTGGTAACGGTTCAAAATTTCTACTTCCGGGGTAGAAATGCATTTGATGGGATTCTTAATTTTTTTTTTTTTGTCTCTTTTAATTTTTTAATACTTTTATTTTCTCTTTTTTCCCTTCTTCTTCCACCTTCTTGGTAGTCGGTTGCCAACCATGGCGGCGGTTGACAACAGATTGGGCAAGGTTTGGTGAACTCGCCGGAGGCTCGCTTGGCCAAGGGGAGCCTTGCCTTGCCTAGGCAGTGTGAGGTTAGCCTCGCCTTGGCCTAGTGAGGCTGAGCCTTGCGTCGGTCGGCAAGGCCAAGCCTCGCCTTGGCTATGCGAGGCTTGGCCTCGTCGGGCCATCGCTAGGTGATGCCAACTTGGAGGTGGCTAGTGAGGCCGAGCCTCACTGGTGGCTAGGTGAGCTCGGCCTCACTAGATCTAGGCAAGGCTTTGGCCGGTAACGCTCCGGTGATGTCGTTGGCCATGGCTAAGGCCGACGGCCGACCAAAAGAAAGAAGAAGAAGAAAAGGAAAGACAAGAAGAGAAAAGAAAAATCATAATTAATTCTAGAAATTGTTCTTAGGAATAATAAACAACTTTTTTTTTTTACTTCCTAATTTATTTCAAATCTATTTCCGAGAACAAAAATGTTGATTTTTGTTCCCGGGAATGAAAAATTTACTAAACGATTTTATTCTTTTTTTTTTTTTTCCGGGAACAAAAGAATAGAATCAGTTATTACCGGGAGTGTTACCAAACATGCTCTTATACTAGTCAAATCCTTTTTTAGTACAGCCGGCCAAATAAAAAGGTAAATATGGTTAGGACATAAAATGGCTAAGTTTTCTCGAACAGCATCCTTACCACATGAGGAGGCCAGAAAAGCATGAAGAGAGATGCTTTATTAGGCGTTTATCTTTATGATTGCCTACCAAGAAATCTCTTCTTAATTAATGGTTGGGATTTATTTCCATAGTCACATTTCTCTTGCACTCCTAGAAGAGAAAACCCTACTCTATAAATGCAGCCTGTGCTCACGAAGTCCATACATCAAAACTTTCCACCACTTTCTCATCTCAAGTTTCCGGGAAAGGAGAAAACAAGTTTCGTTCTATCTCATATCTGACAAAAATGCATATCAACCTGAGCTCCTTGTCGCGCCTTTTCCCTCCCAGTTCTGGCGACAAGAAGGAAGCGAAGCTCCCCCCCGAGGAGCTGGACTCCATCTCCAACTCCTTTGACGAGTCCCTCCTCATTCGCCTCCGAGGCCTGAGCCCTGCCTCCGTCAGCCTCGCCTGGCTCTCCTTTGCCGTCAGCATGCTCAACTTCGCTCATTCTGCAGTGAAGTCCTTGCTGCCCGACCTCGAATTGGACAAAACCGATGGCCTCTCGTCATGGTATTTCGTTGAAAGTATCAATGTCCTGGATCTCTGCAACTGCATCTCCTCCGAGATCGATCGACTGCGTCGCCGCCACATGAAGCTGAGGATCACGATTGCGCACCTCCACTTGGACCCCAACCCGTCGGAGGAGGATATTCGTCGAGCGAGAAATTTGCTAGCAGATTTGGAGGGCGAAGGCGGGGATGGGAATGTGAAGCCCACTGGCAAGATTGAGGAGCTGACTAGAGACCTTGCCGCTAGCATTGGGACATCGGCTCCACAGGGGAAGGTCTCGCCAGTGGAGAGAGCCGTCCGCCACGTGATCCGTGCTGCCGTCTTCGTGACGGTGTTCGTTGCTGGAGTCATATCTGCAGCCTTTCATGCTTCCTCGGGGGCACTTGGCCACATCCAGGTCCCGGAGGAGTTTCCTTGGGGCGACTCTTTTCGCACAATCGAGATGGCGGTTATCGCGGAGTTGCAGGCGCTACCAGGAAAAAGAAAGGAAGACGTCCGTCTTGAAGGAGTTTGAGGACGTGGAGGCGCGCCTTAGGCACCTGATCGAGGCAATGGATGAGATCGCAGCATCAGGTCGCAGCGGAGAGATGGTTGAGAGGACAAGGGAAATGGCAGGCGCGTTGGAGAAGGCAACCGGCGTGCTACTGGAGGGGGCGGACCGGCTGACAGAGGCAGTGGATGGGCTGTTCGAAACGGTCATGGAGATAAGGACGAAGATGATGGATGGGCTTAGAGAGCGGCCATCGCCGGAAATGCCATTGGAGGTGTACTTTGCGATGGAGAAAAACAAAGTGAAAGTGATTTCGGAGATTTGAGTGCGAACAAGAGCGTGTCACAGTTGTTTTTATGAAGCACAAATAATGGAATGAAAATAAACAGAGATTTAGTTTCATTGCTGTGAGGGAATTGTTTGTGAATAGAGATGACGAGACAACGATCAATAACCTAGTTTAAAGGCTCCAAAGTTAGGACATGACCTCGATCCATATGAGTCCGGTTCACATGAATTATTGAATAAGATGAGATTGACGTAATCGAACGTTGCATGGATATTAAATTCGCGTGTGCCGAAATCATGCAATAAGACGGCTGCATTTAAGTCAAATTTATAGATAAGGGTTACATGCACTCGATATTAAACTTATAAAAGACTCATTTGACCAGGCAACGCTATAAAAAACATAGCTCGAATCAAATACACATATAAATTTTTGTGAGGTAGGGTTTACATTTCATGTAAGTCTAAAAGTCTAAATGAGTTGCAATACCATAAGATAACATTTGAGACACACTCACTTGGAGATAAATCATAAGACCAATCAAAAAATTTTAGGACCAAAACATAGCATTCAGTTCATGCTTCTCTTGGCTATATTTGAGAAAGTAAAAAGAAATGGGGGAAATGGGGGATTAAAAGTTTGGATAGAATATGAAGAAACAAAACTAAATTCTTTATGAAAGAGATAGAAAATATAATTTTATGTATCTTCTTTCATCTTTTGTGTCACCGTTCTTTCAAACATAATACCATAGATTCATCCACCTTTTGAGAAAAGGAGAAAACACACATAACATCCATATGTATTCAATGAAAGAATTGAGATGAATAATTTCACTTCACGATAATTTTTTTTTTTGGCTTTATTGTATTTTTTATGAAAATTTTAGAAGCCAATTCTACTTTCGCAATAAGTTTTTAAATTTCTTATGCATTTATCATTAAATTTAAAGTCTAAGACTCTTGATGTGATACTGTTAGGGTAGATTGGGGATGGTATTTCTTTGAAGTTCCATTTAAATACAGCACCGTCCATGTGCAGGCCTCGCATAATTGCATTCTCAAATTAGACACTAGTGTGACGTTTTTATTTTTATTTTTTTTATTATTAAAAGCTGAATGGTAGAAGATAATAAACTGCAGGACAATCATCTACAGACCTTGATTAAAATAAAATTTGAAACTAATTTAGCTAAAATAAAATGAGAGACCTAATTTGCCGATCTCCAATAGGTGAGAATTGTTCAAATGTCTTGTAAAAGGAACAAAATTTTTTTCCTCTATGTAGATCTTGCTCAAACCATTGAACCATCCAAAAGTTTAATATATAGAAAATAAATTTATTTTCCCAAAATAAAAAAAAAAAACTTTTTTTATCATTTCATTTTACTCAATTTTGAAGATCTTGGAATTATAATTTCAATTTTTTTTCAAAAGTTTCCTGTGCAAAGAACTTGTTAATGGCAAAGCAAATCTTCTTGCAACTTTCCTTATGGATACTTAGGTCATTATTCTACTCTTTTAAGATATGCCGTTATTTTAGCTTTTTAATTTATGTAAACCTTTTTGCGACTTAACCTTAATTTAACATACAATATCTTGAAAATTTTCAAAAGTATATCAATACCGACATATATGGTTTATATATAAAGTATTCATGATTTTCCGAAACTTCAAATCCTTTTTTCCTCAATATTTGAATTTTGAAGCACAATTCATACATAAGCAAACAAAAAGCGTATTCGTACAAATTACCCATTTAATAAAATCGTTCGATTCGAGAGGAGACACCAACCGGGCCCATCCCTTTCCCTTACTGCGCTGTCCGTCTGCCGAGGTAGGAAGGCGACATGACTTTCTTCTTCGCTCTCGCTCCTTTGACTGACCGGGTGCGCAACATACCAAAAGCGGATTGGAAGTCGAGATGAAGGGACGACACACGCAAGAGGAAAGCCCAGAAGCGAGCAGACATTCAGGGAGCAGCAGCTTAGCTCGGCATTGCACGTTCCTCGTGATGCGTCGAGGTTTCCTCCAGTAGCTTTCGAACGCCCCCCCGGGCCCCCCTTGCGGAGATTTCTCGCTCCATGGAGTACGAAAGGATCCAAAGGCCTCAGGTTTTGAGTGCTGCCCATTTCGCTTTTACTCGACGTAGTGCTGGGTTTGTGGGAAATCTGCATCTGTAGCGACGAGTGGAGTGAGAGATGGGCATTTCGGGTTTCCGGAAATCCCGGGTGTCCTTTCGCATTCTGCTCTGAGTGGCTCTTTTCTTCTTTTTCTTTTTATGGGTCTTTTGAGATCAATGTGTTTGGAGATTTGTTGAGAATGGGCGTGTTGGGTCGTTCTTGATGTTTGGCTTGGGGCATTTGGTTGTGCACAGGGTAATGTTGGTGGGGGGTTGTCTCCCAGGAAGTTGAGGAATATGCTGCGTGGAGTCGAGAAGAAGAGGAAAGAAGAGGAGCGTCTTGATTCTTTGGGCTTCGACATGAGATCTGAGTTGAACAATGCGGATGATGCAGGTGAAAGCTTCCCCTCCTTTTCTTTTATAGCTAATCCCTGGAAAGTTTTGATTTTGAATTAATGGAATCCTTCCATTCTCTCAGTTTATTTTCTAAGTTTGATGACTTGATTTGCCAAGTAACCCTGATGTGGGGTCTAGAGCATAGGATGTTTCTTTGAAATCAAGTAGATCGCAAGCCGAAATTTATGATCTCTGCAGGTGGTGACAGTTCGGACAATTGCAAGGATGTTGATGTTGTAACGGTTCTTCCTGAATGTTCGGCTTCAACAATGGCTGATTTAGAGATGGCTGGGGACTGTCGACTGAAGGAAAACTCTTCAGTCCATTCAAGATTCAGAGAGCAAGAAGATCTTCCCATGGATTATGACAGTGTGAGTGTCTCATCGTCCATTTTTGAGTTTCAGAAGGCAGAGAGGGCTCAACAAAGATTGCCTGTCGCTCCATTCTCGAAACCGGCGCCATCTAAATGGGATGATGCCCAGAAATGGATTGCAAGTCCCACATCAAACAGGACCACAGGGGGACAAGCTAAGTCGAATACTCGAAAGGCAGGTCTTCTTAGCTACGGGAGTCGGCAATCATCATTGAAGGTGGTCACAGAAGTTCCTGATCAGAGAGCAGTTGCTTTAGGAGAACCAGATACAAAGAGGATTGATACAAGTCAAGCTAGCAAGGAAGGTCCAGGCTCGAAGTTTGTTAGTTGGCAGGTTGATATGCATCCTATTGCAGATCTATATGGAAGGTCCGTCCTTATGGTGGAAAATTCGATTGCAGAGTCAGCTGGTAAGGATCTGGTCATTCGGCTGACTAAAGAACTTTTATCATGCTTTGGCAATGACATGCATTTATGTTTGGCAACATGCCTATATCTTTCATTCCCCTTATATGCACATGCTCGATGACACAATATCAAATTGGCATGTTCTTGTTGTTTAATTAGATCTTATGTGCAAAGAGCACCTGGTAAAAGTAGGCAAAAGTATGCCTACTTCTACGAGATCAAAAGTTACATGGGCTAAACTGTTTAACACTGCAAAAGGCTAGGACCATCTCCTCTTTTTTGAGTTAAAGTAAATTCATCCTTTTTTTTTTTTCGTAAGCTCTAAAACACTAACTCATCTATCCGCATTTGCTATGCTGTGCAGTAAGTCTCAGTCAACATGATTCTGTGGCTATTCATAGTGCCACTACTTATGTTCCACCACCTTCAACGGCAAGGTCAGTGTCAATGAGAGATATGGGTACAGAGATGACTCCTATTGCTAGCCAAGAACCTTCTAGAACAGGAACTCCTGTCAAAGCAACTACTCCTACACGTAGTCCAGATTCTTCTCGGCCGTCAACCCCTCCTAGAGCCATGCCAACATCATCACAAGCCAATTCATCTAATAACCATGGAAATGAAATGTCTGAAAAAGAGCTGCAAATGAAAACGAGGAGAGAGATAGTGGCTCTAGGGACACAGCTTGGGAAACTAAACATTGCTGCCTGGGCTGGCAAGGAGGACGAGGGTAAAGATATATCGACTTCACTGAAAACTGAAGCTATGAAGCCACCAGTTAAAAGTGCTATAGAACCACGTGCTGCAGCATGGGAAGAGGCCGAGAAAGCCAAGTACATGGCCAGGTTGGTTCACTTGAAGCCATAGGTAGTTCTTTTTCCTAAGCGTTTCCACCTTTGCATGAGATTGCAACTTCGTCATTGACAAATAAGAAAGAGAAGCTTCAGGTCATATTAAACAATTAGGACTCATGTGGCACAGTAACATATGTCTTGAACATTGCTAGTTGATGTCTGTATCAATGTTATAATGAAGGTATTGTGGAGCATTCTTAAATATGATATCTGTCATAATTAGGGCAACCCCATATATTGAGATGCTTATCGAGTATCAATAATCATTCTTATTTAATTTGTAGGGTCAAGATCTTTGAAACTTATTCATTACTGAATGAGTGGAAATAGGCAAACGACAGCCAATATGCCAAGATTAATTAAATGTTGTTACTCTACAATTCCATTAAATATGTGGTGTACATTGAATATTTGCACTACACTGACCTAGGTTTAAACGTGAAGAGATGAAGATTCAAGCTTGGGAGAATCATGAGAAAGCGAAGACAGAGGCTGAGATGAGGAAAATTGAGGTACTTATATTATTTTACCATCCTATAAGTCCACCCATCAGTTTCTTTCTGTGTGTGCCATCAGTCTAGTGTTTTGTGGATCACTGAGAAATGAGCGGATTGATAATGAACATCTTGAAATGTTTTTTGTTTTCTCTTAGATTAGCCAGATACTTTCAATTATAGTTCGGTTACTTAATTGTTCAAGAGAAGTAAAAGCAGAAATGATGCCGATCTTGTACTTTTAAGGTTTTAATGAATGAGAAGCTCTGTGAGTAATAGTTTATTCAGCTAACAAGTCTTGTTTTGTTAAGATAGGTTTCTGAATTTCTAATTCCTAGGAAAAGGGTATACTTGTTTTTCCCTAGAGATGTATATTAAGATCAATCCTTACAGACAAATTTTGATATAGCAAATGTATAAATTTGCTGCCATCAATTCTTTTGAATAAAAAAATTACTGCCAGCAATTCTATCTAAAAAATGCTGACCTTTCATCCATCATAATGAAGTTTGGACCCACCTATCTCTAAGTATGTTAGTTTCCTTGATAAACTCTTCAATTTGCTTCTCTCTCTCTCTCTCTCTCTCTCTCCCCCCCCCCCCCCCCGCAAACAACCCAAAGTTTGGAGAGAGTTTAAAAGAACAAGTTTTTCTTCTGTGTCTAGCCAGATAAGTCCTCCTAGTCCACCTTCATCAACAAAGAAGCCAAGTAACAGAATTTTTAATTGCGGTACGAGAGTAGATGCTAAAAAAAGGATAAGAAAGTCAGAGAGGTCCCACAACTTTGCTTGCGTTTTCACATTAGCAACACCTATTCACCTACATGCAAACTTCCTATTGTAGGAAATAGTAAAAATATGATTGCAATTTTATGTACTTTTTTTCTTTGAAACATTTTGCATGTATAGTTAAAGCTGTAGATTGTGAAGCTGCAAAAGAAAAATAGAATGCTTTAGTTCTCTGATACAGTTTTGGGCGGTTGCTATTGCTGCCATGAGATTTGGAAAGGGTATAGGAGAATGTACCACAATTGTGACGAAGATCCTAGACATATTTACTTAAAAAGAGTTCATTGCCACATTTATTCGACATTAAGGGGAAAGAAGATGCAAAACATCAAAGCACGCCACAAAATTAGAAGGAAGGATGAACAAAAGATGATTGAAATTAGAAATTACCAATAAAGAAAAAGCTGAAGAGCTCAAAAGTCCTCTGCTTTCTCCCGCTGGTATTCTCTTTAATCTCTACGCCTTTAACTACTCCACTAAATATTCCCTATGCCCATTGCACTCCAGCTTGGTAGTTTTCACCACTTGTCCAAGGTTGAGCCCGAGCTTTGATGGCATAATTAAAAAGCCACCTGTCCACTTTATACCCAATCTTTTTAGACATATTTTTCATCCTCTGTATTACCTTAGCTTCTACATAGAGTTAGAGAGTGCTTATTCCCTAGACACCATCATTGCTTATTCAGAAAATGAAGCAATAACAAGAAAGAAAGAACCACTCAGGAGATTCCACCGCCAATGCTTTTTCCTACTAAGTAGAGTTGGTTACAGAGATTCCCTTTGTTTCACTGCTTTTTCTAGGAAAAAAATAATCTTCAATGAGATCAAGTACGCAAGGTCTTTCTTTATGTTTTGTGGACACTTTTTACCTGCATACGCATCGTAACATTGCATCTTCACACTTGAGCTTATGAAGACTACTGTTTTACGTGTCTTGACTGGCTTAAACAAGTTTCTTCTCATCTTTTCCTCAGTTGTAATTTTGCAAACTTCTTTTTAAATGATATCTAACCTATTTCATCTAAGCATTTTTCTAGCTTCTGAACATGTTGGTGCTCAACTGCATAGTCTTTCATCTGAGTAAAGCATCACTATTCTTTTTGCTGCCTACAGAAAGAATGTGAATTGTCATTCTATGATGGCACAAGAAACTAGGGCGCCACTCCACCTCATCCCTTTTACTTGTCTTATCAATCAATATCTTTTTGCAAGATAGATTCATCTCAACCATGTCTCTTGTTTTACTTTTATACCATCCAGAAGTCTCTTAGGAACACATGGTATATGCTTTCTGCATGTATATGAAAACCATGTGAGGAGATTTTGATTATCCCCATGTTCTTCCTCCCAACCTTTTCATTGAGTAAATTGCAAGCTGCCTCCTTCACTTCATTACTTACCCTTGATTGACCACGCATACGATGAAACCAATTTTATGAAAGTCATGTTTCTAGTCTGAACCTATGTGTTGTTATGCTTTGCAGCACCTTCGCTGTATGAGTTATCAATATAATCCCTTTCTATGCAGCAATTTTTAAATCCATATTGAAAGTCAAACCAGATGCATTTTAATTGGTTTGACTAGCTAAATTAGTTAGCCTGTTTGTAGTAATTAAGCAACTCGTCAGAGAAACAAGTGTAACATATGAAAGTGTCCTTTGATCAGCCAAGATGGTAAAGGCGCTTTCCTACATTGTTGGCTTCGCATGGTCAAGTCTCCTCGGAGAAATTTGATACTTTTTTCCCTCAAAAAGGGTGAGAAATAGTAGCTTCAAATGAATCAACATATAGCCAAACATGAAGGGTACTTAGCTGGATCAAATTTAGAAGTAGAAGCTAGAGGGCTGTGGTTATGATTCCTTTGCTTGAAATCCATTTAGCCAATTCCTTGGGGCGAGCACGGGCTGGGGCCTCAAGGCACTTTTTGGCCCGTCCTGAACAGACTGGGCCTGGAATTTCTAGACATGATCTCCAGGCCTGGCCCAATCATGCAAGAAAAGGCCTGGACCGAACTAAATAGGTCAGGGCCAGGCCTAGCCGAATTTCTTTTTGCTCTTAGGTTAAAAATGGAATAGTTATTATATATTGGGCTCAAGAAATCACCCTTTTTATATGTTTCTGCCACTTTTTTGAATTCGACCTCTATTGGCACATCGATTCTTGTTTATTTGATTTTAGTAATGTTGTTTTAACTTATTTATGACTTCATTGAAGCATCCGTAAATTTTTGTTCATTTGATTTTATTGATTTTATTGATTTTTTTAATTTATTTATGACTTCATTAAAGTGTTTCGAGCATAAAAATGTATTTTCCATTATCTGCATCTTAATATTTTATATTTCTAATGTATGTTTATATATTCAAAAATTAGATCAGGCCGGTTGGGGAATTTCAGGCTTGAGATCTCATGCCCAAAGGCTTGGACTGGCCTGAATAAAAATAGCAAGACTGAAATCTCGGGCCGGGCCTACACAGGACCTAAAATTCAGGCCTGTCTGGTCTTTTTGGCTCCATCATTTTTGCTCACCCCTACTGATCCTGATCTCTACCAATTCGCTCTGGTTTGATTAAATGAAGTGGGTCAATGCCACTGGTGTGAGTTCTAGAAGGTTCTGGTTTACATATTAGTATCAGATCAGACCACGTGCTAGTACCTGGTCAAATTGGCCGGTCTAGTCTGGTTTTGAGAGCAATTTTTGTAGGCAGCACCATTTGTTATGTCTCCTTAATCTATACAGTTGCACCGTAGTGCTTTTATTCTTTCTTGGTAATTCTTGAATTGGAAAGTTCATAATTAGCAGGATATTGCATTAGATGAAATAAACAGGTGACTATAGCTTCTGAGAGGAACTAATTAGGGTATACAGGTCATGTAGAAATATAACTACAAGTTTCCATGGAGATATGTAATGGATCTTGTTAACTAGTGCCCCTAGGGCACTAGTTATTTTATTAAAAATAGAAATAACACTTGCTAAGACACTTTGAAAATGGAAGAATTGCATATTTTAATGAAGTTACTTTATTCAAATAATGAATTTATATTTCCAAAGCACATTAAATAAGGCTTGACAAGGTCCCTAGGGGTACTCTTTTAAGAGTTTACATATGTAATAGATCCTTAATAATTGTTTCACTGTACAGCTTTTCTTAGGAGGACATGTGGTGAATCAAGTAATAGATTCTTAAAGTAAGCACGCGTGGCTTTGCCTTCCTCGCTTACTATTTTCCATATTATCTTGATGCATACCCACAATATAGCTGCTCATCTCTAATTGTTTGTCATTTTCCCCTTTGATGAGATTTTGTTAACGATATATTTAGCCAAAATATCTGTCTTCTCCATATTTTCCACATTTCTATAGGTACGCTATTGAGATTGAAACCATTTGTCATTTTTTCATGGCATAAATAACTTCCTTTTCCATTTATTTATTTATTTTTTTTGCTCAAATGAGGAACTATTATGCTCTTTATGAATTATCAACTCTTCTAATGACATATGCAACTACTATACGTCTTTCTAGTAAGTGACAACACCCCCCCTCCCAAAAAAAGAATGAAGAAATAACTCTTCTAATAATGTGTGTATCTTCTAAATGAGTTGAGAATTTCTTTCAGATGAGTTGCAGTTGTATACAGTATATGGAGTGATAATGTTGGGCAAGTTTGCTGGAAACTGAACAAAGATATAGCTGAAACTTTAAGTTGTCGTTGATTCTAAAGCAGATGGTTGCTCGTTTTCATGGCATTTCTTTAGAAAATCATCAAGCAAGTCAAGGAATTGTAGATGTGCTATTTCTGGTCATGGGCTGCATTGAACAGGAAGGAAAAGAGCTTTTTTTAAAATTAAACTTAAAATATAGGAAGTCGCTACTTTGTTTATAATGATTTTTATCTAGTAAGTTACACATCAGTTTTGGGCAGTCAGTTTTCTTTTAGATAATACTGTTTGATAAGGTAAAAAAATCCTTAAACAATTGATAAAATTCCCTCTCAGAAATAATCCTGGTTCGTCCAGTCTCATCAGATACAAATATAATGTTCTTCATTCTCTAAGAAGGCCAGTGATGACTGGACAATGGGCGAGTAGGTATAGAATACTTTCACCTTCGCTTGTTGGTTTGATGATGTTACAATGGTAATGATTTAAGTTTCAGTCATAAAGCAGTTGTCTTGTGTTTCTCTCTACTGGGAATATTATGGAGTTATACAAACCCAACTTTCTTTGCTTAACTACATCAACCTGATCCAGATTAATGTTGAGCTCTTTTAAGCATGAGTAAAAGTATTAGACTTCAAGATTAATTCATTACCTTTTTGCTGTGACAGCACACTTTGCTGAGTAAATTTGTTTAGGAAGAACCGCTAGGC
Organism: Eucalyptus microcorys; assembly: GCA_014182515.1. Lineage (NCBI taxonomy): Eukaryota > Viridiplantae > Streptophyta > Magnoliopsida > Myrtales > Myrtaceae > Eucalyptus > Eucalyptus microcorys. The sequence continues at coordinate 22,588,868 of CM024571.1, forward strand.
AGCTGTTTTTTCTCACTTGAAAGCGAAATGGGAATTGTTTTACCTTGATTATTTACTATCATCTGGAAGCAATGTAGAACTCCACATTTTAAATTGCAGTGAAAATAGTGCTTATCTCAATGAGAGGTGAGAAAAAATTTCTGGGGGGATGCAGCTTGTTGCTGTCAATACTCCAATGCAGACTGTTTTATTTTTTCCTCCTTTTCATTTGTGAATCATTGAATAAAATGTAATTAATATCGGAGGAATTAGTGCAGCACATTCTCAGTAATCATGGAACAAGTGTCCCAATTATAGTCCAAGATGTCAAGATGTCGTAGGTTTTAGAAGATGCAACAACTGCTATTGGAGTCTGTGGTTGGTTTGTTTGACTTTTTCATGGTATGGAGCTCTCGTCATTTTCCATGTTGTTGAGAATTGATGATAGCTTTTTATGCTTATTGAATGAGTTGTAATTATTGAAGCATCTGTCCATCTCCATAATATGTAGAAAATTAGTGAAATTGCTAATTGGATAATGGCAAGATGAACTTGTAGGTTGGTCTGGGCTGTATTGTTGTAACGATAGCAAAAAGTTTTGCTTTTAGTCCCTACTTCCATTTTATTGGTCATCCAGAAGGAACAAAATAGGCGGGATATCAAAGAAGAGGAACGTTCAAATGGTGCTGCAAAGGAAATGTGGCTTTTCACCTTAATTTTTTGGCATTATGTGGTGCTTTAGACAAAGATTTCTTTTTTTATTCTTAGGTTTTTCCTAGGTTCTAGGTTGTAGATGGGAGGCACCCCCTTGGTGCTCTTTAATATACTCGTTACCAAAAATGCACGTCTCAATAATTAAAGTGTTAGGGCAAACTGGAGTGCAAACTATGGACAGATGGAAGACTGGAAAGTGAAAAAACAACACGACAGGCTCATTATAATCTAAAAGATTAGTGATGAAGTTGTTTCAAGAATATTGTGCTATTGAATCACGTTCTTGGAATGTGGTGATTGAAAGCTGATAAGGATCAACATAGTGGACAATAATTACAGAAGTGTAGGAGAAAATCGATAATTCTTTGAAATGTGTGGTGGATGGTTGTCGAGTCTACAAAGTAAAAAAGTAATTTATCTTTTAAGTTTTGGAAATAGTCAATCCGCGGTTTCCCTCTGTTTGCAATCTATAATTCAAGATGTTTCTTATTATGGATCAGTTTGTATTTTGGGTTAGTACTTTTATTTTTGGCACCTTGAAGAGATGGTCTTTGTTCTGCTACTTATACCATTTTAAGTGCACCCTCTCCTTCTCCGCTATATGATAAAAAGGATGGTTTAGACTTTTCAACGGTAACCACTTTCACATTTTACAGGAATATTTTGTTTAAATGTCAAGTAGATGCCTTTGCAGACTTTGGTAGAGAAGGAAAAACACAAGAAAAGTTGTAGGAGAAAAGGACATAGGCACATAGAAGAGCCATGTAATCAAGCATGATCAAATAACTGCCGTGCTTGATTTTACTTGAGTAAAGAAACTTGGGTCCATCATAACTACTGGAAAGGGAAAGGGTGGCATCACAAGGTTCCTGTGTCACACTGTAATATTTTCACAACTGTTACCTCACACTGACCTCAACAATCCTTTGTTCTTCCGTGTTGAGTCTTGATCATCAGTCATCACGGGCCTTGGAGCCCATCTTGATAATAATGTCTAACAGCAAATGCTTGATGTTCCTATTCTTAAGCCTGTCCTCTGGTACTTTTTGTCAGCCATCCTTCAGCTTTGATCAAACTTAACTGCATTACTTGTGTCCATATATTTATAATAGGAGAAACTCCGCCATTATTGATAAATCAGAATTTCTGCACTCCAGAAAGCATCCCTTTTTTCGTTGTTCTGTGTCAATTATCTTCACTGGAGAGATTCCTGTGTTTTGCCAGCTCTCTCTGCTTTAGCTGATACTACTTTTCACCTTCAATGACTTAGAACTGGTTTACTTTGTATTTCATCATCGATACTTTTATTAGGTTAGTTAGGACTTGATGTGACATTTTGTCTGTGTCTTGTCTACATTCAGACATGGATCTGATAACTAGATAAGCAGGGATCTGCAATCGAAGCATTTGCCTAAACAACACTCGTTCATTTATTTATCTGTTAATTTTTGTTGTAATTTTTAGGTTGATGTGGAGAGGATACGGGGACAGGCTCACGATAAGCTTACAAGCAAACTAGCATCTCTGAGGCACAAGGCTGAAGAGAAGAGAGCAGCCGCCGAAGCCAAGAGGAACCATCAAGCTGTAAAAGCTGAGGAACAAGCAGAGTACATTCGCAAAACCGGCCGCATCCCTTCATCTTTTAGCATTTGCAGTTGGTGCTGTTGAACGCCAAGAATGTTCAATGTAATGCTCACCTTGTTACGATGACGTCAGTGCACGAGAATGTTTATATACGCCAATTAGTTGAAGGATCGAAAACCCTGACCCGTTTTTCCTGGGCAATGGGAAAATGGATGTAATTGTAAGTAGTCACGGAAAACGACATTCTCGAAATGATCGAACTTTATTTATTTATCTTGTTGTACATTAAACTTTCTTCCTTGTTGTGTATGTGCTGAGAAATTCCATTGGGAAGTAATGCTTGATCTGCCTGTCTTTTAGCATATGACTGCTCAAATGTCACCGTGCTTGTTGGGAACTTCTCTTATATTCTTTTGATTGAGCCTTCCTTCTATTGCATGTCTAGTGACTCATTTTCTTTGTTCTCTGTTTTTCCTCGCCAAACTGCACTGCAAATGCGTGAAGAGCAAAGTCTCTATGAGTGTACTTGTTGATGCACAGCATTAGCATTTTGAGTTATAGTTGGGGTCATGCCTGAACATTGCTTCGTCAATGGAGGTGACAGGTGAATTCGCATGAACCGGTTCGATCCACATGATATGTCATCATCAAAATAACTTCTGTAGTAATGATCTCTGAGATGGATGATGGTTTGGAGTTCATTTCTTTCTTATTTTTAGAGATAAGTGCATCAACAGTTTTGAAACTCGTTGTAAAAGTACAATTGAACTTTAAAACTTTTAAAAAATACGTCCAATCACTTGTTTTTTGTGGAAATCAAGTCTAGTCACTTGTTAAAAAAGGTAATTAGTCATAAAAAATTCAGTAAGTGTAATTAAATATTAAAACTTGTTAGTATTTTCTGTTTGTCAAGTTGGACAAACTTAATGAAATGATTTAATTATATCACATTGACATGTTTTAAGATATTTTAAAAGTTTTATAACTCAATTGCATTTTGGTGATATTTAGTATGCTTATTTCTATTTTTTAATGATACATAGTATTTATGACTGATGTGGAGTCCATTTCAATGCATCATTTCATTTACATATTTTAACATTTCCATTCCAAACGTCTGATTACCCCTTAATGCTTTTAGATGTCCATTTTTGTTAGTGCTGAATAATTGGTCAGCAAAGAGAATGATGTATGGAATGTAATGAATGGAAGGGCTTAATGGGTGTCGATAATAATTTATACTTTAGTGATAGAGAGATAATTTCCATCATTAGAGTTAGTCGCAAAGTTAAGGTAGTCCAAGACTTGTCAAAATCTCATGCTACATCAACCACTTTTTTTTTTCCATTCATATTTCATAAAAGAAATCAGTTTCCCCTAATCCACAGTCCCACGATGAGTTGATCATATTTATGCACATTTCTTCTTAATTCCTCTCGATTGAAAGCGTACTCACCGTTAAATTAACTGGAGCAATACAAATTAAGCGATAATTTATTGCCAATCTAGATGTGTGGTCTGACTCTAAAGCTTGCTTTACCCTCATGGGAGCTATAAAAAAATTGTTCCATTTTTTTATACACTTTCTTCCCATGGAAAAAACCAAGTGCTACTGCTAGCCCTCAACCACTTAGTGCTTGGGCCCAGAAAAACTAAAAAATTGAGAAAAGAAAAACTGGTTAGTGGGATTTATGGGCCAACCCTAGACAAAACAATTATATCTTTTTTCGGTGTTCAGAATTAGTAGATGAAAAGATAGCATTTTCCATATTAAGAAAGTGGGTGTCTGCCTTCATGAATAGAAGTAGACGTGAAGATCCCACAAATGAGAAAGTGGGATTGGGTGGTGAATGCAGCCACCACGTGGCGAATCAACGCTTGGTTTTTGGGGTTATTGGGTGTTTCTTTCAACCATGATTAAGTGTATTGCAAGAAATGATAGAATCATGTGGGCCTACTTTATGCCAAAAATCATAGGACTTTAGATGGTGGAGAAAAAGAGAAGTGGATTTTGATTTTTAAGTGGTGAGCGTGTTGGACCAATGGGAAAACTTGTAGTTATCATTTTCCCTTTCGTCTGAATATAGAAATCACTAATCTCTGCATTTTTTACATTCTAGGTACATTTACTTCGTGAAAAACAAACGATTTGAAAAATATTTTCCTAAAAGATGATCACTTATATTGCTTATAAAAATAAAAGAACGAAATTTTTTCTTCTTCTTTCACAAAAATGTTTAGACATGTAATATTTTCATTTAAGCAATTATTTTTAGGGAAATATTTTCTAAATCATTTATTTTTTTCAAAACAAGTAAAATCTAAAATACATATGACATCTCTATATGAAATTAACATTGGAAAGTTTGAGACCGACTAAGAAAAACAGGCAAGGTCCTATTTTGTGAACTTTGTGGTAATAATGGGTATGTTTCAAAGCATGATTGGCTGAGCATATTTTAATAATTAATGCGGCTGCGAAGATTTTAAGAGCAAATTAGTGGCCTAATACTTATCCATAGCTATCTAATTACAAATAGGAAGTGGTCGATTTGATCTGCAAATCGCAAGCAGTTGCGTGAGAGATAAGTTCTTGATAGCAACCATGCCTAGAGGAGACGACACTAATTAATTAAACTTAACCTTCTCATCAGCATTTTCTCCCATGAATAATAGTGTTTCCAGGTTTTTCACTTGAATAAATTTCATTTTTTCGGTCATTGAAATTCTGGATGACTTACATTTTAGATCGCAAAACCTCAATTTCATGCACCCGGTGCGTCAAACTTATTTTATACATTTACTTGATGCACCTCGACGCTTCCTAATCAAATTTTTGAAAAATGTATCGGTTGACATTGCTCAACATTATAATTAGTATTTTGCGCATATGGAAAATGAAACTCCGTGCATACCTTTTTCTCACTCTCTCTTCCTTTCTTTTTTCTTTTTAAAAAAAAAAAATTCAAACACATTAATGATCACTCCTAGATATTATTCCCTTTTATGAAGTAAGGTGAAAGCTCGCGAGGGTCTATGCACGAAAAGACAAGCTAAGCATGCGTTGCTCCCACGATGAGTTGTTTGACTATATGGTGGACTATGGTCGGGCCAACATTATCAATAAACCTAGATCTATCACCCAATGTTTGCCCTATTGCGTGCAAGCAGCCGGCAGCCACTTACGCCTCAACTTCTAATCAAATAATATTTAATCAACAAGTGGAGAAGGGAGAGTGGTCGTAAATGCTAGGATGTTGGTCGCCGATGTGGGTTGTAAGAGGACATAAAAAGAAAAGAGAAATAAGTGCATCGAATCACTAAAAACTTATAGCATAAGTGCAATAGATCTAACTTATCCAAAATGTGCAATCAAGTAATTTGGTTAGTTTCGTCTTTTTTGTGGATGAAAAAAAACTCAATATGACCTTTTTTAATAATTAGTATGACTTTTAGCGCTAATGTGGTGTCATGCTAACAAAATAGTTCAATAATTATAATAACATCAGAAATATAGAAAGGATGCGATGACGACTGCGCCTCCCCCTCGATGAAGGTGGGGTGGCCATAGCGCCCCTCCTCTTTTTGCGTCCCCCATTCATCTTTAGTTTCTCCAATTTTATTTTATTTTTGGGCTATGCCGCATCCACGAAAAATATCACACAAAATAATTAAAAAGTTGCTCTAGATTTTATTTATTATATATTCAAAACAGACAGGGCCAGTGGAATCAATTGCTTATTTATACGAAATCTAGGACTTGATTGCTCTAGCTGAGGTTTTAGGGAAAATTATAAGAGAATTTATTATTTGGTAACTAATTCAGTTCTAAACTTTTTGATCTAGTTAATTCAGTCATAATTCTTTTGACAATTATCAATTGAGTTCTTTTAGCTAATTTTTGTTGGAAATCACTAACATTGACAATTTTTATAAATTTTTAAAAAATAATTTGAATTTTTTTTTTCCCGTTGGTCATCAAGCCTCACCATTGACCCATGAAGGCTGCAATGCCCTTGCCGACCACCATTGGCCTCTAGCAAGTGTCGCCCTCACCAACCCCCCCTCATCCAAATCTAGCAAAGGTGTCATTGCCCTCGTGTATGCCTAACGACCTCCACCTGGCATCACTAAGGTCCTTGCGACCAACGAAGGGAAACAAATAAAAAGGAAAAAAATTAAATTAAAAATTGTAAAAATTGTTCATTTCAGCGATTTTCAATCAGAATTGATTTATATGACTACAATGGCAAATTTTCAAAAAAATTAACACTAAATTGGCTAAAGCAAAAAGTTTAAAATTGAATTGACCACCGTTCAATAGATTTAAGATTTTTAGGATAACTATTTCTATATTGAGATTTACGGCTTGACTACAATTTGTCACTATGTGAGTCTTAGTGCTTATGGTCGCTACACTTGCCTCGAACACATTTTGGATATAATTAATTACCTCCGACTTGGGGGCTGCATATTCAAAATATCATCCATGCAATTTTCATCCATGAAATCATCTCATAACATATCATTACAACCCTTTCCACTAAAATCTCTCATTTTTTTTTTTTGGTCGGTACTAAAATCTCTCATTTATTCAATGTGAACGCACGAAAGTTTCTCGCTACCTCTTCTCAATCCAGGCAGATAATAAGTTGAGGAGTGGTGGGGATACAAACTAACGTAAAGCATTTCTCGGAAAGGATGCGTATTAAAAGATCATCGTTGACAAAGGCAAATTAAATTCGCCCATCTAGGAGAGGGGTGATGTCATGGCACACGGATACCGGAAGTTGACTCTTCCGTGTCCAAGAATCAAACCTCCACCGACGAGGCTGCTGGTCCAAGGTAATAAGATCACCACTAAGTCACGAGCTGGATTTGGTCCGTGAGAGAACCTCTAAACAGCTCGTGTCATATTATCTAATTATGACATGTCTCGTGTGAAGAGATTTCTTAATTGCTAACTTCAGGGGAAATATAGAGTAATAATGACTTAAATCGAATCGTTGAAACATATACAAGACCTTAGAGTAACATCCGAAGATGGTATTAGCAATCAATCGAGCCTCTCTACCCCTTTTTTTTTGGTTGATAAATGGATGCGTTTGAGTTATTCGCAAGAACCAGAAAAGACAAAAGGACAGATAAGATGTAAAAAAGAATGTCTGCCAAGGCACCCAAGTTGGCAAAGGCGGCGGTGAGAAGCATGGCCGCATGTCCAAGGCATTCGACGGTTGACGTTCTTTTCCTTAGCAAGTGGCTCTCGATCCTCTTGGATTCGTGCACTAGGATCAATAGGATTTGATTAAAAGTACAAAGAATTGACTGAATAAGCGAGCTGCGTTTCGTGCTCCACAGAATCCAGTTCGAAAAAGGTGAAAGACCCGTCTTCTTTTTATTTTTTATTTTTTCCTTTTCTGGCAAACACACGAGAAAAAAATCACAGCCGAATTATCAGACCCTTTGTGAGCCGTTGGATGACCACGACGATAGCCCGCCGTTAATTAATAATCATCGTTAGTGGTTGATTTATCGGTCGTCGATTTTCAGCTATTTAATTGGGCTCGATTACGTCAAAGTTTGTTCAGATCCCTATGGATTGTAATGTTCGACGATTATGTGTTTACCACCAACAATTTGAGAATCTTGATTGTTTGATATCACATAGACTAGATGATAAATTTTTGGGGAAATTACACTTTTGATGATCCCCGTAGTTTAGGGAATCTCACTTTTGGTCCTCATACTTTCTTTAGTCAAAGTCTAATCCTAGCTTGCAAGCGAACAATTTAAGTCTTTTCATCAAATTTCCATTGAAAATATGCTAGAGATTGCCAAGTTATCACCAACAACTAACATGTGGCGCCTATTTCTACCTGCCTCTAAAACAAGTCACACTTTTGGTCCCCCTATTTTTTGAAGTGTTCAAAAATAGTTCCTATATTTTGTTTATGCAACAACGCTAATGAAATTTTAAGTACAATTTTTTACAATTCTATTCCAAACAAGATTTAAATGACGTTGACTATTATATAATGCATTAGGTTTATGTGTGTAAGCCTTTATATTTAATATTGATGGTTTTATTAGTTATAATTGATGAAGTTTTTCTAAAGCCATTTAATATTTAATAATTTAGATTGAATTGGAAGAATTCACATAAACTATCTAAAACATTTGCCTACATGACATTTTCTCTGAATCATTGGGATTGCTCTGTTAGCCACTTTTTCCACATAAGAAAAGGAGGTGGGGAGTTCAATTCCTAGCCTTACCGGGAGCTAGAGGTGGGGATGTTTAGTTTTAAGTATAGTGTTCAACTCCTGTGCTTTGCAACGAGGTGGAGCAAAAGTCTTAGAGGGAGATGAGAGTTAAAGTAGAAATTTTTTTTGAAAGTAGTTCTAAATACTTGATATGGATCTATATTGAAAATAATGATAGCATTATTGAATACTTGATATTAATCTTAACTAAAGTGTAAATCATACGATAAATTAGTATATGTAGACATCACCTTTTAAGTTTGTGTTGATTTGACATCTTCACAAGATTTCGATGGAAGTGTGAAAAAATAATTATCTTTCCTTGAAAAAAAATACAAGGATTGCTTTTATGACAAAAAATTGATCGCTCCAAAAAGTACATGAACCAAAAGTCTAATTTGTTTTAAAAGCTTGTATGCGCCAGTGCTAATTCAAAAATTTCCGGCAAATTTTGAGCAGGAGATTTTGATGGAAGGCCTTACATTGTCGCGAGAGAAAAGTACGAGGACCAGAATTGAAACCGAATAAAGTGTAAGGAGCAAGAGCAAAATCACCCAAACTACATAGACCACAAATTTAATTACCCCTAAAATTTTCTCACCTCAGGTTATGAGGAAACCTCACCAGGACAGGGGTTGTTGCCAATTAACAGGGATCGTCTGCGCCTGTTTACTAATGCGGTGGACCATCATACTACGTTTCTTATTTTGACATGCCGGTGTCTTGCACGTCTATAATATATTTTTCGAGCCTTGTATCTAGCTCTACCCTCTAGTTGCTTTACATCTAGGAATCCCAAGGTTCAGACGAAGCCTCTCACGTAGCCTTTTAACGTCATGCTAAGGACAGAAGTCCTCGTAAAGAAAATAGATGATAAAATATTCTATTTAAAGGCAAGACTGGTTGGTGAAGAACGAGAAGATTGTCCATCTTTGCAGATGGAGACAATAGACACTACACATCTGAAGCCAACATAACCCAGAAGACAGAGCTATCGATATCTGATCTTCATGTTCTGCAGAGCCACCAGCCTCAAGTACCAGAACGTGCATCGTATGCCAAAAACTTCAGCATCAAACCAATCCTTCTCTTTGCCGCACCTTCTGTGTTTTTTCTTTTCTTCAAACATGGCATATCCGAGCATTTCGTCTCGAATGAAGTAAATAGTCGTCCGAGATTCAACACTCGAAACAGCTCCCCTCTCATGACATGGACCGGCGGAGTTCAACATGGATGGAAAGGGGCGGGACGGAATTGGTCGATACAGGGAGCTCAACAGAGCAAGGAAAATCGCTGAAGACAGGGATCATCTACGGCGTAAATGCTTCGCGAGCATAAGATGACACTGTTTCGAGCTGCGTGCGACTTTAGTTGCTCCATGACTTGGTTACCTCATGACAAAAAGCGACAAGCTTTAGGACAACGAAACTAAAACATCCAAGTTTCTATCATTTGTACAGGAACTTGCCGCCATATGAGCACATAAGCAGAAACCGGTAGAAAAAGACTGTAAAAATGCATCCCGTTTAACTTCGAATTTGCTACTCACCATCACAACTAAAAGAAGAACAACGATTGCTCGAAAAAGTTGGAACGGGAAAATTAATGCGCTATTCTTCAGAGGGGAGAAACTAAACTTCAATGCCAGGAGTTATTGTCAAATGCTTTTATTCCAGTTTCTTGTATCAAAGAACTCTAAGAACCAAGTGTTTTAAGTATTTACATTAGGGGGGAAAAACACTTCCACACTGCAAAAGGGACTCCAGCTGTCTAGAGCTCTTTGCAATTGTCCAAAAATGGCTCAACATCGACGCTAACACCGTCGAGCCAGGAAACTAGCTGCTGGGTCGAAGGCCTCACTTTCGGGCTAACGCTTAAGCAAAGGCAGGCGATCTCAAAAACCCGCAATATCTCCTTGTCATGCTTCATGCCATAAATCAAATGATCAAACACCTCGCTTTCCCTGTTCTCACCCTTCATCTTAATCACCCAAGAGATCATATCCCGAGATACCTTGGGCTTGCACATATCCATCGGCCTTTTCCCAGTGACAAGCTCCAAGAGAACAACGCCGAAACTGTAAACATCGCCTCTGCAAGTAGCAACAGAGGCCATACCATACTCGGGTGGAATGTAACCCAGTGTCCCAACAAGATCAGTAGTCACATGAGTATCATAAGCACGTATGAGCCTTGCAAGACCAAAATCAGCCAAGTGGGCTTCAAAGTTTCCATCTAAAAGGATATTGCTTGACTTTACATCTCGATGAACAATATGCGGCTCACATGACTGGTGCAGATACGCAAGTCCTCTTGCCGCCCCTTGAGCAATTCGGAGCCGTTTGCACCAATCTAGCAAGGAAGGCCCATCAGGTTTCTCGTGCAACCAATAGTCCAAGCTACTGTTTTCCATGTAGGAGTATATCAAGAGCCTCACATCTCTATCCATGCAAAATCCTTGAAGATAGACAAGATTCGGGTGCTGGGCTCTTGAGAGAGTTTCGACTTCAGCACGGAATTCTCTCTCCATCTGCCCACAATCACCAGAGAGCTTCTTGATTGCCAACTTCGTGCCATCAGGGAAGGTGGCTCTGTAAACCATCCCGAAACCCCCACACCCGATTATATTCGCTTGGTCAAAATCGTTAGTGGCTCGTGAAATATCCTCGTACGACAGCTTTTCACAACTGTCCTTGTTTTGGAACATAACCAGTAACCGTGACTCCAAGTCTTCAATATCCCTTTCTTTTCTCCCGACCACCTCCTTTTCAGGGTCAACCTCTCCCCGCCTATGTGCTCGCATCAAAATCATGACCATGAGGGCGAGAAGAAACATCGCCCCAAATGAAATTCCAATGGCCATTCCAATGTTTCTATTTCGCGTGGCATGATTGGCGGATTTAGTATGGTTTTGACTACTTGGGCAGGGGGGAGCATGATCACCGCACAGTTTGGTTCCTTCAAAACTTGAATTGGGAAAGGTAGGGAATTGGCCCGCATTGGGAACTGGCCCGGACAAATTGTTATATGCAACACTGAACTTGGACAGAAAATAGAGACGAACTAATGATGAAGGTATACCTCCCGACAGATTGTTGTAAGACAAATCGAGGGTCTCTAGGCTAGTCATTCCGGATATACTGGCAGGAATCGAACCTGATAAGAAGTTATGGCTGAGATCCAAGATATGGACATTTTTTAAATTCCCGAACTCGGGCCAGATTGATCCGTTGAGAGAGTTCCATCCAAGTGCCACAGTTGGTGGAAAGCTTGCAACTTGATTGTACTGCAGCCCCCTCGCGCTCACATTCCTCTTCATGAAGAGTGGGAAATCAGCAGAAGGTTCTGCCATTGACAGATTTCTGTTGATGAGGCCAGGCAATCCTGTAATCTCTTTTGGGATCTCGCCCACGAATGAGTTGTTTGATAAATCCAGATAGAAAAGAGATGGGAAGTCGCCAATCCACGACGGGATCATTCCACCCAATCTGTTCCAGGACAAATCCAGCAACTCCAAACGGGTGCATCTGTGCACCCACTCGGGCATGGAACCCGTCAGTCGACTATTTGCCATGATAAGAACCTTAAGATTCGGAAAACTCAAACTCGCATCGCCAGGCAATTCTTCGTCAAAGTAATTCAGAGTGAGAACCAAAACTGTCAAATTCTCGCAGTGCTGAAGGATCCCGAGTGCAGATGAGACGTTTGATAGGCTCGAATTCGAGATTGACAGGTAAAAAAGGCTGGAGAAGTTCTTGAAGCTTTGAGGTATCGGGGTTGTGAACTTGTTCCGTGCAAGGTTTACATTTTGCAGCTTCTGGCAATTGGGTAAATCCTCAGGGAAAGGACCACTGAAATTGTTGGACCCCAAATCCAGAGACACCAGACCGCTCAATGCCGAACAATTGAGAGATATCGTACCGCTCAGTGAGTTGTTCCTCAAATTGAGAAACGTAAGCGACGGCGAATTGGACAAGGACGGTGGGATGGAGCCTATGAAGCCATTGGTCTGAGCTATGAAGTACTGCAGCTTCTTCATGTTCTGAAACATATCCGGGATTGGCCCCGAGAATCCGTTTGTCGAAATGTCCAGCCAAACCAGTGCCGTGAGATTACCGATCCTGCTGCTGAGCTGCCCTGAAAAGGAATTTTCTTGAAGGTTCAATTGGACCAACTGACCCAGAGTGAAGATATCTTCACTGATCCCACCATTGAGATTATTCGTGGCCAGAGAAAGGTTCTGCAAGGAGCCACAGTTGCCGAGTCCCGACGAAATAACGCCAGAGAAATAATTGACAGAGAGATTAAGCACCTGAATGCCGGTCGAGTTCGTGCAAATCCACACGGGCAGAGACCCACTGAAAGAGTTCTCAGAGATGTTGAAAACGCGGAGCGAGGGCAAATTGGCGTTCGCGGGAACCGGTCCGAAGAATTCATTGTAGCTGAGATCGAGGACCTGCAAGTTAGGGAGGCGGAGGAGCGACTCGGGGAGTGTGCTCTTGAGGAGGTTGTGAGAGAGATTGAGGCTTCTCAGCTGGTCCAACTGGCCGAGCGAGTCCGAGAGGCTGCCCGCGAGCTTCTTGCTCGCGAGGGCCAACTCCACCACTCTGCCCGAACCGGTGGAATCGTCACACTTCACGCCCACCCAGTCGCAGCAATTGGCGGACGCGTTGAGCCCCCAACCTTGGACTGGGGACTCGAAGTTGCTCATCAAGTCTAACAATGCCTGGGAATCGCTCGAATTGCACTCAGGGACCCCTTGAGAGCGCAGGACCTGCGCCTGGATGCATAGCCAAGAGACGGCGACGACCACCCACAGCGAAGCCCGGACACCCATATGAAAAAAAACAGAGCACCCACGAAAGCAACCCCAGCACGAAAAATCGCAGAGACGGCACGAGATAGTAACAGAAGAAAAAGGGTCGTAGGGATATCAAGTGACGGAGAGACCCATGTCGAGAAGGATCAAGATTTGCCAACTGCGAGAGCGTGAGAGCATGGGGAAGAGAGAAAGAGACAGAGAGAGATGATGGAGAGAAGGGGAAGAGGGGAAGAAGAGGAGGCAAAGGAAGATCAGAGTAGTGGTGGTGGTGGGGGTGGCGGTGGTGGTGCCTCTTGGGCGTCCCTCTTTTTTGCTTTCCCGCTTGCGTCACTGCAGACCAAGGAGAGAAGAATAAAGAAAAAGAGGTAGGTTGCGGCGAGGCAGCGGTGGGCGCGAGCAAAAGAGAGAGAGAGAGAGAGAGATTGCGGTTTGACTTCAACGCGCTTGTTGGGTCTGAATACCAACTCAAACGCTCCTCCTCCTCCTCCACACTTTCCAAACACGGAAAGAGAGAGAGAGAGAGAGAGAGAGAGAGAGAGAGGTTGCGAGTGCGGCGATGGTGAAAGCGGAGATGGACAGAGCTGAGCAGGTGGCGCTCGACGGGGAAGAAGGAGGAGGGACCGAGGGAGGGCGACCGGCGAGAAAGCGGTGAGCCTCGAGATTCACGGAGGGAGGGAGCGAGGGAAAGGGAAGTCAAAGGGGTTGATGGCGACACGTGGCGGGATTCCAACAAAATCTACGCCGGGTCGCCATTATTGTATGCAGTTGAGTTTGTTTGGGTTGGGGGATAATTTATTAATCTTGTTATTCCCAATTTTCTTTTTCTTTATTCTCGTTTTCGTGAGAATCTAAAAAAAAGGGTTAATTCATTTATGGGATAACGGCGTGGATGGTCCCTTAAATTTTGCACGGCCTGTGATATGCTCCATAATTTTTTAATTTATTTAATAGAGTTTATAAACTTTAGTTTGACATCTAATGCAGTTCATGAACTTCTAATTTATTTTAATGTAATCCCCAAACTTCCGATATGTGTTTAATATAATTCCTGAATTATTTGAAAATATCTAATGTTATCCTTATAATAATTTAAGATCAAGGATAAAATTTGATATTTTCATATAATTCGAAGGGTAAAAAGTGATTATTTATATTATTTTCCTTTTATTCATTCTAGTTGAACTTAGGCATTTTACCCAAAAGCGTGATTTTTTTTTTTTTTGGCCTGTGAAAGGTGAAAAAATTATTTACCACAAATTACGAGGTAGACTTAGTATGTGTATAAAAAAAAATTGGAAAATCTCTTCTTGGGTGTCATATAAGCTGTTGACTTCGATGAATATTAAATAATTTCTTTTATTTATTTCTCGTTTTTAGCCCACTTTTTGTCATCCACAAGCAATCGATTTCTCCTGCATCGTTCTAGGGTTTTGTCATGGATCCAACATCTGACTAATCCCACTTGATAAGTGCTTTTTCCCACTACAATCGTGTTGATTAGTGTAGGTAAATTGACTTTTAAGGAAATTGCCTTAATTGTTACTCGAATGGATGACCCAATTTTAAGATTTAATTTAACATTTGAGTGTTAATATTTCAATAACCTCTTGATTCAGCTTTTTACGAGAATAACCGAAAGGATTTTAGGTTTATGGATTAGCAAAGAAATGATGAGAAATTTTGCAAATTAAGTTTACAATACAGCATATTCCGGCATCATCAAATTTTTGATTTATCTGCTTATGCTTTGTCTTGAATTTATCTTGTTTACGAGAACAACGCGTTTTATCAGCCCAGAGTTTCTCTTTAAAAGGCTGACTTCTTCAATTAAAAAGACTGCAATGTAGTTGCTTATTGTAAATCATGACCTTTCTTTTTCAAAACATAATCATAACTTAAAAGAGTATATGAGATCTTGACAATAAAATTGGAGATTTTTCCATGATATGAATCATGACACTTCATTCTCCATTAAATTGGTTGGGCATCACGCGGTAGTCACCAAGGACTATGAGAGAACAAAATGGAAACCAAATCACAAGGCAAGAAAAAGACCGAGTCACACCATTTTTCATAAGATTACAAGTTCAATTCACATCGTGAGCCTAACTTACGACTAACTCGTATCTTAAGCATTTACTATAATTGTAAAGTGATTTTGTGACTTTTAACATGCCAATGAGATTACGATGATGGGATAATCAAGTAATTATGACTTAAATAAGATATTTTGTGATGGGAATGGGGACCCTTATAGTAATACCTAGAGCGGTAGTTGCATTAGTCACCCCTATCTATCGTTTCACCTATAGAAATAATAGGAGAAAAAGAGATCATATGACCAGTAAACAAATAACAAATTTCAGTCACAGTCACTTTTCCATCCTCTTTATATATTCGGTATTGGAATCACAATACCTTCAACTTAATGGTAACTTTAGGGCCTTAACTCTCTATTACGCCACCGCGAGCTGAAATATCAATAATCTAGATGCCTACTTATACTCACTCATTCACAAACGATTGGGCACCATGATGTGAACTCCAGAACTGGGGAGAGTTTTCCAACTTCTTCCTTACGGTTCCACTGTTCCCTGTCACCGGACACCTGTCGATTGGAAGCATTATCGTTGAAGGAGACAGCCCGGGGTTTGAAGTCGAACCTTGGCTCCATTTACTTCTTACTTAATTTTTTTTTTCCCGTCGTTGTAGGGTTTTCTAGCTTTTCAAAGTCAAACTCGAAAGCGAAACGATGCTTCGAAAATCAAAATACGAACATGGCGGATTGCGACTCCTTGTCGTAAGGGGGCGAAAAGGAAAATTAAAGAATCAAAGGAGTGGCATGATCCCATGGACTTGACCCGATTGCCCGTGAGTTTACCATTCAAATCTGACGAGAGGCCAGCGAGCATCACGACTTCTCTTTTGTTTGCTTATATTTGGGTTGTCATCATAATCAAACTTTAGACAATTCGGGGGATGCCCTCGGTTCGTTCTTTGCCGTAATTCCACCCCTAACGTTATCAATGGGAAAAATGGTAAAACTTTGTGGACGAAGAAAAAGAATGTGGGTGGCGTTTTCGTCGGGCCCCCTTCGAGAGAAAGCGCATTTTCCGATGCGGGGTTCGTAAGAACTTAGCACGTACACATCTATAGTCAATAATTTATATGCCTTTTTGTGAAGAGCTAATACCCAAAAAATTTTAAATTGATATATTTGTGATAAATAAATTCACCTTATGTTAATTTTCGTTAAATTACTATCAAATTATTGAATTGGATGATACGTGCTAGTTGACGGATACATTAGTTTAGTGTTTTATCTTTCATCTTGTCACAAGGTACTAGTTTGTATTTTTTGTTGGGATTAATTCAATTTAATAGAAACTAATTAAGATATCAGTTTGAGATTTTTGGTGATTAACATATTAATTTAAGATAAATTTGTCATTAATATATAAGTTTGGAGTTTTTGATAGTTAAAAAATTAATTTGGGGTAAATTTGTTTTAGGTATATCAATTCATGGAATTTGTAAGGAACATCTCATGATATATAAATGACTTCAGGCGCATTTAACTCATGGTCAGGACGTTCGCTTCGAGTTCCAAAGCCTTGCAGAACTTGATGCCGAGTGACAAGTGAGAAATGTTAAATCATCTGTGAGGAGGACAAAGAGCCGACACCGAGGCCGTAAAAAAGAGTTAGGAAACGGGGCGAACCATCCTTAACGAGCAAGCTCTGAACCCCAAACTGAAAATTCTCTAAAAAATCTCCAAACGGATACGAAGAACCTAGGATTCCGCAATCCATTACAACTCATTCTAGCACGGAACAATGGTCACGTGAAAAAAAGAAGAAGAAAAAATCACCGACAAAGACATTTGCTAGTAATTCAGGATATTGTATGAAAGGACAATATATCCGCCTACCCATCTAGAACTAAAACATAGGAGGACTATCTGCAGTGCAAGGACCGACCTGAAAGAGAGGAGTAGGCTCTCTATGTTTTTCTCCCACGCGTTTTTGAAGTCCAACTGAATAAACCGCCGAAGTTTGCTTTCTCTTTAATAATATATGCTGCAAAGATTTCCACCCGAATATAGAAAGAAACTGAGAAAAGTAAGAGCAGCTGCAAAAACTAATGAAAGAGAGAGATTCGGGGCCGAAAGGTTCGGTTCGATCCCGGAAGTAAAGCCTAGTGACGTCTGGATCGTTTGAACAGTCAAAATCCACTGTTTGGTGCATCATCGCTGATTCCCTTATAACAAAAAAGTCAAACATAGGCGGCAGGCAAGGGCCTCCGGATTAGGACCACGTTTGTCCTTAGTTTTGCGTTCAGACCATGCCCCAATGCCGGTCCCAGGATTGCCTCGACTAAACTCTCTCTCTCTCTCTTTTTTTTTTTTTTTGCTTAAATTAAACGTTTACGATTCACTTATTTTAACATTTCCTGAGTTGGGAAAATTTTGCGAAATTCTCACAATTTTCTAAAATTTGAGTAATATGTGAATTGTTGGTGGGAAAGTAAGACAGCACGGTTGTGCTTTTATTAAGTCCAAATAAATGGCCGACTTGATCTTTCGATGGCCCTCTCGAGAAAAATTGTGATGTCTCTAGGGTTGTTGTTGACCAGGTTACACCCACTCGGATGTTGTTGTACAACTTATTACCAGCTAATAGACCCTAGACGTGAGCTGAAAATTTTCGGTTGTTACAAATATTTATAGGCTTAACTATCATTCAAGAATCTAGTTTGGGAATATTCTTTCTTTGGTGGAAAAAAATATATATGATTTTTTCTCATTGTCATTGAGTTGATCAATTGGTTTTTTTCTTATTTTTTTTTATTTATGAGATTAATAAAAAGATTTATTACAAAGACACGGTTTTATTAAATATCTTGTAGAGAAAAAAAGTCAAAGAGAGTAAGAGTCCATTTGTTTTCACAGAACATGAATAATTTGTAAAACATTTTTTTAAATGATCGCTTGTATCACTTAAAAAAATGAATTAATGAAAAATTTATTTATTATTCACAAAAAAAATAATTAAAATAAATTATTATCGATAGTAAAAATATATTTATTGACTAATTATTTTAAATAAAACGAATGATTATTTTTAAAAATATTTTTTAAATAATTTATTTTTGCTAAACAAATGGAGCTTGGTATAGTTGACTTTAGAAAAGCTGTGAGAGAGAGAGAGAGAGAGAATGCTTGGAAGTACAGGAGGGTTCTGTGAAGACTCAGGCAGGAAAGAATGCATATCGGATGACTACTAACCAATGGGACTGAAAGAATAAATAATTGCAAATAAGAATAATAAATCGATAAATGGAACTGCAAAAATTTGTTAAGTGTTATCGATTGCGCATTTTTTACCATTGATTCTTTCGGCCTTTTACAGCCTTGTACAAAGTGTGGTTGTCAATGCACGATTATTCCCTGAGTCACAAATTGCAATTGCTTCTGAGATTCCTAACTCCACACTTACGATCTTTTACTACATATCCTTATCACTGGGTAGTTATAATTTTCAAGATTTCCTTTAATTTGACTTTTATCGAACATGTTTGACCATTTGTCGTCGTATGCCGACAGTTGCTTTGATCTCCCTTTCATCGATGACACCATAAGTTGCATGACATCGACATTGAGCCTTCACCAATATGTAGTCGTGTTACTTTCCATTGACGACCTAGCACCTCCGTTAAATATTGGGTCATTTTGGGTGTCAACATTATGACATTCTATGGAGGTTAGGACAGCGTCTTGTATTAATCAGCAGAAAATACGATCAAATACGGATATGTAATTTAATATGTAAGTCAATTCTTTGTCTATACAATAATTCAGAAAAAGAGAAAGCTGTTTGACTTTGTAACATACGGGTTGCAGTCGACCAGGCCTCTTCATTTATATTTTTGGGCTAAAAAGTCAATGGAGTCCTGTATTTACAGCAAATCTAAGCCATCATCCTTACTAAAAATATTGGCTGGGATGATGAACTGGCCGAATTAGTTAATTAATTAATTTCTGTATTTCAAGAAATATCAGGGATTGTTGCTTCCTTACCTCTGACACTCCGAATCTTTATAATTCTCATTTCTAGTTTTCTAGAAAAGTAAATGAGCAGCAGGTCCTGGCTATGGATGCGAACATTGACTTTTAATGCTGTTGACATTGAAGTGCCGTTTGCTCTAATTCCCCGCAATGACATTCTCATTTGATTAACCAAAGTCTTCTGAACAAAGTCTGACGGCATCCGTTTATAAAATATCGCATAGGGGCAGGCGGGGCTGTAACGATCCAATTAGAAGGAAGGACCTGCTTACGGTGGGCCTTGATGGATGGGCTTCACGAGGCGGATGAGCTCCCTCTAGCGATATGGAATTGGTCCAGACGGTACGAGCGATGAGTTATCGGTTTGAATCAGAATGCGCAGATCACTTCTTGGGTTCATATCAGCTCGCAGCTCCAAGGTAGTTAAGGGTCTCCACGAGTGCAGGGGATGCAATTTCAAATGCAGATGAAGCTCTGACGTTTTTGTTTTTTTCGGGCAAATCCACCGACAGGGTTACTTTCAACAAAGTCGCAGCATGCTCCAGCAATTGGTCCTTCGGTTGGCCCTTCGAGCCATCGATATTAAACCTGAGAGAGTCCCGTTCCGTCGGAGTCCATGCTGTAGATTGGTTCACTCGCTTTCTCTCTCGACCAACAACTCCTGGGTTTCGTCTCATCAAGTTCTTGTTCATGGCGAAGGCATTGAGAATTAAGCCCGCATTTGTTAGCTGGAGGTGGAAGATGAATGAATTTCTCGCTTCCATATGTGCCACATAACTCCTGCAAATTCTGCCCACGAATGTGAGTCGATCTTTGCATAGACCTCTCAAATGGGTGAGTTAGGTTCGGGTCAGACCCAAATTGACTCATTATCCGGTTTGTGATCTATTTATTTGTAACACAAATCTATTGACCCAAATCCGACTCAACCCATACTTAACTCAACATATAGCTAAAATACTTCCATATTTACTAAATGTAGGAAAATTTATACCTAGACTGAAGTGAGAATGTGGAGTGAGTAAGCACAAAATTGAGTGAGAGTAAGAGAGAATGAAAAGAAAGTCATGAATATGAGTTGAGTCTAAGTAAATTGTAAATCTATTCATAATCTATTGACCCACTTAACACTCATATTATGCTTAAACCCATTAGTAATCCATTTACTCAATATAGTTGATTCATTTAATAACTCAGCTCATCATATATAGGTTAATGAATGAGCTTATAACTTATTTTGACAGCCTACCTTTGCATCAACTAATTGCAACGACCACTTGTCCATTCTCGTGATTTCCTGGTGCAAGATGTTTACATTTAGTCTTGCGTGTGGCCCTACATCCATGCTACGTGGTTTCAGGATATTGTTGACAGAGAGAACATAATGGGTCAGGTAAGACATTTCTCTTAAACAAATTATCTCACGTGGGCGCTGCATATTTATCGACGCACACTCTGCATAAAGTGGCGTATTTTCGGAGAGCGGTTCACTTTCCAAATCTTCAGCCATAGATTCCTCGGAGTCTAATAGGAGGAGGGTGCTTGATTTACGTTCTATTGGTTGTTTGTAGCTCACATTTCGTTATACAAGCCTTTATACAGAGTATGTTCTTGATTCATTCCTGATTGCTTTTTATTCATTCCCAGTCGATATTAAGGGTGCAATTGATAATGCTCCTGAGAACATATATTTCTGTTTTTTTTTTCCCTGATATAGAAATAGAATAGAAACATGTTTAGTAATTTTGTTATTCTTGAGAACAGATTTGGAATATAAAAAATAATAATAAAAAAAAAGTTGCTTATTGTTCTTAGGAATAACTCAAGAAATATGCTTTCTCTTTTTTTTTTTTTTTTTTTCTTTTCTCCTTTTTCTCTTTCTCTCTTCTTCTCCTTAGCTGGTCGCGGCCTTGACAATGGTTGGCAATGGGCCAGACGAGGCTCAACAACCTTGTTGAAGCCTCCCCAACCACCAACGAGGCCTCCCTGAGCCTTGCAATGGCTTAGCCTTGCTTGGCCACTAAAGAGGCCGACCTCGCCCAACCACCACGAGGGTAGTGTCGCTTGGGTGGGCGAGGTCGAGCCTTACCAATGGCTAGTGAGGCTCCCCCAATGCCAGGCAATTTTGTCAGGCCCTCGTCTAGCCGGTCGTCGACCGACCATGGCGAAGGCCAACGACAGACTAGAGAAAGAAGAAGAAAAGAAACGAAAAATAATAATAAATTAAAAGAAATTCTAAGTTACAAAAATATTTGGGGTCGTATTAAATGCATTTATGTTTTGAGAATAAAAATTTTGTGTAATGAATGCGTTAAAATACTCAAAAACTGTTTTTGGAAACAGAAATGGAAAAAAGTGTTTATGAACAAAGGTTATTCCCATGAGCAAAATGTTACCAAACGTACTCTAATTGTCCTTGCCATTAGCTTGTACTAATTGGGATAAATGATATTTCATCCACAATATGCTCTTCGAATAAGCAATTTACTTGTGTTCAATTCATCCTCCCAATTGCTTAACTCTGCTACTCTCTAGGAATCTCCATAGTTCGCTAGTCCTCCATTATCTTTCAATTGCTTAGGGCGCATATGATAACCATTTTATTTATAGCCGAATCTATTTTTCTGTCTGCAGGAACAAATTTGAAATAGAAATTCATTTGGTGATGCAATTTCCTTTTTCTATTTTTGGAATAAAGTTTTAGTTTAGAAATAAATTTGGAAAAAAAATGAGAAGTAAAATTTATTTTATTACTTTTTTATTTCTAAAACAAAAATTATAAATAAAAACTTTTACTATCATTCATCCTTGCTACTACTAGCTGCTTACTAGCCGCTGGCCATCATCCTCCCTATCACTTGCCACCTCCCATCGCCGCCCACTTGAGATGGAGAAATTTTGTGTCATTATCAAAAAAATCTTTTGTTCTTGGAATAGAAATTGTGTATCGTTATCAAACACTTATTTTTGCTTAAAAACTTGTGTAGGGAATATAAATTGAAAAATCTGTTTCTAGTAAAAAATTGTGTCCAAAAATAGAATGGTTATCATTCGTATTCTTATTTACACAAATATTAATGGCATTTTCATTGCCCACAGACCATCTGACTTCTTGGGAGATAGCATTTTTGCTCAGAATCATAATTTGCATAAGTCACTTGAAGGAAAATGAATTCCTTATAACAATTTATTCCACAAAGTTGAGGGGAACTTGGATAGTCTTAATGCTTGTTCGCCTAACATAGTCTTGTTAAAATAGATGAGGTCACTGAAGGCGAGTCCACCATTATCTTTTCTAGGCTTTAGTACCCTATTTCTTCTAGTGCAGAACTTATGTGGATTCACTTTGTTTCCACCAAAAGGAGAAGATTTTTTGCTCAATATCTTTACAAATCAAGAATGAGATTTTGAATATGGATATTGCATATTGACGCAAAACCTACACAATTGTTTTAATCAAAATCTCCTCACTAGCTTTAGACTTTAGTTTCTCTTTCCATCCTTCCAATTTCATATTCACCCATGCTATGATCTAGGCAAACATTTACTTCCTTGACTGCTTCAATTGAAGGTATACTGATTTTTCCCATCTTCTCAAATTTTCAGTACTCTCAACTTTTGAGCCGTACCCATACTTGTTTAAATTAATTGCTTGACCAATAGCAAGGCAATAAGGATTTAGGATAGGTGTCAAATTCTGACATCACCCTCATTCAATTGCTAGTGGTGTTGTTACACCCAAAAAAAAAAAAAAAAAAAAAAGCCAAGTCTTTATTATGGATATAGCACCGATTTGAGTAAGCCAATAACTCGAGATCAAGCATGATATAATTAACAATGAGCTACTGACTATGCAAATTTTTTTTTGCAAATAGCCATGCTTATCAATGACCATGACTATAGCTGTCAACAATTGGTCAACGATAATCACAACAAGTTTGACAAAATATTGGATGAAGCGGAGACATCGATTCGAATATATCGATTAAGCAAGATGCTGTTCTAGGAATGTAACCATTTTGATCGGCATGAAGTTTGAGTGCAGTGGCAATCGAGCTTTTAACTGCTTGCTGATAAGGTAGACGAGAAGACAAAGCATGATGGTTGTGATTGTTTGCAGGCAAGATTGAGGTGCGATGTTGGAGGAGTAACCGCCTGCCCGTAGATAAGATGGCGTGGCAACTTGAAGTTGTGGAGCTGGACAGTTATGTTGTAAATACTACAAATACTAGTGTTTATAAACTGGAGACCTCTAGATATTTCTGCATGTATCTTAGTTATAGCTTATAGATCTTCGTCTTCAATTAAATTTTGGAGTGGTTTCAGCAATTAAATTTCGACAAAGCTTTTTATGTCATCACACTTCATCGTTGATTAAATTCTATTAAAGCATATCTGTTCATTGTGCTCCATTAATAAGACTTGCAAATTTCGGTGAAATTATTTTGTTAATTGGTCAAATTCCGGCAAAAACAAGTGTCTTTGAAGTGGATAAACTAAAAATTTTCCACACTGCCCCGAAATGTCTAGGAAGGAGCCAAATCATCTGTCCGAAGCTGGGAGTCCCTTTGGCCCTTGGTTGACAAAGGTAAAACTTCACTAGGAAAAAAGAAGTATGACGAGAATTTCCTTGGTCCACCGTCGACTAGACATTGTATTTTCCGACATGGGTCATGAAACCATTATCGGGGATGCATCTACACTTGGTAAATTTATGTCTATCTTGTGAATTAGTTTTAGATTCATGCAAATGAGATTCGATTAGAGATGCGTGTGATGAACGATCGACGAGACTTGAGTCACCATATTCATTGATTAGTGTTGAAGATATTAGCCAGTATAAATATATGTACTGCAATCGTAGTGTATTAGAGATGCAACATGACCATGCATAATGATAGTACTAACGCTTTGCACGGAGCATCCTAGACAATAACTTTGTGTCCATTTAGCGAATGAACTTCTATATATATATATATATATATATATATATATATATATATATATATATATATATATAGTTCTTTGTTGCACTAGCTATATTTTAAAGATATTGCGATTAATTTGAGTTCATGGACCATGTAAAATGAAAAAAAAGAAAAAAGAATGAGAATATTTAGGGGTGGGAAAGGAACACCTCATGGGATTTAAATGATTTTAAGCTCATTTAACTGAATATGAAAGAAGGATTAATACATTGCATTATAGTATTTAAATGTGAAGTATTCATAGCATCATCAAAAACTAGTCATTCAATGGGCGAACCCTACCTAAATTAGAACACCATAAAGCTGTTTTTGCATCTCATCTTATCAATGACTAATTACTTCAAAATCAGTAGGGACTAATTCTAGTGTTTTGCTATCCACAACATGCTCTTTCTTTGGCTACCAACATTCCAATAAATAAGTTATCAAAGTCTTTATATGGACTTTATGTCAAAACGCCCTCCCCACGAAGGAGAATTTATTCAGACGGAAAATCATGCCTGATCCGACATGCCAGTTGTGCAATATGAAGCCCGAAACAGCAGAGCACTTGTTTTTGCTTTACCCCTGGACAACTAAAGTGTGGTTGGATCCACGAATCAACATCCGAATTCAGAGCAAGGGACTAACAAGCATAGATCGGTGGCTCCTTCATCACAAGAGCGACTTACCAGAAGCACCTTCCCTCAAACTAGTTGCTGAAACGCTCTGGTTTGTATGGAAAGAGAGGAATGAGGCCATCTTTCGAGAGAAGACACCGGATCCGCGTGGAGTAGTCACCGACACACTCACAAAGCACGAAAATTTCAGCATTTGGAACTCAAATCAGAAAAAAAGTGTTGGAGAGAGACCGTACCTCATCATCCCAATGGCGTCCCCCTGCCTCGAAATCGCTGAAAATCAACTTTGATGGCGTGTTCCGAGCAGGCACAACAACAGGCGCGATTGCTGGTGTATGCAGAGATGCCGCTGAATCTTTACTCGGAGGATTTGCGCGCCATGTGAGAGTGCAATCTGCACTTCAAGCAGAAACCCTAGCTCTGTTAGAGGGAGTGGCGTTCGTGCACGAATGGGAGAAGAAAAAAGGGAAAAGTGCAAGTACAACTCTAGAGTCTGACTGCCTTAGTTTAGTTCAGGCACTGTTGGGGGAGAGTCAAGCATCGCGGGAAATCTCTGAACAAATCAAGATGGGCCGGGCCTCAATTAACTCTTTGCCTTATTTAAGCTTAACCCACTGTTTTAGAGAACAAAACATAGCATATTGGGTCGTTAAAGCCCAACTAGATCAGTCCCTCCCTCCGAACTGGGTCTCAAGCCCACCCAAACCGTTGTTCGATGTTCTTTGTTCTGAAGCCCAGTTGGGCTCATTTTCTACTATACCTACTTGAAGTGAAATGAAATGAAGCTATTTCGACCAAAAAAAAAAAAGTTATCTGCCTTTTGTCAAATTTTAAAAATGTGGTCCGTAAACTATGGACACTATAAGAAATTTGCTTACATCCTAATAATTTAGAAAATTATAAGCTGCTTCGGAATTTTACAACTGGATAAAACATTAAAATATTATAGAAACAAGCCTTAAGAGAGAGAAAAGGAAAAGAAGAAGAAGAAGGAGGAGGAGGTGGAACGGTCATGGCAATGGCGGCACTGTCCACACTCTTGCAAGGGTTGCCAAGCCCTTAATGGACATTGTAGGGGTCGATCTCAAGCAATGCCTGGCCGAGGTTGTGCAATCTCAAGTGATGTGTGGTCAAGATTGTGCTACACTAACCTAGACCAAATCTAGCTTGGGGTTGGGTGACCCCATGTGACTCATGGTCATATTAGTGCTCTTCTGGCCAAGGCCAAATCTAGCCCAAATAGCTTAAGTAGGGCAGATATGACCTAGGCTAGAGCGATCCCTATGAGGCGATGCCGAAGCTCTCATGACCCCAACGATCCACACCTAGCCGTTGCTTGGCCCAAGACGTCTAATCGTATTAAGTCTTCTAACATGGTTAACAAAAATATAATGTCTTTTAACAGCATGATTTGACACAACTGTAAAATCTAATGATCAAATGGGGACAAGAATTACCTAACCTAATTGTTCCCAAAGCAATTCCAATGGTCACTTGATGTTTCTATTTGTCGTGGCATAATTGGCGGATCTAGGATAATTTTGACTCACTGGGAGGGGGTGGCATGATTGGCAGATTCGGGATAGTTTTGACTCACTGGGAAGGGGAGAGCATGATCATCCCACCACCGTTTGGTCCCTTCAAAAATCGAATCATGAAAAGTTGAGAAAATTGTTATGTGCAAGGCTGAACTTGGAAAGAAAGGTGAGACACTCTAGCAAAGGTGTTCTTCTGACAAATTGTTGTAAGACAAATTGACAGTCTCTAAGCTAGTCATTCTGGATAAATTGTCCGGAATTGAACCAGATAAGAAGGGACCATCGAGGGACGCCGATTGACGAGTTCGTAGTGAAGATCAATGCTTCTTTTTCTCTGAGCCGTGAAACCATGGCAAATAGAGAACTGCTGTTTCGACTGTCAGAGAACGGAGGCTGAGAGTGTTCAATTGATCAGACCGTAGAAGTCTTCACTGATAGCGTTATCACTCTTCTCATGGGAAGATCATACCCTTCTCACGGCCCATGGGCTCTCCGGAGTTTATTTGAGGACGGCAAACGTTTGCTGGACCTTTGAAGAGGAGTTTCTTTAGCCCACTGCACCCTGCGAAGCTAATCAAGTTACGGCTTGAATTGCAAAAGCTCATGGAAATGAGACTTTCCCTCCTGATTGGCTTTCTAATCCTCCCCAGCACTTTGAGACCTTCTTTGTCTTAAATCTTGTTATCCTTGTTCTTTGGAACCGACTACTTGAATGAATGAAATTTTCAGTTTTCCTCCAAACAAATACCAAAAAGAAGTTATTCCTAAGATCCACGATATGGACGTTTTTCAAATTCCCGATCTCGGGCCAGATTGATGCGAGGTGAGAATTGCATCCATGTTCCAAAGTGTATGGAAAGGTTGTGCCTCAAATGTACCTCAGCCCCCTCATGCTGCCATTCCTCTTGATGAAAAGCTGCAAAACAGGAAAAGGTTCCACTATGGCAAGTGTCTGTCTCTCCTGTCGATGAGGCCAGACAATCTGGTAAACGGCAGGCCTAAGGAGTAGGACTACTGTTTCTAGTTCGGACCATAGCCAAGCTGGTCCCAAACCATTAATAACGATATTTAGTTTTTGCTTTAACCAAATCTCGTGGTTCATGTATTTTTGCCTTGTTTTGAAACTCTAAATTTTTGAAATTTCCATAATACCCATGCGTTAACGCGTAAATTCATATATCTTTTTTTCATAATTTTCAGAAAATCAAAGAATATTTTAAATTTGGTCAGGAAAGTAAAATTGTACGTTTTGATTTTGTAATCCACCTAATGGGTCAACAGTCCTCTTAAAAAAATTGTAATGTCTCTACGGTGGTTGATGATCACTTTAAAAGATCTACTTGCTAGTCGCATGTCATCTTATACAACTGTTTCTTATACTGCTGTTGAATATAAGATACGAGCATCAACTTTTTATGTTATGAAATGACCAACTTTACAGACCGTGGGAATAGATTAAGAATTTCTGAAGGCTTATCCATCATGCAAGGATCTAGTTTGAGAATATTCTTTATTCAGTAGAAAAACATGCATATTTGATTTTTTCTCACTGTCATTAACATGTTTTGCTTGATTCATGAGATTAACGAGGAGATGGGTGACTAAGATGCAGATTTACGACTCTTCTTGTAGAGAAAAGTCGGAGAGGCTAAAGTAGTTTGATTCTGAAAAAGGCTTGATGAGCTAGTGAGAGCGACTACTTGAAAGGAACTACTCGAAAGGACATAAGCTTTGTCGTGAATTTTCATGCACGCATTAGGACTTTCAATCTATCAAAGAAATGTCATATTTCCAAAGTACCACAGTATATCATCTAAATAAGCTTTGTTTTTCTTTTAGGATGTATTACTTTTGGTTACAAAAAAAGATAGTACGAGAAAGTGAAATTACAATCTATGACGCATAATATTCAGTTACAATGAAACATTATAAAATAAGAGAAAAATTCACATATGCGTTATTTCCCATTTTGTTACGACAAATCTCTTCGACATCATAAAATAAAACAAAATCTTAACATCTTTAACTTTGCTTGCAACATTACGACGTAACTGGATGCAAGACTGAAAAACACAACTTTTTTTTTTTTTGTTTTTCCCGATCATTGCGAAATGCGATAAAATACTGATTTGTGGTTCTACGCATCAGTTGGTTCTTTGTCTATACAATAATTCAGAAAAACAAAGCTGTGTGACCATAAGATATGCGGTTTGCATTCAACGAGGTCTTTTCCTTGTTATTTCCTCTCGGGCTGAAGAGTCAACGAAGTCCTTGCATTCACAGCAAATCTTGGTCAGCGTCTTTCCTAAGAATATTCGGTAGGTGGCTGGGATGATTTGGCGTGTTCAATCAATTGATTGGTTTTCTTTATCTCAAAAATTCAAAATAGTTGTCCTTCAATGATGTCAAAGAATTATAGTTATGGATGGTAACATTGACTAGCAATGCTGTTCACATTGGAGTATTGTTTGTTCTAATTGCTTGCAATACACACTTTCAATTCTAACCACCCCGAGTGATTGCTAACCTTTACACCTCATTCATCTTTATAATCCAAATCTGACGAAAATAAAAGACGTGAGTTCACAATTCAACACTAATTCACTTAAAATTTGGGCTACGCTTGGTACTTGCTATAATTCCTCTGTGGACATAAGTAATGAAAAAGGTAGAATGTAACAGGAAAAAAATATATGACGAAATTAATCAATTATCCATATCACGAGAATTTAAAATAGTTGTAGTTCAATGACGTTTATGGATGTGAACATTAACTTGCAGTGCTGTTCACATTGGAGTTTCGTTTGTTCTAATTGCTTGCAATACACACTTTCAATTCTAACCACCCCCGGAGTGAGTGCTAACCTTTATCTCAATCATCTTTTTTTTTTTTGACCGAGGAACCGCTGGAAATCACGCTTCGGGGATCACACGACCCTCCAGTGCCCGGTGGCACCGTTGGGCCTTGCCGTTATCTCAATCATCTTTATTGCCTATATTTGACGAAAATAAAAAACGTGAGTTCAAAGTTCAACACTAATTCGTATAAATTTGGGCTATGCTTGGTTCTTACTATAATTCCTCTATGGACGTAATTAATGGAAAAATGTAGAACGTAATAGGAAAAAACTATATGACGGAATTAATTAATTATTTTATTGCAACAAATAAGAATAGTTCTTCTTTAATTATAGTTAAGGATGTGAACATTGACTTGCAATTTTGTTAACATTGGAGTTTTGTTTGTTCTAATTGTCTGCAATACCTACTGTCAATTCTAACCACCCCCGAGCAATTGCTATCCCTTACCTTGTTCATCTTAATCATCTAAATCTAACGAAAACAAAATATGTGAGTTCAAGGTTCAACACTAAGGGCATGTTTGGTAACTAGCTAACTCTGGTCTATTTCTATTCTTTTTGTTCCTTGGACAAAAAAAAAAAAAAAAAAACAACGAAACCCATTTCGTAACATTAACTAATTTGTTCATAGGAATAGATTTGGAACACAATAAAAAATTAGAAAAAAATTATTTCTTTATTTCCGAGAACAATTCTAGAATCGAGTCAATTTATTTTTCTTTTATTTTTCTTTTTTTTCTCTTTTCTTTTCTTCTGCTTCCTCATCTAGCTGGTCACCCAACGAGTTTGGCGAGGTCACCAGATCTTGTTTGGCTAGTCATTGACCATCGCCAAGGTTAGCAACCGGCTGGATGAGGAAGAAGAAGAAAAGAAAAAAAAAGAAAAGGAAAAAAAGAAAAAAATCATAAAATTATAAAAAAATTAAAAGTAATTTTGCGTTACCAAAAAACTTAAGGGTCATACCAAACACATTTCTACTCTTTTTATTATTATTATGGGAATATAAATTTTGTATAATTACCAAACATATTAAAATACGCAAAAGCTCATCTAGAAAATATAATCAGAAAAAACTATTACTGAGCAAAAGTTATTTTCGAGAACAAAATAGTTATCAAATAAGTCCTAATCGACATGAAATTTGGGCTACAATTGATTCTTGCTATAATTCTTCTCTGAACATAATTAATGAAAAAGGTAGAACGTTGTGGAAAAAATATATATACTGCGGAATTAATTAATTGTCCATGTCACAAGAATTCAAAATAGTTGTCGTTCAATGATGCCAAAGAATTGTAGTTATGGATGTGAACATTGACATGCAATGCTATTCACATTGGAGCTTTGTTTATTTTAATTGCTTGCAATACACACTTTCAATTCTATCCATGAGTAATTGCTGACCCTTGCCTCATTCATCCTTATCGTCTAAACTGACGAAAATAAAAGATGTGAGTTCAAGATTCAACGCAAATCAACATGAAATTAGGGCTATGCTGATTCTTGTTACAATTCATTTCTAAACGTAATCAAAGAAAAAGGTAGAACGTAATGTGAAAGAAGGAAATCTAAATTTTATCAACGTTATAAATATGAAAAGTTCACAGCAGCATAAAAAATTAATTATTCAGCGACCAACCCTTTACTCTGCCTAAATTTGAACACCATAAAGGTGTTCTAGCATCTTATCTTATATCAACGACTTGACTATAACATTAAAAAGAACCTGGTCGGCGGTGCCCTGAAGCTTTATGCCTCTCGGTGGCTGCCGAGCATATCGAGAGCTAGAAATGTGAAGAAAGCAAGCCGTGTCCGACTTGGATTCGTACTCTGACAATGAAGAGCTGACGTGGAAGGACCGGCTTCTTCTGGTGGAGTCGATAATTAGCTTTGCTTCCTGTGGAGAAAGGCGCTGTTTTGTGCAGTGTCTGCTGTAGCTCTTGAAGGCGGCGAACATTCTAAATGCATCTTCTTCGAGGACGGAACTGGCCAAGAGAGAGGGGCTGAGGCCGAGCACAGCGAAGCACACCGGAACGGTGGCGTTTCACTGCCTCAAATTCGCCGTCAGCAAGTGACGTCGAGGTATGTATATGAAAAGTTGACACGTTAGACCTTTATCATTGGACGAAAAATCAATGGGAACATATATGGGTGGGGAACGAAAGTTGATTTTTATAAGATAAAAAACCGTTTGGACCAAAATTGAAAACTAATCTAAATTGGGTTATTTTGAAGAGAACTGGACCGCAAATTACCAGCAATATTAGGAATTTATCAAAAAAATTCCAATAAATGAGTAAATTATCATTTTTTTTCAAATTTTTTAATGACACAATTTAACACGATCACAAAATCCGATTATCACATGCAAACACGAATCACCGGTCCTAGTTGCTCCCAATGCAATTCCAACGGCCATTCCAAATGCAAGTCCAATGGTCATTCCAAGGTTTCGATCGCTCATGGCATGATCGATAGATCCAGAATTATTATCACCATGATTGGCAAGGTCAGGTTGACTTTGGCTTGTTGGGCAGGGGGAGCATGATCACGGCACAGGTTGTTTCCTTCAAAACTCGAATTGGGAAAGGTCGAGAATTGGCCCCGGGAGGAACCGGCCCAGACAAATTGTTATATGCAACGGTAAACCTAGACAGAAAGTTGAGACGCCCTAACGAGGAAGGTATACTCCCGACAGATTGTTGTAAGACAGATTGAGAGTCTCTAGGTCAGTCATTTCGGATAAATTGTCTGGAATTGAACCTGATAAGAAGTTATTGCTGAGAACAAAGATACGAACATCTTTTAAATTCCCGAACTCCGGCCAGATTGATCCATTGAGAGAGTTGCCTCCGAGATCCACAGTCGATGGAAAGCTTGTAAATTGTGTGTACCGCAGCACCCCCGAGGTCTTATTCTTCTTCCAGAAGAACGGAAAATCAGGAGAAGGTTCCATGATTGACATATTCCTGTGGATGAGGGAAGGCAATCCGGTTATCTCTTTTGGGATCTCGCCCACGAACGAGTTCATTTGTAAGTCCAGATAAAAGAGAGATTGGAAGTCACCGATCCACGATGGGATCGTTCCACCCAATCTGTTCCAGGACAAATCCAGCAACTGCAAACGGGTGCATCCACGCAACCACTGGGGCATGGAACCCGTCAGCTGACTATTCGCCATGATAAGGACCTTAAGCTTTGGAAAACTCAAACTCGCATCGCCGGGCAATTCTTCATCAAAGTAATTGAGAGTGAGAACCAAAACTGTCAAATTGCTGCAGTGCTGAAGGATCCCGAGTGCAGATGAGACATTCGATAGGCTCGAATTCGATATTGACAGGTAAGCAAGGCTGGAGAAGTTCCTGAAGCTTTGAGGTATCGGGGTTGTGAACTTGTTCCGTGCAAGGTTCACACTCTGCAGCTTCTGGCAATTGGGCAAATCCTCAGGGAAAGGACCCCTGAAATTGTTGGAACCTAAATCCAGAGACGCCAGACTGCTCATTGCTGAACAATTAAGAACTATCGTCCCGGTCAGCGAGTTGTTATTCAAATTGAGAAACTTAAGTGATGGCAAATTGGACAAGGAAGACGGGATGGAGCCTGCGAAGCCGTTGGTCTGAGCTATGAAGAACTGCAGCTTCTTCATGTTCTGAAACGCATCTGGGATTGATCCGGAGAATTCGTTTGCCGAAATGTCCAGCCGAATTAGTTCTGTCAGATTACCGATCCCGCTGCCAAGCGGCCCTGAAAATGAGTTTTCCTGAAGGCTCAATTGGACCAACTGACCCAGAGTGAAGATATCTTCACTGATCCCACCTGTGAGATTATTCGTGGCCAGAGAAAGGTTCTGCAAGGAGCCACAATTGCCAAGTCCCCGCGGGATTACGTCAGAGAAATAATTGACAGCCAGATTAAGCACCTGAATGAGGGTCGAGTTCGTGCAAAGCCACACGGGCAGAGACCCCCTGAAAGAATTCTCAGAAATGTTGAAAACGCGGAGGGAGGGCAAATTGGCGCTCTTGGGGACCGGTCCCGAGAATCCATTGTGGCTGAGATCGAGAACCTGCAGATTAGGGAGGTGGAGGAGCGAATCCGGGAGTGTGCTCTCGAGGAGGTTGTGAGAGAGATTGAGGAATCTCAGCTGGTCTAACTTGCCGATCGAGTCCGAGAGGTTGCCCGCAAGCATCTTGCTCGCGAGGACCAACTCCACCACCCTGCCCGAACTGGAGGGACCATCGCTCAGGCCGAGAGAAGACGAAGAGTCGCACACCACGCCCAGCCAGTCGCAGCAATTAGCGTTGGCGTTGAGTTTCCAACCTTCGATTGGGGACTCAAAGTTGCTCATCAAGTCTAGCAATGCTTTGGAATCGGTCGAATTGCACACAAGGTCCTCTTGAGAGTGCAGGACCTGCGCTTGGAGGAATAGCCAAGCGACAGCAAGGGCCGCCCACAGCGAATCTCGAACGCCCATATGAAGAAACAGAGCACCCAAAAAGAAAGATCAATGTGATTGATCACAGAAAGGGTGTGGGAAAGTAACCGAGGAAAAGGGTCGTGGATGGATTGAGGATGAGACCCATCTTGAGAAGGATCAAGATTTATGTATTGCGAGAGCACACGTGCATGGGTTCTTTTTTTCTTCAGGGGGAACCAAAGAAAGAAGAAAAGGAAACTAGCGGTTCAGGTGACGGAAGTGGGCCAGAGAAAAGGGAGAGCTGCGACTTGACTTCAATTCAACGAACCCTGCTACCTATATTTCTATATATTCTGTAACTGTAATTAATCATATCAACCTGGTAATATTTTCAAAGCCCTTATTTGTCTCCTCTATTATATATTTCCTCGATATTTAGTTTTGTTTAAATATTACTCTCCTAACTTTTGATACTTAAGTATTCATTTTATATCAAGTTTTGACATCTAGGCTATTCTTTTGCCTATTGATATCAATATTTAGTTTTGCTTTTACCAAATCTTGTGGTTCATGTGTTTTTGCCTTCTTTTGAGAATCTAATTTTTTTTTTTTAAATTTCCATGATACCCATGCATTAACGCATAAATTTGCATATATATCTTTTTTCATAATTTTCAAAAAATGAAGGAATATTTTAAATTTGGTCGGGAAAGTAAAATTGCACGTTTTGCTTTTATTCAAGTCGGAAAAACCAGTCGACCTAAATGGGTCAACAGTCCCTCTTACAAAAAATTTTAATGTCTCTAGGGTGGTTGATGATCACTTTAAAAGATCCACCTTTCAATCGCATGTCATCTTATACAACCATTTCTTCCACCAGCTTGGACACTGGTGTTGAATTTATGATATGCGCATCAACTTTTTATGTTATAAAATGACCAACTTTATAGACCGTAGAAATAGATTAAGAATTTCTGTGTGTTGTGTAATTTTTAAAGGCTTATCCATCATGCAAAGATCTAGTTTGAGAATATTCTTTATTTAGTAGAAAAACATGCATATTTGATTTTTCTCACTATCATTGAGTCGACCATTCAATTTATGTCATGTTTTGCTTGATTCATGAGATTAACGAGGAGATGGGTGACTAAGATGCAGATTTTTCTCACTATCATTGAATCAACCATTCAATTTATGTCATGTTTTGCCTGATTCATGAGATTAACGAGGAGATGGGTGACTAAGATGCGGATTTATGACTTTTCTTGTAGAGAAAAGTTGAAGAAGGTAAAGTAGTTTGACTCTGAAAAAAGCTTGATGAGCTAGTGTGCTCGAAAGTACATGAATTTTGTTAAAAAATTTCATGCATGCATTAGGACTTTCAATCTATCAAATAAATATGTTGTATTTCCCAAGTACAACAGTATATCATCTAAGTAAGCTTTGTTTTTCTTTTAGGACGTATTACATTTCGTTATAGAAAAAAGATAGTACGATAAAGTGAAATTACAATCTATGATGCATAGTATTCAATTGCAATGAAATATTATAAAATAAGAAAAAAATTCATATATACGTTATTTCCCATTTTGTTACAACAAATCTCTTCAAAATCATAAATAAAATAAAATCTCAACATCTTTTACTTTGCTTACAACATTACGATGCAACTGGATACAATAAGGAAAAACACAATTTTTTTTCCGATTTATGACGATGTATCATACTGATCATTGTAAATTGCGATAAAATACGGATTTGTAATTCTACGCATCAGTTGGTTCTTTGTCTATACAATAATTCAGAAAAACAAAGCTGTCTGACTATAAGAGATGCGGTTTGCAGTCAACGAGGTCTTTTCCTTGTTGTTTCCTTGTGGGCTGAAGAGTCGACGAAGTCCTTGCATTTACAGCAAATCTAGGCCAGCGTCCTTCCTAAGAATATTCGGGTCGGTGGCTGGGATGATTTGGCGTATTTAATCAATTGATTGGTTTTCTTTATCACAAGAATTCAAAATAGCTGTCGTTCAATGATGTCAAAGAATTATAGTTATGAATGGGAACATTGATTAGCAATGCTGTTCACATTGGAGTTTTGTTTGTTCTAATTGCTTGCAACACATACTTTCAATTCTAACCACCCCAAGTGATTGCCAATCTTTACACCTCATCAAGTCTAGCAATGCTTTGGAATCGCCCGAATTGCATACAAGGTCCTCTTGAGAGTGCAGGACCTGCGCTTGGAGGAATAGCCAAGCGACGGCGAGGGCCACCCACAGCGAATCTCGAACGCCCATATGAAGAAACAGCGCACCCAAAGAGAAAATTCAATGTGATTGATCACAGAAAGGGTGTAGGAAAGTAACCGAGGAAAAGGGTCGTGGACGGATTGACGGAGAGACCCGTCTTGAGAAGGATCAAGATTTATGTCTTCCGAGAGAACGCGTGCATGGAATCTTTCTTGTACAGTGGGAACCAAAAAAGAAGAACAAGGAAACTAGTGGTTCAGGTGACGGAAGTGGCCCAGAGGAAAGGAAGAGCTGCGATTTGACTCCAATTCAACGCGCCCTTCTACTTATATTTCTATGTATTCTGTAACTGTAATTAATCATATTATTATATACATATATGTATATATGGGGAACTCAACCTAGTATCAAAGTAGAAGTGCTAAGTTTAAATAATTTTAGAGCCCTTATTTGTCTCCTCTGTTACATGTTTCCTCGTTTAGTCTATAATTTAATTTACACATGAGGAAGTGCTCTTTCTATTAATCTTTCATTTTGCAAAGTCCACAGTCACAATATCCAAGAAGAATAAAATCTGAATTCTTAGGCTACCATAATCCTAATTTAGGAAAGATGCCAACGTACTCGATAATCCTCTTAACAACAGTTAAATGAGATTCCTTGATCTAATTGGACTCACATGCAGACACTAAATAATATGTTTAGACATGATGCAGTTAAATATAATAGAGATCCTTCATGCTTCATAAAGTTTAGGATTAACTGACTTATCTTTCTCATTCTTGTCAAACGTGGTAGGTGGAGATATTGGAGTTTCAGTTCTCTTGTAATTTTCCACACCAAACTTCTTGACTAATCCTTTGGAGAAAATATACAATAGTTAGTAACCCCACGCCATCAACTTACTTGGATTGGCTAGAAAATAGAAAAAGAAAGCCTTGGATTTTAATCTTTTCTATTTTCTAGCCAGCCCAAGTCAGAAAACACGTGTCGCCATTGAGTGAAGCCACTTAGGCTCATGCGCGCCACGTTGGTTGATGATGTGGGGGTTATTAATCATTGAATATTTTCTCCTCTTGCATCACGCTAGGGTTTTGTCATTAATCGGACATCTTACTAACCCCACTTGATTTGTGGCTTTTCCCATTAGAGTCATGGGAATTAGTAGGGTATTGAGGAAATTGCCTAAATTGTTGCCCGAATACATGACGATACTTTTGAGATTTACTTCAACGTTTGAATTCTAACATTTCAATAACCCCTTAGTTTAGCTTCTTACGGGAGGATTTCAGATTTATATATTAGCAAAGAAACGAATGTAAATATTTGCAGATTAAGCGTGCAATACAATATATTCTGATTTGTGACATCGTCAAGTGTGAACTATCTACTCACGCTTTGTCTTTAGTTTATTTGGTTCATGAGAATAATACGATATTTTATCTGCCCAAAATTTCTCTTTATAAGATTGAGTTTTTCTATAAAAGAATCCCCAAAAAAAGGGATTTATTGCATAATTATAACTTAAAGAGTAATATCATACTTGATAATAAAAATCTAGCAAGGCCCAAGGTCGGCAAGCACGAGCCTTGCCATAGGCTCGAGCTCGCCTTTGGCTAGTCGCCATGGCCGGTGACCAACAGAAGATGAAGACAGAGGAAAAGAAAATATAAAGGGAAAAATTAAAAAGAAAAAGTAAAAGAAAAAAAAATTAAAATAAAAATAAAATTTATTTTAAATTAAAAGGGAGTGCACGGAGGAAAGTTCAATCGAATTTTTCTTACTCAACAACAACAAAAATATTTTCAAATTTATTTTCAAATTTTAATCAATCATAAAAATATAATCATTTTTTAAATGAATATTCCATATGAAATCTAAAATTCAAATATGAAAGTGAAACCACGCTCCAAAATCGAAACCAAAATGGGATTGCAACTCCTTGTCATACGGCAAGAAAAGAGCGGCCTGATGACAGGGACTAGACCCATTTATCCGGGAATCTGCCGTCCAAATCTGACCAAAAGCAAACGTGAGTTCAAGGGACTAGTGTTACGAAATCGTACGTCGATTCCACAAAAATAACGCTTACAAACAATTCATCAGACAGAATATAGTAATAAAATAACAGGATCAGATGAATACGCCAGAAAATTTGTTATTGAAGTTTACCCAAACCTGCGCTACGTCTCCAGGCAGAGGCACTCTGCGTATCCATTAGATTTCGAAAAAAGTTGAAATACAACGACGATTTTCTCTCAAGATCAGGGTACAAAGAGATTGAGAACCCCCGTCAAGAAAAAAAACTCACTTTTCTTCTCTCTTTTTCTTGCCTCTCTATTTCCTTTTTTAGCGTCTTGACGGCTAGGGTCTTGCCATCGCTAATATAAAAGTATCACTTTTAACCTAAAAGTAAATCTGATAGAAAAGACAAAAAGCCCATAAAAAATAAATATTTGACTTCATCTATAACAATCTCTCTCTTGAAGACAAATATACCCAACCACCAAGCAACTTTGCATCCATCTTCTTCAAAAAATAGTAGTTGAAAAACTTGTGCCTCTGCGATACTCCTCATCAATCAACATGGAGTAATACCAATGGTAGTAGTACAGAAAATATGCTTCTCTCTGTCTACTACCTTGGTCAACATGTCAGCTGGATTCTTTGAGCCATCAATCTTCTGTAGCTTTAACTCATTATCTTTCAATGCTGACCTAATAAAGTGATAATGCTTCTTGATATGTTTAGTCATTGAGTGATAAATTGCATTCTTTGCTAAGTACACTGCACTTTAACTATCACTCCACAGTGTACTGACTGACTGTTTTCGATATAGCTCCTCCATGTAATCTTGTAACCATATGATTTCCTTGGAGACTTCTGTAATCGCTACATATTCCGCCTCTGTCGTCGATAAAGCCACTATTTTTTGTAGTTGAGATACCCAATTCACTACTGTACCTGCAATTGTAAAGACATATCCAGTGGTACTCTTACCACTATCTCGATCACCCGAATGATCTGCATCTACATAACCCTGCAACTCTAAAAATGTACCACCATAACAAAGTGAGTAATTTGAAGTACCTGCTAGATATCTCAATATCCATTTTACTGCATTCCAATGCTCTTTGCCTGGGTTCTGCATATATCGACTCACAACTTCCACTGCTTGTGCAATGTCTAGTCTCGTGCTCACCATGGCATACATCAAACTTCCCACTACTGATGCATATGGAGCTACCGCCATCTCATCTTTCAAAGCCTGAGTGCTTGGACACATATCCTTAGAAAGTTTGAAGTGACTCGCTAGAGGAGTTGCAACCGGTTTTGTCTTGTCCATGTTAAATCTCTTTAACACCCTGTTCACATAGTCTTCCTGTGACAACCATAATTTCTTATTTTTCCTGTCCCTGATGATTTTCATGCCTAAAATATTCTTGGCCTCTCCCAAGTCTTTCATAGCAAACTGTGATGATAACATCTTTTTCACTTCTACGATTCTCTTCATATTGGAACTAGCCACCAGCATGTCATCCACATATAAAGAGGGATACACAATGTCACCATCATCATATTTGCGAAAATAAACACAGTGATCGGACTCACAGTGTGCAAATCCTTTTTCTTGCATGAAATCATCAAATTTTAAGTACCATTGCCGCGGAGCTTGTTTCAAGCCATACAAGTTTTTCTTCAAGCGACATACCATATGCTCCTTACCTTTGACTTCAAAACCCTTAGGTTGTGCCGTGTATAATTCTTCATCTAAGTCACCGTGTAAAAATGCTGTTTTTACGTCTAACTGCTCAAGATGAAGATCCTCCACTGCAACTATACTCAGCAGAACTCTAATTGATGTCATTTTCACTACAGGTGAAAATCTCGAAGTAGTCGATCCCTTCATTTTGAGAAAAGCCATTGACTACAAGTCTCGCCTTGTATCTAATACTACCATCTGCTTCATTCTTAATCATATACACTAATTTGTTTAATAAAGCTTTTTACCTGTGGGCAACTTGGTCAACTCCCAAGTTTTGTTACAAGTAACGAGCTCATCTCGTCTTTCATAGCACACTCCCACTGCAAGTGAGACATGTCTGCCTTTGCCTTATCATAAGTCTCCAGTTCCCCCGAATCTGTATATAAGACATGGCTCAGAACAATATTAGCTGATGGATCAAAAATTACCTTTGGCTTTCTCACACGTGTAGACCTTCTTAAGACAGGTACTTCAGGGTCGTTCATTTGCTCTGAATCACTGTGTTCCTCTTGAACTACCTCTTCACTGATAATAGGCTCATCTTGAACCTCTCTTTTAAGTGCACTTTGATCTATTGGAAACATCTTCACGGGCATTATGTCTAATTCAACATACTCTGGTTCTATTACCTTCTCATGCTCTGTCTGATGATCTTTGTACATCTTTTCTTCATGGAATACCACATTGCGACTGCGGATGACTTTGTTATTCTCATAATCCCAAAGCCTATAGCCATACACATCACCACCATATCCGATAAAGACACACTTTTGGGACTTAGCATCAAGCTTTTTTCTATCCTCCCTGTCAATCAAAGCATATGCAATACAACAAAATACCTTTAGATGTGAATAATTAATTTTTTTACTTGACCACCGTTCTTGTGGTATTTCTCTATCCAACGCACTAGATGGACTTTTGTTGATAAGATAAATAGCTGCATCAACTGTGGCAGCCTATAAGTGTAGCGGGAGACCCGCGTGTAGTCTCATGCATATCGCACGTTCTAGAATAGTCTTGTTCATTCTTTCAGCTACACCATTCTCTTGAGGAGTTCTAGGAACAGTCTTTAACCCGTGTATGCCTTCTCGACTTAGATATTCTGCAAATTCTTTACTTGTGTATTCACCACCATTATCAGATTTCAGAGCTTTAATCTGATAACCTGTCTCTTTTTCTACCATGGTTTTCCACATTCTGAACATCCCAAATACTTCTAACTTTTCTCTAAGAGCATAGACCCAAGTCTTCTTTGTTGCATCATCAATGAATGTGACAAAATATCTCTTACCACCATAAGAGGGTTCCTGAGCAGGTCCCCATACATCAGTATGGACCAACTCTAGCTTCTGGCCTTTATTTTGTCGCCCATTCAATTGAAAACTAACAGTCTTCTGTTTTCTATAAATGCAACTCTCACAAAAATCTAACTCAACTTTTTGTAAACCCGAAAGTAATTTCCGTGAGTGTAACTGCTTTACACCTTTTTTCACCAAGATGTCCCAAACGATAATGCCAAAAAGTAGACAAATTACCTGTAGCCATTATAGTTGCAACCATATCACTGATATTGTCTCCTTGGAGAAGGTAAAGTGTACCTGTATGCTTTCCCTTTGCTACTACTCTTGCCCCTGAGGTTATCTTCCACTCTCCGCATCCAAAGGTTATTACCAAACCTTCTTGGTCAAGTTTACTGGTTGAAATCAGATTTTTCTTTAATTTCGGAATATGCCTAGTTTCACGCAAAACTAGACGTCCTCCAACCGAGATGTTCACAAATCACGGTTCCTTTCCCAACAATGGGACACATGTAGCCGTTTCCCACAACCACTTGTCCGAAATCTCCACTAACATAATCATCAAATATGTCTCTTTGCGATGTGCAATGAAAAGAAGCACCAAAATCAATAAACCATTTATCTGTTGTCAATTCAAACCCTGCAGGCAAACACAAGTTATCTAACAAAGATTCATCGCTAACCACATTAGCTCCTTGATTCTCATCTTGTTGTTGCTTCTTTTTGTAGGCTTCACATTGAAACCTCCAGTGTCCGATTTTGTGACAAAACCAACACTCATATTTTGCAACCTGTCTCCCACCCCTTGATTGTGATCTGCCACGCCCATTGAATTTTCCTCTACTTTTACTTCTTCCACAGTTCTTCACTGCGAGTGCCGTTGAAGATGTAGATGCAGAAAAATGATCTCTACCTAAGACTTTCCTTCGCATCTCTTCATCCATGATACTACTCACAGCATCATCAAGAGTTAAATCATCCTTCATGGTGCTCGAAATTCCCTGCACTGCGGTATTGTAGCTTTCTAAAAGAGAACATAAAAACAATAAAGCTTGAAGCTTCATATCTAAATTTATGCCTGTAGATTCCAATTGACCCGTGACCTGTGTGAAACTATTAATATACTCTGCCACAGAACCTCTATCAGATAACTTCGTATTAATAAGTTTTTTCAGGAAAAATACCTGATTTGATGTGGACGGCTTTTCATAAATATTCGTTAGAATATCCATGGCTTCTTTTGCAGTTTTTGCTTTCGTGACGTGGTACCCTGTATTTTTCGTCAACCCTAGACGAATCGTACCTAATGCCTTTCGATCAAGAATTTTCCATCCGGCTTCTGTTGTCGAATCCACTTCTGCCATCTCGGGTTTCCAACCCTCAAGTGGTGCATAGAGATCTTTTTGATAAAGATAATTTTCTATTTGTAGTTTCCACCATTCGAAATCCTCCCCATTGAACTTATTGATTCTAATTTTATCTTCTGCCATACTGTTTGCTTTCAATCGAACGTCACCAAAAACCCTCGATGTTCTCGATTTGCCAACCTAGGCTCGATACCGCTTGTTACGAAATCGCACGTCGACAAGAAAAAAACTCACTTTTTCCCTCTTTTCTTGCCTCTCTATTTCCTTTTTAGTAAGTTCAAATATAAATGTTCAAACCTAAAAGTTTGACAAAAAAGCCCATAAAAACAAATTTTGACTTCATTTAATAACTAGACCCATTTTTGGTTTTCAAAAGTGATAATCAACTGAAATATGATGGGATTTTAACTCGGTCCACTTTTACTTATTTTAAGATTATTCATGCATATTAAGATTCTATTTTAGATGCTTGTAAAAAACGACTTATCTTTTTGTCTTTTTCTCTTATCACCAACGATGGAAGAAACTCGAGTTATGATTTTATTTTTTTTTTGTTAGTAAGTTCAAGGTTCAAAAGTAATAGCTCTCTTTTGTTTGCTTCTTTCCTCATTATAATAAACTTGAAATATGATGGGATTTTAATTCGGTGCATGTTTTACTTAGTTTTAGATTATTCATGCACATTGAGATTCTACTTAAGATGCTCATGGAAAACAATTTCTCCTTTTTTTCTTTTTCTCGTTATCACCAACAATGAAAGAAACTCGAGTTATGGTTTTTCTTTTTCTTTCTTTTTGGTCAGTAAATTGAAGGTTCAAAAGTTATAACTCTCTTTTGCTTGCTTCTTTGGTCGTTATACTTGGTCCATCTTTTACTTAGTTTTAGATTATTTATGCACATTTAAATTCTAGTTGAGATGCTTATGGAAAACGATTTCTCTTTTTTTTTTTTTTTTTTTCTCTTATCATCAATAATGGAAGAAACTTGAGTTATGATTTTCTTTCTTTCTTTTTCTTTTGTCAGTAAGTTCAAGGCTCAAAAGTAATAACTCTCTTTTGTTTTCTTCTTTGGTCATTATAATCAACTTGAAATATGATGGAATTTTAACTCTGTCTACCTTTTACTTAGATTTAGATT
Organism: Eucalyptus microcorys; assembly: GCA_014182515.1. Classification (NCBI taxonomy): domain Eukaryota; kingdom Viridiplantae; phylum Streptophyta; class Magnoliopsida; order Myrtales; family Myrtaceae; genus Eucalyptus; species Eucalyptus microcorys. The sequence continues at coordinate 22,632,533 of CM024571.1, forward strand.
ATTCATGCATATCAAGAAGATTCTATTTGAGATGCTCGTAGAAAACAACTTCTCCTTTTTTTTCTTTTTTTTTCTCTTATCACCAATGATGGAAGAAACTCGAGTTATGGTTTTTCTTTTTTCCGGTAAGTTGAAGGTTCAAAAGTAATAACTCTCTTTTGTTTGCTTGTTGGTCATTATAATCGACTTGAAATATGAAGGGATTTTAACTTGGTCCACCTTTTACTTAGTTTTAGATTATTCATGCATATTGAGATTCTATTTGGGATGCTAGTGGAAAATGACTTTTCTGTTTTTCTTTTCTCATTATCACCAACAATGGAAGAAACTCAAGTTATCTTATTCATTGATAGATGTCAAAACACTAAGAGTTATATATTAGGGTACATATATGTACTTCTTGTAGTGTATTAGGGATGCAGCATGACCATGTGTTCTAATAGTATCGATCCTTTCCCCGCACTTTGCGCAAAGCATTTGACATAATTATTTGTTGTCAATTTTGTGAATGAACTTCTACCTTGTAATTCCATGAACCCTATTGGTATTTATAATTCAGATAGAGAAAAGTTCTTTGTTGCCTTAGCTATATTTTAAAGCTATTGTAATTGTGAGATTTGTTAGACTATTGTCAACTATTATAAAAACTTAAGATATTATATGAAAGCGTGATTTATTATTTAAATATTCTAACACTCCCATGCTTAGTCTAGTTTGTTTTGCCTAGTACTAAATGTGAAAATTCAATTGGGAAGGCATATGAGGCTTGAAAAGATTTGAACTTAGGACTTTCAACTCTGCTTTCATATGAGATTTTGTAAGACCATTGACAACTGTTCTAAAAGCTTAAGTTGTTAAATAAATGTGTAGTTTATTATTTAAATATTCAAAAACAATAATTTGAGTTAAGGGACTATGTATAATAGAAAAAATGATAACATTACATGGTAGGAAAGGAATTTACAAATGATTTTTTTAGCTTAGTTAACCATTGTTCCGAGATCCCTTTACCTTGGGTTAACAAGAAGTAACAGCAAAGAAACAATGCAAGACCTTTCATAAAAGAAACCCAAGCTTAAACTCTCTAAATCATCTCAAATGATTTAGAAGGTTTAGAGAATATGGCAGGTCATTCTTTACAAGTTTTGCTCTGAGCTCAACAAGCTTAAACTCTCTAAATCATCTCAAATGGACAAGAATCTTGCCATCTATCCAAAGTATATTCATGATTGTATAAAGGAATAACATATATATGTACATGTATTTGTCATGAATATGAAAAAAAAAAATTACGCATCTACTACTATGTATAAATGGAGGATATATAAATTACATCGAGCATTCAAACAATGAAATGTTAAAAGCATAATCAGAAATTAATCATTCAATAACCAGACCTGCTAATTATACCTAAGTTAGAGCACCATAAATCTGTTCTTACTTCTTATCTTATACCAACGACTAAATTAAAACACTAAATTCAATATCAGTAGGGATTACTTCTAATATTTTGTGAAGAAGCGTAGGGAAATTGCAAGCACTGAGCCCAAAGAGCGAAGAGGCTCTTTGTTCTCCATGCGTCTGTGATCTACAAATAACAAAGTCTAACGTAAATTTGCAGGCCTCAGGTGTAGGACCATATGTCTAGTTTTCAGATCATACCATGGCCAAGCTAGTCCGTAACCATTGATATGTCTGGGTTAATTTTTTAGTTTAACTATTTTGCTTAAACCAAATCTCGTTCTTCAAATTTGCACGACACTCATATATAAACACGTAGATTCACACACACACACACACATATTCATAATTTTATGAAATTTGAATAATATTTTGTTGGGAAAGTAAAAAAGTATGTTTTGCTTTTAGTTAAATTCAAATGAACGGTTGACCTAAAAATTCAAAGGATGTGCCTCGAACTTGAATAAGATTTTATGAGGCAATCATCGATAGTTACAAGGTCAGAAGCAAACACGTAGGTAGAATTTGTAAATCAAAATTCTGCGCAAGTGACACTAGTGAACATGTAATAGTGATCACATCCAGAAGATGCTAAAAAGATTATGCATAGGCTCCGTGGCAATCATATGTCATTCCTAACAAGTTTTACCCAACTCTTTGGAAAATTGGTAATTCGAAATTTTCGAATTCTTGAATTTCACAAAGCACAGTTTTAATTCATCCATTATTTTCTATATAACTCTTAAAAAAGTTGTCATCTGTTTGCTTTTCACGATTTCACATTTCGTGAAGTAGCCAACGTCAAATAGGTTTAGGGTTCTAAATTCCAGAGCATTGCCTAAAATTGCCTAACATTGTCTTTATATAACTGTCCCTTCGCCAACTTGGATGTTGTTGTACAGTTTATTATATGTGCATCGTCTTTTCATGTTATGAAATAACCAACTTACAGACCGTAGATATATGTTAACAATTTTGGTTGTTACATATCTTTTTCATCCTCGACTATAATGTAAGAATCAAGTCTTGGAAAATTCTTTCTTCGGTAACAGGGCACTCATAGAAAAACATTTATTTGATTTCTCTCCCTGTCATTGAATCGACCGCCGATTTCTTTCTGGTATTTTACTTGGTTTATGAAATTGATGGGGAGATATTTTATAAAGACATGGACAAAATTTCTTGACGAGAAAAGTCAAAGTAAAATAGTTAGACTCTGGAATAGCTTGATAGAGAATGCCTGGAAGTACACGGACTTCGAGGGAGATTTCCGTGTCCACATTGGGACTTTCAATCTTTCAATCAACCATATCATATTTTCTCGAGAACAACCGGGTATCATCTAATCAATTTTTTTTTTTTTCTTTAAGGATATATCGCATTTGATTATACAGAAAGAAAGTAAAAGAAAAATAAACTGAATTTTCTGCCGTTTAGTATCCAATAACAACAATGGATCATAAAATAAAATAAAAATTCACATTTATGTTTTCGCCCATTCAATTACAAAAATTGTCTGTAACATCATAAAATAAAATAAAATAATCACAGTGTTTTGTACTTAGTTACAATGGTATAGGCGTAGCCAAATGTGAGACCTAAAGATGGAACCTTTTTTTTTTTTTTAAATTAACGACATTAGTCGGTATTAAGCGACATCTCGTACTAGTAACCCCAAGGCGTGCAAAAATATGGATTTTTAATTTCACAAATTAATGAAAAGGGTAAAAATTCACCGACAATAAAAAATGATGGGATTTTACTTGGTCAAACTAGGAAAATGTGCTTCCCACAGTGAGATTCGTAGGAGTATCATCGCATATTTGTTGAAACTAAAAAATGATCAACTAATTTGAGTTGACAAGAGTTCCAATTCTCAGGCGTTAAGGTCGGTCGATGAAACCCTCTTGGCAGAGGGAACCGGTGGGTACCGGTTCGGTTCCCGGTTCCATGGGTGGATCCGCCCGCCCGCCCACCCGGATCGGACCAGAACATTTTAATATTAAAAAAAAATTACTAAAAGAAACCCTAGATCTCATCTCACTCCCTTTGTCTTCGGCTCCTAATCCTAACCATTTCGCACCATCTCCACAAAATTTGGTTTTTCTTTCTTTGGCTTGCTTTGATGTCATTGTATGTTGAAAATCAAAATTGTTTCAGATGATCGACGCATGCAAAGAAGAAATTAAAGTTTGTCAACACATGTAATTGGTCCATGAAGCCCTGATGGTGACAACAAGCACCAACAAACGGTGGCTAATTTTGATCGAAATTTGTCAAGTTGGTGCTTATTTTTGAAATTGTAAGTTCTTATAGATAAGTATTGTTAAATAATAGGAGCCACGAACGACACATGTAACTCCTCAATGACTATTTATTTGTACCTGTCAATAGCTAGTCGCAATGTGCTTTTTGTAAAGGTTCATTCAATCAATTGCAGAACACCTAATGTTCTTCATTTTCTATCGTCTTTTACTTTCTAGTATAATTTATATTGCTGGCCACAATTGTTTCCAATATTCGCTTATTTAAATTCCGCACATGAAATTCCATTAAAGGTTGTTGGCGCCAAAATTAGCCTATTGGGCTTTAGAAGTAAACAAGAGTAAAGTAAGCCCAGCATACAAGAATCCATGGACAATGGGCTAAAAGGACAGCCATCAGCAACAAAGATATTAAAAGGCGCAACATCAGAAAACCTATCGAGAAGGATGAGATAAGAACAGAAGCAGTTTCAGGAATCAGCACTAGCGAGGACGCAGACAAGATGAAGCAGTCATCGGCAGAGAGCCAAAACTTCCAAAGTAATTTGAAATCAAAGTGGTAACTGCCAAAGAGCAGTTACTCGTAGAATATAGCTATAAATAGCCAAAGAGGCATTCGTGTAAAGGACCTTTTACCAAAATCGACAATCAAACACATATTTCGCTAGTTATCTTTTTCTTTTATTGCACTTTTACATTCAATCGCACATTTACTTTGTCTCCTGTTTTCTGTATTTTCGTTTGCCAATAGTTTAGATGAGTCACTTTCTTTCCGGAACAATGCAGAATCCATTTCAAACAATAAAGTTGAAGTTTTGCCCTTTGGTAAAAGATATTTGTCAAGGAACCTTTTCCCTAGTGAACATCTTTTTGGTACACTTAATTGGACCCTGTGTTCCATTCTTAGGAGGTGTCGATGGCAAAAACAAGGAATCATGAGAGTCGCTCCTTTGCCAATGAGGATAACTTGTCCCTGTAGCATGTTGGAGAGAGAACTATTCGTTTTGAGATTTCTAGGCTAGAATATAGACCCTATTGATGGTGTCAACACAGGTGGCAATTCTTGGGACATTCTTCGGGAATTGTCCGAAGATCGGAGAAGGGAGATGGCCCCAAATTCAGCGGTAATGGCCATCATGAGAAGAATGTTCAAGGAATAGCAAAACAATTTGGCCAATCATATGACTAATCATTTGCCAGTGTCTTCACTCCCTTGCTTAATAATTTAGTCATTGATTTGACTTCAAGGATGGGATTGTCGAATCAAGTGAACATGGCCCATGGCGGTCAAACTAATGCGATTCCACCACCCATACGAATTCCAGCCCAACCTGTCATTGTAAGCGGTTCGAATCCCATACCACTGGTTAGGATTTTGTAGAGGGTCAACACTATGGATGACCAGACTCAAGGTTGGCAGGGTTACCGGATTGCAGCGCTTGGAGCTATACTCCCACCTGAATTGGTACCAAAGACTTCCAATGGCATAAATTCAGGGAGAGTGATCGGTGATACCTCAAACTTGAGAAATGAAGTGTAGGCGGGCGTCTCACAACAATTGCCTCCAGACATCAATTGGCCAGGGGGCAATAATGCGATGTCACCTATAAGGGTAGTGAACATCGGATCGATTCTCGTACCGATTGCAATGTACTAGCCTTATCGACCACAAGAAGGGCTTAGAGACTTCGTTATTTGGCCTTCTTTACCGCCCAGGGTGCAGTTTAATCAGGGAATCAAGCGGTAGATCCCCTGAGGGATCAGCGAGTGATCGAACAAGCTGTTTGCTTGGTCATGCAGAGGATGGGCTTGGATGGAGGTATTTCGAAACCCGTTTATCACAAGCCATACCCATATTGGGTTGATAACATCCCATATCCTAGGGGTTACAAGATCCTTGAGTTTACTCTCTTTACCGGCGAGGATGATCAGTTGACGATAAAGCATATTAGCCGATTCACCGCTCAATGTGATTATGTTAATAATTACAAGAGGATGAAGTTGCGTTTATTTCCTCTATTCTTATTGAAGACTGCTTTTACTTGGTATATAAGCCTTCCCGCAAATTCGGAATAGAATTGTGAAGAAATGGAGAATAAGTTCCATAACCAATTTTATCACCCAATTCCCAAACTAACGTTATCAGTTCTAGCCATCGTTAAACAGTTTAACAATGAGATGGTGGATCAGTATGTCGCCCGATTTAAGAAAATGAGAAATTGGTGCTTGTTCTTTCTCCTAGAAAAGGAGGTTGCCGAAATGGCCAAGAACGGTCTAAAATTTGCATTGAAGGAGCGTTTGGCCAGTTAGAAATTTATGGATTTATTTTTGTTAATTGCTGTGGCGACTCAATATGAGAACCTTTAGAAGGAGAAAGACAAGAAAGCTTATCAGGATTACAAGCAGAATGTGGTCATGTATGATCCTTGAAGAAGATTTTGAGGATGAAGACACTCAGGACAATGCCACCAAGATCGTGGTAGCAAAGATAACCCTAGACAAGCCATATGTCTACCAGGCCTTGAAGCCCGCTAGAGTAAAGGAGTCGGTTATGCTTAAGGCTAAGGATACGCAAAGGTATTCATTTGATGTTATGAAGTTAGATGAAATCTTTGATCTCTTGTTGTGTGACTGGGTTATAAGGCTAATGGAGGGTCAAACCATCCCAAGTAAAGAAAAAATAAGCAATAAGAGATATTTAAATAGCATCACTCTTGGAGCCACAATAAAATTATTACAATGTCTTCAGGAAGGCGGTATAGCTTGCAATCCGCCAGGGCAAAATCAAGTTCACTAAAGAGGGAGATAGAAGGATGGAAATCGAGTCGGATCCTTTCCCTCATATGACCAAGATGGTGTCAACAGCTGTTAGAGGACACACCAACTAAAGAACTTTGTGTTAAAGGTGTCAAAGAGAAATCATTCATCGATATTTATCGGACGGCAATGACTATCCTATAGTACCGAGGTACCAACGAGACCCTAGAAGGACTTCAGCAAGGCCCCGAAGCACAAATTATGATCACCAATATAGGCGACACCCTCAGCACGTTGGGTTTTCCCGCAACTATTATAATTACGTTCAATGGACGGCTGAGCGTCAAGAGGGCTCAAGATTTAGAAGGAGATATTTTAATGAACATAGCTTTTGGGAGCAAACTCCCAAGAGTGTTGTGATACCAAGAAAGAAGCAAGCAAATAAAGCCTTGTTCAAGTGATTTTATGAGGAAGGACATTCTAAATCGGAACATTGGGGGAACCGAGTGGCAAATTCGATTATTATGTCCGGTGCACAAGAACTCCTAAACCCAAGCAAAAGGTTTTTGAGGTAATCCCGTCAAGATGGGGATCGGAGTTCGAATATGAGGACAAGTTCCCACCTTTGACGAGTCAGCGTTAGAAGCCTCCTTGGACAATGAAGGTGCCGCATAACCCTAGAAAGAGCAATGGTTTGTGGGAAGAGAAATCTCAACTAGCCCACAATCGGTTCAAATCTCTAGATAGAAATCAATGTCGAGAAACCAGAGAAGGAGGATATAGCGAATAAAATTAACTGCAAGAATTGCATAAGCAAGCTAGCATCCCGAGAGGATCAAAAGGCAAACATTGTGTCGAGCCAAAGAGTCTAGTATGGGTAAGAGATAAGGAAGATTCTTCCAAGATTGAAGGGGACTATATTAGTTGCCAAGAAGAAGAGACTACGACATGGAGGAGTCCTCCTCGGAAGCAAAAGGAAGAAGGGATCAAAGAGAAAATCGGCAAAACAAGGAGTGAGTTCAATAGTGGAAGATCCAATTATGGTTCTTCAGCTGGTTCGAATATGGTGCAAGTAAGGCTCCCTCTTGAGTTCAAAACTTCTACTATAAGAGTTGCTCTCACAGAGGAAGAAACTTTCAAGTGTGAAAATTGTGAAAGCAGAGTTCCAATTCACCGATGAGGAAGTAGTGGAATTCTAAAAACTCCCAGTTCACAAAACGAAGCATTTGAAAGCCCTCATGGTGGTGAGAAAGATCGAGGGACGCCCTATGAATAGAATACTTATTGATGCGGGAGCTACTTTGAATCTTATGCCTTATATATATTTTCGAAAGCTTTGAAAGGATGAGGAAGAGATAATCTCCACTAATGTGACACTCTCGGATTTCAAGGGAGATATACGAGACGCAAGAGGAGCAATCATGGTTGACCTCACAATCGGATCACGGACTACCAAAGCTACATTCTTCATAATAGATGCCGATGTATCATACAACTTGTTACTCAGCATGGATTGGATACACAACAATCAATGTATATCTTCTTCTTTCCATCAAACTTTAGCTTTTCAAAATGAGGATAAGATGGAGTATGTAAGAGCAAATCATGAGTCGAGCATCACATGGGCCGATGTAGTGTGGATGGATGCTCTCGAAGATGACGTAGGGTTCATAATTAAGCCACCTTGCACGGACACCATTGGGCTTGCCTATGGTTGCTTCACAAAAATGGGGTTTGAGTGGATCCTAAAAGAGAGTGAGCTAGCCAAAGGGACATTCGACATTTTATATGGAAGGAAACAACTTGTTAGAAGAGCTAGATGAGCAATATTACTACTACCTTGTAGAGGAAACTAAAAAATTTTGGGATTTGCATATTGCATAGGGGATTTTGAGGAGTCCCCACTCAAAGAAGACATAAAAACGATAGAATCCAAAGATCCGCTTATAAAAGTTGACATTAGTGATGATGAAGTAAAACGTCCCGTCTTTGTAAGCGCATTGCTAGGCGATAAAATTTCGAAATGATTTGGTGGAAGTCCTCTATTTTGCTTGGGACTACCATGAAATGTCAAGATTAAGTAGAGACGTGATTAAACATCGTCTCCTGATAAAACCAGATTGGAGGCCCCATAAACAGCCTCCAAGAAGATTTGCTTCTAAAGTAAATGCAAAAATAAAAGAAGAAATAGAAAGGTTGTTGAAAGTTGGTTTCATTGAGATCACTTGATATGTTGAATAGCTCTTCAACATTGTCCCAATCAAGAAGAATGGGAAGTAGCAAGTTTGCATAAAGATTAAGAATCTGAATGCTACGGCTCCAAAAGACGAATATCAAATGCCAGTTATCAACATACTGGTGGATTCTACAGCTGGAAACGAAATGGTGTCCCTGATGGATGGCCATTCAGGATACAATCGAACATTCATTGCCGAATAGGATGTCCATAAGACGACCTTCAAATGCCCTGGAACCATAGGAACATTTGCGTGAAAAGTGATGCCATTTGGTTTGAAGAATGTTGGAGCCACCTATTAATGAGAAATGAACTTTATTTACCATGACATGATCGGGGAGTTTATGGAAGTGTACATCAACAACATCCTAATCAAGTCAGAAGAGGTAAGTTATCTTGATTATCTTGAACACTCTTTTGTTAGGATGGAGAAATATCAATTAAAAATGAATCCTCTTAAGTATGCATTCGACATAAGAGTAAAGAATTTTGTAGGATATCTAGTTAATAATACAGGTATAGAGGTTGATAAAAATAAGGCTAAGGCTATATTAGAATTGCCTCCTCCAACTAGCAAGAAACAATTACAAACGATAATTGGGAAAATAAATTTTCTTCAAAGATTTGTTGCTAATCTATTTGACAACATGGACGTGTTTTCTCCTTTGTTGAAATTGAAAATCCAAGATGAATTCATTTGGCAAGAGGAGCACCAGCGTGCTTTCGAGAGGATAAAACAATACTTGATTAGTCCTCCAGTGTTGATGCCACCAAAAGTAGGCAAGCTTACATCAGTAGGAGCAGCACTGTCCAGTCTACTGGGTAGCAAGATTTCAATGGAGGATGAGAAACACGCTGTCAAGGTAACAACAGGAGAGAAAATAACCTCTAAAATTTCTAAGGCTAATGATGAGAAAACAACATCTTGAGCCGGAGATAACATGAGATCCGGTTCATCGTCAGCACAAAGTCTCAAGCTGGAGATCAGATGCAGGAATAGATGAGACAGTTGCTGAAATAGGATCACTCATCATTTCTGGAGAGAAGGATGTCAAGTTTGCAATAGGAGGAGAGCTCACTTCTAAATCTTCCTGAGCTAGTGATGAGAGTGTCTGCCCTTGGACGTGTCAAGTTTATGCCCATTAGTAGTAGGAGAAAATGAAGAATCAACAGGCTCCTACGGAAGGATTGATTCCAACAAGGACTCATCTAGTGCCAAAAAGATCCACTCACCCTATTAAAAGACAAAGAAGCAATCTCCATAGCAGGAAAGGATGTAAGGCTCGAAGAGTTGACAGTGTCAATCAGAGGTAATGCCGAAGCTTAGCAACAAGAGGAATTGAAGACGTAAAACTATCAGTAGGAGAGCGACCTTAAACTTGTGAGAGTGCTGCATTAACGATATCAGGAGCAGAAGAACCATAAGTTAGACAAACTGGTGATATAGACTGTGTAACTGGAATCTTAGGAATGAATCTAGACAAACGCATCCTAGTCTAAGGGATAGACACTTGCTCAAAAGCCATTGGAAACAAAGCATTAAAGACATTAGAAATCAAAAAATGATAGAGGTTACAATCATAAAGACAAGAAAAGGGAAGTACCGGGATCTAATGCTCTTTTTGGTGCTCGATGAGATGGAAAAGAATGTAGCCCAAACAAAGGTTCGACAGAATCAGCAGAAAATTTCTTATAGAAAACCTTATTGAGAATAATGTCAAAATCTTCAATGAAAAGAGAGTCTCGGTAAGTCCTCTACCAAGTATTAAAACTCTTAAGGATGCCCAGAGCTGGACCGAATAGTTTGATTAAAAATCACGAAATATCTTGTGGGTGATCATGCGACCGCAAACGAAGGGATCAGATGCCTTGATTATTGCATAGTGATACTTCTCATCAAAAGGGAAGTCCATAAAGTAAGGAGCGACGATTGGAATGCCTTAAGACAAGCTGAACTACCGAGTGCAATACTAAGGGGAGTAAATCTCTATGCCGACCTTCAACTTTCTCTTAAGAGATAGCCTTAAGGTTAGATCTGATACAACCTAGATAGAACGCTAGAATTTCTAGCTTTCCTTGGATTGGTAGAAGCTGAAAACAAAAACAAAATCCAGACTAGAAAGCGGATAGAAATCATCAGTGTTCAAGGAGGCATGGTAGAACCAATGAAGCAAATGCTAAAAAAAAACGAAGATCCCTTAAGAGTAGGACAGAGATGAAAGCTCAGCAGCTATGCCCCTTTGCTCTTGAGATAAAATGTCTTATATTTGTACCCTAACGAAAAAGGGATCTTGGCATCAAAAACAAGGATAAAAAGTACAATCTGATCCATGGTTGGAGAATCTAAAAGGGGCCTTGGAAGACCCCAGCAATGGATACACCCATAGCAATAGAAGCGAAACCAAGACCCCAATAGGAAGCAGCTAGAGCAAGATGACCCATAGCTATATGCTTGCCTTGTGAGAGGTAAAAAGCCAAACCCCTCAACTCTCAACCCACTTGAAGAGAAGGATGGCAAAAAACAAACTTGGACAGCCAGTAAAGCAAGAAAGCTACATGTTCTTCATCTTTGACATCACCCGTTCAGCGAGCATAGGTGGTTTGAAAATGGGTATATGAAAGGTCAGCACTTTGTGGGAAAAAGGGGCAAGTCACAAGATCGACAACACTGGGTTCATCACCATATGGACTCAACTCAATGATAGCATACACATCTTGGATGGTTATCGACATAAGGCCAGACCTAAGAAAGCACAGTTGATTGACGACTACTAGAAACTTGCCAGGCTCCCTAAAAGCTTATTATTGAGCTTCCAGTCGAAGATGTAGAACTCTAAGGCCTTGTCAATTCGAGCTTTACGCCATCCTCATGTTTAACAGTCTTCAGTCTAAAATAACATTCAAAGAAGGCACGTTCAAAAGGATAGAAAGCCCTAAGTTTTTGGGAAAAAAGGCTCAAGACATGCTCCAAAAGGTGATCCATTTGAAATGAAAGTGGTTCTTCTACATGCCAAGGGAAACATTCAAATTGGAAGGGAAGAGGTACCGGTGTTCACAAACAGAGACCGAGGACTATCTCATTAGCTGCCTCTTTTGGAGAATTTTGAAGCGACGATTAGACGATGTCCACATACTCTAGTGACTCGACTTACTTAGACGAGCAAAGAAAGTGTCAAGATCGTATGATTGAGACATGGTAGGACTAAAAGGGGACCAAAAAAGGGTGAAAATGACAAAGGAAAAGGATAAAAGTCAGATCTTGAAAACAAGCTTCAATGAAGTCGAAAGCAATAAAGCTAAATGTTAGGAGTTGCATGTTTATAGGGGAAGAGGCGTTATAAGCTATTCAAAAAGGACGTGAGTTTGAAATCCTAAAAGGCACCAGACTATGTACAAAGGATTAGAAGCCGAAGCGACATTTCGCAAGAATCAAGATGATAAAGTCAAGCCAATATAGTCATTAAGATGATTAAAAGGATTAAAAGATCTTTTAATTCTTTTAAAGGGGGCATTTGTTGGCACCAAAAGTGGCCATTGGGCTTTGGAAGTAAAAGTAAGAGTAAAGCAAGCCCAACATGCGAGAATCCATGGGCAATGGGCCAAAAGGACAGCCACCAACAACAAAGATATTGAAAGGCGTGGCATCAGAAAATCTGTCAAGAAGAATGAGACAAGAACAAAAGTAATTACAGGGAATCGGTACCAATGAGGATGCAGACAAGGCAAAGCGATTATCGACAGGGAACTGAAGTTCCAAAATTATTTGAAATCGAAGTGGTAACTACCAAAGAGTAGTTACTCATAGAATATAGCTAAAAATAGCCAAAGAGGCGTTCGTGTAAAGGACCTTTTGTCAAAATCGATAATCAAACACATATTTTGCTAGTTATCTTTTTCTTTTATCGCACTTTTACGTTCAATCGCACATTTACTTTTTCTCCTGTTTTCCTGTATTTTCGTTTGCCCATAGTTTAGACAAGTCGCTTCCTTTCCAAAATGACACAAAACCCATTTCAAACAATAAAGCCGAAGCTTTGCCCCTTCGGTGAAAAATATTTGTTGAGGGAACCCTTCCCTCAGCGAACAGAGGTGCTTATGGGAAACTATTTCTACCTTCCATTATCACGAGTGATGGAAGAAACTCAACTTTTCATATTCATTGGTAGGTGTTGAAGACATTAGCTAGGCTGTGAGTTATATATTAGGGTATTTGTATTTCAATTATAGTACATTAGAGATGCAACATATCAAAGTGTTATACTAGTAATAGTCATTTACACACTTCGGGCGGAGCAATTTACATAATATTGTTGTCCATTTTGCGAATGAACTTCTAACATATAATCCCATGAGTTACAGTTGGTATTTATAATTTAAACGGAGGAAAAGTCCTTTGTTGCACTAGCTATACTTTAAGGCTACTGCAATCAATTTGAGTTAGCGGACCATGAATGATGGAAAAAGAAAACGAGAAAATTTAGGGGCAGCAAACGGATACCTCATAGTATAAAAAAATTCTTAAGCTTATTGAAGTAAATATTAAAGAAAAAATTATCTAAAAAGTCTCAAACCAATTGTATGGATATCAATTCAGTTATAAACCTTTCAGTTGTGCAAATTTAGTCATAAACCTTTTGGTAATTTGTCAATTTAATCTTAAACCTTTTGATAATTTATCAATCTAGTCTTAAACCTTTTGATAATTTGCCAATATAGTCTTTCCAACCAAATATCTAAATAATAAGTTTATGACTACATTGGCAAATCTTCAAAAAATTTAGGACTAAATTAATATAATTAAAAATTTTATGATTAAATTAACAAATCATCAAAAGATTTAGCAATGAAGTGGTCTCCATACAATAGGTTTAGGGCTTTTTAGACAATTATCTCAATATGAAAGGAGGATATCGAAATTTCACTGTTGAATTTGAAAATGAAATATTCAAAGCACATCAGAAATTAATCATTTAGTGACCATACCTTCAATCTACCTAAAATTAGAACATCATCAAGGTGTTCTTGCGTCTTATCTTATATCACGACTAAAGTAAAAACTGTTATTTCAAAAGCAGTAAGGGACTACTTATAATCTTTTGGTATACACCACATGCTCTTTCTTTAGCTGCTAAAGAATTTAGAAGGGTGATTTTAATTTTTTTTTTCAACGAAGAGAATCTGCAATTTGGTCGGCGATGCCCTGAAGACTTGCGCGTCTCGGTGGCTGCCCGACGTATCAAGAGCTAGGAATGTGAAGGAGCAAGCCGTGTTCAGGTTGGATTCCGACTCTAACAATGAAGGGCTTGCTTCGATAAGGGCTTGCTTCGAAGGACCGGTTTCTTCTGGAGTCGATAATTAGTTTTCTTCCCTTGGAGAATGGCGCTGCTGTCTGCAGTTTCTTGCGGACCTTCTTCGAGAACATAACCGGCCATGAGAGTGGGGGTTCAAGCACGGCAAACGACGCTGACCAGAACGGTAGTGTTTCGGTGCCTCAAATCCAAGTCGGCAAGTGAAGTGGAGATAATTTATATGTAGAGTTTTTATGTTTGTGGTCATAATATGTGGAGTTGACACATTAGAACTTCTTCGTCATCGCCGGATCAAAAGATAACGGGAATAGATATTGGCGCGCACTAAAATTTAGTGCTTTTAAAGAGAATTGAGCCGTAAATAACCAAGTATTAGGATTTCACCAATATCTAGTAAGTGAAATTGACACCAAGAGATCGTTTGTTTCGCGAAAAATATTTTCCTCAGTTTCCGGCATTATGTTCGCTTAGGAAAATGAGTCAATCGAAAAATATGCTTAAACTTAGGAAAATAATTTCCTCTTTGAAAAACTCGCAATTAACTTTCTAAAATTTGATTAGACATTGACGCTTAGACCCAAAACTCACCGAATAGGGGAATCCCAATGTTAGTTCCCGAGTCTCCAAAACCCAAGCTGGGTCCATTAAAGCCATGCTCGGGTCCATCGAGGCCAAGACTACATCTCTAACGCTTGAGCACGAGTCCATCGAAAGCGAACCTAGGTCCATTAAGGCTAGGCTCAAGACCCCAATTCTCGGGCCTAGATCCAAGCCCTAGGGGCCTAAGCCTGGTTCATCGAGGTTGGGCCTCAACCCCTTGATGCTCGTGCACTATGCCCTAGCACCCAAGCCCCTGTCCATAAAAGTCAAGCTTGGGCCCCTAACGCTCAAGTTCTAGTCCCCAACACTCAGGCTCAAGTCTACAAAGGCCGTGCATGAGTTGTCGGCACTTGGACTAGGGTCCTTGATTAACAAAATGTTTGTTCTTATAAATTATTTTTTAAAATATAGTTTTCAAAAAAATTTAATTTTAATTATCTTCTAAAAGTCAAAATTTTAATTACTTTTTTTCTTTTTTTTCTTTATTTTTTTCTTTTTGTTTCTTCCTCACCAATGTCGTAGCGGCAACTAGGCAATTGACCAAAGGCGAGAGACAAGCTCACTGACCTCGGGCAAGCTCAACCTCGCCAATCTAGTGAGACTCGAGCTCGCAAGCCAAGGTGGAGCCTCGTCCGAGGCCAGTAATGCTCGGCTCGGCTCGCTGGACTTTGGCAAGCTCAAGGCTCACTTGTAGTGAGGTGCTCAATGGCTGTCATCGTGGCGGCCATTGGCCGAAAAAGAAGAAAAAAGAAAAGTAAAAAGAAAAAAAAAACATATATTATTAAAAGTAGTGCGCAAAGGAAAATTAAATGAGATTTTTCCTACCAATCGGAGAAAAATATTTTTTAACTCATTTTCAAGTTTCAACCGAACATTGAAAAATATTATCATTTCCTAAAAAATGGCTACTTGGAAAACGTTTTCCAAAATTGTCATATTTTTCACAAAACAAATAGAGCCTAATAGTCTTTAAATTTTGGCTCAATATATAATGTCGTCCCTAAATTTCTAATTTGATCAATGTGGTCTTTGAACCATTCCTATATATTCAATGATCCCTAAATTATCAATTTATTTAATCAAATCCCTCAACTTTCATGATAAAGTCAAATCAATCATTTCGTACTATTTACAAGTTGTCATAATTACACTATTGCCTATATTTTGTAATATCTTTTCATTTCAATCCTTTTCCTACCAAAAAAAAATAATATTTTTAATTGCATTTTTACCTTTCTGGTCTTTATAAATATTTTGATTGTTCCACTTAAGTAAATTTTAGCTTATGATCTATATGATAGTAAACTATAAATTATTTAGAATTGTATTGGTTGATATTCGAGCTATTTTATGTCTAAGTATCATCATTAATACATTTAAGAATGATATTAATTTAATATTAATCTAAATATGGTTAATTATTTTTCAGATTGGTAAAATATTCAATGATCTAAATCTTGTTCCTAATTTGTTAGATCAATTTATTTGTAGATGCTCATACTTATATAAATCAAAATATTGTTCCTTTTTATTAGATTGATATAATTCAACAATCTCAATCTCGTTATGTCGCGACCTACCCCTCGGTACGGAGGGATACATAGATTTCAAGGTATTACCTAAAGGACGGACGATGACCCATAATTTTATACGCGGGCTCTCTCAAGTCTATACTTCTCACAACATTGGATATTCAAATTGACACTGTGAGAATTATCTAATATGGAATGGCCACTAGCCTAGTGGGATCAGTTAAAAACCAAATGAAGCATGGGAGCATACTTCGTTTCTTACACAACCAAAGAATCTAGAGTCAATGACTTGATTACACTAATTAATTAATTAGTGCCCTTTGGATACTTGTTTTGTCAAACAATATGGATTGATATTAAGCTTATCCACTAGTATGTGAGGTGATCATGCGTATGTGCAGCCATTAAAATAATAATCAGCGACCGAAGAAGCATTAAATAAATTGCAAGGCAAAGTGAGCATTTAATGCTAATAAAAAGGTAAATTTTAATCGTAACTAGACTAAAGGGAAGCCAAAATCAATGTATCATCAAAACCCTAAAGTAAAGTCATAAAGGCTTGTTCAATTTTTTAACACAATTTTAGAGAGCAAAAGACTTCTACTTTTTAAGTGAAAATTACACAAAAACTATATGCTTTTCCCTAGTTTTTTAGAAAAAAAAAAAACCAAAAAAAAAAAATTTTTTTTAAAAAAGATTTTTATTTTTAATTTCTAATAAAAATACTTTTTTAGATCCGAAAATGGGACCCGGGTCGAGTCTTCGGATCTAGTCTGGGCCAAGACCGACCCGAGTCCGCTGGCCTGGGTCGCGCCTCCCAAGCCCTCACCCGAAGTGCGCTCATTACATTGAGCCCAATCTGTCCCAACTTAACAAAAAATAACAAATGAACAAATCAATCCAAATGGCACCAACCATACCAAGCCCAGATTCTTCTAACTCACATCAAGCCCAAGCCTGCTCAAATATAGCCCCAACCCCAACACGATTACATTAGAAATGAATTTAACCAAGCCCACCCGAAGAGCTAATTTTCCTCTTTCTCTAGTCCACGTTCCCAGAACCTCTACTTCTTCGCAACATCAATTCCCGCATATCAAACTCTCAAGCTCTCTTCCCTTTTTTTTTTCAACATTAAGGCTTGCAAAACACCAAGGAAAACCTCATTTGTGGACAAAGATACCAAGACATCATGCGAGCATTCACTGTTATCTACCACGACAACTCAGAAACCAACAGTCTCTATCTTGAGTGAATCCTAACTCCGGCGACACTAGATCTTCATCTCCGACCAGATCTAACACCACCGGACCATCACTCACCACCACCTTGGCTCGCCACCGAAAAACCAGATTCGCTTCCAACGTATACCATAACGCAAGCCACTTACCATGTTCAATGAAAGAGAGACAGCATATATCAAACAAAGCGCAACGCAGTGACTTCACTATCCATGAAAATCAAGTTTAACAGCTAGTGACCGAACGAGCCGCATCAAGACGCACCTTCGGATCCAAACAAAAACAGAAGTCATTTCTTAAACACTTCTGAGAAAGATTTCGTCGAGCAAGTCTCACGTGTTCGACTAAAAGAGACATGGAATATCGATGAACCCATACTTTGGTGTCGAGTTGGTCCTACATCAATCAGAGGACATCTCAAGTTGACGAAAATATTTTAAACAGGTCCACGGTATGCTTCAATAGAAATAGCCCAGACTTGGGTCTCGTTTTAAGAACAACACCAACTAAGGCATTATATCATACATTTGGGGTGCGTCAAATGAAAGACAGCCACAGACAAGAATAAGGGCGCGAATGATAATCATTCTGGCCAGAAATTGACTTATGGAAGAGAAATAAATTTTTTTATTTTTATTTCTAGATGAGTTTCTAAGTAAAAATACCCGTTTGATAACGATACAAAATTTCTATTCTAAAAATATAAATTCATTTGATAACGACACAAAATTTCTCCATTTCGGACGGCGGTGATTGGCGGACGGTGGCGGCGGCGGCCGGCAATCGGCGACCGGCGAACGGTGGCTGGTGGATGACAACCGATGGACATTAGTGGCGGTGATCGCCTGTTGACACCTAAATTTTTGGGATTGATTTTTAAAAAATAAAAAAATAAAAAAACACATGACATATAATTTAGAAACATTTTATTTTTATTTTGTTTTACTTTATTTTAGGCCGCTGGTGAAGGGAAGATTTTTCACATATTCCATTTAGATTTTTCATATTTTTAAGTAATATACATTAGGGGTGTATTTTGTGCAAAAAGGAATTTTTCTGGATAGAATATGCGAGAAATACAAAAGGGAATATTGCGCGGAGTATGTATGTTTCAATGACATATTTAGGGGTATCGTGCGCAAGCAAAAAGGAAAAATATATGTCGTGAGGATACATTTTTTGGGCTTATAAAATACATCACGCACAAAAAAAGAAAAAAGAAAAGCCCCCCCACGCGATGTTTCATCTTCCTTGCGCCGGGGGAGGAGTCTCCGCCGGCGCCATCGCCATCCGCTCCCGCCGGCGTTTGCCCATGTCATCCTCGCTCGCCCACGCCGGCAGCCAAGCCACTGGCGACCCAGAGTTGCACCGCCGCCACGCCGATCCGCCCTCTGCTGCAGCACCACTCCTTCGCGACATCAACAACCCCAACGCCGGCAGATCCGAGCCAATCGCCGCACCTTCGAAGCCGCGACCTGCGAGATCCCACGATAGCCTCGCTCCGCGCACCAACAGCTGCGAGCATCGCCGTCTCCCTCGTCGCGACCCTGCGATGCCGCCGCTACCGCCGGATCTGCCTCACCCGACCCGCGACGCCGCTTCTACTCCTACTCCGCCCCCGTCGCCTGGAGTCGCGACTCCACCGTACTCTCTCGCTGCTGTCTTCGCCTCTACTCCGATGACCCAATGCCGCCGCCGCGATGCCCGACGCCGTTGCCCCGAAGACTAGCGACCGACGTCCCTGCTTAGCGTCCGGCGTTCACTCCACCTATGCTCCGACGCCGCCGCCGCCCTTGCAATGCCCCCTTGCCGGTGCACTGCTCCGCCGGAGTCCCTCGTCGGCGTCTATCCTCACTGCTTGCGCCGAACGAGCTGCTCGCTGTTCCGGAGCTCCGAATGATGTCCAAGATTTCTTTTTAGGAAAAAACAAAAAAATCAAATTAGGTATATTTGTTTTATTTTATTAGGCAACTTTATCTTATTTTTTATTTTATTTCTTGTTTACTTATTTGAAATATTTCCCCATGCATAATTGGAAATTCTTGACATATCAGCTAATTCGCAACCATGCCAGGATTTTTTTATTTCATCTATAAGGCTTTAGATGAAATAATTAATCAAGTGGGAATAAAATTGATATTTTGATCTTTAAGGCTTAAGATCAATTTATCGATTTTATTAGCGAAATATTATCCCTTGATCCGAAACATGTGTGATATTTTTGGTAATTTTGAATGGTCTTGATTGCCTTATTTATTTTGAAATATGTTTGAGTTATTACATGTTTAGGGTTAATTGCATATTTAAACTAAACATTCCATTTATCATGAATTTTCGAAATTAAAAAAAAGGAAAAAAAAAGGAAAAACAACAAAAAATCATCATGCACATGTCATGTAGAATTAGGGTATACTTTGTACGTCATTGCACATTAGGATAAAATTGCATATTTCATTTTAAATTTAGATTGATTTAGATAGACTGCATCTTAGGTTAGAGATTGTTAAGTTAAGATAATATCTTGGTTTTAATTAGGGCTTAGTCTGACCTAATCCTTAATGTAAATTGGATAGAATCTTAATTTAGCTAGATAAATTTCACATTTTTCTAATTTCGAAATTCATAAAAAAAATACAAAAAAAATGTCTTAGAATAAATGAGGTTCAATCTTTAGGATAGATTGTATTCTTTTAAGAAAAAAAATAAAAAATGTCATGTGCATGTCATTAGGATTAGATTCATGAAATGCATGCCATTTAGTGGTTGTTGCTAGGTCCATTCAATTAGAAATTGCATGTCATTAGAACTAGATCATTGCATTGCATATTGAATGATTTCCATTAATTAAGTGAAAACAAAAAAAAGAAATTGCATTTAATTAGAAATCATATCTAGAGTTGTTGATGTTGATTTTGAATTAACATTGCAGATGCTTCCGTTGCTTTGAGGTAAGTTTTTTTTTGCAATTTATTCATCGCTTTCTTGGGTGTTAAATTGGTGGATTGCGCACCCGCATGATCACCTCACATGTTAGGGAAATAGATTTAAAATCAATTCAAGCTGCTTGCCAAACATTTTTTAAAATAAAAGAATGGTACCGAAAGGGCATTAGAGGAATCTAGTATAACCAAGTCACCGTACTCATAGTCTCTGGTTCGTAGGAGTAAAGTAAAACTCCCGTTACTTTACTTGAGTTTCTAATCGACCCACCAAAAATAGATTAGTGGCAACTCTTGGATAAAATTTATCTACATGTTAAAAAACTTGAACCTAAGTCGCGAATTGGTATGGGCTTGGGAGAGTCCGAGTTAAGTCTAGGCTTAACAATCCATTAGCCAAACCCTAGGTGGTTTACACCCAAAAATTGGTCGCGACATCGGCGAAAGGTGGTTAGCGGTGACAGATGGACGACCGGTTTGTAGTAAGGACAAACGATGAGAAGGATTTTTATTTCTCATTTCTGTTTTAGAAATAAAAAAGTATAAAATTTTTACTTCTGATTTATATTCCAAATCTATTTCTAGAACAAAAATCTATTTCATAAATAAAAAAATGAAATAATTTTATCAAACAAATTTCTATTCCATAAACAAGTCTGGAATAGAAAATTTGTTTCTGGAACAAAAATTGAGGTTTGTCATGCACCCCTAAGACTCGAAACTAGATCAAAGCTCAACACGAATGGCAGGGAATGCTCAACATCAATAAAGGACAGCATAAGCGACCTTGAAACGCACGCCTCGACTCAAAACTCATGCAAAAGATGTGAGGGGACAGGTCAAACGCAGGGCACAAAGAGGGTTGGCAGAGGGTCCCTACCCTGCTCGGGGGCGGCAAACGGTCGAAAGAGATCGATAGATCGGACTACGTCCGGTCAACCCTACACGCCTCCAAACCGGGAGCCTCGAGAAATCAAAGCAACTCGAAACAAATAAAAAAGAAATGCATAGAACCTACCGTGGGGAGAGACGCGTTGGCAAGGGTCGGCGCCGACGTCCAAGCGCAGTGGTAGCCGGATGAGGCCCTTCACTCATGGCCTCACTCTTCATTCTCTACTTCTCGCTCTCTCTCGCTCTCTATCTCACTTGCTCTCTCTCTGTCTTGGTTGCTTACCGAAGAAACCCCCTCGCAACAACTTGCTCCTCTCTTGCTTTTAAGCTCCGGCGCGCATGCCTCCTACCGTGCTAGCTGCTATCAACGGCCTGGCCCCGACCACCAACTCCCGGTCGACGCTCTACCCTCTGTCTTGTTGCCTCTGCTCCGTGTTCGTCGTCCTTCTTTGGCCCGTTGTCTATCTCTTTTTACTAGCGTGAGGAAAGAGGAAGGAAAGAAGCAGTGGAGGAGGTCAGACCGGAGGAAAAAATAAAAGAGAGGAGGCTGGGCCTAGGCAAAAAGAAAAGGAAGAAGTAAAAAAGAAAGAAGGTTGGGCGAGCCTAGACCCGGCCCGGTCTCACTTTCTTTTTCTTCTTATTGTTTTTTTTTTTAAAAAACAATTCTTTTGATTATTTTTTTTAACAAAAAGGCTCTATTCTATTAATGCAAATACTTATAATTCCATGTAATTTAATGCAAATTTTTTTGTTAAGGGTTAAAAATCAATTCCTAATTTTCTATGCAATTAACGAACTATTAAATGGATTGGCAAAATTTGGGTACCAACATGTTCCTGATTTGTTGGATTGACAATTTTCAATCTTTTGTGTTTGTTGTTTTCATAAAAATAACAAACTAGATTTAGATTAATATAAGTACGTATATCTATAGGTCAATTAATATCATTCATAGATGTACTTATGAAATCACTTAGATATAAAATAGTTGGAATATCAATTCCACATGACTTTAACTCATCTTCTACGTCTATTATAAGTTGAGTTTACTTAAATGGAACTAATGCACTATTATTGATAAGGACCCAAAAGGTAAAAGGATAAGGGTAAATACCACCAAAAGCCTCAAACTATGTTCATTGTGACATAAATTCCCTAAAACCCTAAACTATGTCATTGAGACACAAATACTCCTAACATTTTTTGTGTCATGGAAAAATCCAAACTTATATATAGATGTGTGTGTGTGTGTGTGTGTGTGTGTGTGACACATATATCATTTATTCCAGTTCCATCTATAGTATATTTGTCACACTAGTATAAATTTGAACTTTTTCATGACAAAAAAAAAAAAAAGTTTGAGGTTTTGTGTCACAATGAGAAAGTTTTAAGTTTTTGGTAAAACAAATAAAGTTTGAGGTCTTTGTATCACAATAAGCATAGTTTAGAGTTTTTTTGTAGTATTATCCCAAAAGATAATGAAATGATAACATATTTTTTTATTGATCTAGTAATGACTGAAATGAGATTATTTACTTAAATAAGTTCAATAACGTAATTAGAAAACTCATTGATAGTACTCAACACTTGATTTAACTTCATTGAAAAGTTAAGGGGCTATATCGAACACATTAAAAGTTTAAGTACTTTATTAAATATTTAGGAATAGTTCAAACACTGCATTGAATGAATTAGGCCTAATTCGGTAATGGTCTTGTTCTTTTATTTTTCTATTCTTTTGTTACCTAAAATAAGAAAAAAAAAAAAAACTTATTTGGTAATGTCAATTAATTTTTCTATTCACCAGAATAGTAAAGTGGCCATAGAGTAGATTTGGAATGAAAATAAGAAGTAGAAAAAAGTAATTTATTGTTTCCGAGAATAATTTCTAAAAATATTTTTTTTTTCTTTTCTTTTCTTCTTTCTTACCGTTGCTTGCTGCCCGCCACCCACTACCGACCTTTCAGCCACCACCGTCGACCATCGGTTGATGGTAGTGGCAAGGAAGAATAATAAAAGAAAAAAAGAAAAAAATCTTAATTTTTTTTAAATTAAAATATATTATACATTACAAAAAAAAATTACAGATTGTATCGAACACATTCCTATTTTTTTTCCATTCCAAGAATAGAATTTTGTGTGGTAACCAAAGGCATTTTTTTACTCAGAAATTATTTCAGGGAATAAAAATAGAAAAATATTATTTCTTAAAAAAAAATTAGGGAAAATTTCAAATAAGGACCCAAAGTGCCATCATTTTCTCAAAAGAGGACCTGAAGTGAAGTTTGTCTCAAATAAGAACCCAAAGTGCCATCCTTTTCTCAAAAGAGGACCTGAAGTGAAATTTGTCTAAAATAATGACTCAAAGTAGTCATTTAATTTCAAAGAAGGACCTCACTCGCCAGCTGGTGAATAGATGCATCTTCAATGTATATTCCGGTGGCTTGATTATGGTATTTTCGTCCATTTTTTTTTTTTTGCATTTTTGGTTGCCCTGTTCATCATCTTCTTCGTCTCCTGTTCACTTCTTCTTGCCCAGATCAAGAACACCAGACTTGGGGAAATGCCAGCGAGCGTTGGCTATTGGTAAGGGCTGGCGAGGGCTCGACCCCCATCGCCGGTAGCGAGCGAGGCTCCACACCCATCGCTGACAGCGGGCAAGGGCCATCGAGCCCTCGCTGGCCATGGGGGCGGGGGGGTCTTCCAAATCGAGGCCTTACAAGAAGGTCCTCAAGGTAAAAGGGGTAGCTGAAGAAGTCGTCGATCTAAAAGCGGTGGTGGGAGGAAGGGATGAAGAAAGTGACGCAGGCATCCCAGTCGTAGTCCTAGCAGAAGACGAGGTTGTTGATGGAGCAGCAGGCGAAGGTGGGGGAGGTCGCCCCTCACGGCCATCAGCGAGGTCACCCCTCACCGGCCCTGGGCGAGGGCTCGTCCACCTCACTAGCCATTGATAAGGGCCGACGAGGGCTTGCAAGCCCTCACCTGCAACCAAAGAGGGCTCAACGGCCCTCGCCAACTGCAACCGAGGCCACCCTCGCCAAATCTGGCGAGGGTCGGCCTACAAGCCCTCACCCATGGCCGGCAAGGGCTTGGTGGCCCTCACCTACTGCCAACCCCCTTGCCGACCCTCACCAATGGCTAGCGCTCACCGGCCCTTCCCAAGTCCGATGTTCTTGAGAAGAAGACGATAGGGGATGAAGAAGATGATGAACAATGCCACCATTGACCCAAAAAAATAATAATAATAAAAAACAAGACAACTAAAATTTTTTAAAAAATTGACAAAAATATCCCTGATCAAGCTACCAAAATATGCATCGAAAATGCATTTATTCACCAGTCGGCAAATAATGTCATTTTTTGAGACTAAATGATCACTTTGGTTCTTATTTGAGACAGACTCCACTCGAGGTCTTCTTTTGAGAAAATGAAGGCACTTTAGGTCCTTATTTGAGACAAACTTCACTTCAGGTCCTCTTTTGAGAAAATGATAGCACTATAGGTCTTTATTTGGAACAGAAGCTTACCAATTAGAACCTTAAAAGTTCCATGGTGACATTGCACCTTGGATTTATGGACTTTCGTGTCATTTCCTCTTCTAATAAACTAGTAAATTACATACTTGACTTAACCCAAGCATAAAATCGGATGATCTCACACAAACATGAATCACTGATCCTAGTTGTTCCCAATGCAATTCCAATAGCCATTCTGAATGCAACTCTAATGGTCATCCCAAGGCTTATATCGCTCATGGCATGATCGGCGGATCCAGAATGATTTTGACTCTGACCGACGGATCCAGGATGGCTTTGACTCCCCGCATGGGGAGGATCATTATCATCCCTCAGTTTGGTTCCTTCAAAACTCGAACTGGGGAAAGTCGAGAATTGGCCCCCTTTAGGAATCGGCCCGGACAAATTGTTATATGCAACGCCGAACTTGGACAGAAAAGTGAGACACACTAATGAAGAAGGTATGCTTCCGGACAGATTGTTGTAAGACAAATCGAGGGTCTCTAGGTTAGTCATTCCGGATAAACTGGCAGGAATCGAACCTGATAAGAAGTTACGGCTGAGATCCAAGATATGGAAATTTTTTAGATTCCCGAACTCGGGCCAGATTGATCCGTTGAGAGCGTTGTATCCGAGATTCACAGTTGGTTGAAAGCTTGTAACTCGATTGTACTGCAGCCCCCTCGCGCTCACATTCCTCTTCATGATGAACTGCAAATCTGGAGAAGCTATTGACAGATTTCTGTCGATGAGGCCAGACAATCTGGTAATCTCTTTTGGGATCTCGCCCACGAACGAGTTGTTTGATAAGTCCAAATAAATGAGAGATTGGAGGTCGCCGATCCACGACGGGATCATTCCACCCAATCTGTTCCAGGACAAATCCAGCAACTGCAAACGGGTGCATCCACGCACCCACTCGGGCATGGAACCTGTCAGTCGACTATTAGCCATGATAAGAACCTTTAGACTCGGAAAACTCAAACTCGCATCGCCAGGCAATTCTTCGGCAAAGTAATTATGAGTGAGAACCAAAACTGTCAAATTCTCGCAAAGATCTTTGAAGGATCCCGAGTGCAGATGAGACGTTTGATAGGCTCGACCCGAGATTGACAGGTAAAAAGGCTGGAGAAGTTCTTGAAGCTTTGAGGTATCGGGGTTGTGAACTTGTTCCGTCCAAGGTTCACATTTTGCAGCTTCTGGCAATTGGGTAAATCCTCAGGGAAAGGACCACTGAAATTGTTGGACCCTAAATCCAGAGACACCAGACCGCTCAATGCCGAACAATTGAGAGCTATCGTACCGGTCAGTGAGTTGTTCCTCAAATTGAGAAACGTAAGCAACGGCGAATTGGACAAAGACGGTGGGATGGAGCCTACGAAGCCATTGGTCTGAGCTATGAAGTACTGCAGCTTCTTCATGTTCTGAAACATATCCGGGACTGGCCCCGAGAATCCGTTATTCGAAATGTCCAGCCAAACCAGTGCCGTGAGATTACCGATCCTGCTGCTGAGCTGCCCTGAAAAGGAATTTTCTTGAAGGCTCAATTGGACCAACTGACCCAGAGTGAAGATATCTTCACTGATCATTCCATTGAGATTATTCGTGGCCAGAGAAAGGTTCTGCAAGGAGCCACAGTTGCCAAGTCCCGACGGGATAACGTCAGAGAAATAATTGACAGCCAGATTAAGCACCTGAATGCCGGTCGAGTTCGTGCAAATCCACACGGGCAGAGACCAATTGAAAGAGTTCTCAGATATGTTGAAAACGCGAAGCGAGGGAAAATTGGCGTTCGCGGCCACCAGTCCGAAGAATTCATTGTAGCTGAGATCGAGGACCTGCAATTTAGGGAGGCGGAGGAGCGACTCGGGGAGTGTGCTCTTGAGGAGGTTGTGAGAGAGATTGAGGAATCTCAGCTGGTCCAACTGGCCGAGCGAGTCCGAGAGGCTGCCCGTGAGCTTCTTGCTCGCGAGGGCCAACTCCACCACTCTGCCCGAACCGGTGGAACCGTCGCACAACACGCCCGCCCAGTCGCAGCAATTGGCGGACACGTTGGGCCCCCAACCTTGGACTGGGGACTCGAAGTTGCTCATCAAGCCTACCAATGCCTGGGAATCACTCGAATTGCACTCAAGGACCCCTTGAGAGCGCAGGACCTGCGCCTGGATGCATAGCCAAGAGACGGCGACGACCACCCACAGCGAAGCCCGGACACCCATATGAGAAAAACAGAGCACCCAAGAAAGCAACCCCAGTACGATCAATCGCAGAGCCGATACGAGAGAGTAACAGAGGATGTTGGAAGATATGCCCTAATCCGATACTGGGAGATATGCTCGGAATCTCAATTGATCTTAATTGTACATAATTCAGTTAGAATCTTTAGATTGAGATTAGATACGATTTCATAAATATTTGTTTGCCTTTTATTATTTCATCTCGTACTATAATTACAGAAGAATTGTACATCAGAATTCATACAGAATATACAAGAATTCCAGATCCATATAGTCTTCTTCACTTTCTGTCATGGTATCAGAGCTTCGGCTTCTGACCACTCCTTGCTTCCGCTCCTAATTGCCACCAAAGGAGATCTGAATCACATAACAGATCTACCATCTTGGTATAGGAATCACTCTCGAAGAAGAAGACGAACTTCTGGTTTCTTAACCCAATGGCTGACGACCAAACCACCGCAGAAGGCTCACCACCGGTGCAGATTCAAGATTTACCTGCAACAACACAACAACAAACAATCCAAGCACACCCTGTTCAATGGAGACCTACACAGGCTCAGTTTGGTCTGGGGCAACCCCCTGCGGGCCAACCATTCCAGTGGGTACCTTACCCATTCTATCTCGGGACGAACCCGAATACATCATCGCCTGTTTATGTAGGACACCAGGGAGCTCACGTCCAATCCGAGGCAAGCTCACCAGCCGTAAACGGGGCAAGCTTGAACCCAGGACCAGAACAGGTAAGCGGATCTGGAGAGCCGAGTATGGGAACGAATCCCTACCCGGGGTTTTCAAATGCGGGGTATCAATTCGGGGCAAACGAATCGGGTCGAGGGACAAATTCTTACCCGAACCTTGCGCCCGGATTCATGCCATTCCCCGTCGCTGCCGTCACTGGGCGACCAGAGCCTGGTGATCCCCTGCATGTCTCAACATCCGACAGCCACAAGTGAAACTAATCAACCTTCAGCTAACCGGAGCAGAGAACTACGCCAGATGGTCCCGAGACTTCCGGCGCGCCCTTGTGACGAAGGACAAGGATGGATTCCTCGACGGGGCGGTTCCGATTCCTGCCGATGAGCGACTAGCCCGATTCTGGAGGAAACGGTGGAGATGGAGCGAGTGGCAAGACATCCGACGGTGGTGTTTTTTTCTTTGCATCTGACGGCGGAGGAATTTTTTCGGCATCTACAAGGAATTTTAATCAAAAAAGGGGCAAATTATATTGTGAATTTTGCAAAAGGCCACATCATACAGTGGAAAATTGCTGGAAATTACACGGCAAACCGGGAGAAAAAGGAAAAAAAATTTCTGCGGCCTACCAGGTTGGTGATTCTAATGCTGATCGGCCCATTACAAATGATCAATACCAACAACTGATGCAGGCAATACAGAAATTGGACATCTCAAGCAAGGGAGGAAATTTTTCAGGTATTTCTCGCTGCCTGGTTAATAATATTTCCAGGAAATCCTGGATAATTGACTCTAGGGCAAGTGATCACATTGTCTGTGAAAGAGCATTATTTTCAGATATACATGAGAACCTCGAATTCCCTATTACTGTCCAATTACCAAATGGGAATGTTACTCATGTCAAAACCACGGGATCACCAAACTCAATCCAGAAATAGTACTAAAAATGTCCTTTACCTTCCGAATTTCGATTCAATCTTATTTCGTGTCCAAAATCTGCAATGAAAATTCCTGTCGTGTTTTGTTTGACTCGACACTGTTTCTTTCAGGCCCTTTCGACCGGCGAGTGATGGGCTTGGGTAGTCTTTCTGAAGGATTGTTTCTATGGAAAAATTCTGCAAGTAATTTTGATTTACCCTTATTTTCTTCAAATAAAATATCATTGTGTAACACGACTGCCAATGATAAAGACTATCTTTTACATTCACGATTGGGTCATACTGCTTCAATTCCTTATTCTAAGTGTCAAATATGTCCCCTTGCAAAGCAATCACGCATTCCCTTTGCCCTTAGTAAAAATCGTGCAACGCACATTTTTCTTTAATTCACATGGATGTTTGGGGTCCTTATCATACTCAACATCATGATGGATCACGCTATTTCTTGACAATTGTGGACGATTATTCTCGTGCCACTTGGGTGTTTCTGATGCAGTCAAAGGGACAAGTTTTCTCACATTTGAAAACATTTCTTGCTCTATCCAAGAACCAATTTGGAAGGTCTATCCAACGGGTTAGGACAGACAATGGGAAGGAATTCTTCAATAATGACTGCAGTTCTCTTCTGTCATCTCATGGGATTCTCCATGAAAGTTCCTGCGTCTATACACCACAACAAAATGGAGTAGTGGAGCGCAAGCATCGCCACCTATTGGAAGTTGCACGTGCATTGAAATTCCAGGCATATATTCCAGAAGATTATTGGGGCGAATGCGTTATCACCGCAGCATATCTCATCAACCGTATGCCAACTCGGATACTCAATGGAAAAACTCCATTTGAGTTGCTTTTCAAGAAGAAACCAGAATTGGGCCATTTAAAGATATTTGGGTGCCAATGCTTCGCTACTGTTTTGGGCCCTCGAGACAAAATGGGGCCTCGTGCTAGACGGTGCATCTTCATGGGCTATCCGAGTTTACAAAAGGGGTATCGAGTCCTAGATCAATCAACATTGGAATTTTTCATCAGCCGAGATGTTATCTTTCACGAAGATATTTTTCCTTTCCAAGAAAAGGATTTTTCAACGGAGACGTCAAACATTTCGGGTAAGTCATTATCTCGTGGAGGATTTTTCAAATACCGAACATTTTGTGACAGAACTCCGAACCATTTATGATAACCCCAATCACTCTTGAGACTACCAAACCAGCAATTGTTGGAAATGATGCTCAAGAAAATTCCTCAATAGCAGAAGAATCCTCGATGAAGTTAGCAACACCGAAATATCTTCAGCTCCGGCTCAAGCAAATCCTCCTCGACGATCTGGTCGTTCTATACGACCGCCAGCTTGGACAGAAGACTATGTTTGTGCATCACTCAACTCACTAGGTATTAACTACCCAATATCATCTTATGTTTCGTTCCATAGACTTTCACCGGAACATAGATGTTGTGTGAGTCGAATATCAGAGGACATCGAACCGTCCACTTATGAAGAAGCAGCTAAAGACCCAAGATGGCAACAAGCTATGGGAGCTGAATTGCAGGCACTAACTGCAAATGAGACCTGGGATTTGGTCCGTCTACCACCAAATAGGAAACCCATTGGATGCAAATGGGTATACAAGACTAAATACCGTGCTGATGGGTCTATTGAGCGTTACAAAGCTCGATTGGTGGCTAAAGGATTTACTCAACGAGAAGGTTTCGACTACCATGAAACCTTCTCCCCTGTTGCCAAAGATGTAACCGTAAGATCCTTCTTATCTGTTGCATCTATTAATGATCGGCCTTTACATCAAATGGATGTACATAACGCTTTTCTGCATGGAGACTTAGATGAGGAAATCTACATGGATATTCCTCAAGGATTACGGAGACAGGGGGAGAATAGAGTATGTCGCCTCCGTAAATCTCTTTATGGTCTCAAGCAAGCTTCCAGGCAATGGTATGCCAAATTTGCCGATGCTCTCACTTCTGCAAGCTTCAAACAGTCCATATATGATTACGCTTTATTCACATGGACTCAAGGTACGTCATCTATTTATCTAATGATATATGTTGACGATATCCTCATCATGGGAAATGATAAAACTGCAATAGAAAGATTCAAGAAGTATCTGCATCTTACTTTTCACATAAAAGACTTGGGAGCACCCAAATATTTTCTTGGGATCGAGATTGCTCGATCTGATCGCGGGATTTCTCTAAGTCAACGGAAGTTTGTACTGGAGATTATATCGAGGCGGAGTCGTCGGGATGCAAACCATCGGTTATTCCAATTGAGCGAACATAAAGTTGACCACCAAGGATTATGATATCTTGGGACATCTGAAAATCATGACCCATTTCTCAATGATCCTTCGGTTATCGAAGCTTGTTGGGAAGCTCATCTATCTAACTATGACCAGACCTGATATATCATATGCAGTGCAAACTCTCAGCCAATTCATGCACAGTCCCAAGTTATCTCACTTGAATGCTGCTTTAAAGGTCGTGAAGTACTTAAAGAAGTGCCCCGGACTGGGGATTCTTTTATCCAGGGAATGCAACATGCAAATGTCAGCATATTGTGATGCAGATTATGCAACTTGTCCCATGAGTCGTCGATCCATTACAGGTTTTTGCATTAAACTTGGAGACTCCCTTCTTTCATGGAAAACTAAGAAGCAGGCAATTGTGTCATTGTCTTCAGCCGAAGCAGAATATCGAGCTATGGCAAAAACTACCTGCGAGATTGTATGGATACGGGGACTACTTGGGGATCTTGGGATAAAATTGAAGAGTCCGACCAGGTTGTTTTGTGATAACGATGCGGCACTCAAACTTGCAGCAAATATCATAGTACATGAAAGAACGAAGCATATAGAAGTGGATTGTCACTTCACTCGAGAAAAAATTCAAGAAGGGATAATTGAGACTAGAGGAATTGGAACGGAGGAGCAACCAGCTGATATCTTCACGAAGCCCTTATGCCAAAGACAGCATGCATATCTATTGAGCAAGCTAGGCGTCTTGGATATCTATCAGCCACCAGCTTGAGGGGGAGTGTTGGAAGATATGCCCTAATCCAATACTGGGAGATATGCTTGGAATCTCAATTGATCTTAATTGTACATAATTCAATTAGAATCTTTAGATTGAGATTAGATACGATTTCATAAATATTTGTTTGCCTTTTATTATTTCATCTCTATACTATAATTACAGAAGAATTGTACATCAGAATTCATACAGAATATACAAGAATTCCAGATCCATATAGTCTTCTTCACTTTCTGTCAGAGGAAAAGGGTCGTGGGGATATCAAGTGATGGAGAGACCCATCTCGAGAAGGATCAAGATTTGCCAACTGCGAGAGCGTGAGAGCATGGGGAAGAGAGAGACAGAGAGAGATAATGAAGAGAGGGGGAACAGGGGAAGAAGAGGAGGCAAAGGAAGATCAGAGTGGTGGTGGTGGTGCCTCTTGGGTGTCCCTCTTTTTCCCTTTCTCGCTTGCGTCACTGCGAACCAAAGAGAGAAGAACAAAGAAAAAGAGGTGGGTTGCAGCGAGGCAGAGGTGGGCGCGAGAGCGAGAGAGAGAGACTGCTGTTTGACTTCAACGCGCTTGTTGGGTCTGAATACCAACTCAATTGCTGCTCCTCCTCCACACTTCCAAACACGGAGAGAGAGAGAGAGAGAGAGAGAGAGAGAGAGAGAGAGAGAGAGAGAGAGAGAGAGAGTTTGCGAGTGCGGCGATGGAGGAAGCGGAGATGGACAGAGCTGAGCAGGTGGCGCTCGACGGGGAAGAAGAAGGAGGAAGGGCGACCGGCGAGAAACCGGTGAGCCTCGAGATTCACGGAGGGAGGGAGCGAGGGAGGGAGAGGGAAGTCAAAAGGGATTATGGCGACACGTGGCGGGATTCCAACAAAATCTACGCCGGGCCACCATTATTGTATGCAGTTGAGTTGGTTGGGGTTTTCCTCATTCCCCCTTCGAGAGAAAGCGCATTTTCCAATGCGGGGTTCGTTTGAACTTAGCACGTACGCATCTACAATTGATGAATTCATGTCTTTTTGTGAAGAGTTAATATCGTAAAATTTTTTAAATTGATACACTTATAATAAATTTACATATAACAAACTTATCATATATTGGTTTTCGTTAAATCTTACCGTTAAATTACCGAGTTAGATGGCATGTGCTAGTTGATGGGTGTACCGGTTTAGTATTTTATCGTAGCAAAATAAATTAGTTAAGTGTCAACGGTAAGAAAATCCGACCAAAATACTGACGTAACTATTTTACAGCATGACAAGTGCAAAACGACGTCGTTTTATTATTGATGTTGATAAATAATTAACGCAAAAATTAATTAAATTTAATATAATAAATAAATAAATAAATAAATAAGGAATGAGGAAGATGAATATTTGGAGGCAATCAAGAGCTCAGCCTTTGCCGCCACCGCCGCCGCCCTCCCCGCCTTCGCTAGGAAGGGCCGACGACAATGGGAGAAGGGTCGGCGGGGGTCATTGGCCCCTAATGAGGGCTGAGCCCTCAACCGCCTTCAACTGTTCATCTTCTTCATTCATTCCTTTTTTTTTTTTTTTTAAATGGTTTTAAATTTCATTTAATTAATTTTTATATTAAAATTCAAATCTGCGCGAAAATGACGTTGTTTTTGTATTTATTTTTTTTACTGAGCCAGCTTTCTGGTGAACCACATAGCTAGCAAAATTAATAAAAAATTGCTACGTTAAAATTTCCAGCGAGGTTCGTCGAAGGTGGCACTCAAGTGTCTCATTTTTTTATTTTTTAAAAGTGGCACTTAAATGTTACTTTCATAACTTTTGGCACTTAAGTGTCTCATTGTGCCAAGTTTTGGCACTTGGCTGTTCTTTTGCCCATTAATATCTATATTTAGTTTTGCTTTTACCAAATCTCGTGGTTCATGTGTTTTTGCCTTCTTTTGAAACTCTATTTTTTTTTTTTAAATTTGCATAATACCCATGAATTAACGCATGAATTCGCATATTTTTTTAATAATTTTCAGAAAATGAAGGAATATTTTAAATTTGGTCGGGAAAGTAAAATTGTACGTTTTGCTTTGGTTCAAGTTAGAAAAACCAGTCAACCTAAATGGGTCAACAATACTCTTACAAAAGATTGTAATGTCTCTAAGGTGATTGCTGATCGCTTTAAAAGATCCACCTTCCAATCACATGTCATCTTATACAACCATTTCTTCCACCAGTTTGGATACTGGTGTTGAATTTATGATATGTGCATCAACTTTTTATGTTATGAAATGACCAACTTTATAGACCGTAGGAATAGATTAAGAATTTCCGTGTGTTTTGTAATTTTTTAAAGGCTTATCCATCATGCAAGGATCTAGTTTGAGAATATTCTTTATTCAATAGAAAAACATGTATATTTGATTTTTTCTCATTGTCATTGAGTCAATCATTCGATTTATGTCATGTTTGGCTTGATTCATGAGATTGACAAGGAGATGGGTGACTAAGATGTGGATTTATGACTTTTCTTGTAGAGAAAAGTCGAAGAGGGTAAAGTAGTTTGACTTTGAAAAAAGGGAATAAGTACACTAGAAGTATTAAAAGTTGTGTACAACATTCACTTTAGTGCCAAAAATTTCTGTTAGATCACTTAAGAGCCAAATCGGAAATATAAAAAAAAGCAATAACTTTGGCGCCATCGACGAGAGATTCCGGCCAACTTGGTTACGTGGCTTTTATATATATATATTTTTTTAAAAAAACTGACATGGCAAAAATTTAAGAAGACTGTCCACATGGAATGTCATAAACTATGCCATTTTCCTTAAATTCTAAGAAACAACGTCATTTTGCCATTATACATGGACTCCCTTATAAAAGTGACACCGCATAGCTCTATGGCTAAAATGACATCGCTGAAGGAGGAGTAGAAGAGGGTTCATCGACGACACATACAAACTACGATTCTCGCCCAACACCAATTGTAGGTCGCTCGCCCACTATCGCTCACCCGCCATCGCTCAACCACTGTTGTAGTTGCGCCATCATTCACTATCGCTTTGATGGCTGTGTCTCCAACTTTCACTCACTCAGGTTTGTCATGTTTTCTACGTGGGTTAATTGAATAATAAATTTAAGAATGATTTTGACTATGATCGGCTGATCCAGGATCACTTTGACTCCCTGGGCATGGAGCACAATGATCACCACACAGTTTGGTTCCTTCAAAACTCAAACTAGGAAAGGTCGAGAATTGACCCCCTATAGGAATTGGCTTGGACAAATTGTTATATGCAACACTAAACTTGGACAGAAAGGTGAGGCACACTAACGAGGAAGGTATACTTCCAGACAAATTGTTGTAAGACAGATTGAGAGTCTCTAGGCTAGTCATTTAGGATAAACTGTCCGGAATCGAACCTGATAAGAAGTTATTGCTAAGAACCAAGATATGGACATCTTTCAAATTCCTGAACTCCGGCCAGATTGATCCGTCGAGAGAGTTGCCTCCGAGATCCACAAATCGATGGAAAGCTTGTAAATAGTTTGTACTTCAGCACCCCGAGTTCATATTCCTTGGCCGGAATATTGGAAAAACGTGAGAAGGTACCGAGATCGACATATTCCTGTGGATGAGGGCAGGCAATCCGGTTATCTCTTTTGGGATCTCGCCCACGAACGAGTTCTTTGATAAGTTCAGATAAAAGAGAGATTGGAAGTCGCCGATCCACGATGGGATCGTTCCACCCAATCTGTTCCAGGACAAATCCATCAACTGCAAACGGGTGCATCCACGCACCCATCGGGGCATGGAACCCCTCAGTCGACTATGCGCCATCGTAAGAACCTCAAGCTTTGGAAAACTCAAACTTGCATCGCCGGGCAATTCTTCATCAAAGTAATTCAGAGTGAGAACCAACACTGTCAAATTGCTGCAGTGCTGAAGGATCCCGAGTGCAGATGAGATGTTCGATAGGCTCGTATTCGATATCGACAGGTAAGCGAGGCTGGAGAAGTTCTTGAAGCTTTGAAGTATCGGGGTTGGGAACTTGTTTCGTGCAAGGTTCACTTTCTGCAGCTGCCGGCAATTGGGCAAATCCTCAGGGAAAGGACCCCTGAAATTGTTGGAACCTAAATCCAGAATCTCCAGACTGCTCAATGGCGAACAGTTAAGACCTATCCTACCTGTCAGCGAGTTGTTCCTCAAATTGAGAACCCTGAGCGATGGCAAATTGGACAAGGAAGACGGGATGGGGCCCGTGAAGCAATTGACATGAGCTATGAAGTACTGCAGCTTCTTCATCTTCTGAAACACATCCGGAATTGACCCCGTGAATCCGTTTGTCGACATGTCCAGCTGAACCAGTTCCGTGAGATTTCCGATCCTGAGATCGAGCGGCCCAGAAAACGAGTTTTCCTGGAGGCTCAATTGGACCAACTGACCCAGAGTGAGGATATCGTCACTGATCCCGCCTATGAGACTATTCTTGGCCAGAGAGAGGTTCTGCAATGAGCTACAATTGCCCAGTCCCGGTGGGATAACATCAGAGAATGGAGATCTCAACTGTGAGTGCTTTAGAGTGTTTGGCAAGTCTATTCAAGGGATTTTCAGTCAATGGCCAACCTTGAGAAAGCTGAAAGTTCAATGCTAATAGGAACTAGCTTTGAACTTTCAGCATTTGGCCAAATACTAAAACTACTATTTTTTTCCAAAACTACTATTATAAATTTATTAGTCTTTCGATTTTGCCTTTCATTGTTCCAAAATTACTCTTACCTTCACTAGAGTCGGCAAATAGTTTAATATTTTCTAATAAAAAAAAATGAAATCCAAAAGCTTTTTATAAAAAAAATATATACCAAACACTCTTTATGGCTAATTTCCAAAGCTGAACAAAATGCAGATATGCAAGTCCCAAAGAGACTCAACTGGAAGCAAGGGGAAACCCTGTAAGTCTTTCGGGTATCCCTACCTCTCCGAGGGGGAAAAGTTTAAGCAGGTGAATTAGGGGGTTGGGTGCCACCAAGCTTGCTGAGGCCAACAATGGCACCAACCTAACAGACCTTGATTATTAAGTTTTAAATAAATGTTGTCATGCAAAACTGCAAACACAAATTAACCTGTTTTAGGGGAGTAATCGTAGATCGAGAGTATCCGTCACATTTGGAAGAGTGATGGACCATTTCCTTCTCATTTTTCTGATCTTACTAAAATGTAAGAGAAGGTTTTAAAAATGCACGGTGTTGACATTTGTACACCTCATAAATCTTCCCGAAATGAACCAATTAATCACTTTCCCCTTTTTTTCCCGCCGTTATTAGAGATCAAACTCAAAATCTCGAAGTTCATCACCCAAACGCCTGACCAGACCCGAACTTCACCTGGTCACAAGCCCGACGGTCAAACACAATCGGAATGAGCTAGGGCTCATGATCGAAATCTAATTTGTCTTTAACTATAGTCTGCCTCAAGATCATGGGCCTGTCCGGTACTGCCCAACGATCAAATAATAAAAAATTTCATCCAAGTGAATTGCGTTTTGTAAACACTCAAACTCGAGACATAATTTAACAATTCTCTACCTTTACTCGATGTTTAAAACCAAGTTATAGTGCTCATAATACATGCTCCTCTCCCAACGTCCCGACGGGCGCTCACTCTCCACAGACGCCACGCCAAAGGAACAAACTTAGTCATCATGTCTACCGGGTTATCAGTTATAGCAATCTTTAACTAAGACATCTTAGATAAAGTGGTACCTAATATTGATATGCTTCGTTTGCTCATGATAAACCGGATTATATGCCAAATATATTACATCTTGGTTATCACAATGTATATCCACACTTTTCTATTCTAACCCAAAGTCCATGAGCAAACTTTGTAATCATATCACCTCTTTCGCTACAAAGGTTAGTATCATGTACTCTACCTCAATTGAAGACAAGGCAATGTGATCTTGTAAGAACGATTTCCAACTAACTGCACCACCCGCTAGCGTAAACACGTACCCTGCTAAAGACCTGCAATCATCCAAGTCACCGGCATGATCTGAATCCACAAAACCAGTGGTCTCACTGCCATTGTTATCCCTTCGGTACACTATACCCACGTCTGTTGTCCCCTTCAAATATTTGAGGATCAACTTCACAACTTCCCAATGAATTATACCAGGACGCTTCATATAGTGACTAACCACACTCACAGCTTGTGAAATATCAGGCCTAGTGCACACCATAGCATACATAATACTACCCACGGCACTAAAATAAGGAACACGAGACATATGCTCCTCCTCCTCCTCAGTCTATGGTGATAATTTATATGAAAATTTAAAGTGCTTCGCTAAATGTGTACTTATAGATTTTGCCGACTGCATGTTAAAACATGCAACGATCTTTTCAATATATTTCTTCTAAGATAGAAGTAAAACTCCTGCAGTTGTTTCACACAAAATCTCCATATTTTCTTTGCAGCACCTAAATCTTTTATCTCAAATTCAGCATTTAATCGCATCTTCAGCACATCAATATCAGACATATTCTTAGCTGCTATCAGCATATCATCAACATAAAAGTAGATAAATCAAATAACCATTTTCCAATCTCCTAAAGTAAACGTAGCTATCCATCTGACTTTTCGTATTGTCTTGACTAGCCATGAAAGTATCATAACGTTTATACCACTGTCTAGGAGACTATTTCAGCCCATACAAAGATTTCTTCAACAAACAAACGTGATCTTCCTTACCCGGAATAGCAAATCCCGCTGGTTGCCTCATGTAAATCTACTCCTCCAACTCATCGTGAAGAAACGCAATTTTCACATCAAATTGCTCTAATACGAGATCCTGCGAAGCAATTAAGGCAAGTAAAACACGAATAGAAGCATGTCTTACCACAGGAGAAAACACCTCATTGTAGTTAATGCCCTCACGTTGTGTATACCCTTTCGCCACAAGTCTCGCCTTATACATCGCTGCCTCAACACCAGAATTGCCCTCTTTTCGTTTGAAGACCCATTTACTTCCGACAATCTTTTGACTCTTAGGTACTTTGACCAGCTCTCATGTCTAATTTCGATGGAGTGATTCCATCTCTTCCCTCATAGCCCCTAGCCACTATGACGACTCCAAACTAGCCATCTCCTCAAAGAAAGACGAAAAGTAAGATGAAGGCTCATCTGTCTCCACTTCATCACCTACAGTCAATGCATAAGCAATATCTATATAACCATAACATACCGTGATTTAATTTTCCTTCTCTATCTATCTGCGGCTATAGTGTGCTACGGTTTTGCTACTTGTTCATTATCACCAACTTCAAGAACTGCAGCTTCATCTACAATCTCAACCTCTATTACCTTTAAGGTCTTTCGAGTCTCCACCTAAAGCTCCACCTCACTAATGACACCATGATCTATCTTCTCTGTTGGTTATGTCTCAGAACTCCTCTTTTAAAGCATTGCGGTCTCGTCAAAGATCACATCTCTGCTTATTAGAAAACTGGGTGATTTGGGATCAGTACAACAAAGCCGGTAGCCTTTCACTCCATGTGCATAACCCAGAAATATACACTTCTTTGTCCTCAACTCAAGCTTACCATCATTCGCATGAGCATACGCAAGACATCCGTATATACGTAATCTAGAGTAATCAACAAGTTTCCCCAACAATACTTCCTCAGAAGTCTTCCACTCGATAGCAAATGATGAAGATCGATTAACCAGGTAACATGCCATGTTTACTGCTTTGGCCTAAAATTCATTGCCAAGTCCTGCATGCGAAAGCATGCATCGAGCTCGCTCAAGCAAAATTATGTTCTTCCGTTCTGCCATGGCATTCTATTGTGGTGTCCCGGTATTGTACGATGTTTCACAATACCTTCTTTCTCGCAGAACTCAGTAAAATTTTTACCACAAAACTCCATGCCATTATCAGTTCTCAGGCACTTGATTTGTTTATCTGACTACTTATCAATCAATGCCTTAAATTTCTTGCACTGATCAAACACATCATATTTGTGCTTCAGAAAGTATACATATACCTTCATCGAATAGTCATCAATAAATGCCAGCATATATTGGGCACCTCCTTTCGAAGGAACCGAAGACATGCCTCAGACGTCTGAATGAATATATTCAACTGGTTATTTGGTCGAATGAATAGCTATAATAAACTTAACTCGATACTGCTTCCCAAAAGATGCAGTGCTCACATAAATCAAGCTTCCCTGTCTTTTGACCCTTCAACAACCCCCTTTCACTTAGCATCGTCATACCTGCCTCACTCATGTGCCCTAAACGCATATGTCATAATTAAATCAAGTTAGAGTCTGACTTACCTGATGAAACTGCAGCGGTTCCGATCACGGTCTCTCCCAGTAAATGATAGAGAGTATTCACTTTCTTCCCATTCATCGTTGCCATGGCACCTCAAGAGATCTCCAGTACTTCATCTTCAGTGATGTACCTACACCCGATGTCATCGAGTGTCCTCAGAAAAATAAGGTTATTCTTGAGCTCCGATACATGCCTTACATCTATCAATGTACGCACCACCCCCATCGTGCATCCGAATCCAAATTATCCCTATCCCCATAGCCTTACAGACTACATTATTCCCCAAAAGAACTCTACCACCATCTGCAGTATGATAAGTAGTAAATCAGTTCTTATGATGCGTCATATGATAAGAACACTCTGAATCTAGCACCCATTCGTCTCCTTACGAAGTAGCAATCACACATAAAATAGCTTCTGCATCACTAGTGCTCCCCTCAGCAACGTTTGCCACACTACTTGTGACATTCTACCTATCAACTTTATTCCTCCGCTTTGGACAATCTCTCTTGATGTGCCATTCCTCGCGACACTCAAAGCACTTCACGCGTCACTTGGACTTTCTAAGGCGTGATTTTAATATGATTTTACCTTTGCTACTACTAGGCTTTCGATGTTGTTCTCTACCCCCGAATCGTCGGTGCTTGCGCTACTCCTTGCGCTAAACCATCATTTCGCAACTTTCTCTGCCACTCCTTAGAGAATAAGGCGGACTTTACCAATTCTGAGGTAATTGTAGTACGCTCCTGCAATAATGAATCAGTAAAGTACTCCCATGACTCTGGTAAAGAGGCTAACAATATCATGCCATGTTCTTCATCTTCAAGTATCTTACCGACGTTCTTCATATTCAAGATGAGTTTATTAAATTCATAGTATATATAAATTGAAACATCTTCTTCAACATGTACAAGCGACATTTATTCACATAGAGTGCTTGAAGTTTTGCTTATAATCCTGCGGCATTCTTTTCCTCAGCAACCTCTATTAAAACCTCATCCGACAAATTTAACAAGATTGTGCTCTTTGCTTTTTCCATTAGTTCTACCCTCACTGAGGTTTTCATTATAATAGGCAACTCATCTTCACCATCCAATGTCTTGGCCAAATCTTGTGTTGTCAATAAAGCTCGCATCTTGATGCTCCATAACACAAAGTTGTTGCTCCCATTAAACTTCTCAATTTCAGATTTCTTCTAAGACATAATTGCAATAATAGAATTTCCAGATAATAATCAGACAAGCAAAAGCTACAAATCACAATCAAGAAATCTGATCCTATACTTTGATACCAATTGTTGGAATATATACGTGGAAACGATAAAATCTTGCAATTTACGTCAACGCGAAATCACCAGAGAAATAAACGGTAAATAATAGGGACACCAGAAATTTATGTGGTTTGGTCTGAATATCGATACTTACGTCCACGGGGAGAGCCAGTAGCAAATAATCCACTATAATCGGAGAATCAGAGTTTACAATTACTCACACGCTCAAGTGTTTCCCACACCTAAATTTAACCCTAAATTCAAAGTGTTTATAAATAAATAACTCACTTTGATATAAACTCACGACACAAAATTACCACGCGTTCAAGTCGTACGCCAAAAAGAAAATAAAAAATCACCTGCGTCTTTTTCTTTCTTTCGTGCAGCTTCTCTCTCGGCGTACGTGTGGCTTCTCGCGGCTTCTTTTACGTAGGCTTCGGCGGCTTCAAATGGAAAAAAGAGAAGACCTGCAAATTATTTCCTTTTTATACGTGTGCCCAGGTCAAAGTTTGACCTGGGCCCACCACGATTTGTTTTATGCGGAGGACTCCATCTTCACGCCAAAGAAGGAAATCGTGTGCCCAAAGGTCAAATCTTTGACCTGGGCCCATCTCTATCTGTTTCACGTGCAGACTCCTTTCTTTTGTTTGCATGACCAAACAAGAAATCCAGGCGTGAAAATTGTGTGTGTGCGGGTCTTGACTTTTGGGCCCCACCTACATAACAATTTCGGCAAGCTTCCACGGGTAAGGAAGAAATTCGTAACTTCCTTTTATTTCCTCTTTTTGTAATCTTTTGTGCAATCACACAATCAAATAATAAAAAATTTATCTAAGCGAATCACGTTTTGTAAACGCTCAAAATCAAAACATAATTACCAACAAAATAGTACGTTACAATTTTCTTTTGAAGTTTTTATCAACATGACTTAAAATGATTACAAAATCTCGTTTTCACTCGTAAACACGAATCACCGATCCTAGTTATTCCCAATGTAATTCCAATGGCCATTCCGAATGCAAGTCCAATGATCATTCCAAGGTTTCTATCGCTCATGGCATGATCGGCGGATTTAGAATGATTTTGACTATGATCGGCTGATCCAGGATGACTGTGACTCCCTAGGCATGGAGCACAATGATCACCACACAGTTTGGTTCCTTCAAAACTCGAACTGGGAAAGGTCGAGAATTGACCCCCTGTAGGAATTGGCCCGGACAAATTGTTATATGCAACACTAAACTTGGACAGAAAGGTGAGGCGCACTAACGAGGAAGGTATACTTCCAGACAGATTGTTGTAAGACAGATTGAGAGTCTCTAGGCTAGTCATTTAGGATAAACTGTCCGGAATCGAACCTGATAAGAAGTTATTGCTAAGAACCAAGATATGGACATCTTTCAAATTCTGAACTCCGGCCGATTGATCCGTCGAGAGAATTGCCTCCGAGATCCACAACGATGGAAAGCTTGTAAATAGTTTGTACTTCAGCACCCCCGAGTTCATATTCCTTGGCCGGAATATTGGAAAAACGTGAGAAGGTACCGAGATCGACATATTCCTGTGGATGAGGGCAGGCAATCCGGTTATCTCTTTTGGGATCTCGCCCACGAACGAGTTCTTTGATAAGTCCAGATAAAAGAGAGATTGGAAGTCGCCGATCCACGATGGGATCGTTCCACCCAATCTGTTCCAGGACAAATCCATCAACTGCAAACGGGTGCATCCACGCACCCATCGGGGCATGGAACCCCTCAGTCGACTATGCGCCATCATAAGAACCTCAAGATTTGGAAAACTCAAACTTGCATCGCCGGGCAATTCTTCATCAAAGTAATTCAGAGTGAGAACCAACACTGTCAAATTGCTGCAGTGCTGAAGGATCCCAAGTGCAGATGAGATGTTCGATAGGCTCGTCTTCGATATCGACAGGTAAGCGAGGCTGGAGAAGTTCTTGAAGCTTTGAGGTATCGGGGTTGTGAACTTGTTTCGTGCAAGGTTCACTTTCTGCAGCTGCCGGCAATTGGGCAAATCCTCAGGGAAAGGACCCCTGAAATTGTTGGAACCTAAATCCAGAATCTCCAGACTGCTCAATGGCGAACAGTTAAGACCTATCCTACCTGTCAGCTAGTTGTTCCTCAAATTGAGAACCCTGAGCGATGGCAAATTGGACAAGGAAGACGGGATGGGGCCCGTGAAGCAATTGACATGAGCTATGAAGTACTGCAG
Source organism: Eucalyptus microcorys (assembly GCA_014182515.1). Classification (NCBI taxonomy): domain Eukaryota; kingdom Viridiplantae; phylum Streptophyta; class Magnoliopsida; order Myrtales; family Myrtaceae; genus Eucalyptus; species Eucalyptus microcorys. The sequence continues at coordinate 22,675,988 of CM024571.1, forward strand.
CTTCTTCATCTTCTGAAACACATCCGGAATTGACCCGTGAATCCGTTTGTCGACATGTCCAGCTGAACCAGTTCCATGAGATTTCCGATCCTGAGATCGAACGGCCCGGAATTCCTGGAGGCTCAATTGGACCAACTGACCTAGAGTGAGGATATCGTCACTGATCCCGCCTGTGAGACTATTCTTGGCCAGAGAGAGGTTCTGCAATGAGCTACAATTGCCGAGTCCCGGTGGGATAACATCAGAGAATGGAGATCTCAACTGTGAGTGCTTTAGAGTGTTTGGCAAGTCTATTCAAGGGATTTTCAGTCAATGGCTAGCCTTGAGAAAGCTGAAAATCCAATGCTAATAGGGACTAGTTTTAAACTTTCAGTATTTGGCCAAATACTAAAACTACTATTTTTTTTTTTTCCAAAACTACTATTATAAATTTATTAGTCTTTCGATTTTGCCTTTCATTGTTCCAAAATTACTCATTCACCTTCACTAAATAGTTTAAGAGTCGGCAAATAGTTTAATATTTTCTAATAAAAAAAATGAAATCCAAAAGCTTTTTATGAAAAAAAATATATACCAAACACTCTTTATGGCTAATTTCCAAAGCTGAACCAAACGCAGCCTATGTAATAGAAAGAACATATGCAAGTCCCAAAGAGACTCAACTGGAAGCAAGGGGAAACCCTGTAAGTCTTTCGGGTATCCCTGCCTCTCCGAGGGGGAAAAGTTTAAGCAAGTGAATTAGGGGGTTGGGATTCCACCAAGCTTGCTGAGGCCAACAATGGCACCAACCTAACAGACCTTGATTATTAAGTTTTAAATAAATGTTCTCATGCAAAACTGCAAACACAAATTAACCTGTTTTAGGGGAGTAATCGGAGATCGAGAGTATCCGTCACATTTGGAAGAGTGATGGACCATTTCCTTCTCATTTTTCTGATCTTACTAAAATGTAAGAGAAGGTTTTAAAGATGCACGGTGTTGACATTTGTACACCTCATAAATCTTCCCGAAATGAACCAATTAATCACTTTCCCCTTTTTTTCCCGCCGTTATTAGAGATCAAACTCAAAATCTCGAAGTTCATCACCCAAACGCCTGACCAGACCCGAACTTCACCTGGTCACGAGCCCGACGGTCAAACACAATCGGAATGAGCTAGGCCTCATGATCGAAATCTAGTTTGTCTTTAACTCTAGTCTGGCTCAAGATCTTGGGCCTGTCCGGTACTGCCCAACGATCACCTCTAAGCGAAATGCTTAGGGTCGACGAATCATCAGCATGAAGTCCGGAAAAATCAAGAAAGCGAAGACCGGTCAGTGATTAATTAAGCTGATTTTGATAGCCCTTATTGGCCTTTCCTTTCCGAGCTTACAATAAAAACAAAAGCACGATGAATTCCACCTGATTAATCATGCTGACCACCGATTAATTAAGACAAGAAACTCAGGAGGACACACTTCTGTAGTGTATACTAATCCTCCCCAAACTGAACCAGACCACAATTTACAGAGACTTTAGAAGATCGGATCTGAGGAAGCATGGCTTGTGAACTTACAAAAAGATCCAACCAGCCCACACCCCTCGCGACTACACTCGCACAATTGATCTCTCCTCATTAATTACGCTTAGAACGGTGCTTTCTTTATTTCATGAAGAGAATCTTCAATTTGTTCGGCAATGCCAGGAAGATTTACACGTCTCGGTGGCTGCCAAACATATCGAGATCTGGGAATGTGAAGAAGCAAGACTGGGATTCGGACTCTTAACAATTAAAAGCTCGCTTCGAAGGACTGGCTTCTCATGGTGTTGATAATTAGCTTTTTTCCCGCAGAGAAAGGAGCTGTTTCGTGCAGTTTCCTACTGAAGCTCTTGAAAGCGGCCGACATGCGTCTTCTTCTTCAAGAATGGAACTGGCAAAGAGATTGGGGATACAATCGCACGAAATGACGCCGACCGAAATGGCAGGGCTTCAGTGCCTAAAATCCACGTCGGACGGAGATTTGTAGGTAATGTACATGTGGAATTGATACATCACACCCTTAACGGGATCAAATTTGATTGATTTTTTATAAGATAAAAAAAAAAAATTCGGCCAAAATTGGAACCCAGCTAAAGTTGAAGGTTTTCAAGAGAATTGGGCGGTAAATGACCAAATTTAGCAACATTGTTGGAATATAATACGCGGAAATGACAGGATTTTGCAATTTACGTCAACGCGAAATCACCTGAGAAATAAATGATAAATAATAGGACACCAGAAATTTACATGTTTCGGTGCAAATATCAGTACCTACGTACGGGATAGAGTCAACAATAAATAATATATTATAATTAAAGAATCGAGTTTATAATTGCTCATACACTCAAGTGTTTTCCACACCTAGATTTAACCCCAAAACACAAATTTTTTATAAATAAATAACTCACTTTGACATAAACTCACGGCACAAAATTACCACGCGTTCAAGTCTTACGCCAAAAAGAAAAAAAAATTCTCCTGCGTCTTTTTCTTTCTTTCGTGCAGCTTCTCTCCCGATGGACGTGCGGCTTCTCGCGGCTTCTTCTACGTAGGCTTCAGCGGCTTCGAACGGAAAAAAGAGAAGACCCGCAAATTATTTCCTTTTTATACGTGTGCCCAGGTCAAAGTTTGACCTGGGCCCACCACGATTTGTTTTATACGCGTATAGAGGACTCCATCTTCCCAAAGGTCAAATCTTTGACCTGGGCCCACCTCTATCTGTTTCACGTGCAGACTCCTTTATTTTGTTTGCACGACCGAACAAGAAATCCAGGCGTGAAAGTTGTGTGTGTGCATGGGTCTTGACTTTTGGGCCCCACCTACATAACAATTTTGGCAAGCTTCCACGGGTAAGGAAGAAATTCGTATCTTACTTTTATTTCCTCTTTTTGTAATCCTTTGTGCAGTCCCACGATCAAATAATAAAAAATTTCATCCAAGCGAATCGCGTTTTGTAAACGCTCAAACTCGAGACATAATTTAGCAATTCTCCACATTTACTCGATGTTTAAAACCTGCTGCTCTCCCAACGCCCCGACGGGCGCTCACTCTCCACAGACACCACGCCAAAGGAACAAACTTAGTCATCATATCTGCCGGGTTATCTATTATAGCAATCTTTTTTACAAAAACATTACCCTTACAAGACATCTCGGATAAAGTGGTACCTATTCGTTCGCTTGTGATAAACCGGATTATATGCCAAATATATCACACTTTGGTTATCACAATGTATATCCACACTTTTCTATTCTAATCCAAAGTCCATGAGCAAACTTTGTAATCATATCACCTCCTTCGCTACAAAGATTAGTGCCATGTACTCTGCCTCAATTGAAGACAAGGCAATGTGATCTTGTAAAAACGATTTCCAACTAACTGCACCACCCACTAGTGTAAACACGTACCCTACTAAAGACCTCCAATCATCCAAGTCACCGGTATGATCTGAATCCACAAAACCAGTGGTCTCACTGCCATTGCTGTCCCTCCGGTACACTATACCCACGTCTGTTGTCCCCTTCAAATATTTGAGGATCCACTTCACAGCTTCCCAATGAATTATACCAGGACGCTTCATATAATGACTAACCACACTCACAGTTTGTGAAATATCAGGCCCAGTGCACACCATAGCATACATAATACTACCCAAGGCACTAAAATAAGGAACACGAGACATATGCTCCTCCTCCTCCTCAGTCTATGGTGATAATTTATCTGAAAATTTAAAGTGCTTCGCTAAATGTGTACTTATAGATTTTGCCGACTGCATATTAAAACATGCAATGATCTTTTCTTCTAAGACAGAAGTAAAACTCCTGCAGTCGTGTCACACAAAATCTCCATACCCAAAAAAAATTTTGCAGCACCTAAATCTTTTATCTCAAATTCAGCATTTAATCGCCTCTTCAGCACATCAATATAAGACATATTCTTAGCTGCTATCAGCATATCATCAACATAAAAGTAGATAAATCAAAGAACCATTCTCCAATCTCCTAAAGTAAACGCAGCTATCCATCTGACTTTTCATGTAATCTTGACTAGCCATGAAAGTATCATAACGTTTATACCACTGTCTAGGAAACTGTTTCAGCCCATATAAAGATTTCTTCAACAAACAAACGTGATCTTCCTTACCCGGAGTAGCAAATCCCTCTGATTGCCTCATGTAAATCTACTCCTCTAACTCACCGTGAAGAAATGCAGTTTTCACATCAAATTGCTCTAATTCGAGATCCAGCGAAGCAATTAAGGCAAGTAAAACGGAATAAAAGTATGTCTTACCACAGGAGAGAATACCTCATTATAGTTAATGCCCTCATGCTGTGTATACCCTTTCGCCATAAGTCTCGCCTTATACCTCGCTTCCTCGACACCAGAAATGCCCTATTTCCATTTAAAGACCCATTTACTTCCGACAATCTTTTGACTCTTAGGTATTTTGACCAGCTCTCATGTCTAATTTCGATTGAGTGATTCCATCTCTTCCCTCATAGCCCCTAGCCACTGCAACAACTCCAAACTAGCCATCTCCTCAAAGTAAGACGAAAAATAAGATAAAGGCTCATCTGTCTCAATTTCATCACCTACAGTCAATGCATAAGCAATATCTATATAACCATAACGTACCGTGATTTAATTTGCCTTATCTGTCTATCTGCAGCTATAGTGTGCTACGGTTTTGCTAATTGTTCACTATCACTAACTTCAAGAATTGCGGCTTCATCTACAGTCTCAACCTCTGTTACCTTTAAGGTCTCCCGAGTCTCCACCTAAAGCTCTACCTCACTAATGACACCATGATCTATCTTCTCTGTTGGTTATGTCTCAGTTTTCCTCTTTTAAAGCATTGCGGTCTCATCGAAGATCACATCTCTGCTTATTAGAAAACTGGGTGATTTGGGATCAGTACAACAAAACCGGTAGCCTTTCACTCCATGTGCATAACCCAGAAATATATACTTCTTCGCCCTCGACTCAAGCTTACCATCATTCGCATAGCATACGCAGGACATCCGTATATACGTAATCCAGAGTAATCAACAAGTTTCCCCAACCATACTTCCTTAGAAGTCTTCCATTCGATAGCAAATGATGAAGATCGATTAACCAGGTAACATGCCATGTTTACTGCTTTGGCCTAAAATTCCTTGCCAAGTCTTGCATGCGAAAGCATGCATCGAGCTCCCTCAAGCAAAATTCTGTTCTTCCGTTCTGCCACATCATTTTACTGTGGTGTCCCAGGTACTGTACGGTGTTTCACAATACCTTCTTTCTCGCAGAACTCAGTAAAATCTTTACCACATAATGCCATGCCATTATCAGTTCTCAGGCACTTGATTTGTTTATTTGACTGCTTCTCAATCAATGCATTAAATTTCTTGCACTAATCAAACACATCATATTTGTGCTTCAGAAAGTATACATATACCTTTCTCGAATAGTTATCAATAAATGCCAGCATATATTGGGCACCTCCTTTCGAAGGAACCGAAGACGGGCCCCAGACGTCTGAATGAATATATTCAACTGGTCGTTTGGTCGAATGAATAGCTATAGTAAACTTAACTCGATGCTACTTCCCAAAGATGCAGTGCTCACATAAATCAAGCTTCCCTGTCTTTTGACCCTTCAACAACCCCCTTTCACTTAGCATCGTCATACCTGTCTCACTCATGTGCCCTAAACGCATATGTCATAATTGAATCAAGTTAGAGTCTGACTTACCTGATGAAACTGCAGCGGTTCCGATCACGGTCTCTCCCAATAGATGATAGAGAGTATTCACTTTCTTCCTATTCATCGTTGTCATGGCACCTCAAGAGATCTCCAGTACTTCATCTTCAGTGATGTACCTACACCCGATGTCATCGAGTGTCCCTAGAAAAATAAGGTTCTTCTTGAGCTCCGATACATGCCTTACATCTATCAATGTACGCACCACCCCCATCGTGCATCCGAATCCAAATTGTCCATATCCCCACAACCTTACAGACTACATTATTCCCCAAAAGAACTCTACCACCATATGCAGTATGGTAAGTAGTAAACCAATTCTTATGAGACGTCATATAATAAGAACACTCCGAATTTAGCACCCATTCGTCTCCTTACGAAGTAGCAATCACACATAATATAGCTTTTGCATCACTAGTGCTCCCCCAGCAACGTTTGCCACACTACTTGTGGCATTTTGCCTATCAACTTTATTCCCCCGCTTTGGACAATCTCTCTTGATGTGCCCTTCCTCACGACACTCAAAGCACTTCACGTGTCCTTGGACTTTCTATGGCGTGATTTGATATGCTTTTACCTCTGCTGCTACTAGGCTCTCAATGTTGTTCTCTACCCCGAATCGTCAATGTTTGCGCTACTCCTTGCGCTAGACCATCATCTCGCAACTTTCTCTACCACTCCTTAGAGAAAAAGGCAAACTTTACCAATTCTAAGGCAATTGTAGTATGCCCCTGTAACAGTGAATCAGTAAAGTACTCCCATGACTCTGGTAAAGAAGCTAACAATATCATGCCATGTTCTTCATATTCAAGTATCTTACCGACGTTCTTCAGATTCAACATGAGTTTATTAAATTCATAGTATATCTAAATTGAAATATCTTCTTCAACATGTACAAGCAACATTTCTTCATATAGAGTGCTTGAAGTTTTGCTTATAATGCTGCGGCATTCTTCTCCTCAGCAACCTCTATTAAAACCTCATCCGACAAATTTAACAAGATTGTGCTCTTTGCTCTTTCCATTAGTTCTACCCTCACTGAGGCTTCTATTATAATAGGCAACTCATCTTCACCATCCAATGCCTTGGCCAAATCTTGTGTTGTTAATAAAGCTCGCATCTTGATGCTCCATAACACAAAGTTGTTGCTCCCATTAAATTTCTCAATTTCAGATTTCCTCTCAGACATAATTGTAATAATAGAATTTCCAGATAATAATCAGACAAGCAAAAACTCCAAATCACAATCAAGAAATCTGATCCTATGCTTTGATACCAATTGTTGGAATATATACGTGGAAACGACAGGATTTTGCAATTTACGTCAACGCGAAATCACCAGAGAAATAAACGATAAATAATAGGGACACCAGAAATTTATGTGATTTGGTCCGAATATCGGTACTTACGTCCATGAGAAGAGCCAGTAGCAAATAATCCATTATAATCGGAGAATCAGAGTTTATAATTGCTCACACGCTCAAGTGTTTCCTATATCTAGATTTAACCTCAAATTCAAAGTGTTTATAAATAAATAACTTACTTTGATATAAACTTACGGCATAAAATTACCACGCGTTCAAGCTGTACGCCAAAAAGAAAAAAAAAATCTCCTGCGTCTTTTACTTTCTTTCATGCAGCTTCTCTCTCGGCGTACGTGCGGCTTCTCGCGGCTTCTTCTACGTAGGCTTCGGCGGCTTCAAACGGAAAAAAGAGAAGACCTATTTCCTTTGCCCAGGTCAAAGTTTGACCTGGGCTCACCACGATTTGTTTTATGCGCATGCGGAGGACTCCATCTTCACGCCAAAGAAGGAAATCGTGTGCCCAAAGGTCAAATCTTTGACCTGGGCCCACCTCTATCTGTTTCACGTGCAGACTCCTTACTTTTGTTTGCATGACCAAACAAGAAATCCAGGCGTGAAAATTGTGTTTGTGCGGGTCTTGTACTTTTGGGCCCCACCTGCGTAACAATTTCGGCAAGCTTCCGCGGGTAAGGAAGAAATTCGTAACTTCCTTTTATTTTCTCTTTTTGTAATCGTTTGTGCAATCACACGATCAAATAATAAAAAATTTTATCTAAGCGAATCACGTTTTATAAACGCTCAAAATCGAGACATAATTGTCAACAAAATAGTACGTTACAATTTCTTTTGAAATTTTTATCAACATGACTTAAAATGATTACAAAATCTCATTATCATTCGTAAACATGAATCACCGATCCTAGTTATTCCCAATGTAATTCCAATGGCCATTCCAAATGCAAGTCCAATGATCATTCCAAGGTTTCTATCACTCATGGCATGATCGGCGGATTTAGAATGATTTTGACTATGATCAGCTGATCCAGGATGACTGTGACTCCCTGGGCATGGAGCACAATGATCACCACACAGTTTGGTTCCTTCAAAACTCGAACTAGGAAAGGTCGAGAATTGACCCCCTGTAGGAATTGGCCCGGACAAATTGTTATATGCAACACTAAACTTGGACATAAAGGTGAGGCGCACTAACGAGGAAGGTATACTTCCAGACAGATTGTTGTAAGACAGATTGAGAATCTCTAGGTTAGTCATTTCGGATAAACTGTCCGGAATCGAACCTGATAAGAAGTTATTGCTAAGAACCAAGATATGGACATCTTTCAAATTCCCGAACTCCGGCCAGATTGATCCGTCGAGAGAGTTGCCTCCGAGATCCACAGTCGATGGAAAGCTTGTAAATAGTTTGTACTTCAGCACCCCCGAGTTCATATTCCTTGGCCGGAATATTGGAAAAACGTGAGAAGGTACCGAGATCGACATATTCCTGTGGATGAGGGCAGGCAATCCGGTTATCTCTTTTGGGATCTCGCCCACGAACGAGTTCTTTGATAAGTCCAGATAAAAGAGAGATTGGAAGTCGCCGATCCACGATGGGATCGTTCCACCCAATCTGTTCCCGGACAAATCCAGCAACTGCAAACGGGTGCATCCACGCACCCACCGGGGCATGGAACCCCTCAGTCGACTATGCGCCATCATAAGAACCTCAAGCTTTGGAAAACTCAAACTTGCATCGCCGGGCAATTCTTCATCAAAGTAATTCAGGGTGAGAACCAACACTGTCAAATTGCTGCAGTGCTGAAGGATCCCGAGTGCAGATGAGATGTTCGATAGGCTCATATTCGATATCGACAGGTAAGCGAGGCTGGAGAAGTTCTTGAAGCTTTGAGGTATCGGGGTTGTGAACTTGTTTCGTGCAAGGTTCACTTTCTGCAGCTGCCGGCAATTGGGCAAATCCTCAGGGAAAGGACCCCTGAAATTGTTGGAACCTAAATCCAGAATCTCCAGACTGCTCAATGGCGAACAGTTAAGACCTATCCTACCTGTCAGCGAGTTGTTCCTCAAATTGAGAACCCTGAGCGATGGCAAATTGGACAAGGAAGACGGGATGGGGCCCGTGAAGCAATTGACATGAGCCATGAAGTACTGCAGCTTCTTCATCTTCTGAAACACATCCGGAATTGACCCCGTGAATCCGTTTGTCGACATGTCCAGCTGAACCAGTTCCGTGAGATTTCCAATCCTGAGATCGAGCGGCCCCGAAAACGAGTTTTCCTGGAGGCTCAATTGGACCAACTGACCCAGAGTGAGGATATCGTCACTGATCCCGCCCGTGAGACTATTCTTGGCCAGAGAGAGGTTCTGCAATGAGCTACAATTGCCGAGTCCCGGTGGGATAACATCAGAGAAAAAATTGAAAGCCAGATTAAGCACCTGAATGCCAGTCGAGTTTGCACAAATCCACACGGGCAGAGACCCATTGAAAAAGTTCTTAGAGATGTCGAAAACGCGGAGCGAGGGCAAATTGGCACTTTTGGGGACCGGTCCTGAGAATTTGTTGCAGCTGAGATTGAGGACCTGCAAATTAGGGAGATGGAGAAGCGATTCGGGGAGCGTACTCCTGAGGAAGTTGTGAGAGAGATTGAGGAATTTCAGCTGATCCAACTTGCCGAGTGAGTCCGAGAGGTTGCCGGCAAGCTTCTTGCTTGTGAGGACCAACTCAACCACTCTGCCCGAACTGGAGAGACGGTCTCTCGGGCCAAGAGAAGATGAAGACTCGCACACTACGCCCAGCCAGTCACAGCAATTGGCGGACACATTGAGTCCCCAGCCGTCGACTGGGGACTCAAAGTTGCTCATCAAGTCTAGCAATGCTTCGGAATCACTCGAATTGCATACAAGGTCCTCTAGAGAGTGCAGGACCCGCGGTTGGAGGCATAGCCAAGAGACGGCAACGACCACCCACAGCAAATGTCGGACACCCATATGAAGAAACAGAGCAACCGAAAAGAGAACCCCAAAATGATTGATCGCAGAAACGGTACGGAGACGGTAACAGAGGAAAAGGGCCACGGATGAATTAAGCGATGGAGAGACCTATCTTGAAAAGAATCAAGATTAGCGAATCGTGAGACCAAATCAAAGTGGGGGTGTCTCTTTTGCTTCCTTTTATGGCTTTCTTTCTTGCTTACTGTGAACAAAAGAGATGAGAATAAAGACGAGGGGTTGTGGAGGGAGAAGTGGACGGTGGGGAGGGGGAGAGAGAGAGAGAGATTGTGCGCCTTGACTTGAACGCGCTTGTTAGGTCTAAACCCAACCCAACATGCTGTTCCTCCTCGCCACTTTCAGACACAGAGAGAGGATGCAAACGATGGAGGAAGCGAGATGGACAGCGCTAAGCATTCGTTCGCGAAGGTGGTGCTCAACTGGAAGGAAGAGGAGGAGGAGGGTGAGGAGCGAGAAACCGCTGAGCCCCCGAGAGAGAGGTGTAATATTGTGGTACTTCCTCCGTTGACATCTCATGAAGGTCTTTCTGCTGACAATACAAACAGGAACCTTCGTTAACCTTGCCGGGACATTTGTATTTGAAAACAAGCACGTGATTAAAAAATTGATTCGATTTGATCGAGTTGAGGAATGAAAGTACTATGGAATATTCTACGATGGCCATCAAAACGTGCTATATCGCCCCCATTTAGCTGCCTCCAAGTTAGACTCTGCGCTTGGAACACTTTTAGTGCTGTGGGGTGGCGATCACTAACTCTTTTCTCAGAAGAACTTCACATCTATACAAGATGATTGGACGACCATTATATCGTGAATCGACAATTATTTTAAATTAGGGCGCCACGGAATTAGTCTTCTTTTCTGCTTAAAAAATTTATATCTGGTATAAAAAGGTGGTGTTTGTTTCCCCAATTCATGAACCTGCAGAGGAGTTCAGTTTCTTTACGTCTTGATGCAATAGTTTGTTGCGCTTCAATAATCAAAACAGCCATGACGAGGAGCTTAAGCATATTTTCAAATGTGAATGCAAGAGGAAATGAACTTCGATGGTTGAAGAATCGTTGCATCGATAACAAGAACTATTCATCTATTGATTCCAACATCTGGTCTCATGTATCGTCGAAAAAATCAGCTTTAGGATCAACATAGAAGTCCTTTGTGCTGCCCGATTACGACGACACAGATGATGAATTATGAGAGACGATGAAAAACTTAGAGAGGAGAAAAGCGAAACCTCATCCATTGATCGCCAAGGAAAAAGAGGATGATGCCCGAGCTGTTCAGGTTTCCTTTTCTGTAATCGTGAGTGTGTTCAGTGTTCCGCAAACACATTAGTGAACTTGTTTCGAAGCCAAAACAATCCAGGTAAACGATACATAGTCAGCTAGAACAACTGAGTTTGAGAAATGATGTAGACAAAAAAGACTCCGCAGCTATAAAACTTCCTTTGTTTTCCTGCATCTACATCAGTGTCTGTGACAACCTTCATTTGCTCTTTCTTGGCGACCTACTTGAGTCTAAAGAAATTTTTTGTTGACATCAATAAATCATGTGGTTGAGCTGACCCTACTTGCTGATTCCCTGTACTAAGGAGGAGATATTTGGATCTCTGTTTCGTTCTGTTTTTCGAGGGGGTTTTCAGTCTGGGTTGTATTCTAGTTTCTTGCTTGAATTGATTGCTCTCAATTTTCTTACACTGGTTGATTGCTTCCTGATAATTGGTTGCAAAGTGCTGGAAAAGTGAATCGAGGTTTGTCAATCTCCTCGTGAAAGGGATTGGGCTCCTGGTTCGATTCGGGTTCAGCAGGAGTGATGGTTTGTGGCGGTTTGCTCCTCCGGAGGCTCATCACTTCGTTAAGGTGTGAGAAAAAGCGGCTTTGTTTTGCACTGGAGTTATGGCAGAGAGTGAGTTAATGTCGTTTTGCATCTTGATGCGACCTGAATTCAGGAATCATTGAATAACTAAAGGAAAGAACAAGCTCAAACTCCATGTTCAGTTATGTGTTTTTGATGGATTTGGGATTTTGACTCGAAACTGAACGGAATAGTACCGTTTCTTTTACTTACATACCCGAACCGAAAAGACTCGAATTTTTTTGTTCGGTTTGGGTTCGAATTTGGTTTGGTCAATTCTTTTTTACAATCTGCGGGGAGTTGGTTGCAGCCTCACGAATGGAGATGGATAGGGGGTCATCATCGGCAGCGAGCTGGGGAGAAGTCCTCATGGTGGGGGGGTGGCGGTGACAGCGACAGCGGCCAGAAGCGGTGGTGGATGAGCTAAGCCTTGAGTTGGTCTGAGAGTTTCGGAAGGGCTGAGATTTTATTATTTGGTTCTAAGCATTCTAGGAAAGGAAATGACAAACTTGGGAATGAGAAAAATAAACGGTTCAGTAAAATCAGCGTGTAAAAAGAGTGTAAAGCTAAAACTCAAGGTGCAAAAAAATGTATTTCTAAATGGAATTAATACCACTTAAGACCAAAAAAAATATAGAATTAATAGCACAAAAAACTCTAATCTTGTACATCCGTCATAAATTTACCCCTAATTAATTTTTTGACCACCAAAAACTCTTAAACCGATATAGCTATTAAAAATTTACCTTAAACTAATTGTTTAATCACAAAAACCCCAAATCAGTATATTGTAATAAATTTACTTTCCATTAGTTTCAGTTAAATTAAATTAATATGGTGAAAAATCACAATCTAATATATAAATTTGCCACTAATATACCAGTTTGGGGTTTTTGGTAATCAAAAAATTAATTTGGAATATATTTGTCATGAATGAACCAATTTGAGGTGTTTTATGATATCAATCCTTCTAAATTTAGAGATAAGAAAATTGTTGGAGAGAAAAAAATGTTAGGCATGTTTTCGGCATTCCCCTTATAATCTTGTTTTAAATAAGACACCGAAACTTTTGAATTTTGGTTGGTTGAGAATTCAATTTGGAATTTATCTCAGTTCCTATTCCGAAGTGCTAGAGTCCAATCTTTATTCTTGGGTTGAGGTTTGAAATATATTTAAAGCTTGTGGACTAAGATTACGTAATGATAAGTATGCCCTATAAAAAAAAAAAAAAGTACTGCCACGTCAAACCAAAATGACTTTAATAAATTCGAGCTGTCCAATTTGCTTTCTGTTGAAGTGTTCGAGGGGCTAAACTTTACCTAAGTTTACGGGATCCTAAATTTGGAAGATCATTAGACCAAAAACAAAAAAATTTGGAAGATCGCTGTTCTATTAAAGGCATCAACTTCATACATGGCATGCTGATTTAGACTACCAACTGATGTATCAATTTGAGATATTTTATAGTCAAAAAATTAATTTAGAATAAAAGTATTATAAATATACCAGTTTGAGATTTTATTTTCTCAAATATAGAGATAAAAAAAATTGTCAGTGAGAAAAAAATGTTAAATACGTATTCGGCATTCCCCTTGTAATCTTGTTCTAAATAAGACGCCAAAACTTTTGAATGTTGGGTTGGTTGAGAACTCACTTTTGGAATTTATCATAATGCCCATTCCAAAGTGCTAGAGTCCAATCTTACTCTCGGGTTGAGGTTTCAGATATATTCAAAGCCTGTGGACTAAGATTACATAATGATAAGCATGCCCTTGAAAAAAATACTGCCACCTCAAACCAAAATGAATCTAATCAATTTGAACCGTCAAATTTGCTTGCTGTTGAAGTGTTCGAGAGGTTTACTTTTCGTAAGATTATAGGATCCTGACTTCGGAGAATCGCTATTCTTACGAAGGCATCAACTTCATATATCACATGTTGATTTGGACTACTTACAATATGTGCATAATCACATATCCTACCTTCTCAAATTAAACTTATTATGTGATTTTGTCTTATCTTTTTTTTTTCCCGGTGTGAATAACTAAAATCTTCCGTTTTGACTAATCATTACAGAGACGCATAAATCTTTAAGTTCACGTACATCAAAGAAAATGTGTTACTAGAGTCTAGAATGATGGCATATGGTCATATTTGTGCTAGGGTTATCAAACATCCAACTTAGAAGAACTCTCTTGCACGCGCACACACACACACAAATACGCAGCAAGCGAAGAGGAGAGCGATGAACAACGGTGGTGGCAATCGTTGCCATCATTCCCATCGTTATACACTCGAACGGGGAAAACAAAGGGCGCGCATGACAACCATTCTATTCCAGAAATAATTTCTGAAACAGAAATAGATTTTTCTATTTCTATTTCTAGAAAAGTCTCTAAGCAAAAATAACCGTTTGATAACGACACAAAATTTCTTCCTTTCGGACGGCAATGGACTGGCAAATAGCTGTGACGGACGGCCGCCGGTCGCCGGCCGCTACCGCCACCCGCTGCCCGCCGGTGGCCGGCGGCAACGAATGAAGGATCGGTTGATGAACGATGAGAAAAATTTTTATTTCTCATTTCTATTCTAGAAATAAAGAAGTAGAAAATTTCTACTTCGATTTATATTCCAAACCTATTTCTAAAATAGAAATCTATTCCGTAAATAAAAAAACGGAATAAGTTTATCAAACGGATTTCTATTTCAAAAACAGGTCTGGAATAGAAAATTTGTTTCTGAAACAGAAATAGGCGGTTGTCATGCACCCCCAAAGTGAATGACTCTCCATCAATTCTAAAATGGCTTATTCGCAATTAAAGTCACACTTTTGGAAAAGCAAAAGGGAAAGAACACCGAAATCAAAAGTGAAGTCTGTGATGCAACAGGTTCACTTTTTGCGTGTGGAAAAGCATCGCAGTGAGAAAGCTCAAATCATTTAACCTCTAATCATGCTAATAACCCTGCTGATATGACCTTACCGTTATTTAATAAGAGATTTTGAAGACCATAACTAAAGAATTATTGAAAAGTAAATTCATGGCGTACAGTTATTTTATTACGGAATGACGAGGTCATGGAATATTGAACTTGGTAATTTTTTTATAGTTCTTTTTATGGCATTAAAAGTGTTTTCTCTTATAATACTTCCGGCCAACTCTCAAAGATAATGCATAGGTTACACACAAAACATAAATATCCTCACTTTTCAAATGACCCCAAGAGGCAAATGACTTATTTACTGAAGGAATAAAATAACCCATCGTTAAGTTTTCCATCCCTAAAAATTGACGGATTCACTTAAAATCATCGATTTGAAACACTATCTTTTGGTTTGGGGCGAAAGAGAACTCGGTTCACTAATCATTACTCTCTCAACTGGGGGCTACTCATTTTTTTATTCTATTTTCTCATTAAAACAGACAACTTCTTGATTAAAAAAACTAAAACAAAAATCAACATCGTTTGAAATTCTTGATAGATGCCATCGCTTCATTTTGCTGATGCGTTTATTATACGCGTCAGTGCTGTTACTTTTTCTTTTTTATGTGGACAACTTTTTTTCTTCTCTCTTTTAGAATTTGCCACTGTTAAAATATCACTTTTCAACGGTACTTGAGGCGTAGATAAAGAAAAACATTTTCTAAAAAATGATTAATTTTTATTTGTTTGATAATTTAAAAAAAAAGTAATTTCCTTCTTACTAAAAAGAAAATCATTTTCTCCAATTTAAACTTGTTAATTTCAATTTATGAAAAATATTTTCATAAATCAATTAATTTTTTATCATCTAAATACAAAAAGTGGGAAAAAATTTCAAAAATAATTTTTTTTTTTCAAATAAATGGACCTTAATTGTTAAATTTCAAACAAATGTTTTCCCGCAAAATTGGAAACATTGATTTGCCTGTTTTAGGGGGAAAATAGCAGATGGAGAGTGCTTGTGAGAGTGACACAGCCATTGCCTTCTCATATTTCTCATCTTACTACTATGTAAAAGAAGGTTTTAAGTATGCATGGTGTTTCCCCGCCGTTGTTGGAGATCGAACCCAAAACCCCAAAACGTTCGAACCAAGGGAAAAAAAGAGATCCAAAACCTCAAAAGAGTCATCACCCAAACACCTGACCAGACTCGGACTACACGTGATCAAGAGCCTGACAGTCAAAACACAATCGAAATGAGCCGGGCCTCATGATCAATATTCAATTTGCTAGCTCAAGATCTTGGGCCGGTCCAGTACTGCCCAACGATCAACTCTATGCGAAATGTTTAGAGTCAATGAATCATCACCGGTCAATGATTAATTAAGCTAATGTTCATAGCACTTCTTAGCCTCTCCTTTCCGAGCTTACGATCAAAACAAAATCACGATGAACTCCACCTGATTAATCATGCTGATCACCGATTAATTAAGACAAGAAACTCAGAAAGACACTTTTCGTAGTATATCCTTATCATCCCCAAACTGAACCAGACTACAATTTACACAGACTTCAGAAGATCAGATCCGAGGAAGCATGGCTTGTAAACTTACGAAAAATCTAACAAGCCCGCACCCCTCACGAGTCACGACTACGCTCGCACGTTTGATCTCTCCTCGCTAATAACGCTTATAATACATACACAAGAACGCACTGATATACTTGAAACTCGACTCGTAACTCGACTCGTAATCACCTAGACAAGAGAGGGAACCAGCGCTCCTGCAGCGAGGACTGGTAGGACACCATGAAGATCAGGAACACCAGCACCGCCGCGACGCCCCACGGCGACCCGCCAGCGCGGTGGAGCGAGTCCTGCTCGGGCATGGCCAGGAAGAAGGGCACCCGGTTCCGGTCCGCGTCGTTCGAGAGGAAGTGGACGAGGAGGAGCAGGACGACGGGGCAGAGCATGAGGAAGAGCTTGAGCTGGGACATCATGTCCTCGACGACCGACTCGTAGTTGATGTACCACGAGAAGCCCAGCACCAGGAAGAGGACGCCGACGAAGAAGCAGAGGTGCAAGGGCGGGAGGGAGAGGTAGTCGGCGTAGTAGGAGTAGTAGCCGTTGTTGCCGTAGTATCGCGCCATTGGAGAGGGACCCTTTGAAGCTCTAAGCTAGAACTGAAGAAACACACGGAGCACTCTCTTCTTTTCGTGTTGGATTTGAAGTGGTGAGCGTTTATGCTTCTTGATGCAGTCAATGAGCGAGAAGATTCAAGAACGTCTCCTCCATTTATGGAGAGGGAAAGGGAGAGAGGGAGAGAGTATTAAAGTTGACAACTTTACTTAGCGAGGTTGACGGGGCGTCAAGGAGAGCTTTACTTAACTCATGGGGATTCACTTTTCGCGGCGATCTACGATGGGGACGGTGGGATTTTTCTTTCCTATGGCCGAAAGATGCGCAGCTGACAGAGAGGCCATGACCACTATCGTGGTGCCACGTAACGCCGACCATGACGCCCCCGGGTCTCGTGGGTAGGACAGACAATCTTGTATTCCTCATATTATATGACTTTTTTTAGGAAATACAAATGGGAGGTGAGAGTGGCGAGGCAAGGCAAGTGTGAAAATTCATGGTCTAGTCAGCACAAATGAACCTGGAATGGATAAGAATTGACATATTTTCAGTTTTTATAGTTAAAGAAAGTCTATTGTAGATTTCAGACGCATGGGAACATTTATAATTGACAGGATGTGGTGCAAGGATCGAATTATCTCAAATGCAAAATAATTTTGAAAAAGAAAAATTGCACTACCCATGAAAATTGAACCAAATACATGAAATTTTTCTACCTAACACCAAGTTAAAAAAACTTTTTATCATTGGAGTGATGGTCTAATGTTAGTGAAGCTACGTCTCTTTATGCATAATCACAAGTTCAAGCAATGTCATTGATAAACATCTAGCTAGTCTATATCTTTGATGAATTGCTATATCATATGAAATATCTTCTAGCTTGCATCAATTGGAAAGCGGTTACAAACTCATCCATTGATCAAACTTCCATTTTTAGATAAATCGAATCATTTTAATATCTATAACGAATATGGAGCCTTGTCACAACACTTGAAGAAGTTGGTACGAATAGCCGTTCATCCCCACCCTTTTACCTAATCATAGAGAAATTTCAACTAATGTGACAAAAAAGCTTGGTTGTGTCATGAGAATTTTTGGAAAAGGAGAGGTGTATTTGTGGGTTTTTTGGCCATGGAAAAGCAGTATTATTGGGGAAGTGGCTTGACTACTGCCGAATCCACAGGACCACAGCACGTGGCCTATATCACTTCGCGCGTACGCTTTTAATCTTCTCCATGACAACAGCAACAGCTTCATAAACCAGAAAACTTTCCTAGATTAGTAGGTTATAAATAATATGGAAGGATATAATCAATCTCGGTACAGAAAGTATATGAGAGTTTGTGCTTTTCCGAGGAATCCGGGCACGGTTTCTCAAAAATCCTACAGTTGAACGCGTCTAATACAGTCATTTCATTAAAATACCTATATGATGTGAGTGAAATTGAGCGACAATAAACATGAAGTCCTTATTTCTTTTTTCCATCTACTATTGTTTTAAAGCTTCTTAATATACCAAACTAGCCGTTTGTCTCTGTTTTTGTTTTTTTCTCAAGAGAAATAACTATAAAGCCTACTTTGCCTAATCGGCGGAGCATGATGAGACTTCTTTTTACCAATTGGTTTTGGTGAGGCTTCACGAGGGACGCACTAAGTCGGAGCATCAATCATCGACCTTTTGAAAAAGAGGTACTAATTAATCATTATTGCTTTGATTGGGTGCATGGTTTAAGGAATGTTTAGCTCCCAGTGGATTCGATTGTGGGACATGTTCAAATTATATATATGTCGTAATAAATTTTGCACCGTTGCTCCGTGACTCATCCTATGCCAATACACCATCATATCATCAAAGGCTCCGTTTGTTTTTACTTTCTAGAAAAGTGAGATCGTTTGTTTTTACTTTCTAGAAAAGTGAGATTTAGAGAACATTTCTTAAAAATCATCATTTGTATCACTTGCAAAAATAAATGAATAAAAATATTTTCATCCTCTACAAAATATTTTAAACATAAATTATAACATTTTTAATTGATTAGTCATTTTAAATGATCATTTTTAAGAATTTGTTTTCTAAATCATTAATTTTTCATTAAATAAATAAAATCTCAGATCAAATAATTAATTTTTTTTTCAGGGCACGTGTGGGGCAAATTTGAATTTTTTTTTTTTTTTTTTAATTTAGGAAAAATGAGGAAGCTTTCCTAAGTAAGTTTCTTCTGCACCCACGAAATAGATCTTAGCTACATGGAATTTTCTATGCCTCCTGGAATGAGGAATCAAACGAGTGTTGTCCGCATAATTCACGTACACATTTAGCTGCCTAAATCAACGTAATGGAATTGATTTAATTTTAGTTGGTATCAAAATGAAGATTAGCTAATGATGTATGATCCATCTCAATTACTCTATCTAGAGTAAGATGTACCAATCATGAATTTTCATTGAATTCTAAAGATTCTTTTGTCTTAATAAAAAAATTATTTCCGGGAAATTATTTTACTACTTTCCAATTTTTAAATGACAGAAAACTAATCGATTTACAGAAAATGTTTTCCATGATTGAAAAAATAAGCTTAGATCGGGAGAAAGCCGAGTTCTTCTTCTAGTTAAAAGAAAATCATTTTCCTTAAACCACTCAGCTGATAAAAAATAACCATTTTCATTGAAAATCATTTACATAAAAAATATTTTTCTTTACTATCAAGTCTTTAGTAAAACAAACACAACCTATTAAACGTTGATAGGAACTGTGACCTCCAATCAATTAGTGAAACACACCCGACCCTTGAAAGCCAGATGGAAGCTATTGATTCCATCCTACTTTGTTGACATGGATTGATGTGGATAACAATTTGACTGAGCTCATATTCATTTCGGGGCCCAATTTTATGGGCAGAGCTAACTTATCAATTTACTATATCTTGTGAATGTTATTGACGAGGTAGGGCTCACAAGGTACAAAGACCTAGGGGTGGGTGACCCGCAAATGGAGGCCAACCCATTCATCCATATCGTAAATGTCAAGGTAAAACCTCCAATATTAGGTATTAGATGTCTATTTCATTGAGTTTCAATGAAGGAAATGTGTTTCTCCTATTTTCTTCTTTCTCTCTCCTATTTCCATTCTTCTCTTTCTTCCTTAGCAATAGCATGTTGCACAATCGGCCATGCTCGGCCATCCACACCAAACCTGGAAAATTGTTTTTCAGGATTGTAGATGTTGTGGTTTGGATGCTAAATCAAATTCATTTTTACATAAGCCATTTAATCACTCAATCTACTCTGTCTCTGTCTCTAACGTGTGCGCTTAAGCAATTGTACTTTCATGAGGGTGGCTAAAATCGGAGAAAACATAAAGGGGTCGTTAGCTTCTAGTGTCATTTAGACATGGGCTGTATTTTTTTCGCTCCATCAATTGGTTCGAGAAAACTTCTTTCGAATAGGCTCCTCCTTTGTGGAAGTCGTAAACTTATAATCATGGACATCATACGCATTTATTATAGGGATAGGTGATTAAAAGTTATAAAATTTATTGCAAAAGTATAACTAAATTCTAAAATTTTCAAAAAGTACAATTAAGTCCTAAAATTTATTGAATTTATTCAGTAAGTACCTCCGTTAACTCCGTCCAATTTAACTACAGGAAGAGATAAATGATTGAGTGACGATATTTAATCTACTTGTTAGAATAATTCAAGAATTTAATTGATCTACTATGGGTTTACTAGCTAAAAATCTTCAACGGATATGGTGGATTACGCCACAAAAAACTTAATAAAAAATAATTATAAAGTGTCATGAGTTTCAATTCCTTAAAAATTCGTGACTCACAATAAGTTGTTATTCTCACCGTAACCAAAGACTGTTATACTAGTAAAACCAAAAAAAAAATGTCGAATGAACTTTTTCTAATCTTTTCTTGAGACAAATGGCGCTTATGTGGTATTTTTTCTTTGCTCTTTTTTTTTTTAAGAGAGAGACGCCGATGCGGCATCTTCTTCTTTGTCAATCCAGCTTCTTTTGCTTCCTTAGAGCTCGACATCTTCCATGGCAATGACTTGCGAGCGAAATGCTCCACCACGTCCACCGACACCACCTACGTCATCCGGCTGAAGTTCAACAGTGCGTTTCGGCTGCTTGGGAACCTTCTTATATGACCTAACGACAGCGCTTTCTCATCGGAAACTCTATCAATCTCTCCCTCCCTGCAATTGTCCGTAGCTGCACCATAAGAAGGAGATTTCCTCTTTGTTCTCTCTCTCTCTATCCTCTTCTCCTTCTCCACATTAAATGTTTTGGAAATTAATCCAAAGAAAACACAAACTGTTTATTGCAATCAGAATATGAAATTGGAGGTGAGGTACGGATATCCGAATCTCACCTCCAATTTTATGTTATTTTTCAGTAATATCTTATTTTTTTCTTCTCCAAAATTAGAAAAATGAAGGATATTATAAAGTTGTTCTCATCTTCTTTACATTGATGTTTTGATTACAACAAACAGTTTGCTTTCTCTTGATTAATTTCCAACAATCTTAAGGTGATTATCTCACTCATTATTTGTTGTTGTTCTTGTCAAATTATTGAGATGGCTGAAAACAATCAAGTGCCCTTCAATGTCCTGAATGTTTCAGGAGACGTTCCTATGGTCGATTCGACCGTTGCTATGGAAGATGTTCAACCCTCAAGGTCTGAATTTGTAGCGGCCAATGCTACTAGCCCTTAGGCCAAAACCAATTTTGGTGGTGCGGGTACAAGTCACATGACTGGTATGCCCTGGATTATTTTTCATAACAGTACGGGCCAAATGGCTTTTGACTTCATTTATGGAGGGATAGTTCAACGAACCTTGCCTACTATGATGGCAACACCTCCAGTTGTAGCTAATGAGAGATTGTCTGCCGTGGTGATGTCCGAAGCATCTCTAGTGTCGAACACTAATGGCTGGTGGCTAAATACAAGTGCCACGAATCACATCTGTACAGATAAACACATGTTCTCATCTTATGAGAAGGCTGAAGAAAATGAGAAGCTTTATATGGCTAACTTTGCATCGGCAAAGATTGCCGGAAGAGGAAAGGTGATCCTGAAGTTTACATCTGGTAAGGAGGTCGCCTTGCTGAATGTGCTGCATGTACCGGAGATTCAGAAAAATCTAATTTCTGACCCCATACTTGTTAAGAAGGGTTTCAAAGTTGTATTTAAATCTGACAAGTTTGTACTTTCGAAATGAGGGATGTATGTGGGGAAAGGGTACTTGTGTAATGACTTGTTTAAAGCCAATGTGGCTATCATTCATGTAAACTCGAATTGTGTGTACCTAAAGACTATTAATAAAGAAAAGTCTACAGTTTACACAGTTGTGTCTCCTTATCTATGGTATAGTAGATTATGACATGTAAACTATGGTACAATGAAGAGAATAGCAAACTTGGGGCTAATTCCAAGATTTGAGTTAGATACTCATTACAAGTGTGAGACTTGTGTTGAGGCCAAGTTTGCCAAGAAACCTTTCAAATCCATTGAAAGATCAAGTGAACCTCTACAATTAATCTGTAGTAATCTATGTGATTTAAAATTTTTAGAAAGTAGAGGTGGAAAGAAGTATTTCATCACATTTGTGGATGATTGTACTAGATTTTGCTATGTTTATTTACTAACTAGCAAAGATGAGACTGTGAGCATGTTTGTCAAGTATAAAAATAAAGTTGAAAACCAACTTGATAAACGAATCAAAGTGTTTAGGTCTGATAGAGGAAGAGAATATAGTTCAATCAATTTCAAAGAGTTTTGTGTTAGTTTTAGAATAATTCTCCAAACGATTGCACCTTATACTCCACAACAAAATGGAGTTGCTGAACGATTGAATAGGACACTAAAGGAGATGGCTAACGCCATGCTTTTGAGTTCAGGTTTACCTCAAAACTTAAGGGGAGGTAGTTTTAACTGCAAATTATATTCTTAATAAAATACCCCACAAAAGACTAGTAAAACTCCATACGAATTATGGAATAGAAAGTTGCCATCCTACAATTTTCTAAAAGTGTAGGGGTGCATAAAATGATTTATAATGGTAAGTCTAGACACATTTGTCGCAGACACAATACTGTAAGGCAGTTTCTCTCAAATTGAATAATTTCTTTAAACTTTGTAAAGTCAAATGAATATATTGCGGATTCGTTGACAAAAGGTTTGTTAAGAGAGCAGATAAATTGCGCATCAAGGGGAATGGGTTTAAGAGCCTTAACCCAATAAAGAGATTCCAGGGTGGAAACCTAACCTATGCGATTGGAAATCCCATGGTCTAGGTTCAATAGGACAACGCAAATTCTGGAAACTCTAGTGTAAGCACTATCTCCCATTCCTATGATGCAACAGTGCTTTCCTACAGCGTTACTAAGGATACGCTATGCGTTTAATGATTCCTATAACTTGGAATGTAACATCCAAGTGAGATATGGTAGGATATCCTTAATAGAAATGCACCTATATGCATGGAGCTGGCCAACTCTATGAAAATCTTTAAAGGCTAGATTTTCTAAAGCACGCATGAATTCCGAGAGGTTCAGGGCCAAAAGAACGAACATAACTGAGAACCAATCTTGAATTGGAAATGCTTCGTGTGAGGTTTATTGTCTAGGCTTATGCAAACAACTGGCGATTCAAGACTTAGTCTATCGACTAGTTAAGTAAGTCTGATAGGCTTTCACTAAAGAATGTTCAAAGCGAAAGTTACCTATCTTGATGTGGTGTATTTCAACAAGCATGCTCAGATTTCTTCGAGTCAAAAATGTTTTGTTGATCCATTAATGTGGGGGATTGTTATAATTATAATTATAATTATTGTTAATAGATCAACGAAAACCAATAAATTAAGATACGTCTTTTCTGTTCACGTATCTCTTTTAGATTCATAAATTTCCTAAACTTTTCTGTTCACGTATCTATTGAATTCATGAATTTTCTATATTCATGTATTTTTTAGTTCATGTATTTATTGAGTTCACGAATCTCTTGAATTCATGTGTCTTTGGATTTATGAATCTCTTGGATTAACGTATCTCTTGATTCATGAATTTCGTGGATACATGCGTCTATTTAATTCATGTATCTCTTCTGTACATGAACTAAAATTCTCTATAAATAGATGAGAGCATAGAGCTTCAATAGGGTTTTTGAGTTTTTCCAACTCAACTCCAAAAGAACTTTGATTTACGTTTCTACTATTCTATTTTTTCTAGGTGTGCTGGTTCAATTGAACGATTCAACTAAGTCATGTTTGCATAGTACTAATCCAAACAGGTTCGAGGTGTTGTATCTTGGGAGGCATAGTTTGTAAATCTGCGGAACACCTTTGGTAGGAACTAATCGCTTTAAGGAGATTCGGATATCCGTACCTCACCTCCAATTTTATGTTATTTTTTAGTGATATCTTATTTTCTTTTTCTCCAAGATTAGTAAAAGGAAGGATATTATAAAGTTATTATCATTTTCTTTACATTGATATTCCGATCACAACAAACAATTTACTTTCTCTGGATTAATTTCCAACAAAATGTGCCTCCTCCAATCAAGAATTCTAAAGCGCAAGAGAAAGCTACAAGCGCTCGATTTTGCGATGTCATGGTCATCAGTTTTGGTGTGATCGTTGATTACACTTCTAGATATAGAAAACAAAAAGATGAATGCCATGAAGATTGCAGTCAATGATTTCCACCCTAAGTTCGTTCTCAGAGTGGCTCTACACATTAAGAATTCTGGGGAAGCTGGTCAAAAATCTTTCTCGGAGTCATTCTTAGACATTTACATGGGATCATTACAAGCTTGCAACTAGGTTCGTTGTCAACTCAAGCTTGAAGCTCACGGCTGCTGTGGGCACTCAAGCTCGATTGACACTCATGGCATGGAAGAGCTCGAGTTCAAAGGAAGAAGGAGATGTTGAACCTAGGAAAGAAAAGATGCCACATCAGCATCTCTCTTCAAATAAATAAAAAATGTTACGTCGGCACCACGTGTCTTAAGAAACATGAGATTAGAGATACTAGAATGTGTCGATTTGACAAATTTAATGATTTAATTATACTTTTTAAATGACTCAGACCTTAATTTATATTTTCTTATTAATTTTAAGGCTGAAATGTATTTTTATCTTCATTATTAGATAACTCGGCATGTTCGAGGTCAACATGAATAAACCCGTCAATCAAAATTATTGTTAGAAAAAGGTTGCTAAAATTTGCGTTGCCACATGGATCTTCAAGAAAGGCCTAAACAAACTCCGACGTCACATGCCCAAACAAACAAAGCAAATGCATACACAATACACGTATCATCATTACCTAACTCTGGATTTCATGTGGACCCGGTCCAGATTTAAGTTCCTGATATCGAGCCATGTCGATTCAATGGCCGACAGGAAGCGATGGGCCGAACGTCACCTCCCACTTTATTATCTTCTTTTGATTGAATGCACAACAACTCGTCCTTGACAAGTGGTATCCCATGACTTGTGATCAGTTGGCCAGAAGTCGGGGCTTATTTTTTATTTTTTAACTTTTTTTGAATAACTTTGTTTCGATTTAAAAAAAAAAAAATCTGAAGAGAAAGTAATAGGTTACAACGTGTGACTTACAAGAAAAGGGTACTCAGGACTAAGGCATTCAAAATTTTGTTAATTTGCAACTCTACCCATTTGATTAATAAATGAGGAAATTTTTCTGAATATAAAAATTGCTACACTGACGACATTTTTTAATAGAATTTGGTTATATTTAAAAATATAGACTCAAAAATTTTAATAGAATATGTCGCAATTTTCAAGGAAACTTCATTTATCATAAGGTTTCTTGTTTGTTCTAACCAAAACGGAACAATAACAAAAGAATGATGAAAGAGGGCAATGCTAATTAACATTTGTATGACCACATTTGATAACTTTTTTGGGACAAGAATAGAATCTATTTATGACTTAAACATCATGGTCTTCTTTGTGGCTAAACTACAATCATTACAACTAGATCTCCATAATCCTCTCCATTGCTCATCACAACACTCGTTTCAGCCATGCGAGAGGCGATGTTAAGTCCACTTAGCATGACATATATGAGGAAGAATCTCACCTTGTTTGCTCAACATTGGAGAGACGTTTCCCTCCATATCTAAATCTGTCGGTAATGACACCAGCCATATAAGTCAGGATAAGTCTTTGACAGGCTACGATTAGGTATCGAGTCTAAAAACCATCATCCGGACCCGTTCACGACAAGAATTTACTAAATAAAATTGTATTATTTATCGTCGGCCTAAAAATTTCTTTCTCAAACGGGACTAAGGCATTCACAATTTTTTTTTTTTTATTATTTGGAATTGTATGCATTTTATTAGTAAATGAGGAAACCCTTCTACACATAATAAATGCTACACCGAAGACATTTTTAATTGAATTGGGTTATATCAAAAAATATAGACTAACAAATCTTGATTCGGTGAGGTCGCAATTCTTGAGGAGACCTCATTTATCATTAGGTCTCTTGTTTGTCCTAACCAAAATAGAATAATGAAAAGGGGCAATGCTAATTAGCATTTGAATGATCACATTTGATAACTTTTTTGGATAAGAACAGAATCTATTTATGACTTAAACATCGCAGTCTCCTTTGTGGCTTAGCTACAATCATTATGACTTGATCTCTACAACCCACTCCACTACGTGTCACAATACCCTCTTCACCATGCGAGAGGTGATTTTAAGGCCACTTAGCATGACATATATGAGGAAGAATCTCACCTAGGTTGCTCAACATTGGTGAGAGTTCACCTTATCTAAATCCGTTGGTAATGGCACTAGCCATGCAAGTTAGAATAAATCTTTGACAAGCTATGATCAAGTATAGAGTCAAAAAACCCTCATCCCGACCCGTTCATGACAACAAAATACTAAATAGAACTGGGTTATTTATTGTCGGCATAAATATTTCTTTCTCAAATGGGATTGAGGCATTTATAATTATGTTAATTTGCAATTGTATGCATTTGATTAGAGAATGAGAAAACACTTCTACACATAATAAATGCTACACCGAAGACATTTTTAATTGAATTGGGTTATATCTAAAGATATAGACTAATTTAGTGGGGTCGTGATTCTTGAAGAAACCTCATTTACCATTAGTTCTCTCATTTGTTCTAACAAGAACAGAACAATGAGAACAGAATGATGAAAAGGGGCATTGCTAATTAGCATTCGAATGATCACATTTGATAACTTTTTTGTGATAAGAACAGAATCTATTTATGACTTAAACATCATGGTCTTCTTTGTGGCTTAGCTACAATCATTGCAACTCAATCTCTATAACCCATTCCATGACTCATCACAATACTCACTTCGACCATGCAAGAGGCGATGTTAAGGCCACTTAGCATGACATATATGAGGAAGAATCTCACCTAGGTTGCTCAATATCGGTGAGACGTTGCCCGCCTTATCTAAATCCATCGGTAGTGGCACTAGCCATGCAAGTTAGAATAAGTCTTTGACAGGCTACAGTCAAGTATCGAGTCTAAAAACTCTCATCCTAACCCGTTCACGACAAGAAAATACTAGATAGAATTGGGTTATTTATTGTCGACATAAATATTTCTTACTCAAATGAGACCAAGGCATTCATAATTATGTTAATTTGCAATTGTATGCATTTGATTAGAGAATGAGGAAACCCTTCTACAAATAATAAATGCTACACCGAAGACTTTTTAATTGAATTGGGTTATATCTAAAAATATAGACTAACAACTCTTGATTTGGTGAGTTCGCGATTCTTGAGGAAATCTCATTTATCATAAGGTAAATAGAACAATGAGAACAGATAAATAAAAAGAGGCAATGCTAATTAGCATTCAAATGATCACATTTGATAACTTTTTTGGGATAAGAACAGAATCTATATATGACTGAAACATCGTGGTTTTCTTAGTGGCTTAGCTACAATCATTGCGACTTGATCTCCACAACCCACTCCACTACGTGACACAATACCTGCTTCACCATGCGAGAGGCGATGTTAAGGCCAATTAGCATGACATATATGAGGAAGAATCTCACCTAGGTTGCTCAACATTGGTGAGACGTTACACGCCTTATCTAAATCTGTCGGTAGTGGCACCAACCATGCAAGTTAGAATAAGTCTTTGACAGGCTACGATCAAGTATTGAGTCTAAAAACCCTTGTCCTGATCCGTTCACGACAAGAAAATACTAAACAAAATTGGGTTATTTATTGTCGGCATAAATATTTCTTTCTCAAACAGAACTGAGGCAGTCGTAATTATGTTAATTTGCAATTGTATGCATTTGATTAGAGAATGAGGAAGCCCTTTTACAAATAATAAATGCTATGCTAAAGACATTTTTAATTGAATTGGGTTATATCTAAAAATATAGATTAACAAATCTTGATTCGGTGAGGTCGCGATTCTTGAGGAAATCTCATTTATCATAAAATCTCTTGTTTGCTCTAACCAGAGCAGAACAATGAGAACAGATAGATAAAAAGAGGCAACGCTAATTAGCATTCAAATGATCACATTTAATGACTTTTTGGGAATAAGAATAGAATCTATATATGACTTAAATATCGTGGTCTTCTTTGTGGCTTAGCTACGATCATTGCGACTTGATCTCCATAACCCACTCCACTACGTGTCACGATACTCGCTTCACCATGTGAGGGGCGATGTTAAGGATACTTAGCATGACATATATGAGGAAGAATCTCACCTAGGTTGCTCAACATTGGTGAGACGTTATCTGTCTCATCTAAATCCGTTAGTAATGTCACCAACCATGCAAGTTAGAATAAGTCTTCGATAGGCTACGATAAGAATTGAGTCCAAAAACCCTCATCCTAACCCGTTCATGACAAGAAATTACTAAACATAATTGGGTTATTTATTGTCGGCATAAATATTTTTTTCCTCAAACAAGATTAAATTATTCATAATTATATTAATTTACAACTATATGCATTTTATTAGTGAATGAGGAACCCTTCTACACATAATAAAGGCTACATCGACGACATTTTTAATTGAATTAGGTTATATATATATATATAGATGAACAAATCTTGATTCGATTAGGTCGTGATTCTTGAGGAAACCTCATTTATCATTAGGTCTCTCATTTGCTCTAACCAAAACGAAACAATGAAACAGAATGATGAAAAGGGATAATGTTAATTAGCATTCAAATGGCCACATTTGATAACTTTTTAGGATAAGAATAGAATCTATTTATGACTTAAACATCATGGTCTTTGTTGTGTCTTAGCTACAATCATTCTGACTTGATCTCCATAACCTCTCCATTACTGGTTACTAGTCGCTTCAGCCATGCGAGAGGTAATGTTAAGGTCACTTAAGGTGCACAAGACAAAATTTCTACTTCTCTATTTCTCTGTTTTTTTGTAATAGATTTGGAACAGAAACCCATTTAATAACGCAATTTCATTTTTCTATTTCTACAATAGATTTCTATTCCAGAAATAGATTTGAAGTAAAAATTAAAAGCTAAAATTTTTAACTTTTCTATTTTTGAAATAGAAATAGAAATAATTTCTTCTTCTCTTCAATAAAGAGAATTTGGGCATCCTCCTTCTACAGACTTCGGGCTTTTCTATTTGGGCGTCCATCCTCCTCAACAGAGCCACACTTCAACCAAAAACCCTACCACCGTCGACTCCGAATCCATCCATCCTCGCCGTTGACTCCAAATCCATCCTTCTTGCCACTATTGACTCTAACGTCGTCGTTGTCCTCTTGCCGATCAGATCGTTGCTCATCTCGTCATCAACTGCGACTCCGTCCTCCCTACCACCGTCGACTCTAACTCCATCCTCTTGTCAGTCACATTGTCACTCACCTCACCGTCGACTCTGACTCTGTCCTCCCTGCCATCGACGACTCCGACTCCGACTCCATCCTCTCGCCAACATCCACTCCGTCCACTCGCAAGCGTTCACTTCGTCCGCTTGCTGCCGTCGACTCCAACTCTATCCTCAACCCTAGGCCCTCATTGATTGCGCGAGCATATCTTCTCGACACCTTCAGGTAACTGTAATTGACTGGCTTTCCATGTAATTAATGGCTTTCTCACTCATGCTTTATCTCTGACTCCATCTTCAACCCTAAGAGTTTCCATGGTCACTTGAATAAGGTGTGATTTTGGGCCTTTTTACCTCTTCTTCTCGACGCGTCCAAGTTACTATGATTGACCGGCATCGTCTGACAACTTGTGGCAAGCGGCGTCCTGTTCACGACTTTTACTTCCAATTCCCACATCTCTATGAGATTTCTTTTCTACTAAGTCCAAATATCTTGTAGTTTTCGGCTGCCTTTACTTTGTGCTTGGATATATTGCTATGTATGTCCTCTATGTTCATGGTATGGCTGTGAGCATAAGTCTTGAATATGTGGGTGGAGTTCCGATGAAGTGAAGCATAATGTTCATGGCTAGAGTGTTGATGTTCTTGAATTAGTAAGCAATCATTTGGGTTTTCTAGGATTGCTTAAAGAAGAAAACGTCGAAAC
The DNA here is from genome assembly GCA_014182515.1 of Eucalyptus microcorys. Lineage (NCBI taxonomy): Eukaryota > Viridiplantae > Streptophyta > Magnoliopsida > Myrtales > Myrtaceae > Eucalyptus > Eucalyptus microcorys. The sequence goes on from CM024571.1 coordinate 22,706,586, forward strand.
GTTTAAGGAAATAGAGCGGAAGAGTCATGAGTTTCTTTTCTTGTTTTTGGTGAGTCGTGTTCATCTTCATTTCGTCTCTTTAAGGTCTATGCAATTGCCAAACAATACATTAGGAAATACAAATGTTTATCATAGAATACTTTATTTCCTTCCTTTGTAGGCAGGGGAGAAATAAGTTTAGAGAGAGAGAGAGAGATGGTGAAAGATCTTGCCTTAGTCCGATTGAATTATTTGCAGCATCACGGCATGTGATTTTCTTTTTATCCGAATCATATTGTGTGATCGGGAGCTAGTTGATGGATTGAATTTTACTGATATGCATGTTGCTTAGCTTGAGAATGTTATGTGAAACTTGGGTTTGATGCCCCTGAGAAATTATTGTTTTTTGTTCCAGTATGGAGGTTTTTGGGATTTTTTTTTCCCAATATGAGATGTAATAGTTCCTTTTTCATAAGTACACGAGTGTTGAGAACAATTTATTTTGATATGCTTCGTGAAACAAGAACAATTTATTTTGATATACTTCATGGAGCAATTTATTTTGATATACTTCATGGAGCAATTGTTTTGATACCTCTCCTTTCTTAAATTTATTCTCTAAAACACTTATCACGATTTGTTAATGATTAGTGAGGAGCTATGCTAGCTTTGAACTGCTAAAGTTTCGAGTGTATAGCAAGAAAGGGTAGATGAATATGGTGGATACTTTGGTGGCTAACTATTCTGGCAGCCCCTTTTATTAATCAGGTCTCTACACTATCAATTTGATACTTTGCTCATCTCAAGAGCCATTTAACATAATTTGACAATTATACAAACAAACAATAGCTGGGATTGATTTGTTAGAAGCAACTATAGGGCTTGAACAATTATTTTTTATCCAAAGCTTTGAACCATATTTTTCTTTAAAAAATGTGAGTTTCATATGCATATCTAGATGCTGTCATTGAAACAATTACTTAGTTGAGATTGAAAAATTACAGCTGTCAAACTTAGGTTGCTCCACTTAAGTTACATCTTTGATATGGAACTCCCGAAGCATTAAGCCATCTAGAGATATGCCTTCATGATGTGCTTGTTAATCACAAATTCATATGGATGATGAGAATGGGATTCTCAGATCCTCTTTGTTCACTATGCTAAATTCTTATACATAATTTAAAATAAGAACAAGGCCTTCAAGCCTGCATTATTTCTTTTATCTTATAGGTAGTCCATGACTTGATGGATCATCTAATTTGCTTTAAATATCTGCTTGGTAGGATGGCTTTTTGCAGTTTCTAGAATGACAGTTTCTAATAAAATTGATGCTTCATATATAGTTGAGGTGTTTTAGTGAAAATGCTTTTATTGTTGATTATTGTCGATAGAAGTAGAAGATCTGAAGGATGGCATGCAAAGATCATATTGTAGCTGTGGTTAACATGAGTTTGCAAAGAATATTGGGTTTTCATGGACTATCGAGCATCTTAGAGCGATATATGTTTGCTTGTATAATTTAATATGGTAATGTTCTCTTTCAATTTTCTTCTTACATTTTGTTTTATTAACAGTCATAGAACATTACATTGATATGATCTTGACATCAAAGCTTTTGTTCTTGAATTGATACATCATCTGATATAGCTCATTAGATACTTAATCAGTTAAGGTTAAATGGCACCCCACAAAGAAGCATTTATAGCAAAGTGGACTGAGTCTTTAATCAATTTTCTTATAAGTTTGTTAGTAGAAGAGGTGAAAAAGGGAAATCGCCCCACCTGTTCCTATAACAAAGTAGGGTGGAATAACATACGTGACAAATTCAATAAACAAACCGAACTCCTATTTAATATAATTCAGTTGAAGAACAAGGTAAACAAACTAAAGAGACGGTATAGTAGTTTTAAGAAACTTCTTTCACAATCTGGATTTGAATGGGATAATGTAAACAAAACGGTTGCTATGGAGGATCCAAGTATATAGGAGTCTCACATCAAGGTATCACTTTACTTGGGTCCATTTGTTCTTATTGTGGATGTAAGCTTCAATTATATTGTTGATATATGTCATTACTATGAAATTTGCACGATAATAGTGAATGGGCTAAATTCAAGAATGATGGGTTTCTTCAATATCCAGATCTTTGTATTGTGTTTGGTGATACATATGCTACTAGGGCGTATGCAGCAAGAAATGCAAAAGACTTAGTGGTGTCGGAGGGAGAAGACAATGGTGTTAGTGGCGACAATGGTAGTAGTGCTACAATAGGTGATCCGGAGGAATCTAATGAACACTATGTTGATGAGGGAGTCTTTACATCTGACATAACTACCACCCCAGTTCGTGAAAAGCACAAGTTGAATAGGACTCCAAATTCCAAGAGGAGAAGAAAGAGTAACAACTATGATATTAGTGGCACTTGCAAAACCATTCAAGAAATGATCAAATTCATAACGACCCAATCAACAAGTGGCTCTGTGACCTCATAGGCCCCACCTCCTGTAGACCCCTACTCCATAGGAGCTGTGGTTGCCATTCTAAATGACATGCTTGACTTAGAGCAAAATCTTTATAATAAAGCTGTGAACCAAGCATTGCCTTAATGCCACTTGGAGAGAGACTTTCATCATCTCTCTACCGGAAAGGAGACGTGGACTTCTTGAATCTCTTTAAGTAGTTGTTAAGAAACATGTTGTAGATTTATATTTAACTTAATTTCATTCTATGACTTAGGTATTGGAGACTTTTCTTTTTTTTAAGTTGCAATTATTATGACATTATTGCTATTGTTGATTACTATTGGAGTCCTTATCTAATGGGTTTATGTTCTTATTTTGTGTGATGATATATGTAATATGGATGGGGCTGAAAGTAGCATATATAATGGTCAAGTAGCATCAATTGAATCAGTTGAGTAGGATTTTAATGATTTTGATCTTGATAAATTGATAGCATGGTTGGCCACTGTTACAGTGGATATATCCATGCACATGAGAGAACCTATTAGGGACACCTTTTTGTCAGGACCGCATTGGATAAGGGAGTTTCTTTATAGGCATTCTGATAGAATATATGAAGCTTTTAGAATAGAGAGACATGTCTTTCTCAACATTTGTGATCTAATGAAGGAAAAAGATTGGTTGGAAGATAGCCAATATATTGAAGTAGATGAACAAATCGAGATTTTCTTATCTATGATTTGTCACAAGAACTCAAATAGAGATTTATGTGAGAGATTCCAACGTTCGGGACAAACTATCAGCAAATACTTCACTAAAGTATTGCAAGCAGTTCTCAAATTGACAAAAGAGGTTATCATATCACTTCCCTTTGATGTTGTCCCACAAGAGATCAATTCTCATATATTCCTTTACAACATCAATTTTATTTTGTTAATAATCTTGTATAATACTAGTCTTTGATAAAATGACAAGCATGTATAGATTCTATTAATGGCACCAATATTCATGCTTTTGTACCTGTGTCGAAACAAATCCCATTTAAAGGTAGGAAAGGCATCACCACTCATAATGGATGTGTGTTTGTTAATTCGATATGAAATTTACTTTTGTGTATACTGGTTGGGAAGGCTCTGCCAATGATTGCCGGGTGCTTTCAGCAGCACTAAAGACTCCTTGCTTGGAATTTCCTCGGCCGCCACAAAGTATTTACTTGTTCTTTAAGGAGTAATTTTTTTTATGATTGTATTTATGGTTACAAATTATGACAAATATATGAATACCTTGTTATCGGCAAATACTATGTGATGGATGCTGGTTATGTAGCAACTCCAAAATTTTTAACTCCTTCTAAAGGTGAATGGTATCATTTAAATAATTATAGGGGTACAACGAGACGGCCAATAACGGTAAGAGAATTGTTCAACTATAGACATTCTTCTCCATGGAATGTCATTGAAAAATCATTTGAGGCATTAAATAATCGATTTTTCATTTTGAGGCACATGCCCTCATTTGCAATTCGAAAGCAAGCACATATTGTAATTGTATGTTGTGTCATCCATAATTACATTCATAATCACGACAAGATAGATAAGAACTTTTCCCTATATGGAGATCCGCAGTACTTATATGAACCTATGCAAGATGAGCTTGCAAACGATACATTAACCGAGGAGGGAAACCAAATGAATACGCTTTGGAAAAGTGTTGCCAATAAAATAGCAAATGACCATAATATGCCGAAAATTCCATGCATTGTATTTTCAACTTTTGTAATGTATTACTATTATTTCGACTATTATTTTATATTTGAGGATTTCCTACGTTGTTATCTAATCAATTTATATTCCTAGAAATAGAAATGCTATTCTATTATCAAACGAATTTATGTTCCAGAAATAAAAATTTTAAGTCATTATCAAACAGGTTTCTTTGCTTAGAAACTTGTCTGGAAAATAGAAATTGATTTCTATTTTAAAAATTTTGTTATACACGCCCTTAGCATGAGATATACGAGAAAAATCTCACCTAGGTTGCTCGACATTAGTGAAACTTTAGCTGCCTTATCTAAATCTGTCGATAATGGCACCAGCCATGCAAGTTAGATAATGTCTTTGACAGGCTATCATCAAGTATCGAGTCTAAAAAGCCTCATTCCGACCCATTCACGACAAGAAATACCAAATATTCCGTATTAGATGAATTCGGTCTAGGTCAAGACTGACGTTTGCCAGGTTCATGGGGGCGGTAAGTGCCCATAAAGGGAATTACCCATCCAAACTCGCTCATTTTGTCTTTCGGACCAACGGGGGTGGGTTCAGCAGATAATCTACTTAATGATAGGTCTGATTGCATAAATTGCACGATTGGCTTTATATCCATTATGATGAAAAACCAGTATGAATATGCTCATTCCAGATTGCATGAGCATGAATCCGACCTATAAATTTCGCTTCCTGCGGGCTGAGTGCAAGGGGGTCCATGGACGCCATTTCTATGATTGGAGGCCCACCCGTGCTCAACGAGCCCATTTAAAGAGAAACTTCAGTACAATTAAGATTAGTAGATTGACTAAATATCGATCACACATGAAGAGAAATTAGCATTTTATGGTGCAATTTTCATGCTCACCTCCACCTACTATCACTTTCCACCCTCACTTTCAAGGTCTTTTTGTTTTTTTTTTTTATAAAATTTCTATGAATTTTTCGTTATTTTGATGCAATTATTTAAAAAGTAATTTTTTTTTTAACTTTGTAATAGTTGACAAAACAAAATACGATAAAAATGTTATACTTTATTGTGGATTGTATGAGAATACAACTTGATCTCAACATACAATGGATGTGTTTAGATTCATGTTTAGTTCTTTTTTGTAATAATATATTTATTTCGCACTTGAATTTGACTTTTATCTGGCACGCATGCATGTAAATTTCTTGACATAAAATTAACAAAGTGTGTTCTATTATAAACACGCATGCACTTAAATTACTCATGTCAATAAAGTACTTTCAAAGTTATCGCATAAAAAGCAGTGACTAGTTTTCTCAATGAAAAGTAGGTTGTCAGCTAGCTACTTCTGATATGTAGACGTTTTGAACAAGGGGCGTTTCAATTTATTCTTTTTATGTCATTTATTAGAAAACTTTCATTCGATAGAAAAAAGAAAAAGAGTACATTTGCAGATGTAAACGACAAAAATATGGAATCACTGAATATCTAATATTTTATCCCTCTCATATATTTATTAAAAGATTATTCCCTTTTCACGTTAAAAAAATTCTATTTTGTCCCTCTCGTATGTTTATTAAAAGATTATTCCCTTTTCATGTCTAAAAAAATCCGACTGCAAGAATAATATTCACCGATGTTCTAATAGTGCCAAGATCACGGGTATATAACTAGTCTGAAAAGTAAAGGAGGGGCATCATGCCCTTTCTTTCTCCAAAGCCCCGGTGGCCCATTGCACCTGGACATGCTTGACAACTAGAGAAACCCTAGAATTATCAACATCAACTTACAAAATCAAATTACCAATTCACGTGACGAATTACAATCCATAATCGAACACAGCCTAATCAATCGAATCGAGCGACTGTTCACGATATGTCAAATGACTTAATAAACCAATTCCGCCGACTAATCTTAGTGCACACAAAGATTCCGTAAAGGAAATTTGGAATGGAAGGTGTTAAATTTTCCGTCTTTCTTCATAAATTAATCTCGAGATCACTCGTAGGTGGATGTAATGATATACCTGCATTATTATGGACCACAAAAAAGATGGAACTGGAGAAAAGCTGGCGACCATCGACCAAAAGATAAAGCCAAAAAGGTCTACAAAAGGTAACAAAAGTAAACCAATCAATCATGATCAATAGTACTGTTTCAAAAAAAAAAAAAACATGATCAATAGTGCAGCACGTAGACGTTGTACTCCACGACGGCGTTGCCGGTCTTGGGGTCGAACGTGTGGGTGCTCGCCTGGGCGTACCCGCGGGCGAACCGGAGCACCCCGCAGCCGGCGATCACCGGCATCTCCCGCACCTTGTGGAACACCGGGTTCCGCCCCATCACGGTGATGCCGCTGCCGTTGTACTTCCCGGACACGAAGGCGAAGTTCATGATCATCAGCAGCGCCACCTCCTCCTGCGAGGCCGACGAGTAGAGGCCCTGGGCGCGGCCGACGAGCTCGGACGCCGGGTCGGGGAGGAGGGTCAGCGGGTTGTCGATCACGTTCACGAGGCCGAAGCCGGTGGCGGAGGCGTTGGAGGGCGGGGTCGTGACGCGGACGGAGCTGGGGTTGGGCCCGCTCAGGACGTCGTGCCAGTAGAACCGGAAGTGGCTGAGCTTCTCCTTCCCGAGGTGGACGCCCATGAGGCTGGGGTCGAGGGCGGTGGCGAAGGCGGAGGCCGGCGCCGGCGCGGCGGAGGAGAGGAGGAGGAGGAGGACGAGGAGGAGGGAGGAGAGAGGAGCGAGAGCGGCCATGGAGGTGCTAGTCATTGAAGAGGACGGTGGAGTAGGGCAGGCGGAGATGGGGAGATACATATTGGAGCGGAAAGTTGACCGGCCACCTACTCCCTTCCCCCACAGGGATGGAAATCATGAGACGATGGCGCGTGAAGGGAAGTTTCCTCCCTTTGGAAATGAACGAGTTCCGACTTCCGACCGTACGATGCGTCTGATTTACGTGACTCCGTGACTCGGAGTCTCGGATCAGAGTTGTCTCTCAAGCGTGGCGTACAATGACCCGACAGCATGGTTCAGTAACATTTCTCGGTAATGAGGCGTTAAAACAATCAAATCGTTTCTCGAGCATATAATAGATAGCAGTGATCAGTTTTAAAATGAATCGATTTTCAGTTTGAAAGAGAAAACCGGACAAGAAAGGTTGGTTCCCAATTTGTGGAATTTGAGATTGATCTAGTTTTTGGATAGATCCAAATGCGAGATTGCAAATGTTTTTAGATAATCTAAAGTCTCATTCTTTAGTATTTTGGATCTAAATTAATCAAAATCTCCGTAACAAGATGTTAAAGGTGTGATAAAATATGATCAAGTATCGTTAATTAATTAATGAAAAACGTATCGGTCCGGATGGTTCGATTCCATACTTGGAACCGAGAATCCAACTATAGAATTGAACCATCCAAACCAACAATTATTGGTTCCAAATTTTAATAATCGGGAATCGCCCAAAACTAGTCAATTCGATTTAATTAGGTTCGGTTTCAATACAAATCTCTAATTAAAATTACAATCGTTGTATTGCGTACACAACACAAATTAGATCAAACTTTTCATCATCACACGTGACTTTTGCCCTCGACACTAATTCCATTGCCGACTTTTCGGAAAAACTCGCTCCGATCTTGACTCACCGACTTTTCAAACAACCTTTATTTTCCACCATCACCAACCTCGACATCTCATAAGCCTCTGGAAGACCCTAATGATGGTGACTTGTTTTTTCAACTTCTCTTTTAAGCAGCTTTATTGGGGTAATGAATATTAAATTAATGTTAGTAGTTTAACAATTTCTAGGAAATTCCCTCATGTTGTTTTCCAACCCGTAGCCGAGCTTTGATAGTATGTCCGGACAACAGTCAAAATGGGTCTTCTAGAATGTTCAGCTCCAGCTCATACCAAACAGCGACCTTGCTTGTCAGATTACCCCCAAATATTGAATTGCATGAAGCCTGTATATGTCTTAAGAAATAATCATGCAGTAGTCCCCACGCCCAGCCTCACTATAATTATTCTTCACTCCCACTTTTTTGGGTCTCCTGGTTTCCACTTTTTTTAAATCTTCACTTAGATTTACAGGGTCGTCAATCAAATCATTTGAGCCGTTAATCGATGAATCATAATTATGATGGCATCGACATCGGAAGATTTGTGTCGCTTAATTTATGGAAGTTTAGGTGAGACTTTGCTCCCATCGACAAGTCACTCGGTATAACCCGCATCAGGATTGGATATCCGCTTGTCTCACGATTAAAGAGATTGCTTGGATAGCAGTTCGAGTAGAACTTTCCCTAATTCCTTTGCTTGGAGGTCTCTAAGCAACAAATGAGGTGAGACTTATTAGGGTTGGTGAGAGTGGGTGCGAATCTATAGAACACGATTCGATTGCAAGCTCATTTTGTGGAAACTCTTAATTTCTTTTTTATATACTTTGAAAAGAAATTTGATCTTCCGTGATTGATTAAGTGGACGATCATTTGGTATTCTTCAAAGGTCTTATACTTTCTCCATTTTGGGATTTATTAGTGCCATCTTTATAACTTAGCTTTATTCTTATCCTATTTTTTTTTACCTCAAAGTTTATGTGGGATATGGAGGTCTATAATCTATAAGACTGATTAATGCAAATGTTCCTCCTTAGAAAAATAATTAAATAAATAAAGACATATGATTGATTATACGCCGGTAAAAAAAAAAGACGGACATGATAAGTAGTTATTACTACTTTTGAATTTATGTAAAATTGGTTTTGTATTCACAAAGTACCTTGATAAAGTAATGGAAAAATAGGAATATACTTCGCCAGCTAAGATAAGACTGACTTGGAATTGGCATAAACGGCTCAAACACGATATCATTCATATTCCATAACATAAAGAATTGAACATGTACTGGTCCATCTAAAATTGCGAAGAAAGGTCCGCTCGGTACTTCGATTGGCTAACCCGATCATATGATTAGCTTGAAAGCTCGATTACATCTGAACTAAAAGGGAGGACCGATGGGAACCACAGGATCATCGCTTCCCTTCCTGTTCTTCTTATTTTTTAGGTCAGAGTGGTGCCTGAGTTTTCTCTGGAAGTAGGTGAAGAAAATGGATGTGGAAAGAATGGCAGATTCCCATTGCCTTCCTCACGCCGTGTTTGACCCGTGAACCGTGAACCACTTCACGTGATGGGCCACGAGAATTTCAGTGGGCCTGAGTGGACCAAGCCACAAATCGGGCCTAAAAGTGTTTACCAAGCCTAGTCGAGATTTTAAAAATACTAAAAATTTATTGATAAAATATGATTGGGATCTGAGAGGCCCCACACCGGCGTATATGGACCGGCATGGGCCCATGAAAGAACTGTTTGCCCATTCCCGCCCGATTTGCGCTGGGGGATTTGTTAGGTCCGGAGAGTGTAAATGAGCCATCAGACTCATGATCAAATCTAATTATGTCATGAAAATTGTATCCGCTAGATATTATCCGACCAGGGATTTGACCTAAATTCATAAGCTACCCAGGGTAGGGTGATAAGTAAACTTGAACAAGCATATCAGCCTGCTCATCTTTTTTTCAACTACATCATTCTTCTATGGAAAGATGGGATGATTCCCTGAGCGCGTCAAAGACACTCGTAAATGATTGGTGTAAGAATTGCGAAGTGATCAGGTATTAGTCCTTATGGAGTAGATTTTTGAGTTCAAGTACAATCGGGGGAAGGATCCAAGAATGGATGTACTACCCAAGAAGTGTAGGGGGTTCAGTGTGAATTTTGTTATAGAGAGGAAGTTTATGGGTGCACAGGGAATCATCACATATATCTTAGGATGAGAAAATCTAGCAAATGAAGTTGGAGGAAATCGGTCAAGAAGGAGAGAAATAATTCTTCCTTCTTCAAATGAACACAATACCTAAGGAATGAGATACACCGTATAACTTCACCGAAGATGTATGCCATTAGTCATGCAGAGAGAGAGAGAGAGAGAGAGAGAGAGAGAAGAACCTTCCTCTTTGTCCAGTCCATGGAAGTTCCATTTGGTGTATGGTTTGGTCATAAATCATCATTTGCTTGGGTTTTATACGTCCTAGATTACGAAATTCATAGGAAAGTCCTTAAAGAAAACATGGTGAATTAGGTAGAAAAAAAATGATTTAGCAACTTGTGTTCTTATGAACAACTTTGATATCTAAATGGAGCGCCTAATGTCTAGGATTGACCGGTGCCAGCAAATGCAATGCATCCATAAACTTAGTGAAAACGATGAGGAAATTTTTGTCGTATATAAAGACTAGTGCAGAGAGATAAAGGGCTTGTAATTGCACCCTCATTTTTGGTATTCTAGAAAGCCCAAATGCTATCTGATCCAGTGCCTTGGGACTTCAGCGGTCAACCTCGCTGAATCTTATTCGCCAAGAAATAACGGAGCAAATTCAAACCAGAGAAGCCTCTAGAGCCCCTCATTAGCATTTTTCAAATTGACCTTCTATTCATTTGAACCCTCCTTAAAAACCTTAGGCATCACCCCGGTGTTATGCAGTCCAAGCTCTTTTCCTGCTAGAGGCACAAGGAAAGCCAAACAAGGGAAAACCATAGCCATTTTTTTGGGGACTTGGACGCAAATGGGTACTTTGGTGGGTCATGTTGCACCTGGCCTTGGCTTCTTGCTCATTGGCCTATGGCACCTCTTCAACCACATCAAGCTCCATGTTCTTCACCCAAGCTCCTACAAGTCCCCTCCATGGTTTCCGACATTGGGATTGAGGTACTTGGAGCTCCTCTCGATCATGGCCGGTTGCTCGATGTCCATGGCAATGGAGCTCTTCATTGGACCTCAAGGTCACCAGCCCTTCGACTCAGATGGCACCATCCCGTCGAACCATCTCCACAACTTCGAGCACACGGAGATCTCCCTCACCTTCTTCGTCTATGCGGGCTTTGCAATCCTCCTTGATCGGGTCCAGACTGTCCCCGATGCTAAGCATGGCCTCACACAATTGCTGGCTGCAATGGCTTTTGGCCAGCAGCTCCTCCTTTTCCACTTCCACTCAGCTGACCACATGGGTGTGGAAGGCCAATACCACTTGCTCCTTCAAATTGTGATATTTGTTTCTCTTCTCACCACTCTAATGGGAATTGGTCTTCCAAATAGCTTCTTGGTGAGCTTTGTGAGGTCAACCAGCATTTTCTTCCAAGGTGCTTGGCTCATTGCCATGGGATTCATGCTTTGGACACCAAAGCTTATGCCTAAAGGTTGTTTTATGAACTCGGAAGAAGGTCATCGGGTGGTCCGGTGCCAAACCGAGGCCCTTCACCGGGCCAAATCCCTTGTGAATATCGAGTTTAGTGGGTTCCTGATTTTGATATCCATCTTTGTGGTCACTCTTTACTTGGTTATGGTTAAAACAAACGCCAGCGGCAATGTCAATTACCAGTCACTTATTGAGGCGGATGAACTCGACGAGGACAGCGATGATGTCGAATCACAAGGAAGAAGCGGACTTGTCGATGAGCAAAAGGGTTTCCTTCGTGGGGTGAAGTCCTATGCACCGATCAACGGGGGAAGGTAGACCAAGGAATATAAAACCACTGGTGGTTAATTGTTTGTACAAATTACGTTTGATAGGATACCCCAAAGATGCCTGAATTTGCCGCCTAGTGTTGTGTTGGCTTAATGAGGGCATGACTTTGGAAGTAAGGGTTTGCTGGTAGGGGGAAATGTCTACTTTAATTTTTTCATTTGGTCTGAACCAATCACTTTGCATATTTTATTGGCGAGCTTGGTTACTTTAATTTTTGTAGAGCTATCAATACAAGCCCTGATTGCACTCTGTCCGGATCTGAGTTAACTTGCTTCTGAAATTCGATGGAAAACAGAGAAAGGGTGATGCCCAATCAAGGTGATGTGGAGGTTAAAGATACTAAGATTAATCTACTGCAATCTGCTTGTAATCACTTACATCTGCTTAAACACTGTCCACCAACTTAAATAGTCATTCACAACTTGTCACTTATATAACCTTGCTCGTTAAAAGTGGATCCGCTCATCAAAATGACCACTGTTAAGACTGTAAGGACTAACACTCAACAACCTAGTTATTTTGCCCCTAGGAGTTGTTGGCGATTGAACTTTTTCATGGCTTGAGACATAAATCAGGCCCATCTCATCATTCTACTTAAGGCTCAAAATAGTCTTTCCTTACAAGTCGTGCATGTCTGATCACGATCATTCTCATTCCGACTACTAAGCTGTTGTTCCCATTCCTCTCTTTTTTACCTATAGAAAAAGAGGCCTTTATAATCAAGAAACAAAAATCCTCTTTTTGCTCATGCAAGGAACATCATCCTTGCACGAGCGAGTTGCCTCCCTGAACCTGCAAGTTCCTCGTGAAAAGGTAACAATCTACTGGACCTTGCCTTGGAATCAAGGGCAGTGAATACTCGAAGCAACATCAAGTGTCGAACTAACTTGAGAATGATTTCAGCTGTAGAACATCACGCGTCCAATCCAAATTTAGCAAAGCATAATGAACTAGGGCTCCCAACAAGAACATTAATCTGACAATCATTTTATGTTGCCATTGAGTTGGACAATGACGTGGGCATGATGCATTCTTCTAAAGTTGCTGCGGAGAGACAATTTGACATTTCTAATGTCGACAGTAATTTTAACAATTTACAACTGGGGCCAGGCAAGTGCTATAAATCTTTTCCTGCCTCAATCTGTCTTCAGTTTGCACTCTTCACACCTATCAACCTAAAATCTCAAAATCTGTTAATATCATGATGAACAGCCCAGCTTCCGATTGAAGTTGAGTTTTGAAGACCAACAGAGAAACCAAGAGCAGTCATATATACTTTGTCTCAGCCACTCCAAGGAATCAGCCACAACCAAATGGCAATCATCAGGTGGTTTGCTCACATCTTCACCAAGTGCACATCATTCTGGCCAAATGCAGTACCACATCCAGGACATTTTCGAAGGCGAATTTCTAAATTTCTTTGTATGCACTGATTGCAGAATAGGTGAAAGCATTTCACAATTACAACCTGTCAAAGTGAAAAGGCACGACCAGTTTTACTAGTACTATTGACATATCAACAAAACTGAAGTGGAAACCCACCCAGAGAAAATTGATCAAAGTTCACAATCTAATGGATAACCCAAAAACAGAGAACTAATATGCCAACTGACCTCCTTTGCCCGGTCGAGACACACACTGCACTTAAGCACTGTCCTGCAATCCTTTATTTCGTCCTGGAGCCTCCTCACCGCAGCCTCTCCACTCTCAGCAGTCAATTCAGCAACCTTCTTATTACACTCCACAATCTCTTCCTCCAGTTTCTTCCGTTCCTCTCTGCTTCAATAACACTTGGCTTAAAGGTGGAGATAATTATGTGTAGTTTTTTTATTAGACACAGCAACCATCCATAACATCTACTAGATGACCTGCCTCAGACCACAAACAGGAAGTGCTTAAGCACACAAATTTGCCTACAGTGTCTTATTCCTACCAAAGAAGTAATCATGTGATATTGCTTTCTAACCTCCTGAGGAAAACAGGCTCCCTTTAGTATAAAGGCTGAGATAGGATCATTTTAGGAGAAAGCCTCCCACAAATTTTACTGGCTAGGTTATCACCATGTGTCACTTCATGCTTAGTTTTGACAACTACCAGTGGACACCAGGCATCGGCAGGACAGCGAATGGAAACCAAAGCTGATAGGAGGGAAGCATCCCCAACACCCTATATAGACACTAATTATTTGTAGAATTGTATGTTCATTGATTGACCATGATTACTCCAAAAATGCAATGTTTCATCACAATGCTATTAGAATCCACTCTATGATGCATAAACCAAGCTTAGACATTGTCATATACATATAAGTGAGCCATCTTCTGGTTTACAGATATCACCTTTCATTGTCTAGTTTCATCTGAATCTCGTTAAGATCCCATTGTATCTGGTCATATTCCTTTTCAGACGAAGCAGATGCGGATCTAAGCCACTTCAACTCCTTCTCAGCATCACCTAATTCTGACTTTGCACCTTCCAGGCTAATTGCAGAGTGCCTTTCTTCTTGACTACATTTTATTGCCTCCGACAAAAGAACCTTCATCTGCAATATGCTTAGAAACATCAGTAAAAGATACTAGCAGCAGTATAGTGTCTAGAAAAACTCACCTGCTCTTCACCATCAGAAATCTTCAACTTCAGAGATTCTACTGACAAGTTAACCTGTTCAAGTTCCTTAACCAATGCCTGTTTTTCTGAAAGTAAAGAGTTCTGAGCCTGCTTTATCTTCACGCTGTCCGAAACCAGCTGCATTACAGATCAGGTGACAGGTTTAAGGATTGGCAAAATACAAGCTGAAAAATTCAAAGCACTGTAATAAAACTGGAAAAGTACCCAAGACAAGCTGTCAAGAAGGTCCAAATACAAACCTTAATATTATAGTCATCCCTTTCAGTCACTTGATGCAATAAATGCTGATTCTGTGTCTGCATATCTTCATATGCTTGACCTATGGTCTGTTGAGCAGATAATCTTGTTACATAGTTTAGAAGATGATAATAAAACTCATGAAAGAAAGGAGGGAGTAAGCAAGCAAGGAGACAGCAAGAGGAGAGGCATCAAGGTTTTAGCCAGAAAAGAAAAGACATCCTCTACAAACAGAGAAAAGATTACACTAAAACCACCTCAATCTCAGATATATATGCCTCTGCCTCTGCATCTTTTATCTTAATTGCTTCAGCAAGCTCAGAAGCATCCCTGCGAGGAATTATATGACAAAAAAGTTAAAATACCTCCATCATGCATGCACAGGGATATTTTCCAATTCCAAAAGTTAAAAGAGGGAGAAGAGTCATTGTTCCCCCTTCCTCTTTTTGGGTGTGAGTTGAAAGGATCTGAAGTAAAGAGGGAGAGGGGAGGGCGTTGTCCATTCATCCAGGGAAAACACATCCCACACATCCATGATGTAATTACAGGCCTAAGTCGAATGTTTTTGGTCAATCACCCAAAAAACAAAAAAATTACAAGCAAGGTTGAGAAAGAGAAAAGGATAAAAGACTAGAGAGATTGACAAAATTTGCAGGGAAAAAGACATCAGAATTAGACTTGTCATCGTGCTCACTTGCACGCGCATAGAGAAGCAAAAGGCTAAAACTGGATGCTTGAAGACTGAGGGTTCTGTTACGTCACAATCATCTTTGTATACTCCAAACAAATCTAGGCCATCAATTTCCTGAGCACATACCTACAGAACATTATATATGTCTATAAAGAGCTCCAAGCAGTAGATTATATGCATATTTATTCCGGTGAGACCTTGTGAGCTGGCAAAGGTATATAGTACTACAAAGAGAGCTTTCAGTTTTTCCTCATTTCAAAAAACAACACGTCCATCCCTAGACTAGACAACAAGCAAGTTCTGTATAATTGGTAGATGAAAAACTGTAGACAAGTTGCATACATTTGTGCAATACAAAGACATCTTTTTAGTTAAGATGCCTACTCATTTTGCTGATATAATTCGCTGAAGTTTTTCCCAGCAGAAGCAAAAAGACAAAAAGGACTTGCTTCGTTCTAAGCATCTAGAAGTTTGGCTCTTAACAGTTAGATATTGGCCTCTAGAATTTAACAGAAAAGTGATGGAAGGGCTGTCATATGAAGATCTACTATTCAACTACTAAGTGGTGTTTAATTAGCAGGTCCGGAATTAAATTGGATTGCCTGAGAAAAAAGTGAATTAGTGGTTGTGGGAAGGTCTGAAGATACTTTCTATACAAGCTAAAGAGAGTCCCTAGGTCGTCAGTATCCAATAACAATTCGAGGATAAACAAGCAACAAAAAACAAAGACGAGTGGTACACGCTTAAATAACACTAATAAAAAGATCAATGAACGAGCATGATCAAACTAGACAAACGAAATGATTTACCATCAACCATCTATCTTTCCAGTCATTTGAGCCCTAGTCATTTTGCCATTGTGATAAACCACTAGAAGACAGTATGTCCAAGCTACACCCGTCACTTACCCCACTACCACAAAACAGCGTCCATCCAAAAGTGCAGGGAAGTCCAAGGAAAGGAAAAAGGTAAAAACAATTACCAAGCACAAGCATTGCAATGGAGAGGGGGATAAGAACTAACCTTTCAGATGCATCCAGTTTGGCCCTCAACTCTGCTATTTCAGCTTCAGCAGCAGAAAGCCTTTGTTGACAAGCAACTTCTGCTTCATTGGCAGCTTTAACTCTCAGCTCTAAATTATGTTCCTCCAAAGCATTTCTAAGGACTTCAGCTTGTGATAAAGCTCTGCGTTCTGATTCTCTGATATCTGCAACATCTCTGAATCAACAAAAGTGTTAAGAGTCATAATCATATGACAAAACAATAACAGGAAAATGAGCTGCCAGAGCAAAATGACCCATTATTCTACTCCCATGTCATGCAAATCAAGCCATCTCCAGTTCCTTTGCGTAGCCATCAAGAAAAAAGCATGCTAACCAAAAATCTTTCTCAAAAAAGCTACTTCTTGAGATACTTAGATAAGAGAACAGTCACACAAGTACTCATTTACTTGGAGGAAACATTGGACCCTCCGAAAGTACACATAGCAAAAGATAACAATTTTATAGGCATAGGGTGTCCGTGTTTGGGATTTCTTTCGATCACGTAGGAGCAGGTGTCCATGTCTAGTGAAATAATAAGATGAACAACCATGAGCTCTCTCCATAACAAAAAAACAGATTTCTCATCATTTACTAAAAGAAGAGGAACAAGCAACAATCAGCCAATGACTGTTATGTTATTTTTACAAAATGAGACTGAATTATGCCAAACAAGGCAGTGCCTTCCTATGTTCATTAGATCATTTCCAAACACAAGTCCACCACTTTTAAGAAATCATTCAAATTTTACACTGTTTTAATGCTTGAACCATAAAACAACCATTAGAAATCATTGGTTTATTTCCACAACAAACACAAAAAGTAGGTTCACTATCTAGTGTACTGTCTGACAACAAAAAAGAGATGAGAAAAAGCAAAGCCCAAGGTACATTTCATATGGATCCTTAACAAAATATAAGACTAATTCTTGCAAAAGCTTCAGAGTGCAACAATCATCTCAGCTACGGTTGAGTGCATCATTTAGAAAACCGTGCATTGCAGCAGTAATAAGTGAATTGCAACCTCAAACGAAAACTGTACATTTTCCGCATGATCTCAGAAACAATCACATTATAAACTTAGAGCCAGTTTTCTTTGAGTAAATGCAATGAATATGTGATGAAACTCACAATTTCAAACCTAATATCTCCCTTCAAGACAATAGAAGAAAAAAAATATGAAGAACCAAAATCAAAAGCACCATGAAAACTACCTACTGCAGTTTCACATGAGGATATGGGCAAGTCAGTATTCAAGAAAACACGCTCGGTAAATTTTCGAGACAGATCATTGTAGCAACTGTGAACTAGTTTACAAAAAGAGGAACCTTTATAGAGGAATATTGATAATTAAGTAACTATCAAAACTCTGAGATTTGTTTTATATGCAAAAATCAATTGCAGTTTCCGAGAGCTTAATGTTGAGTCAAGTTCTTTTGTAACATAGCATCAGAGACACCCAAATCCTAACAATCCCAATTACTATAAGTGAATTTTTTTTTTTTTAATAGTTCTTCTGCCTCCGTTTGTCTGTCTAACGTTTTTACATATCCATCTCTCCCCATGTAAGTTCCAACTTACAAGTGAGGGAGTAATAACAAAAATCAATAATAATCGGTGCTGAAATTTGAGTTTTTGAGATAAATAGTCCTCTAACAACAGTCAACCAGAAGATCTCTTAACCTGACTGCACAGAACGTGTACAATATCAACTGTTTCAGAAAAATTACAACAGAAAGTCCAATTTGTTTTTGCCCTATTAACTTCTCATCATATCACATATATAACCAATTAATGAGGACCTAAAAGCATGGATAAAGCCAGACTAGTTACTCCTTGGTGATTTTATCCTTATCAAAGTCAAGTTCAATAATAACAGGTTCAAAAAGGGATCTTAATAAAAATAAATTGTGCTAGAGAAAATATGAGCACAGAGCTAAAGTTAAAAGTAAGAGCTAGATGTGTATACAAAATGGAGACTCATCAGGGAACTACCAAGCTATTATATAGAATTAGCAACTGTTGAGTGTAGCCAGTGTTCCATAAATGCGAGTAAATCTGACTGAGCAACTATGAGCCAGAAGGAATAAATAATGCATCCAAATATCATAAAGCAACCTGAAGTATCAGAATGCAGCAAGCTGCAACTGTATCTAAGAGAAGGGAACATCCAATCTCTATCAAGTCCGTGATCAGCTTTAAATCCGCTTACCTGTTGTCATAACTCTCATTTCCATACAAATCCAGGAAGATCTGAAGTTCAAGTTCTTCCTTATGCAGCTTCTCAATCTGCAAAGGATCATGATGATTCAAATAACCACTTCAGGCTCACTAGCATTACGTTGTATTTATGTTTATTGTAATAATGATATCTTATTAAAACTTAAAAGGAAAAGAGGATACAGATTACCACTTCTTTAATGGACTTGATTTCCTCCTTTTGTTTAGTACATCGGTCTGCTAACCTCTTTCGCTCATCAGACTACAACAAATAATAAACCAGTCAAAGACCCAACAAAAGCTACTCTAGAGACAAATAAGACACCAAATAATACACGTTTGCACATGTAGCATGCAAAAAAAATCCCATCCCCAGTTCTGTTTCACTAGAAATGGCTCCTTATATAAATTCTGAATGATTCATAGAAAAAGCTTCTTCACAACCACCAAATGTTTGCAGTCAACGCCTCTCTCTCACACAAGTTACATTCAAGTCAAATTAGACCATAAAAAAATTATGTATAAAACATTATTGGTTTGAGGAATAGCTGAGCCAGCAGCACAGAGAGAGGTGAGAAGAATTGACAAACCAAATGGGGTTGAATATTATAACAACAGCAGGCAATGAAACAAAAATGTGGCATGTCATTTAAGTTTTCTCACACAAAACAGCAATCCATGAATATGCTTTGGGGAAGAGAAAGGAAATGTCTGTAAAGTGGGAGCCTCATAAGACTGCATATTTTTAATCAAGGACACAAAAGGAGATAGAAGCAAGATTGTGCAGTATCCTCTCGGTGTTCAGAATTTGTTCAAAGAAATCTGATAGTTTAGATCCAGGAGGGGTTCCAAACACAACACACACAAACGCTTCCTCTGAAGCACACAAATCAGCAGTAATGAAAGCAGAATGCATCTCATTTGAAAAATTTGTATGTATAATATGTACCTATAAATCATCAGCTAGAGATTTGCGCACATATGCCGATAATAAACTGTGTGGCACATACATGTGATCCTGATTTTCTGTTCAAGATGTAAGTATATATATTACAAGGCAAAACGCACCAGACTAAGTTTTCTGCAAATTTCAGATTTGCAGTTGTTGGATTCAGGTCACTCAAGATTAGAGAAAAATCTGTTTCAATAAGCACCAACGTGACACAAGGAATTAGGAAATTTGTATGATTCTCTCGAACTAGTCGATGGGTGGTTGTGTGTGCAGTTCTATTGTATTGGGGACATTTTGGTGAGGTGACCCATGCCATCCCCTTCGTTGTTTGGAAAACAGGGCAAAGTCTTCTTGGATGACGCTACATCATGAAATAACATGTTGAATAAATATATAAACAAAGAAAAAAAAAGTCCAAAGCTAATCCTCAGGACAGCTAATAAAAATGAATTAAGATCCATAGTGGGTTAAACCAGGACGAAGAGTGCAAAAAATCAATGTACAGGTCGATATGGTAGACAATGCCACATGAAAGCTTGCAATTCCATGCAAGAGTACCACTGTAGTTGTCGATAGAGTTTGGAGTGAACAGTGTGGCAGGGATCACAGGCGCGCGCGAGAGAGAGAGAGAGAGAGAGAGTTGTGTCATGTAATGACATCCATCTTTCTGGTGAGCTCCTTTATTTCATGGAGTTCCTTTTCCATAATAATAGGCAACCCCTTTGCATTTGTTCCCATTTATTAACTTTTTCTACTTGTCTACAGAATAAGTCTAACACTATCATTCAAGAGAAGCACTACACAAATCAATGAAACAATTCATAAAGTAAATTGAAGTGATTACTCTCAGTGCTAGAATACCTTAATAGCTATGGAAGCTTTTAGAGACTGTGTTTTCTCACGCAGCAAAAGTGCTTCATGAGCTGTATCTTTCCATCGATTCAACTGTGCTTCCATCATTCCCATTTCCCTAGACAAAGCAGACACCATTACACGAAACTCCGATTTGATGTCTTTTCTCCCTTCAGAAAATGATAGTAACTTCATTAGCTAGATGCCAGGCATAGCACCAAACCCAAAACCAAACCAATTGTGAATTATATGAACCTGAATCTTGAACAGCTTCTTCCATTTTAATCTCAAGATCATTTTTCTCGCTAATGCACTTCTGTAATTGAAGCTCCAAATCTCCAAGCCTAGACTCAGTATCAATGGCATTTCTAGCAGCATCTGCTGACTCTAATTTAGCATTCAGTTCCTTCTCTCTCCTTATGACAAAGGACCTGTCAGCCTGAAACTACACTTTTCAGAGGCCTTTGAAAAGAAAATTTATAAAATAAAGTAAAACTAAAAAAAAATAAAGCAGTTTAACCTGCAGTGAATCAGTTAATGCTTTGTAGCGCTCCACTTCAGCATTGAAATGCTGGATCTGATCATTTACCAGAGTGTAAAATCGAGATGAAAGTACATATTTTTCATCTTTCAACTCATTCTGCAAGAACACAAAGCCGAGGAACCATTTGTCATTTGAAAATATAAGGAGTTTTGACATGCTACTAGTAGCAAAAAGATATCAAGCCCCCAGAAACAATTTTCACTGCACATAATTACACACCTGAACATCTTGCAATTGTTTTGACAAAGTTGCATTGTACTCTCGAGCATCTTGAAGCTCAAAAAGTAGATCATCTGCCAAAATCTTTGGAACAATAAACAAGTGAGAGAGAATATAAGGAGGTAGATGGAAGAAATCAAAATTTTTTTAAAATTTATAAGACCTGTTTTTCTTCAATGGAATCCTTTAATTCCCGCAAACAGAGCATCTTATCTCCCGGCTTTTCAGGTGATGAATTTCCATGTACAGAACCTGCAGCAGGGTTATGAGCTCCAGAGGCAAAATCCATTTGCATTCTTAGATTGATAAGCTTCCTTCTACTTTCTTCAAGTACTGCCATGCTTTCTTCCAGCTCACCTTGTCATGAACAAAACATGTAAACAGTCAAGAGTGGCATATTGCCATTGCAACTAGCTGAATAATGACAATGCAAACTATCAATTTCTGTGCATTCTTATCGATCGGTAGACAGAAAGCGATACAGATAAGAATCACGTTTCCCAGCAAAAATCTCTAAAACCTTCAAGGTGTTTAATCTCAGATGCATCTTCTGAATGACTTCTAACATAAATTTGAATGTCTTCAGCGTATTCTTTATGCTTGAGGTGGAGAACATCTATGGCTTCATGCAGACTTTTAGCCTCCTCTTTCATCATTTTATCGATCTCCAACAATAGTACTGTAGAACAACACCATGTAATACAGATTGTCAAGGAGGATATAGACAAATATGATTGTTTGTCCACAACTCCAAAAGGATATGATACTTGAGACAAAATTTCACATGAGATTATTCATAATTTCATAACATATAGAGAGTTTCTCCAACCTTCTGCAGAAACCCTTGCCTGCAAATTTTGTGATATGGTCATAGTTTTCAAACTCTCAGCTCCAATAGTATCTTCCAGGAGTTTCATCAACTCAGATGTCGACGACTCACGCAAAGCAAGAGTTTCTTCAAAAAATTCAATAATTCCATCACCAGAAGTGCTTGGGATAGAATCTTTCTGTAGCAGTCTACACAAAAAAATGTCCTCAGGCGGAGATGACGGTATGGAACCTAAGAAAATCCCAAGTCAATCTACATCATGCGATGTCCAAAGGTTTAGTTAACTCACTGCAGTATATGAACATGATTATATATTAAAAGCTGATTAAACATGACATTTTGAAAGTTCCATGCAAGCAAGGAACCTGCTTAAGCATACCACGGCAATCCTCCACAGCACCCAATATCTTCAAAGCATCCTGAGCTCCTCCTGCTCGCACTCCCAAAAGGACTAAATCATCAACCAACTACATGTCGGTAAAAAAGAAAGAACTACTCATTAATTCAACAGAAGCAGGATAAAGAATGATGACTTTGCACAATCCCACACATAGATGACATGAATTATTAAAGCTGACCTGATTCCATCGTTGGTTCACTTCAATTAATGTGTCATCATAAGAAGTTTGCTTCTCCCTTAGTCCTTTAATCTTGGCTTCAAGATCATGCAACTCATGCTTTTGTATGTCCAATTGCTGCACAAGTTTTTGGTTCTCATAATGGAGAACAGATGCATCAACCTGTGGATCAAATTGTGCTCAAAGTATAAGAAAATGAGGCAAGATCTTCATAACAAAATGCGTCAAAAAAAATAAAACGAAGAACTCACATAATTGACAGCATTGAGAAGCATCAGATTCATCCACTAATATGACAATCAAGCATGTGAACAACCACATAAAAGCCCAGATGAGAAGGGGAAGAACAATATGACTAAAAGAATAGACCCTTCTCTGGTTGGCACATTGTATCTAGTCTGTAATCCCCGGTTTTACAATTTTGTCATACAGATTGGGATTCCAATCACAATGGCTGGGAAGGATCCATGGGCATGATAAGGCATATAGGCTTCAAAGGCGAGGAAGAAAGTTGTTTGTTATGATCCATGGCATCTAAATTCATAACAGAAAACAACGAAGAGGAACTTCTAGTACCTGTACTACAGAAAGGAATCAGAGAGTTCATGGACAGTAAGGAACGCTCTTGAATTGGCATAGGAAAACTCGGATTAGAACCTTTTCTTCCTTTAGGTATAGTGGAAAATACAACTTTGATGTACATATTGTACTAGACATTTTTTTATGTTGGCTTGTACAAGAAGTCCATGCTTCTTCATCAGGAGCATTTCTGATATATGTCTGTGCCACCTTGGAGCCTTTAACCAGACTTTTATCCACGAAAAGAAAGGTAAAAGGCACTGAGACATAGGTGTAAATTATCCAAGAAATACAGTGGTGATTGACTATGACTTGATCTGCTTCTTGTTTATCATATTTTTAATTCTTTCCATGTGAGGCAGAAGGGATAAATGTTAAAACAAAGGTCTAGTACCCAAAGAAGAATTCAAATTTATTCTTGACCAGGTCTATTCTATCGGGTCAGTGTTGTCAATTCATATAAGTCCCATTGAGTGGCAATTATGCCGAACATGAGAAAGGAACAAAATAACCACAATGAGAGCTTTGTGGAAATTGGTTTTTTTTTTGGGGGGGGAGGGGGGGGTGCATCAGGGTGTTTCTGCTAGAAGTTGATAAATACGATAATTATATTCCTCAGGGATCTCTGAAGATGGGGTTTGCCACTTTGCACAAACTGGTCTGTTAGTGATAGCCAAGGTAAGCCAAAGATAGCTGTCATGTCAAACTGACCTATATATGTTGTTTGAGGCTTGGGTGCTCAAGTTTGACAGGGCATGTTACGATTGGTCATGATGATCAATTCGACATTTTGCAACAATCTACCAAGGGAAGGTTGGCCTTATTTTCCACCAGGTGCCACACAAGTCCTCAGATAGGAAATATAGGCCCATGACATTAGGCCTCTAGCTATTACATACATATACTTCCATAAGTAGAGATCTCCAAACAAGGGAGCCTAAAGGCATCACCCTTTCCTATCACTCATTCCTGCATCTTTTCATCCGCAAGGGTCAAAATGGGGGTCTAGAAAGGTTTAGAGATTGTAAGGATCTGAACTGACTAAGGCTTCAAAACAGGTGTAGTCTATATTGATGTTAGTTTGTGACTCCAACAAAGCCATGTATCTACATGAAAGGCAGAGAATCTAACAAGTAATTTAACACATGTTTTAGATAAATTTCTAATTCATACGACATGACAGAGCAACTCAACCACATAAGTAATGTGCTTATCAAGTTCAACTTTTCGGACTGTCAAGTGCAAGTCAATACCACTTTCAAGATGCTGTTAAGCTCATTCTCCTCAATTTCATGTTCCCACCGAACGCCAAAATCTCTTATCCTGCTATATATGAATCTTCTTCCTTGTCAAGTAGCTTGACTAGAAAGTGGTCACTAGTTGAATTCCATAAGCTCGATATAGACCAGGGGTTACTAATAGATCACGACAATATTGCCCATCGAGGCCTCGATCTAGAATCATTAAGAGGAAGAATATGTTATCGTCACTCATCTCTCAAGCACTAGCAGAGTGAGCAAGCAGCTTTCCACATGACTATTACCATATTGAATGCACTTCCAATGAAGAATATACAAAAGCGAAAAAACGAGTACCATCAATCGAAAACGCGAACTTTACCTGTTAAAAACTCCTTCAGTATATAAGCAACCAGCAATGCTAACAATGACAGATAAAATCCCCCATTAAGCCAAATGAACGGGGAAAATCAGAATTTGTTCAATGGAATTTCCCATCAAAACTAAACCCCAAAAAAAAAAAAAAATCTTTCCTCATCAAAGTGAGCTCAACTGGGCCAAAAACAGCTCCTCCTTTCCATCAACAACACCATACAGACAAAGAAATCACTGATTATCGCCATTTTCATCCCTCGTAAAAAATTGCAGCAATGGCGAGGAGAGACTTACGGTGCGGTTATCGGCAGGAGAAGCGTTCGACGGAGGCCTCTTCCTCTCTGGCTCTTCAGCTTCTGAATTCTCCATTCGACTGGAGTTTCGCTCGAAGATAAATTCACCGTGGCGGACGAGCTCTAGTTCGAGCCCTAAATAAGGAGGTGGAGAAGGAGGGCGGCGAGCGGGCGGGCGGGCGGGCGATCCGGCCCGGACACGGAAGAGCCCGAAGCCCGGGACCGTCGGAACGGCGAGTCGGGGCGGCGGTCCGCCACCGGCGAGCGACGTCCGCCGTCGGCTGGCCCGTTCACTGGAGAGCAGCTGGGGAGGAGAGAGCGAGTGGCGGAAAGCGCAGAGCGCGGAATTGCCGATGGAAAGACTAAACTCATTTCTGGGGTTTTTATTCAGTAATTTCTCTTATTTACCCAAAAATCTTTTTTTTATTTTTTTTATTATAGTTTCTTTGATTTTTTTTTAATTGAATAATTTCTGACAAAATTGTCCAATCAATTTTTCAGAAATTCATTTGCAGTTGGTGGAGCTACGGTGTGACGAGCTCGCTCTATGGGCAATTGATATTTCCATCAATTTCGTTGAGACATTGAATCGAATATCGCGGTAATTAATGATATAGATTTCAATGTGTTTGAATTTTTTTTATTTTTATGTCAAAATAAGTAGTGAAATGTTAATTTTTGAACATCACAAATTGGGAAATGTGTTATAATCTTTCACTAGGTTATAATCATTGATTAATGCCTCAAAACGAGATGTTAATTTATATGCAGCATTTGACAATGATGCAAATAAAATATGAAGCGATGCAAAGAAAGATTTATTAGTGTTCAATTTATGTTTGCTAGAAATAATGATATTTCTATTTTTATCATAGGTCATGAGTCCTTTTTAAGTTTTCAGCTTTAATGAATCTAACTTTTGATCCTTAACAATTACATTGAAGGACGAAAACATTTGTACCTTTCAGAATATATTTAACTAGAAGTGTGTAGATACTGGTCAGTATTATATTTGTACTCCAACCAAAAATATAATATCTTACATATATAAGGGAACAAAAATATTTATACCTTTCACTTATGTTAAATCAAAATGTTTAAATATGGTATTCTCACTGAAATATGCAATACGTTATAAAAGATTTAAATTATATATTCACCTAATGATAAGTTTTTCTTAGATCTTAAATAGGTAAAGTATTAGCTATATTTCTCAAATTCTCTATTACATCACATGCAAAATGGAAACATAGGAGAAATAACAAAGAATAAGACTTACTCCAGCACGAATAAATTCCTAATTTTGCTTTAAAGATGTGTACTATAACGTCAAAATATTCTTCGGAAAAACGTCCATTTTCATCTACACGTCAAAATACGCTAAATACTAACATCAAATTCACGTAGTCTAAACTTACAGATTTTCAAGTAATAACTTGGCTTTATAAAAATAATTGACGCAATGCTTACATTTATTTATAAAAATAATAAATCATTTTTCATTGTCTATGGCACAGATCAACTGTGTCCCATGGGATAACCCAAAACACCTATGAAATATTTCATGTGAAAGAGAGAAATACTGGAAAAGAAAAGAAAATAACAAAAAGAATAACCCTACCAGACCCAATCCACATACGTTGCCATGTACCAAGGAGCTGTAGGATCAAAACCTTCCCTATACATAAGCTTATGTGGATTGTGGTTTTAAGGATATAGAGTATCACATGATCCAGCCACTGCCTGCCTCAGGAAAGGGAGGAAAAAGAGGACACACAGAAAACTGCAAGCAACATGGTACTCTAATCAAATCTACTACCAACCAATATTTTTCCCATTAAAGGCACATTCTAACTAGTCATTCAAATCTACTCTCATCGATCAGAGCACATTAGGGAAGATTCAAAACACCAGTAAATGCAAAAGTACAATAAAAGATTGCTGCACTTAAATTGTATAAACGAAAATGAGTACATTCAACACCGTAATGACGCGGCTACGCCGCTTTCACAAATGATGTCCCGGTATTCAGGCCTGCACTAAAAGAGAGACTCCTTCATTTCACTCCAACAGAGGCCATCAAGTCCTCATACTCGGGATCATTCTCCTGTCTCTTTACAATTGCTGGATTCACTCCATGCTGCTGAGGTGCATTAGCAGTCGAGGTCGGTGAAAACGGATCGTAAATTTGCCTCCCACCAGGGCCTAGGGCCGGTCTGCCAGGAAAGGCAGATGGACTGTGTATGAAGTGGTGTCTCGGTGGTTGATTCATCTGACCATGGAAGGTCCTCTGGACTTCAATCGGATTGCCAGGCCTGGAGGGAAAACTGCCAGCAAGGTCAGGTAGTTGCGCCGCTGGATTCATGTTCCTTGGCCGCATCTGGGGTACTGGTGTGGGACCCACCACTGGAAATGAGGGAAATCTCGATGGGTCTCCTGGAAAGGGAATCGGGGATGGGCCACCTTGAGGTCGAGCTGTTTGCGCTCCCATTGATGGCCTTAGGCGGACAGGCGTGATAGGTTGAGGATCGTGTATAGCTGGGCGGAAAGAATTCAGTTGAGGCACAGGAGTTTGCATGCCTGGCCCAGAAAAGGTCTGTGAGGCTTGCGGCTGCTGAGGCTGGAAAGTGAAATCCCCAAAATTTGGACGATGTGGACTCGGAGCAGCATTAGCTGGTGATCTAATGGGGGTAAAATTGGGTACATTTCCAGTGAAAGTACTGGGGCCCGACTGGAAAGACAGGGCAGGTGACCCAGATGGCACTGGTGAAGGGATTGGCAAAGATCCTGGAAAAGGGTTCATTGTCACACGAGGGGGAAGTGCCCCTTGTGTGCTGTTTGCAGATTGAATTGGCATTGGTGGTGGCATAGAAGATAACATAGGGACACCAGCCGGACGACTCCCTGACACAGCCATCGAATGTGGAGTTGATTGACCAGATGGGTAGGTAGGACCTGTGATCATGCTTGTGCTCCCTGCCGAAGAAGCAATGTTTGGTTGTAGGTTGATGGATGTGGGCGCTGGGGGTGGACCCACCTGCATCATATTGCTAGGGCCCCCAGCTGGTAGTATGGGCCAATCTGATTGTGGTCCCGCTGTAGCATTTGCTTTGAGCTGAGGAAATGAGGGTATTGGTGGTGGTCTGGTTTGCAGGGATTGGCTCACAGAAAAAGGAATAGGAGCTGAATGAACTGGTGGAGCTGGTGATGAGGCCTGCGGAAATGAAGGAAAGTTTCTTGGTGGAAGGCCAATACCAGAAGGATGCATCATTACTGAATTTTGCATATATTGAGAGGATGGATTTTGTCTTGGCGGGAGCATAGAAGGATTCTGAGATAAGGAGTTAAATCCAGCTACAGAAGCTGGTCGAGCACCAAACAGAGAAGGCATTGGATGGCCAGGACTATTCAGAATTGGTGCTGAAGTATTTGGTGATGGAATGAAACCGGGAAATTGATTTGCTGGAGCATTGTGGGGAGTGTTGCCAAACCATGGATTTGAATATTGAAACTGAACCTGTTGAGGAGTCTGTGAGGGACCCATAAAATCTTCAAGGTGTCCCTGACTTGATACTGGAACAGTGTCCACAGAAGATGAGTTTGCATAACTGGGGACATTCTTGCTCTCAGCCGGACTCGAAGCAGATATTGTAGAAGCAGGAGCAAGATTACCCTACACATAAAGGTATACAATCACCACAACACAACCAGACAAAAGAATGGCAGAGCACATATGATATGAAAAGGTAAAGCTTCACATGCTGAACAACAAGGATTGTACATAAATATAAAACAAATGAAACTCACAGATACAGATGTTACTAGCAATTCAATGACGGACACTGCTGCATCAACTTTCTCAAATGTATCAGCAGATACATGGACATTTATTTCTTCAAAGGAACCCTGGAAATCGTTTCCATCAGCAGAAATTATTTCGCCCTGGAGAAAAATGAAATAAGGCCATCAAGGTGGCTCTGTCAAATAATGTTAAATTTTCAACTTCTGTAATAATATGAGGCGTCCATCACTGCTGGGATAAATATTACGGCGCAAATCTTAATGATGAGACTGATAGTAATTCCAGACAGCTTACCTTATCCCTGGTCCCAGACTTGACAGCATACACCTGTATCTTAGCTCCAGTTTCCTACATAAAGATTCACATGCATTTAGTTCCATGGATTTTACAAAACCTGGGGGATCCATAAATCCTCACAAAGTGTAACATCAATTTCTCTTTTACCTTTTCTAGTCTCTTTCTATTATCACCTCCAGGCCCGAAGATCAAGCCAATGAAATTGTATCCAGGATATTCCTTTACCTGTCAATGCAAGATAACACTTGATCTAGGAGATTGGCTTGAAAAATGTAACATTTTCTTATACTTTCTGTCAAAGATTTAGGGATTTGTACTGCTCCAATCAGCTATTTGTAGGGGTGAGCACCAATCCCAATCCAACCCAGGAACCTGACCAAACTGACCAATTCTGGGTGATTCTTGCCAGAAGCAGTCCGGTTCCCAGTTCCAATTTTTTGGAACCGGCACTCTTCAACATCTTAACTTTTGACTTTCTTTATAAAAGAGCCCTGAGTAGGTTATAATATTCCCAAAACTATGAGAAACACCCACTAGTCGATGAGGGATCTCACACTTAAGCTCTTTTTTTTTTCTTTCTTCTTTCTTTTTTCTTTTTTTACTTCTAGTCATCTTAAAAAGTAAAAAGGCAGCATGTCTACTTCCTTGCAGATTGATGTGGGATCTCTATTTTGTTTTTTGTACTTTTAGTCATCCTAAAAGGGTGATCCACATCAATTTGTAAAGAAATAGGCATGCTGCCTTTTTAACTTTCAATCCATTTAGAAGAATAAAAGGCGGACAGCTGTGCTTAGTCCTGGTTGCAAGAACCGGACCAGACCGGTCCTTATCAGTCCAGTTCCTGGTTCCAAAATTTTGGAACCAGGAGCCATAGAGTCAGTTCCAGGCCAAGAACCAACTCACCTAGGAACCAATCAATCCTATCTATTTGAAATAGCAGTTTCATGTTTAGCATGGACAGTCAAGTAGTACATATTGGACCAGCCCTCGATGAAAAATGAGTAATCATTATTGAAAGGGCCTTGGAACATCCCCTTCTGGCCAGCCAATGTCTTTATGTTCAAGCACGCGCGTGCGAGCACATACACCATATATATAACCAGCTTGGTCGAATGTATCGACAGTAGCAGGAAAAAAGCACACACCGCACAAACTTACAGGAATGAGCACTCTGTCCTCTTTCAACAGGGGTTTATAATCAGGTGGTGCCTTGAAATTTGCATTCAACTTGAGGATTTCGCCTGTTACAAATCAACAACATGATCAATCTATATGGAAGCAAAAGATAACATGGACCAAAAGGGATTCTCTTAACCATACCTATAGCTTCCCGCTTTTCAAGCGCCAACAATTTTGTCGACTTCATATAAAATGAAAATAAGTGTTAAGAGTGTAACCAACAAAGGGATTTCAAATCACCACAGAAACAAGTTGATATATACCTCTCTGTCAAGGACATTATCAGAAGATCTTTCACCAGACTGTTCAGCTGCTGACAGTGACTCCAGATTCTCATCAATCTCCAAAATTCCCGATCCTAGTTGTTTTGTAATTTGGTCCACCCGAGTCTGCTCAAAATTGTGCCACCATACAGGCAGCAATATCACTTAGTGGCACCTGGAATAGGAAACTTTCATGTGTACTTCTCACATGGATAATGCCAACATATCACCAACAAGAAAAGGAAATACTCAATTGCTGCAGGAACATGTCATCTTCTGACTTGCTTAGATACGTTGACTAGATCCCAACCCATTTTCAGTGATAACATTAGAAATCTTTAAGAATGATCATTCTCCCCCCCCCGGGGCTGGGAGTTTTGGGGGCTGAGAAGTATAGAAGTCAAATGAGGATAAATGCACACTTCTGACAAAATCGCTGCAATTATGTCAAGTAAATTAGTTTAAGGTGATAAAACAAGCACGGCTTTTCTTCTTTTTACTTTCTGAGATGTGATAAGTAACTCCAACCCTACTTTTGTAATGCAATTGAAATCTTCAAAAATATCTCTTCCAATGTGGAGTTTAGGGAAATGAGGAGCACTGGAATTAAATGAGGACTCAAATACACACTTTCCATAGAAGTTATGCAAGTACTTCAGATAAATTAATTTAAAAAGATTATAACAAGCATCAACACGTATGTCCAGCAATACCTGATAAGCCAAAGATCTTGCTCTCCTGACTGCAGCATCTTGGGTCAAGTCAGGTCCCCATTTTGTTTTCCTTTGCCCCTGTTTGCCACTTTCCTCACTAGTTGTATCACCACCACCTAGCTTCTTATTTCCTCGAAAGATGGGAACCAATGAACCTGATAACTTGTTCTTTGGTATGACAAAACCAGATTTCTTGCCAAACATGGAGACCTTTGAGATAGATGTTGATGTTGATGCTGCTGACGCCCCTGCCATCTTTAATCCAGCAGGTTCAACATCAGATGATTGGTCAACCTTCATGTTCATTCTCTCTCCTACGGTAGAACTGGAGTCCTATTGAAGAGATGAGCCATAAGGTGGTGGCACTCAAAAGACTTCAACTTAATTCACCTTGCATGTTTGCATACAATACTGAGATAGACAAAGCACTTATATAGTCAAAGAAACAGAATTTCCAAGCCAGTATACATTCAAGTTCAAGACATTGGCAACGCTATTCTTCTAATTCAGCATCCTTTTATGGAAGACAGATGGCTCGTTCACAAGCTAAAAAGAAATGCAAGTTGAGAAACTCTGGTTTTCATCCCAAAGAAGGTGCTAAAACTACCAAGTGTACAATTTATTTATTTTTTTGTGGTAGAAATAATGGACGAATGGTGCATCTTAATCCAAACAAGGCTTGAACACGCCCTCAACCTACAGCAATGCTGTATTTCTTCTATCCTCCCACTTCTGATGGGCTCCCCTCCCCCCCCCCAAAAAAAAAAAAAAAAATAACAAAAAACACCCGGGGCAGGGGCGCCCCACCCTGCCCTTCTCTCTTTCTCTCCCTCCTGCATTACAAACCAAAAAGGTAAAAGTAAAAGCACAACCAAATCCATCAAGACAAGCAAGGAGATTGGAAGGAATCTTTAGCTTATCAATAACTGACAAGAGCACGGAGTAAACTGAAAAGAATTTTAGACCAGTAGTTTTTTTCTAGAGCTAGCAATGGTTTAACTAGCTCAAGCATTTTTCATGTGGTAGTACACGGAGTAATCAATCAAGTGGTCCGACAAAAACATGCCCACTAATTATGATCCATTGGCCATCGGCAAAATTGACATATAGATGTGGTGATTGCAAAAGTAACAATAATCGAGTCATTCATGAGGGTCAGCTACTCAAGTGTGCTTATTCTACCAGTGATCAACGAGGTCCTGTGAAAAAGGAATAAAAAGTGGAGTTGCATAATTCACAATATATCACAAACACACAAGACTATAGCAAAGTTATTTTGAGATCCATTCGTGCCGATCACGAAATATGTCCAAACAAGCAAAGCGAGCAACAACTTCCACATCTACTTTTTCTCGAATCATTCTCTACATCAAGTCATGCTCCCAAGTCCCAATCCACATCAGCACCTCCTCCAACCATTCTCTCCTCTCGCTGGAACCAGAAACCGCCTTCGCCCCATATATCGCATCGGCAACACACTGCCTCGTGAAAAGATACGATCACTTCGACCCGCCAAGACCAGCCCATCAAAATCGACAACACAAATCATCAGAAACCGCACTGCTCAGTCAGTTCGAAACGTGTTCACCATCCCATAACCACTACCACCCATCAAATTCGACAAGGGGACTCCGGACCCAATAAACAAGCCCCAAAATTTCCACATTCCCAATTCCGGTTAACTTCGAACGCGGCCGGAGGGAGCTAATTGGATCTTCTTACGACCACTGCCGACAAAAAGAACGCAAAAAACGCTCCGGGAATCGATCGCGACTGAAACTACAAACGAAATACAGGAGCGAGTACCAATTCACGCCGAACCCAGCATCGACGGCTTCACAGAGGAGAGTCGCTGGCGCTTTGGGGGTGAAGTTCGGGTGCGCTGAAGGTTTCTCTGCGAATGGAGAAGGAGAGGGTTTTCTTCTTTCTTCTCTTCGTTATCGCTTTCGGTTCTGGTCCTTCCTTTCTTGTTTAGGGCGTCGATTTTGAGCGGGCCCTCGCAGATTTTCTTGACTTTTTGGGCTTTTCTTCTTCTTCTTCTTCGTAGCCCAATATGCCTTTCTTCATCCTTCCGCGCGGACAAATCGAATGTGTCCGGCCGGCCAGCGCGGCGGCGGTGGGCCCGGTGGCGTGGAATTTGATCGTAGGTTCTAATGCCTCGCAGTTCCGGTACCATGATATAGGATTGTCTTGACTCTATTCTCGATGGCATATTAGTGGAGTGGTGACGACGGACAACTCATTTAAAATGAGCAATAGTTATGACTCAAACCAAATATTCTATTTATATGTACGGATCTTCTATGATTATGTCTAAGAGGAGGTCGCCGATGCCAATCAGTCCTTCTTATTTTTTCCCATCGATAAAAATCATCAAAACCGCCTTTATTAATAAAGTTAGGTGGTGTAGAAATGATATGTTAACACACTAAACATTTGATGATGTTATTTGACAGAATATTAATGGTGCCATATTTGACGTGATAGATCATTTTCATTGCCACGTTACATCTTTAATGGCACCATTGGATGAAATGTTAATGAGAACAAGATTTAGATATGGAGAAAAAAATTGTGATTTTTTATGAGGCAAAATGTAATCAGTCATGGAATTAGGACTTGACATGAAGTTGGTACTTCTTGAGAGAATTGATCATTTATCTCTTTATCCAACTCTCCTCTTCATTTTAATTATTTAAAAAAAAAATGTGTTTTTGACATTGTTTTTGTGCAAATTACTAAATAGTCGAAGGAAAAAGGGAAAGCTCAACGGGAAATCAAATAAGATAGAGGAAGAGGGGAGAAAAATTGATATGAATATGATCAAAGACACCATTGAAAAATGAAGGTGCGAGGTATCTCGAATCTCTAATCCCTTTTTAACATAGAATCAATTAAAATATTAAATGACCATGACTAAAATACGTATTTAAGCATAGATACATATGGCATCAATATATTGCACGTGTATAAAACACACGTCGTAATTATACCCTAGAAAAGTACTTCAAGTTTTAGCCTATATATACTTTTTTTTAATTAGTCAATTAATTATGTAATATGTCAATTATCCCTCGTGTACCGAAAATATCGATCATTAGATGCCGCCTTCACAAAAAATAATATACTGATTTCTTGTTTAAAGAAAGACGAATCATTTACGGAACTCAATCATTAGATGCGACGTGACTGTATATAAAACTTTGCAATTATGGTGGCCCTAAATTGATATGCGATCTTTTCTCGTTTATAACACAGCTGATTTGATAAGCTCGTGAAAATATGAAGTTTGGATCGTATGATAATAAAGTCGAATTTTTATTGCATTTTTTTAGATTAAAGAAAAGATTTCTAGCTGTTCGCAATTCGTGATGTATAATTACAGTCTCCTATATTAGTAACAAACGCTAGAAAACAATTGAGACAGGATTAGTTCCTAAGGAATAATCCGGGTTTTCCCAAAAAGAGAAATCATGGCTGAAAAGTCAGACCTTTTTTAATAAAATGGGACACAATTAACTCCTCCTACTTTTATTAAAAGAAAAAAATCTTCAATGCACAAAAGCAGATTGAGTTGAAGGGCTATTTCCATGTAGGTAACACACTCATCCCTTCCAACATTAATTCAACGTACCTCCCACTTGGGAGCCTTCTGCAATGCCACTTTCCTTCGATGTCCTCGAGGTCTCATCAAACTCCTCATGACTTACAGCAGATACATGATTTCCTCCAGTAGTTCCGGCTAAGTCAGATGCCTTACGACCCTTCAGCCCTCTAAAATTCTTTCCCATCGGAGTTGACCAAACTCGAGACTCCATCCATCAAGCTCCCATGCTTGTCTGACTTGTCCCTCAAACTTTCTCCCGAAGTAGGTGGTAAAGCAAGCTGCATGCCACTCGTTCCTTTATCTTGGACGGGTACTGCCAATTCTTTGCTGGAAGCATCTGGTTTACCGAAAGTATTATTGTCGTTCGACTGCCTCCCCCCGTTTCCATCAGGCAGTTCTGCCCCATGATTAGAAGAAATTTGAGGCATTTTCCAAAAACCATCTGGTCCAGCTTCTATTGATTCAGATATTGGCAAAGAATCCCCCATCGTAACAACTTTTCCAGCTTGTGATAAAGCTTTCCGCAGCCACCGTTCGGGAGAGGGATTAGATATTATTGAGCCAATTCCGACTTCATTTGGGCGAAATTTCGCATTTGAGTTTCATTTGGATTTCGTGTGCGAGAGAGGGAAAGCCAAGAAAGCAGCCCATCTCTCTTGACACAGAGAGAGAGAGAGAGGAGCTTCGTTCTTTCATAAGAGGCTGGGTTGGCTGGCTTTTTTGACCCGGCGATGGCACGACAAAGGTCGATCACTTCCTCCCTTCCACCACTCTCTCTCTCTCTCTCTAGAAAGCGAGTGTGGAGTTGAAGCTTGATAACCAAAGCCCGCCTCTCGTCTGGTCTCGCTCGCCTGCGCTTGCTCTGCTCTCCGCGTGCCAAGGTCAGTCCCGGGGTTGGGTGGTGTCTTGTTCTTGTTCTTGTTCTTGGGTGATCGTTGCTTTCCGTGTGTGTTTTCGAACCCGGGCGCAATCTTTATGCGGGGATTGATCGTTGCCCGGGTTCTGTCCCTTTGTTGTTCTTTTAGTTTTGAATTCGCCGTTCGCCCCTGCTACGTCCAGTTCGACTACCTGGTCTACTACGACCGGCGGGTCACTGGGAAGCTCAGCTACGGCTCCATCACGGACCTGAAGGGGATCCAGGTTCAGCGGTTCCTGTTCTGGCTCGACGTCGACCAGATCAGGGTCCATCTACTTCCAGGTGGGGTTCGTCAACAAGAAGCTCGACGTGGACCAGTTCCAGACCGTCCACTCGGGCCGGGACAAGGTCGCAGGCCCGTGCGGCGGGTCGCGGAAGCGAGGGATCCAGGTAATTCCGCGAGCGATTATGTGTGTGGGTGGATAAATTCATGTGTCGTCGTTGGGAATTCTGCGGAGTTGGTTGCGATTGATGTGCTGTCGTTTCTTTGGTGCTGATTTTGATGGTTTCTTCGTGGGTTGTGATTCGTGTCTTCCTGACGGATTTGTTGGACTGAGATTATTGCTCTTTTGAGTTCCTCAGGAAAGCTTCATATGTTGAAATGTTTTAGCTTTTACTGTGTTTGTCATTACCTTCTGGATTGAAGGACTAAAAAAAAACCTAATGATGGGAAGATGACAGTATTTGCTTGTACTCCTACGGAAAGTGAACAATACTTATAGAACTGGTTGTTCCTTTAGTACAGAATAGTTATAGTTGCTTCTCCCGTGATCAACCTTTGATGTTTAGGTGCATGGTATCGAAGTGGTTGAATTAAAGTTACTCTTCCACCCATTTGCATAAGCCATCTGATGGGCTGTTCATGGTATAACGTGAGTTCAATGCGGAGGGGAAGATGGGGAAAATCACGTTTCCAGTTTATCTTTATGGCTTTTAGATAAGTTGGGAGTCGCGCCACAAATTTTAGTACTTGTAAAGACCAACAGTGCATCTCATTCGTGCAGCTGGTTTTCTTTATCAGCATTCTGTGCGACTGGTTTGTTGACTTGATTATCGCATGGCCATGCACTAAGTAAATACAACAGTAAGAGTTTGTCCAGTGTCTCCCATTCGATGGAAATACTAAGAACCGGGAACCCGTAAACACCATGCCAAAAGATGCCGGCATCTCCTCCTTAAATTGAGTCCAGATCCTGAAGATGGTCCTGGTCGTCAGTTCATCCCATCCTTCGACTATGGCCGCTTCAGTTGCATACAAAAGCTCGGCTATTTAACCTGCATTTTAGCTTCCTGTCCAGAATTAGAGTGAGTTCTAGTGCTTTGCTGTTGAAGGAAAGCATTGTTGTGTACATCCTGATCATCTCGCTCAGTGCTGTAGCGAGTGGATACAATGGACGGGCCTCCAAATCCTCCACCTGTTCATCCGTTGCATCATATTATGGCTGCCATCAACCACCTCCGTCATTCCCCGTGGCTGATACGAATGCAACAGCAACACCTGGATCCCCGGCGGCGCCAGTTTCTAGAACGCCTTTTCCTGGTTATGGACAACATCCTGTCTTACGTTGACCGCCATCAGCTCCTTCCGGCCACGGTGCACCGTCACATAGGGGCCAACCAGCTTCAACCCCTCGAGCACAGCCAATATATGGATCTCCTCAACGTCCATCAGCATCACCTCCGCGAGTTTTTCAACCAACTCCGCCGGTTCATCAACCCCCTACGCCGTTACTTCCTCCGGCTCCCCCGAGAGCGGTTTGCTCAGCACCGCCAGGACGTCGACTTGCTCTACCAGTTCACATACGACATGTAAGTCCACCACCTCCCTATAGGTGACCAAGCCCACCCCCCGTGCAATAAGTCAGGTCCCCATTTTGTTTTCCTTTGCCCCTGTTTGCCACTTTCCTCACTAGTTGTATCGCCACCACCTAGCTTCTTATTTCCTCGAAAGATGGGAACCAATGAACCTGATAACTTGTTCTTTGGTATGACAAAACCAGATTTCTTGGCAAACATGGAGACCTTTGAGCTAGATGCTGATGCTGCTGACGCCCCTGCCATCATTAATCCAGCAGGTTCAACATCAGATGATTGGTCAACCTTCGTGTTCATTCTCTCTCCTACGGTAGAACTGGAGTCCTATTGAAGAGATGAGCCGTAAGGTGGTGGCACTCAAAAGACTTCAACTCAATTCACCTTGCATGTTTGCATACAATACTGAGATAGACAAAGCACTTACATAGTCAAAGAAACAGAATTTCCAAGCCAGTATACATTCAAGTTCAAGACATTGGCAACGCTATTCTTCTAATTCAGCATCCTTTCGAGGAAGACAGATGGCTCGTTCACAAGCTAAAAAGAAATGCAAGTTGAGAAACTCTGGTTTTCATCCCAAAGAAGGTGCTAAAACTACCAAGTGTACAATTTATTTATTTTTTTTGTGGTAGAAATAATGGATGATTGATGCATCTTAATCCAAACAAGGCTTGCACAATCCCTCAACCTACAGCAATGCTGTATTTCTTCAATCCTCCCACTTCTGATGGGCTCCCCTCCCCTCCCTCCCCCCCCAAAAAAAAAAAAAAAAAAAACAAAAAAAAAAACACCCCGGGGCAGGGGCGTCCCACCCTGCCCTTCCCTTTTCTCTCCCTCCCGCATTACAAGCCGAAAAGGTCAAAGTAAAAGCACAACCAAATCCATCAAGACAAGCAAGGAGATTGGAAGGAATCTTTAGCTTATCAATAATTGACAAGAGCACGGAGTAAACTGAAAAGAATTTTAGACCAGTACTTTTTTTCTAGAGCTAGCAATTGTTTAACTAGCTCAAGCATTTTTCATGTGGTAGTACACGAAGTAATCGATCAAGTGGTGTGACAAAAACATGCCCACTAATTATGATCCATTGGCCATCGGCAAAATTGACATATAGATGTGGTGATTGCAAAAGTAACAATAATCGAGTCATTCATGAGGGTCAGCTACTCAAGTGTGCTTATTCTACCAGTGATCAACGAGGTCCCGTGAAAAAGGAATAAAAAGTGGAGTTGCATAATTTACAATATATCACAAACACACAAGACTCTAGCAAAGTTATTTTGAGATCCATTCGTGCCGATAACGAAATGTGTCCAAACAAGCAAAGCGAGCAACAATTTCCACATCTACTTTTTCTCGAATCATTCTCTACATCAAGTCATGCTCCCAAGTCCCAACCCAAATCAGCACCTCCTCCAACCATTCTCTCCTCTCGCCGGAACCAGAAGCCGCCTTCGCCCCATATATCGCATCGGCAACACTGCCTCGTAAAAAGATACTATCACTACAACCCGCCAACACCAGCCCATCAAAATCGACAACGCAAATCATCAGGAAACTGCACTGCTCAGTCAGTTCGAAACGTGTTCACCATCCCATAACCACTACCACCCATCAAATTCGACAAGGGGACTCCGGACCCGATAAACAAGCCCCAAAATTTCCACATTCCCAATTCCGGGTAACTTCCAACGCGGCCGGAGGGAGCTAATTCGATCTTCTTACGACCACAGCCGACAAAAAGAACGCAAGAAACGATCCGGGAATCGATCGCGACTGAAACTACAAACGAAATACAGGAGGGAGTACCGATTCACGCCGAGCCCAGCATCGACGGCTTCGCAGAGGAGAGTCGCTGGCGCTTTGGGGGTGTGTTCGGCTGCGCTGAAGCTTTCTCTGCGAATGGAGAAGGAGAGGGTTTTCTTCTCTTTGTTATCACCGTCGGTTCTGGTCCTTCTTCTCTTGTTTAGGGCGTCGATTTTGAGCGGGCCTTCGCAGATTTTCTTGACTTTTGGGCTCTTCTTCTTCTTCTTCTTCTTCTTCTTCGTAGCCCAATATGCCTTTCTTGTACCTTCCGCGCCGACAAATCGAATGTGTCCAGCCGGCCAGCGCGGCGGCGGCGGGCCGGGTGGCGTGGAATTTGATCGTAGGTTCTAATGCCTCACGGTTCCGGCACCATGATATAGGATTGTCTTGACTCTATTTTCAATGGCACATTAGTGGAGTGGTGACGACGGACGATTCATTTAAAATGAGCAGTAATTATGATTCAAACTAAACATTCTATTCGTACGTGCGGATCTCCTATGATGATATCTAAGAGAGGAGGTCGTTGATGCTGATCATCCATTTTTATCTTTTTCCCATCGATAAAAATCATCAAAAGCGCTTTCTTAATAAAGTTAGGTGGCATAGAAATGATAACACACCAAACTTTTGACAATGTTATTTGACAGAATATTAATGGTGCCATATTTAATATGATAGATCATTTTTGTTGCCACGTTAGATCTTTAATGGCAATGTTAATGAGAGCAGGAGTTAGACATAGAGATAAAAATTTGTGATTTTTTTCACGAGGCCAAAACTTAATTAGGCGTGGAATTAAGACTTGACATGACGTTGGTACTTCTTGAGATAATCGATCATTAATCTCTTTATCCAACTCTTCTCTTCGTTTTAATTATTTAAATGTATATGTGTGTGTGTTTTTAACATTGTTTTTGTGCAAATTACTAAAAAAGTCGAAGGAAAAAGGGAAAGCTCAACGGGAAATCAGATAAGATGGAGGAAGAGGGGAGAAAAATTGATATGAATGAGATCAAAGAAACCATTGAAAAATGAAGGTGCGAGGCATTTCAATCTCTAATCCTTTTTTAACATGGAATCAATTAAAATATTAAGAGGGTGCATGACAACCTCCGATTTCTGTTCCGAAAAAATTTTTTATTCCGAACATTGTTTATGGAATAAAAATCCATTTGATAAAATTATTTTATTTTTCTATTTCTCAAATAGATTTTTGTTCTAAAAATTTAAAATAGAAATAAGAAATAAAAATTTTCTATATTTTTGGAACAAAAATGAGAAATAAAAATTATTCTCATCATTTGTTAACCGGTCCTCCATCCGTTGTCGTTGACCACCGTTCGCTGCCGACCACCGTCCACTAGTTGCCGGTCGGCCGCCGCCGCCACCGCCGGTTCCATCGCCGCCGTCACCGATTGTCGATTGCCACCGTCCAAAATGAAGAAATTTTGTGTCGTTATCAAACGAATTTTTATTTTTAGAGTAGAAATTTTGTATTATTATCAAACGAATATTTTTGCTTGAAACTCATTTAGAAATAGAAATAGAAAAATCTATTTCTCTTCCAAAAATCAATTTCTGGCCAGAATGGTTATCATTCGCGCCTAAATAACCATGAGTAAAATATGTATTTAAGCATAGATACATACGGCATCAATGTATTGCACACGTATAAAACACACATCGTAATTATACCCTAGAAAAAGTACTTTAAGTTTTAGCCTATGTATACTTTTTTAATTAGTCAATTAATTATGTAACATATCAATTATCCCTCCCTCGTGTACCGAAAATATCAATCATTAGATGCCGTCTTCACAAAAACAATATATTGATTTCTTGTTTAAAGAAAGATGAATTATTAATGGAACTCAATCATTAGATGCGATGTGTCTGTATATAAAACTTTGTAATTATAGTGGTCCTAAATTGATACGCGATTTTTTTCTCGTTCACAACACAAGTGATTTGATAAGCTCGTGATAATATGAAGTTTGGATTGTATGATAATAAATTCGAATTATTATTGCATTTTTTTATTAAAAAAATATTTCTAGTTTGTAATTCGTGATGTATAATTACAGTCTCCTATATTAGTAACAAACGCTAGAAAACAATTCATCAAACATAAATCTAGAGGTTGTTTAATTATGTTTGGATAGCAATTTTTTAAATGGTCTTTAGGGAAAATTCTAAATAAAGATTCAAAATGCTTTCATTTTCTCAAATGAGGGCTTGAAGTGAATATTATTTCAAATAAGGACTTAAAGTGCCATCAGTTTCTCAAATAAGGGCCTGAAGTAGATATTATTTCAAATAAGAGTCTGAAGTAACTATATCAATCTCAAATAAGGGCTTGAACTCACCACTTATGAAGGATGATTTCATCTTTTTAAAAATTTTCCTTTTTTTTTCTTTCTATTTTTTGTAAAAAAAAATGAACTAAATAAAACTAAAACTTAAGAAAAATAAATAAAGGGAAAAAATAGGCTCCCTCCCGCCTGTGGCCACCACCCCATCGCCAGTGGGGTAGCGATGACGGCAAGCAGGGTCGCTAGCACTTGGGCGAGGCCCAACAACCCCTGTCGATTAGAGGTGTGGGCCTGCTAGCCCTAGTCAGAGACAAGAGAGGGCAACGACCCTCTATCAATCTAGGCAAGGGTCGTCAGCCCTCACATCGGCCTGGTGGCCCTCGCCTAGGGCCCCTAGACCTTACCGCCTAGGTTTGAAGGCGTTGGGTGAGGGCCTCGCCCAAATCTGGGAGTGGGTCGCCACTTTCTCCCTACCTTGGCGAGGGCTAACAAGCCCTCGTTGTGCCAGCCCTTACTCAAGCACTAGCAACCTCTCCGA
Source organism: Eucalyptus microcorys (assembly GCA_014182515.1). NCBI lineage: Eukaryota > Viridiplantae > Streptophyta > Magnoliopsida > Myrtales > Myrtaceae > Eucalyptus > Eucalyptus microcorys. The sequence continues at coordinate 22,748,874 of CM024571.1, forward strand.
ATGTCGCCGCGGCCCCACCAACAAGGGGATGTGTGGCCAAAGGCGAGAAAAAGCCCTCCCATCGGTTATTCTCCTTCCTCTTTTTTTTTTTTATAAATTTTAATATAATTAAATTGTGATGGTCAAAAATACCCCTGATGGGTTGAAATTTTTTGCTAACCGGTGAGTCGATGAAACTAGGTTATTATTTGAAATAATGATAACTATTTCAGGCCTTTCTTTGAGATTAATATTCGGTGGCTTTTCCCTTTCAAAGTTTCTCTCATTCTGTTAGCTGTACAACTAGTGAGCTATGTCACACAAGTAGCTCTCCTAAGTTTTTTTTATTGGATTCTGCAGGGAAAAAACTTCAGGATCTTCCATTAAAGTATCGCGGAGACAATAACACGGAGCGCGACAAAATCCAAAATATTTGAGTAAATGATATGGTTCCTTATTCCTTAGGATTCCAGTTGCTGGAGGAGACTCTTTCTGTGTAGAATGTGCTGAACTGACTCTTGAACTGTTTAATTTACATTGAGAAACTTGAGAACCATTGCAGTGTGAGCTTCTTATTAAGTGAATATATGACTGGCTTGAAAGCAATGTGAAGGTGTAATGTCTCCTCTACACACTCTTTCCCTGCGCTGATCAGCAAAGTGTCTTCGGGTGCATGTAGCTTGGACCGGGGCAAAATTGACCGTGGTTTTTGGTACTACTGTTTGCTCGATAAGTTGAAACGTCCGAGGATTGAGATATTAAGTCCTTGGACCAATCGCTCATTGTTAGCTGCTGTAATGTTAGGAGGACCAAGGTTCTGAAATTTATGCAGGTCTACCTGCTTATTTGCAATGTAGACATGTCAAAATGGGTCTTAAACTTATTTATGACCCAAAATTTTTTAAATGGGTCATATGGGTCACTTCAAAATTGAAAAGCACACCCTTAACGGGTCTTAAAACTCAAAGGTTAAAATAAGTGTGTCTGTTCAGCTTAAAACCCGTTTCCAACTCACTTGGATTTTGAAATTATGTAGGTTCACTTGCTGTCCGCAACGCTAGATATGGAACTTAGCATGCGGAATTTAATCATGTAATATTCATTTTTAATTGAAAAAGCAGTTCAAGGGAATTGCTATTGTGGATCTATGTGCAAAGATCTCCTTGTGAACTTAGGATGTAGAATTTAATCAAGTGATATTTCATTTTTAATTGAAATAGCAGTTATAGGGAACGGCTACACTGAATTTATGTGCAAAGAGCTTGTTGTGAACTTGACAGGTGGAATCAAATCGAGTAATACATCAGTTTTAATTGAAATAGCAGTTCTAGGGAATGCCTATTGTGGATTTATGTGCAAAGAGCTTCTTGTGAACTTAGCATGTAGAATTTAGTCAAATAATATTTCATTTTCAATTAAAATAGCAGTTCTAGGGAATGGCTATTGTGGATTTATGTGCAAAAAGCGTCTTGTCGTGTGTGGAATTACTATTTGGACTCTGTTTCGCCTAAAAATTTGAATTGGAACTCAAACCTGGTAGACAAAAGTTATTTTAGTGAAGGATGCCTTTTTTTTTTTTTTTTTTGGGTCAAAAGATATTTCTATTCATTATTAAAATGATACATAAAAAGATTTACCGGAAATCTCAAAAGTCACTATACCAAGGCTAGCCCATAGACCTCAAAATAAACTGAAAATCAAAAATCAAGTTATATCATTAGAGTATAGTTGGCAGAGATGAGACAAAAGTTAATTTCTTCCTTCAAGAACAAATATGTGACTACCACCAAATCACACATCTTCATCAGTAATAAGCTTATACCCGATCTCCATCTACAACTACAATTTTGCCTTCTAGCAGTGTATATCTAGATTTAGTGTCCCCAACACCATTACCATATGGAGATAACATAAATATATAGTAGACATGAAATGCCAAAACTTTTAACACAAAAACATTGAACAATCGCAAATTTAACATTAAAGTTGTTGTGAACATAATTGAAATTGGAGGTGGAGTAGTTATTCATTAAAACTCTTAAATCTAAAATGAGATTGGAGAAAAAAGCTCATGGATCTAAAATTAGATCGGGACTACAATAAAAGAAACAAAAGGAAATAAAAGGCTGCCACATTTAAGTAGTGGAATTTGCAATAATTTCATAGAGAAGAAGCGTACCTCCCAACCCTAAACATCGCCAAATGATCACTCGTCTCACATCATTAGTTGAACCGAGACATGTGGAGGCCGAATCAATGTCACATGCAAGAGCCATACCAAACATACTAAGAGATGGAATTTGTCAAAGCGTGCCTAATTTAAAGCAATGCCATACAACGCAAAGAATACCAAAAAGTGGGGATTTAGAAGATATTGAAATTTGATGCATGAATACAGTTTGAACAGCTATGGTAGAATTGAATTCACAAAGCATGCAACCACACAAAAATTTCCTTAAAACAGGCGGGAATGTCCTCAGTTCGCCGCAGGAGCAGAAACTAAAAGAACAAATTCAGCTCTACTCCGAACTTCATTTCTTCAGGGTTGACTTTGGAGCTTTCGAGTGGATAAGGTCTCGACATGACGCGATTTAGAGACCTCACTCAGAAAGCTCGAGACCGAACTCGGGTCAGTCATTTCTTGCACCATTGAAACAAACGAAACACAGCACATAAAACAAAGACAACCCTCTGGTGATCAGTGTCAGATGTCCCCCGAAGTTCCCCCAAACACTTCAGTAGGGCTGTAGTTGAGACAATCCTTTATTCTGCATGAAGGACCATGCGCCCCAATGAAGTGATCAGGGGAACTCCAGGGAACAGTGACTCTTTTTTGCTCTTCTTTTCCTTCTTCCCTGTGTTTTGCCTGGATGCTGAGGGTGCACTAAGTAAGGACTGCTATTTATAAGGATAACTTAGTACCGGTAATTCCTTAGAAAAAGAAGGCTGGGTTTGGTGGAGGAAACTGGAAAAGAGGAGAAATTTATCAATCCTAGGTTGGCCGAAATGAACCTGGTCAGATTTGTTGGGTAGATCGATAAGTGGGGAGAGGAATCATATCAAGCTGAATGTCCACAAGTTTTGTTGCTATCGCTTTTTCTGGATGTGAAAGTTCTGCGTTTAGATTTTTGGCATTTAACATGCTGGGATTGCTTTCGGTGCTTTTGAATAAAGGATAATTAGCCCTGGTAATGTGGCGGAAAATATGAGTGACTCGAATCCACATGTTAGGTGAATGACCTTAGAAACAAGTTTGAGAGGGTAACTGCATGCTTTACATCAAAAGCAATGCCGGAGTTATGAGTAATCTGATAACTTCACTTGTTTCAGATGGTATGGTGATTAACGGGATAAGTACACTAATGGTGCCATAAGTTGTGTACGGCGCTCACTTTGGTGCCAAAAGTTTCCGTCGGATCACGTAAGTGCCAAAAAATTTGAAAAACGCTCACTTTGGTGCCACCGGCGAAAGATTCCGGCCAAAATGATTTTTTTTTTTTTAAAAAAAAATCGATAGGCCTTTAAATGACGTCGTTTTCGGTCCTCCTTAAGAAAACGACGTCGTTTTGCCGTCCTACATGGATGGCTTCATGGAAACGACGCCTTTTAGCTCACATGGGGAAAAATTAGGGTTTCCGCCGCTCGGCCACCGTCGTTCACCCGCCGTCGCTCGGCCACCGTCGCTGCTCGGCCACCGTTGCTCAGCCACCATTGTAGTTGCTCGACCAGGTGAGCGAGGAGAGACTGAAATTGTTGCGGGAAAAATCGAAGGCGAGGGCGGAGGAGGAGGAGGAAGAAGATAGATCGAAGGGGCTGCTTTGGTGCGGCTAGCTGCTTCTTTGGTGTCGTTGCTGGTGTGTTGCCGGTGCTGTTGCTGGTGCTGTGCCGGTGCCATTGCTAGTGTGGGTCTTCAAGGAAGAAGAAGACACGAAGACGAGCTTTCCCTCTCTCTCAATTTGGGGATTAGGGTTTCAAAGTTGGGGGAAAGATGCCAAACGGCGTCGTTTTGGTGTTTGGATGCTGACTCAACTCTCCGACGAGCCACGTCGGCGTCAAAAATTAATAAAAAAAGGCCACGTCGGATTTCCGGCCAATTTCGTCGGCGTTGGCACCAAAGTGAGCGTATTTTCAAATTTTTTGGCACTTAAGTGATCCGACGGAAACTTTTGGCACCAAAGTGAGCGCTGTACACAACTTATAGCACCATTAGTGTACTTATCCCGATGATTAACCGTGTGCAATGTCATGTTTTAGGCAAGACGCCAATTACTCTAAAAGTCAATTATGACCCAAGTTATGTTTTGATTTAGAAATTTTAGTCTGCCAAGAATTCCCGTGGTGCAAGGAATATCATGCTTTTTGAGATAAGATTTGAACTTTTGTGTGGCAAAGGCAAATCTCATGAACCTAAAAATGTAAGTGCAGATTCTCTCTACGCAAGAAATGATTTGCTTTTTGGGACCTGGACCATCTGATGTGATCAGATCCATGCAATTAACATAAATGAATTCAGTCGTCTTCATGCGTCAGATGAGCAGCAAGAATATTATCTGATGGCATGCTGCCACAAGCTTTTTTTCTCCATGCCAGCCTTGTCTTGCTTGCCCCATCCGCTCCGGTCTTCTCTTTACCCTTACACTTGAGGGCTCTTTCATGCTTTATTAGGTATTGGAACTAAAAGGGGAAGTTAACGCGAAAATACAGAAAATAACCACTATAAAAGGAAACAGAAAGAGCTAGGACAAAAATCAGTAGAATTACGAATCCATTGATAAAAATTCTGTGACATCTCGTTGTAAATGATGTCTCAAGGACCGTAGAATTACAAATTATAAATACTAGTTACATCAGTCAAGGATGTCTTGAACAATTTAAAGGATTTCCAACTTTGAATTAATAGAGGTTTTCACTTAAACAACTCATATGCATCTGAACATTTAGATCATACATTTATGTAGTATGTCCAGGTGACAGAACCATATTCTTTGGTGCTAGGTGAAATGGAACTTCAATCACAAACACTTTTGTAATCATCTAATGAAAACTGGATTATGAAGGCCAAGAAAGTGGATGCTCGGTGGCAGATGAAGCAGGTCGAAAAATGGGCAAAATTCATGCTGAGCCACAGATTAATCACTAGATTGTCAGAAGACGAGGAAAAAGCGACTTGAAATTGATAAAGAAGTAAAAAGGAAAAGAATCGCATACCACAATAATTCATGTCGATGCATTCCGGGGACTTTCATGTTGCTCAGAGGCACGTCTAGGTACATGGCAAGAGCCTTATCCTGACACACAATGCTCCTTCCTCAAGTGGAGCAGTTCCTATATATAGAGCACTGCATTGTTTCTTTTGCTCATCAACTCAAGGCAGATGACTCACTAGAAGAGGAGAGGAACAATATGAATCGGGTGTCCCCTAGAGTTCCCCCGAACACTTCAATGGGACTTTCTATGAAAGCACTTCCCAATGAAGTGTTTGGGGGAACTCCCTGGTGTTGCTCGATGCTATAGCGGAACCGAACACATAGCGAAAAAACTCTTTTGAGGCGGTGTGTCACTGTACCCTTATATCCCCGCTATATCGACTTCATCCTTTGATATTCGGTGGCTTTTCCCTTTCAAAGTTTCTCTCATTCTGTTAGCCGTACAGCTAGTGAGCTATGTCACGCAGGCAACTCTCCTAAGTTTTTTCATTGGATTCTCGCAAGGAAAAAACTTCAGGATCTTCCATTAAAGTATCATGGAGACAATAATAGGAGCCCGACAACATCCAAAATATTTGAGTAAATGATATGGTTCCTTATTTCTTGGGATTTAGTTTGGGGTTTTTGGTGGTTTTTTCCTTATTTTGAAACAATGATAACTACTTTAGGCCTTTTTTGAGATTAATATAACAACTTTAGGTCATTATTTAAAACAAAATTAATTTCAAGCCCTTATTTAAGAAAATGATAACACTTCATATCCTTATTTGGAATTTTCCCTAATTTTTATTGAAAAACATCGTTTGGGCAATTATAAATAAAATTAGTGACGTAAAAACAAAACCCAATGTAATCAATTATCTTGATAGCCAATTATTTTTTTCATAATTTAAAAATCAATTGTGCTTATTTCTAATTTCAGAGCAACAAGGAGAAATTTCAGTGCCTAGAGGTCCCAAATCTCTTCTATTAAAAACTAATATGTATTTTCTTCTTCCTCATAATGAAGTCGATTGTGATTCCTTAAAGTGTCTCTAAATATGTTTTTTTTATTAAGATAAAAGGTTTTATGCATAAACAGAAAATCACTACTTCCAAAAACTGATTGGGATCTTCCATTTACAAACTTAAATTGACATTTTCAATTTTACACTCTTATAAGTACAACGCAATGAGTCACTTAAAAATTAATAATTGAGGTGCATTTGCAATGTTGTTCCATTTTTCCCCCTTTCCTTCATGTTCTTTGAAAAACCCTATTGTACCCTCACCACTAATTGCAATCGATGCCATCAATCCCCGTAGTAAATCTTCAACCACCGCTTTATTGCCAGCATCTCTCTCCCACAGCCGCACTCATTCGAGATCACACAAGGATGAGGGCCGTCGTCAGGTCGGCTTTCCTGGATCGAACCGGGATTGGGCAATTTCAATCTCGAAATTTTATACGTGTGATTTCTAGTAAATCAAGAGGCATTTCGGTCTCCATCGGGATTAATCAAAAGCAGATAAATTCTCCGATGAAGTGTTGCTATTGGGCATCGTTTGAACGTGTTGGAATCACATGGGTCGTATGCCCGATTTCCATATAAGACAAGGCCGGTGTACATCTATTTTCAGCACGCACTGGACTTATACACGAAGCATCTCCTCTGCTGCGAATTTCATGAAATGAGAGATTTTCATTTATTCATTAGATTACTTGTTCTTCTATCTTTGATTATCATTAAGATCCATTAATCCAAATTTGACGCCTTGTAGCTTCCCTCCGGTTCTTCTCTCTCTAACTCTCGTCTCCATCCTCGTCCTCTTCCCTCTCCTTTCTCTCTCTATCCCTAACCCTAGCTCCCCTCCGACAGTCTACGAGCTCCTCCCCAAGTTCGGCCTCCCCGGCGGCCTGCTTCCGGACTCCGTCCGGTCCTACAAACTCTCCGACGACGGCCGGTTCGCCGTCGACTTCGAGGGCCCCTGCTACGTCCAGTTCGACTACCTGGTCTGCTACGACCGGCGGGTCACCGGGAAGCTCAGCTCCTGCTCCATCGCGGACCTGAAGGGGATCCAGGTTCGGCGGTTCCTGTTCTGGCTCGACGTCGACGAGATCGGGGGCGACCTGCCCCCCTCCGACTCCGTCTACTTCCAGGTGGGGTTCGTCAACAAGAAGCTCGACGTGGATCAGTTCAAGACCGTCCATTCGTGCCGGGACAAGGTCGCCGGTCCGTGCGGCGGGTCGTGGAAGCAAGGAATTGAGGTAAATCTGCGTGTGGATGCATAAAGTGCATGTGTCAATTTCTCTGGTGCTGATTTTGATGGTTTCTTCGTGGGTCGCAATTCGTGTCTTCTTGGGTTCAGATGGGTCTTGTGGGCTACATCGATTGTGTCGCTTTTGAGACTGGTAGTTGCTGCTGCTGCTAGTTGTTTGCTTATGAAAAAGCGTTATGGCGTTGCATGCATAACGTGACGGATTTGTTTGACTGACAGATTATTGCTCTTTGACTTCCTCAGGAAAGCTTCATACGTTGAAATGTTTTAGCTTTTACTATGTTTGTCATTACCTTCTGGATATTCGCTGTCGTCTACTTTTCCTCGCTGAAATTACCTGATAAAGGATGGATCTTTTTTCAAACATTTGCTTCTGGACTGAAGGAATAAAAAAAACTAATGATGGGAAGATGACGGTATTGTGCAGTTGCTTGTACTCCTGTGGAAAGTGAATAATACTTATAGAACTGGTTGTTCCTTTAGTATAGAATTGTTGCTTCTCCCGTGATCAACCTTTGATGTTTAGCTGCACGGTATCGAAGTGGTTGAATTAAAGTTACTCTTCCACCTATTTGCATAAGCTATCTGATGGGCTGTTCATGGTATAACGTGAGTTCAATGCGGAGGGGAAGATGGGGAAAATCACGCTTCCAGTTTCTGTTTATGGCTTTTAGATAAGTTGGAAGTGGCGCCACAAATTTCAGTACTTGTAAGGACCAACAATGCATCTCATTCGTGCAGCTGGTTTTCTCTTATCAGCATTTTGTGCGACTGGTTTGTTGACTTGATTATGTCAATGGTGGCCATGTAATAAGTAAATACAGGAGTAAGAGTTTGTCCAGTGTCTCCCATTCGATGGAAATACTAAGAACCGGGAGATTCACGAAGCGTCTGGACTGGTATCGACGCGAACCCGTAAACACCGTGCCAAAAGATGCTGGCATCTCCTCCTTAAATTGAGTCCAGATCCTGAAGATGGTCCTGGTCGTCGAGTTCATCCTGTCCTTTGATTATGGCCGCTTCAGTTGCATACAAAAGCTCGGCTATTTAACCTTCATTTTAGCTTCCTGCCCAGGAATTAGAGTGAGTTCGAGTGCTTCGCTGTTGAAGGAAAGCACTGTTGTGTACATTCTGATCATCTCGCTCAGTGCTGTAGCGTGTGGATACAATGGACGGCCCTCCAAATCCTCCACCTGTTCATCCTTTGCATCGCATTATGGCGGCCATCCGCCACCTCCGTCATTCCCTGTGGCTGATACGCCTCCAACAGCAACACCTAGATCCCCGGCAGCGCCAGTATCTAGAACGCCTTGTCCTGGTTATGGACAACATCCTGTCTTACGTTCGCCGCCATCAGCTCCTTCCGGCCACGGTGCGCCGTCACATAGGGGCCAACCAGCTCCAACCCCACGAGCACCGCCAATATATGGATCTCCTCAACGTCCATCGGCGCCACCTCCGCGAGTTTTTCAACCAACTCCGCCAGTTTATCAACCCCCTACGGCGTCACCTCCTCCGGCTCCCCCGAGAGCGGTTTGCTCGGCACCGCCAGGACGTCGACTTGCTCTACCAGTTCACATACAACATGTAAAGTCCACCACCTCCTCATAGGCGACCAAGCCCACCTCCCCGTGCAATAAGTATATAAAACTTTGTAGTTATAAATAAAATTAGTCATGTAAAAACAAAACCCAGCGTAATCAATTTTATTGATAGCCAAAAAAAAAAAAATTCTTTTCATAATTTTAAAAGCAATCATGCTTATTTCTAATTTCAGAGCAAGAACGAGAAATTTCAAGACCTAAAGGTCCCAAATCTCTTATGCTAAAAAATAATCCGTATTTTCTTTTTTAGGGCAATGAAATCGATTGTGATTCCTTAAAATGTATCGTTCTTTCCAATTCAGTAATAAATTGACATTTTCAATCTATGCTCTTATCAGTACAATGCACTGAGTCACTTAAAAATTAATAATCGAGGTGCATTTGCAACGTTGTTCTATTTTTTTCCCCTTTCCTTCATGTTCTTTGAAAAACGCTATTGTACACTCACCACCAATCGCAATGACTGCCATCAATAATTGCCGTAGTGAATCTCCAACCACCACTGTTATTGCCCGCGTCTCTCTCCCACGGTCACACTCATTCGAGATCACACAAGGACGAGGGCCGTCGTCGGGTCGAAGTTTTTATACGTGCGATTTCTACTAAAATCAAGGGGCATTTTGGCGAAACCGAAATGGCCAGAAACTTTCTCCATCAGGACTAATTGAAAAGTAGAAAAATCCTTATCGGGCATCGTTTGAACGTGTTTGGACCACGTCGGGCGTAGGCCCGATTTCCGTATAAGACGAGGCCCGTCTACATCCCGTTTTCGGCACGCCTTGGGACTCGTACGCGAACCTTCCCCCCTTTGCAACGAATTTCGCGAAATGAGAAATTTTCATTTAATCATTAGAATACTCGTTTTTCAAATCTTAGATTATCATTAAGACCCACTAATCCAAATTTGACGCCTTTAAAAAATCCGGAAGCGCTCGGGGAGATTCCCTCCGGTTTTGTCCCTTCCCCATCACGGCACCTCGTCTCGTCCCCCATCAAAGCCCCGCACGACACCGTTTCTCCCCCGCGTATAAAATCCGGTCCACATCAATTCGTCAATCCATCCCCATCTCCTTCCCTTCTTCTCTCTCTAACTCCGCCACCAACCAGTCCTGCTCCAATGGCCGATTCCTCCCTCTTTCTCTCTCTAACCCTCGTCTCCATCCTCGCCTTGTTCCCTTTCCTTTCTCTCTCTGGCCCTAGCCCTAGCTCTAGCTCCCCCGCGACCGTCTACGAGCTCCTCCCCGAGTTCGGCCTCCCGGGGGCCTCCTGCCGGACTCCGTCCGGTCCTACAACCTCTCCGACGACGGCCGGTTCGCCGTCGAGCTGGAGGCGCCCTGCTACGTCCAGTTCGACTACCTGGTCTACTACGACCGGCGGGTCACCGGGAAGCTCAGCTACGGCTCCATCACGGACCTGAAGGGGATCCAGGTGCAGCGGTTCCTGTTCTGGCTCGACGTCGACCAGATCAGGGTCGACCTGCCCCCCTCCGACTCCATCTACTTCCAGGTGGGGTTCGTCAACAAGAAGCTCGACGTGGACCAGTTCCAGACCGTCCACTCGTGCCGGGACAAGGTCGCCGGCCCCTGCGGCGGGTCGTTGAAGCGAGGGATCCAGGTAAATCCGCGAGCGATTATGCGTGTGGATGGATAAATTCGCGTGTCGTCGTTGGGAATTCTGCGGAGTTAGTTGCGATTGATTGCTGTCGTTTCTTTGGTGCTGATTTTGATGGTTTCTTCGTGGGTTGTGATTCGGGTCTTCTCGAGTTCGGATGGGTCTTGTGGCATTTGGAAGCTACATCGATTGTAAAGCGTTGTGGGATTGCATGCGTAGCATAGCTTGACGGATTTGTTGGACTGATAGCTTATTGCTCTTTGAGTTCCTCGGGAGAGCATTATATGTTGAAATGTTTTGGCTTTTATCATGTTTGTCATTATCTTTTGGATATATTTGCGGTTGCTTACTTTTCCTCGCTGAAATTACCTGAGAAAGGATGAATCTTTTTTCAAACAATTGCATCTGGATTGAAGGAATGTAAAACTAATGATTGGAAGATGACAGTATTGTGCAGTTGCTTGTACTCCTGTGGAAATTGAACGGTACCTTATAGAATTGGTTGTTCCTTAAAGTACAGAATTGTTGCTTGTCCCGTCATCAGCCTTTGATGTTTGGCTGCATGGTATTGAAGTGGTTGACATAAAGTTACTCTTCCACCTGTTTGCATAAGCTAGCTGATAGGCTGTTCATGGTACAACTTGATTTCAATGCCGAGGAAGAAAGGGAAAATCGTGTTTCCAGTTTCTGTTTATGGCTTTTAGATAAGTCGGAAGTGGCGTCACGGATTTTAGTAGTTGTAAGGGCTGATGATGCATCTCATTCCTGCAGTAGGTTTTCTTTTATCAGCATTTTGTACAACTGATTTATTGACTTGATTATGTCAATGGCCATGCGATAAGTAAATACATGACTTAGAGCTTGTCCTATGTCCTCTTCAGTGTTCTGCACCTCACCACGTACTTTTTGTCTGATTAGGTCTAGATGACCCTCTTCAATAAAGCTAAAACTTACTCAACTGGCCAAGCAAGAGGAGGCCTACGTAAAGTTGGCCTCTTTTTTGCTTATAGATTCGACTTGAGCAAGCATCATTCCATTCATTTTGGAAATTAAGTTGCTTGAGGGCAAGGCTTGCTGTCTCTCGACTCTATAAGTGAGAGCGTGCGAGTCATCTAGTTCCACATGTAGTATGTCTTTTCAGAAGGATGGTTGAAAATAAATGCTCTGTAAAAGTTAATACTAACCTCTCGATCTTGGTGTTCTTGATATCTATCTAATTTTCCATGGTTGTAAGTTGTGGTATTGATGCTGATGATACTATTACATGTGCCTCCTTTGGCAGCTTCCCACCCTGGTCGATGATGTTCAGATGCTAATCACAGAGTAGGCATCCCCAGATATTATTGGGGATACCTGTGGTGGATCATGCAATTCGAACTTACTGCTGCGACCAGCTTCATTTTCAGGCTCTGCAACCAAGAGGCTGATGGAGGTAGAAAATCAACAAAGTTGAGTAGATGTATGGTACTGTCTCGATGGACCATGTAGTAAGTATAAGTGTCGTGTACATGTAAAGTGTTCTCGTATCTCAATTTCGACTTCTCTACCTGGGGACGAAGTATTATGATTAGAGACCTTTGTCCTGCGAGTGTGGAGACGAACAATGCAAAAACATACTGGTGGTGAAGGTCTAGAAAGGCCTTTGGCAATTACAAGGATGATGTCTTTGTATCTGGTGAATCGTTCAATTAGATAAATGAATGGAATTTAATCGTGGTTAGAAACTTAGAAATGCCAATTAGTAATGTTTCGGCCCTGTTTGGCTGTTTGATTCTATTCTTGTTTTTTGGAACAAAAAAAACTCTTTGGTTTTTAGAATAGATTTGGAATATAATTAAGAAGTGGAAAAAAAGTTACTTCTCTGTTCTTAGAATAGATTGGAATATAATTAAAAAGTGGAATTCTTAGGAATAACTCCATAATCAAGTCTATTTTTTTTTATGTTTTCTTTCCTTTCTTCTTTTCTCTTTTCTTCTCCTTCTTTCTTTGGCTAGTGGTCTCATTGGAGGGTCGTTGGCCCCTAGCGAGGCTAAGCCTTCATGATGGGATGGTTGGATGAGGTTGACCTCGTGGTGGCCAAGCGAGATTGAGTCTCATTGGTGGTTGGGCGAGCTCGATCTCACCAAATCTAGGTGAAGTCAAGCTCACTAGCCAAGGTGAGGTCTCATTGGTGGTTGGGCGAGCTCGATCTCACCAAATCTAGGTGAAGTCAAGCTCACTAGCCAAGGTGAGGTCGAGTCTTCCTAACTATCGGGGAGGCTCAACTTCACGGGGTTGGTGATGCTCTGATGAGGTTGGCCAAAGGAAGAAGAAGGAAAAAAAAAAAGGGATTGGTGATGCTCTGATGAGGTTGGCCAAAGGAAGAAGAAGGAAAAAAAAAAGGGAGAAAAAATAATAAAATAATAAAATAAATTCTAAATCATAAAAGAATATGAGGACTTATTAAACACATTTATATTTGTAAGCAAAATTTTGGATAATTATCAAATATTTTTAAATGTTCAGAAATTCATCTAAAGAGCAAAATAAGAAAATATATATATTTGTAAGTAAAAATTGTTTTCGAGAAGTAATAGGTTATCATATTGATCGCAATTTGAATAGGTTCTTTTTGGACGACGATATTCAGTTGCTTAGCGCACTTAATTTTCAAAGTCTGCAATTGATTTGGCATTGATCGCAATTTGAACAGGTTCTTAGGTTCTTTTTGGACGACGACAAGTTCAATTTTAGTTGCTTAGCGTACTTAACTTTCAAAGTCTGCAATTGATTTGGCATTGATCGCTTCTTTTTGGACGAATGTGGTGCCCCATATTGGTCGCGTGCCCCATATTGATCGCGTGTTCATTGAAAAATCGACTACACTTTGGTCAAAGATTGCCAAAAGATTGAAAGTTCAATGTATTGTGAGATTGTAACGGAAATTCCGTGGTACCTGGCTGTAAATTTCGTTATATTTTAGTTAAGCTTCTGGAAAAAGCGTCAGCAAAATTGATAACAATTATAAAATATGCAAGAGCTATTTTATATACCAATAATAGTGGCAGAAAAAACTGGTCTTCCCACTCTCTTTTTTTTTCCTCCTCTTAGAGTTAAAAGGTATTGAACCTTTTAGGCAGTTGTGTTTTGGAAAAAATAGATGATTTGAAATTTTGATTTCGTAGAAATAATTATTTATATTACTTAAAAAATAAATGAACCAAAATTTTTTTTTTATCTTCCTTGAAAATGAATATCTATGAAAATTTTTCATCAATTTATAATTCAAGTAATAAGCGAAATAAGTGATTTTTTTAAGAAATATATTTAAAATCACTTATTTTCCGCCTGATAGAGGGATCCTAATACTTTTTAGTATGGGAGGGCTTTGAAATTTTGCGAAATAATTCTTTTCTTCGCTAATCTAATGGATGAAATGGTTGAAATGGATTTTTCACAAAAGTATAGTTCATTTCCTTTTCCGGGTTTGAGTTGACCCATCTTAATTAAGGATGGGGAAAGTTGAAGCTTGCAATCAATCTTTCAAATTTGAAACGTTGAAAAAGAAAAGCCGACTTTTAAAATCCGATTCATATTCAAACCTACCGCATTAATTTAGATAATCATTTATAGATAGATAGTTATAACAACTTACATTATTTTAATAAATCAATTTAAATAGACAATACTTCCCGGCGAAGGTAGTCAGCAATATATCTCCTTGTTTTCTGAAGGCTTTGCGTGCAGCACGTTCCAAAAAAAAAAGTCCAACTTTCACCGCTCGCGCTTTCTCAGCTCCCCGTCAATGGCGTCCGTCTCCACCGCCGTCCTCGCCGCCGTCGTCCTCCTCGCCGCCGCCGCCTCCGCCGCCCGCCTCGGAGCCCTCCGGACAGTCGGCGGCGGCGGCGACGGGGACGTGCATGACCTCCTCCCTCGGTACGGGTTCCCCAGGGGCATCCTGCCCGACAACGTGGCGTCCTACTCCCTCTCCGACGACGGCGCCTTCGAGATCCGCCTCCGCGCGCCCTGCTACGTGCAGTTCGACCAGCTCGTCTACTACGACCGGAAGATCTCCGGGAAGATGAGCTACGGGTCGGTGTCCGGGGTGTCCGGGATCCAGGCCAAGAAGCTCTTCGTCTGGCTCCCCGTGACGAGCATCAAGTCGGACTCGGGCTCCGGCATGATCGAGTTCTTCGTCGGGGCCCTGTCGGAGAAGCTGCCGGCCGATCAGTTCGAGGCCGTCCCCGCCTGCAAGAGCAACGCCTGCGGTGAAAACCCCAAGGCAGCTTCCATGTGAGGTAGGGAAGTGATGATGAATTGATGATGCCAGTTGTCAATCAATCGTTTGCGATTCTTTGCAATTGCACGTTTTGGATTGTGTTGATGCGATTGGTAAATTGCAATTGACATGACATGGAAGATTCATTGATTTTTAGCGCGAAAGATTGGTAATTTCTTTCCTCGTGTCCTTCGGAATCGGGTCCGCTATCCGGTTGATGTCTGCACATGAATGTTGGGCTTGCGATAATATGATCCGGGTCTGTTTCCAATGCAAATTTGACGCTGCCCTTTACTCGATTTCGGCTTTCTTCTCGCGCATGTGCAGTGCTGAAGTTTCAGTAGCCTCTGTACTTTCCCCTGGAAATTCGGAGCTATATTACCAGTTCGAGCCAATATGTTTCCTTCCCATCCCTCCGGTGTTTCTTCAGCTGGTTGTGCTGCAATAAGACACGCTCGCGAGATTTGTCATTTTCGAACTAGTAAATGTGATTACCTCGAAAACCAGCTAGACCCTGTACCTATATGCAAGAAAATTCTCTGTGAGAACATAGGCAAAGAGGAATCTTTTGCATTCGACTACTGACTGATATGGACAACGTGGTCATTGACACCCGTCGAGTATGAACCTTGGGCCTGGGTGCACTAGTTTGTGATCTAGTTTGAGTCGAATTCTAGTAATAACCTTACTAGTGGTCTAAGTATAGCTTGTCTTTGTTTTTCTATTTCAGTATGTATATGGTGTTGGCTCCTCCTATCGAATTGAAGCAACAGTTCTAAGTTTCTAAACTTTGAATTTTGGTTTCTTGCATGTGCTTCTCCAATTCTCTGTGTCCTTGTTTTGTCGGTGAATGCTTTAACTTTATACCACTGAGGAAAGATCGAACAGTACCAGCTTCATATATAGACCAAGGCTGGTACTCGTGGTGCTATTCCCTATACTTGGCTGATCTTGCTGGTCCTTGCACTTCTTAGATGATGAAAACCGTTAACGGATTGCTGAATTATTTTGGAGAATCTTGGACGAACTTACAGCATGCATGACTAAATGATTGTGTCCTGGAAAACCATGGTTCTTGGTCATTGTATGACTTTTACTTATACTGTTTTCTTCTTTGTTGGCAATCATAAAATCTCCATAGATCGATAAGTAGAGTTGGTGGTCCATTTTGAGGAGGAAAAAGTATTGTTGGAATTATGGTAAACAACTGTTGTTCATTGAAGTGCATTACATGGATAATCTGGGTTAAGCACCCGGTGGACGACTTGCAGTCTCATTCAGTCATAGGACGTAGTATTTTCGGTCTGCCATTCGACCTTTACTTTTAAGCCATATTACAGGTTTGGACGAACTTTAATACCTCATTGCTTTCTGCATTTTCTTTTAGTTACAGGTGAAGGAGATCTGGCGAGACTGGAGGAATCCGCCATCAATTCGATGCTTTGGTGTCTCTCCTCATACAATAACAAGCACTCTTGTATATAGTTTTTAGTTGACACCGGATGAACTTTGTTATCGTTTCGTGTTGGAACTACTTCTGTTCCATGAATTTACCGGCTCCTATAATATAACATCGTAAATGCTGTAATTTCTTTTATGTCCTGCCTGCTGTCATGGGAAGGTTCTCTTCATCCCATTCTTCTTTCTTATGGAGGAGATCATGATTGTAATTTAATAACATTGGGAAAATATGGTTTGGTTACATTTACCTGTCGAACTTCTAAAGCTTAAGATATCGCATCAAATTTTCGCAAGATCAATGATACGATGAGAAATGAGACTCGAAAAGGAGGAAGAAACCATAGAGGCGAGCGACGAAACCGTGGAGGGTAGTCCCGAATACATACACGTGACGTGTGCATGATATGGTGAAAGCTTCTCTGCAGTGTACTCTTGAGAATTGGGGTACAAGTAACAGAAAAACTTAAATAAAAAGAAAGGTAGAGATAGTCCGCATTGTGCAATTCATCACTGCCAACACAAATTAAGTATATACATTCTAAATGTGAAAATATGTATATTCACAAACATTACGAAAATCATACTACCGAAATAATCAAACAACAAAAGGCGCACGGCCCTGTAGCCGCATGTCCTGGTCTATAATTACCTCCTCTCATGATGAATATAAATGAATGACATCAAGTTCTGTTGCTAAAACTGACAATGTACCTTGTCATTACAATTATATCGCATGAAAGGCAGAGTACATTTTGGAATATGGTGCCTCCAGTGAATCGATCTGTTGATTTGAGTCTTCCAAACCACCGATTTTACATTCTCAACTCTTCGCTCATCATTTTATCCAATGACCAATTGCTGCAGATTCTCTCCATAAACTGCAACTACGGCATATTCACAGGAGCGCAAATTCTTGAGGGAAACACAGGCATAATGATCTGAACAAAATTCAAGAGAGTTTAATGAACAAGAACGCTGGTTCTTAGGCTTGAAGAACCTGGCAATGCACAATATGACTCTTTAAACCGCTCCGGCCGGCAATACTTGACCATAGATTAGTGACAAGTGTCCGGAAATGACCTTTGGTGGCAATATTTTCCCAGAGCTGAGGGTTTGTCTCCACGTGCTTATCGGGACTTGAAACATCGACCAGACTGATGCTCATGTTGTTGCGTATGATGCACAGCTTCCCATTCAGTGGAACAAGAGCTGCAGCCTCCAGAGCTCGGGAGTTTCCTAGATGGAGCTTGCTATCTATAAATCTGCTCCATGAATCGGTGTCTCTATCATAAACCCTAAGCTTGCAACCGTCACGACAATCTAAAGCATAGAGCTGTCCATTTAAAGAGATGCTCGGGTTGCGCCAACCTGCGATCATCCCATCACTAACTGCGGTCCATGTGTTAGTTTCAGGGACATAGGCTTCGCTCATCACTTCCTGATGAGATCCGAGTCCCTTCAAGAACCATTTTCCATCGTAGACAACTCCAATCAAAGGCACCATAGCTGTACTCATATCTGTGATAGGGCTCCACCGGCGTTTGTTGGGGTCAAATACTTCACCAGAACGGAGAGTCCTTTGTGTTCCCTCACACTCGCCACCAGCCACATAGAGACAGTTGTTTATAACACAAAAGCCGAAGAAGTGGCGTTTCCTGAGCATCTCCGGTGCCTTTTGCCATCTGTTTGTCCAAGCATTGTAAAAGACAACCCGTCTCATAGATCCCCTAAGCGGATCTTTTCCTCCAAATAAGTACAGGCGGTGACCACTCAGCACTGCACAGCCAAAGCCAAGAGCTTCAGAATACTCACTTGGAACAGGAGGAAGTGGCTGCCAGAGCTGATATGTAGGGTCAAAAGCATGCCATGAGATCCTTCCATCACGATCTCGTTTCATTACATATACCCATTCCTCTGCCAGTCCAAGACTCTTTCTCAGGTTGTAAAAATAACTGCTTCTGACAACATTCTTCCATCTTTGGCAAACGTGGCGGAGCTTTATATGCTCGATGCGAGGGACTCGAATCAGACAAAGAATTGCAAGATCATCAGGAAGGCCCGGTAAGAGTGGGGGCTGCACTCGGGTCCTCTCCCTGCGCGAGTTCTTGGTTCTGTGTGCATTAGGGTTTATGTCAGGCTGTATGCAAATCTTTGAGCCTGGGACAAACTTCCTTGCGCCAACAACTGTTTTTAAGCTGGAATCGACTCTGCAATAGCATGATACAGAATCAACCTGCAAAGCATCAAACGGAAATTTATCGGTACAATCAGCAAAATCATATATTTTAGAAAAGAAAATCTAGATCCTTGATTTTAAAAGGTTAAGCTTTTATTGCAACTCCATAGACAGAAGCCCTGCCCGAAAAAATTCGAGAACTAAAGGGGAGCAGCAGGGAGCCGTGACTTGTCGCTTGCTAAACGTCAACACAGGATGAGCTGGGTATTCGAGAGGCAGGACACGAGACAATGCCGGCAAAACACGAGAAAGGGAAGAAAACAGATGAATAAAAAAAAGGCAATCTCATTAGCAAACGCATTCCTACACCGCAATTCTCATCTGGGTATCCTCCCAAATCCACAATTATATGCACAGACGAAACGATCGCCAGTACAATCATCAAGATCACGCCGAAATCACCGAATTTCAGCCACCCAAGTACACAAAATCCCATCTTTGCTCCCCAGCTTTCTCTAACACCAGACCGAAAACCAAAAATCCAGCGAGCCCACGCAAAAGAAACAAGAAATGCTCAAAGAGATTCCCGACATGAATCCCACGAAGGCACACTTAAAAAAAGCAGAAACCCATGAAGTGGGAAGACCAAAATTGAGCTCTTACCAGCGGAGCCTGGGCGCGGAGGCGCCGTTCGGCATTCGGGGCTTGGCGTTCGGCTACTCCGTCCATTTCAGATTACCAGACTCATAGAACGAATCGACACTCAGCGTCCCGCTGTCGAGCGACCCAAGAGCTACCCAAGAACTCAGATCGAGGAAGCGCCGGAGCTTCAGTGGCCCGAATCTGATCGAGACCCAGAACAGAGAAAAGGGAAGGGAAGGGAGGGAGGGGAAAGGAAAAGGGAGCGCTTGTTGTCTTCCGGAACCCTGCAAAATGCGAACGACAAACAAGACACACGCACCAAAAGGAGCTCCCTTTACCCGAGTCGTCGACTAAAGAAAAGAGAAACACCTCCCTCTCCCTCTCCCTCTCTCTCTCTCTCTCTCTCCTCTGTGTGGGTATGGCAGCTTTAGGAGTGAAAAATGGACACAGTGGTTAGATTAAAGAAAGGAGGAAAAGGGAAGAGAGAGAGAGAGAGAGAGGGATACAGTATTTTTTTTTTTTTGCTTGGGCTTAATTTAATGGAATGCATGGTTGGTCAAAAATCTACTGTCGTCGATCGAGAGATAGAGAGAGAGATGAAGACAAAGGAGGTTGTCGGAGTCTACTTGTCGTTTCTCATCGGCAGTCTTTTAGGTCAATGCCATTCGCAAAGGGGCTCCCCCCCTATTAAATGACGGAGGATTTTCCATAACCAAATGGTTTTCCCCACATTAATTATTTTTTTGTATTATCTTTGTTCATATATATATATATATATATATATAATATCTAGATATTTTTTTTTTTGTGAATTGACTGAAATTCATTTTCTGTAATTTGGAAAGATGAATGGTTGTTCAAAATTTCTTCTAGAAGCACCCTTAGAGGCTTTTTAGTTTTACTCCTTTTGCCAACTTTCATGTATCCCACCTTTACTTTAAATTGGGAGCGAGATGAGAAATAAAATTGGTGTTATATGTACATCTACTGTCAAGATGACCCTTGACTCACCTTGCATTAGTGGCGGAAATTTTTATTGTTGCTAATTTGATCGTATGATATATGTTCATATTTTGAAATTGAAATGGTTTATCACTAATTTCAATTAGAGCATGCCAATAGAGTGAGAATGCTTGATCGTACCCACGAGGTTTGAACTTTTTGTGATAGAGGCCCTCGTCAAACCAAGTAGATTTAGGGGTATTTACAAATCAAGTAGCTCACTTATCAAATTCAACGAGGATGGCGCATCCCAAAATGCCCGATCTCAATGGAAATGGAGGGGAGAGGGGTTGTAACAGAGATCCAAGATGAAGGGAGATGAAGGAGAGAAGGCGGAGAAGGCTCTCGAGATTGTCTTATAGAGGGGGTGAGATTAAAGGCGATTGTATGTGGAGGTAAAAGTGGCGTGAAGCCGCAAAAGGGCCACACGACGTGGTGGAGGTCCATTAGCCTACTGGTCAAATCAAATGTTTTATTCTATCCATTGTCAAGTGATAAATTACCGAACATTTCATGTCGAATGAGATTCACTCTTTCAATTTCTTTCCAGATCATGCTTATCTACCGACCTCAACCATAGTGATTATTGCTACAAAAGCCTTCTTCCTTCCTAAATGCGACGAGCATCAAATTTGAAAATATCTTGTCTCTCGTGTTCTCATTTGGAGTCAAAGGAGTGAGGTGTCACTCATCATGATCAAATCATAATTTTCTCTATTGGCAATTGGTTTGACCACCTTTGGACAATTACTGTTTGATTCAATCATAAGGTGCATGACCTTAACATTTAGGAAGACAATAAGGTTCATATAAGGCGTATCTATTATTGATTTTTTAACAAATTAACTAATTGGCCTTAAATCTATTGTTTGAAATGCTAGTTCAGTTCTAAATTTTTCAATTTTATTAATCTAGTCCTACAACTTTGCAAGAAATTCTAATGTAGTTTTTCTAATCAATTTTCGTCAAAAATTACTAATGGGATGATTCAGTCATTGTTGTCCATTTTACATGCGCACCACCACGTCAGAGATTGTTTGCAAAACTTAGTCCGAATAATTGCATTGCAATTTCACATAAAACGTTTGGGACTAAATTGACAAAACTGAAAAATATAGGATTGCATTGGTATCCGTACTATAGGTTTATGACCGGTTGGACAATTTCTCCCACGATCTTCAAGAGCACGATTTCAATAATAACGAAAACGGTTGTCCGTCAAATTTTTAAAAAAGATCGACCCGTCTCTGTCCCTTAGACCATTTCAAGGTTCCTAATTATTTTGACAAAGCGATTATAAAAAAGTTTACAGTGTCACAATCCATGTCCAATTAATTAAGGAAGGGCAGCAGATCAATCTCGAGTAAGTTAATTCAACCGGCCTTAAAGACAAAAAAAAAAATTAGAACTCGGACATCATCAATCAATGCATCAATCGGCAAAGATGATCTGTGTATAGTGTATGGAAATATATATTTAACGTTTACTTGCTTCTTTGGCTGGTGCGGGCGTTTCAAAGGGATTAGCTGAGACATCTGCAAGCTCATTGCTCCCTCTCCTTTGAGGGTCGTCCCTTCTTATCCCTTCATGCCTCTATTTTCCACGCAACTATTCTTAACCTTTTTCCTCTTTTTGCCTCTTGCGGTATTAATTTATTCTGGTGAATTGGTCTACACATTTTGTCTTGCCTCATTTAGACAGGTTGGTACCGGAAAAAGTCAAATACTACAAAAGAAAAGAACAAAAAGAAGAAGAAGAAGCAGAAGAAGCAGAAATGTCAATGCTCATGTTATGGGGGTGGTTTAACAAAATATCTGACTCTGTGTACTAACAAGGAGGGGTGGATAACGAAGCTATTTGAGCTAGAAATAATTAGCAGAATAGTGAACGTGACATAGTCAATCTACGTGAAAGAGATCGACGAGATGATTCCGTTATAATTAGATTATAGTTGCTCGAACACTTGCATTCAAGGGTTTCTCAATCCTAGATATTATCCAAGCACATGAGAATCGATTGCAAGAAGAGTGTTTTCTCACGCTCTTGACTCTTTTGGATGACGGATCTCAAAGTTCTCCGGATATTTTAGAAGTTCTATATAAAATAAACTCAAGAAATGAGAGTTTAAGAACTTTGGAATTGGGGTCGCACCATGCGCTTGCGAAAATAGGCACGGGCGTCCGGCTACTACATTGGAAACGTCATCCTGTTTGGGCACCGGTGGAGCATCTCAAAGTTTCTTCATCAATATTATATATGGTATCAAGATGATAAATGGTTTAAATGAAATATTTTTTAATTTTGGCAAAGCACGACTCTCTCATTAATATGTTAAGATAGGAAAATATCTTTAAAATATGCTTTCGGAACCGTGATATTTAAGTATCTGACTTTGTGGAGAGTTATTGAATCTTTTAAAGGGTCAAGAAAGGCAACACAGTTGAAAATTGACGAAAATGCTTTGCTGGTCAAACTTTATAAGAACACGAATTTATTAGTTTCGAGCAGTATCAGAATAAGTTGCAATTGAGATTAAGCAGTTAGTAAAATGATTTTACTAACTTCAATGTGCATAAAAGTAAATAGAAATTAGTGGATGAGATGTTATAGGAGATTAATGATGAAAAACATGTCGACATAGAATTATTGGGCGGGATTGACGTGCCTAGAAATATATATTGGGTAATTATTTCGGTGGTTCCAAAATATTTTTCTAATTTATCGACATATAAAACCAACACCAGGTTCCTCAGTATTCATCGAAATCACAAATATCTTTTGAAGAATTACCTTGTTGCCCGTAACCTCACTTTCACCAACCATTTGTCATTAACATAGTGTCCCACATTCCTTGACCTATTTTGGTTCTTGTCATATTACATCATTCCTTACGTCGCTTCTATTAATTTTAACCCATTAATGCTTTCTAAGCTTACAAATCAAGCCTACTCATTCGTGCACCTACTTGGCCAGTCATGCTCTCTAAGCTTCCAAATCATGCTCCTCATTCGTACATTTGCCTTGGTCGAATCATGCTCTCTCTGTCTCCAGTAGTACAATTCATCGTCCTCTTCGCACAACTCATCTCTTGTACATTTTCTTCTCTATCAAAACTAGAAGCCGTACCACTTAAACATACTCATGATCCAATGATTTTTAGAATTATGCAAGCTAAGAGTAAGGAGATGAAATTACTCTGCTCCATTTAACCAAACAAGTTTCTTTGAGGTAAGATTTTCCCTCAACATTTTGGTCCCCTTGATATTGTTAGATTAAGTGTTTGATTGGCTTGACTAGGGTCAATTCAAGATTGTATCACTTGATTTTAAGGTGGATGAAGGTCTTTGTTCACACAAAGCTTCTCATCCAAGGTAAGTAAATCTCTTGGTGCTAAAATGGGTTGATCCACTTAGGGTGCGTTTGAGAAGACTTTTGGGGAAAGTTTTTAGGAAAATGCAAAAATCTTTGAATTAAAGATATTTTTCAAAATGCAAACCGTGTTTGATAAATTGTAGTTTGAAAGCTCTTTGTGAAATACCTTTGAGCAAAATGCTGTTTGGGAGAATTATATTTACAAAGGGCTTTTATGATAAATAAAAAATAAAAAAATTAACGGCGGCGGCCGTCGGTGATCAAAATTCGTCGCCGGCAGCCAACATCCAACTTAGGCAGCCCCGGAGACGACTAGGAAAGGCCGCCCGGGATCGAGTGACTCTCAAAGACCATCGGCAAAGGCCGCCCGAGGTCACACGACGCCGCCGCGACCTACGGCGACCTCGGATTTGGGGCGGCGAGGTTGCGCGATGCCGCCTCAACCTCCGGCGACCCCGCCGCGACCTAGATCTAGGGCATCGAGGTCGTGGGAGGACCTTGCCGACGATCACTTGCGGGCGGTGGTGCCAAG
The DNA here is from genome assembly GCA_014182515.1 of Eucalyptus microcorys. Lineage (NCBI taxonomy): Eukaryota > Viridiplantae > Streptophyta > Magnoliopsida > Myrtales > Myrtaceae > Eucalyptus > Eucalyptus microcorys. The sequence goes on from CM024571.1 coordinate 22,772,977, forward strand.
GCGCGGTGGCGTCGAGCTTCGACAAAGGGGGAAAACCGGCGTCACAGCGGAGCGCGGGGGTTGGCGACCGAGTGGAGGACGGTGGGTAGAGGCGTGACGGAGGCGCGCTGCTGAGGCGGAGGTCCTGCAAACGGCGAGTGGAAGCGTCGACCGGCACGGCGGAGTCGTCGCCTTTGGGTCGCGGCCGCCGGGCGGCGATGGTGTCGGGCGGGCGAGCTCGGATCTACAGTGTCGGGGCACTCAAGCGGCGAGATCGGGACAACGCGAGCGAGCGGTGAGGGCCTCAGGCGCTGGGTCGCGAGTTGCTGAGCGACGACGGCGTCGGGTGGAGGCGAGCAACAATCAGTAGTGACGCGATCGTTGAGCGAGATCGGCACGGCGAGGTTCGCGATCTGCTGCAGGGGCTTCGGTTCGAAAGGGGCAGCGGTCCGCTCAGGTTCAGATCTGGTGGAAGCATAGCGACGGTGGCTGGTGGGGCCGGTGGAACGACGGTGGAGCAGAGAGGGCTCGCGGGTCGCCGGTGCGGGCAAGGTTGTATCCACGAAGAAGATGAGCAGTACCCACTCGCGGAAGAAAAAGACAAAGAAGATGTGAACAGTAAAATGAAGGGCAAGACCAAAGCTGAAAGCCCAAGGCACCCTCATGGGTGCCTTGGGCTTTCAGCCTTCAGAAGGCTGGCTTTAGCTCAATGGGGTTTCAAATTTTTTTCCCAAACAGCTGATACTTGGCCAAAAGGCCTTTAGGTGTCTAAAGCTACTTGGGAAGGCAGTTCCCAAATGCAGCCTTAGTACTCTTGATCCTTGTTTGATTTTAGTTTAAATGATGGATAATACATAGATCCATGTAGTTTAAAGAAATTAATAATTATATGATAAGCTAATAAGATGCAAGACTATATGTGTGAGTGATTTTACATTATTAGCACCATGGTTATTGCTTTGTTTATATAAGATTAAAACAATGTCTATTGCTTCCATGTAAATTTGCTGCTAGGCGAGACTATGTATTTGACTCATCATAAATGTATTTCTAGAATAAAAGCATGTGGAATGATTTCAAGGGGATTTTGAATAATTTTGATAAGTAAGGATGTATTTGGTAACTATTATATTCCTAAGAATGATTTTTGCTTTGAAATATATTTTTTTTTTAAATTCTGTTTTCTATACAAGTTTTTGAGTATTCAAAAGCATTTGGTAATTGTCTCAAATTTCTATTCCTGGAATAAAAATACTTTTGGTACATCCCTCAAATTTTTTTAATATTTTAATAATTTTATTTCATTTTTTGTTCTTTTCTCTTTTTCTTTCTCTTCTTCTTCCTATTGTGGTCCCCGGCCACGATGATGGCCAACGGTTGGCTAGACGAGAGTAAGCTAGCGAGGTCACTGGTCGACCTTGTGATGGTTGGGCAAGGGCAACCCTCGTCGAACCTTGTTTAGCCTATCGCCAGCCATGGCGATGGTCAACAACTAGTTAGGAGAAGAAGAAGAGGAAGAGAAAAAGAAAGAAAAGAAAAGAGAGAAAAAAAAAAATATTTGGGTTGGATTTTGGAGTTGTTCCCAAGAAAAAAAGAATCTACTTTTGTTTTACTTCTTGATTCTTTTCTAAATGTATTCCCGAGAACAAAAACCGTTACCAAATGGAATTCTGCTCTTTTTTTTGTTATGGAAAAAAAAATAGAATTAGACACTATTTGGCATGTTACCAAATAGGCAAATGTATTAGAGAGATGAGGCTACATACTAAAAGGTTAAAATGGTAATTTTGTGTAATACAGGGTAAAGACGAAAATCACTACATATAAATGCTTTTATTAACATTGGACTTCATTAATTAAAATGATTATTCGTTAGTGATTAAAGTAGATAAATTAAAGGACATGAAATCTGGTAAAAAATCTAAGTATTGTAGAATATGGGCTATTTTGTGATTTCAAAAAGTAAGAGTTTTTTCTTTTTCCCCTAAAATTGAAAATTTTGCAAGCTATTTACATGTTAAAGATGCTTACAATGGTAAGTCTTAGTTAGTTTGACAAGTAATTGCCTAATCTAGACAATTTATCTAACTAACCAATATTTGGAAAGTGCTAAAGTAATATGACAAGTGAGTTATTTTGGTAATTTTATGAAATTTAGGACATAAAGTTTTTTTTATTAGGGTTCGTTCTTTTCTCTCATTGTCAACAAATCCCTTCATCTCCCAAAAATTCTACTCTCTTTTGAAGCTCTCCTTTGTTTTGGGAGTTTGTGTGCATAAATAAATTTCTATAGCTAATCTTAGGTAAACGTAGAGACCAATTTTGCTATTCGTCCAATCGATAGCCATAGAGGAGGATGTTCGTGATGTGGCTTCACAATCTCTCTAAAATTAAGCCCCTTTCCTCTTCCAATTTAGATTTAGATCTAGATTTAGGGGTGTTACTCTCCCGATTTAAAATTAGGTATAGTTTTGGGAGTTCCTTACAGGTATTTGATTTGTGTTATTTCAATATATTGATGTTAGTGTCTTTTGCACGATGATGGTAAAGAGGATGTTAAACCTATACATAAACTACAAACCATTACAAATAGAGCGGAAAATCTCAATGTGTGCTCATTGTTGAATCTGTTGATGATCGATCACCGGATGTTTATGGTAATGAACCCATTCTTGAGGGATAAGAGTGTGTTTCTAACTTTTCCAAGGTATCGGCATTTTCTTCTACTTTCCTTCTCTAGGGAAAATTGTCATCCCTCTCCGATCCTACATCCAAGCCTTGTGTCTCAGGTAGTGCATACATCTTAACACATCACGAGCTAAAACTATCTTACCTAGTGAATTTCTCAAACTCAAACTTCGCAGAAGCCATAGCAAAAATTACCAACATATAATTCCTAGAATCAACGACAATCCATACTTTAAAGTCAATTTGTTACAACTAATGAGGAATTATGAATGAATGAAATGATTTGAGCAATAAATTAATGGCAGAAAAGTAAATTTAACATTGTGCATTTATGTGTTTTGGGGATATGCTTCATGAAGAAAGCTCGATAAAATAGTTTCACTATAGTCATTAAGAAAAGATTACAATTGTTGGAACACTCACACTTTATTGTTGGTCAATCCTGGACAACTCTCAAACTTACAAGGCTCAATCACGAAAAAGAAGTTTTCTGAAGCTTTCAACTCTCCCAGAGGACAGCTCTCAGATTTCTAGGTTTTTCACAAGTTCTCGGCACCTCGATTGCACTGGAAAGCGCCCTAGGTGTAGGATCTCGTCTGGGCACTTGGCCAATCTTGGTCAGGTGCCCTCTTGGTGTCTTTCTTCGTCCAGGTGCTAGGCGAGCCATCGATCGTTTACCATTGTCTCCATGTCCTTGCAAAGACTCCGATCGTCCCGATGATCACAAATTATGTTCTGAATCGAACGGGAAAGTTCGAGCCTTAATCAACTTGTGAGCCTATATTTGTTTTTTCGGTTTATCTTTCCTCCTATTAATAAAAATTCTGACACTATTGTCAATCGGTTTTGTTTCTAACACTGTCAAGGCCTTGCCAATGAATGCACTTCTAGATTTTCATTAGCGCAACTGAAATATGGCAATGTGATTTGAGTCTTAACATATACCCGCTACAATATAAAACATGATGGGTCTAGACTCCCATCGTTTAGGAGCGTGGTTCGGTTTTTAAGGTCATATTTTGAATTTATAATCAATAACATTTGGTGGGAATTAAATGATCACAGAAGAAAGTTCAATATCTTTATGATAGGTTATCAAATGCAAGGACACAAGCAAAGCTGATGAATGACTTAATTGAACAAATTAAAAGCCAAGTTGCTTGTTTGAAAATATCGATGAAGCTTTTTACAAGATCACCAAAAATGATTTACAAATGGTCGACCCACCTCGGTGTTAGATTCGCAATCATTCAGCTCTTTAAGAGCTTTTTCTTGTACGGTAGGTGGCGAAACTAGCAACATTATCAGTACTTTATTAGCATGATGGATCCAATGAGAATAGTGCGAGACTTGTACAATCGTCCGACCTGAAGATTGTTTGCAATGTAGAAAAGCAAATCCTTTTCTCTTCCCATCCCTTCAATTACGCTTCAATTTAATCTCCAACCTCTGAAGTCATTTCGGGTTCCCGAGATCCACCGACGCCGATCCAGGACTCGCGAATGCCAAACCGGGACCGATTGAGACGCTGTTCAATTATCTGGCAAGACTGCCTATGTCTTGTACGAGTTGTACTCATTTCATTTTGTTGAAGAAAACATACGAGACATGCCAAGAGTTTTTGCACATTATTTATGTATGAACCCAATTTAAATTGTCGTAGCATTAGCACCATAGCAATCGGAAAGTTATGCGCGGCGATCTTGCCTGATATAGGCTAATGTCTCGACGATCTTGTACCTCTTTTTAGTTTAATACAATCCTTAAATTTTTAGAAAACGACTCAATAAAGTTTGGTCAAGTGTCTTCTTCGTCATTAAAGCTGACTTGTTGCATGGTCCTCTCCTTCTCTCAAATCATCATCGTTGACATCTTAACTCGACTCTCTATCTAATCATCAAAAACTCTCTCTCTCTCTCTCTCTCTCTCGTTAAACACCAATTAAGGTCTTGCGACCTCAACATCACGTGATTCAAATATGAAATTGCAACTTCTGTATATGAGACACGATATGTGAAGAAATATATGGTTAATTGAAGGACACATTTACCCGATTTTTCATGATATGAGGATTACATCCAAAGTGAGAGTTTAGAAATCATATTATACAATGCGAAAAAGCTCTAAAGCTTGATGTGCAATTCCTCCATTTAAATAATGTATGGTTAACTTTAATAACTTGTAATAAAAATGTGGCTTGATTAAAAAAAGGAAATAGTTCAATTTGTGAAAATTGCGAAACAACTTTCGTACGAGTAAAATTGAACGCCCAGATAAGTGTCATAAGGACTGTCAAGGCTTCCAACGAAAAGAGGAGATTTGCCTACCCGGATCGGTGAAATCTATTTTGCGGTTCCAAATTGCTGGAAATCATCGCTTTATGTTCCATTTGGTGTTTCATCTATTTTCTTCTCTTTACAAAAATGAAAAATATGAAGAGACAATTACATAAGGTATAAACAAGCCGAAATGTCAGTTTTCGCAATTAGAGAAAATGCCGTTTATTTTTAGATGCAACACCGGTGAAAATGATTATTTCCATATTTACGGTCGGATAGATGATAGTCTTTTCTTTTTTGGTCGGTCCAACTCTATTCCTATACTAACTCTTACTCTCAAACTTTTATGGGACTACATTTACGGTTGGGCAGTTGATAGTCTTTTTTTTTTTTTCCTGGTCAGTTCTACTCTATTCTTATACTAACTCTTATTCTCAGACTTTTGCGGGCGTGGGAGTCAAAACCCACTCTTGAAACGAAATCGTCCCCACCTCAACCCTCTCACTCTCGACTCTCTCCTTCCGAATGCGGGCGTGAGCCGAAACTTTGAAACGAAATCGTTCCCATCTCAACCCTTCTTGAGAATGTGGCGATTCGAACCCCCACCCCACCTTCCATGTTGGAAGGATGAACCCCGTGGTTGACAGATGATAGTCTGAAGGCCCTTTTTTTTCGTTGATTGCTTAAATTAAAAAACTTAAAAAATTTATATCACCGCCGCAGATGATTTGAAGGCCCTTTTTTTTCATTGATTGCTTAAATTAAAAAAACTTAAAAAATTTACTATTTAATTTTCAGAAATAATGTAATGCCAAAAAAAATCCAAAATATTAAAAATCTCCAATTGATATACATGTGATTAATTAACCTCAAATTAATTTTTTAATCACAAAAAACGATAAATTTATATCAAATTGATGTAAATTTTCACGTAGATTCATAATGTTAATTGACTTTAATACCAAGCGACATCCAACCCGATAATTTTACAATAAAATTTCACAGAATCAAACGGAAGTAAATTTATTATGAGTATATTAATTTAGATTTTTTTAGTGACCTAAAAATTAATTCGAGAGAAATTCACGACAGATCTACTAAAAATTGAAGTTGATCGTGGCGTGAGTCCTTAAAGAAACTATGGCTCTTCATCGTTCCCTCTTCTTGGTTTCTATCAAGTGAAAAGGGCATTTCAAAGCCTTTCCCAGTTTTTCAGATTGAGGAGGAGGAGGAGGAGGAGGAGGAGGAGGAGACGCGAGAGAAGTTGGCTACGCCGTGGAATTCCGAGGAAAGATAGATCCCGAGGAGGCCCGAGGATCAGAGAGAGAGAGAGAGAGAGAGAGAGAGAGAGAGAGAGAGAGCAGGAAGTGAGGGAGAAATGAGCTCGGATTCACTCTCCTCCTCCCACTCGCACGCCGGCATCGACGGCCACGTCTCCCAGCTGCTGCAGTGCAAGCCCTTGTCCGAACAGCAGGTGCCGCTTTCTCTATCTAACTCGCTTCCAATCGATCCCCCGCTCCAATCTGGGATTTTGTAGGGGGGGGAAGTGGAATTGGAATTGGATCGGGGGTCCGCGGTCGAATCGAGGCTCTCGCGTCGTTGCGATGAGAAGTTGCTTCTTTTAATCTGTTTTTCCGTTTTCGTGTGTGGATTTGTGGAGTTGGTTGTGGCTTGGATTTTCTGCAATGCATCTCCTTGGCGGATCTACGGTTAGGTCGTGTTAGCGAAAAAAAAAAAAAAAGTGGTCTTTTTGGGTAGCACGAGCGAGGCCGATTCTTGGGTTGCCCTTTGATTCCGTCTTTATGATTTACCAGGGTAATGGGTTGATGTTGCGGCAGGTGTGGTGAGACTAGACTTCTGATGGTTTTCCTTTTCTTGATGTGGGTGTTTTTTTTCCTCTGGGTAATGCTGTGTGATGTGAATAGTAGTTCTTGTCAATGTCGAATGGTGTCGATCTGTGGTTGGAGATCCTCCGTTAATTGAAAGATATCTTGACGGAGCGATGCCTTGTCAGCGATGATATTGTGACGAAGTTGCGTTCCATCATGAGAATGAGGACTTTTTCTGCTGTTGTAGCCTCTTAAGAGTCTCCCATTGCCTATCTTTGTTGTCATGGGATATTATCATGGTGAGCAACACCTCGCCGCTAGTGATTTTATGTAGAGGGGCAGCTGTAAAGAGGTGAGGGCTGAGTGTTGTAGAGATTAGAGACTGCAAACAGCTTCTGCAATTCTCAAGTGTATAGCTAAGTTGGGGCAAATGCCTTTAAACCAAAAAAAATATAAAAAATAAAATGCGCCACTTATGTGTACATTACTAAGAAGCATTTAGAAAAAATCGAAAGCATAATGAGGCTTTGAAGCTGTTCAATTAAGCAATACAAGGCTTGGGGTCAACTTTAAATACTACCCTAGGTACAATAATTAAATTCAAGTTTCATAAACAATCACACTGACTGTGAATTCATGAGTATACTGCTATGGAGCACTTTATCTTCGACTTCCGAGTAGCTTGACTCACTCAAGCCCTATACTGTCTTATTTTGCTGGCTCTCTCTCTTTCTGGTGTGTATATCATGATGAGTAGTCAAATGTTTGCGTTTGACTTTTGACTGAGAATGACATTATTGATTGTGAAACAGGTTAGAGTGCTATGTGAGAAGGCTAAGGAGATCCTAATGGAAGAAGATAATGTCCAGGTGTGTGTGGATATTATCACAAAACTTCCCATGCAGTGTGTGGAATCTTCCCACGCAGTGTACACTCTGAGTTGACTTTTCTTAATATTTTTTATGAGGTGCAGCGTATCTTGATTGTCTTTTCGCTCTAACTCTTGCATACAGCCTGTAAAAAGCCCTGTCACAATATGTGGTGATATTCACGGACAATTCCATGATCTGGCTGAACTTTTCCGCATTGGAGGGAAGGTGAAATTATTTTCCTTAGGGTATCTTGTTCGAAGAGTTGACACCTTCTTGGTGTCTTATGATGAATTTATCTTTACGAAGTGGAATCGATGGTTAATACTATTGCCCCGGTGGGTTTTTGTTTTTCATAGAGAGGAATGGACGTGCTTGTTTTAGTGAATATGCTTTTAACAACTGATCTAAGAAAGAATAGTTGTAATGTAATTGACGCATTAAGATGTTTCGCATGCAGTCTAATACTGACAATTTTATTTAAATGAAAATCACTCATGCTTGAAACTTGTGCTGTGTTTTGCATAGTTTAGATATATCATCCTCCTTATCATGATGAGCTTTCACATTGGTTATATGGTGCCTTGATCAAACTTCTTTTTTCTTTTCCCGGTCACACCAGATTGCAGAATGGTCGTTGGACCTTGTTTTGACATTTTCATGCTCTTAATAGATCTCTGCATGAGAATTGCCAAACCTTTGTTCTTTAATGCTATATATTGTTGACTAGTGTAACTTTTCTTTGTGTAGTTAACCTTCTTTTGTTGCATAAAACCATTTGCTTCTTTGGTTACTTGTTTATACTTTTTTATATCTAGTTATGCAAATATGGTCTAATTGGAGTTTATTGCTGTTGATATAGTGCCCAGATACTAATTACTTGTTCATGGGAGATTATGTTGATCGAGGATATTATTCAGTTGAAACTGTTTCAGTAAGTATTTGTATTTCTTTCTTAAACTATCGATGTAATTGGCTTTACTTTTTAGATGGGGAGTCTCATAACTAGTTTCACTATTGAATTCTCTTCGGAGCATTCTCTTTAGAGAATCACAGCATACTCTTAGTGCTGTTAGTGGGTAATGTATATTCATTTGTTTATAATTATATTGATTCGAGGAACATTTTCAGCTCTTGGTGGCACTGAAAGTGCGTCATCCTCAGCGGATTACAATTCTTAGAGGAAACCATGAAAGTCGCCAGGTAGTCATTCTTCAAATTTAAGCGCTTTCAAGTTAATTAACGATGCTTTAGCGCATTTGGAGTCTTTTCTAGCTTCACAAATTAATCCTGCTCTGATTCTTTCTTATAAAGAGGTATCATCATTTTGGCCTCCTTGTTTACCTTCTCTGTGACATAAATTTGTCTCGTGTTCTTCAACCAATATTTGATTGAGTCATTAGTTCTGATTTAATCTCATTGCATTTGGATTGCAGATAACTCAAGTTTATGGGTTTTATGATGAATGCCTGCGAAAGTGAGTTTCTTTCCATGTTCTTTTGGAAATTTTGTGCAGTACATTTTTGGATGTCTTTATTCTGATCATTTCTGTAAGACAGTTTCATTCTTCATAGGCCATGCTTGTGTGCTATAAACTCACTTTGTTAAGACAGTCATGGGTTTGTTACTGTTTTAGATTGCCAATATTTCTTATTATTTGATAGTAGGCCCTTGGCATTTGGTAGATTGGTAATGTCTTTCGTGATATATTTGGTCTTATTTCAGGCCATAAAACAACGAGTCTGTGTGAACTTCTTTGGAAGTTCTTTGATGAATGGTTTCATGTGTTCACCACATACATGAAAAGATGTTGTGAATGAGTACCATTTTAAGGGTTTGTACTTATTACTCAGTTATCTAGTCGGAGGTTTGGTGTTCCAGTGTGAAAATTTTTGCTTATATATTCGGTTGGTTTCAGGTTTTATTTGGATGGGTGAATTTAATATAGACACTCAGAGACTTTATCTTTTGGGTTCTCAGGAGGGTATATGCTTTATTGCTTTTGTGGTCAGATGTCGAGCTTTATTTTGAAACAAGTCAGCTGTCATCTCTCCTTAACATAATTGGAGAATGTACTCCTTTTTCTCTATCTGCAGGTATGGTAATGCTAACGTTTGGAAGATATTCACTGATCTTTTTGATTATCTTCCATTGACGGCCCTGGTTAGTCTGAATATATCTTTTAGCAGATGTTATGTTTTTACCATTTTCGTATTTGGAAATACATGGAAAAGTTGAGACTTGTAAACCTTTGAGCTATTTTTCTGGGCTGAGGGAGTTGAATTGATCACGACTGTTGAAAATTTTCCTGTGAGGACAGGGATGCTGCCCTTTTGCCATGCCTCGTGTGTTTTCCTGATCATTAGGATGATGCACTTACTATGACTGAACTGCATATCATATGCATCACCAATCTAATGGAGTGTCTGTTTGCATCTTTGGCACCATATGGAAGTCTTCTTTTTCGTCACTTTGGATTGAAGTATTGCTCCTTTGTCCCCACTCTCTCACCAAAAGCAGTGCACGTTTGCATGATTGTCTCAAATCGCAAGAGCCGTCATACTTTCCTACTGTCATATCAGTCCTAGAGTTTTAGAATACCAAAAAGAAAAGGTGGTACAGAACCTTTTAGTAATTTTTCCTAGCTTTTGTTGTTCAACCCTGTGTCCATAAGGGGGAGTGTTCCTCATGGAAAGTACTATAAGCATAAACAGAAAAGTGGTGTATTCTGCTCCAGAGCTACCTAGCAAAAGTGCTCAGTACTGAAATTTAGGTTTTGATAAGCTGTTTGCCATCATATTTGATACTTAGGATGTGTGGATTCATGAAAAATAATTTGATGGAATGACTTTGCAAACTTCATTTGTTTGGTTCGCTAAAAGTGGATAATCAACAGAAAAGCTTTTATGGTAAACTACCAGACTTAAAATAGAGGAAAATGATTTCTCCATCGTAAAAGGAAGAAATTGTTTTCCTAAGCTCCTTTACTGTCAAGGAACCAATTATAATTATAATGGAGAGTAATTTTTGGAAGTAAGATCCAAGCTTGAAAAGTTATCTCACATCAAGTATACCACCAAACAATTGAAGTCAGCCATTTTCCTTATGAATACTTTTCACAGAAAACATTCTTCCATCAAGAATTTTTTTGTGAAAGAAACGCACCTTGAAAACCCTATTCCGGTGGTTAATTGTTTGGTGGTTAATTGTCTGGGATGTTGTTGTCTAATTTGGTGGGAGAAGTGAACTTTGTCCTTCTTCATTTGAAATAGCTGATACATTTGTCTTATCCAAGAATTGTTCTGTAGACTTTAGCAGTTCACATGCTGAGTCTTTTGGATTTAGGGTGCAAGTGGTTCAGCTTTCCCAGGGGACTGTTCAGGCATTGTGCTTTCAGCATTTGATTGAAACTAATTTTTTTCTTTCAAGACTACCCTTACCAATTCTTTCATTTTCTGATTGTCCCTCGTGACTGTTCAACTTCTTTGAGCTAGGGCAGCAGCCAGCAAGGGCGGCTGGCGAGGCTAGATTGGGCCGGCAAGGGGCCGGCAAAAGTTGTAGGATGGCCGCTTGGGTCATGGGACACCAGGTGACTGCCTAGGTGGTGACGCTTGAGGTCGCGTGACCCTTGCTGGGGGTCACATGACCTAGGGCAATGGTCGCTGGTGCTAGATCTGGCTTGCCAGCGGCCATCGCCCTTCACCGGAGGGTTTTGATTTTCTTAATTAAAAAAAGAAAAATTAGACTCAAAAGCCCTTTGCAAAAAAATATTTGCCAAACGTTATTTAGGACAAAATAGCTTAACAAAGGATTTTTTACTGAACGCAATTGCATTTCCTCAAGAAGATCAAAAGCATTTGCATTTCCCAAAGGCTCATTTGCAAAGCCTAATCAAATGCACCCTTATTTGCCTTCTGCTTTCTCCCTCTCTCTCTCTTTCTCCTGACAAGATGGTTGAATAATCACTGATTTGAAATTTTCTTGATCAGCCTCACTGTCCCAAATTTGGTTCTCATGTATCAAGTTTTTAACTCTTTTGTTTTGTTTTGTTTTGAAGGTTGAATCAGAAATTTTTTGTCTGCATGGTGGGTTGTCCCCATCTATTGAAACCCTTGATAATATACGTAATTTTGACCGTGTTCAAGAAGTTCCTCATGAGGGCCCTATGTGTGATCTCCTATGGTCTGACCCGGATGACCGCTGTGGTTGGGGTATTTCACCCAGAGGTGCTGGTTATACCTTTGGTCAGGTTTGTAGTATTTCATTTTTGCTATTTCTTCCTTTTTCCTACTTGTCATTGTCCACAACCAAAGTATTCAATTGAGAGCCATAAATTTCAATGTTGTGTTGGATTGCTTTTGCAGGACATATCTGAGCAGTTTAACCATACAAATAATTTGAAGCTAATCGCTCGAGCTCATCAGTTGGTTATGGAAGGATATAACTGGGGTCATGTAATTACTTCCCTTCAAGCTACAGATTTTTTTTTTTCATTTAAATTTGTGATTATGACGCTTATGAAAAATAAATCATGTGATCTTGACAGGATCAAAAAGTCGTTACAATATTTAGTGCACCTAACTACTGTTATCGCTGTGGTAACATGGCATCCATCCTGGAAGTTGATGACTGCAAAGGCCACACATTCATCCAGGTCTCTCTCTCTCTCTCTCTCTCTCTCTCCATATGTGCGTGCAAGCACTTACGTGCATGCATGCAGAAGCAAGGCGCAATGGCTATAGAGAGAATTTGACATGCATACTTGAACTAATATAATGCACTTTTGAACTCTGCAGTTTGAGCCAGCTCCAAAGAGGGGAGAGCCAGATGTAACTCGCAGAATGCCAGATTATTTCCTTTGATGTAGCAGGCTTCAGGTAAGCATATCTTGTCGCGGGTGCATAGTTCCTTTCAAATGAGGTTGGGTAGGCCATTGAAGTTTCCAGAGCTGGAGCTTCTGGATGATGGTGCCTACTGGGTTTGAGGCATCTAAAATGTTACTGGCGAGGCTTTGGGTTGAAAAGGAAGGGCAACTGTGCAGGAAATGTTGCAGCGACAACTTGTAATTGTTTGCCTTTTACCCTCTATTTTCTTAATTTTTGACATACTTGTTTACCGGGAAGACTGGCTGCGAGATCAGGCTTGTAGAGGAAGACGGGTTTTCTTTTCTTCAAATGAGTGATTTTCTTTGCCTTCCTTGTCAGTTCTTTTGCCTTTAGTTTTGATGTACGAATGTTCTGGGCTTAATTGAATGGGCAATTAAATTTAGAGAAACATTCTGTTAGAAAGAAACTCATATGATCTATCAGCCAATGTGGATTTTGGTGGGGAACGATATTCTGATTTCGAATTTACAACAATCGATGGATTGAGGTCTTTGCTGTGGCCAGGATCAAGAATGGTAGGTCGTTCCCCATTATTATGGAGTCTCTCTCTCTCTCTCTCTCTCTCTCTGAATTGTGAATTTGCACTGAAGCGTGCAAGACTGCTCTTGCTAAGTGTTGTAAATTATGTCTAGATGCTGAACCAGCTGAAAATGTATGTTGCGTGGTTCTTTACGTTGAAAGCCTTGCATTAATCATCGTCTGAACCATTCGACTGTCGACATCCCTTGAGCCTGTGCACACATTGACATCATACTAAAGCCACACATGCAGGTCGACTCCTGCAAAGGCATGAACCGTATCAAAGTAAGCATGTACTAGATTTTACCCGAGCCAATAAGCGTAAATATAATGTTAGCCAAAACCCAAAAAAGATCCGAGGAAAAACGCTGTATATGTAAGTTATTTTACCTGGCAATGATGAAACATGTCATTATATTGGCAAGAATCCTTTGGTATGATGCGGTTCAGTGGCAATGTTGTACTACAACTTACGTCAACCAAAATAATAATCGCCGACCCAAATTAGCAAAATATAATACAAGCGAAAGTGTAACCCCTGGTGAACCATGTCATCATATCACATCAGTTCAAATTTCCAATGGTAGTGAGGTATACAGTAAAATTTGCAATCCTGCAACATAATGCATAAGCTGAACTGGGCCGCTGTTGGTTCAACCGTGGTGGAAAATTCTTCTGAGAGTTTAAATTCGAATGTTCCTTTGGGTTTGAGGCTTTACATAAAATATAAAACATTATGAAAAAACGAGAAATAATTTCTGTCGTTCAGTCGTCCCGCTTGAAGATAAATGTTATAGGCTTAAATGCAGCCAACACCACTGCAACTTTACATGCAATGAATCCAATCATCCCAACAATGAGCTCTTCCGACGTTAATGCCACAGGAACCTCACCTGACCTGTACTTGAGTACTCCGAAAAAAACAGTTGCTGCCAATGCCAGAGTTGTTATTGGACCCTTCAACCGACGAAACGCTTGATCAACAGAGTTCCTAGAGATTGTTGCAGGAGCAGGCAATTCGTCTACGGATCTTTGCAATATCAACAGATAGACAAATCCTCCAAGCCCACCAATTAAGAATGCAAGAGCATCCTTCTCACCGGCTGAGACAGATGCAACTGCTGTGCCGACAGAGACCAGCATGGCATCGTAGAGTAACAAGGAAAGCTTCAGATCTGCATATTCCTGCATGCTTTCCTCACTAGACATTTTAGGACTAGGAGAAGTCGATTCCCGCATGCTATTGCTCAACAAGGTGTGTGAATCTCCAGACAATTCCTTGACAAGGGAAGGTCTAAGTTCAATCATGGAACTATCACTTCCCTCCCCAATTAAAATATCCTCAGCTTCAAAATCATACTGGTAACCCCCATACTCTATTTCTTTTGCAGTGTGCTCCTCCAATGATGGTTGGCGGGCATGAATAACAGAGAGAGTGACACAACCTAATCTCCATTGGCCTGATCTTCATAATGAAAAAGAGAAAGTTAAGATTGACAACAAGATCATAAAAAAGATAAAATGCTAATGCTGTTAGGGAAGTTAAGTGGTATGACTTATTGCATTTTGACCAATGGGAAGACATTCCTTGCAAAATCATTAAATCACTGGTGGAGTTCGACAATCATAACAACATAGTGCATCAAATGACTAGCTGGTGACGTTTACTAATGGAAAGTTGACATGCTGAATGACCACCCAAAACTAAACTGTCCAGATCTACTCGCATATATAACTGTAGACCTATGATAGTTCTCCCTCATTGAAACTGCTGCAATGGATAACCTATGGAACTGACTATATATACATATGTAAGAATGTAATGTCCCTTCATCGATGTACAGCAATTCCACAGTAGGCAAACCTGATTCAAGACTAATCCAGAGAGCTTGAGGTCCTCCAAGCTTGGGTCCTTTAAAAGCGAATTCATCAACAGAAGCTCTTTGAAAATGAAGAACGTTATGATCAACTTCTTCCTGCCGTTCCACTGAAAACTCAGTCAATGGAGTTGCAGATAGCCTTTGTAATAACGAATGTCCATGTTCATCGATCAAGCAGAGCAGAATTCCAGCATTGACATTGGTTAACCCTGAACCATACATCCTACTTGTATGTAGCTTAATCTTGTACAAGGATTGAGAATTGCCAACATTGCCTAATAACATTTTCTCTTCTTCTGAGTGTCCTGAGCAGAACTTAATCTCTGTGGTTGGAAAAAGACGGGACGGTTTTGCATAGTCCTGAAAATCTAAATGCAGAATATGTTCCACAAGAAAGAGGTAAGCATATGGCCAAGAAAAACAGAAAAGAAGCGATTAGATTATCCAAAAATTTATATAACTGTTATTCCAAACTGCAAATAAGATAGCACCTAACCAAGAGAAAAGCAGTGGTTACAATTGACAAAGGAAAAATTAAACATGTGACGCTCTTATGATTTAGTACACAGGATCCTTTTGCGGTTTTGGCTTCAAAAATTGGAAAGCATCAGGCAACAATGTCAAACTTTCCATGAAGGACTGCCACTGACCTAAGGAACAAAAATAGAAACGTAAGTGGGAGCCAGTTGGCCCTACTTCTCAGTACCACTTGCTAACCAGTCTATTAATTAAGTTCAAATCTGCTGACAAAGGGAAATGTCATGCCTAAAAACTTTAAAAGTAATATATCCACGAAGACTATTGATTAAAAGTTTGAAGGGCCGCTTGATACAGAGGTCTCGTATTGAGTTTTTGGCTGCAAAAGTCAGACAAGGCTACAACCACGAAGAAATGTGCACAGTGCTTCTAGGCTTCTAATATTGGCTCTGCATTCTATTGATTTTTCCCAGACGACACTGAGGGGAGATGTTGAAGACAGACACACTTTGCACAGATGAAGGCTGCTCACTTCCTGATATTTGCCACTTTTTGAAGAGGGTGTGCCAATTGTTTAAAACATTTATTATTGTCAAGGGTGAAGAAAGAGCCACAAAGGGTGTGGAAGTAGGGGCTCCTAGGGACAAAAACCAGCTGGCCTGCCTCATCCAGCAATGCAATAGTACACCTCATGGAAACACTTATGCTATTACGAAGATAACTGAAGCACACTTCATGCCACATATGGAAACATAACTGCAGGAAGAAGGCAACTGAAGCAATCCCAGTGTAGCATTCGAAATTCTATACTATGAAAATTGCAGCCAAACCTAAGGAAACTCGTAACTGATTTCCACATCAGAGCCAACTGAACAAGCTACGAAAAATTCTTCACACTGTAAAAGCAGGACATTTTATAGGATTTGCCAAAGAGCAATGCTACACTTATTAACACTGGCGTATAAAATTGGTCCACTAAAAGATGGGTTAGACAGAGAGTAGCCCTTTAAAAAATGGGTCATATTCAAGAACAATAACAGTACGAGACATCGCAATTTAGTAAACCAGTCTTAATAAGTGTAGCCATTTCCCTTTACCAAACTAATTTACACCGAGTCCTCGGATTTTCCCAGAATGGAAAATGGTTCTAATCAACTAGTGCAGCAACTGAAGACAACAACCAAATCTAAAAATATTATATTTTTACAATCTTTTCACTTCGATTCCAAAGAAGTCAAGAAAGCGAATACCCCCGGCCAGTTAATGGCGGGAAAAAAAAAAAAAAAAAGGATTCGACAGCAAAGAACATGAACCGTGGAACCTCCAAACCCAAGATTCAGACTAGAAAACTATCACCAAGCACGACACATGGTCGAACCCGAAAGAACCACGCGGTCGAGCGAATTGAAACCGGCGCCAGAGCGACGAACGTCGACCGCGACGCCACTTGCTGGCGAGTTCTATAGAAATTAGCCGAACCCTCTTCCCATAAGACGGTGGAAATGGGCACAAGGACAAGGAGGGTGACCGGTGAGGGAAGTACCTTGGAATTTGGACAGCTTGGAGCGTATGGCGCCACAGCCGCCGGTCCGGCGACGGAGCGGCGCGGTGATTATTGGGCCTATTCTGATGCCGCCGCGGCCACTGTTGTAACCGTGTACTGCACCGAAAGCGTTTCTTGGCGAGACTATCTCCATTGCTGCGATCTTTCTGCGAGAGAGAGAGAGAGGGAGAGGCTTTGCGTGCTTGTGCCGGAGGCTGGAGAGAGAGGAAAGAGACGGGAGATTTTCCGGAGAGGAAACGCTGGACTACGTCGTTTCTCAGGTGCATGCAGGTAAAGCCCAAAAGGCCCAATCACTTGGGAATATATATATGTAATCATTGATTTATTTGCTTACATCTATTATCTATTATATTTATACTTATTCGGTTATCTTATCTTATCTTATATATAATTTATCTTAGGGATTTTCTCTAAAAGGCGGCTTTTGAGCACCAATGATGTGCAATTAATTAATCACTCTTCTTTTAACTCCTTAGAAATAGGATTTTCCAATACCCACATCGTAGAATTTTAAACAAGGGCCTCAAGTGGAGCCATTTTAAGAGGGCTTAAAGTGACTCTACCTAAAATAAGGGCATGATGTGTACTTAATTAATAATCCTTTCGATATATGGATTATTATATCCTCTTTTGGTTTAAATATCTTCTGTGAATGATCCACATGTAACTTTTTTTTTTTGCCGTTCAAACTCATCAGATTGGAAATAAAATCAACAAGTTTTGCTAACTTGAATTGATAGAAGGACAGTATTGGACACCACGGACTAAATTAAACATGTATTAACTCATCATATTGGAATTAAAATCAACAAGTTTTGCTAACTTGAATTGATAGAAGGACAATATTGGAAAATTAAACATGTATCAAAGATTCGGGGATCACATTAAACAAATTATAAATTCACGAGTAACGTCATATATTAGGCTAAAGTTCAAAGACTACATTGAATAAATCAAAATTTAGGGCTGATAATATATACACTATGGTTTGATTTCCAAGGACCAATCCATCTTTGAAGTTTCATTATTCGAAGTGCTAAAAGAAGTTGACAATGATTGGATCTAAGTAAGTCCTTAAAAGTTCAAGGGGAAGAAACGGGCTATACCGGGAGGCCTCGAAACATTGTCCCTATATTCCCTAACTGTTAGGAAGAAAAAAATTGATCAAGAATTAGGGATCCTTCGATAGTAAAGGTAGATACCACGTCAGGAACTTCAGTTCTTGACTATCACCGCAGAGTAAAAGGCCTACTATAGAGTTGGCACGCCTTTACAAGCAAGTCAAATTAACCGACTACCAACTATGTACCCCGATTAATATATGCACTATGGTTTGATTTCCAAGGATCAATCCATGTTTGAAGTTTCATTATTCATTGTGCCAAAAGGAGTTGACAATGATCAGTAAAGGCACCAGATGTGATCCGCCGAGGTGGGTAGGGTAAAGAAAGGAGAGGGTTTTTTCCCATGCTTTAGCTGATCATATTTGATTTCTATTTTGTCTTTACTCAAAGCTTGTCCCATGTTCTTGTCATCCTAATTATTTAGCTTTCATAGAAATTTGACTTTTAAGATATTTTATCTTTACAATGGTCGCTAACTAACCTACGCCCAAACTCGGTGAGGGCCCACAAGCCCATCGCCTAGTGGCTAGGGCTGTTGCGACACTCGCTCAGTGCCAACAAGGGAGTTAAGAAAATAAAAGAAAAACCAAAAATACATTAAAAAAATATTCATGTTAGCGTCAGTGGATCGACGTATAATCATTAGCGAACACGTCATTGATTTCCACTTAAAATTAGACAAATTGACTCAATTGGTAAAAGTAGGAAGTTTTAAGATTAAATTAGCATATTTGAAAATTTTATGACTAAATTGGTATAAATATAATAGATTTAAGACTTTTTTGATCATCTTTTTCTGATTGCACAATTCCATTTTCTCGTGAAAATATTCATTCTAGCATCCACCACAAAATATATCCATATTTAATATGGCATATTAGTGGCATGTCGCTAGGTTCAAAATTCTTGATATTGCCTTAAATGTTAGTTGATCATAGTGTTATGGAATTTAATGTTAGTGTTCGCACCTCTTATAGGGCACTAGGTTCAAAATTCTTGATATTGCCTTAAATGTTAGTTGATCATAGTGTTATGGAATTTATTGTTAGTGTTTGCACCCCTTATAGTATTTGTAATTTGTATGCTATGTTTGTATATGAGTTGGATTGGTTATGTTAATGTGTATTCTCCATGTTTGTATTTGTATGGATACGAGTTGGATTGGTTATGTTAATGATTCTCCATGTTTGTAATGACCATCACACGCATCTATTAGGACAAAGCGCTATGTAGTGACAATGGGAGCCACCTCTTGAATGGATGGAGGCCACTCTTAAAATCTATGATTGTCTGTATATAACAATGGGATTGGATATACGATACACATCATCGATATCATTTGTGTTAGAAACATATTACTCGATTTTGTGCATCTTTCATATTGTCATCTTAATTGATTATAATTTCTATTGTAATATTGTCTTATTATATATAGTCATCTTATAAAACCTATCAATAGGCTCATGTATAGTAACATTGAAATATATAGGAACTTATCCAATTCACTTTTCCGCATTACTCTTAATTATTTGTATGATCCGCTATCAATTGGTCCGCTTCCTTGGCCCCATCGACACACCAGCCAAGATTTCTTTAATTTTTTTTATATTTTATTCTGAAGCAAACCCCAGTTAGTAAATTATATTTTCCTTTTAATGTTAGGAAACCCACCTATAGAGAATAGAAGAAACAAAAAAGGGGGGAAGAAATAAATTATATATAGAGAAAATACTAGTTCTGAAACCGACCTTGGAAATGAGTGGGCCGATTCTTGGTCTCACAAACTGGAAATTGACCCTACTCCGGTCCTGTTTCAGATTTCAAAGTGAAACCGACCCACCATAAAACCTATTATCCTTATTTAGAAGAGATGATGAATTACTTACTTGGCCAGCAATCCGCATGCTCCATGTCGAGACCGACTCACCAACAGTGTCTGCAGGCTTGCTTAGATTGGAAGTCGATTTCAGGATCTTACAGCTAGCTGTGAGCTCTTTTGCTAGAGGTGCGTACTCAAAAAAACAAGCGAAAGTGTTGACCAATTTGTGATTCGCGAATACCAATTGCTGTTTTTTTTTTAATTAGTCAATGCTGTAAACGGAGGGGTCGGAATTACCCAGAGATTCCGTGAGAATCTTGCAATTTTCCCTCTGCAGAACCAAAGTCGCAATCTCCGTTGACAAGTCTTGCCGACAAGCTTAGATTCTACGCAGCAATGTGAGACCAACAAGGGCTGCGGCCATCACTTCCCCATCCGAACTTGATTCCTCAAAGGATAGAGAACATATACTGTGAATATATTATGTGTATGAACGTGATAATTTGTGAATCTCTGCTAATAAAATACTAGTAGTAGTTAGAAGCAGTTAGTGTTGAGCGAATGATCGCATTGAATTCTACGAATTACTCTTTAATCATTAAATTTACCCTTCATATGGATAAATATTGTAAAAGTACTTCTTTCTTGAATTTACCACCATTATCCAACTAATCTTAAGCCTATTGTATGAATGATAATTCAATTCTAAATTTTTCAATTTTATCAATTAAATACTACATGTTTGTATGAAATTATGATGTAATCATTCTAACTAATTTTTACCTAAAATTGCTAATGGTTGGACTGCGTCAATGATGTCTAACAAATATTAATCGGAATGACTACATTGGCAAAAATAGAAGGTTTAGTTTTGAATCATCTCTAACATGATAACACCCCTCTCTTCATGTTTTCAATTAAGTTTATCCATTTTGAACATTTTATTATCATTACAACTCTCTTTTTCAATGCATATACCTCATTGGACAATGTGGATCCACGTAAGACCTACACAATCCGACATATCACGTGCATTGTGCCCATTGCATTGGATGTGGACAATGAATTGTCACATAATTCATACATTTAAGCACCTACTTCCAATAAGAAAACGCAATTTCACACCCTACTCCTAGTACATTGATTTTGGCCAACGAGTCCTATTGGCTAACGTTACTCAAAGGGTTTCATGGTCTTAAGTATAAGGACTCATCTCTTTTTTGTATGAAAAAGGGTTAAAGCTGAATATAAAAATTTAATGTTGTAAATTTGTTATCCCTATTTTATCACCTAATAAATCATGAAGTAACTCTCTTGAAGGTAATATAAAAGAACTATTATCCAAGCACTTGTCGATTTCATTGTTAGCAAGCTAGTCAATAGAGCAATTTTCTTTTCGAAAGTTATGTTCTACTTTAAACATAAAGTGAGAACGCAAGAATCTTTTGAAATATTCAAGTAAAGTAGGGTTAACATTATCAATTATAAGCTCTTGACTAACAAGGACAGTGATGGTTTTAGAGTGACTCTTAATAATGATCTTATGAAAATCAAGATCATCATAAGGACCCATTTAATTCATGAAAATGTTGGTTGTTTTTCTTTTTCTTTTTTCAGTGAATGAAAATGAAAATACTATCATGTTTCTCAATTTTTGCTTTTCTTGAAAACCCATTTGGATTGTGAAGATTATTTTTTTTAGTAATAATTACAAATCTGAGAACATGTTAGCCTATCCCGTCCTCAAACTTAAACAATAGAATGGGAAAATGGATTAAAACATGCTTTGTTTTCGTTTTTCTTTTCTCTTAGATATTATCTTGGAAAAAAAATTAACTCAATGTTTTGAAACATGATTATTAACTTTGAAGACATGATTGCTAACGTATACGAAACATGCTTTATGCGCAATCAGCAGTTTTCATTAAAAAAAAAAAAAAAAGAATTTCGTGAAGAAGTCCATCTTTTATCCAGAACAATGAAAAATAAGCAAAAGGTCACTGTTTATCCAAGTTAATGAAATCTGAAAAGAAAGAGACCCCAAAAGAAAAGCACAAATATGTTATTGTAAAAGAAAATTTCAAGATTTACTTTTCTTCTTTCCTTTTTGGTTACCACCTAAAAACTCAAAATGTTATCCCATGACACATTTATTATGAAAAAAACATTCATCTCACAAAGATATTGAAATTAGTACCCCTAACCCAAGTCTATAATATGATGCTATTTGGTCCAATATATTGCTAAAATGCATACATTTCACCACATATGACAGATGACTGTAAGACCAATCTAATGTGGAGAATGATAGATCTAATATGAAGAATATGCATGTATCAACATATATACATTTCAATGTGGATTTTTGGCTTAGGGGTACTAGTTTGAAATTTTCCACGAGACAAAAACAAGTTCGAAGTATACACGTCTTAAAGTTACCAATTTGAGGTTTTTGTGAGACAAAAAATTAATTTATTACAAATGTGTTAGGGGTATCAATTTAGGAGTGTTAATAACATTAAACCTTTTTTTTTCTCCATTCATTTAGTTGAAGATGCTTACGAAAGCTTCTCTGAAACTCAGTTCAAACTAACTTCCCCCAGAGCCAAAGCCAAAGACCTTTAGATGGAAGATGACGTTGAAGCTTTTATTACATATAAGACAACTCAAGGTTGTTCCTCTCCCTGTTTTGTTTTTCTCTATGAACCTTTCTTCATCTCTTCCACCTTTTGAGGTGAAGGATTTAACCTAGATCTCTCCCACCCTTTCGTATTCCTTTTTCTTTTATTTTCTTTTGTTTCTTGTTTTACTCTCATGATTTGCTCTTCCAATTTTATTTTTGGGAGCTTTCTCTCCAATCTAATTTTAAATTTTGAAGTTTTGACAAATAATTACTCCACCTTCAATTTCAATTGCGTCCACAATAGTTTCTGTGTCAATTTGTGCTCATTTAATGTGTTTTCATTTATCGCATTGGCTTCATGGCTCACTCTCCCTAATATCATATTTGAGTTTTTTCAAAATTTTTATGTTGTCTCTGTACAGTGATGGTGTTGGGGATGCCTAACCTAGGCACACACCGTTGAAAGACAAAGCTATAACTACAAATGGAGATCCTGGTGTGTGCTTATCACTAATGATATTGTGTGATTTGATGAATGGGGTTCAATCCTTTCGCTTAGATATAGTTCCAAATCTATTCTTGAAGGTTGAGCCTGTAATTATCTCTACTACTCATGCTCTAATGAAATACCTTAATTTCTAGTTTTTTGTTTGTTGTGGAGCTCTATGAGCTTTGCTTTGTTACTGTGATTTTTTATATTCCTTTTCATATATCATTTTAATTGACCAAAAAAAAAGGTTGTTTGCAAAGTTACTCAAAAAGTCTTTTGAAAACAAGAAAGAACTTATCCTAAGTAAATAAGGCAAAAGATTCATATTTCATCCAAAATCTTTCTTCGGTTTCAATTAGAGGAGATGGATTTTGTGACAACTATGGATAGAAAATATCACTTGTAGATAAGAAAATGAGTAACTTTACTTCAAACAGAATCGAACATACACAAAATATATTGAAATTCAATCGACGGCAAAACTTGAGAACATGAATATGTAACGTCAGAATTTAACTGATGATATGATATTTAGGATAATATGTAATATCATAATTTAATTGATGACTTACTATCCAAAATAAAGATACACGCCGGAATTAAATTGACAATGCAAATCTATAAACTAAAACTATTATACGAGAAAGTAAAGATAATCAAAAGATTGGTCTCTAGTAGATGAATGCCGGTATTTACAGCAATTGAAAAAATGAAAAAATAAAAACAGGAAAATTTTTTCTTTTCTTTAACCAAAAGAGGACAATTTCTTGCGTCATGGGGGTGAAGAATCGGGCCGAGAGCTGACCAATCGTGGGTTTGACTTTTGCCTCCCAATTCGTGGTGAGCTGGAGCGGAGGAGACGGCGGATGAGGAATAGGTTTCTTGTGGCTTTGATTATTCAAATTCCTCCACGTGATCCCCACAAGACGATATCTCCATTATTTTCAGGTCTAATCTCTATCATCTTCTGCTTAAGATTCGGTTCACACCGTCGGTCCATAAGATATCCTTCTCGGTTTCTTGAAATAAAAGATCTTCCCCAGTTTTCAAAAGTTTCGTTCCCATCTGAATTCTCCTTCTTCGCTGTCGTAGTCAGGGAGGATGGAGGAAGAAGGCCAACTCCTCCATCCCCACTTTCTGTGATCAGAAGCCCATCTGTCCCTGTGTGTGTGTCTCTCTCTCTCTCTCTGTCCTCCATGGAGCCGGAGATCCAGCGGCAGAACGCGAAGCCATCGCCGGAGAAGTCCCTTCCTGGGCCGGACGCCGCCGCGGTCCTCCCCGTCACAGCCCGGCCGGCGGCGGCGAAGGGCGCCGCCAAGAAGCTGACCCTCATCCCTCTCATCTTCCTCATCTACTTCGAGGTCGCCGGTGGCCCGTATGGCGAGGAGCCGGCGGTCCAGGCGGCCGGGCCGCTGCTGGCCCTCGTCGGGTTCCTGGTCTTCCCGTTCATCTGGAGCATCCCGGAGGCCCTCGTGACGGCCGAGCTCTCCACGGCGTTCCCCGGCAACGGGGGGTTCGTGCTGTGGGCCGAGCGGGCGTTCGGGCCCCTCTGCGGCTCCCTGATGGGGACGTGGAAGTTCTTTAGCGGCGTGATCAACGTGGCCTCCTTCCCGGTCCTTTGCATAGACTACGTCGAGAAGCTGTTCCCGGTCTTCGAATCTGGGTGGCCGCGGAACGTCGCGATCCTGATATCCACATTGATGCTGTCCCTCCTGAATTACACCGGCCTGACGATCGTGGGCTACACCGCGGTCGTACTGGGCATTGTTTCCCTGATGCCCTTCCTCGTCATGTCTTCGATCGCGATCCCGAAGATTCATCCTCACAGGTGAGAGCCCTCGGTTCTTACTGTAACATAGGATCGTTGTACTGAATTGTAACCGAGTTAGGTCGCTTCTTAATGTCAGTGGACACTTTCTCGTGGCAGGTGGCTTAGCTTGGGCCAAAAGGGAGTGAAGAAAGATTGGAACTTGTACTTCAACACCCTCTTTTGGAACCTCAACTTTTGGGACAATGTCAGCACCATGGCTGGGGAAGTCGACAGGCCACAGAAGACCTTCCCTGTGGCCCTCCTTGTGGCCGTGGTCTTCACCTGCGTGGCCTACCTGATCCCGCTTTTCGCCGTGACTGGCTCGGTCATGGTGGACCAGAGCCAGTGGGAGACCGGGTTCATGGCCGACGCGGCGGAGATCATCGGCGGGAAGTGGCTCAAGATATGGCTTGAGATAGGGGCCGTCCTGTCGACGATTGGGCTCTACGAGGCCCAGCTAAGCAGCTGCGCGTTCCAGCTCCTGGGCATGGCGGATCTGGGGATTCTGCCGCAGGTCTTTGCGGTCCGGTCCAAATGGTTCGACACCCCCTGGTTGGGGATACTGTTGTCCACGGCCATCTGCCTCGGGTTTTCCTACATGAACTTCACCTCGATCATATCATCGGCCAACTTCCTGTACAGCCTGGGGATGCTGCTGGAGTTTGCGTCCTTCCTGTGGCTGCGAAGGAAGATGCCGACACTGAAGAGGCCGTACCGGATCCCGCTAAGCCTGCCGTGGCTGGCGGCGCTGAGCCTGGTGCCGTGCGCATTCTTGGTGGTGATCATGGTGTACGCCACGAAGGTTGTGTACTTGGTGAGCGGGCTTATGACCGTAGGCGGGATTGCGTGGTTCTTCTTGATGAGGCTGTGCAAGTCCAGGAAGATACTCAAGTTCAGCAATGGTGACATTTGTGAGGTTCTTGAAGAGGACCGATGATAGTTGAGGCGTGCCATTTAGGATCATAGAAGAAATCTGGGTAGATAGAAAAGATTCGTCTTATTTTGCTGTTTTTCTCTCCTTCTTGGACATGTTTCCGGATGACCATGCTGTAAATTTGATGGATTTATCTGGAAGCAAATCAGGCTTTGTTCTTTCAGGTATGGTAAATTACTTACTCGGCCGGCAATCTGCATACTCCATGTCCAGACCGACTCACCAGCAATGTCTACAGCCCTGCTTAGATTAGAAGCTGAGTCGATTTCAGGATCTTACAGCTAGCTGTGTGCTCTTTTGCCTAGCGAGAAATGCTTATATGATTGTCGTGAGAATAACGACCTGTTTTGTATTAATCGATGCTGAAAATGGAGGGGCCAGAATATACCCTGAGAATTTCGCAATTTTCCCTTTGCAGAATCAAAGTCGCAATCTCCGTCGACAAGTCTTTACCCCCAAAGCTTAGATTCCACGCAGCAATGCGAGACCAGCAAAGGGCAGCAACCATCGCTTCCACATTTCAATTTGATTCCTCAAAAGAGAGAGAATATATACTGTGAATATATTATGTGTGTACTATAGATAATTTGTGAATTTCTGCTAAAAATACACTACAAGTAGCTAGTGTTGAGCGAATGATTGCATTGAATTGTACGAATTATTCTTTTATCTTCACATTTACCCTTTGTATGGATAAATATTATAAAAATACTTCTTTCTTGTATTTACCACCGGTATTAATATATACAGGAAAATTGTCCAGTCAATCCTAATCTTGTTGTCAAATGCTAATTCAATTTTGTTAATTGAGTGCTAAACATTTGCGTCAAATTTCAATATAATCCTTTTGAGCAATTTTTGACGGAAATTGTTAATGATTGGATCGTTATTTCAGCGATGCCCAGCGAGAATGAATTGGTGGAATGACTAAATTGGCTAAAAGGGAATGTTTATGATTGAAATTGGTATCCATACAAAAGAGTTAGGACTGAATGGATAATTTTTCCCTATATACATACTATATAACCATTTCATATGCTTTTCCCATTTGAAAAAGGGCAACGCCATTTCCACTCCCTATATAACTAAATCCACCTCCATTTTCACGAAAATCCTCAATTTCATTTACAATCTAAAGTGGTGGCTTCAAATTATTTAGAAAAAAGTACAATAGAAGTTCTAAAACTTGTCAGAAAAATGTAATTGAGTCTTAAAACTTACAAAAATTGCAATCAAGTTATAAAACTTGTCAAATTGATTTAATTGAGTCCTAATATTAACACCATCAAACTTACTAATGGAAAATACTGACATGGCATGAACGTAACATTTTAAATGAATTTTTATTTTCCACATGGCTTATTTAATTATTTTTTATTCAATTTTTTTTTAAAATTAGATTTAGAAACTAAAAAAAAAAAGCTAAAATTTATTTAAAAAACAAAACTGTCCCCAAAAAAAAAAAAAAAAAAAAGCATCAGTGGGCTTTTCCGCCACTGCTGCCCATTGTCGGGGGGGATAGCGACGGTCACTGGCCCTAAGCGAGGGGCCCTAGCTTGACTAGGGCGAGGCCTTGCTACGCTCGAGCGAGGGCGCCCAAATCTAGGCACACCGACCCCCTTGCCTCGTGCCAACGAGGCCTTGCCTTGGTCGAGTGAGGGTTGACCACCCTCGCCAGGGTAGGTGATCATCACTGGCCCCTTCGGTGATGGGTGGCGACAATGGCGGAAGCATCCATTGATGCCATTTTTTCTTCTTTTTTTTTTTTTTTGAACAATTTTGTTTTAAAATAAATTTTAGCTTTTCTGTTTTAGTTTTTAAATCTAATTTAAAAAAAATCGAATAATAATAATTTTAAAAAACCATGTGGAAAATAAAATTTAATTTAAAATTCCACATGGAAAATAAAATTTTATTCAAAATACCATGTCCGCGCCACGTCAGCGATTTCCGTTAGTAAGTTTGACGATGTTAACTTTAGGACTTAATTAAATCAATTTGATAAATTTTAGGATTTGATTGCACTTTTTGCAAGTTTTAGGATTCAATTGCACTTTTTGATAAGTTCTAGGACTTCTATTATGCTTATCCCAATTATTTACTTTCCTTCTTTTTCTTAGTTTATATTATTCTATGTGGGATATAATTGTCATAACTAAAAATATTACATGCTTGTTTTTTGTTCATAGTTTTTGGTCAAATTTGAACATTTTACTATTTAGAAAATAAAAACTAATCTCTTCTGCATCATTGCTTTTATAATAACTTATCTCTCAAAAGCTTACCTTTTTGGTATAATTTTTAATTTTTAATTTCGTTAGTCTAAAATATATGTTAAATCTCTATATTACTATATCAAAGAATTTGCCTTTTTTTTTTTATTACTATTGACAAGATGCTTTGAAATGGAGCATGTAAGATATTAAAGAAGTGTTTAGAAAAAACGCTAACAACATTTACATGAAAAAGTTATGCACAATGAGGGATCTTGATATTGTTAGTAGACACTCCACTAATGTTATTCATTCTTGTCAATCCAAAATAATGAAATTTCAATGTTAATTTACAAAAAAAAAAAAAAAAAAAAATCTTATTTTATGCAAAGCTTCGATATAATTACATTCCATCTTTTGAAATTTCATGAACAGGAAAGCAACTATGATTTTGTTTTGGAAAGGCTTTAAAGCATTTTTTTTTTTTTTTGTCTCGTCCAATCATCCCACAAGTTGTATACGTACCTATAACACAACTAATAAAAAAGATTTGATGATGATATGCACAACTAAAAAGAAAAAGTTTATGTCAAAAAAATTGTCTATGTTAAATCTTTTCTAGATTTTACTGGATTAATCTAGAAATTTGCTTGACAATGTAGAAAATAACTAGATTTCTTCGAAATTTCTCTTTTGGATAAAACTGATTTTTATGGAAGTAAAATCTAAAAATAAAGAGAAAACATAATGCATTTAATTTTTATGGGATACGACAATGAACAAGAACAAAATGTGTGATATTCTTAGTTATGGCGATTAGGTCCTATATAGAAATAGAAAATCTAATAAAAGAACAAAGTAAATAAATTGGGGGCTATCACTTTAAATTGTAATTGTATAATTAAAGGCAACTTCGTCTTTTTAACAAAAATGGGGTGCATTTAGTCATATGAAGGATGGAAATAGCGCCACCCAAAACTAAAAAATTTACCTATAATTTTATGATCTGCGAATATTCTCTCAATTTGTTCTCGCTTATCTGGAAATCCAGTAAAAATACTCACCAGGATCTTGTTATGTGCAGTTTTCTTCTCTCTCGGCTATCTTATTAACATTGATTCAAAAACCTCAATTATCTCTACCATGATAACACCCCTCTCCTCATGTTTTTAATTAAATTAACCAATTTTGGATATTTTATTACGATTACGCCTCTCTCTTCTGGGACATATACCTCGTTAGACAATGCGGATCCACATAAGACCTACACAATCCGACGTATCACCTGTATTGCGCCTACTACACCTGATACGGACGATGAATTTTCACGTAATACATACACATAAGCACCTTCTTCCAATAAGACCATGCATTATGCGACACTACTTCTAGTACATTGATTTTGGCCAACAAGTCCCATTGGCTAACGTTACTTAAAGGTTCTTAGGGTCTTAAATAGAAAGCATAAGGACCCACTTCTTCTTTTTTTTCATGAAAAATGGCCACGGCTGAATACAAAAGTTTAAATTGTAAACCTGCTTTGCCTATTCTATCACCTGATAAAATATTAAATAACTCTCTAGAATGTAATGAAACAAAACCAATGTCCAAGCACTTGTTGATTCCATACTCTCTTTTTTTGGGGTCAGAGTTGATTCCATAATTAGCAAGCCAGTCAACGGAGCGATTTTCTTTATGAGAGTTATGTTGTACTTTAAACTCAAATTGAGAGCGCAATAGTCTTATGATAAGCAGGGTCGGCATTATCAATCATAAGTTCTTGACTAACAAGATCGGTGATGGCTTTATAGTCAATCTTAACGATGATCTTTTGAAAAACAAGATCAACGTATTTGTAAAAATGTTCCTTATTTTTTATTCTGTGAAAATGAAAATACTATTATGTTCCTCAACTTTTTCTTTTCTTGAAAACCCATTCAGTTCGTGAAGATTGTTTTGTTAGTAAGAATGACAAATTTGAAAACATATAAGCCTATCCCATCTTCAAAATTAAACAATAGACTGGGAAAATGGATGAAAACATTCTTTGTTTTCATTTTTCTTTTCTCTTAGATAATAACTTGAAAAGAAATTAACTCGATGTTTTGAGACATGATTATTAACGTATATGAAACATGTTTGATTCGCAACAAGAAGTTTTCATAGAAAATTGGATTTCATGAAGAAGTCCATTTTTTATCCAGAATAATGAAAAATATGTAAAAGGCCACTGTTTTTGCGAGATGAAAAATTAATTTATTGCAAATGTGTTAGGGGTATCAATTTAGGAGTGTTAATAACATTAAAAACCTTTCTTTGTTCTCCATTCATTTAGTTGAAGGTGCTTGAGGAAGCTTCCCTAAAACACGGTTCAAACCATGAACCCGAAAGGCCAAAGCCCTTTAGATGAAAGATGCCGTTGAAGCTTTTATTGCATGTAAGACAAGACAACTCAAGGTTGTTTGCAAAGTTACTCGGAAAGTCAGGCTGAAGAGGGCAAAAGGCTTATCCCGCGTAATTAATGCAGAAGATTCCCCTTATCCCGTGTAATTAATGCACAAGATTTCCCTTTCCGCGAATTGAGTTTCTTGCGTCATGGGAGTGAATATACGGGCAGCTGACTAAGCATTGGTTTCACTTTTTACTCCGATTGGGCCATGTTTACAGCTGCTTCGCGCTAGCTGGAGCAGAGGAGACGACGGATGAGAAATAGATTCTTGTGGCTTTGATTCTTCAAATCCCGATCCCACTTTCTCTAATTAAGAACCCATCTCTCTCTCTCCGTTGAGTTGAAACTACTCCTATCGGACGAACGAGGAGCACGAGCACTTACCGAATGTTGCGATATATAGTTAAGTCAACTTGACGAGGTTTCCATGGCTTGTAAGCACAATGTCCTTTTCTCCTTTTCTTTTTTGTCTTCTTCATCTATCTTCTTGGCGAGGTTTCCATGGCCCTCTTCTCTTTTGCATTTTCTTCTTCTTCTTCTTCCATCCTTTTCTTTCTTTCTCTTTTTCTTCTTTTTTCTTCTTTTCCCAAAACCCTTAAGACGCATTTGGTAATATTTCTATTCTTTTTTTTTTTATTTCAGGGAACAGAAATAGAAAAAATATTTCTGTTCCAAATAAATAATTTTTGAATAAAAAAAAGACGCATTTGGTAAATTTGTTTCCGGAAATAAAAAATGAATAAAATATGTTTGATAAATTTGTATTTTTTTTTTTGTTTATTTTAATTTTTAATTTTTAATTTTTTTTCTTTTTTTCTTTTTTTTTCTTTTTTTTTTTTTTTCTTCTTTTGGCCGGCCTCAACCATGGCCGGCGACCCAGGGCGACGAGGGCCGGCGGCCTCGCCCGGCCACGGCGAGGCTCGCCAGCCCCCAGCGAGGCTCGACCTTGCCTTGGTTGGGCGAGCTTGGGCTCGCCCAAATCCGACGAGCCCGAGCTCACCTAGCCACCGGCGAGCCCGAGCCTCGCCGGGGACCGGCGACACTCCGGCGAGGTCGTCGACCCTCGACGGCCGGTCGCCGGCCATGACCGAGATCGGCGACCGGCCAAAGAAAAAAGAAAAAAAAAAGAAGAAAAAAAGAAAAAAAAAGAAATGAGAGAGAAAATTTGTTCTTAAAAATTATTCTAGAACTTCTTTCTGTTTCAAATGTGTTCTTGGGAACAAAAAAATAAATTTTGAACAAAAACGCAAACAAACGCGTTTATGTTCTTTTTTTCCCGGAATAAAAAAAATAGAAATTTTGTTCAAAAACAACAAAAAGAAATAACATTAACAAACAGGCCTTTAGTCTCTACCTCCCTAAGCGTCCTCTTCCTCTTTTCACTTTCTTTTGTTGAGTTTTCAAACTTTTTTTTTTTTTTTTTTTTTTTTAAGGGGGTCCCACTACCTTATTTTTTGACCTAGTCTAAATGTCAATTATTAAAATATAAGTCTTAATCCTTTGCGCTACGAGTCTTCTGCATAAGATTCAAAAAACACGAGTCTTAGTCATTGCTTTACCAGTCTTTCGCAACCAAAAATCCCAAATCGATACATTTGTGAATTTACTCTCCATTAAATTAGATTAATACCAAGCAAAATCACAAACTGATACATTTATAATAAACGGAATGTAAAAATTAGTGCTCCCGTCAATTGTCATATATCATTCAACTTAACAATTTGACGTTAAAATTTAATAAAAATAATCAAGGGCAAATTTATCACAAGTGTATTAGTTTAAGGTTTTTCGTTTTTCAACCCAAAAGCTAATAGAAATCAATCAAAATAGTGACGGCCCACATATTGCATTAGGCTTGGCCTGCTCAGCTAGGCCTATTCTACTTTGTAACTAGACCCAAGTTCACTATCACGGGCCGGGCAGACTTGTACTTCTCTTCAACTATGTCCGATTGGGAAATCCAGCATTTCCCAAAATGTACCAACGACGGTGAGCACTTATTCGAACTTGCATCCATCTTCTCCATTGGCCAAGGTTTCACAGCTTGATCTTCACTCGCTCCTTGAAACTTCGTACTCGGACTCCATCTTCTCTACCTTCTTTTTCCATTTTGCTCCCTACTTTTGGAGGGAGTCAATTACAGCCCCTTTCTTTGACCAATCTTCCTGCGCTTCAACCACCAAATGGCAAGTAGACACACAACTCTAGGTGCAATATTTCTTTTTTAATCAAAATAAGTTTTACTACTTCTATCAGCCTCCCTTAAAATTGATTTTGGAAATCCACAATACCAAGCATTGTCTTTAATTTCTCGAACAAATCCGCCTTCAATGGTTTCATCAAAATATCCGCAATCTGATTTTGGATCTACAAAAATCGAGCTCAACTTCACCATCTTTGACTAGCTCACGAATATAAGATACTTGAGGTTTTGTTTCCATCTTAATTAGACGATGTAATTTAGTTTATTCAGCCAATTAGAGTTAAAACTGACATTGTCAGTGAACGAAATTTATCTTATACGCGCTGTGATTTATCCAATGAAGAAGGTGCTAATTAGACAAATGAAACACAAGACACATTACCCATTCCCAACCTCTTAGGACACCCGATTTTGATTCCCAAGTGGGTTTAGAACCAGTGGGTGGTTCCTGATTCCTATTTTATAAAATCATTCCTTAACGGTGGTTCCCGATTCCAATTCTGGTCTTACAAATCGATAATAGCCACTTGCAAAAGCCCCCTTTGCAATGAACCGTATGAGCGGATGGTTTTTTTTTTTTTTTTTTTGGGTCGAAAATAGATAATGTATTCGATCATCGAAAAACCAGTCTTACAAGACAACGACGGAGAAAATTCCGAACATAAAATTTCCGAAAGGGGTAAAGGAGTGGTGGTCAACCAATTTAGAGGAAGTTTGTTGGCCCGATGTGTCCTGGCCAACCAATCCGCAGCTCTATTTACTTCTCGGGGGCAGTAAACCACTGTTACATTTTTGCACCTTGCCAGCTCTTCTTTGCAGGTTTGCACAATTTCTCTTCAATTCCAAGGAGGCTCAGCCCGGCCCATTACCTGGTCCACGGACGGTTGAAATGCACGTGATTTTTCTGTTGTTTTGGTTCACGAATCCTGGCCCAAAAGGAGTCTTGAGAGCAAGTCTAGGGCACCAAAAGCATGGGCTCGTATTAAGTAGTAACAAATAGGAATCGATCAAAGGAGTGACGGCCTACACACTGCATTGGGCCCGGCCTTTTCTTCTGGGCCTTTGCTACTCTTTAACTGGACCCTATCACGGGCTCAGTTGCTTACTTCTATTCAAACTATGTCGGATCGGGAAATCCATCGTTTCGCAAGATGTGCCGACGTTGAGTTCTTACTCGAACTCGCAGTAATCTTCTCTGACGGGCCAAGGTTTCGTAGCTTGATCTTCGCTCGCTCCTCGAAATTTCGTATTTCGGCCTCTATCTTCTACCCATCTTTCTCCATTTCCCTCCCTACTATTCAAGGAAATCCTCAAGATTCAGAAGTTCAGGAGGTTGGTGGGTTACTCTGAGTCCTACTGCTTCACTGCCGTCTTGAGCTACGCTTACACCAACAGCACGTGAGTCTTTGCTGTGTTTTTTTTTTTTTTCCTCCAGCTCGGTTGAATAATTGTCTCCACTGATGTTTAGATTCCGAAGCTAATTCTTATATTTTCGTCGTCATTGCTGCAGTACTAGAGCTGGGTATTCTAGAGGAGACCAGTATTGTGCGGCTTACCCGGCTGGAACCGAGTTATTGGGTGATTCTGATAAGATCTGTTGTTCTACCTTGTGCTGCGTTTTCCTTGGTTGTTTATGATTCACAACTTATGTCTGATTAATGAATTTGGGCATAGTTGTACAAAGCTGCTCTTGGCAATTGTTTCGAAGCAGAAGAGTGGGGTCCCATCGAGTTCTGCATCATGTCCAAGCGCTTCGAGCGCCAGGGAAAAGCGCCGTATGCATGTATCATGCTGTAAGTGACTGACTTCCCAAATGTCGATATACTCGTTTGGTTTTGCATTCCTCTTGTTTAAGGTTACTCCTGTCATGATGAATGTGCTGTTATCGATGGAGAGGATAATTCAAGAGTGCCTTGTTCTATAATTTGTGGACCACTTTGAAACCACAGTGGTTGACTGTTACAATTGAAAGTTTGATTTTTTATTTTCTTTCCCTTTTGTATTGTTGTATATGTATGGACCAGAAAAAACCAAGCTTTTGGAGATGGAGGAAACAATAATTTTTCCTTTCTTTGCTAATTTGAAACAAATGGTTTTCGTTTCTCATCTTAATTGTCCTTACCATTCGGGCCTTTGTTTTGTGGCCTGACGGCTTGACTGATGTTCGAGTAAAAAACCAGTTGCCCTCAGGCAAATGCTTTGACATTACTGTGATTATTGAACCCAGTCATATTAAAAGTCAAGAACTAATGGGAAAAGAATAATTGCTTATTCATAGATTAGGTGTTCTGTGTCATTTGCTCTTATCCTAATGGTGCAGTGGAACTCTTAGAAACCTTCATGAAAGACTTGAAATTGAAATGCATCTTGACATTACACATTTAAGCTGCTGGTGCATTGCAGGGTTGTGCAGATCAGGATCCTTAGTGGTTCTGATTCTTTCGTCTCTGCAAAGATAGGACTCTAGTACGAATCAAGGATCTAAGATCCTGAAATTTGTCTTGCTGAAGCTTGTGATGCCAATAAACATTGTTATACATAATTACCTACATATAAACCTTTAAAAGAAGGAATGAAGATCAAAGAGTGTGTTCTCATTTGAGAGGTCAAGATTTTAATTCCTGTATTCGGGAATTCCAACTTAAGCACACTCTTGCATTTGTAGTGTCAACTTCGCACTGCAAAGTTTGTTGCTCCTCATATTTGGTCTCTGTTTTTCTTTGCTGCAGCAATATGTGGCACACCTTCTCTCCTTTGGACAACTAGATGGATCTGGATAGAGGGAAAATGCTGATACTGTGAGATTTATTTGTTGGACTGTGTAAAGATGGAAATTGCAGGATAGAGGGAACATCTTCCTGTTTGGATTTGTTAAAAATTGCGAAACCAAGAGCGCGTGGCTAATTTTTATGATTAATATGCTGTATGGTATTAGTTTTATCATATACCAGTTCTAAAAATTTAAGTTTTAAATAAAGGGTATGATTTGATCGTGTGTTCAGGGATTTTATCATTGCTTCTGATCAATTTATGTTGCCCTGTTTTGGATTGGTATTCATTCCGAATCCTGTTTTCTCTTGTTTACGTTTCGTTGTGCATACAAAGGTAGAGGATAAATTTCAGTGGTGGTCATTAGTCATTTTTTGAGTAGCTTACTGAACTTTGATTTAATCACCAAATGAGTTTCTTGCAGTTGTTGCATTTTGTCCAGAATCCAACATATTTCCAACAAACTGCTGACATGTTGCGCTCATGTGACTTGGCATTCTAAAATTTGGCCACATATCAGCCACTTAAGTAGCTCATCGAGGAAATTGGCCGGATTTCATTTGACGTGCTTCAATTGAAAAAAAGAAATTAAAAGATCAGTGTATTAAGTGATTGAAATCAAAATTTAATGATCATCCAAACTTCAATGACCGCAAATGTTGTAGAGCTCAGTGAGAAAGAGGTGTGGAAATTGTTCCAACTTTCTGGTGAAAGCTTTTTATCATCAGGAGCTGCAAGATCGTCTGGAGCTGTGCTTTGTGTTCCCCAACTTGACAGGAATGGGAATATAAACGCTGCAAGGGTAACGAATCATGACGCATAGGAGTTCCACCTACAAATCTGATCAGATAAATCATCAACAACAACATTGTCGCCGTGGTATGTGATTTCGAATTTTGGGAATTTGAAAATCTCTACTTGAGGCTCAAGGCTCACCAGAAAGCGACGAGGGACCATGTGAGGCCGATGAGGCTGGAGCAGGCATTGGGGCTGCGGATGAGCTTGCATTACACCATGATGAGGACGAGGCAGGTCATGACGCTTGCTGGAGGCATCTGCTTCCCGCCCTCCCCGCCGCTGCCTGCTCCGCCACCCCCACGGCCTTCGGGGCAGCTCCGGGGCACTCCTTGTTCTCTCTCCTCGTCGCCCTCCCCGCCCTTCCCACCGAAGCTGAAGTCATCACCACCGTCCAAGCCCTCAGCTTCAGCAACCGCTTCACATCATCACCACAGCCATGTAACGTTCAAAATTTAATATTTAGAAATACAGAGGAAAGAAAAACTTGTAATGCGAGCCGAACAAAAAATTACTAATTAAAAACAATTCTTCAAAAGCAGAAATTGTGTTGCCCCCTGATAGCAAGATCAATTATTAAATTAACCGAGTTGATAACCAGTAACATAGAAAAAAAGGGACTACCTTCATTATCGAACGATTAACACGATGACATTACTTGATTCCACAGATCCCCATCAAACATACACAATTTTTACTGTTAATAACTTTTGATTGATCTAATCCAACATTTTAACATTTTAACACGATTGTTATTGCTTTTCCGAATGTGGCCCCTCATCAGCCCCGTCGATTCTCGATTTTGGTGCTCTGTTTTGCTTGATTGGGAGTCTGTAAGAAAGCCAAATTTTTTTAGTTTTATCTTTTGCTTTTTGAAGTACATTTTTTTTCAACTTTTCTAATTAAAGCTAGAGGTGGCAAAGTCCTATATTTTAACTATTATTTGTTAAGTTCGGTGAAATATAAGTTGCCTAAATTTAAAACATGGGTTTAAACGAGCCTAATAAAATAAAGCCCGATTGATGATGGATCTAATGGTTCGGTAAAGAACCCAATTCCAACCCATTTAATGAAAGAGCAATGCCCTTTATGCTGCTCGAGCTCTTCCACTTCTGGTAGCCTGCGGATCGGTGCCTGTGTCGACTTCACAAGTACCTCATGGCTAGAATCACGGTGTCCGTGCCCGAGTCCCCAAGTCTTTGACATCCATCCGTGGTCTGTCGAGGCGAGCCTAGGTCAATCGGGGCTGGACCCGATTATTGGACGGCCGAGTCCATAGAGGCCAAATCCTTATCTCTCGAGGCAAGGCCTGAGGCCCTAATGCCCATACCCAAGTCCTTGGCAGCCATGCGCAGGTACCCAATTTTCTTGCTCAGGTAAGTGGCGTTCGACTTGGGTCCATCAAGGCTAGGCCTCGGTCCCTTAAGGTCGGGCCGAGACCTTGATGCCCATGCCCGAGTCCCTTGAAGCTGGTTTTGAAGTCTCTATTTAAAAAGAAAAAGGAATAAGTGCTTATAAGTCCTAATGCTCGTTACGTCAATGTAATTGAATTTAAAACTTTCAAAAAGTCCAATTAATTTCTAAAACTTGTCAAATTTGTGCAATTACATCCTCCCAATAATTCCATCCAACTTGACCAACAAAAAATACTAATGCAACTTTTTATTATTATTATTTATCTCTCCTGTGTGCTAATGACGTGGCTAAAACATGAAACACAAGGCCAAAATGACGTCGTTTTGCTCCAAATCTAATTTTTTTAATTCCCTTGCCTAAGTTTCCTGTTTTTATTTTTTTAAATTTTCTTTTTAATATAGCTTAAATAAAATTTATATTTCAAATATCAAATTTGGACTAAAACAACATTGTTTAATCACATCGGCGCCACATAGGTAGAGCAAATTATAAGTAAAAAATAAAAAGCTACATAAGCATTATTCGTTAGCTAAATTGGATAGAGTTAATAAAAGTACTTTATTGTACCAATTTGATAATTTATAGGATTTAATATCACTTTTTGAAAAGATTTGATTGCACTTTTGTCACAAATTTTTGAACTTCTAGTGCACTTATCCAAAAAAAAAAAAAAAAAAAAGTTGCACACATCAAGAATCGAACCATAATTATTAATATGAACAAGCAACAACATGACCCCTTCATCAATATATGATATTATAATGAAATGTTGTTACTTTCATATTTTAAAATAAAAAAAAATCGAATGATACGGGCCTCAAAACCAACTTGTCCCCAGTTCTAAAGTTTCTTTGTTTTTGTCCGTCAGTGCCGTACTCACCCATGTCTCCATATTGCTCGTGTGCCCTGCGAAGTCCCAGTCCACGACCTAACACAAGGACCTAGGCTCCCTCATCTCGGCGAGCCAGTTCATGGAGTCACCGAATTCTTCATAAGCAACAAATTTAACAAGAAAAATTACTAAGAATTAAAACTTGGGTCGGATTTGGGCCGTTAAAATTATATTGCATTAAAAACAGGACGATTTGAGTTAAACTACTTTCAATGTGACTCGACCCACTCCTCTGAGGGCCTAATTAAAGCTTCTCTGAATGGCGTGGGTCTCATCCAGGCTGTTTCTCATGTACCTGTAGGCTGTCGTACCTTTGTGGGATTCGTTCGATTGCGAATATTAGCTTTTATTTGTCAGATTCCAATGCATATTCCCCTTCAAATCTCGTGCGGAATTTTGTAGCCGACACGACCAAGCGATGTGACTCCTCACGATTGAAATTTCCTAAACTTGGCATTAGAAAACTTGTATCGTGGGCAATAGTATAAAGATTTTTCATCAGCAGCTTCCTACCATTTCTTGCCGCTAGAACCTTAGGAAACCGCGCGTGCACGAAGCTTCGTCACACGCCCTCCCCCACGAGGATTCGCAGACACACACCATCATTCTTAAAAAATGTTATCTTGCGTATCGGAAATCAAATAAAAAAATAAAATTAAGTAATTTAAAAAGGGAAGATGGCGTCACCCATGAAGGGATTTCCAATTTCAGGGTGACAAGATACGCATCGGCATCTTCGATCGCCCTGATGTACGTGAGAAGTTCTCGTACTCAAAGCAAAATAAAAAAACAGGTACTTTTGCGGCTGGGTCTGATTAGGAAACTGTGAAAAAATTTTAAGAAAGAAAATTAAAAGAAATAATTCTCTCATGAAACATCAATACTCAAAAATATTTTCTTTTTATTTAGGTGATCATTAAAAATCTAACATGACAGCATATATGCAGTCTTAATGATCATTATGGAAGTTTAATTCAAGATATGGATCACCGGCGTAAATTTAGGAGTATTGGTGAGAGGGAAAATAAAAATTTAAGGTATTGATGTTTCATGGAGAAAAGTTCCCTCCTTTTTTTTTTTTTTTTTGAGAGATTATCCCAAATCAAAAGGAAGGAAATGAATATACCAGTTTTCACAACAAATAATACATACAAGGCAAACTATACATTATTGAGATAAAACTCAAATATGACACGACATTGTTCAATACGGTTTAGCCATATGTTGCACAGCAATTCCTTGGATTATAAAAGCGAAACTATGATTTCGAGTCTTGTTTGGAATATGCCACCGTGACCCGACATATTCCAAACATCGATAATTCTCTCGTGGAACATCAATACCCAAAAATACTTTTTTTCCAAGTGATCGTTAAAAATCTGACATGACAACATATGTGTGTCTTACTGGTCATTATGGAAGTTTAATGTAGGATATGGATCACTGGCACAAATTTAGGAGTATTGGTGAGATAGAAAAAAAAAAATTAAGGAATTGATGTTCCATGGAGAAAAGTTCCTTTTGTTTTGTTTTGTTTTGTTTTTTTTGTGGGATTATCCCAAATCAAAAGGAAGGAGATGAATATACTAGTTTTCGCAACAAATAATACATACAAGGCAAACTACAAATTATGGAGAGAAAACACAAGTGTGATAGGACATTGCTCAATATAGTTTGGCCATATGTTGCAAAGCAATTCCTCATATTATAAAAGCAAAACTATGATTCGAGTCTTGTTTGGAATATGCCACCATTGACCCGGGATATTCCAAGTATCAATAATTCTCTTGTGGAACATCAATACTTGAAAATACATTTTTTATCCAGGTAGTTGTTAAAATCTAACGTGACATCATATGTGTGGTCTTAATGATGATTATGGAAGTTTAATGTAAAATGTGGATCACCAGCACAACAATTCCTTGGATTATAAAAGCGACACTACAATTCCGAGTCTTGTTTCGAATATGCCACCATGACCCGGCACAAGCACAAGCAAGAGCACGAGCACGAGCACGGTTGGGCCGAGCCCTGTTTTCTAATTAGCTTTAAAAATCTATCTTTTTTAATAAAAACCCAAAATCTAGTGATGATTAGTTGAATATGTAAATTGCAATAAACAATTGAAAATTGAAAATAGAACAATACTTTACGATAACCAAGACAGTACATCAAATATAAATAAGAAAAAAAATAAACAAGCGTATTAGTATATTAATAATATTTGATATTTGATATTCCGCAACTATATTTCGCCGGTCGAGCCGTGCTTGGGAAATGAGAATAGGAAATTGTGAAAAAAATTGAGAAAACTCAAGTATGACATGACATGATTCAGTACAATCTAGCCATATGTTGCATAGCAATTCCTTGGATTATAAAAGTGAAACTACGATTCCAAGCCTTGTTTGGAATATGCCACAGTGACCTAGCACAAGCATGAGCATGAGCACAGTCACGGTGGGGCCGAGCCCTATTTTCTAATTAACTTTAAAAATTTATCCTTTTCAATAAAAACGCAAAATCTAGTGATGATTAGTCGAATATGTAAATTTCGATAAGCAATTAAAAATTGAAAATAGAATAATACTTGATGATAACTAAGACAGTACATCAAACATAAAAAAATCCAAGCGTACTAGTATATTAATAATATTGGAAATTTGATATTCCGCAACTTATATTTCGTTGGTCAGGCCGTGTCCGCGCATGGGCCCGCCCACGTCGGGCCATGCCGTGGCCGGGGCCGGCCCAGTGGCCGCACGTGGTGTCGCTCTCATTGTGAATGAAGCATGACAAGGACTCTACTGAAGTCTACATGCATATAAAATTATTGGGACATTTCCCGGTGGACTTTTCGGATCGAATAAGATTTTGCAGTGACAATGAACGTTATTGTCACGTGACAGAATTCCTTGCCTAGCGACGACCTTGAAATTAAATTATCTATATTTCAAGTATTTATATCGTTTGACAAATCTGATTTTTTTTTGCCCACCTCTGATCCATTTCGCCCTAGACGTAATTCCGTGGACTTTGACACCGAAATTTTATGGAAAAGAAGTCGAAAAAGCATTCCTAATAAACAAGAACCCCTCTTCACACGAAATTTATAACTTCCCGCAAGAAATGGGTGAAGATTGGACCTAAGTGTCCAAAAACTATAAAATAAGACTAGAGTTGCTAGTTGGGATGAGCTGTTTCAGATACTGTACATGTTCCACCTGAAATTTGGAATGAATTTCTCATTTTCTGAGATATGAAATCCACCCTATCATAAATTCTATGATCTACTCAGCTTCCACATGCATTATTAATTGAACCATTGTAATGAATTATCATTTTTAATAACCACAACTTGCTACTAAAATCCATTGACTATAACCTATATTTAGACACACACAAAAATATGAAACATTAACAAAATAAATATCTCAACCATAAAATGGAAATTCAAAATAGTGATTCTAAATTATACACTCAACATCGAATACCATAGAATACCATAGAATTGTGCAAAGATATAAACCAAGAAAAATATAAAAACTTGTTCTAGATTCTAAATTATAGGTTTCAAATTCCACTAATCTAAAAACCTGAAACTTACCCGTCGAGCCAGTTCCTCAATTTTTGGAACCTGGAACTTATCATGCATATCTTAGAACTTAGAATCATACAGTTCCATCGATCCAATTCTTAAGTTCCAGATTCTATCCTAAAGTCATGGTCACCCCTAGTTGCTAAATTGAATTTTACCTCAATTTTTTTCCTTTCATTGACCACACATCGTATGGGTGTGCTGGGTCCAGGTGATACCGTGTATATGTTCGGTTATGCAAAAGGTGAGGCCGTCTGCGTCTCCCCCCTTTGGTGTGCCCTAGTCAGTCATGTATGCATTACCTCCGTCTTTCAAGCCAGTTACTTTAATCTCACCGATCACTTGAGGATCATTGCCGAGTTTATCACTACTCAGAAAAGAAAAATAATAAAAATTTGAGGTGTCCGTCAAAAGCCTGCGAAGACAAAAAGTAAAATACAAAAAATTCTAAATTGTTACATCTGATGAAATTGATTCGGGCATATGGATTTTCCAGTTTGGTGAGAGTGTGTGTAAATAACATGAAGAAGAAAGTCAACCGGGAAGGGGAATATAAAATAAGGATCTTTCGATGTCTAAATTTAGGTGGTAGAATGGTCATGGATCTATCTATAACTCAAATTAATGTCCAAATGTAGGTGGCAAGAAGTATAGATTGTCTAAACTCTCACAGAATAGGTTGCAATGTGTATGAAAGAGCACTCATTTTCGATTCCTCTTTAATCATGATCAAGGTTGTCTACACTTAAAATTGACATTCCATACTTAGCAAAGAAAACCCTAGCTCTAATTTATTACCACTTCCTCGCTCTCCTGCACTTGGTCCAAACCCAGTCGCCACCGCGCTAAACATCCTTCGCCTACGGCCTAGTATGCCGGAGCAATGTCCACTGACTAGGGTCACATGTACTATCTGGCCTTCACCTGCAACCCCATTTGTTTTTTATCCTAAGCAATACAATTGAAGGTTGCTGTGGATCACACAATTACTTTCAACCACTCTATAGTCCCTTGCGTCTCCTAGAGAATCTTGAAATCAACTAGGAAATTGACAACTTAGTTATTGGCCCGTTCGAGTGCAAAAATTGAAATCTACGGGTATATATGTTCGAATATATTAATAGGGTGCAACAGTAGTGAACTTAGAAATGAGTAAATGTAATTACAACAAATATTGATTTGTGTTATGCGCAAGGGATAATTATACAATGGTCCCTGAACTTTGACTCGATAGGTAATGTCATTCTTAGGCTTTTTAATTGTTTAATATGATTTTTGAATTTTTA
Organism: Eucalyptus microcorys; assembly: GCA_014182515.1. NCBI lineage: Eukaryota > Viridiplantae > Streptophyta > Magnoliopsida > Myrtales > Myrtaceae > Eucalyptus > Eucalyptus microcorys. The sequence goes on from CM024571.1 coordinate 22,816,368, forward strand.
GAAGATATTCAATCTAATCTCTCATCTATGTAAAAATTGAACTATATAAGAATGTTACTTAAATTATTAAAAGGACATCGGTGAATACTTTTATATAGTTCATGTAATAATTTAAAAGTCATATTGAACAAATTTGAAGTTAACGGAGCACTTTGCATATTTGGGTCAAAATTTAAAAGTCATTTATTATTTTTTGTTTGTGTATACATGACCAGGCTGACTGCCTAGACTAGCCCATCATCTGCCCACACAGGCACTCCAATTTCCAAAGCAAACGCCTCCCACGAATGGAAGCTTGTCATTTGCCTGAGCTGATCCCGGGTTTGCCGGACGAACTCAGCCTCGAGTGCCTCTCACGGCTGCCGCACACCGCCCAGCGAGCCGCTTCCGCCGTCTGCCGGCGGTGGCGCCACCTCCTCCGCAGCCGGGATTTCTACCACCTACGGCGGAAGCTCGGGCGCACCCACAAGCTCGCCTGCCTCGCACAGGCCCTCCCGAGCCAGCTCCCGCCGGGCGGGCACAAGCCGGTCGGACCGCCCCGCTACGCCATCACCGTCTTCGACCCGGAGACCGGGGCCTGGGACCTGCTCGACCCGGTTCCGGACTACCCGGACGGGCTGCCGCTGTTCTGCCACCTCGCGAGCTGCGACGGCGAGCTGGTGGTCCTCGGGGTGGGACCCGGCGACCTACGAGCCGGTGGCCGACGTCTTCGTGTACGACTTCGCGGCGCGGCGGTGGCGGCGGGGCGCGGCGATGCCCCGGCGGGCCTCCTTCTTCGCCGTGGGCGCGCACGGCGGGCGCGTCTACGTGGCCGGGGGGCACGACGAGGGCAAGAACGCGCTGAGGTCGGCGTGGGCGTACGACGTGGGGCGGGGCGAGTGGGCGGAGCTGCCTCCGATGGGCCGCGGCCGGGACGAGTGCGAGGGGGTGGTGGCGGCCGGGGGCGGTCCTTCTGGGTGGTCAGCGGGTACGGGACGGAGGACCAGGGCCGGTTCGAGGGGAGCGCGGAGGTGTACGACTTCGGGGCCGGGGAGTGGCGGCGGGCGGAGGGGGTGTGGCCGGCGGGGCGGTGCCCGAGCTCGCGCGTCGGCGCGGGGAGGGACGGGCGGCTGTTAGACTGGGCCGGGTGGGACCCGGCGGTCCGGGCCGGGACGTGCCGGGTCGAGCTGGGGGAGGGCGGACCCTGGTGGCAGGGGCGGAGTACGAGGGGGGGCGGCAGGGGTTCTACATGGCGGAGGGGCAGAACGGGAAATTGGAGAGGATCGACGTGCCCGACCAGTTCTCCGGGTTCGCCCGGACCGGGTGCTGCGTTGAAGTCTAAAGGCAGGGAAAAGGGAGATCCTTCCCAAAAATGGAAACGGGCGTTTTTCTGTTCGGAGCGTGCGGTTTTGGTCACCGTCCGAATTGAGATATTTTCGCCTCTTTCCTTTTTTGGTGCTTTTGTCTTTTTTTTTTCGTTTTTGAGAAACGTCTGGAGATAGGATTTTGCTTGTGTGCGGTTGTGGATACGGTTTGACTTTCAGCCAAAGCCGGGAAACACACCCAGTTTGATCATTTGTTTCCTGAGTTTCTGATGATGATGCCTGAAGGTGTTGTGTACAAGCTTGAGCAATGTAATTATGTGTGCTAAGCACCTTTTCTTTCTTAATAAGATTGTGTTTGGCGACCTGGACAAAGGATCCTATGTACATGGGGTTATATGCTAATTTAGTTCAGATGGAAACATGGATGATCCACCCCGGTTCTTTGTGTTTACTCAGCAATACTCGCCACAATGATCGAGGCAAGTTCCTTTTTTTTTTTTTTTTTTTTTGGGTCGAGATTGAGGCAAATTCTAGTAAGTGATTTTTTTCACCTTCATTCAATGAAATCTGTTTTCAATCCAATCCGATTCTTTGTGTTAGCCAGAACTCAAAATGTCAGGTGCATATTAATTATCCAAACTCACCTATCATACAAAGAAATAGAAATTATTCAAGTCTTTAAGTCGGGTTTTTTTTTTTCTCTGAATGTCCTGATCCACACCCGTTGAAGAAGTTTTCGAGCCCTTACGGCTTAGGCAGGCTCAAGGGTTACAAGACCCATGATCAGGTCATATGATTCCATTGATTTAAGGTGTTCAATACCATATTAAATTCAATGATAATGTCATATGATTCCATTAATTTAAGGTATTCAATACAATATTAAATTCAAAATAAACTATCAGAAGCAAAAGATAAGCCAAAAAGTAAGAGTACAACTCGCTCCAATATTATACTTATACCGGTATCCAAATTTAAGGCGTATTTGGAACGGGTTATGTCCCGAACCTATCCCATCAAACCGTATATTATTTCCCAAAGTAACTACCCGATTTAACATAATAGCTCAAACTAGGCCCGCTTCCCCTAAGTAGTCAAGTCCCATCTACTTCACCTCGTTAACAAAGATGGTGTTCTTATCGAACATACCGAGAAATCTATACAGTGCTTGTTTCGTAAGAAGAAGAACACCCAATAGCCTTGTGCCATCTTTTCTCCCATCCATCAATGAGGTGGGGGCTTACTTGACATTCAACAACTTTAAGGTACATTAAAAATAAAGTTGACGAAGACACCATCCACGTTCTGAAGTGGCGGAAGAAAATAGCTTGGCATATTTCGGTTTTTTCCACCGTCGCTCGGGACTTATTGACGTCACCGGTGTCTAGGATATTGACAGTCTGTGGTTAATGCAATCTGATCACGCAATTTCTCAATTCAATGTATACACCAAAGTTTTTAACCTTTCGTGGATAAAAATGGGCCCCAATCGGCCGGCTGGCACGTTTTTTAGCCTTTCTTGGGTAAAAAACAGGCCCCCGATCGGCCCAGCCGGCACGTGGGTAGGCGTGGCCGCCCGATGGCTAGCGCTTTCACTTCTTGTCGGCACTATCTTGTCGCCGCTGGTCACTTTCTTCCGCACTCCTCCGCTCCAATAATGCCAAAACCAAAACGTTGAAAGAACACCCGTAGCGAGCGAGGTTTCCGCATGGCAACAAAGACAAAATGCGACAACGAGGATGGTCCCTAATGCGATTTCCCGCACGTCCCCGTCATTCGTTTCGTCTTCCAATCACGGTCACACCGAGCACGCTGGAACAGTTCGGATATACGGGCATCGATGATTCAAATCTCGAACGGCCTAAACGTGAGTCGTCGAAGGTCGATGGCTTGGTGGGTCCATCACGGTGCGTCGTTTACAAATATATGGATGATGATTCATGAACATGCGCGTCGTTTACCGGAACGTTTCTGAATCTTTCGTTTTCGTCTTTGATTTTTACGAACATGTGGATGATACTTCATGGAAAGTGAACTTGCTCGTGAGTGTCTGCCCATGAATCATGGCCTCGTTCAGATGATGTTTTGGTAGGGTGACTGTGCTGCAATAAACCGCCTTACTCATGTGACTTGGAATTAATAAGTATCCTGAGCACTCCCTTAACAAAACTCTGCGAGGAAAAACTTCACACCCAAATCAACTTCAACTCGATTCCCAAACAACAGGATGTCATTATTATTGAAAAGACAAGTGTTCTGAATTTCAACCGGATGGTGCTTCTTATTCCAACTATTAATTCTCACAGATTTCCTTCAACCCAATTTATATCTCACAGGCAGGAAGTTGGAATCTAGAATCGGAACCTGCACATCGACCGTCGCAGCAAGAATATGGGACAATACTTCCCAGTTGCCTCTACAGCTTACTCTGCGCAAAGAGCTGTTGTCGCATCTGATCCCTCAACACTCTCCTCAGTAGCTTGTTAGAAGCCGTTCGAGGAAACTCGGCGACGATCTCGACAGAGCTTACCTGTCAATCAATTGAGACATTCCAGTTAGCGATCCTCGTTCATGTTCAGATGAAACAAATGCGTTGGACCAAAGATTAGAGATAATCTTCCGCTTGTTGAATTCTTTTTTCATCATATTCAATTTTTAACAATAACGTCGTGACCATTCATTGAGTTCGACCTTAATTTTTACTTCACAAAAAGCAAAGCATGAGCAACTTCAAAATGCACTGATGCATCAGCATTTACATCTCAAGGATCAAACCTTGAACAAAGGGTTGAGGTTTCGCTGGATGGCTTTTGAGAATTTCATCTTCAGATCATTCGGTTCAGCCTTGCACCCCTTCTTGAGCACCACGAGGACGACCAACTGTTCTGGACCGCCGGTGGGTGGTGCTAGACCTATTGCGGCAGTCTCTAGTATAGATTCATCTGCTCTATCACAGACCCGCTCAATCTCAACAGAACTAGTCTGCAGTACCAATTGGTCCGCATTAGAAGGGGAAAACAAATTCATAGACCCATAAAAAAGCATAAGTAAGTTTTAGGTGAAAGCTGTAACATTCTTTTGACCCAGGAGAACCATATCAGAGCTTGCAGCTACTTTGCCTTCCACCACTATACCACATATCGCCGGCATATCGACTTTAGTACAACAGCAAAGTTCTTAAGTACTTTCAGACGTCTTTATAAAGAGTGAAATTTGAAGCGTCGTACCTTAATGCCACCAAGGTTCATTGTGTCATCGGCCCTCCCATGTACGATATAGTACCCTCCAACAGTTCTCTTAATGATGTCTCCATGTCTCCTCAGTTGCTGCAAGTTCGTTTGAATTTTTCAGGCCACGTTTCTTCCATCAATCTACTAAGTTTACTAAGCATAAATTTCCAGTAGCAACAAAACATCCGCATCCAGAGAAGGAAAATGGAATGAGTAAGCCACGAATATTCCACAAATCAACATGGCATACCACCCCCTTGTATGTTGGCATTCCCTTGAAGTAAACTTCTTCATGATCAGCATTGAGCAGCCTATCAGTTGCACCCATGTAAACAGGGAACAGTCCCACTTCGCCAACACAAGGTTGATCATCTGGCTGTGCGCAGTGAGACAGGAAATTAGTTATGTACCATAGAAGGGATTGATTGGTTTGTTAAAATATGTTATTCCTAAAATTTATCATCTGAAGCAGTTTCCAGCAGCCCTGTGGAACCTGCAATCAAGACTACTCGGTGAAGAGCCATGATTTGTGAAATACCCATGTCCACGACCTGAGAAATTTGTTTGAGTACTACAGTAAAGAGCTAAATGAGATGGTCTTCATACTTATAAACACTGTTGGTGCGCATCCCTCAACAGAGAACCTCCTTTACTAGAGAGAATCTTACTTGAGGGGCTCCATGGTCGTCCAGGATGACAAAGCCGGTGGTCATGGAAGCATTGCTAAATGCTCCAAAAGCTTGAGGCTGCAGATGATTTCCTTGAATGTAAGATGATGCGAGCTCCGTGCCGCCACAACACTCTATAACGGGGCTATAGAAGGACTTGGAAGAAAGCCAGAGGTCGTCGTCAACATTGGATGTTTCCCCTGCGGAGCCAAATGACCTGAACCACCATTCATAATCTCGTTACTTCTTTACAAAACATTTTGAGGATCATGTGACCAATTTGATGAAAAGAAGAAAGAAAACCTGATCTTTGTCCAATCGAGTCCTTCCATACACTGGGTGCTCTTCCATGTTTTTACTAAGCTTGGTACTGTGCCCAAAATGGTCACTCCTGCATCCTGAAATAGATGCAGGAACAGGAGAGAAAGTCTGGTTAACAACTTTATAAGTGCCATCTGTCAGTGCCCAACTACAAGAATTGATCCAAAGCTGCTAGAATTGCCTATAAAAGCTGGCGTTTACCGCGCATTGCACTGCTGTTATACACAAATATAATTAAAAATGGAGTATGAAATATTTTAGCATCGATATAACATTATTATTACAAAATCATGCATGCTAAGATAACAAAATCTAGTCTGCAACAATTTAGCATGGCCTTGTATATGTTTCCCCATGATAGGAGAAAACAAAGGAAAAGGGGTGATCCGTGCAAAGTAAAAAGTAAACTGCATGGACTGCAGGCCTCACCTGAACAAATTTTCCGAAATCACGTCCAAGTGGAGATCCATGGTAAAGAGCGAGAGTTGCACCAGCTAGAAAGCAAGAGTAGAGTACAATCGGGCCCACGACCCACCCTAAGTTTGTAGGCCAGCAGAACACATCTCCAGCCTGAATATTTATATAAGCCCACGAATCAGCACTGCATCGGATAGGCGAGAGTTGAGTCCAGGGTATCGCTTTTGGTTCTCCTAATTATTCGCAGGAAGGAATTACATCACAGAATTCTCAAAGTTAGGTGTAAACGAGGCGCTATCTTCAACTTACACTACCTGTCGTTCCGGAAGAAAAGAGGATATTTGTCACAGAGTCGGCGCTTTGGTAAAAGGCTGGGTAATAGTGCCTTCTGCAGAAAGTAACAGAAATCACACTTTGTGCATGTCACATCTTCTCAACCGACGATCACAAGTTCATGACTACTCAGAAGACTTTCGAAATAGGGATGATGTTATTTAAAAACTACAAGGATAGCTAACAATAGGTTTTCTTGTCGACCTGCATACTCTTTTTGTGGAAATACTGGGCAATGCAAATGTTGGTGATACCTTGGAACATGATCCACTTGTGAAAGAAAAGCTTTCCATGACATGTCTTGCTCTCTCAACTTCACGCCCACGCTATCTCCAGCCACAGGAAGCACGATCCCTTTCACTGGATTAGCTTCCACAACTCGACTGCGAGGGTGGAGAAGAACACCCGCTGTTAGTTCGTTAACAGAATATCGGCCTTCTAGTACTCTCTCTAGGGGACTTGAACAGTAAAGTACGGGTAAATTACACAAGATAAGAACTTAATGTCAGAGTAAAGCCAAATATGACAAGTGAGATGATATGACAGCTAAAACTCGTAAGGGAAAAGATGGAACGAGACTGTCAGACACGCTCGATCCGTTTCTCCTCCATTTTCATCTTTTTTTATGCAATGGGTTCATTATCAAGAGAAAAGTCGCTACAAAGAAGAAATGAAGTGACCGATTTACCTATACAATGGAAACTTCCGGCCTCCTCTTTGTATAAAATCCTGAAACATATGAAGAATAATTTATAGTTCCTGTAGTATTGCAATTAACTCATAGAAGAAGCATAAAAATTTGGTTGATAGGTGTAACTCTGTCATATGCTATAACTACTTCCCTCTGCTTCAGCTCTTGTTAAAGTTGACACATCAGAACTCAGAAGTTCCAAGCAAAGTTACAGCATTTACAGACGGCTTGATAACTCACAAGAATGAGAGGTCACCTGAGTAAAGATTCCTTTTGCCTTGGAAATGTGCAAACGGCTTGCAATTTCCTTGGGTGCGAAACTGTCAGCTATTGATACAACAACAAATCCTCCAAGTACTATTGCCAAATATATGATAACAGCATGGACTGTCATTGGCATGTCGATTGCAATCGGGTCTCCCTTTGAGAATGTCGCATCCAGAGCATTTGCCACCAACCTGGTTGTATTTCTATTTCTGTTAGGAACAGCAAAGTGAAAATGGACCGACAAGTTTTACTAGTTTACAAAGAGCAATAGCTCAACCGAGGTCAATGGCGCGAGGATAGTGGAGGCTATCTACTTGATTGGAAAAGGCTCCGAATCTATTAATGTGGTTATTGCAGTCTCGTCATTGTCAAGCACAATGCTAAAAAAAGAACAGGAAAATGATTTGAAAAGTAAGGAGAAACCAATGGAGCTGGCATTTTTTGAAGATTTGAAATTATGTCACATTTCACATTGATTATGAATACAACTCCGAATAGGCACAAAATTTGAAGATGCACCTCCAAGTGCTGAGCAAATTCATTTTACCAAAGTTCTTGGACAATGAAATTACATCATCGAGGCTGTGTGAGCACTCGCCTGAGTTTGATTGCCTGGGTAGAAGCGCAATGTGCTTCCACAATTAGCATTTTAGGACAGGCATTGATTCCAAAACCATGATTTGATTTTATCGTCTGAGAACTTAGGTAAAAGGTAAGCGCGGCTTTTTGCAAACATTGACCTCTCACAGGAGCAAAATTACGCTAGCATCAGAGGAAGAAGAGCATACATTACTTGTTCTCGAAGCTCTTTTAGTGTCATACGGTTAACATTCATGTGATCATCACCTTCTTCTCTCCATACTAAGGCTATGCTGTCATCCCCTCTCCTCTGTTGCTGTGAGGGCAATAAACAGCATTCAGCTATGTTGAATACCGCCCCCGGAAGCCACGTACCCCAGGGCTTTGATTTGTCACTGGTGTCAAGAATGCAGCTTGGGGGACGACGAAATGAAAGTGAGAGTTCATTAAGAGCTATCGACCAGTAGACCTGGAATCAGTCAAAATAATCCGATATATTATGAGCATAGAAAGTCGCTAGGAGCCATGGAAATTTCTAAGTGGAGAACAAATTAAGTGGGCTCTTTCCAGTACACAGAAACCGACTTACATCAGGATGCTCCACGGAGAATTTCTGAAAAAAGCGAAAGCTTGTTATGGGATCCTTGTATGATGACCCCAGAAGCTTTCTGCCATGCGATTCCATGAGGCGTCCCAAGTTTGTTTCTTTTGATTGGGACCTGTCAAGAAAGGAATACTGCATCGGTTTAGATTTGAACACAAAATGATTAAATTCACAGACAATTCCGAGAGCCACACATGAAAGCTTTGCAGCAAAATATTCACCACAACCTCAGCAAATGGAACAAGTCATCTGGAAGGATTTGAACAGAAAAAGGAATCAGTCCTGATTCACAACTAGCAACATTCATCTATTTCCCCTAGACAGAAATGCTATAGATTAAGGCCAATCGCATCATTTACGCTCGCTACGTGCAAAATACGGACCGTCACCTTTTTCACCAGAGGTTCGATGAATTCACAATTGCCAACCAGGCCACCGACCCACTCCACGTAAACTCGCTGTCCCTTTTCCTTCTTCAGTTCTTATATATTCTCCCTTACCTCCTTAGAGTGTGTCCAGGCTCATTCTACTTCTATCAACCAAGTAACCGCAATTCCAAGAAAAAGCGCCAAGCACCACCGAAAGCACGTTTTCAGACACTATCTTTCAACATTGATCCTCCATCGTCCATGCAAAGAACCCAACAAAGACAAAAAGAACAAAAAGAATCCGCAAAATGGCCAACGGAACGATAAGAAACAGAGAACGGCGAAATGAGCTGCAAGAGAAGGCTCCTTACAGAGAAGGGAACCAGTAGATAGGAGGGCCCCGAGCGGAGGCGTCCCAACCGGAGTACACCGAGTAGTACACCAGCTGATGCACCCGGTGCGGATGCGACGGCTTCAACGCCCCGGTGCTCGCCAGCTCTCTCCACACCTCCCTCGGGTCGAGCTCGAGCCCCGGCGACGGTGTCCCGGACCGCCGGGCTCGGGCCACCGACTCCTGGAGCGTCCGCTCGAGCTCGGCAGCGGCTTCCCTGGACAGGCCCGCCTCCACCAGGTCATCCACGCCCACCTCGCTGATGCTCTTGGGATTGCCCATCTCCCTCTCCCTCTCTCTGGGCAACGAGCGTCAGTCGCTTGACACTTCATTAGGAGGCGCCATTGGAATAGTAGGTGAGAGACGTAGGTTCATGAGGGACCACGTGATTTGTCTTTGTTTAAGTCAATAATTTCTTAAGGTGTCGTCTCATTCGTATGAAATTTAGTTCTGGGTGATTCGGTGATGAGAGAGTTAAGGTTGTCAACTACCACAAGGCAGAGGTAGTCAGTTGGTTAGGACATGTTTTGTGGAGAACGTCGGGTGGCGATTTCCGGGATCGCCTCGTCATTAGCCCTTAAACACCAACCCAAGCCCAGCAGCTTTCTTTATAATTCGGAAAGAGACGTGTTACCATTCCCATCCAGACCAGAATAGCCCTTGGACATCGCCATGTTGGTTGTAGAGAGAGTTCCGGCTTGTGCTTGGTCACTAGCTTTTCCGCACTTTCAAACGGTTCGCTTAGGGGCTGCATGTTTATGTTCTTTTTTTCTGTTTATGAACAGAAATTTTGTTTTTTTTGTTTCTGGGAACAAAAAAAGAACGGAAACGCGTTTGTTTGCGTTTTTGTTCAAAATCTATTTTTTTGTTTCCGGAATGAAAAAAGAACATAAATGAAAAACAAAAAAAAGTTGTTTATTGTTCTAGAAACACTTTTTAAAAAACACTTTTTTGTTTCTTGTTTCTTCTTCTTTTTTTCTCTTTTCTTCTTCTTTTCTTCTTCTTTTTTCTTTGGCCGGTCGACGGCCTCGGCCATGGCCGGCGAGCGGCCGTCGAGGGTCGGCGACCTCGCCGGAGCGTCGCCGGCCCCGGCGAGCGGCCGTCGAGGGTCGGCGACCTCGCCGGAGCGCCCCCCCCCGAGCTCGCCCGCCAAGGCGAGGCCGAGCGTCGCCGGCGCGGGTGAGGCTCGGCCTCGCCATGGCCGGGCGAGCTCGAGCTCGCCTAGATTCGGCGAGGCCGAGCTCGAGCTCGCCCAAATCCGGCGAGGCCGAGCGTCTCCGGCGCGGGCGAGGCTCGGCCTCACCTTGGCCGGGCGAGCTCGGGCTCGCCCGGATCCGGCGAGGGCAAGCCTCGCCGTGGATGGGCGAGACCGCCGGCCCCCGTCGGCCGGTCGCCAAAAGAAAAAAAAAGGGAAAAAAAAAAAAAAACATTAAAAAATTAAAAGAAACAAAAAAAGAATAAAATATATCAAACATGTTTCTATTCATTTTTTATTCCCGGAACAAATTTACCAAATGCATTCTTTTATTCAAAAACTGTTCTCCGGAATGTAAATAGTTTTTCTATTTCTGTTCTAATTTTTAAACAAAACACAAACAAACATCCCTTTACTTTTTGCCAATTGAGTGGCGCTATCTAGACAAGCTGGCGTCAGATGGTCGGCCGGCAGGCAATTACGTCGATTTGTAATTTTGAGCGAAATGCGACTGCAACGTAGACTTTCGACAACTTGCGTAAGTGGAATGATACCTACTTCGTAGCTAGAACCCAAAGGGGTTAGGGACCATTTCGAAGGGCAGCTTTAGTTAAATCTCGCCTCAAATGTTTTGATCCCCTGACGTCTGTTGACAGGACACTTGTCATAAAAAGAACGAAAGCAAAATAGAAGAGCACACTTCAGAACTATTATTATATTTAACAGCTTTTACCGTGGATTTTAAGTTTTCTATTACCGCCAACCAAACATATTTATTTTACAGTTGGACATGTCGATAAGCAAAACAAAACTCCGGACACGGAGATCTCCATCGCAAAAATGTCCTAAGAACAGATTAGAATGATAAGTAGCTTGATCAAGGTCTCTATCGGACAACAATAAACTTTTGCAGCTCATGTGCCAAAGCCAGTTCGCTCGGAATGCCCATATGGTTCATCAACCGAAGCACATCCTCAAGATCATCTTCAATAACATTTTATTGTCCCACCTCCTACATGTTAATCATTTCTACCTGTCCAAATTCCTAGATCCGATCTGACCATAAATTAAATTCCTAGGTCCGAAACAGTTGATTTTCTCATCAAGAAACACCCATATATTTTACATAGTAGACAGTGACATCCCGGTGCACGTCAATTAAGTTCACTATTTCCACAATAACAGAGACACCTAAGGGGCAAATCCACCAACAATCAACAAAATTAAGTTCATCACGTAATCTACATCAGATTGCGACATGAAAAAGACGTCCTACAATATTTAACGCCAACAGCAGAGGAGTCTACATACATAATGACAACAAACCACAAAGGTGCAACAGAGAGATTATCAAACTCAGAGACAAAATATGAAAGGAAGTCTGGAATCCTATCGGCTGGTTACTGACTAGGAGTCCCATCTCCATTTGGCTCCCTGGCATAGTCTTCAAGAGGAGGGCTTCGGCTTCGGCTCCTGCTTTTGCCTCGGGCCGGACTTTCACTGCGGCTTCGGGAACCATCGATAGGCGGGGATCGTGAGTATGAACTCTCCCGACTGGGACGTGGGGAGTATGACTTCTCTCGGCCGTGCCCTTTCTCTTGAGGCGAAGCAGATCTGACCCCAAAAAAATGCATCACATCATTTGACAAAAATATGCAAAAGCTTTGGAACTCGAAAATATTACCGCATAAATTAAAATTTTTAGAATTTTACAGAGATGTATCAACTAAAATCTCTAGCAACTGGACGCAGCTGGACAGATAATGAGATTCCCCAAAAACAATGATTACAACATACCAAGAACAAATTTCTTGCACAAGTTCAAAACCTCACCAAATGCTAATAAAATGCATATCGTCAGATATTGACTCAAAGTCATCAGTAGTTATTATATCACAGCACACAACTCATGCCAAAAAAGTTCGCACACATGTTGAATGATCCAACATAGCCTAAGTACCAGAAAAAGAAATAATAAATTGCCATAGACCACATTTTGATGAGAACAAAACCATATTCACTAGATCCGGCTCAAGTCTACTGAGGTGATGATGATTATAGGGAAGGTCCCATAGAAAAATAGCTTTACAACAGGATGAAAGAGTTACAGACAAGCCCAGAGAGCATTAGCCATTGCATGCCTTCTTATTTATTTGCCCTATTCAACAATCAATATGGTTTTGTTCCCCCCCTTCCCAACTGAGGGAGGAAATAGAACCTACAGCAAGAAACAAGAAATCAAAGCAGGTCACATACCTTTTTTTTTTTTGGTCGAAGATGAAACTTCATTCAAGATAAAGTAACATTACACCCTGCAGCTATTGCATCCGATACAATAAGGTCCAACAAAATAGAAGGAGGATTGGCTGCCCAATTCGGAGGCAGAGACCCGCGGAGATGGGCCTTGGCAACCCAATCCGCTACAGAGTTAGCTTCACGCCTTCGAAACCTAATCTGGAGTTGAGAGAAACAGGGTAGGATTGCGGCGACTTCAGCTAGTAGACTTCGAACCTCCCATGGCTTCGTGGGCGGATCGTTGATAGCGTCAACCATCGTTTGGCAATTAGAATCAATGATCACTTTATCATTGGCCTTGCTTCATTTCAGAAGGTGGTTCAAAGCTAGGGTTAGCGCCTGGATTTCAACCTGCAGAGCTAAGGAAGCATCTACAGCACAGGTAAAGCCTTCTATCATGTTGCCATTGTGATCTCGGCAAATATAAGCCATAGATCCTGAACTGCTGCCACTCTGAAAGGCCCCGTCTATGTTGATCTGTAGACCGTATGGATCTGGAGGCGTCCAAAGTGAATCGGAACTAGCGATTTTTTGCACTAAACCGGTCATGGCATAGGTAATGTTCTGTGCCGTACGAACCTGGAGTAGACCTTTTTTGACGACGTACGTTGGATCTGGCCATTGATGACAGAAGATAAACCGATTCCGCGCCTTCCAGATTTGCCATAAGAGTGCACCTACAATTTCCATACCATGTGAGCTTTGCTTCTGAGTGAGTCTGTCTGCTATCTAAGCGTCTATACGATGAATTTCTATTGGTATGATGCGAATGCCGATTTGTGGGTGAGACCAGACCTTTAAAGTCCATGGGCATAGAAGACACAAATGTTCCAGCGTTTCTGGCATGTGGTTAGCGCATAATGCACATACTGGGTTTGGGCTGATATGTCTCTGAAAAAGGTTATCTTTGGTAGGAAGAGCGTTTTGGCAAATAGACCATAGAAAAATCCTAATTTTGGGTGGGAGATGAAGCTTCCATATGCTTTTCCAGAGTAGGTTAGGTGGTGTAAAGGACGACGAGGCTCTATTCTCATTAGTGGTAGAGGCTGCTCGGCTTATAGCATGATAGCCTCGCTTGACTAAGTACTGTCTAATCTTCTGTCCAAACCAATTGATCTGCTGTATGATGGGGCCTAATTGGGATTTCTTGGATTTCTTTTGTTGTCTCAATCTCAAAAAAACGATGCAGTAAAGAAACGTCCCATTGGTCATGTTCTGGTTCAATCAGTTCAGCTACCATCTTAGGTTCGTCTTTAGTAGCAAGTCCGACTAGTTTTCCCCTTGATAACCAGCGATCCTCACAAATTCTAATCTTTGTCCCATCACCAATTGACCATTGCAGCTTTGATAAAATGGAGTCCCGTCCCAATAGAATGCTCTGCCAACCCCAGGAAGGTCGAGCTCCTCTGGTAGCGCATAGAAAATCTTGCAAATGAAAATATAGACCTTTGAAGATTTGAGTCCACAGAGATGAAGGTTGCTGGAGCAAGCGCCAGGCTTGTTTGCCTAGCATTGCTCTATTGAAAGCAATGAGGTCTCTAAAACCGAGACCTCCCAACTCCTTCCTGTTTCTAAGAAGGTTCCAGTCTTTCCAATGTATGCCCTGCCTTTGTCTATCGTTCTACCACCAGAATCTTGCTATTTTTTTTTCAATGGACTGACAAAGGGAGTGAGGGATTTTAAAGATAGACATAGCATAATGAGGGATCGCTTAAACAACTGCCTTGATGAGAATCTCCTTTCCTCCTTTCGAAATCAGGTTTTCTTTCCATCCTTCTAGTTTTTTATTCACTCTTGCCAGTATCCAGGCAAACATATCTCTCTTGGAACGTCCCTAATCCGACGAGATTCCTAGGTATTTGCCCGTCTTGTCTAACATAGGGATGTGAAATTCATTCGCCATATTTTCTTTAAGGCTGCTGGGACAATCTTTACTAGAGAAAAAACCTGATTTATTCCTATTGACAGCTTGACCCGTAGCCAAATAATACTGATTTAGAATGTTCGATAGATTTCGACATTCAGATACTGTCCCATCTAAGAAAAATATGGCGTCATTTGCAAAAACTAAGTGAGAAAGGGTTGGGCACCACCTGTTTAACTGGATCCCCTTGATGTGTCCCATATTTAAGGCTTGGTGTATAAGTGTTGATAAAAAATTCGCCATCGGTATGAAAAGATAAGGGGATAAGGGGTCTCCCTGTATGAGGTCTCGCGTCGGATAGAAATAATCTAGTAGTTCTCCATTAAATTTGACGCTTATGGAAACAGTCGTGATACACTGCATAACCCACTGCACCCAAGAGGGATGGAAACCTAACCTGATGAGGTAATCTTTCATAAAATCCCACTCCACTTGGTCGTACGCCTTCTGCATATCCATTTTCAAAGTTGCTTGAAAGTGCTTCTTTGTCTTTTGGGTCTTGATTTGATGCAGCACCTCTTGTACAATCAAAATGTTGTCCTGTATTTGGCGGCCGCCCACAAAGGCGCTTTGTTCCATAGATATCAACTCAGGAAGGAAGGTTTCAAGCGGTTGGCTAGGATCTTTGATATAATTTTGTAGGCATAATTGTAAAGACTGATGGGTCTATATTGGTCTAGGTGCTCTGGGTGAGGAGTTTTAGGTATCAAAGTGATAATGGTTCTATTCAAAGCTGTAGGCAACATTCTAGTTTGAAAAAAATTCTGGAACGATAGGAAAAGCTCTTCCTTTAGGATATCCCAGTGGGTCTGGTAAAAAAGGCCATTTTGTCCATTGGGGCTTGGGGCTTGGGTCTTGCCAACTAAAAGGCGGCGTGATGGACCTCCTCAGGCGTGACTGCTGCTATCAGTGAATCATTCATTTCCGGTGTCACCATACTCAAACATTGAGCTAGGAGAGGGCCATAGTCTTGTGAACCTGCAGAGGTATAAAGGTTTGAAAAGAAAGTCTGTGTCATCTCCTTCAAAGCTTGATCATCTCTCACCCACTGCTGGTTATCATCTTGTAACATACAGATTTTGTTTCGTTGTCGACGCTGAATGGTAGTTGCATGGAAGAATTTGGTATTTTTATCTCCCCACTTGAGCCAATTTATTCGAGATCGCATTGCCCAATATTGCTCCTCTTGCTGCCAGGCTTGTTGTAGTTCTTCTTTTAATTTACTGGCATTGCTGTTGCAGATCTGAGATCTGTGAATGGGCCTTAGAAAACCTGTGTTTACTCCACTTATCTAGAGCCAAGCTAACCCTTCTTAATTTGAATGGCAGGTCTTGATCAACTTGCTTTGTTGAGGTCCAAGCAGTTGCTATGATGTTCCGACAATCCTGGTCTTGCAACCAGTATGCTTCTAAGATAAAAAGGTTTGCGTCGTCTACCCATCTTAGCTTCTGTAGTCAACAACAAAGGACCATGATCTGAACCCACTGCAGGTAAAGTATAAACCTCAGCCTTAGGAAAAGCAAGTCTCCAGTTCAGGTTACACAGCACCCTATCCAGCCTTTTCTTCACCAAGTCATCGCCCTGGCGATTGTTCATCCAGGTAAAGGCATAACCTTTGCTGTTTAAATCCATAAATGAACAGTCATGTAGTAAGTCTCTGAAAGATTGCATTCGAAGTGAATTTGCTGGTCGTCTGCCCACTTTCTCCCAATGGTAGAGAATGTCATTAAAGTCTCCAACACAAACCCAAGGTAGGGAGTTGGAGGAAGCCATGCGCCTGAGAGCCGTCCATAAAAGTTGTCGAGATTGAAATTCTGCCAGTGTATGTAGACATGTTAGCCTCATAGGTAGGCCCATTCTAGAATCCGTGCATATAGTGTCAAAGTAGTCAATTGTAGATTGTTCCACATATAAAGAGATATGAGACTTCCAAAACAGTGCAAGTCCTCCTGCCAAGCCTACAGGATTGATCACCTTAGAGTTTGGGAACTTAAGGCGACGCTGAAGTCTAGTCAGCAATTCCTCTTTGTTCTTCGTCTCCATCAAAAAGATCAGATTGGGCTATTCTTGGGCCACTAGGGCCTTAAGTGCTTAAACTGTCAGGGTTGAGCCCAATTCCTAATAGTTCCAACTTAGGAGTTTCATTGTGCTACCAGTGGCTTTTTAGGGTAAGCCACCTTGACCCATTTGCTGATTTCATCAGCCGAGAAAATAGGGGTTTCCAACAGGGAAGTTTCATCTAGGCCTTCATATGAATAAGGGCATGACTTCTTAAGCTTCTTGGCTATACCTGCTTTTGTTGAAAGTTGTGGATGTTTCTATTTCTTGACAGTGGCAACTTCCCCTGTCTGATTTATTATTGTTGTTTGCTTAATAGGTAAAGGAAACATTATTACACTTGGAGAAAGCATCGAAGGAGCATCTGCAGGGAGGATTTGCTGAAGTGGTGCTGCATCAGGTTCAATAGATGATGTTGCTTTTGGCTTAGAGCCTCCTTTATCTAGAGCTTGACGAGTCACTAGTGTTGTACTCAGAGAGGGCAACAAAGGAGCACATGCAGGAAGGTGATGCCGTAGAGGTGCTGCCGCAGCTTTGATAACATGTATTGTGTTTTGCTGGGATCCACTCGTATCCAATTTGGGAATAGTGGGAGATGCTGTCTGTTTGCCCTTCATCTTGGATGAGACGGAGTTTATCTTGCTGTTGGAGGAGTTTCCAAACTGTATTTCTCTGGGATCAAGGATCTGGTATTGTTGTTTTTGCTCATTAGGTGGGGGATGGGGTATAATTGATGCAGAATGTGGTCTTGTAGATGTGCCTTCGATGGGGGGTAGCGCAGGGACCTTGGTGATCATGAAGGGAGGAGTTTTAGGAATCACTTCTTCTGTAGCGTCAAAGTTAGCCTGTTTCCCATAAAAGGTCAGCCAGTAGGGACTAAATTTTTTAACTTCTGCCCTTAACCATTGGCCAAAGGACATCTTTTCCTTGCCTTCCATTTTCGCTTCGTTAAAAGGTATGTCCCGACAATACATAGCGTAATGGCCTAGTCGACCACAGGAATAGCAAAAGTGAGAGCATGTCATAACAAAAATCAAGCCATATCGCTTTCCTCGCCATGCGAATTAGCTGTCCTGTTTTCAGTGGTTCGTTTAAATTCAATTCGACTCGGACTCGGCCCGCTCGTAGGTTAGTACCCTCCTTTGTATCAAGTTTCACCTCCAATACTTTCCCTACACGTTTGACCGCTTTATAGAGCATTTGTTCTGAGCTCCACTCCAGGGGGAGGCCAAAAACATGTACCCAAAATGCACATGTACTAAAATCATAACAATGTAATGGTGTATTAGGTATCTTGGGCTTGAAAATAACCAAATGGTGAGAGAACTACCATGGACCCCCTTCAAGCACTCTCCGTTTGTCACTTTCTGATTTAAAATGAGCCACATAAAGTCTAGCTTCTCTATGGGAAATCTCTACTTGGTCTATGCACCAAGCGCGCTTCATCGTACTTTGAAATGCTGGAAAATTTATAGATGGGTTCGAGAGGATTTTACCAACTAATATTTTCTTGCACTCTTCAATCCTTTCCAACGGAGGAGAGTTGTCCCAAACATCGATTGATTGATCAAACCAAAGTCTGCCCATTCTGTTGCAGAGGGCGGCAAGGCACGACTCCTCTTCCAGATCGTGGGTGTCCATGAGAATCACCTCAATTCAGGACGTCGATGGTTCAGGGTTAGGGGAAGTTGGACCGAAAGGGAAGGTGATGTTCAGCTAATTGCATAGATTTCGACAAACAAACCCAACATTGGAAGAGCGAATTTCAGGGATTCAAATGGAAAGTTGCAATTGGGGATGGCGAAGTTCAGGGAAATTGGACATGCAGGATTTAGGCGGAAGATGGGATAACTGTAGCCAAAGGATCGGTCAAAGCAGAGACAGGTGAAATTACCAAAGGGGAAGGTGATGTCCAGCTAATTGCAGAGATTTCGACGAACAGACCCAACATTAGAATAGCGAATTTCAGGGATTCAAATGGCAAATTGCAATTGGGGATGGCGGACGGAGCTTGTTGAGAAAAGTTAAAATGAGGATTATGTGAGCAGTGGAAGTACCGATCCTATGAAAAGGATGAAAGGGTGGGCCAACCAACAAAATTAGGGTTGATGGTGTAAACTACCATTAACGGTAGAGGTGAGCTCTACATGTCGAGAGAAGAAGACGAAGCCCGGAAACTACCATTAAAGGTCACATAAGGGGAGTAATAATCACAACTATGGGACCGAGAACTTGCATGGCGAGGAGGTGGAGACTAGGAATTTCCCACCGGAGACCGTCTTCAATCACTTCTGTCTCTGCTGCATAGAATTAGGAGAATCAAATTCAATTTTTTTTATTAAGGGAAAAGACCACCAAAAATCTCAAACTTTGCCCAAAATGACAAATTTACCCCAAACTTTTTTTTGTGACATGAAAAACTCCCGAACTTTGCAAATTGTGACACATTTACCCCTACCAGGGGCATTTTTGTCTTTTTCTTTTCTATTTTTCCTTTTTCTATTTGTTTTTTTCTTTTTTTCTTCTTCTTCTCTCTTCCCTCCCCAAGCCATGACGGAGCCGACAGAGGGAAGCTAGCGTCCGGCGAGGGCTGCCCTCGCCGACATCGGGCGAGGGTTGCCCTCGCTTGGGCTGGTGAGGGCCTCCCTTGTCGGCGTCAAGTGAGGACCTCCCTCGCTTGACCCAGCCGAGGGCACCCTCAGCCGACGCCAGTGAGGGCAACCCTAGCCAACCCTCGCCCAACGCTGGCTTCCCCTCGCCAGTAAAAAAGAAGAAAAAAGAAAAAAATATTTAAAAGTAAAAAGACCAAAATGCCCTATTTAGGATAAATGTGTCACAATAATAAAAGTTGAAGGTTTTTTGTGTCACAAAAAAAATTTTGGGGTAAATTTGTCATGATTGGTAAAGTTCGAGATTTTTCATGTTACAAAAAAAAGTTTGGGATAAATTTGTCACTTTGAGCAAAGTTTTGGGCTTTTAATGGTCTTTTCCCTTTTTTTAAAGAAAAAGTAATGCACACTTTTTCTTAAAAAGAAAATAAATAAATAAAATCACCAAGGCCAGACTCCTGTAGTTTCCTGTATTTAATTTATCAATTATTAACTCCAAGCAGATGCGGACAGTGTTCCACTAAACCTAATTCTCTTCCACCTCATCCTATAACTTATTAACACAGGGATACAACCATTCATTCATGACGATGCCCTCCGCTGTACATATGATTCCATTTCAGGATTTCTTCCCAACCTCCTCAAAGAATAATGAACCCTTTCCAAATGTTTCCACCAATGTACTGCAGAATAGATAATCAACTAAGCATATGCATGTCTAGGATCCTTCACAACACTGTCGATGCCCCTCTATGCCAAAATAACTCAAACAAATTACAGAAAATTCCACCACATTATATAGACTTGTGCTACTATTCACCATGGATAAATTATATAGTTATGGAGACGGAAGGCACCTTACGCGCTCCCTCGCCCTCATTTCAGTAGGTTTCTTTCTATTCTCTTCTGCAAATACAACAGTCAACTCCTGACCAAGAAGCACATATCCATCCATATGGTACTTAGCCTCCGCAGCATCAGCAGGATCTAGATATTGGACGAAACCAAAACCACGTGGCTCTCTGTATATATAGAGAGAAGAGAGAGATATAGGAAAAAGTCATAACAGGGTTCATTTGAAAAGCCAAAAAAACAAACAACATAAACAGGGAAAACCACAGTATGTAACTTGCCAGAATATCCCCAACAAGCCATAAAGTCAAGATAAGCAAGTAAAAGCAAGCACTCTGGCTGCTAACCTTGCAAGTGTCAGTTTTAAGATGACTTGACATTCTTCAAGACTTGGAACATCTTCTCAATGTATTCAAACCCAACTTCCTTCCAATCTTCACTACCATTAACATCATCTTCAAAAGAACTCTAATTACTTGATTGATCTCTTCAAAACTTTATTTTCACTGGGTATTATCTCAACAACTTCAATGAAACACCCAACTGGTGAACAAAGGAGAACACAGAAAGCTGCCCTCTGATCCAAATTAAAGTTTGCAAAAATGAACCCTTTAGCATGCTGAGTCAATCTCCCGAAGATGATTTTACCAAAATGTAAACAGTGAAAGAAGACAAAACTGAGTAAAACAATTACTAGGAAAAAATATTTGGATGCACAAGCTCTTGAATATTTCTACTAATTTACTGTGAATAAGAATCATGTATTCAAATTCCTTGCAAATAAAATCCAAGGAGAACATTTATTTGAATTATTATGACACAGAAATTTGTAGATGCATGGATAAAACACTCGTTAAGTTTTATTAAATCAGCATCAAACATGAAACTTGTGAATTCAAAATGGAGATAAGTAGAAAAAATTGTATCATATAGAAGCTTCCAAAGGATTCTGAAACCAAATTCTACTACATGATAAAATTAATGTAATTGGCTGCTGTTGCTCACCCAGTGTAGTAGTCCCTGGGCAAATCAAGGGGTGCATGACAAACCATAATTTATATTCCAGAAACAATTTTTCTACTTCAGACTTGTTTCTGGAATAGAAATCGAATAGAAATCAAAAGTAAAAATTTTCCACTTTTCTATTTTTGGAACAAAAACGAGAAATAAAAATTCTTCTCATTGTTCCTCCTACGAACCGATCATCCATCCATCGCCACCGACCACCATCCGCCAATTGTTGCCGCCGCTGTCTGCCAGTCGCCGGCCACTGCCGCCGCAAGTCACCACCGTCTGAAAGGGAGAAATTTTGTATCATTATCTAACAAGTATTTTTGCTTAGAAATTCATCTGGAAATAGAAATAGAAAAATCTATTTCTTTTCCAGAAATCAATTTTTGGCCAGAATGGTTATCATTCGCGCCTTCAATGTACTTAAGAGCACCAAACTGCCCAACTGGCCTTCGAAGATCTTCTTGCCTGCAATAATTAGTCAAAGGTTATAGTATGCAACATGCCCACAAGAAACCAATAGCATTTGCTTTCAAAGAAAAGAATACGTAGGACAGGAAGAAGGAAAAAAAACGCAGGATATTAATTTTCTCAAGTATGAAGTCTTCAGTTCAATACCATTTTTTTTCCTTTAAAAAAGAAAAAAAGAAGTGCGAAACAGGAAGAATTATATGTAACAATTAAATCAAACGAAGTCCTAGATATGCCTGAAAGAACCAGCCACTGACTCATGTTCGTTCAACTTTATATTCCAATATGGCAATCAAAGAATTAAGTTTAATAAAGAACATAGATAATGATCTACATCGTCTAAGATTTTTGCAAAACAGGACGAAGGAAATGCAGAAACAAATTAAAAAAAAAAAACCTGCAATCATGACGAAGATTGCGAACGAGAAGGCTAGTAGGCATATCTCTGCCGCGACCAACATAACGACCCCTTGGACTAGGGCTCCGTACTCTCCTGCCATACCCCCTCGGGGGAGATGGGGTGTAGCTCCTTCCCCTCATTAGAAAGATTGATGAACACTACACAGTACACAAATGTTTCAGTATGCACACAAAAATGTTGAGGAAATGTAAGAGCAACCAGCATAGCATGATATCAAGGAGCTCGCCCATCTTTTGCTTTAACAAGAAATGAGAAAATTAAAGAAATAATTAAGACAACTAAATGACAGATTGACCGAATCAAAATGTTCTACGAGCACTAGTAGAGAGAGTCACATATGTCATCCAAAAAAACAAGCAAATTTTCATTGTCTTAATAACACCAGAGGGAAATACAGCAATAAGAACAGGGTAATCAGTTCGATTCACAACAGCCATTACACAAGATCCCAAGAACCCAAACACAGGTACCCCACTATCATATGCCAGAGCTAAAGGTACTGAATAAGAAATCTGTACAACAGAGCCATGTGAATCCGTATTCAATGTCATGAGCCTCAGGATCTAAGTAGAATGAATCATCGATCATAAGTGATTACGTAGAAATAAAATGACAAATACCCTCGATGTTAATGACTGTGTTAACTCAGATATTCTCCATTTGCATAGAAATAATGCCTACAGAGAATTCAAGGAGCTCAATGGCTCTCACAACCCAAAACTCTAACCCTATCATAGTACCATGCGGGCACAAGCCAGTCCGACCGCCCTGCTACACCATCACCATCTTCGACCCGGAGACCAGAGCCTCGGACCTACTAGACCCGGTTCCGGACTACCCAGACGGGCTGCCGCTATTCTGACACCTCACGAGCTGCAATGGCGAGCTGGTGGCCCTCGGGGAGTGGGACCTGGCGACCTATGAGCCGGTGGCTGACGTCTTCGCGTACAACTTCGCTGCACGGGGGGGCGCGGTGATGCCCCGGCGGGCCTCCTTCTTCGCCGTGGGCGCGTACGGCGGGCGTGTCTACGTGGCCGGGGGGCACAACGAGGGCAAGAACGTGCTGAGGTCGGCGTGGGCATATGACGTGGGGTGGGGCAAGTGGGCGGAGCTGCCCCCGATGAGCCGCGGCCGGGACAAGTGCGAGGGGGTGGTAGCGACCGGGGGGCGGTCCTTCTGGGTGGTCGGCTGGTACGGGACGGAGGACCAGGGCCGGTTCAAGGGGAGCGCGGAGGTGTACGACTTTAGGATTGGGGAGTGGCGGCAGGCGGAGGGGGTGTGGCTGTCGAAGCGGTGCCCAAGCTCGCACGTTAGCGCGGGGAGGGACGGGCGGCTGTTCGACTAGGCCAGGTCAGACCCAGCGGTCTGGGCCGGGACGTGTCTGGTCGAGCTGGAGGGAGGGCAGACCGTGGTGGCAAGGGCGGAGTACGAAGGGGGGCGGCAGGGGTTCTACGTGGCGGAGGGGCAGAACGGGGAATTGGAGAGGATCGACATGCCCGACAAGTTCTCCAAGTTCGCCCGGATCTGGTGCTGCGTAGAAGTCTAAAACTACGAAGCACCGACACTTTTCAAAATTTTTCATGTCGTGTCGGATACTTCGACACGTGTTCGACACTCTCGACACTCGACACTTACCTAACACATGTTGGATTTTCCGACACCCACTCATCCGACATATGAGTTTTCGACACGTATTTCCAATATCGAAGTCCATTTTAAAAATTTTTAATAAATGAGAAATCAAAATGTATATATATGAAAAAATAAAACATAATAATAAAAATAATAAATGAAGAAAGAAGAAAAATCTAATCTTCTCTTTTCTTTTGACTCTCACTTCCTATGATATACAATAATTTCTCCCTTAAGTTTTTTTTCTCCTCTTCCGACATATCTAACATGCGAGTTTAGAATGTAGATTACTTATTTTTTTCTTCAAGTTTTATGAATTATTGGGATAGAGTTGAATTTATCAAATTGAAACAATGATTTATATTATTAAATTGTAGATTAATGTTTTAATATAAATTTATTCTAGGCTTATTTATTATTTATTTATTTATGACTTTGAATCAAAAATAATTTGATTAAAATAAACGTAAAAATGATAATTTATTATGTATATATAAAGATATATATTTAATATTCAATTAATCTCAACGAGTCGAAATTCTTTATTTTTTAAAAAATGACATGTTAACGTATCGTGTCGTGTCGCGTGTCGCGTGTTGTATCGGTATCAATGTTACTTAGGTGTAAAGCAAGGAAAAAGGAGATCCTGCCCAAAAATGGAAACCGGCGTTTTTATGTTTGGAGCGTGCGGTTTTGGTCACCGTCCGAATTGAGATATTTTCGCCTTTTTCCTTTTTGGGTGCTCGTCTTTTTTTTTTTTTT
Organism: Eucalyptus microcorys; assembly: GCA_014182515.1. Taxonomy (NCBI): domain Eukaryota; kingdom Viridiplantae; phylum Streptophyta; class Magnoliopsida; order Myrtales; family Myrtaceae; genus Eucalyptus; species Eucalyptus microcorys. Next base: position 22,840,771 of record CM024571.1, read on the forward strand.
TTTTTTTTAGAAACGTCTGGAGATGGAATTTTGCTTGTGTACGGTTGTAGGTACGGTTTGTCTTTCAGCCAAAGCCGGGAAACACACCCAGTTTGGTCAATTGTTTCCTGAGTTTCTGATGATGATGCCTGAAGGTGTTGTGTACAAGCTTGAGCAATGTAATTATGCGTGCTAACCACCTTTTCTTTCTTAATAAGACTGTGTTTGGCGACGTAGACAAAAGATCCTATATAGATGAGGTTATACGCGAATTTAGTTCGGATGGAAACATGGACAATCCACTCTGGTTCTTTGTGTTTACTCAGCAGTACTCACCACGATGATTGAGGTAAATTCCTTTTTTTGTTAATTTCTTTTGTTGAGATCGAGGCGAATTCTAGTAGGTGATTATTTTCACCTTCGTTGAATGATGTCTGTTTTCAATCCAATCCAATTTTGTGTTAGCCTGGACTCAAGAGGTTAGGTGTATATTTATTATCCAAACTCACCCATCGTACAAAGAAATAGAAATTATTCAAGTCTTTAAGTCAGGTTTTTTTCTCTAAATACCCCGATCCATACCCGTTGAAGAAGTTTTTGAGCCCTTACGGCTTAGGCGGGCTCAAGAGTTACAAGACCCATGATCAGGTCATATGATTCCATTAATTAAGGTGTTCAATACGATATTAAATTTAATGATCAGGTCATATGATTCCATTAATTTAAGGTGTTCCATACAATATAAAATTCAAAATAAACTATCAGAAGCAAAAGATAAGCCAAAAAGTAAGAGTACAAGTCGCTCCAATATTATACTTATATCGGTATCCAAATTTAAGGTGTATTTGGGACGGGTTATGTCCCAAACCTATCCCATCAGCCGTATATTATTTCCCAAACTGGCTACCCGTTTTAACATAGTAGCTCAAACCAGGCCCACCTCACCTAAGTAGTCAAGTCCCAGCTACTTCACCTCATTAACAAAGATGATGCTCTTATCGAACATACTGAGAAATCTGTAAGGCGTTTGTTTCGTAAGAAGAAGAACACCCAATAGCCTCGTGCCATCTTTTCTCCTCATCTATCAATGAGTTGGAGGCTTACTTGACAATCAACTACTCTAAGTGCATTAAAAATAAGCTCGACATTTTTCGGTTTTTTCCACCGTCGCTCGTGACTTATTGACTGCACCGGTGTCTAGGATATTGACAAAGTCTGTGGTTAATACTAGCTGATAGATTATGGAGAACAATCAATGCAGTGATCACACAATTTCTCAATTCAACGTTTTTCACTGAAGTTTTTAGCCTTTCGTGGATAAAAACGGGCCCTAATCGGCCGGCTGGCACGTTTTTTAGCCTTTCTTGGGTAAAAAACAGGCCCCCGATCGGCCCAGCCGGCACGTGGGTAGGCGTGGCCATCCGATGGCTAGCGCTTTCACTTCTCGTCGGCACTATCTTGTCGCCGCCGGTCACTTTCTTCGGCACTCCTCCGCTCCAATAATGCCACAACCAAAACGTTGAAAAGAACACGCGTAGCGAGCGAGGTTTCCGCATGGTAACAAAGACACAATGCGACAACGAGGATGGTCCCTAATGCGATTTCCCTCACGTCCCCGTCATTCGTTTCGTCTTCCAATCACGGTCACACCGAGCACGCGGGAACAGTTCGGATTCAAATCTCGATCGGCCTAAACATGAGTCGTCGAAGGTCGACGGCTTGGTGGGTCCATTACGGTGCGTGGTTTGCGAACATATGGATGATGCTTCATGAACATGCGCGTCGTTTACCGGAAAGTTTCTGAATCTTTCGTTTTCGTCTTTGATTTTTACGAACATGCGGATGATACTTCATGGAAAGTGGACTTGATCGTGAGTGTCTGCCCATGAATCATGCCTCTTTCAGATGATGTTTTGGTAAGGTGACTGTGCTGCAATAAACTGCTTTACTCATGTGACTTGGAATTAATAAGTATCCTGAGCACTCCTTAACAAAACTTTGCGAGGAAAAACTTTACACCCAAATCAACTTCAACTCGATTCCCAAACAACATGATGTCATTATTATTGAAAAGACAAGTGTTCTGAATTTCAACCGGATGGTGCTTCTTATTCCAACTATTAATTCTCACAGATTTCCTTCAACCCAATTTATATCTCACAAGCAGGAAGTTGGAATCTAGAATCGGAACCTGCACATCGACAGTCGCAGCAAGAATATGGGACAATACTTCCCAGTTGCCTCTACAGCTTACTCTGCGCAAAGAGCTGTTGTCGCATCTGATCCCTCAACACTCTCCTCAGTAGCTTGTTAGAAGCCGTTCGAGGGAACTCGGTGACGATCTCGACAGAGCTTACCTGTCAATCAATTGAGACATTCCAGTTAGCGATCCTCGTGCATGTTCAGATGAAACAAATGCGTCGGACCAAAGATTAGAGATAATCTTCCACTTCTTGAATTCTTTTTTCATCATATTCAATGTTTAACAATAACGTCGTGACCATTCATTGAGTTCGACCTTAATTTTTACTTCACAAAAAGCAAACCATGAGCAGCTTCAAAATGCACTGATGCATAAGCATTTACATCTCAAGGATCAAACCTTGAACAAAGGGTTGAGGTTTCGCTGGATGGCTTTCGAGAATTTCATTTTCAGATCATTTCGTTCAGCCTTACACCCCTTCTTGAGCACCACGAGGACGACCAACTGTTCTGGACCGCCGGTGGGTGGTGCTAGACTTATTGCGGCACTCTCTAGTATAGATTCATCTGCTCTATCACAGACGCGCTCAATCTCAACGGAACTAGTCTGCAATACCAAATGGTCCACATTAGAAGAGGAAAACAAATTCGCAGACCCATAAAACAGCATAAGTAAAAAGTTTTAGGTGGAAGTTGTAAGATTCTTTTGACCCAGGAGAACCATATTAGAGCTTGTAGCTACTTTGCCTTCCACCACTATACCACATATCGCCGGCATATCAAATTTAGTACAAGAGCGAAGTTCTTAAATACTTTTAGACGTTTTTATAAAGAGTGAAATTTGAAGCGTCGTACCTTAATGCCACCAAGGTTCATTGTATCATCGGCCCTCCCTTGTACAATATAGTACCCTCCAATAGTTCTCTTAATGATGTCTCCATGTCTCCTCAGTTGCTGCAAGTTCGTTTGAATTTTTCAGGCCACGTTTCTTCCATCAATCTACTAAGTTTACTAAGCATAAATTTCCAGTAGCGACAAAACATCCGCATCCAGAGAAGGAAAATGGAATGAGTAAGCCACGAATATTCCACAAATCAACATGGCATACCACCCCTTTGTATGTTGGCATTCCCTGGAAGTAAACTTCCTCATGATCTGCATTGAGCAGCCTATCAGTTGCACCCATGTAAATAGGGAACAGTCCCACTTCGCCAACACAAGGTTGATCATCTGGCTGTACGCAATGAGACAGGAAATTAATTATGTACCATAGAAGGGATTGATTGGTTCATTAAAATATGTTATTCCCAAAATTTATCATCTGAAGCAGTTTCCAGCAGCACTCTGGAACCTGCAATTAAGACTACTTGGTGAAGGGCCATGATTTGTGAATACCCATGTCCACACCCTGAGAAATTTGTGATTACTACAGTAAAGAGCTAAACGAGATGGTCTTCAAACTAAATTTAATTCGCTTCTTCTAAGGCTCATAAACACTGTTGGTGCGCATCCCTCAACAGAGAACCTCCTTTACTAGAGAGAATCTTACTCGAGGGACTCCATGGTCGTCCAGGATGACAAAGCCGGTCGTCATGGAAGCATTGCTAAATGCTCCAAAAGCTTGAGGCTGCAGATGATTTCCTTGAATGTAAGACGATGCGAGCTCCGTGCCGCCACAACACTCTATAATGGGGCTATAGAAGGACTTGGAAGAAAGCCAGAGGTCGTCATCGACATTGGATGTTTCCCCTGTGGAGCCAAATGACCTGAGCCACCATTCATAATCTTGTTACTTCTTTACAAAACATTTTGATGATCATGTGACCAATTTGATGAAAAGAAGAAAGAAAACCTGATCTTTGTCCAGTCGAGTCCTTCCATACACTGGGTGCTCTTCCATGTTTTTACTAAGCTTGGTACTGTGCCCAAAATGGTCACTCCTGCATCCTGAAATAGATGCAGGAACAGTAGAGAAAGTCTGGTTAACAACTTTATAAGTGCCATCTGTTAGTGCCCAACTACAAGAATTGATCTGAAGCTGCTAGAATTGCCTATAAGAGCTGGCGTTTACCCCGCATTGCACAGCTGTCATACACAAATATAATTAAAAATGGAGTATGAAATATTTTAGCATCGATATAACATTACTATTACAAAATCATGCATGCTAAGATAACAAAATCTAGTCTGCAACAATTTAGCATGGCCTTGTATATGTTTCCCCATGATAGGAGAAAACAAAGGAAAAGGGGTGATCCATGCAAAGTAAAAGTAAACTGCCAGGACTGCAGGCCTCACCTGAACAAATTTTCCAAAATCACGTCCTAGTGGAGATCCATGGTAAAGAGCGAGAGTTGCACCAGCTAGAAAGCAAGAGTAGAGTGCAATCGGTCCCATGACCCACCCTAAGTTTGTAGGCCAGCAGAGAACGTCTCCAGCCCGAACATCCATATGAGCCCACGAATCAGCACCGCATCGGATAGGCGAGAGTTGAGTCCAGGGTATAGCTTTTGGTTCTCCTAATTATTCACAGGAAGGAATTACATCACAGAATTCTCAACATTAGGTGTAAACAAGGCGCTATCTTCAACTTACACTACCTGTAGTTCCGGAAGAAAAGAGAATATTTGTCACAGAGTCGGTACTTTGGTAAAAGGCTGGGTAATAATGCCTTCTGCAGAAAGTAACAGAAATCAAACTTCTGTGCATGTCACATCTTGTCAACCAACGATCACAAGTTCATGACTACTCAAAAGACTTTTGATATAGGGATGATGTTAATTAAAGACTTGAAGGAGAGCTAACAAAAGGTTTTCTTGTCAACCTGTATACTCTTTTTGGGGAAATACTAGGCAATGCAAATGCTGGTGATACCTCGGAACATGATCCACTTGCGAAAGAAAAGCTTTCCATGACATGTCTTGCTCTCTCAACTTCACGCCCACGCTATCTCCAACCACTGGGAGCACAATCGCTTTCACTGGATTAGCTTCCACAACTCGACTGCAAGGGTGGAGAAGAGCACCCGCTGTTAGTTCGTTAACAGAATATCCGCCTTCTAGTACTCTCTCTAGGGGACTTGAACAGTAAAGTATGGGTAAATTTACACAAGATAAGCACTTAATGTCAGAGTAAAGCCAAATATGACAAGTGAGATGATATGACAGCTAAAACTCTTAAGGGAAAAAATGGAACAAGACTGTCAGACACGCTCGGTCCATTTCTTCTCCATTTTCATCCTTTTTTATCCAATTGGTTTATTATCAAGAGAAAAGTTGCTACAAAGAAGAAATGAAGTGACTGATTTACCTATACAATGGAAACTTCCGGCCTCCTCTTTGTATAAAATCCTGAAACATATGAAGAATAATTTATAGTTCATGTAGTATTGCAGTTAACTCATAGAAAAAGCATGAAATTTCATGCGAGCTGAAAATTTTATCTGAAGCCTGCTTAAAAAATACAGAAAAAACTTCAACCAGCAACCACTTGAAGCAAATAAACTTAATTTAGGTGATACACTGACAAGTGAAAGCAAGCTTTTGGCTTAAAGACTAATAAAGCAATAGGGTCACATATATATACCAACAGAATATTAAAGAGATTCCCACAGTTAGGTCATGCATTTCTGTAATGAAATCTCCTAAAAAAATATTAATAGGTGTAACTTCGTTGATAAGTGTAACTTTGTCATATGCTATAACTACTTCCCTCTGCTTCAGCTCTTGTTAAAGTTGACACATCAGAACTCAGAAGTTCCAAGCAAAGTTACAGCATTTACAGACAGCTTGATAACTCACAAGAATGAGAGGTCACCTGAGTAAAGATTCCTTTTGCCTTGGAAATGTGCAGACGGCTTGCAATTTCCTTGGGTGCGAAACTGTCAGCTATTGATACAACAACAAATCCTCCAAGTACTATTGCCAAATATATGATAACAGCATGGACCGTCATTGGCATGTCGATTGCAATTGCGTCTCCCTTTGAGAATGTCGCGTCCAGAGCATTTGCCACCAACCTGCTTGTATTTCTATTTCTGTTAGGAACAGCAAAGTGAAAATGGACCGGCAAGTTTTACTAGTTTACAAAGAGCAATAGCTCAACCGAGGTCAATGGCGCGAGGATAGTGGAGGCAATCTACTTGATTGGAAAAGGCTTTGAATCTATTAATGTGGTTATTGCAGTCTCGTCATTGTCAAGCACAATGCTAAAAAAAGAACAGGAGAATGATTTGAAAAGTAAGGAGAAACCAATGGAGCTGGCATTTTTTGAAGATTTGAAATTATGTCACATTTCACATTGATTATGAATATCTCGGACAATGAAATTACATCATTGAGGCTGTGTGAGCACTCGCATGAGTTTGATTGTCTGGGTAGAAGTGCAATGTGCTTCAACAATTAGCATTTTGGGACAGGCATTGATCACAAAACCATGATTTGATTTCATCGTCTAAGAACTTAGGTAAAAGGTAAGCGTGGCTTTTTGCAAACATTGACCTCTCACAGGAGCAAAATTATGCTAGCATCAGAAGAAGAAGAGCATACATTACTTGTTCTCGAAGCTCTTTTAGTGTCATACGGTTAACATTCATGTGATCATAGCCTTCATCTCTCCATACTAAGGCTATGCTGTCATCCCCTCTCCTCTGTTGCTGTGAGGGCAATAAACAGCATTCAGCTATGTTGAATACTGCCCCCGGAAGCCACGTACCCCGGGGCTTTGATTTGCCACTGGTGTCGAGAATGCAGCTTGGGGGATGACGAAATGAAAGTGAGAGTTCATTAAGAGCTATCGACCAGTAGACCTGGAATCAGTCAAAAGAATCCGATATATTATGAGCATAGAAAGTCGCTAGGAGCCATGGAAATTTCTAAGTGGAGAACAAATTAAGGGGGCTCTTTCCAGTACACAGAAACCGACTTACATCAGGATGCTCCACGGAGAATTTCTGAAAAAGGCTAAAGCTCGTTATGGGATCCTTGTATGATGACCCCAGAAGCTTTCTGCCATGCGATTCCATGAGGTGTCCCAAGTTTGTTTCTTTTGATTGGGACCTGTCAAGAAAGGAATACTGCATCGGTTTAGATTTGAACACAAAATGATTAAATTCACAGACAATTCCAAGAGCCGCACATGAATGCCTTGCAGCAAATATTCACCACAACCTCAGCCAATCATACATATTTTAAGTCTGCAAATGGCACGAGTAAGTCATCTGGAAGGATTTGAACAGAAAAAGGAATCAGTCCTGATTCACAACTAGCAACATTCATCTATTTCCCCTAGACAGAAATGTTATAAATTAAGGCCAATCGCATCATTTACGCTCGCTGCGTGCAAAATACGGACCATCACCATTTTCACCAGTGGTTCGATGAATTCACAATTGCCAACCAGGCCACCGACCCACTCCACGTAAACTCGCTGTCCCTTTTCCTTCTTATACATTCTCCCTTACCTCCTTAGAGTGTGTGTCCAGGCTCATTCTACTTCTATCAACCAAGTAACCGCAATTCCAAGAAAAAGCGCCAAGCACCCAACAAAGACAAAAAGAACAAAAAGAATCCGCAAAATGGCCAACGGAATGATAAGAAACAGAGAACGGCGAAATGAGCTGCAAGAGAAGGCTCCTTACAGAGAAGGGAACCAGTAGAGAGGAGGGCCCCGATCGGAGGCGTCCCAACCGGAGTACACCGAGTAGTACACCAGTTGATGCACCCGGTGCGGATGCGACGGCTTCAACGCCCCGGCGCTCGCCAGCTCTCTCCACACCTCCCTCGGGTCGAGCTCGAGCCCCGGCGACGGCGTCCCGGACCGCCGGGCTCGGGCCACCGACTCCTGGAGCGTCCGCTCGAGCTCGGCGGCGGCTTCCCTGGACAGGCCCGCCTCCACCAGGTCATCCACGCCCACCTCGCCGATGCTCTTCGGATTGCCCATCTCCCTCTCCCTCTCCCTCTCTCTCTCTGGGCAACGAGCGTCAGTCGCTTGACACTTCATTAGGAGGCGCCATTGGAGTAGTAGGTGAGAGACGTAGGTTCATGAGGGACCACGTGATTTGTCTTTGTTTTAAGTCAATAATTTCTTAAGATGTCGTCTCATTCGTATGAAATTTAGTTCTGGGTGATTAGGTGATGAGACAGTTTAAGGTTGTCAACTACCACAAGGCAGAGGTAGTTGGTTAGGACATGTTCTGTGGACAACGTCGGGGCGTGGCGATTTCTGGAATCGCCACGGCAGCTTTCTTTATAATTCGGAAAGAGACGTGTTACCATTCCCATCCATCCAGACCAGAATAGCCCTTGGACATCGCCATGTTGGTTGTAGAGAGAGTTCCGGCTTGTACTTGGTCACTAGCTTTTCCGCACTTTCAAACGGTTCGCTTACTTTTTGCCAATTGGGCGGCACTATCTAGGCAAGCTGGCGTCAGATGGCCAGCCTGCCGGCAATTACGTCGATTTGTAATTTTGAGTGAGATGCGACTGCGATGTAGGCTTTCGGCAACATGCGTAAGTAGAATGATACCTACTTCGTCTGTTGAGAGGACACTTGTCATAAAAAGAATGAAAGCAAAATAGAAGAGCACGCTTCAGAACTATTATTATATTTAACAGCTTTTACCATCGATTTTTCTATTACCGCCAACCAAACATATTTATTTTCCAGTTGGACATGACGATAAGTAAAACAAAACTCCGGACGCGGAGATCTCCATCCCGCCAAAATGTCCTAAGAACAAATTAGAACGATAAGGGGATGCATAACAAACTGGAATTTCTATTTCAGAAACAATTTTTCTATAACAGAAGTCTGTTATAGAAATCCATTTAATAAACCAATTCCATTTTTCTATTTCTGAAATAGATTCTTATTCCAGAAATAGGTTTTGAATAGAAATCAGAAGTCTACTTCTCTATTTTTAAAATAGAAATCAGAAATAAAAAATTTTCTCATCATTCGTCAACCGGTCCTTCATCCGTTGCCGTCGACCATCTATCGCCGTCAACCGCCACCAGTCGCTGGAAATTTTTGTGTCGTTATCAAATGGTTATTTTTTCTTAGAAACTCTTTTAGAAATAGAAATAGAAAAATCCATTTCTCTTCCGGGACCTATTTCTAGAACTATTTTTAGAACATAATGACTATCATTCACCCCTAAGTAGTTTGATCAAGGTCTCTATCGAACAACAATAAACTTTTGCAGCTCATGTGCTACAGCCAGTTCGCTCAGAATGCCCATATGGTTCATCAACCGAAGCACATCTTCAATAACATTTGATTGTCCCACCTCCTACATGTTAATCGTTCTTACCTGTCCAAATTCATAGATCCGATCTGACCATAAATTAAATTCCTAGGTCCAAAACAGTTGATTTTCTCATCAAGAAACACCCATATATTTTACATAGTAGACAGAGACATCCCGCTGTACGTCAATTAAGTTCACTATTTCCACAATAACAGAGACACCTGAGGGCCGAATCCACCAACAATCAACAAAATTAAGTTCATCATGCAATCTCCATCAGATTGCGACATGAAAAGGACGTCCTACAATATTTAACGCCAACAGCAGAGGAGTCTACATACATAATGACAACAAACCACAAAGGTGCAACAGAGAGATTATCAAACTCAAGAGACAAAATATGAAAGAAAGTCTGGAATCCTATCGGCTGGTTACTGACTAGGAGTCCCATCTCCATTTGGCTCCCTGGCATAGTCTTCAAGAGGAGGGCTTCCGCTTCGGCTCCTGCCTTTGTCTCGGGCCGGACTTTCACTGCGGCTTCGGGAACCATTGATAGGCGGGGATCGTGAGTATGACCTCTCCCGACTGGGACGTGGGGAGTATGACTTCTCTCGGCCGTGCCTTTTCTCTTGAGGTGAAGCAGATCTGACCCCAAAAAAATGCATCACATCATATGACAAAAATATGCAACAGCTTTGGAACTCGAAATTATCACTGCATAAACCAAAATTTTAGAATCTTACAGAGAGATGTATCAATTAAAATCTCTAGCAACTGGACGCAACTGGACAGATAATGAGATTCCCCAAAAAAACAATGATTACAACATACCAAGAACAAATTTCTCGCACAAGTTCAAAACCTCACCAAATGATAATAAAATGCATACCGTCAGAACAAATTTCTCGCTCAAGTTCACAACTTATGCCAAAAAAGTTCGCACACATGTTGAATGATCCAACATAGCCTAAGTACCAGAAAAGAAAATTAAATTGCCATAAACTGCACATTGATGAGAATAAAACCATATTCACTAGATCCGGCTCAAGTCTACTGAGGTGATGATGTTTATAGGGAAGGTCCCATAGAAAAATAGCTTTACGACAGGATGAAAGAGTTACAGACAAGCCCAGAGAGCATTAGCCATTGCATGCCTTCTTATTTATTTTCCCTATTCAACAATCAATATGGTTTTTCCCCCTCCCTAAATCAACTGAGGGAGGAAAATAGAACCTACAGCAAGAAACAAGAAATCAAAGCAGGTCACATACCCTGAGTACCTTCTTTTCGCAGGAGAGGAGTAATAATCACGACTACGGGACCGAGATCTTGCTTGGCGAGGAGGTGGAGAGCGGGAATCTCCCGCCGGAGACCGTCTTCGATCATTTCTGCCTCGGCTGCTGCAGTGGAACCAGGAGAATCAAATCCAATTTTTCTTTTTTTTTTAAAGAAAAAAGTAATGCACACTTTTTCTTAAAAAGAAATGAAAAAAAAAATCACCAAGACCAGCCTCCAGTAGGTTCCTGTATTTAATTTATCAATTATTAACTCCAAGCAGATGCGGACAGTGTTCCACCAAACCTGATTCTCTTCCACCTCATCCTATAACTTATTAACACGGGGATACAACTATTCATTCATGACGATGCCCTCCACTGTACATATGATTCCATATCAGGATTTCTTCCCAACCTCCTCCAAAGAATAATAAACCCTTTCCAAATGTTTCTACCAATGTACTGCAGAACAGATAATCAACTAAGCATATGCATGTCTAGGATCCTTCACAACACTGTTAATGACCCTCTATGCCAAAATAACTCAAACAAATTATAGAAAATTCCACCACATTATATAGACTCGTGCTACTATTCACCATGCATAAATTATACAGTTATGGAGACGGAAGGCACCTTACGCGCTCCCTCGCCCTCATTTCAGTAGGTTTCTTTCTATTCTCTTCTGCAAATACAACAGTCAACTCCCGACCAAGAAGCACATATCCATCCATATGGTACTTAGCCTCTGCAGCATCAGCAGGATCTACATATTGGATGAAACCAAAACCACGTGGTTCTCTGCATAAAGAGAGAGAGACAGAGAGAGATACAGGAAAAAGTCATTACAGGGTTCATTTGAAAAGCCAAAAAAACAAACAACATACACAGGGAAAACCACAGCATGTAACTTGCCAGAATATCCCCAACAAGCCATAAAGTCAGGATAAGCAAGTAAAAGCAAGCACTCTGGCTGCTAACCTTGCAAGTGTCAGTTTTAAGATGACTTGATATTCTTCAAGACTTGGAACATCTTCTCAATGTATTCAAACCCAACTTCCTTCCAATCTTCACTACCATTAACATCATCTTCAAATGAACTCTAATTACTTGATTGATCTCTTCAAAACTTTATTTTCGCTGGGTAAATATCTCAACAACTTCAATAAAACACCCAACTTGTGATGACAAAGGAGAACACGGAAAGCTGCCCTCTGATCCAAATTAAAGTTTGCAAAAATGAACCCTTTAGCATGTTGAGTCAATCTCCCGAAGATGATTTTACCAAAATGTAAACAGTGAAAGAAGGCAAACCGAGTAAAACAATTACTAGGAAAAAACATTTGGATGCACAAGCTCTTGGATCTTTCTACTAATTTACTGTGAATAAGAATCATAAATTCAAATTCCTTGCAAATAAAATCCAAGGAGAACATTTATTTGAATTATTATGACACAGAAATTTTCAGATGCATGGATAAAAGACTCGTTAAGTTTTATTAAATAAACATCAAACATGAAACTTGTGAACTCAAAATGGAGATATGAAGAAAATTGGCATCAGATAGAAGCTTCCAAAGGATTCCGAAACCAAAGTCTACTACATGATAGCATTAACGTAATTGGCTGCTGTTGCTCACCCAGTGTAGTAGTCCCTGGGCAAATAAATGTCCTTAAGTGCACCAAACTGCCCAAATGGCCTTCGAAGATCTTCTTGCCTGCAATAATTAGTCAAAGGTTATAGTATGCAACATGCCCACAAGAAACCAATAGCATTTGCTTTCAAAGAAAAGAATACATAGGACAGGAAGAAGAAAAAACGCAGGATATTAATTTTCTCAAGTATGAAGTCTTTAGTTCAATGCTATTTTTTTTCCTTTATAAAACAAAAAAAGAAGTGCGAAACAGGAAGAATTATGTGCAACAATTAAATCAAACGAAGTCCTAGATGTGCCTGAAAGAACCGGCCACTGACTCATGCTCTTTCAACTATATATTCCAATATGGCAATCAAAGAATTAAGTTTAATAAAGAACATAGTTAATGATCTACAAGGTCTAATATTTTTGCAAAACAGGATGAAGGAAATGCAGAAACAAATTAAAAAAAAAAAAAAACCTGCAATCATGACGGAGATTGCGAACGAGAAGGCTAGTAGGCATATCTCTGCTGCGACCAACATAACGACCCCTTGGACTAGGGCTCCGTCCTCTCCTGCCATACCCCCTCGGGGGAGATGGGGTGTAGCTCCTTCCCCTCATTAGAAAGATTGAAAAACCCTACACAGTACACAAATGTTTCAGTATGCACACAAAAATGTTGAAGAAATGTAAGAGCAACCAGCATAGCATGATATCAAGGAGCTCGCCCATCTTTTGCTTTAACAAGAAATGAGAAAATTAAAGAAATAATTAAGACAACTAAATGACAGATTGACCGAATCATAATGTTATACGAGCACTGGTAGAGGGAGTCACATATGTCATCCAAAAAAACAAGCAAATTTTCATTGTCTTAATAACACCAGAGGGAAATACAGCAATAAGAACAGGGTAATCAGCTCGATTCACAACAGCCATTACACAAGATCCCAAGAACCCAAACACAGGTACCCCACTATTATATGCCAGAGCTAAAGGTACTGAATAAGAAATCTGTACAACAGAGCCACGTGAACCCGTATTCAATGTCATGACCCTCAGGGTCTAAGTAGAACGAATCATCGATCATAAGTGATTACGTAGAAATAAAATGACAAATACCCTCGATGTTAATGACTGTGTTAACTCAGATATTCTCCATTTGCATAGAAATATGGCCTACAGAGAATTCAAGGAGCTCAATGGCTCTCACAACCCAAAACTCTAACCCCATCATAGTACCATGCAGAGAGAGGCCAGGAGGCGGCTGAGGGGAGAATCGAGTCCGTGCACCTAACCCCTGATTTACACACACAAGTCCGCTCCATATCGGTAAATTTAAACATAATTTAGCGAAACATGACACCGCCACTGTGTCCAAAGAATTATAAAAAGGTTAAAAGAGGAAAACAATCTCATTTCACATAATCGAAGGCCACTGATTTGGTGCCTCAGGTTTCTCTTCTATCTCATCCAGACACAATTCCAAAGGCGCAAAATTTACCAATCATTATCATAACATAGTCTCACGCGTCGAGCTGCATACATGTATACAGTTTCAAATTTCGAAAGGGAACAGCCAATTAACCTAAAACGTCATGACTAGATAACTCTCTCAAAATCCCCATCGATCATCGACTCCCGCGAGCACCCATCGCCCGATTCTGCCGACACGACCACCGAAGCTCGACCGCTCCGAAGCCTCGGGTCGGGTCGGGTCGGGCGCGCCCGGGAGGACGAGCGATCGCGAGCGAGAAAGGGAAAACGGAAAGACAGAGAGCGCGGAGGAAGGGAGAGCAGATCGAGGACCGCTAGGGCAAAGGGGTGAAGGCCCGAACGACCTCGACGAAATCGAGACTCGAAACGCAAACCCTAATTTAGGCGTTGCAGAGAGAGAGAGAGAGAGAGAGAGAGCGACCTCGAGTGACGGCGGTGATCGGAGGATGCGGAGAGAAGATTGGTTGATGGGGAGAGAGGAGAGGCGACCCTGAGAGCGTCAACGGCAGCAGCGGGCGGTGGCTTAGGGCTGGAAGGCCAGAGCGCCTTTTATACGACGGCTGTGCATTGATGGGGGGGGGCCGTTACCCGTAAGGGCTAAGTTAGTAATATGGCCAACTCTCCTGGGCATATTTCGGGGGTAAAAAGTCAAAATATTTAATACCTTCCCATACTTTTAAAAAATATATATACAATATGATCTATAAATTTTTAATTTGTTTAATGTTATATTAATTTTTGCTACATATCCTTATAGTCCCTAAATTATATAAAAATATATAATATCATTATTTTATTAATTCAAGTCAAGGGACAACATTGAACATTTTCATATATAATTCAAGAACTAGATTGAACCATATTAAACAAATAAAAAATTCATGAATTACATTGCATATTAAGTTAAACTGCAAAGATCATGTTGAATATCAAATTAAAAATTCGAGAATTACATCACATATTGAACTAAAACTTAAGGATTATTTGTGTCATTTCCCTCCTCATTTTTTTGTATGAAATGCTCCCAGTTTTTTTTTTTTTCTAAATAATCGACGATTTAATCTTTTATATGATTAAGGCAAACACCGAAATCATGGTTTTTTTTTTTTTTTTGGTTCAAACAATCATGGTGTTTCAGATAGTCAAAGGTGCACAAATTGTAACCCATGCTAGGAATTTTGATTTCTACACTTACGATTTGGTGGCTATATGACCGCTATAAGGCAATATAATGTAAATTTTCGTTGGCCTTTTAGAAAAGAATTTTTTTCCAATTCTTTTCCACACAGTCCATTTATTTAAATTTACTCGGTATTATTCCTACGGAGGAGACGACCAAGGAATCTTTCTCTCGAATTAGGGCACTTTTTATTTGTTTATTTCTCTAGAAATGGAAAGTAAAAAAGAAAAAAAAAACAAATTCACTCGAAGTTTAGAAGGGCGTGCGATATTTAAAAGATAAGGGAATAATACGTGCTATTTCTAAAGTTTGTGAGGTTTTTATGTAATTAATTATTTGCCGTAGGAAAAAAGAACCAAAATTCCATTTTTGACCTTTGAAAGGTTCTATGCCCCTAACGTGTTGATGGGAAAATAACTGTGCACGCGCCGATGTTGTAGTTAGGTGAAAGCAAAAGTGGGAAGACACGCTGCCACAATTCTGGAGGAAAGCGCTGGCCAAACGGAAAGATCCTCTTTGGGCCAAGCATTGGTTTTGCTTTTCTTTTTTTCTCAATAACCAAGAAAAACTCAATTCAAGCCGATTTCGGACTTGATCGAGAAGTTATTATGAAGACTGAGTCTATGTAGATTGATATCATCATAGTTATTTATCATGCGTGTCTCATTGGGGCTTGCACATTTAATGGTTATGATCACGTTGAACGACATAAATTAAATTAAATTTATAAGATATTTTCCCAACTCAATCTTACTTCCGAAAGATAGACCTATCTTGTGTGATCCATCTCAGGTCAACTCTCCTTCTCAAGATGCAATTCGGCAAACTGTACTATGGAAAATTTTGGATAGTAAGATGAATTGAAGTTTGTTCGATTTGATCAGGCCAGCCAACGGACTTACATAATTTCGCATCGAGCATGTCCTCGCAATACAGCCCTTATTGTCGGAGATGGACTTGCTTGGGACCGGGATCCATTGCGGGGGAGGGGGTCCATATGAGCCATCGATCATGCAAGCAAGATCTTAAATCTTTCCCTTACCTCACATTCTAATTTGCTATTGCCTAGATGGAAAAAGCTCATGGGCCACCAAATCCAACCATGGTTTACTATTTTGATTGGCGAAGATGTCTTCGTTGTCTGGGCCGAAGTTCAATGGGTCATTGAGTTTGTAGATTGCTTGAAAGGGCTTATTAGGCCGATTCGATCGGGCCTGAAATTTCGATCCCCGTGGCCTGCTCCACCATCGCTCGGTAGCGACTTATCTATAATGGCGAACAAAAGGGTTTACACATTTTTGCGGAGGCACGAATCCTTTATCTTTTTCTTTTTTTTATAATTATTTTGCAAAGCCCAAGTGCACAACTTTATTTACGGTGGAATTATTGATTTTTTTTCCCTTATTGAACCCATTCTCCATCGACGAGACTCTATGGCCACCGTCTAAAATACTTGAGAATTGTCAGGTCGCTCACGAGCCCCAATACAATATAGAGAGCTCAACGAGTACTAAACTTGGATTAAAATATATTCAGCAAGTAATGGCAAGTCCAGTCCGATCACGCCTGGGCCAAGCTCACCAGCTCGTAAAGGTAAGTTCAGTCGACAAATTTGGCCTAGTCCATATCAACCCATTAATCACCTATAATTCATCGATTTACAAATAAACATGAGCTAAACTACGCGGGTGTGATCTTTAGGCCTGCGTTTGGTGGCCCGAACAACAGGTGAATTAGTTTGTGGGTGAGATCTCTTGATGATCTCGGCTTATGCTCTCATTACCATGTAGTTAAGTTAAACTCACATACCTCAATCTACAACGGCCCATCTCAATTCTTTGATTCAGACTTCTGATTCCAGCGAACGAATAATCATCGAGTCTTCCCTATCCGGCATTTGGCAGCACATCTTGAACGGGATAGACGCGGAAAATGGTATCCCGGCTTTGGGGCAGGCAAGATGGGATAAAACCAGTCGTAAAATCTCATCCACATCCGCCGTCCTCAGGTGTAGGCTCGCGGTAAAAGTGGTAACTGCCATGGCGTCCGTCGGTGCTCTGCTGACACGAAACGCGTGGGGTTTGACTTCCGTGCGTTGTGGACTTTGGAGAAGTGCGAAAAACAAGTAAAATATAAATAATAAAATAATAAAATAAAAACGTTCTCACAAAATCGCACGAAACGCCAGCCGCCAGTTGTCGCGAGCCGAGTGGGGCCTCCGCTTCGTTGCGCGCCAGCTTGCTTCCGCTCCCGCTCCCCCCTGCCTGGCGGTTACTCCCGCCCGCCCGACTCGTCAAAACCTCGTGCGACCCGTGAAAACGCTGTCGTTTCCTTGTCTCCCCACCGGCCACCGGCCCACCACCCCCACGCCCCATGCATGGTCAACGCTGCCCGAACGCGCGGGCGCGTGCCCTTTTGTCATTCTTTAATTAAAAGGACGAGAGCGTTGACTCTCACCTGCACCCCCGCAAAAGAAGTGATTTCCCCAATGCCCGTGTTCGATCAACACTAATTCCTTCACGTAATTAAATTTGAAAAATTGCTCGAAATAATTAGTTACTAAAGAATAACATCATTATTGACGATAACTTATGTCTAAACATTTTCACAGATAATAAAAATAAATTCGTTCATTTAGAAAATATTTTTCAAATTAGTTGTCTTTTGTTAAAGAGACGGAGCCTAACATTCAAGTCATTTCATCAAAGAGCGCTTCTAAGAGAATTTTCTCGAGCAATTAACTAATGACGGTCCGAGATTTTCAGAGCAATCAATAGAGGAGCGTCGAGACTTATTATTGATCTTTTTAAATATGTGATTAAAAGATATCTTGTAAGTATGGGTAGTCTCACTTCTGGCTAGTGATAATTACTAAGTGGGACATATCAACGTCGCTTATCACTTTAATTATCGTTGATTGCCTAATTTGATTTCCCCCTTTTCTTCCGATTACTTCCTTCCGAGCATTCATCCACGAAGGCGTTTTACTTGAAAATCTGTGCGAGACAGCCCACAAGCGGTGGGAGGACGAAAACCAAATCGAAAGCCACGTTTCAACTTCCCCACGGAAAAATTATAAAATAGCATTTTACATTTCGATTTTAAGGCGAAATGTTATTAAGTAATGTGTTTCCCTTTTTTATTATAAATAATTTAGTTCCTTAATATAAAAATATATATAAAAAAAACGTACCAAACAAATACGCACTCGAGCTAAATATTTTTATTTGTTCGTGCGGTTTCTTAATTTGTATCGAGCAATTTCTGAAACCCTTGCTCCCTATAATTCATTGGATAAAAGAGAAAAAAAGGAGGAACAGGTGGAGGCGGTGCTAAAGCAAGTTCGGGGAAGGATCGAGTGAACACGAAATTCCAGGCTTTTACTCAAGTGGTATAGTAGTACTGTCGAAGTGGATGCGGTTGTCTGATCCTGCTCTTTTGCATCACCAGTCCCAGGCAAAACCCCCCCCAAATTTTTAAAAAATTAAAAAAAACCGAAGGCTGCTACGTAGATTAGGTCCCGCATTGCCACGCGTAGCAATTCGTACGGTACGGTGGGAGAGTACCTCCACTCCTAGATCTGAGATCGATTGACAGTTGGTGGTGACGATGCGCTGTCGGATACAGTTGTAAATCGTAATTTAGTTTAATGTCAGCCGTAGGATTCGGATTGACTCTTTTGGATTCTCCATGCTTCCCTCTCTTTTTCTACGTTTTTGTGTGGGTCCTCCGCGGGGGTACGACGTTTTGCTTGGCGACCGACTAATGATGGCACATGCTGTCGGACGCAACGTCCCAAGGATCGAATGAATGCAATTTTTCTACTCGATAAATCCGTAATTGAGGAAAAAAGAGAGAGAGAGACTTTAAATCTTGAATAGTGAATATTTCATTTCTCGCGGGACAGTAGACTATTTTGCAATTTGAATTTTAAAGTTTATTTTTACACCATTTTTCTCTATACCAATTTTGAAATTAGTATTCATTTGTCCTGAGAAGTGTGTGTGAAAGGTTGATACCTTCATTTAATAGAATATTTGATAAGATAAAGCTTACGTTGAAAAACTCATTAAGATATAATTCGATTGTGTTCTTTTTCCACTCGAAATGCTAGATTGATGTATGATAAATTTTGAGGCCAAAAATGAGAAAGGCCTTATCAACTAACTAGATACGTATTGTTCTTCACTACATCGAGTTTCTTTCTTTGTCTAACGCTCTCGGGTGCTCAAGAACTAAAAGGCAAAAAAGAAGAAAAGAGCCTCCTACTCACATGTCGTGCTGTCGTGTTAGATTCACTTCCCTCTAATTCAAGCATCATGTCACATCAGTATATATCGACAAATCTTCACTTTGCCATGCACCGCACAAAAACGGCTGCTTTCACCTATTGGTCTGTGGTCTTTAGCCCTATTGAATTACGATGGCAATCTTCAACCGACAAATCATGAAATCACTTCTTTGAGATATCTATCAAAGATCATTGCACAATACAGGCATACCTATCAACCATTAGTGAAAAACAACTATTTGTGGAGAAACCAAACCAACTTAACACAAATAAATGAAAATGGGAAAGTAAAACTCATAGTAAACTCGTGTAAAATTTTATCATTGTAACTAATGTCTATAGAGATGGTAACATGAAATTTCATTATAAATCAAGTGATATGATTGATATTATAGTTACTTGAATTATTCAAATGAACTCTTGTTTGCCAACCCCTCAATCACTCCCTCCAACCAAAAAAATATTAAAAAATCTCCATCACGCCCAATAGACTCTAGTTAGCACTTCGCAAATATTCTCATGAATTCTCATGCTGATCTCTTTATTAGGTCTATCTAACATTTTACCAACAAATCTAGAATACTCAAATACATGCACGAAAACTCGTAAAAAACCATAATTTGGACCTACCGTTGACCATCATATAAAATAAGAATTGAGAGCATAACCATAGATAGATATGTACCCCAAGAGGATCAAGTGACATATGCACATTAGAATAGCATCGCCATCCTTTCAAACACTTGCCTTCGGACCACTTACATGACATCTCAAACAACTTAATCCTAATTTATAAGTCATATCTACCGAACACTTTTGTAGATGCAAGATTTTTTTATTTGATTATAAAACAATTTTCGACCGGTGGATGTTATCCAGTCCTATCAAACACTTGACAATTTTTTTAAGATTTGCCAATTTTTTATGTTGCAATGCGACGGGATGCGCTTTACAGAGCAGTCACGCCATAGGACGGTGTACATATAAACCAAAATCGGCAAAATGGGTACGTCAAAAACAACAAATTTACACGTCATCTTTGCCTGCATTAACAATGCATGAGTTGTAAAGCAAAAGGCCCGATTGACAAAAATACATGCCGACACCACCTAAAATATTTTATTTAAGTACGCAGTCAAATTTAATGTGAAAGGCCATACGAAAAATTGTCGCGGCCAGATTCATTCTTTCGGCGGGCGGTCCTCAAGCACCGGCAAATTTTTATTTTTAAAAAAGATGAATTATTTTTGCATTTTTTTTTTTCAATTGTACTTTTTCGGCAGCTTTTTTTCTTCAAGTTGGACTTGGATAGGGGAGCAAAAGCGTTCTTGCTTTTGAATTTGATATTGTTATGCGGGTTTTATATTTTTCAGTCTTGGAAATCGTCATTTTTTTAGACCAAAACCTGGTCAAGGGGGCCGAAAGTGAAACACGTTCAATTAGTTTATTTGGGGTTTATTTTATAAGATTTTTTTTTTCAATTTGAGGGAATTAAACAAAGGGAAAAAGCTACCAAAAAAAAGACCCAATTTATGTCTATCGTCAAACATTTATCCCAAACCTTTTTGTGATAAATTATACATACTGTGACATATTTACCCTTGACTCTTTTTTCTTTTGTGATGTAAAAGACCCCAAATGTATACGTATGTGATTGATTTACCTTCGTCAAGGTTTCTTAGATAATTTTCCAACTAAATAAATGTCGTTTTTATATCACTTAAGTCACGTAGAGGTCATGTCAATATTGTTTACTTTATGGCATCCATGTAGACATATTTTGAATACTCCTCATTGATAGAATTTCGATGGAAGGGAAATATATTGAATAAGTGCAAGTTTGACATTAAGTTAATGATAAATGTGTCGTAGTAAACATAATTTTCCAACCAAATCAATATTGTTTTTGTATCATTTAAGCCACGTGGATATCATGTCAACATTATTTACTTTCTAGCGTTCGTGTAGACTATTTTTAATGGTTCTCGTCGACAGAATTTTGATAGAAGGGAAATATGTCGCATAAGCACAAATTTTGAGATTAAGATTAGGATAAGTGTGTCGTAACGAACATAGCAATTTTTAGTAACTTTTGCCCTTAAATAAGTACTAGATCGACTGTAGATATGATTGGTCGGCTTCATTGTCAATTGATCTGGTAATTAGAAGACTTTAAGGGTGCAATGCTTTTTGATAATCCATCAACATGATAATAATGGACAGGTTGGCAGATCTCGTCTACTCTCCATTTAATAGCGGTCGCCTGAAAGTGGGTGAGGAAATAAGATAATCATCAATCATGCACAAGCGGATTGCACTTGTGGTTCTCATGGTATAATACAGATCATGTTAATAAGTGCAGGGAGCAGCATTAGTTGAGCATACCAAGAGATGAAAGAACTTGATTTTGTACGCATATCTCGAGAAAAATTTGCTTTAAAAACTGCATTAAAAACGACAACCATTTCCTCATTTAGTCGCTTAAACGTCCCATCGGAACACTTTGTGAGCGCACGAGTCCGTGAGGGTCGGGAAGGTCGTGCACATTCTACAACGACCGGGGTCGCACGAGGTGGGCAGCCTCGGAGGGGGTCATCGTCTCGGCTCCAATGCCATGCGTCATAAAACTAACTTAGAAAGCTCACGTATTAAATGATGTGACAGTGTTATTATTAATTGAATATGACCCACTTGTCTAATTTATCACTCACAATTCGCCACATCATTAGTATATACATTCTGAAAAACTATACAAAATCTCTATGAATCAAGTTTAAGTTGATTTGGAGTATAATCTTGCAGGAACCGTGAGACATGTCTTGACGATAATTGAGTTATTCCGGTGACGTGTCTTAGACCGAACCTTTTCGTGTGATCACCGATACACCGACCATTAAAAAGGGTTCAATCAAGAGGGATCCCAGTCGACCAATTCATCCCGAAAAATCCTCGGAAGAACTTGCTTCCTCTCGGCATGATCCCGAATCTATAGGTTCGTCTCCCTTTTACCTAATCGAACGCTTCATGAACAGGACCACACGTACGTCTAACGAACTGGAACGCCTCCC
Source organism: Eucalyptus microcorys (assembly GCA_014182515.1). Classification (NCBI taxonomy): domain Eukaryota; kingdom Viridiplantae; phylum Streptophyta; class Magnoliopsida; order Myrtales; family Myrtaceae; genus Eucalyptus; species Eucalyptus microcorys. The sequence goes on from CM024571.1 coordinate 22,863,154, forward strand.
TGCATGAGAATTTTGGAAAAGTGAGGAAGAGTGTGCTCAAAGGTGTGGACTTTTGGGAGCACCCTCTTGCTCTCTCTGATTAAACTACTCATCCCTTCACTTTCCAAGTCAGACCCGTGAGTCGCCGCCGGTGTCGTGTCATCTCCCCTTCCCTCGAAGACGCACCGAAGCTTCCCCCTACCCCAAGAGAATTTCTAATGTAAATCCTTTCTCGAGCGTTTCGAGTCGTCTAGAGTAGCTGACCGACCCGATTTCCACTCTCAGGAATCGCGGATTTCCAAGGCGTGGAATTCTATGCGAGGACCCCTTCTTCGGTTCCAGTTTTCTTCTTCATAAAACTATACACACACACACACATATATATAAAAGACCGCAATACATCCTTAATCTGTTTTATCTAAATTCTGGAAGGTAAAACTTGACGGTATTCCTTCCTACGCAAGGAAGACAAATATAAATCTAAATCCGTTTTTTATTCGAAATAGATTACTATCCAATAGGTAGGTATAATAGTTTTTTGCATTAAGAGAGATGATGGAACTCAAAAGGGTTTTTATTGAGTAGACCCGTGCTTCGTATAATGTTTTTCAATCAACATGTCGGTTTAGTATCCCGTATATATATATGTGTGTGTGTGTGTGTGTGTGTGCATATGTATTTTGTGAAGAAGCCTTCGTAATTAAGCCGAATGTGGAAGCTTGCATGAAATATAGAGATTCCAAGTATTTACGTTCTATGCTCTGGTGGTTGTGGACTGGTCAATCTCGTTTTTTTTTTCCTTTTGGACTTGAGAGAGACTAGTAGATGTTGACACGACATCGAAAAAGACTCCCGATAGAGATGACACTTTTTCTCAGTCGCTTCTTCTTCGTCGAGGGGGTGGAATTGGTAAAAGTTCTGAGGATTTGGCAACGCGCATGAACATTCGGAGAAAATGAGAACAAGAAAATACACCGCCTCTTTCGGTGTGAGAAATTACAAATGAATCGTTCAAGACTTTTAGTAGAAAATTCAAAGAGATTGCGGGTCCACGGCGTCAGCGGCTATTGCAATTCGCAAATTTCCACGTCTACGATGAAAGTGATAAGATAATTCAGACGAAACGGGCCCTTTTGAAAATATGGGTTGAACATTTAATTAAAAGAATTTTGCGGTCATCAATGCACTGGCTATCCTCGTATTTTGGATAATTATTACTTTAGAAAGTGGAGTGTTCAAGACTAAACATACTTAACGAGTGTCCGTCCGAGAACACTCCTTTGGCAAAAAGAAAGAAGGAAACACATTAATTAAAAGACAGAAATCATTTCTTATTCTCGTTAAGCATCATTAATTAGCAATACAGAACGCTTAAAGAAAAAACAAAATTTTTGGTCTAACCCTTGTCCGGACAGGGCCTTCTGAATTACGCTGAGCTGCTGCTGAACACTCCGCCCGCGCTGTCCACTCCACGTGGGGGAGGAAAGGGAGGAACGCTCGAAGCGAGTTGAATGGGTTTTCAAAATGGAGATAATGAAATCGGGTCTCCTCTCTGTCCTCTTCCTTATATAATGAGGAAGTGACAACTAGCGACGACGAGGATGAGGGGACAGTCAGCAGTTGAAGTAGTCTAAAGGGCATCATCTACCTCTCTCTCTCTCTCTCTCTCTCTCTTTCTCTGTCTCTGGGCATTCGACGTAGCAAGCTATCATTTTTGCTTAGCATTATTATTCATAACTACCAAGAACAAGAACAACACATCTGACCCCTCCCCAGAATAGAATACTCCCATCTTCTCTCGGCTTTGCTTAGGACACTGCACTCGTTTCTTGGCTCACCGATTCTTTTGTCCAGGTAATGCTCGTTTCTCCTTCCTGGTTTTGCTTTTCCGAGCGCGTTTTCTATTTTATTCCGTTTGGGGTGCAATTTTTCTGATTTTTTTTCTGCGCATTTTAAGTCAAAGTTGTTCTTTGGAGGCGTTGTTTGGATGGCGTTTCGTCTCTTTTCCTGATAGTGACGGATGAGGGTTCTGATTTGGTGTATATTTTTTCTGATTAATTTTTGCCAGTTTAAGTTAATGTTGTTCCTTTGGGGCGTTGTTTGGATGGTGTTTTGTCTCTTTTAGCGGAGGGGAAAATTTTTGATAGTGACGGTATGTGGGTTCTGATCTGGGGTGTATTTTTTCTGATTTTTTTTTTCTGCGCAGTTTAAGTTAAACTTGCTCATTTGAGGCGTTGTTTGGATGGTGTTTTGTTTCTTTCAGCGGAGGGGGAAAGTTTGGATAGCGATAATATGCGGGTTCTGATTTGGGGTGCATTTTTTCAGTGCATTTTAAGTGAAAGTTCTTCCTCCGAGGAGTTGTTTGGATGGGGTTTGCTCCTTTTAGCGGAGGGGAAAAGTTTTGATAGTGTCGGTATGTGGGTTCTGGGTTCTTGATTTGTTGCGACTGATGTGGGTCTCTCTCTGTTGCCTGTTTCAAATTGGGAAAAAGGTGGTGGTCTTTGATGAAAATGATGTGCTCATTGCGCTGCTCTAGATCCACAGTCTGTACCTGGATTCGGGGTGGTTTTTCAGTCGTTTTTGGTTATTCTTTTCTGTTGTTGGAGATGATGAAGATACTGTCATCTGATGTCCTGAGAAATTGTATCTTTTCAAGGTTTGTCTTTATTATTAAATTAGTTCTGCAGATCTGTAACCTTTTCTAATGTAGACGGTACGCAAAAGTATCAGATTGAATTACCCTGGACTGTGATAAGCTCATGCTAGGTGGCTCAATCTGCTCTAATTAGCTGAACATTAGCTGAAGATCGTGTTGAAATGGCACCCATTACCATTTGTTTCTTCATGTTTTCTTTATAGTTCTTTGTAACTGAGTTTCTGGTGTTTCTGTGCTGATTGCTGGTTTGTTCAACAGACTGCTTCTGAATCAGACAGGCTGCTAAAAAATCCCTCTCTTTTTCAAATGGGAATCTCTTCCTCGTGTCCATTCTCGGACTCCAGCGACTTGGAGTATCAATTCGAATCAGTCATTGTGAAATCCATTAGTTTTGGAAAAGACCATGTGAAAACCCCAGTGAGATCCATCAGTTTCAACAGTCGAGACTGCGAAACCACTATCTTGAAATCCATTGGATCTGGAGAGACAATAGTTGAGGGATCTATTAGTTTCAAAAGAAGGGAGTCGCGAACTATTATCTCAATCGAGGCTCCTCTCTCAAATGAACAGAAGGATGTAGCATTTGCAATGGAAAATGCTAAAGAAATGGTCAATGAATCTGAAACGTTGAATAGTCCCATGTTGGTATCTCAAGAATTGCCTCCTGTTAATCCCGACAGCCCAAAACATGAGGCCGCCGTGAAACTGCAGAAAGTTTATAAGAGCTTTCGGACAAGACGAAAGCTAGCAGATTGTGCAGTGCTTGTTGAGCAGAGCTGGTAACTCTATTTTTTTAGCTCATGATAATTGTCACACGATGACCAAGCATCTGAGCTTTACTGATGTCTTTCTTCATTTGTTGCAGGTGGAAGCTCTTGGATTTCGCTGAACTGAAGCGGAGCTCTATATCTTTCTTTGACTTGGAGAAGAATGAAACCGCCATTTCCCGTTGGTCGAGAGCAAGAACTAAAGCTGCCAAGGTAAATGCATGGTGGATTCATTCCTGGCCTCCTAATTATACGAGTTAGTGCTCCTATCCTAACCTGCCTTCTTTCACAGGTTGGCAAAGGCTTATTGAAGAATGACAGAGCTCAGAAACTTGCATTGCAACACTGGCTAGAAGCTGTAAGTCCTTCACAAGATGAATTTATTGTTCTTTCCTTTCCCATGTCTGTCACTGATTTTAATCCTTTCTTGGGGCGGAATACAGATTGATCCACGTCATCGTTATGGACATAACCTTCACTTTTACTACGTTAAATGGCTGGATTGTCAAAGCAGAGAACCCTTCTTTTACTGGTATGACAGTTTTCCCTGCTTTGTCTTTTCCGTTTTTGAAGTTTAGCAATTTGTACTCACGGGAACTATCTACTTTAAAATTTCCAGGTTGGACATAGGCGAGGGGAAAGAGGTCAATCTTGTTGATAAGTGCCCAAGATCCAAACTTCAACAACAGTGCATCAAGTATCTCGGTCCGGTGGGGCATCTCTCTCTTTTCCGTGATGGTGCCATTACTTTTATTGGCTATTCTCTTTCTCATAAAACCTTTTCTTAATACAGAATGAAAGGAAGGCATATGAAGTTATGGTCGAGGACGGAAAGTTTCTTTACAGACAGAGCAGGGACCTCCTCCACACAATTGATGAACCCATGGACACCAAGTGGATTTTTGTTCTCAGCACATCCAAGACACTGTATGTCGGTAAAAAGAAGAAGGGTGAATTCCAGCATTCCAGCTTCCTGGCTGGAGGCGCCACTTCTGCTGCAGGGAGATTAGTTGTTGAAAATGGAAGCTTGAAGGTATGGGGGGGGCGGGATGCAAAGTCAAGTGGCTTTACCTTAGAGAATCTCCACTTTTCTAATGATCTAACAGGCTACATATTCTTATCGGTCTTTTCCACTTTTCTCTTTACAGGCAGTTTGGCCTCATAGTGGTCACTATCGTCCTACACAAGAGAATTTCAATGAGTTCATTTCATTTCTCAAAGAGAATGATGTGGATATCACGAACGTGAAGGTAGTATTGAAGATCATGTTTGCAGTGATTATGTTTTGTTTTGCATCCACTGTAAATGTTGATCAGATTTCATGTAAACGAATTTTTCTCAATTGCCTCAGATGAGTCCACTGGATGATGAAGAAAGCTTTACTGACCGGCAAAGGAGCAGCGTTCACGTTAGGAACGATTCATCCGGGCTGGACATAATGCAAAGTGTGCAAGTGCTCGGGACTGACAAGATAGATGTCCAAAACTCGACTCAGGATTTGATGGAGGAAGAGACTGTCGCTGCCGCCAAATTAAGGCAGTTTGGTAACTTCTGGAATAAACCGACTGATGATGAAATATCAGCAGATGGTGAACTGTCCGGAGGACTTGGGAATGGCAACTTGACGAAAGGATCCTGTCGAGACACTTTCTTGCAGAAATCCAAAGTCAACGGTTGGGAAGTAGAGGAAGAAATACATGCCTCGGCACCAGATTGCATCGTCCCAGAGCCTAAGCTTCGTGCGGAAGAGGCAGAGAGTTTAGCAGTATCGGTTCAAGTGGATAGAGTTGTACGAAGGCCTTCACTTAACAGACCGAAGTCACTGCAATTGGGAAGGCAGTTATCCTGCAAATGGACTACAGGAGCCGGGCCTCGCATTGGCTGCGTAAGGAACTATCCTCCGGAGCTCCAGTTCCGAGTTCTAGAGGAAGCGAACTTGTCTCCTAGAAGCCTGGATCCTTCTAGATCACTTTTCTCCCCTCGAACCATTAGTGCACTAGGCATGGTGACATCACAGGCGAAACCAGCCACGGAACAACAGTGAAGTCACCCATGGCGGGTGAAGAAGTCCTCCCATATTTCAGTGAGGCACATCGATTAATCTGTTTCTTAGTCCTTTGAGATTCTTGGTTCGTTCATTCTTTTCTGTGAATAGAGTCTGATACATGTTTTATTCCACTAGAAGAAAGGGAAGTGGAAAGAAAAAAGAAAACAGAACAATAGGCACAAGAAGTGTTGTATAGGGATATTGTGACAGTTCTGCCATGTATTTTGGGCACACAATGTTCCAATTCATGTTGTATACGCGCTTAAGACGCTAGAATTTCACGGTCTCGATGCCCTTAAAGAAGGCCGACGCCTCATCCATTCTACTCGTCTGGGAAGCTCTTGCCGACTTTCTCTACATGATGAACAGACTAGTTATTCCGCTTCGATGCGGCGTATCGTTCCAGACGGCCGCTTCTGAATAACGGTGAACGATCTACTTGAATGACATTTCAGTAGATGACTGAAGTCTGCGACAATTTTGATGCCAAAACAGTCCAATGCCAAAGTTCTTTCTCGACCTCAACGTTCTACATTCTTGAGTTCATAGAAGACAGACGGTGCAGAAAAATGCTCGAAACTTAGCAATAATCCGCATTACAAACCGAGTTACTTGTTCATTGATCTTGTTCTCAATCTAACACATCCCATCAAAACAATCTGCTCCATTGTTCCCATTGTGGAAAGTAAGCGATCGGATAATAAAATAAATAGAATAAAGAAAATAAATTGAATACCAAATTTACGTTATGGGGAGAGCAGCAAGGAATTCCATTATAAATCAAGTGATACATAAAAATTACAACTACACTTGAGTTACTAAAATATTTTTAGTGTTTTCTAAGCCCCAATTATATCCAATAACTCATGTAGTGTTTTGCCTTATAATTCCTCGCAAAATAATATCTCAATTTCATAGAAGAATCATACACAAATTCTTATCACAAGAATTTAATCAACTTCAATTCTAAAAACTTCTTGGTATAGCTGCATGAGTAATATCCACGAGATAACCCACGTCAAGCATTTGCTTGAAAATGGTGCTTCGATATTTCTTTGTGATCAACTTTGGAACAACCAACAAAGATAGCTTGCCGCCCAAGCACTTGGAATGACGCGTCAATTGAAGCACTCACGGATACCTTAATTCATGCATGACTCATGAGCACATATATTGTAACGCTCCCAGCATGCCACGGCTAATACAACTACTAAAGTCTTTTCATTTTTTTTAAGCATGCAAAAGCATGCATGGTTAAAGAACATCTAGGACATCTAGAATTTCAAAGGAATGCACGCGGAAATGCAAACCAGGCAATCTCATTTCATTTCTTATTTCTATATATATGAGGTGACAGGGTTGGGACCCGGGTGTTGTTAGCTTCGTTCCCTTTTCTACCAATGCCTAAGTTGTGCATGGCTGCCTTAAGCACAACCTCTCTAACACAAGTTGTTGTATCTTGGTGGTTTATGGTGAACATACGTTTGTGCGGTGAAGGCCCCTCTGGGAGGACCTCATCCACTACAATGAAGTGTTGCAGGACCAAGCTTGGCTAGTAGCGGGAGACTTCAACGCCATAAAAGATCCTTCTGATCAGGTTGGAAGCTCAAATGCCTGGATACCTTATTTTGACAAGTTCGGCCTTTGCTTAGCTCAGACTAAGCTAGTGGATCTCAAGTATGTCGGTCTTCACTTCACTTGGTCTACCTCGGCAGGTGCTGCAAGGAAGATGAGGAAGATTGATCGGGTTTTGATTAACACCAAATGGAGTCTCGATTTCTCGTTCTCTCAAGTTTCTTTTCTGAACCCGGGGATTTCTGATCATTCCCCTATGATCGTTAGAGTTCTCGACCCTACTGTTAGAGTCTTAAGGCCAAATATTTTGATTTTTGGTCGGATCACCCGGATTTCTTTTCTATTGTCCGGGAGTCTTGGGATAGCTCGGTTATAGGTGTGCCTATGTTCAGACTTGTTTCCAAGCTGAAAATTCTCAAAGGTCGCTTAAGACTCTTAATAAAGAGGCCTTCTCGAACATCTCGGTGCGGACGGCGGAAGCAAGGGAGGCCCTTCGCGCTACCCAGGTTGGTCTTCAAGATGACCCCAATAACTTTACTCTTGCTGAGCTTGAAAAATTATAGTGCCATATCTATGTTGACTTGAGGAATCACGAAGAATCTTTCTATAGACAAAAGTCAAGAGTGAGGTGCCTTAAGGAAGGGGATAGGAACACTAAATTCTTCCACCATTCCGTAAAGAGTAGATAGCTTAGTAATCGGATCCTTTTTGTTAAGGATCGTTCGGGCTCCTTGATTACAAACCCTATCTTATTGCCGCAAGTCTTTGTCTCTTTCTTCTCGGACCTACTCTCACCTCAAGTGGCTCTTTCCAAGCCCTTACTTCAGGAGTTGAAGTTGTATGTTCGCCGGCCCCTCTCAGACGCTCAAGCCTGTTCTCTTGCCAGCCTGGTTACTGACCTGGAGATAAAAAACACTCTTTTTTCCCTTGCTAGAGGCAAAGCCCGGGGTCCAGATGGCTTCACAGTTGAGTTTTTTAAAGACCAACTAGGGAATTGTGGGGCCTTTGGTCCTACAAGCGGTTAAGGATTTCTTCTCTTCAGGTTGCCTTCTAAGGGAGGTAAACAATACTATCCTTGCGCTTGTCCCTAAAGTTCCAAATTCTTGTGCTGTCACTGAGTTTAGGCCCATTGCGTGCTATAATACTATTTATAAGGTTATTACTAAAATCCTGGCTAATTGCCTAGCGGTGGTCCTGAATGATGTGATTAACCCTTCCCAAAATGCCTTTGTGAAAGAAAGGAGGATTAGAGATAATATCCTTCTAGCACAAGAGTTGTTTGGTGGCTTTCATTTAGAACCTTATCTTCCAAAATTTGCTGTCAAAGTTGATTTTCAGAAGGCATATGATACCGTCGATTGGGATTTTTTGGAGCTTACACTCATGGCCTTCAGATTTCCTGAGTGGATCATCCGTTTAATAATGGTTTGTGTGCGAACGCCGAAATTTTCTATCTCTATCAATGGCGAGTTGCATGGGTTCTTCTCTGCTGGTCTTGGCCTCTGTCAAGGGGACCCCATATCGCCCTATCTGTTTACTCTTGTCATGGAGGTGTTCTCGGGTATCTTAAATGCTCGGGCTTCGGTCAAGGAGTTCAGGTATTTTTGGAGGTGTAAAGTGGTGAAGCTTTCACACCTCTTCTTTGCCGACGATGTGTTTCTCTTTTGTCAGGTTGATTGGGTTTCTGCGACTGTGCTTAAAAGGAGTTTGGATATATTCTCTTCCTAGAGTGGATTGATTCCAAACAAGGACAAGAGTGAGATTTTCCTCTCGGGTGGTCCTCCTTCCCTTCGTGATAATATTTGGTTAGCATTTGGATTTCAGGAAGGGAAGCTTCCCGTTCGTTATCTAGGTGTACCTATGATCACATCTAGACTTGGTAAAGCTGATTGCATCATCCTCATTGACCGAATCACCGCAAGAGTTCAATCTTGGACTCAGCGTTTTTTGTCATTTGCTGGCAGAGTTCAGCTAATAAGTTTAATTCTACATTCTATTCAAGCACTTTGGGCCAGTGTATTCACTTTGCCTTATGTGGTTTTAGAAAGTATCGAACAAATTCTAAGACAATTTTTATGGAAGGGCACTACCCTTGGTCCGCCCGGGGGGGGGGGCGGCAAAGTTTCTTGGGACGACGTTTGTCTTCCGAAAGTTGAAGGAGGCTTGGGTATTCGGAAGTTGAAGGCTTGCAACAAAGTCTCAATGCTCAAATACATATGGATCCTCTTTATTGACAAGGAATCTTTATGGTGCCGTTGGATTCATACTCATTTCTTAAAGAAGAAGAATTTTTGGATTACTTCTCGTCCCGCCATGTGCTCTTGGGCGTGGAAGAAAATCCTGCAACTTAGGAAATACTTCAAGCTATCTTTCTTCTGGGAGATTGGTAATGGCTTTGACGTATCTTTATGGCATGACAATTGGCTATCTTGTGGCCCTGTAGACTCTTTTGTTCCGGCTTTTCTCTTGGACAGCTTCGACCTCCTGAGCTATGCAGTAGTGGCAGATCTCTTTTCCCCCGCGGGTCACACGCTTAAACTGTTCCTAGAGAGTTGGAATATTTCTCCCCTGGTTCTTTCCATTTCTCGGGACTGCTTTTCCTAGCGCCATGATCCTTCTGGTTCATTCTCAATTGCTTCTGCTTGGAATACCATTAGAGCTAAAAAAGGCCGTGTGCCTTGGGCCTCTTTCGTTTGGGATAATGCAAGTGCCCCTTGATTTTAATTCAATTTGTGGTTGATCACAAAAAATCGGCTTCCTACTCAGATGCTCCTTCTCTCATATGGAAGAATTGATTATACGGTTTGTGCTTTCTGCAATGCTGTTCCAGATTCTATTGACCATTTGTTTTTTGATTGTGACACCTCGGCGACGCTTGCTTACTTTTGGGCTACCAAGTGCAACCTTCCTTGGAGGAGCAGATCATGGATGGACAATCTCTCTTGGGTGCTGAAGTTCTTAACGGGTAAGGATTTCTTCCATTGTATTGCGCGTTTCTCCTTTGGTGCCATGTGCCACCTCATTTGGAAGAAGAGGAATAGCATAATCTTTCGGGGGGAAACCTTAGTGGTCTTGGCCCTGAAGAATCACCTTATCAAGGTTGTCAAAGACAAAGCTCTTACATTTAAGAATGTCCCGAGTAATCCAAGGAACAAGAGACTTCAAAGAAATTGGGGTTTCGACCCCGTGGTCTTTATGCAGTCGTCCACATCTCCTTAAGCGGTTTGTGTGTTTTGTTTCTTCTCCACTAGCCTGTCATTACTTAGGCTCTCCGTTCTTCGTCTTTCTTATTGCTAGTCGAGGTTTGTTGAGATGTTTGTAGTGTGGCTTGTTCTTCGGCCTTGGGCTGTGTTGTTTTGGTTGTTGTTTCCTTTGGCTTTTGCTTCGGCTCCCTTTCACTCTTGTTGCTGTTGTAGCTAGAGTGTAAGTTTTTGGCGCCGGATGTTTGTATATTTGTCCAAAGCTCAATATATCTTACTTTTACCAAAAAAAAAAATGTTCACACTTATAAATTTGCCCATTTACTCCCAACTTTCTTACGTGGGATAAGGAAAAGCACATTTTGTTTATTTCGCAAACAAACATCCAACATGTTGTTGTCCGCCTGATAGTACCAGTCCGAACAGTATAGCAAATGGTTTATCATTCAATGGCTTATTGGAATCTTGCGTAGAATGTCCAACGGGATATTAGATTGGCTTCCTTTAACTGAAACTCTCGTTCTTTTCTGATGACGAAGTATTCCTTGCCAGAATCATGTGCTTTTTGAATTACATAATTCAGAATGGTGCAACCCACTCTCACGAGCAAGTCGACAAGAAAATGGAACACTCTTGCATTTGTTCGTGGAATAGGACAACAAATGAGTAACGGGGTCCTGGACTTATTGGCATGTTGGTCTGTGTTATGGATATAAATGTGGCTCTTTTTCAATGTAAAAGGCGTTGAAGATTAGGTGGAGGAAGTAAAATGTTTCATGAAGCACGTTTAAATCACGTTAATAAATAATAAGCAACAACACTAAATATTTCTGATGCCAATTGTAAGTTAGATCACTGAGAATATATTATACGTTAAAGTATCTCTTCCTCAGTGAGCTGATAGTGTCTCTGCTTGGATATTTTTTTTTTTAATAAGAAAACGTCTGTTAAAAATTTCTTTATCTTTCCTGAAAAACAGGTGACTGGTCTATTCTTTGCTTCTTATAGCATTTTCTATCGAATAAAAGATTCAATCATGTAATGAGAGTAGCGGTGCAGTTTTGTGCGCCATGGCATACCTGTTGCTTGTAATTGAGTTAAACATGTTATAATATGGTATGGAACTGAAGGTAAGCTATGAGTTTCTCCTTTGAAGTGCTTGGTGGCGATCAATTAAGATTTGATGTTCTCCCTCTTTTATTTCTTGTAACATTAGTATTGGAACTTTTCTGTTTTGGAGCAAATTTTTGTAACTAGTTGTCATTTTCATGTTATTTGCAGGTTAACACATTTAAGAAAGCATGCGTGGCTGTTTATCCAAGTACTGTGCAGCACGATATTGTGTGGTTTTGGCCAAATAGTGATCCTCGGTACAAAGCAATTATTATGAACAAGAAACCCCCGTACATTCCAGAACTAGATGATCCATCTTTTATAAGGTCAATGGGAAATAGAGAAATTTTCTGCAGGTATGAAGGCATCTTCTGCGGTTTCTGCTGTGTTTTGCATAGCTACAGTCGCTTTAGGCATATTACGTGCTTAAAGAACGTGTTATGTTTGCTTTTGCAATCATCATAAATGCTATATTAACAGGTCTATCCTATGACCGGCTTGCACTTGACTGCTCTAAAACATGTGAATCTGCATTTTCAGTTACGAGGTGCAGATTCAAAATCTTATGGATCCTGCTCACCTCCCATATGCCCACTATGGTATAATGCCAAGTCAACAACCGAAAAAGAGATAAGAACTTCCCCTCCACGGTAACTCCGCTAATTACATTTTGACTTCCTTTGAGAAGCTTATCCAACACCTCGTATGTTCTTTTCACTGTGAAAGCTGATAGAGAAGGGGGAGGGCCAGTTGAACCGAGTATAAAGAAACTCGATATTGATGGTTTCTTAGCAAAGCAGGAGCGGGGAATTAGCAAATTCATGCCACCATGCATATTTTGTACTTACCCTGAACCTCCGCTGGATCTGGGAAATGGGACTGCCATATCAGATGGAAGCAAAATGGTATGGAACGATACATAAATTGGTGAATTTTTTAGCAATTGATCTCTATTTGTTTGCTTTGAATAATAGTTTCCAACTATGTATATCAGACACGGAAGTCTTCACCACCTGCGGCAACACAGAGAATGGCTTTGATTCTCATTTGCATCCCAGTGAGTCCTGGTAACTGCAGATTGATATGGACCTGCCCGAGAAACTTTGGAGTATGGATTGACCAAGTGGTTCCACGATGGATATTTCACGTGGGACCGAACCTGCTTGTGGATTCAGATTTACCTCTTCTTCATGTTGAGGTAGTCTTTTTGTTAAGACCTTCATCCCTCAGCTATTCTTGTTAGTTGCTGATTATGCACAGGATGTTCAAATGCTAGCATGGATCACTAACCGCAGATAGTAGTCTCTAGGGACAAAATATCTCCACGGAAAAATGGTTGTAAAATGGTGACTAGTGGTTGGCTGTAAAAAGGGCACAAAAACATTCAATGGATTACTACGAGTCCTAGTTGTCATTTCAAGTCTAGCATAGAGTGATGTAACTGTCATTAAGTTGTCTAAGTTTTTTGTTGAAGATTTCCCCACCTTCTCCTTAGTTGCTTATTCTTTTATGTCTCTTCTCATCGAGGATCTGAGTGTGTAGCATCTTCCTGTTTGAAACATAAGAATACTCCTGTAGAAATGCCAGGCCCCAGGATTTGCTTAGACTCACCTAACTATCATGGTTCCTAACTTCCTTACGCCTTTCAGGAGAAAAAAATAATGGAGGTGGGCTCTTCCAATTGGCAAAAGGCCTGTTTCTTGCCAACAAAGTTGGATGCTCTTGTTTTCGGTTTCAGGAAGTGGTTGAAAAAGTAGGCCGGCCGGCGGTCAAGTTGACTGGAGGGGCAAGTTCAGTGGTTCTCTGCCCGCTGCTCCTCCAAGAGAGCAGCTGATGGACAGGTGATCCATTTAAGATTTAATTAGCTGTCTCGAGCTTCTGAAGTTTTGTGCACTGATAACATGGCAAAAGGACGTTTGAAGCCATCACAAGAACAATTACACCATTACTTCAACGGGAAAGAAAAGTCAGTCCATCCCGTTTCTGCTGAGTGATTCTGGTTAGCTTCCTTAGGGTTCTTATTTAGGGTGGTAGAGAAAATCATCAAGTTCGCAGTGGCTTCCAATGCAATCTTTATGCCAATGAACAGATTTGATGGAGAAAGTCGGTTGCAACTTTCGCAGGTACTGGTCTCACGTGGTGAACTGCCGCAGCTGCAATGATGCATACAAAGGTCTCAACACTCGAGGCCGCCTTGCAGGTGCTGTCTGTAGCTTCTCTGGGAATTGTTGCCGTAGCAAAACATGCCATTTCACTGTGTAATATTGTCCGCTTTGGGTCACCCGTCCTTGCATGGACGAATTGCCATCCCAGCCACGGTCTTTTCCCTCACGGCTTTAAAACGCGTTACACAGATTAGAGGGACCAAGCCTTATAAGCTAGTCCAGGACTCCCTCCTTAGCCGATGTGGGACAAGAGAGGGACTCATTCCTTGCAACCGTCGCTCGGTGTTGGAGTCAACACCTAATATAATAATGAAAGTCCATTATGCATGAAGTGAACGTAAACCGCCAAAGAAAAGTGTGCTGCAGCGCAACACTTAAACCGCCGGAAAAGAAAACTCTTGAAGAAACTACAAGCATCTAAAGCAAGGGGCACACAATAAAATATTATTATAGTTGCTGCTGGAGACTTCAAGAGCACGAATGAAAGGAAGGAAAGAAACCTGCGGCTGGCAATATTTTATTCTCACTGAAGACAGCAAAGAAGAAGAGAATTCGCAGCCCACAATTTTTGACTGCCAAGAAGAAAAGTTCAACTTCAACACTTGCACATTGAAGATAATGGCGGTGAAATCCAGGCACTGAAGATGCTTATAAATATAGCGTTACGTTAGTTTATTTAGAGAGACAGTGAGAGAGTGAGATAGCTTTAGAAGCATATAGAAAGCTAGAGAGAGAGTTTTAAGCTTAGCAAAGCTTGTTTGTGTACTTCCTTAGCCTTTGAAGGCATATTATGTAATATAATCTCTCTTTGTGTGTGTACTCTCTCCCTCCAAGTCCTTTTTGGTTCCAACACTCGGGCCGTCACAGCTATAGCAAGAACTACACTTGTGGTTATGGCCGTACTGTTCTTCGGGGCATCCAAAATGGTTGGCTAATTTCGTCTACAAGAATTTCCGGTTCCATGACTTTGACCATGCCTTCCGCTGAGATCTGAGTTTCGATATCTCCCCTTTTTCTCTCCCTGATCTCTGCGGAGATCCTTTTTGTACATAACACCACACCCCCTCCTATGTTTAAAGAATAAAGACCCAAAGAGATGGACTTCGGGAACATATTTGCGAAGAAAGTGATTACGAAACTAGCGGGCGGTCAGTGTTATTATGGCACGATTCGTGGTGATTATGATGGGATTTCTCTTACTTTATAGTCCTTGTTTCAGTAAAAATCTGCAGCCATATAGTCATAAGATGCTAGAAAGAACGCTTTGCAGCAGAATGCTGTGAAAATTCAATTCGAAGAGCTTTGTACAACCAACCTGCGAGAATGAGGAAGACAAGGATACATCTAAGAACTTGGAATGTCCCGCGCATGCTTACCACGGAGTCAGATCGTTTTGCTTGTCGACTTAGGAATGTTGTCGAGTCATCTCCAGGATCTGTTCTAATGACAAACGAGCAGATCCCATAGGCATAAGGAACATGTGTTGAACTGAGCTGGTGCATCTTGCTGGTGCTGTGCTCACATCAAAGTGGAAAAGAAATGATTCATCGTCGGATATCAAGTCATTGTCATCCCAACCACCTCCACAACCCCCAGCTGATCAGCCACCATTATGGGCTTTTTATATGCAACTCCCCAGTCGCAAACAAACGCCACACGATCCTTTGAGTTGGAGAGTCATTTTAGCTAAAATTGTCAGATTTGATTTGGGGAAATTGCGTAACAATTCCTGAAAGTCAATAACTTTGTGTGCACTTTTTTTCTAAAACTAACAATCTGTGTATTTAATCCTAAGTCTTGTTGACGTCACCAGCTTTTGCTTTTCCGTCGAAAGTGTGAATTTCAAAGGAGCGAAAATGTACACATGATTTTATTTATCATTTTTTTAATCCTGTGTGGTTTTTAACATTTTTTCAATAAGTGAATGTGAGAGGGCATAATTTTGTGATGCTACGTCGGAAAATTAAAAGAAAAATTTGAAAATAAACATGAATTCTGGAAAATTGGAAAACATAATAATAAAGAAAAGGAAAAATGACAACAGAGTTGAATGCAAAGGATTTCAATTCAAAGGATATTGATGAAATACAAATAGTTTTGATGAAAACTATTTGCCTCTAGGTTAAAGGATTTTTAAGGAATGCAAATAGTGTTTAGTACTATTTGCTTTGGTTGTTCTAAAAAAAAGAAAAATTTCAATAGTGAACCAACTCAAGTGAAGCTAGAAGCTTTGGTCACGGTGGTTGTTGAGGTTGCATGACCCTAGGCTAGGCATAGCTGGAGTGGATTGACCCTACGTGACCAACTATCGAGGTTGTACGACCCTAAGCAAGGTGAAACCAAGTTGTACGACCTTAGGCAAGTCACTCATGAGAACAATAACGAGATAGACCTAAATAGAGGTGAACTCAGGCAATGGACTGCCAAGACCACATAGATCTTAAATAGATGTCTAATCCTCGTTGCCCATGGTGGTAGCCTCAAATAGCCTTGACAGGTGAGCCTTGACCTCTGTGATCCTTGTGTACCCTTGGTGAGACGTTGGCGATCCTCATGCAATGATGAAAGTCAATGACCCTTGGCTTTGCAAAGATGATGAACATTTAGGAGCATAAAATCGTTGAAACCAGTGGTGGCCTCAAGTAGCCTCGACAGGCGAGTCTTGACCTTCGTGACCCTCGTGTCACCTTGGCGAGCTGTTGGCGATCCTCACGCAATGATGAATGTCAATGGCCCTTGGCTTTGCAAAGGTGATGAACATTCAGGAGCACAAAAAGAACATGAAATCATTAGTAAGGGCAAAATTAGAATAAAATGATTCGTTAGGTTTCAGCATTCTAAAACTACTGGAAAGCTACGTCACTCCGCCCTCTACCTTACCTCGAGAAAAAAGCCTTTGTGGAGATGCATGGTCTCTGCCAAATGAGCTTTCATTTTGGCTTGCAAGACACCCTTTTCTTTGCATTCATTCCTGAATAGCAAGAATTTTTTTCTTTTTTGGATCGATAAGTAGACATCAATCACGACATTATATAAAACCAAACTAAGCTGATGATGATTCATCATTATTTAAAAATAAATAAATAAATAAATTTCGCCCATGTGAGTGAAAACGTCTGTAGCAAGCAAAGCGCAACGACAAGCGACAGATAGACAGAGACCAGAAAAAAAAAAAAAAAAAAAAATCCCACGACATAAAACAAATCTCGGAAAACCCCAAAAAAAAAAAAAAAGAAAAGAAAAAAAATAGCCTTTCGACACCCCAACGCCCACCACCGACACCAAGGTAAGCTCAAGCTCACTGAACTGGAATCCTGAAAGCCCAAGATTTGCAGAAACCTCCATCTCCGTCTCCATTTCTGCAACTCAAGCTCGACTGTAAGCGCAAAACCCATCTCCAAGTTCTCATCTTTTCGCTCCCATTCCGTCTTTCTCGCTCCCTCCGCTTCTGGGTCTCGGCCGCCCGCCGCAAAAAAAGGGCGAGAAACGCAGCCGCCCCGCAATGAAAGATCCAGATCCGGGAGCCGAGCCCGTAGCCCAGAACCTCATCAAGCTCATCAGCAATGTCTGCTTCTCCGTCTTCGTCTTCTCCGTCCTGATCGTCACCGTCGTCGCCATCACCTACCAGCCCCCGGACCCGTGGCTCGAGTCCGCCCCTGCCCTCACCAGGCTGTTCACGCAGACCGAGAATGCCACCTTCAAGAACGACGACTCCGTCCTCAAGACCGGCGAGGACTTGCCTCTCCTCACCCCCGCGGCCACCCCCACTCCCGCGTCGATCCCGATCGCGATCGCCGCGCCGCCGCCGACGTTGATCGAGAGGGCCGGAGCTGCGAATTCGACCGCCGAGGCCGAGCCCGAGCCGGTGCCCGAGCCCTCGTGCGATGAGGCGGCCCTGTTGCCCGTCAATTGTTCGGATCCCCGCATTCTGGTCGCCGTCAAGAGGTTCAATGCGAGAGCCTTTAGGTCTATCGTGTTCCTGGTTTATCAGACTCCGGTCAACGGTTCGAAAGCCGACGAGTGCGACGTGACGTGGAGGTTCAGGAACAGGAGGGAGAAATCTTGGAGGAAGTACAGGGACTTTAGGAGGTTCAGGATTGGCATTGGAGAGGACTGCACTTACAAGGTGGTGCATCTGGGCGCTTGGCATTCGGGCGTCAATGCGCGGCCGGCGAAGAGCAGCAGATCCAACGCCACTAGGAGCGGCAAGAAACCGAAAGTTCCGGCTCCTTCCGTTAGGGACGACGAGATCAATGACACTATACCGACTCTGGGATCCAATACGAGTTTCAGGAAGGGGAGATACTTGTACTACTCTCGCGGAGCCGATCACTGTAAAGGGATGAATCATTACTTGTGGAGCTTCCTCTGCGGGCTGGGCGAGGCGATGTACCTCAATCGCACTTTCGTGATGGATCTGAAGATCTGCCTGGCGGCCACATACAACCCGAGTAAAAAAGATGAGGAAGGGAAGGATTTCCGGTTCTATTTCGACTTCGAGCATCTCAAGGAATCGGCTTCAATCGTGGAGGAAGGCGAGTTTTGGAGGGATTGGAAGAAATGGGACGAGACTCACAAGAGAAAGGTTCCGGTTAAGAAGGTGGGGACTCACAAAGTCACGCCGATGCAGCTCAAGAAAGATAAAAGCACGATCATATGGAGGCAGTTCAATGCTCCGGAGGAGACGGAGAATTACTGGTACAGGGTCTGCGAAGCGCAGGCCGCGAATTACATCCACAGGCCATGGCAAGCGATCTGGAAGTCGAAGAGACTGATGAACATCGTCACGGAGATCAGCGGAAGAATGGACTGGGATTTCGATGTGGTCCATGTGGTTCGGGGGGAGAAGGCACAGAATAAGGCGCTCTGGCCTCACCTGGATTCCGATACATCCCCTGATGCTATTCTTGCTAAGCTTCGGGAGGTAATCCAGCCGTGGAGAAATCTGTACGTGGCGACGAACGAGCCCTTCTACAACTACTTTGACAAATTGAGGTCTCAATACAAGGTGCATCTGCTGGATGATTATAGGGAGTTGTGGGGCAATACGAGCGAGTGGTACAATGAGACAAGGCTTCTTAACAATGGGAATCCAGTCGAATTCGATGGTTATATGAGGGTGGCAGTGGACACTGAGGTACTATACCGGGCAAAAACGCGAGTCGAAACTTTCTACAATCTAACAAAAGACTGCAAGAATGGAATCAATACATGCTGAAGCTGAGCATAATTTGATGTCCTCATATCATTTCTTCCACACATTGATCTGTGGCTATGGAAATTTGTGAAATTTGGTGTATGGGACGGGGTTCTTTAGGAGATTTGTTGCCTAGTCATTACAGGTCAGTTCTTTCATTGCATTGATGTCATGCAATTTGATGAGCAAGCCAATTCATATTTGTAACATAGTCTATTTTCATTATAGTCTTCATCATGGTCGTTGCATCAACAGATGGCAGTGCGATTATCCTCTTTACTCTCTCTATAATCTCCATGAATTTTGTAACGGAAATTTGTGGGAGAATTAAGATAGCAGTTTAGAGGCCGACTGCTAAATGAATGTAGTGTGTTAAAAAGCATGTGCGAGATTTGTTTGACTGGCTTTTAAACCTTTTTACAAGTGGGAGGCCTCAATTACAGAGCAGCTTGTTTCCTTTATTTAGTCCCAAGAACAATGCTAAGTATATGAAGATTGGTTTATAAGATCGATTTACTTTGATGTGGCAAACTGTGGCCAGGTATTAAATTGGTTCAGTTGTTTAGCTACCTGCTTGCAGTCTGCTACATCAGTCTTATAGACTAATCTTAATGTAACCTAGCAGCACTCCCGTGTTGGCTGAACAGACTCTTGCGGACATTAGCAGCAGGATTATGAGATCAAAGGTTGGTTAACAACTCGATCCTTTACTCTATCTTCAGAACACTCTAGGATTCTTACAGTTGACCAGGCCAAGTTTGTTTGCACTCCCTAGAGGTATGTCGACTTCTTTTCGGGGCACACAAAGGTAAAAACCTCGTTATTCTTAACTTTACCTGCCTGCGAAGGTAAACCTTGTCTTTGGCCTGAAAAGAGACTTTTGTTGCTGTTTCTTGGATGCATGAATGATTAGAGTATGCAGAATTGCCCTGTACATTATGTAAAGTGAAGTGGTTTTTGGGAATGACTGAGGTTGTTTTACAGAACTCACATAACAGAGTGATCTAGCAGAGAAAGTGGGGAGTTGTGTTGCTCCGAGTTTCTTCTTTCAACTACAATTACTAGCCAATCTATACATCTTCGTCCTTCTCCTCAGGTTCCAATCCGTCTTGCTTATTTGCTCATGTCTATCCTCAGAGGCTCTATTTGCAAATGGCCTTGAAGATTTTTCCCTATTCACTTTCCAGTAATCACATCTGAATCAATCTCGACCGTAAGTTACTTTGCTACTTAGCTTGCTGGGGACTTTCTCCGGTGAGTTTTTGCCGGTGCTTCCACAACTTCAGAATTATCATATTTCACACATCCTATGTTAGCTTTGCGCCCATCCTTCCTCTACTAAACAAGACGTTGGGATAGGATACTTCATTCCTAATTGCCATTCCATTTGCGGCTTCTAACAGATCAATGCCAACTAGCAGTTTCGCCATTAATCTTCCCGCTGTCCTTCATTTAGTTACTCTCGGTTTTTCATCTATCTTCCTTCCTGTCAGATGCTTCACTTCAGTTCAACTACAGCGCATTCTTCACTCCAATATTTAGAGCATAACGAGACATGGCTTTGGATAAGTTGCAACTTTGTAGGAGATTAAATGGCTTAAGATCTGCTCTTTCTTTTTAGCGAATGTATCGACCTGACGCCTCTTTTCTCTTTCCTTCCTGTTTTTCAATGCGTTTTCACAAGTTGAACGACTAACACACTTCTTGAACTTTCATCAACAGGGAAAGCTCTTACTTCTTACATCCTGAAAATTGCTCGGGTATCTGTACTCTTACCATAAAAGTGAGCGAGTCTTTTAGGTTGTTTTAGTGGCTTGTTACAAACTCACATCCTCCAATCTGCATCGATATCCCCGTGCTGCACGCGAAAACTGTTGTTTCTACAGACGCTGGATGGAAATAGCAGGGCTTGGGAACCGAGTCTCAATCGACCAAAAAAAAGAAAAGGAAAAAATTAAATGAATAGAAACAGTTCATAAGATTTCAAGTTTGAACGTTCGAACCCACCAAAGCCAAGCAATGCTTCGGTCGTAATTCAGCACAACGCGCTGCTACCGCTCACTGCTAGAGTTCAACTTTACGGATTCACCTCATCCGAAAGCAGCCCTAGCTGGCTCTGGAGGATCAGTGAGGAAGATGTCGAGGTGCTGATAGACGGTGGTGAGCTGCATTTCTGGTACATTCTGGAAGCCCCGAGGTCATCTTCATTTATCTCGTAGCTCGTCAGATCTCCCTTGACGAAAATGGAGGGAAGTATGGAGACAAGTATGTTTTCTGGAGGTGGCAGAGCTTAACAAAGGACATAAAAACCATGAAGCGTCAGCAAACCTTTCTTGAATCGATTCACAATGAGGCACAAGCACAGAAAATCATGTCTCGACCAATGTTGGGGTTGCAATGAATGTTTTAAAGAAAATTTCGAGGCGGTATCGCGATTAATTTAAAAAATGCAAGGACCTTATCATAATTGATGCAAAATAGAGTGGGCTTGGAGAGAATACGGGAAAATTGTCCAAAAAGTCTTAAACCTATTGCACTTTTGCAAATTCAGTCCTAAACCTTTTAACTTTGCCAATTGAGTCCTAAATATTTTCTTGCCGATTCAATCCATCCGGCCAATTTTGGCCGGAAAATGTTGACGTGGACGCTGGTGGTGCCATGTAGGACTACCGGTGCTAACGTGGATAATTTTTAATAATATTTTAATATTTTTTTTGAATTTTTTTGAATTATTATTATTATTTTTTTCCGTTTTTTTTTTTCTCTTTTTGGCTTTTTTCTTGGCCTTTTCCGGTGGCCGGCCACCGGCCACAAGTGATGGCTGGCCACCGGAAAAGGCCAAGAAAAAGCCAAAAAAAGGAAAAAGGGAAAAAATAGAAAAAAATAATAAAAATTCAAAAATTTTAAAATATTATTAAAATATTATTAAAAATTATCCACATTAGCGCCGGTAGTCCTACATGGCATCGCTAGTGTCCACGTCAGCATTTTCCGACCAAAATTAGCCGGATGGACTGAATCGGCAAGAAGTTAAAAGGTTTATGACTCAATTGGCAAAGTTAAAAGGTTTAAAACTGAATTGGCAAAAGTGCAATAGGTTTATGACCTTTTGGATAATTTTCCCGAGAGAATACAGTAGTGGCATTGGCGATTTGAAGCTTACTTTGAGAGAGCTTGACCAAATCTTCCTCGGGCACTTGGACTCTCTTGAAGCTCCGACCCGTTTTCTCCTCCCACAACGATATCAATTGGTGGTGAGAGATTATGTTCGGTTCCGAGCGATAAGTGACGACCCGGTTGCACGCCCACCAATCATTCGCCACCTTGATCGTGTACTTCCCTACGTCTTCCTTGTAATTCAGCACGGCTAGCACGGAAAATGGGTTGATACCAATTCAGTCATAAACTTTTCAATTTGACAAATTCAATCCTAAACCTTTTAATATCGGTACTAATTCAGTCCATCCGGCCAATTTTGGCCGGTCGGCACTGACATGAACGTCGTCTAGTGATCGGCCGCTGACGTGGCAATTTTTACGATTTTTTTAATTATTTTTTCGAATTTTTTATTAATTTTTTCTTTTTCCTTTTCTTTTCTCCCTTCTTCCTCCTTGGACTGTTTTGGCGAGCCTACAGTGAGGTTCACTGGCCACTGGGTGAGGGCCTCGAAGCCCTCGCTTGCCGCCGGCGAGGGTCGCGGCGAGACGGCTTTGCCTAGATCTGGGCGAGGCCAGCCTGGCCCTGGCCCTGGCCCTGCTACGGACAAAGTCATCAGCCTCGCCAGTTGCGGGCGAGGCTGGCCTCGCCCAGATCCGAGCAAAGCCGCCTTGTCGGCGGCCCTGGGAGAGGCCGGGTGAGGGCCGCAACCCCTGCCGGCGGCAGGCGAGGGCTTCACGACCCGGTGAGGCTCGCCGGCCACCGTTGAAACAGTCTAAGGAGGAAGAAAGGAGAAAAGAAAAGAAAAAAATTAATAAAAAATTCGAAAAAATAATAAAAAATCATAAAAATTGTCACATTAGCGTCCGGCCATCAACTAACGTCCACGTGTCGGTGTCGGCCGGCCGGCCAAAATTGACCAAATGAACTGAATTAGTACCAATATTAAAAGGTTTATGATTAAATTAGTCCAATTAAAAAGTTTTGGACTGTATTAGTATCAATGCAATAGGTTTAAGACTTTTTTTTATACTTTTTCCCACAAAAAATTGAATCTTCAATCATATTCAAAGATGGAAAATACATAGGATAATGCTAAGGTTAAGTCCCCAAACTTTTTTTCATCAGATTTTTAAACGGCGAAACAAACATGAATAGATAAATTTATGGTTCACAGATCCAATTGCATGATAATTATGTTCAGGGATGGCATTACCGATGCAAAAAAGTTTAGGGACCGCCCTTACCATTCAAAATGAATTCAGTGGTTGCTTTTCCTGAGAAATTTAGAGTAAAGCCCTTCATTTAAAATAAGATTGGCCCAAGTTTTATCATCTATCATCCAACTTTTTTGAATGGAGAGCCTTTCATAACCGAATGACCTTTGAAATTCTTTAGAGGGCGCTGCGATTTTTTCATACGGTAGATTGACTCTGTCTATTGTGTCCATGTCCCACGAAGAATACGGTCATGTTGACAAATTGGAATGGTTTGCTTGCACCGAAATTCATGGATTGGGATCCACACGATTGATTATTTCGATAGAGATGGGTCGCATGGATCCAAATTTGGACAAGGCCAAGCTGAGGAGAGAGAGAGAGAGTATCGTTGGCTTCACCGTCGCCGTAGACAACAATTTCATCATTGAGGTCGTGGGGATGAAGGAGGACAGTGACGAAGTATGCAGCGAAGCAATTTGCAGCGACAAAGATGAAGGGAATGCTTGCAGCTTTGGTGGCCCTCTTGATCTTCCTCTTCTTCTTCAAGAACTCTTCAAATGGAGGGAGTGGCGTTATTTTACCATCCTCACACCCAAAATTAGATGGCACAAACCTCAAGTGAAACAATAATAATAATAGTAATTAGAAGGGAAAATTGTTAATAATAATAATTCAATTTGAGAACAAGAGTGAAATATTTATAATTCATGTTATCAGGTCATTGTAATCAATAACCCAACGAGGAATGTTATGCAATTAGCCCTATACTATCATCGGTACCATTCGATTGATTCCAGCGCATAACGGTTCACATGTAATATCCATGAGAACCAATTGAATCGAAAGATTTGGCACAAAGTAAAAGTCGATTCCTATAGACTTTTGGATGATGTTGATTTCTAAATTTCAAGGATTTGATCGAGTTATTGTTTTTCCTTAATTTTAACCTAACCTATTGCCAATATTTGGATGCTCATTTAAAAAATTCTATACTTTTAGATCAAGTCCATTTGAACAGTAAAAAGGCTATGTTCTAAACTGAAATTTCTGACGTATTACAACAAAACAAAAAGTACATACCTGCCAAAAAAAAAAAAAGTGCATATCAAGATGAGATGGAAAGTATGGTATGCTTTTGGTTGAGGTGGGTTTTCAAGATAATGAGTTGTCTCCTTTTTGTCTTTTGAATTTGAGGTCAAAAAGTATAATATCATTCTTTTTCTTTTGTGTCCGTGGCATAGCATCTTGTAACAGGTTACTTCTTTTTTTCTTTTAATATAGATATATTAGTTCATAGCCAAAGAAACAATTTCTTAGACCTAACTCAAAAATAATATAATGAAGGCTCAACCAATTAGCAAGGGAAAAGATGATTAAGGTAAGAGCGAATCGAAGTTCATTCATTATTTTGCTATTTTTCCTCTTCGTCTTCTAGCACCAACCATAACTTCATTGGTCTCTATTTAATTGTGCATATCATGCTTTTCACTGTTTCTCAATTTTAAGTTAATTTCATATCTCACCTTATTTGAAATTTCCTTATTATATTCGTCAAATTTTAACAATCTACATATTTAAACATCATAATTTAAGTATTCTTATGATTTCAATATTTTATCTTTCTTTTTTTCTTTAGTTTTTTAATTTTTAGAAATCAAGGTTAAAAAATTATTCAAAAAATGTAATGAAATACACTTTTACCCTTAAAGGTCATAGCATTTCATATGGTGATGGGAAATATAAATTAACGATTGTAAAAAAATAAGATTTCAAGGGAATAATGCATAACGGTTGAAAGTTTAAGGTTAATTGTCTAGTACTTTTAAATTTACGAGATTTTCGTGTAACTTTTTTATTTATTTTTTATTTGCCATTTCAAGTTACTATAATTCCAGTCCCACCACCTTGAATTTCCTTCCATTATGATGGAAGTTTAGATATACGGTGCATTTGTTTGTTTGCATCACTTTAAATAATTAATTATTGGAAAGTGTTCTTATTATTGATAATAATTTATGTCTAAACATTTTCGTGGACAATAAATTTTTTTTTTTATTCGTTCATTTCTACGAAGGATACAAGTAGTTATTTTAAAAAAAAAAAAAATGTTTTTAAAAAATGTTTTTTAAATAATTTAAATTTTCACTAAACAAATACATCTTTGTAAATCAATATAATTATAACTAGGGTAATCGGTTCCCAATTTGATTTAGTTCTTGGGTGGTCCAATGGAAGTGATGGAATGGCGGTTCATTGGGATTGCGATATCACCTTTGATGGCCTCGATTCAGTCCCTTCGACTTGCACGCCGATTTCAAGAAGAGAAAAATGTCCCCAAATCGACAAGCTCTCTACAATTCATGTACTGTAAACTTGACTACGAAGCAAAATTTAAAGGATAACCAGACAATTTGCAAAGAATGAGCCGGAGGAGGAGACTTGCCTCCTAGTACGAGAGGGTTTCTGACGCGCTCAAAAGTCGGTCTTCTAATAAATAAATAAAGTGTGTGAGAAATAGAAGTAGAGGATGGAAATAGAGAGCGTGAGAAATAAAAATAAATAAATAAATAAATAATGAATAATTTTGTTCACCTTAGAATCAGACCGAAAAACACTTATTCAAGTTTATGGAATCAACCACTGGGGTTTGCCCCAGTGGCTGCCCTTCAAACATGGAAGGGGGAGATGGGAGATTCGAATTTTTATTTTCTAGGGATTAGGATGTGGACGATTTAATTTTAAAAGTAGGTTTTGACTTCCACACCCTGCAAGGAGGCAGGACGGCAGAACAAAAGTCTGAGGGTGAGAGTTAGAATAGAAATAAAGTAGAACCGACAAAAAAAAGTTAATGGAATCAGAACCAGATCGATACTTTCGAGAACCTTTCAAAACCGGCTGATTTGGTCATTCCGTGTTGCCTCCTTTCTCTAATTATAACTATCGATCTTGTGGACCTCATCTTAATGTCAACATAATTAGTCCAATAGTTGTTTCGTCGCGCCTAGCGAGTGACGTGGCGGGTTCTTAACGTCATTAACGACTTCATCGTTCGTTTTAACTTTTTTCTTATTTTTATGAAGGATACATATAGTCATACATTTTTAAATAATTTAAATTTTCACTAAACAAACGCATCTTTGTAAATCAATATAATTATAACTAGGGTGATCGATTCTCAATTCGATTTAATTCTTGGGTGGTCCAATGAAAGTGGTGGAATGACGGTTCATTGGGATTGCGATATCACCTTTGATTGCCTCGATTCAGTCCCTTCGACTTGCACGCCGATTTCAAGAAGAGAAAATGTCCCCAAATCGACAAGCTCTCTACAATTCATGTACTGTAAACTTGACTACGAAGCAAAATTTAAAGGATAACCAGACAATTTGCAAAGAATGAGCCGGAGGAGGAGGCTTGCCTCCTAGTACGAGGGGGTTTCTGATGCGCTCAAAAGTCGTCCTCTAATAAATAAATAAAGTGCGTGAGAAATAAAAATAAATAAATAATGATTCCATGAACTTGAATAAGAACTTGAATAAGTGTTTTTCGGTTTGATTTTCTTTTGTGCCACCCTTCCAAATACGAAAGGGAGAGGTGGATGTTCAAATCTTTATTTTATAGGGAATGTGGTGGGGATGATTTAATTTCAAGAGTGGGTTTTGACTCCCACATCCTATAAAGAGGCAGGACGACAGGACAAAAATTTGAGAGTGAGAGTTATAATAGGAATAAAGTAGGAACGACAAAAAAAAGTTAATGGAATCAGAACCAGATCGATACTTTTTGAGAATCTTTCAAAACCGGCTGATTTGGTCATTCCGTGTTGCCTCCTTTCTCTAATTATAACTATCGATCTTGTGGACCTCATCTTAATGTCAACATAATTAGTCCAATAGTTGTTTCGTCGCGCCTAGCGAGTGACGTGGCGGGTTCTTAACGTCATTAACGACTTCGTCGTTCGTTTTAATTTTTTACACGTTTCGGGTGACGACGATGAGATGACGAGGACAGAGCGTGTGTCCACGCCTCTACTCCGGGCTTCCGCCATGCACAAAATCCATTGTTCGAGTACTTGTACCAGCTCTACAAATTGCGGGAAAGAAATTTATGGCCTCAAGTTTCGCTTAGCGCCGCTGCCTCGTGAGTCTTTAACCCTCTTCCTTTCACTCGCCAGATCGACCATCGTCGCACCAGCCTCCTCTGGTCGGAGCTCTGCCAGGACCCCCGGAAGGAGAGCCGCCATGAATGCTCTCGTGGCTTCTTCCCTGCCCTCCGTCCGCATCCGGGAACCGCATCCCAGGAGCCTTTTCTTCCGACCCAGATCAGTGAACCTTCTTCCCCCGCCGAGGCGGACCGCGGGCTCCAGGCTCCGCCCGGCGGTTTCGTCGCCGGCGTCGTCCGGCGTCTGGACGGAGCCCGCTGCCCCGGTCGAGACTGATGCCCCGGGCGACGCCGCGGGGGAGAAGTTTGACTGGTACTCGCACTGGTACGCGGTGATGCCGGTCTGCGACCTGGACAAGAGGAGGCCGCACGCGAAGAAGGTGATGGGCCTCGACGTGGTGGTGTGGTGGGACAGGAACGAGGAGGCCTGGAAGGTGTTCGATGACACTTGTCCTCATCGCCTGGCGCCGCTGTCCGAGGGGAGGATCGATCAGTGGGGGAGGTTGCAGTGCGTGTACCACGGGTGGTGCTTCGGTGGATCCGGGGACTGCAAGTTCATCCCCCAAGCGCCTCCTGATGGTCCTCCGGTAACTTTCGTTCGTTTCTTGTTTTCGCACTTCGAGAATTCGGGTGTCGTCTCGAAGCTTTTCTTCGTGCTCGACGAGTTTTCATGATATTTTTGTAGGAAACTCGTTCAATAGATAGTCTTTGATCATCCATAAGGACATGATTATTTTTGTCTACTGCTTGCGGACCCGGTGAGTAGCAGTGCTGATTTCGCTTTTTATTTATTCTGCTGTTCTTTTTAAAGTGTTTTTCCGGTGGTAAAGTCCACTACGCCAGGAAGTTGTGAACTTCCATTGGATTTACACAGGGATGTCCATATCAGTAGCTTCCAGTTCCGTTGACTTTCTTTCATAGGAGTGCTGTTACTGGCATGCTGATGTCCACCACTCTCTGGCTGCTGATTGTGCCAGTCCGAACCGTACAGCAAATGGTTTATCATTCAATAGATGTTTAAGATTACTTGGGTTATTGGAATCTTGCGTTGAATGTCCAGTGGAATATTACATTGGCTTCCTTTATCTGAAACTCTCATCCTTTTCTGATGACGAGGTATTCCTTGTCTGAATCGTGTGCTTTTTGAATTACATAATTCAGAATGGTGCAACCTACTCTCTCACGAGCAAGTAGAAAAGAAAATGGAACACTCTTGCATTTGCTCGTGGAACAAGACAGCAAATGAATAATGTAGTCCTGGAGGCATTGGCATGTTGGTCTGTGTTATAGATATAAATGTGGCTCTTTTTAAATGTAAAAGGCATTGAAGTTTAGGTGGAGGAAGTACAATGTTTCATGAAGCATGTTTAAATCACGTCAATGAGCAACATCACCGAATGTTTCTGATGCCAGTTGTAAGTTACGTCACTGAGACTATATTATACGTTAAGATATCTCTTCTTCAGTGAGCTGATAGTGTCTTTGCTTGGTATATTTTAGAGAACATCTGTTACAAATTTCTTCATCTTTCCTCTGGAAGAGGAGACTGGCCTAATCTGTGCTTCTTCAAGCATTTTCTATCCAGTAAAGGATTTAATCATGTAATGAGAGTAGCAGTGCAGTTTTGTGCGCCATGGCATGCCTGTTGCTTGTAATTGAGTTAAAAATGGTATAATACGATATGGGACTGAAGGTTAGCTATGGCTTTCTCCTTTGAAGTGCTTGGTGGTGATCAGTTAAGACTTGATGTTCTCCCTCTTATATTTCTTGTAACATAAGTATTGGAACTTTTATGGTTTGGAGCATAACTAGTTGTCAATTTCATGTTATTCGCAGGTTCACACATTTAAGAAAGCATGTGTGGCCGTTTATCCAAGTACTGTGCAGCACGATATTGTGTGGTTTTGGCCAAATAGTGATCCTCAGTACAAAGACATTATAATGAAGAAGAAACCCCCGTACATTCCAGAACTAGATGACCCATCTTGTTCAAAGCTTATGGGAAACAGAGAAATTGCCTGTGGGTATGAAGGCATCTTCTGCGATTTCTGACTTTTAAGAATGCCACAACTCTTTTTTTTCTATGTAGACCGTTGTGTTTTGCATAGCTACAGTAGCTTCATTCTTAGGCATATCATGTGCTTAAAGAATGCGTTACGTTTCCTCTGGCAATCATCATAAAAGCAATATTAGTAGGTCTGCCCTATCACCAGCTTGCACTTGACTGCTTTAAAACACATGAATCTGCATTTTCAGTTACGAGGTGCTGATGGAAAATCTTATGGATCCTGCTCACGTCCCATATGCCCACTATGGTATAGTTCCAACTCAACAGCCGAAAAACAGATAAGAACTTTCTCTCCATGATATCTCCACTAATTACATTTCGAATTCCTTTGAGAAGCTACCAACACTTAGTATGTTCTCTACACAGTGAAAGCTGATAGAGAAGGGGGATGGCCAGTTGAAACGAGTATAAAGAAACTCGATATTGATGGTTTCTTAGCAAAGCAAGAGTTGGGAATTAGCAAATTCATGCCACCATGCATATTTTATACTTATGCTGAACGTCCATCGGATCCAGAAAATGGGACTGCTACATCAGATGGAAGCAAAATGGTATTGAATGATACATTAATTTGGTGAATTTATTAGCAAATGATCTCCTTTTGTTTGCTCTGAGTAGTAGTATATCATCAGACACAGGAGTCTTCAGCAACTGCGGCAACACGGAGAATGGCTTTGATTTTCTTTTGCATTCCAGTGAGTCCTGGTAACAGTAGATTGATATGGACCTTCCCGAGAAACTTTGGAGTATGGATTGACCAAGTGGTTCCACGATGGATATTTCACGTGGGACATAACCTGATTCTGGATTCAGATTTATATCTTCTTCATGTTGAGGTAGTCTTTTTGTTGAGACCTTCAACCCTCAGCTATTCTTGTTAGTTGTTGATCATGCACAGGATGTTCAAATGCTAGCACGGAACACTAACTGCAGATAGTGGTCTCTAGGGACGAAAAATCTCTGTGGAAAAAGAGTTGTAAAATGGTGACTAGTGGTTGGCTGTAGAAAGGGTACAAAAACATTCAATAGATTACTACGAGTCCTAGTTGTCATTTCAAGTCTAGCATAGAGTGATGTAACTGTCATTAGGTTGTCTCAGTTTTTTGTTGAAGGTTTTCCCACCTTCTCCTATGTTGCTTATTCTTTTGTGTCTCTTCTAATCGAGGATCTGAGTGTGTAGCATCTTCCTGATTGAAACGTAAGAATACTGCTGTAGAAGATGCCTGGCTTTCAATTAATCCCTAATGCATGCCGAGCCCCAGGATTTGCTTAGACTCGCCTGACTATCATGGTTCTTAACTTCCTTATGCCTCTCAGGAGCGAAAGATAATGGAGGTGGGCTCTTCCAATTGGCAAAAGGCCTGTTTCGTGCCAACAAAGTCGGATGCTCTTGTTGTCGGTTTCAGGAAGTGGTTGAACAAGTATGCCGGCGGTCAAGTTGATTGGAGGGGCAAGTTCAGTGGTGCTCTCCCCCCTACTCCTCCAAAAGAACAGCTGATGGACAGGTGATCCATTTCAGATTTAATTAGTTGTCTCGAGCTTTTTAAATCTTGGGCACTGATAACAAAGCAAAACAACATTTGAAGCCATCACTAGAAAAATTACCATTACCTCAACGGGAAAGGAAAGTCAGTCCATCCCGTTTCTGTTGAGTGATTCTGGTTAGCTTCTTTAGGGTTCTTATCTGGGGTGGTAGAGATTATCAAGTTCACAGTGACTTCCAATGCAATCTTTAATGCCAATGAGCAGTTTGATGGAGAAAGTTGGTTGCAATTTTCGCAGGTACTGGTCTCACGTGGTGAACTGCCACAGCTGCAACGTTGCATACAAAGGTCTCAATGCACTCGAGGTCGCCTTGCAGGTGTTGTCTGTAGCTTCTCTGGGAGTTGTCGCCGTGGCAAAACAAAATGCGTTGTCAGCTATAGCAAGAACTACACTTGTGGTGATGGCCGTAGCGTTCTTCGGGGCATCCAAATGGTTGGCTCATTTCATATACAAGAATTTCCGGTACCATGACTATGACCATGCCTTCCACTGAGATCCGAGTTTCATTATCTCTCCTCTTTCTCTCCCTGATCTCTGTGGAGATCCTTTTTGTACATAACTCAACACACCCTCCCATCTTTAAAGAATAAAGACCCAAAGAGATGGACTTCGGATACCATATTTGCGAAGAAAGTGATTATGAAACTCGTGGGCAGTCAGTGTTTTTATGGCACGATCCGTGGTGATTATGATGAGATTTTTTTTACTTTACAGTCCTTGTTTCAGTTAAAAATCTGCAGCCATGTAGTCACTAGATGCTAGACAGAACACTTCGCAGCGAAATGCTGTGAAAATTCGACTAGAACAGCTTTGTACAGCCGACCTGTGACACTGAGTAAGACCACGATACATCTAAGAACTTGGATCGTCCTGCGCATGTTTAGTATGACAGAGTCGGATCGTTTGCTTCTTATATAATATTGCTACCAATTGCTCGTTGACTTAGGAATGTTTTCGAGTCATCTGCAGGATCTGTTTTAGAGACAAACGAGCAGAGCCATAGATGCAAGGAACATGTGTTGAGTTGAGCTAGTGCTTCTTATCGGTGTTGTGCTCACATGAAAGTGGAAAAGATATCGTCGGATATCTAGTCATTGTCATCCCAACCATCTCCACAACCACAAGCTGATATGGGCTTTTTATATGCAACTCCAAAGTCGAACGCAAACGCCACGCGATGATTTGAGTTGGAGGGTCACGTTAGCTAAATTTGTCAGATTTAATTTGGGAAAATTGCGTAACTAGTCCTGAAAGTTGTTAACTTTATGTCCATTTCATTTCTAAAACTTTCAATTCGTGTATTTAATATCAGACCTCGTTAACATTCGCCAGCTTTCTGCTTTTCGGTCAAATTGGTTAATTTCAAATGGACGGAAATGCACACATGACTTGTTGATAATTTTTTTTAATGCTGCGTGGTTTTTAAACATTTTTTCAATAGGTGAATATGAGGGGGAGTAGTCTTGTGATGCTACGTCAGAAAATTAAAAGAAAAATTTGAAAATAAACATGAAATATGAAAAATTGGAAGAGAAAGAATTAAAAGAGAAGGAAAAGTGACAAAATAGTGGAATGCAAAGAATTTCGAGACAAAGATGAAATGCAAATAGTTTTGGTAAACACTTTTCGCCTATAGATTAAAGGGTTTTTACAAAATGTTAGTAAACACTATTTGCTTAAACGATTTTGGTTTTAAAAAAATAAAGAAAGAAAAGGAAGATTACAACACTAACAAACTCTGGCAAAGGTGGAAGCTTTGGTCATAGTTGTTTGGTCATAGTTGTTGCATAGCTGGAGTGGCACAACCCAGGCAACCGGCTATCGCCTAGGCGAGGCAACACTAAAGTTGAATGACCTCAAACAAGTCATTTAAGAGAGTAGTAGCTAGGCAAATTCAAATGGAGGCGAACTCAAACGATAGATCATCGAGACTAGATAAATCTTAGGGATAAATATAATAGACGTCCTAAAACTTGTCATGAAAATGTAATTGAGTCCTAAAACTTGCAAAAAGTTCAATTAAGTCCTAAAACTTGTCAAATTGTTTTAATCGAGTCTTAAAGTTAACACCGTCAACTTTTTTTAACGAAAATGCTGATGTGGCGCGGACGTGACATTGTAAATAATTTTTCATTTTCCACATGGCTTTTTTTTATTCAATTTTTTTTTAAAAATAGATTTAAAAACTAAAAAGAAAAGCTAAGATTTATTTTTTAAAATTGTTAAAAAAAAAGGCAGCTCCTCCCTCGCCAGTCCCTCCAACGATGGGCAGCGGTGAAGAAAGCGCCGGCCTTTTTTTTTTTTTTTTTTTTGAACTGTTTTGGTTTTTTAAATAAATTTTAACTTTTATTTTCTAATTTCTAAATCTAATTTAAATAAAAAACAATTTTAAAAAAGCCACATGGAAAATAAAAATTAATTTTAAATGTCACGTCAGCATTTTCCGTTAAAAAAGTTAATGGTGTTAATTTTAGAACTCGATTAAAATAATTTGACAAATTTTAAAATTTGATTGCACTTTTTGTAAGTTTTAGGACTTCTATTACACTTATCCCTAAATCTAAAGATTTGCAACCCTTATTGAGGCCAATGTGGCCTCACAACCTCGAGAGGCGAGCCTTAACCTCTATGACCCTCTCGTAACCTTGGAAAACCATTGGTGATCCTCATGCATTGATGAACATCAATGACCCTTAGTCTTGCAAAGACGATGAACAATGATTTCGTTCAGGGGCACAAAAGAAACATGAAACCATTATAATGAGGGAAAAATTCAAATAAAAAGATCCACTAAGTTTCAGCATTCCGAAAATGTTAGAATTCCAAAACTACTCCATCTTAAATTACCTTACCTTTAGAAAAAAGCTTTTGAAGATGCATTGCATTGGCCAATGAGCTTTTCATTTCGGCTTATAGGACACCCTATTCTTTCCCTCCATTCCTGGATAGAGAGAGTTTTTCCTTTTTGGGGATCGATAAGTATACAAACATCAATCATGCCAGTACACAATACCATAATATGATGATTCATCATTATTTCAAAAACAAAATAAAATAAAATTCGCCCATGTGAGCGAATACGAGTGTAGCAAGCAAGCGCAACGTCAAGCGAACGAGAGACAGAGACCAGAAAAACAATTCCTCCGATATAAGACAAATCTCGGAAAGCCCAAAAAAAAGCCCTTCGACACCCCCAACGCCCATCACGACACCAAGGTAAGCCCAAGCTCACCGCGACCCCACAAGCCCAAGATTTGCAGAAACTCCTCCTCCATCTCCATCTCCATTTCTGCAACTCGAGCTCGACTGTAAGTGGAAAACCCATCTCCAAGCTCTTATCTTTTCGCTCCCATTTCGTCTCTTTCGCTCTCTGCGCTTCTGGGCCTCGGCCGCCCGCCCCAAAAAGGCAAGAAACAGAGACGCGCCCCTAGAGGTAGGTCGACTTCTTTTCAGGGCACACCATATTGAAAAACCTCGTTATTCTTAACCGTACCAGCTTGCGGAGGTAAACCTTGTCTTCGGCCTGAAAAGAGACTTTGGTCGCTGTTGCTCGGATACGCAAATGACTAGTGTGTGCAGAATTGCCCTGTACATTATGCAAAGTGAAGTGGTTTTTGGTAATGACCGAGGAGGTTTTGCAGAACTCACAATAACACAGTGATCTAGCAAAGAAAGTGGGGGGTCGTGTTACTAAACACGCTGTGGACTCTCTCTGGTGGCTTTTTGCCGATGCCTCCGCAACTTAAAAACTATCATATTTCACACATCCTACTTTAGCTTGGTGCCCGTCCTTCGTTTAAGCAAGACATTGGGATAGCATACTTCATTCCTAGTTGCCATCCCCATTTTCAGCTTCTAGCAGATCAATGCCCACTGGCAGTTTCACCATTAATCTTCCCCATGTCCTTCGTTTAGTTACTCTCGGTTTTTCATTTATCTTCCTTCTTGTCAGATGCTTCACTTGAGTTCAACTACAACGCATTTTTCACTACAATATCTAGAGCATAACGAGACATGGCCTTTGATAAGTTGCAGCTTTTTAGGAGATTAAATGGCCTCAGATCTGCTTCTTCTTTTTCTCTTTTTGGGCAAAAGCATCGAACTGTAAACGCCTTTGCGAATGCCTCCTTTCTCATATCTTCCTGTTTTTGAAATGCCTTAGGATGTTCCGCGAATGGCTTAGGAAGTCTCACAGAAGATGCTCCGCAAAAGTGAGCCAGTCTCTTAGGTTGTTTTGGTGGCTTGGTACGAACTCACAACCTCTAATTTGCTGTATTGATACCCTCGCACTACACGTGGAAACTGTTGTTTCTACAGACAATGGACGCAAATAGCAGGGCTTGGAACGACGGGAACCGAGTCTCGATAAGAAAAAGGAAATGAAAGAAACAGTTCATAGGATTTCAAATTCGAACATTCGAACCCACCAAAGCGAAGCAATGCTTCAGGTCGTTATTCAGCACACTGCGCTCCTGCTGCCTACTAGAATTCAACCTTATGGAATCATCTCATCCGAAAGCAGCCCTAGCAAGCTCTGGAGGATCTGTGAGGAAGATGTTGAGGAGCTGATCAATGGTGGTGAGCTGCATTTCTAGGTACATTCTGGAAACCTCGAGATCATCATCACCTATCTCGTAGCTCATCAGATCTCCCTTGACGAATACGAAGTGAAGTATGGAGACGGGTATGTTTTCCGGAGGTGGCAGAGCTTAACAAAGGACATAAAAAACATGAAGCGTCGTCAGCAAACCTATCTTGAATCGATTGAAGATGAGGCACAAGCACACAAATCTGACCAATGTCGTTTAAAGAAAATTTCGGGGTGGGCGTTGCGAATAATTTAGATAAATGCAAGGACCTTATCG
Organism: Eucalyptus microcorys; assembly: GCA_014182515.1. Classification (NCBI taxonomy): domain Eukaryota; kingdom Viridiplantae; phylum Streptophyta; class Magnoliopsida; order Myrtales; family Myrtaceae; genus Eucalyptus; species Eucalyptus microcorys. The sequence continues at coordinate 22,898,868 of CM024571.1, forward strand.
TAATTGAAGAAAAATAGAGGGGGTTTGGAAAGAATACAACAGTGATTTGAAGCTTACTTTGAGAGAGCTTGACCAGATCTTCCTCGGGCACATAGACTCTCTTGAAGCTCCGACCCGTTTTCTCCTCCCACAGGGAAATTAGTTGGTGCTGAGAGATTATGTTCGGTTTTGGGTGATAGGAGATGACCCAATTGCATGCCCTCGGATCGTTCGCCCCCTTGATCGTGTACTTCCCTACGTCTTCCTCGTAATTCAGCACGGCTAACACAAAAAATAGAATCTTAAATCATATTTAGAGATGGAAAATACACAGGATGATGGCAAGGTTAAGTCTAAACTTTTTTAAACAAACATGAATAGATAAACAAAATAATGTTTTAGGGGCGACATTGCAAACATGAAAAAGTTTAGGGACCTCCCTTACCACTCGACATAAATTTAGTGGTTTCGGCTTCTTTTTTTTTCCTGGAAAATTCAAAGTAAAATCCTTTCATTCGAAAATTGGATCAGCTCGAGGTTTACATCTATCTGTCACCCAACATTTTGAATGGAGAGTTTTTCATAACTAAATGACCTCGAAAATTCTTCAGAAGACTCCGTGATTTTCTCGTACAATATGATTGCCTTTATCTATCACATCGACATCCCACAAAAGATAAGGCTAGGCAACAAATTGGAACCCAAATTAAATCATAGACGTCAATCATGTGGGATGCAAAGGCGGGATCCACATGATCAATTATTTCAATAGAAACGGATCGCGTGAATCCATATCCAAACAAGGCCAACGTCAATCCGAGAGAGAGAGAGAAGATGCAAAGGCGGGATCCACATGATCAATTATTTTGATAAAAACAGATCGCGTGAATGTAGATCCAATCAAGGCCAAGGTCAATCCGAGAGAGAGAGAGAGAGTACCGTTGGCTTCGCCGTCGCCATAAACAACAATTTCATCATGAGGGTTGTGGGGATGGAGGAGGACATTGATGAAGTATGCAGCCAAGCAATTTGTAGCGAGAAAGCTGAAGGGAATGCCTGCAGCCTCGGTGGCCCTCCTAATCTTCCTCTTCTTCTCCAAGAACTCTTCGAATGGAGGGAGTGGCGTTATTTTATCCTCCTCACACCCAAAATCAGATGGCACAAACCTCTGATTAAAAAAAATAATGTTTAGAAGGGAAATTTGTTAATAAAGATGATAAACAATAATAATAATCCAGTTTGAGAACGAGAGTAAAATATTAATAATTCTGTTGTCGGGATGTGATAATTAGCAACCAAACAAGTAAAGTTATGCAATTAGACCTAGGATTTCATTGATACCATTTGACTGATTCCAACATATAATGGTTCACATGTAATATTCATGAGAATCGATAGAATTGAAAGGTTTGGTTGACAGTAAAAGTCGACTCCTATATACATTCAAATGATGTTGATTTCTAAACTTCAAGGGTTTGATTCGATTATTTTTTTTCCCTTAATTTTTACCTAACCTATTGTCAATATTTGGATGCTCAATTTAACAAAATTCTATACTTCTTAGATCAAGGACACTTGAACAGTAAAAAAGGTTATGTTGCTTCTTTGAGGATTTTCTAGGATTTTGATTCTAAACTGAAATTTCTGACATATTTCAACAAAGGAAAAAGTACATATCAAGATGAGATGAAAAGTATGATATGCTTTTGATTGACGTGGTTTTTTGAGATAATGAGGTATTTCTTCTTTTTTTTCTTTCAATTTGAGATCAAAAGAGTATAATATCATTCTTTTTCATGGCGAATTTGAATAGTGTCCAGTGGTATAACTTCTTGTAACAGGGAATATTAATTACTTTATATATATTAGTTCATAGCCAAAGAAACAATTTCTTGGACCTAACTCAAAAATAATATAATGAAGGCTTGACCAATTAGCAAGGGAAAAAATGATTAAGGTAATAAGCAAATTAAAGTTCTTTAATCATTTTGCTATTTTTCCTCTTTATCTTATAGCTTCAACTATAACTTCATTGATCTCTATTTAATTGTGTATATCATGCTCTTCTCTTTTTCTCAATTTTAAGTTAATTTTATATCTTGCCTTATCTAAGTTCAACCAATTATTTTAGGAAGTAACAATAATATTATCTAAAAAACATTAAACAGATTTCTTATTCCTTGGATAATTAATTTGATTTTTCATACAATAATAATTGCAATTCCCTTATATGCTTGATTAGACCGTGCATTCCACGGATGATATTCTAGTTTTTTTTTTTTTTTTTTTAAAGTACCAGCTCTTTTGATATATAGTTATTTATTATGGTACAAATGACGAATATTTATCTATTACATGTCATCAAGATTAGACTCTACACGGCTGACAAAAATTAACTATGGCACTAAAAGGCAGCAAACCCAATGCCGACACGTTGTCGTTCTATGCCCTCGTTACTTTTGCAACTAATTTTGGACCGTGGTTTTGAACCCAAGAAAAATAACTTATTGGATCAATCCAATATAGTAATAAAGTAAGCTGGATCTAAGCACATCTTTAAAGAACTTCATTCCGATTTAATCTGAATCTTGAGACTTTTAGGATATAAAACACTTAGAGAGTATTCTCTTATCTTAAAAAAGATAGATATACAGAGGGGAACTTAGGGATATTAGGCGTGCGAGTATCGGCATATTAAAATAAGAAACGTAGTCTTATCAGCTCACCTAAATTATCATGCAAGCAGGGTGGCCCTAACACGGGAGTGAAAACTCCTCGCTACTTGGTGAGGTTACATAGGGTTACAATGTAGTGATAACGTAAGTAATGTAGAGTTTCTAATATAATTATTTCCACTTTAATTTTGAGACTCTAATGAGTTAGTATAAGGATTTGAACTAGGATCAACTAACGAGGGTGATAATTGGATTGCCAGGGATGTCTCACGTGTGACACTAAGGGAGCAATTCTCAATGCAAGGAATCTTCTCGTTAATTCTGGTTAATTAAAGCCTCTACTAGCTTTGTCCCGACCATTTAGTTTGATAGGCCTACTCTTACGCGTCACTGGAGAAGCGATTTTCGTTACATCGAATTTTATCGTTAATTCCAGAAATTTAAGTCTCTACTAGCTTTGCTTCGACCATTCAGCCTAATATATCTATTCTTTTGTTTTTAGTAAGAATAAGAATAGTAAAAAGTATGATCTTTTTTCTACATCTGCTCGGAGTAAGAGAGGGTGGCTCGAATAGCTTAGATCAAGACTTTTAGAGTTAAGAAGTGAGAATTGAAGAGAGGGTTTTTTTTTTTTTTTTATTCCTGTACTTTTAGTACCAAACTCCTTCAGAGAATTGATTATTAGACACTTGAACTAGGTGGATTCGACTTTCAAAAGAAGAGAGAAAGAACCTCTTAGTCAAAAAAGAAAAAGAGATTGAATGGCCAATTCCTAGTCTAGGGAGGATTACCTAAAAAAGTAATCTTTTAGCTCCTTTTTTTTTTTTAACTAATTGAGTCATAAACCCTTTGCATTGAGCCAGTTGAGTGATATAGCAAAATCTGGGCAATCGATGCTAACATGGACACCGCCCTACTATTGACATGGATAATTTTTAATAATATTTCAAATTTTTTATTTTTATTTTTTTACATTTTCTCTTTTGTTTTTTTCTTCCATTTATCTTCTTCCTCCAGCCAATTGCCAAAACTTAGCAACTGACCAGGCGAGGTCGACCTCATCAAGAGCAAGCGAGGTTTCCCCTCACAGCAGTTGCTAGGGCTGACCTCACAAGCACTCACCCTTGGCTAGTTGTCAAGTTTCGGCGACTAGCTAGAGGAAGAAGATGAAAGGAAGGCAAAAAAAAAACCAAAGAAAGGAAAAGAGAAAATAAATAAGTAAATATTATTAAAAATAGTGTTGGTCACATCAGATAGTATAGCCAACGCCCATGTCAGCACCATCAACCAATATTTGTCGGATGGCCTGAATTGGCACAAATACAAAAAGTTTAGGAACTCAATTGACACTAAACTAACACAATTGTAATAGGTTTAAGACTATTTTCATAATTTTCTCTCCTAGACTGGCTAGAGATAACTTACCTTGATGTTGCCAGCGGCAATGATGGCATCGATGATCTTGCGTTGGTCGAGTACTTGAGGGTATGCAAGAGCGGAGATAACTATGTCCACCTTCTTTAGTGTTGCCACAATCTTCTCGTGCTCCTCTAGCTCTCCCTATTTCATTGCCACAACAACGTCAATGGTTAGTTTTGCTTTATCCTTGTTCCTCCAACTAGTCTTCTGATTGATGGATTGTAAATATATCGTAGGTGATGATATCCACAACATATAGCACAGCAGTCGGAAATATAATTAGAGGAAAACATAGCCTTTGTCAACATTTGGGTGTGCATCCGAATGAGCTCCCATCACACGAGAGAGAGAGAGAGAGAGACAGAGAGACGAGAGAGAGGGGGGGCACGCATACTTCGATGATGTGGACATCGATGGAGTAGAACTCGCGCCGGAGGTTAAGGTTTGAAGGCAGGGTCGCTGGGCCGACGGGCCGAGAGTAAATGCAAGTCGGGTGACCCAAAGAGACGCTCGCCCTCACCATGTGCTTGCCAATGTATCCAGTGCCACCGAAGATGAGAATCCTGCTCGCTTCCGCCTCCCTCGCCATTCGCCCTTACTCTGTCTTCTCCTCCCTTTCTTTTTGGCTCTCGCCCATTCGAGTGTGCCTTGGCTACACTCCTATTTATATTGGGGGTGAGAATGGTTCCCGGTTCTAAAGAAATCGGTTCCGGTTCCCAGTTCCCTTTTTTTGGGAACCGGAACCAGCTAGGGTTCCAAAAAAAAAAAAAAAAAAATCGTAAATCAACGGTCTCCTCTTTTCCCCCCTCGTGATTTCCCCCCCTTTCTTCCCCCACGTGATTTCTCCCCTTTCTTCCCCCTTCACCTTTCGTTTTCTCTCTCTCTCTTTCTTTTCTCCCATTTTTCCTCCTCACATGACTTCATCCCCCCCTTTTTCTTTTTCTTTTTTCTCTCTCTCTTTCTCTTCGCTTTCCCCTTCTCTCGGCTGAAACCCCCTTCTTCTTCTCTTCTTCTTCCTTCCTCTTGCTGGCTGCTGCTTCACCTAAATCAACGGTCTCCTCTTTTCCCCCACATGATTTCCCCCTTTCTTCCCCCTTCACCTTTCATTTTCTCTCTCTATCTTTCTTTTCTCCCATTTTTCCTCCTCATGTCACTTCATCCCCCCCCATTTTCTTTTTCTTTTTTTTCTCTCTCTTTCTCTTCTCTTTCCCCCTCTCTTGGCCGAAACCCCCATTCTTCTTCTTTTCTTCTTCCTTCCTCTTGCTGGCTGCTGCTTCACTTACCACCACACCGCTACCCCCACGCCCTACTCACCACCACCTCTTGGCCACCTGTCACGACCTACCCCTCGAGGGGAGGGAGTAGGTTTAGGGGTATTGCCTAAAGGACGGACCTAAGGCTCATGATTAGGCGCGAGCTCTCCCAAGCCCATACCTCGCGTGACATTGGGGTATTTTTAAGAATTTTGCAAAAAAGAGTCATCACTAGTCTATTTAGGTTGGCTAGAAACCAAGTGAGGCATGAGAGTGTACATCACTTCCTACGCAACCAGAGAATCTAGGGTCAATGACTTGATTACACTAATTGATTAATTAGTATCATTTCGATACCTAATCTCGTTCATTTTAAAAGAAAATATTTTTATCAGATAATTTGGATTGATTTTATACTTATCCACTAACATGTAAAGTGATCATGCGGATGCACAATTATTAAAATAATAACTACAGCTACCAAGATCCTAATTGCAGTAAAATTGAAAAAGTGCAATTAAACATAATTAAATATGCAAATTAAACACAAGATATAATAATATGCAAGCAAATAAAGGCCTAATCATACTAAAAAGGCAAAGCATAGCAATTCCTAACCAAACCCTACATTTTTTAATTTTCAAAATTTTTTAATTTTTTTAATTTTTTTAATTTTTTTTAATTTTTTTTAATTTTTTTAAATATTATATAATATTATAATTTTTGAAAAAAAAAAAAAAAAAAAAAAAAAGCGACCCGGGTCGGATCCCGGGTTGGGTCCGACCTGGTTCGGTGAAAAGGGCCCGGGATCGAGCCAGGCGGAAACCTATTCGGGCTGGACTTGATGTACAGGCCCAGTCCGATCTAATTTCTTTTTAAAAAAAAAGAAGCCCATAAGCCCACAAGCCTACATGCAAAAATAACCCAAATCTGACCTGAATTGCTCAAAAACCCTACCCGGTTCGCAACCCGCGTCCGACCCGGTTTTGGGCCGAAACCCTACCCGGCCACGACCCGATGGATGTCCCTCACTACAATATCTAGAGCATAACGAGACATGGCCTTTGATAAGTTGCAGCTTTCTAGGAGATTAAATGGCCTTAGATCTGCCTTTTTTTTTTTTTTTTTTTGGGCAAAAGCATCGAACTGTAAACGCCTTTGCGAATGCCTTCTTTCTCATATCTTCATATTTTTGAAATGCCTTAGAATGTTCCGCAAATGGCTTAGGAAGTCTCACAGGAGATGCTCCGCAAAAGTGAGCGAGTCTCTTAGCTTGTTTAGGTGGCTTGGTACGAACTCACAACCTCTAATTTGTTGTATTGATATCCTCGCGCTACACGTGGAAACTGTTGTTTCTACAGACAATGGACGCAAATAGCAGGGCTTGGAACGACGGGAACCGAGTCCCAATAATAAAAAAAAAAGAAAGAAATGAAAAGAAACAGTTCATAGGATTTCAAATTCGAACATTCGAACCCACCAAAGCGAAGCAATGCTTCGGTCGTTATTCAGCACACTGCGCTCCTGCTGACTACTAGCACTCAACCTTATAGAATCATCTCATCCGAAAGCAGCCCTAGCTGGTTCTGGAGGATTTGTGAGGAAGATGTCGAGGAGCTGATCAATGGTGGTGAGCTGCATTTTTGGGTACATTCTCGAAACCTCGAGATCATCATCATCTATCTCGTAGCTCATTAGATCTCCCTTGACGAATACGGAGTGAAGTATGGAGACGGGTATGTTTTCTGGAGGTGGCAGAGCTTAAAAAAGGACATAAAAAACATGAAGCGTCGTCAGCAAACCTTTCTTGAATCGATTCAAGATGAGGCACAAGCACACAAATCTGACCAATGTCGTTTAAAGAAAATTTCGAGGTGGGTATTGCGAATAATTTCGATAAATGCAAGGACCTTATCGTAATTGAAGAAAAATAGAGGGGGTTTGGAAAGAATACAACAGTGATTTGAAGCTTACTTTGAGAGAGCTTGACCAGATCTTCCTCGGGCACATAGACTCTCTTGAAGCTCCGACCCGTTTTCTCCTCCCACAGGGAAATTAGTTGGTGCTGAGAGATTATGTTCGGTTTCGGGCGATAGGAGACAACCCGATTGCATGCCCTCGGATCGGTCGCCACCTTGATCATGTAGTTCCCTACATCTTCCTCGTAATTCAGCACGGCTAACACAAAAAATAGAATCTTCAATCATATTTAGGGATGGAAATACATAGGATGATGGCAAGGTTAAGTCTCTAAAGTTTTGTAAACGAACATGAATAGATAAACAAAATAATGTTTTAGGGGCGACATTGCTGACGCGAAAAAGTTTAGCGACCTCCCCTACCACTCGACATAAATTTAGTGGTTTCTGCCTTTTTTCTGGAAAATTCAAAGTAAAGCCCTTTCATTCGAAAATTGGATCAGCTCGAGCGTTTACATTTATCTATCACCCAACATTTTGAATGAAGAGTTTTTCATAACCGAATGACCTCAAAAATTCTTCAAAAGACTGATTTTCTTGTACAATATGATTGACTCCATCAATCACGTCCACATCCCACAAAGGATAGGGCTAGGCAACAAATTGGAACCCAAATTAAATCATAGACGTCGATCATGTGGGATGCAAACGCAGGATCCACATGACCAATTATTTCGATAGAAACGGATCGCCTGAATCCAGATCCAGACAAGGCCAATTCGAGAGAGAGAGAGAGAGTACCGTTGGCTTCACCGTCGCCGTAAACAACAATTTCATCGTGAGGGCTGTGGGGATGGAGGAGGACATTGATGAAGTATGCAGCCAAGCAGTTTGTAGCGACAAAGGTGAAGGGAATGCCTGCAGCCTCGGTGGCCGTCCTGATCTTCCTCTTCTTCTCCAAGAACTCTTTGAATGGAGGGAGTGGCGTTATTTTATCCTCCTCACACCCGAAATCAGATGGCACAAACCTCTGATTAAAAAAAAAAAAATAGAAGGTAAAATTGTTAATAATAATGATAATAATAATCCAGTTTAAGAACAAAGTAAAATATTAATGATTCATGTTGTCGGGATGTGGTAATCAGCAACCAAATGAGTAAAGTTATGTAATTAGACCTAGGATTTCAGTGATACCATTTGACTGATTCCAATGTATGATGGTTCACATGTAATATTCATGAGAATCAATAGAATTGAAAGGTTCGGCACACAGTAAAAGTCGATTCCCATATACTTCTAGATGATGTTGATTTCTAAACTTCAAGGGTTTGACGTGTGGGCGGTCTCCTTATTAAAGAGCAACTTGATGTGATGGCCTAGAAAAAAAAATGATATCCTAAATGCACTAAGATTTCTTGTTGATTCAATTATTTTTTTCCCTAATTTTTACCTACCCTATTGTCAATATTTGGATGCTCATTTAAACAAAATTCTATACTTATTAGATCAAGGACACTTGAACAGTAAAAAAAGGTTATGTTGGTTCTTTGAGGATTTTCTAAAATTTTGATTCTAAACTGAAATTTTTGACATATTTCAACAAAGGAAAAAGTACATATCAAGATGAGATGAAAAGTATGATATGCTTTTGATTGACGTGGTTTTTAAGATAATGAGATATTTCTTTTTTTTCTTTTCAATTTGAGATCAAAAGAGTATAATATCATTCTTTTTCATCGCGAATTTAAATAGTGTCCAGAGGCATAACTTCTTGTAACAGAGGATATTACTTTATATATATATATATATATATATATATATATATATATTAGTTCATAGCCAAAGAAACAATTTCTCTGACCTAAGTCAAAAATAATATAATGAAGGCTTGACCAATTAGCAAGGGAAAAAATGATTAAGGTAATAAGCAAATCAAAGTTCTTTAATCATTTTGCTATTTTTCCTCTTTATCTTATAGCTTCAACCATAACTTCATTGATCTCTATTTAATTGTGTATATCATGCTTTTCACTTTTTCTCAATTTTAAGTTAATTTTATATCTCGTCTTATCTAAGTTGAACCAATTATTTCAGGAAGTAACGATAATATTATCTAAAAAACATTAGACAGATTTCTTACTACTTGGATAATTAATGTGATTTTTCATACGATAATAATTGCAACTTCCCTTATGTGCCTGATTAGACCGTGCATTCCACGGATAATATTCTAGTTTTTTTTTTTTAAAGTACCGGGTCTTTTAATATATAGTTTATTTAATATGGTACGTATGACCAATATGTATCTATTACACGTCGTCAAGATCAGACTCTGCACGGCTGACAAAAATTAATGTCGGAACCAAAAGGCGGCAAGCCAAAGCTGACACATTGTCGTTCTGTGTCCTTGTTACTTTCGCAACTAATTTTGGACCGTGGTTTTGAACGCCAGAAAAATAACCTGTTGGATCAACCCAATATAATAATAAAGTAAGAGGTTAATATCATGAAAAATTTATTCCCGATACATTTATCATAAATTTATTTTAAATTAAATTTAAATTAATTTTTTGATAACAAAAATTTTAAATTGGTATATTTATAACAAATTTACCCAAAATCAATTTTTTAACAATAAAAAAACCCCAAATTAATATATATGTAATAAATTTATCATAAATTAATTTTTTGATCACAAAAAACTCAAATTAGTACATTTATGAAAAATTTATCCTCTGTTAATTTCCATCAAATTTTACTGTTAAATTTGGCAATGTGAATGACACATGGTGAAGTGGCAAGTCCACATAGAAATTTATAGGGTTAAATGTCATGAAAAATCACAAATTTGTCCTAGATATACCATTAAATTTATCATAGGAGTATCGATAAATTTGTCACAAATATACTTGTTTAAAATTTTTAGTGATATTTACAATATGTATTTTCATGCGACATATATTACGTCACCATGTGTCATCTAGGTCAGCAAATTTAACGATTAAATTTTACGGAAGCTAAGAAATGACAAATTTGTCATAAGTATATCAGTTTAGGGTTTTTTGTGATGACACAATTCTATCAATCCACTTGGATTATCAGGCAGGCAAGGTGGTCCTAGCACAGGAGTAAAAACTCTATTGCTTGGTGAGGTTACACAGGGCTACAATATAGTAATAAAGTAAGTAATGTGGAGTTTATAGTATAGTTATTTACACTTTAATTTCGAGACTCCAATGAGTTACTATAAGGATTTGAACTAGGATCGACGGACGAGGGTGATAATCGAATTGCCAAGGACGTCTGACATGTGACGGTAAGGGAGCAATTCTTAATGCGTGGAATCTTCTTGTTAATTCTAGGTAATTAAGCCTCTACTAGCTTTGTCCTGACCATTCAGTTTGATAGGCCTACTCTTTCGCGTCACTGTAGAAGCCATTTTCAATGCATTGAACATTATCATTAATTCCAGAAATTTTAGTCTCTGCTTGCTTTGCTCTGACCATTCAGACTGATACATCTACATTTTTAAAAAGAAAAGAAAAAAGAATAAGAATAGTAAAAAGTATAATTTTATTTTCTACACCTGCTTGAAGTAAGATGGGGTGGCTTGAATAACTTAGACTATAATTTTTTTTTCTATATCTGCTTGAAGAAAGAGTGGGTGGCTCGGATAGCTTAGACCGAGACTGTTGGAGTTAAGAAATGAGAATTGAAGAGAGGTTTTCTTTCGTACTTTTAGCACCAAACTCCTTAAGAGAATTGATTTTATTATACGGTTGAACTAAGTGGATTCAACTTTAAGAAAGAATAGAGAAAGAACCTTTCTGTCGAAAAAGAAAAAAAGATGGAATGGCCGGTTTTCTATACTAGAGAAGATTATCAAAAAAGTCCTAAACATATTATAACTGTGTTAATTCAGTTTTTAACTCTTTTTTTTCTTTGGCCAATTGAGTCATACACTTTTTGCATTTGTGCCAATTTAGTGATAGCAATTTTGGGCAGTCAGCAGGCCAGTGTTAACATTGATAATTTTTAATAATTTTCCAAATTATTTATTTATTTTTTACTTTTTCTCTTTTTTTTTTTTCCTTCCATTTATCTTCTTCCTCTAGCCAATTGCCAGAACTTGACGACCGACTAAGTGAGGTTGGCCTCACTGGTTTGCCCTCCCTAGCGGTCGGCGGGGTTGATAAAGTCACCCTCGGCTTTGGCTACTCACCAAGTTCCGACGATAGTTGGAGGAAGAAGATGAAGGGAAGAAAAAAAAAACATAAAGGAAAAAATAAGTAAATAATGTTAGAATATTATTAAAATGTTCAGGTTAATCTAGCCGCGCCACATAATACGGTTAGTGTCCATGTTAGCACTACTAGCCAACATTTGTCGGATGGCCTGATTGGCATAAATACAAAAAGTTTAGGACTCAATTGGTTAAAAAAAAAAAGAGTTTCAAAAGTAAATTGACACAATTGTAATAAGTTTAAGATTGTTTTGGTAATTTTCCCTTCTAAACTAGTGAGGGATAACTTACCTTGATGTTGCTGGCAGAAACAATGGCATTAATAATCTTGAGCTGGTCGAGTACTTGAGGGTATGCAAGAGCGGAGATAACTATGTCCACCTGCTTCAGTGCGGCCACAATCTTCTCATGCTCATCTAGCTCTCCCTATTTCATTGTCACAATTATGTTAGGACGTGTTTGGTAACCATTCTGTTATCGAGAATAATTTTTGGTCAAAAATGATTTTTTTATTCTGTTCTTGGGAATAATTTATAAGTTTTTGAAGGCACTGGATAATTGTCCAAAATTTCTATTCCTGAGATAAAAATGCGTTTGGTAGAATTCTTAATTTTTTTTTCCTTTTCTCTTCTTCTTCTTCCTTTTTTGTGGTTGGTCACCCACCATCGCCGTGGCCGGTGACCGGTTGAGCGAGGTCCGTTATTTCGCCTGGCCATTGCAAGCTTCGACCTCACTAGTGGCTAGACGAGCCTCGCTAGGCCATCGATGAGGCTCGACCTAGCCCAAATCTATGAGGTTGAGGCTTGCGGTGGCTAGGTGAGCCTCCAACGAGTTAGCCAGACCTCGCCCTAGCCTAGCGAGGCTCGTGCTGGCTCACCAGACCTCGCCTAGCCAATCATTGGCGACCGATGGCAACGCCGGTGGCTAGCAATGGCCAGTGGAAGAAAAGAAGAGAATGAGAAAATAAGAAAAAAAAAGAGAAAAAAGAAAAAAAAATTGTTCTTGGAAATAATAAATTACTTTTTTCTACTTCTTAATTTTATTATAAACTATTTTTGGGAATAAGAAAAATGGATTTTTGTTTTTGGAAACAAAAAATTTACTAAACGGATTTACTCTTTTTTTCTTTTTTGTCCTAACAAAAGAATAAAATTAGTTGTTCCTAGAAGTATTACCAAACATTACCTTATTAGCCAATTTCGCTTTGTCCCTGTTCCACCAACTAATGTTCTGATTGACGAATTGCAAATAAATTGCAAGTGATGATGTTGCGAACACAAAACACAACACTCACAAATATAAATGGAGGAAAACATAGCCTTTGTTAACGATCGGGTGTGCATCCGAATGAGCTCCTATCACATAAAAGAGAGAGAGGTATGCATACTTCGATGATGCGGATGCCGGTGGAGCGGAACTCACGCCGGAGGTCGAGGTTCGAAGGCCTGGTTTGGGGGCCGAGGGGGCGGGCGTAAATGCAAGTCGGGTAGCCAAAAGCGACGCTCGCCCTCGCGATGTGCTTGCCAATGTATCCGGTGCCACCGAAGATGAGGATCCTGCTCGGTTCCGCCTCTCTTGCCATTCGCCCTACTCTTGTCTTGTCCTCCTCTCTTTTCTGTTCATCGTTCGTTTTAATTTTTTTACACGTTTCGGGTGACGACGATTAGATGACGAGGACAGAGCGTGTGTCCACGCCTCTACTCCGGGCTTCCGCCATCCACAAATCCATTCTTCGAGTACTTGTACCAGCTCTACAAATTGCGGGAAAGAAATTTATGGCCTCAAGTTTCGCTTATCGCCGCTGCCTCGTGAGTCTTTAACCCTCTTCCTTTCACTAGCCAGATCGACCATCGTCGCACCAGCCTCCTCTGGTCGGAGCTCTGCCAGGACCCCCGGAAGGAGACCCGCCATGGAAACTCTCGTGGCTTCTTCCCTGCCCTCCGTCCGCATCCGGGAACCGCATCCCAGGAGCCTTTTCTTCCGACCCAGATCAGTGAACCTTCTTCCCCCGCCGAGGCGGACCGCGGGCTCCAGGCTCCGCCCGGCGGTTTCGTCGCCGGCGTCGTCCGGCGTCTGGACGGAGCCCGCTGCCCCGGTCGAGACTGATGCCCCGGGCGACGCCGCGGGGGAGAAGTTCGACTGGTACTCGCAGTGGTACGCGGTGATGCCGGTCTGCGACCTGGACAAGAGGAGGCCGCACGCGAAGAAGGTGATGGGCCTCGACTTGGTGGTGTGGTGGGACAGGAACGAGGAGGCCTGGAAGGTGTTCGATGACACTTGTCCTCATCGCCTGGCGCCGCTGTCCGAGGGGAGGATCGATCAGTGGGGGAGGTTGCAGTGCGTGTACCACGGGTGGTGCTTCGGTGGATCCGGGGACTGCAAGTTCATCCCCCAAGCGCCTCCTGATGGTCCTCCGGTAACTTTCGTTCGTTTCTTATTTTCGCACTTCGAGAATTCGGGTGTCGTCTCGAAGCTTTTCTTCGTGCTCGACGAGTTTTCATGACATCTTTGTAGGAAACTCGTTCAATAGATAGTCTTTGATTATCCATGAGGACATGATTATTTTCGTCTATTGCTTGCGGACCCGGTGAGTAGCAGTGCTGATTTCGCTTTTTATTTATTCTGTTGTTCTTTATAAAGTGTTTTTCGGGTGGTAAAGTCCACTACGCCAGGAAGTTGTGAACTTCCATTGGATTTACACAGGGATGTCCATATCAGTAGCTTCCAGTTCCGTTGACTTTCTTTCATAGGAGTGCTGTTACTGGCATGCTGATGTCCACCACTCTCTGGCTGCTGATTGTGCCAGTCCAAACCGTACAGCAAATGGTTTATCATTCAATAGATGTTTAAGATTACTTGGGTTGTTGGAATCTTGCGTTGAATGTCCAATGGAATATTACATTGGCTTCCTTTAACTGAAACTCTCATCCTTTTCTGATGACGAAGTATTCCTTGTCTGAATCGTGTGCCTTTTTGAATTACATAATTCAGAATGGTGCAACCTACTCTCACGAGCAAGTAGAAAAGAAAATGGAATACTCTTGCATTTGCTTGTGGAACAGGACAGCAAATGAATAATGTGGTCCTGGAGGCATTGGCATGTTGCTTTGTGTTATAGATATAAATGTGGCTCTTTTTAAATGTAAAAGGCATTGAAGTTTAGGTGGAGGAAGTACAATGTTTCATGAAGCATGTTTAAATCACGTCAATGAGCAACATCACCCAATATTTCTGATGCCAATTGTAAGTTACGTCACTGAGACTATATTATACGTTAAAATATCTCTTCTTCAGTGAGCTGATAGTGTCTTTGCTTGGTATATTTTAGAGAACATCTGTTACAATTTCTTCATCTTTCCTCTGGAAGAGGAGACTGGCCTATTCGGTGCTTCTTCAAGCATTTTCTATCCAATAAAGGATTTAATCATGTAATGAGAGTAGCAGTGCAGTTTTGTGCGCCATGGCATACCTGTTGCTTGTAATTGAGTTAAAAATGGTATAATACGATATGGAACTGAAGGTTAGTATGGCTTTCTCCTTTGAAGTGCTTGGTGGTGATCAGTTAAGACTTGATGTTCTCCCTCTTATATTTCTTGTAACATAAGTATTGGAACTTTTATGTTTTGGAGCATAACTAGTTGTCAATTTCATGTTATTCGCAGGTTCACACATTTAAGAAAGCATGTGTGGCCGCTTATCCAAGTACTGTGCAGCACGATATTGTGTGGTTTTGGCCAAATAGTGATCCTCAGTACAAAGACATTATAATGAAGAAGAAACCCCCGTACATTCCTGAATTAGATGACCCATCTTATTCAAAGCTTATGGGAAACAGAGAAATTGCCTATGGGTATGAAGGCATCTTCTGCGGTTTCTGACTTTTAAGAATGCCACAACTCTTTTTTCTATGTAGACTGTTGTGTTTTGCATAGCTACAGTAGCTTCATTCTTAGGCATATCATGTGCTTAAAGAACGCGTTACGTTTCCTCTGGCAATCATCATAAAAGCTATATTAGTAGGTCTGCCCTATCACCAGCTTACACTTGACTGCTTTAAAACACATGAATCTGCATTTTCAGTTACGAGGTGTTGATTGAAAATCTTATGGATCCTGCTCACGTCCCATATGCCCACTATGGTATAATGCGAACTCAACAACCGAAAAACAGATAAGAACTTTCTCTCCATGATATTTCCACTAATTACATTTCAACTTCCTTTGAGAAGCTACTGACACTTAGTATGTTCTCTACACAGTGAAAGCTGATAGAGAAGGGGGAAGGCCAGTTGAAATGAGTATAAAGAAACTCGATATTGATGGTTTCTTAGCAAAGCAGGAGTGGGGAAGTAGCAAATTCATGCCACCATGCATATTTTATGCTTATGCTGAACGTCCATCGGATCCAGGAAATGGGACTGCTATGTCAGATGGAAGCAAAATGGTATTGAATGATACATTAATTTGGTGAATTTATTAGCAAATGATCTCCTTTTGTTTGTTCTGAGTAGTAGTATATCATCAGACACAGGAGTCTTCAGCACCCGCAGCAACACGGAGAATGGCTTTGATTTTCATTTGCATTCCAGTGAGTCCTGGTAACAGTAGATTGATATGGACCTTCCCAAGAAACTTTGGAGTATGGATTGACCAAGTGGTTCCACGATGGATATTTCACGTGGGACAGAACCTGATTCTGGATTCAGATTTATATCTTCTTCATGTTGAGGTAGTCTTTTTGTTGAGACCTTCATCCCTCAGCTATTCTTGTTAGTTGCTGATCATGCACAGGATGTTCAAATGCTAGCATGGAACACTAACTGCAGATAGTGGTCTCTGGGGACAAAAAATCTCTGTGGAAAAAGAGTTGTAAAATGGTGACTAGTGGTTGGCTGTAGAAAGGGTACAAAAACATTCAATGGATTACCATGAGTCCTAGTTGTCATTTCAAGTCTAGCATAGAGTGATGTAACTGTCATTAGGTTGTCTCAGTTTTTTGTTGAAGGTTTTCCCACCTTCTCCTATGTTGCTTATTCTTTTGTGTCTCTTCTAATTGAGGATCTGAGTGAGTAGCATCTTCCTGATTGAAACATAAGAATACTGCTGTAGAAGATGCCTGGCTTTCAATTAATCCCTAATGCATGCCAAGCCCCAGGATTTGCTTAGACTCGCCTGACTATCATGGTTCTTAACTTCCTTATGCCTCTCAGGAGCGAAAGATAATGGAGGTGGGCTCTTCCAATTGGCAAAAGGCCTGTTTCGTGCCAACAAAGTCGGATGCTCTTGTTGTCGGTTTCAGGAAGTGGTTGAATAAGTATGCTGGCGGTCAAGTTGATTGGAAGGGCAAATTCAGTGGTGCTCTCCCCGCTACTCCTCCAAAAGAACAGCTGATGGACAGGTGATCCATTTCAGATTTAATTAGTTGTCTCGGGCTTTTGAAATCTTGGGCACTGATAACAAAACAAAACAACATTTGAAGCCATCACAAGAAAAATTACAATTACCTCAACGGGAAAGGAAAGTCAGTCCATCCCTTTTCTGTTGAGTGATTCTGGTTAGCTTCTTTAGGGTTCTTATCTGGGGTGGTAGAGAAAATTATCAAGTTCGCAGTGACTTCCAATGCAATCTTCAATGCCAATGAGCAGTTTGATGGAGAAAGTTGGTTGTAATTTTCGCAGGTACTGGTCTCACGTGGTGAACTGCCACAGCTGCAACGTTGCATACAAAGGTCTCAATGCACTCGAGGTCACCTTGCAGGTGTTGTCTGTAGCTTCTCTGGGAGTTGTCGCCGTGGCAAAACAAAATGCGTTGTCGGCCATAGCAAGAACTACACTTGTGGTGATGGCCGTAGCGTTCTTCGGGGCATCCAAATGGTTGGCTCATTTCATATACAAGAACTTCCGGTACCATGACTATGACCATGCCTTCCGCTGAGATCCGAGTTTCATTATCTCTCCTTTTTCTCTCCCTGATCTCTGTGGAGATCCTTTTTGTACATAACTCAACACACCCTCCCATCTTTAAAGAATAAAGACCCAAAGAGATGGACTTCGGATACCATATTTGCGAAGAAAGTGATTACGAAACTCGTGGGCAGTCAGTGTTTTTATGGCATGATCCGTGGTGATTATGATGAGATTTTTTTTACTTTACAGTCCTTGTTTCAGTAAAAAATCTGCAGCCATGTAGTCACTAGATGCTAGACAGAACACTTCGCAGCGAAATGCTGTGAAAATTCGACTAGAACAGCTTTGTACAGCCGACCTGTGACACTGAGTAAGACCACGATACATCTAAGAACTTGGATCGTCCTGCGCATGTTTAGTATGACAGAGTCGGATCGTTTGCTTCTTATATAGATATTGCTACCAATTGCTCGTCGACTTAGGAATGTTTTCGAGTCATCTGCAGGATCTGTTTTAGAGACAAACGAGCAGAGCCATAGATGCAAGGAACATGTGTTGAGTTGAGCTGGTGCTTCTTATCGGTGTTGTGCTCACATCAAAGTGGAAAAGATATCGTCGGATATCTAGTCATTGTCATCCCAACCATCTCCACAACCACAAGCTGATATGGGCTTTTTATATGCAACTCCAAAGTCGAACGCAAACGCCACGCGATGATTTGAGTTGCAGGGTCACGTTAGCTAAATTTGTCAGATTTAATTTGGGAAAATTGCGTAACTAATCCTTAAAGTTGTTAACTTTATGTCCACTTCATTTCTAAAACTTTCAATTCGTGTATTTAATATGAGACCTCGTTAACATTCGCCAACTTTTTGCTTTTCGGTCAAATTGGTTAATTTCAAATGGAAGGAAATGCACACATGACTTGTTGATAATTTTTTTTAATGCTGCGTGGTTTTTAAACATTTTTTCAATAGGTGAATATGAGGGGGAGTAGTCTTGTGATAATACGTCAGAAAATTAAAAGAAAAATTTGAAATAAACATGAAATATGAAAAATTGGAAGAAAAATAATTAAAAGAGAAGGAAAAGTGACAAAAGAGTGGAATGCAAAGAATTTCGAGTCAAATATGAAATGCAAATAGTTTTGGTAAACACTTTTCGCCTTTAGATTAAAGGGTTTTTACAAAATGTTAGTAAACACTATTTGCTTAAACGATTTTGGTTTTAAAAAAATAAAGAAAGAAAAGGAAGATTACAACACTAACAAAACTCAGGCAAAGGTGGAAGCTTTGGTCATAGTTGTTGTTGAAGTCACGTGACCCTAAAGTAGGCATAGCTGGAGTGGCACAATCCAGGCAACCGACTATCGCCTAGGCGAGGCAACAGTAAAGTTGAATGACCTCAGACAAGTCATTTAAGAGAGTAGTAGCTAGACAAATTCAAACAGAGGCGAACTTAAACGATAAATCATCGAGATCAGATAAATCTTAGGAATAAATGTAATAGAAGTTCTAAAACTTGTCACAAAAAGCAATTGAGTTCTAAAACTTGCAAAAAGTTGCAATTAAGTCTTAAAACTTATTAAATTGTTTCAATCGAGTCTTAAAGTTAACACTGTCAACTTTTTTAATGAAAAATGCTGACATGGCGCGAACGTGGCATTTTAAATAATTTTTCATTTTCCACATGACTTTTTTTAATTATTTTTTATTCATTTTTTTAATTAGATTTAAAAACTGAAAAAAAGAAAACCTAAGATTTATTTTTTTAAATTGTTAAAAAAAAAAAAAGGCAACTCCTCCCTCGCCAGCCCCTCCGGCGATGGGCGGCGGCGAAGGAAGAGCTGGCCTTTTTTTTTTTTTTTTTTGAACTATTTTTTTAAATAAATTTTAACTTTTCTTTTCTAATCTTTAAATCTAATTTAAATAAAAAAAATTTAAAAAAAGCCACATGGAAAATAAAAATTAATTTAAATGCCACGTTAGCATTTTCCGTTAAAAAAGTGAACGGTGTTAACTTTAGGACTCGATTAAAATAATTTGACAAATTTTAGAATTTGATTGTACTTTTTGCAAATTTTAAGACTCAATTATATTTTCGTAACAAGTTTTAGGATTTCTATTATACTTATCTCTAAATCTTGTAAAGATTCGCGACCCTTATTGGGACCAATGTGGCCTCACACCCTCAAGAGGCGAGCCTTGACCTCTATGACCCTCGCGTAAGCTTGGAAAGCCATTGGTGATCCTCATGCATTGATGAACATCAATGACCCTTAGTCTTGCAAAGAGGATGAACAGTGATTTCATTCAGGGGCACAAAAGGAACGTGAAACCATTATAATGAGGGAAAAATTCGAATAAAAAGATCCACTAAGTTTCAGCATTCCGAAAATGTTAGGATTCCAAAACTACTCCATCTTATATTACCTTACCTTTAGAAAAAAGCTTTTGAAGATGCATTGCATTGGCCAATGAGCTTTCATTTCGGCTTATAGGACACCCTATTCTTTCCCTCCATTCCTGGATAGGGAGAGTTTTTCCTTTTTGGGGATCGATAAGTATACAAACATCAATCATCCAGTACACAATACCATACTATGATGATTCATCATCATTTCAAAAATAAAATAAAATAAAATTCGCCCATGTGAGCGAATACGACTGTAGCAAGCAAGCGCAACGTCAAGCGAGCGAGAGACAGAGACCAGAAAAACAATTCCCACGATATAAGACAAATCTCGGAAAACCCAAAAGAAAGCCCTTCGACACCCCAACGCCCATCACGACACCAAGGTAAGCCCAAGCTCACCGCGACCCCGCAAGCCCAAGATTTGCAGAAACTCCTCCATCTCCATCTCCATTTCTGCAACTCGAGCTCGACTGTAAGTGGAAAACCCATTACCAAGCTCTTATCTTTTCGCTCCCATTTCGTCTCTTTCGCTCTCTGCGCTTCTGGGCCTCGGCCGCCCGCCCCAAAAAGGCAAGGAACAGAGACGCGCCCCTAGAGGTAGGTCGACTTCTTTTCAGGGCACACCAGAGCGAAAAACCTCGTTATTGTTAACCGTACCTGCCTGCGGAGGTAAACCTTGTCTTTGGCCTGAAAAGAGACTTTTGTCGCTGTTGCTCGGATACGCAAATGACTAGTGTGTGCAGAATTGCCCTGTACATTGTGCAAAGTGAAGTGGTTTTTGGTAATGACCGAGGAGGTTTTGCAGAACTCACAATAACACAGTGATCTAGCAAAGAAAGTGGGGGGTCGTGTTACTAAACATGCTGCGGACTCTCTCTCTCTGGTGGGTTTTTGCCGATGCCTCCGCAACTTAAAAACTATCATATTTCACACATCCTACTTTAGCTTGGTGCCCGTCCTTCGTTTAAGCAAGACATTGGGATAGGATACTTCATTCCTAGTTGCCATCCCCATTTTCAGCTTCTAGCAGATCAATGCCCACTGGCAGTTTCACCATTAATCTTCCCCATGTCCTTCGTTTAGTTACTCTCGGTTTTTCATTTTTCTTCCTTCTTGTCAGATGCTTCACTTGAGCTCAACTACAACGCATTTTTCACTACAATATCTAGAGCATAACGAGACATGGCCTTTGATAAGTTGCAGCTTTTTAGGAGATTAAATGACCTCAGATCTGCTTTTTCTTTTTCTTTTTTCTGGGTAAAAGCATCGAACTGTGAAGGCCTTTGTGAATGCCTTCTTTCTCATATCTTCCTGTTTTTGAAATGCCTTAGGATGTTCCGCAAATGGCTTAGGAAGTCTCACGGGAGATGCTCCGCAAAAGTGAGCGAGTCTCTTAGGTTGTTTTGGTGGCTTGGTACGAACTCACAACCTCTAAGTTGCTGTATTGATATCCTCGCGCTACACGTGGAAACTGTTGTTTCTACAGACAATGGACGCAAATAGCAGGGCTTGGAACGAAGGGAACCGAGTCTCGATAAAAAAAAAGGAAATGAAAGAAATAGTTCATAGGATTTCAAATTCAAACATTCGAACCCACCAAAGCGAAGCAATGCTTCGGTCGTTATTCAGCACAGTGCGCTCCTGCTGACTACTAGAATTCAACCTTACGGAATCATCTCATCCGAAAGCAGCCCTAGCTGGCTCTGGCGGATCTGTGAGGAAGATGTTGAGGAGCTGATCAATGGTGGTGAGCTGCATTTCTGGGTACATTCTCGAAACCTCAAGATCATCATCACCTATCTCGTAGCTCATCAGATCTCCCTTGACGAATACGGAGTGAAGTATGGAGACGGGTATGTTTTCTGGAGGTGGCAGAGCTTAACAAAGGACATAAAAAACATGAAGCGTCATCAGCAAACCTATCTTGAATCGATTGAAGATGAGGCACAAGCACACAAATCTGACTAATGTCGTTTAAAGAAAATTTCGGAGTGGGCGTTGCGAATAATTTCGATAAATGCAAGGACCTTATCGTAATTGAAGAAAAATAGAGGGGGTTTGGAAAGAATACAGCAGTGATTTGAAGCTTACTTTGAGAGAGCTTGACCAGATCTTCCTCGGGCACATAGACTCTCTTGAAGCTCCGACCCGTTTTCTCCTCCCACAGGGAAATTAGTTGGTGCTGAGAGATTATGTTCGGTTTCGGGCGATAGGAGACGACCCAATTGCACGCCCTCGGTTCGTTTGCCACCTTGATCGTGTACTTCCCTACGTCTTCCTCATAATTCAGCACGGCTAACACAAAAAATAGAATCTTCAATCATATTTAGAGATGGAAAATACATAGGATGATGGCAAGGTTAAGTCTAAACTTTTTTAAACAAACATGAATAGATAAACAAAATAATGTTTTAGGGGCGACATTGCAAACATGAAAAAGTTTAGGGACCTCCCTTACCACTCGACATAAATTTAGTTGTTTTGGCTTCTTCTTCTTTTTTTTTTTTCTTTTTTTTCTGGAAAATTCAAAGTAAAATCCTTTCATTCGAAAATTGGATCAGCTCGAGGTTTACATCTATCTATCACCCAACATTTTGAATGGAGAGTTTTTCATAACTGAATGACCTTGAAAATTCTTCAGAAGACTCCGTGATTTTCTCATACAATATGATTGCCTCCATCTATCACATCGACATCCCACAAAGGATAGGGCTAGGCAACAAATTGGAACCCAAATTAAATCATAGACGTCGATCATGTGGGATGCAAAGGCGGGATCCACATGATCAATTATTTCAATAGAAACGGATCGCGTGAATCCATATCCAAACAAGGCCAAGGTCAATCCGAGAGAGAGAGAGGGAGGGAGGGAGGGAGGGAGGGAGGGAGGAGAGAGAGAGAGAGAGAGAGAGAGAGAGAGAGAGAGAGAGAGAGAGAGAGAGAGAGAGGTAAGATGCAAAGGCGGGATCCACATGATCAATTATTTTGATAAAAATAGATCGCGTGAATGTAGATCCAATCAAGGCCAAGGTCAATCCGAGAGAGGGAGAGAGAGAGAGTACCGTTGGCTTCGCCGTCGCCATAAACAACAATTTCATCATGAGGGTTGTGGGGATGGAGGAGGACATTGATGAAGTAGGCAGCCAAGCAATTTGTAGCGAGAAAGGTGAAGGGAATGCCTGCAGCCTCGGTGGCCCTCCTAATCTTCCTCTTCTTCTCCAAGAACTCTTCGAATGGAGGGAGTGGCGTTATTTTATCCTCCTCACACCCAAAATCAGATGGCACAAACCTCTGATTAAAAAAAATAATGTTTAGAAGGGAAATTTGTTAATAAAGATGATAAACAAGAATAATAATCCAGTTTGAGAACGAGAGTAAATTATTAACAATTCTGTTGTCGGGATGTGATAATTAGCAACCAAACAAGTAAAGTTATGCAATTAGACCTAGGATTTCATTGATACCATTTGACTGATTCCAACATATAATGGTTCACATGTAATATTCATGAGAATCAATAGAATTGAAAGGTTCGGTGCACAGTAAAAGTCAACTCCTATATACATCCAAATGATGTTGATTTCTAAACTTCAAGGGTTTGATTCGATTATTTTTTCCCTTTAATTTTTACCTAACCTATTGTCAATATTTGGATGCTCAATTTAACAAAATTCTATACTTCTTAGATCAAGGACACTTGAACAGTAAAAAAGGTTATGTTGCTTCTTTGAGGATTTTCTAGGATTTTGATTCTAAACTAAAATTTCTGACATATTTCAACAAAGGAAAAAGTACATATCAAGATGAGATGAAAAGTATGATATGCTTTTGATTGACGTGGTTTTTTAAGATAATGAGGTATTTCTTCTTTTTTTCTTTCAATTTGAGATCAAAAGAGTATAATATCATTCTTTTTCATGGCGAATTTGAATAGTGTCCAATGGTATAACTTCTTGTAACAGAGGATATTAATTACTTTATATATATTAGTTCATAGCCAAAGAAACAATTTCTTGGACCTAACTCAAAAATAATATAATGAAGGCTTGACCAATTAGCAAGGGAAAAAATGATAAAGGTAATAAGCAAATCAAAGTTCTTTAATCATTTTGCTATTTTTCCTCTTTATCTTATAGCTTCAACTATAACTTCATTGATCTCTATTTAATTGTGTATATCATGCTCTTCTCTTTTTTTCTCAATTTTAAGTTAATTTTATATCTCGCCTTATCTAAGTTGAACCAATTATTTCAGGAAGTAACAATAATATTATCTAAAAAACATTAAACAGATTTATTATTCCTTGGATAATTAATTTGATTTTTCATACAATAATAATTGCAACTTCCCTTATATGCCTGATTAGACCGTGCATTCCACGGATGATATCCTAGTTTTTTTTTTTTTTTTTTAAAGTGCCAGCTCTTTTGATATATAGTTATTTATTATGGTACAAATGACGAATATTTATCTATTACATGTCATCAAGATTAGACTCTGCACGGCCGACAAAAATTAACTATGGCACTAAAAGGCAGCAAACCCAATGCCGACACGTTGTCGTTCTATGCCCTCGTTACTTTTGCAACTAATTTTTTGGACCGTGGTTTTGAACCCAAGAAAAATAACTTATTGGATCAATCCAATATAGTAATAAAGTAAGCTGGATCTAAGCACGTCTTTAAAAAACTTCATTCCGATTTAATCTGAATCTTGAGACTTTTAGGATGTAAAACACTTAGAGAGTATTCTCGTATCTTAAAAAAGATAGATATACAATATACAAAGGGGAACTTAGGGATATTAGGCGTGCGAGTATCGGCATATTAAAATAAGAAACGAAGTCTTATCAGCTCACCAAAATTATCATGCAAGCAGGGTGGCCCTAACACGGGAGTGAAAACTCCTTGCTACTTGGTGAGGTTACATAGGGTTACAATGTAGTGATAGCGTAAGTAATGTAGAGTTTCTAATATAATTATTTCCACTTTAATTTTGAGACTCTAATGAGTTAGTATAAGGATTTGAACTAGGATCAGCTGACGAGGGTGATAATTGGATTGCCAGGGATGTCTCACGTGTGACGCTAAGGGAGCAATTCTCAATGCACGGAATCTTCTCGTTAATTCTGGTTAATTAAAGCCTCTACTAGCTTTGTCCCGACCATTTAGTTTCATAGGCCTACTCCTACGCGTCACTGGAGAAGCGATTTTCGTTACATCGAATTTTATCGTTAATTCCAGAAATTTAAGTCTCTGCTAGCTTTGCTTCGACCATTTAGTCTAATATATCAACTCTTTTGTTTTTAATAAGAATAAGAATAGTAAAAAGTATGATCTTTTTTCTACATCTGCTCGGAGTAAGAGAGGGTGGCTCGAATAGCTTAGATCAAGACTTTTAGAGTTAAGAAGTGAGAATTGAAGAGAGGGTTTTTTTTTTTCTTGTACTTTTAGTACCAAACTCCTTCGGAGAATTGATTATTAGACACTTGAACTAGGTGGATTCAACTTTCAAAAGAAGAGAGAAAGAACCTCTTAGTCAAAAAAGAAAAAGAGATTGAATGGCCAATTCCTAGCCTAGGGAGGATTACCTAAAAAAGTTCTAAACATATTATAATTGTGACAATTCAATCTTTTAGCTCCTTTTTTTTTAACTAATTGAGTCATAAACCCTTTGCATTTGAGCCAGTTGAGTGATATAAAAAAATATGGGCAATCGGTGCTAATATGGACACCATCTACTATTGACATGGATAATTTTTAATAATATTTCAAAATTTTTATTTTTATTTTTTTTACATTTTCTCTTTTGTTTTTTTCTTCCATTTATCTTCTTCCTCTAACCAATTGCCAAAACTTAGCTACCGACCAGGCGAGGTCGACCTCATCAAGAGCAAGCGAGGTTTGCCCTCACAACAATTGGTAGGGCTGACCTCACAAGCCCTCACCCTTGGCTAGTTGTCAAGTTTCGGCGACTAGCTAGAGGAAGAAGATGAAGGGAAGGCAAAAAAAAAAAACCAAAGAAAGGGAAGAGAAAATAAATAAGTAACTATTATTAAAATGTTATTAAAAATAGTGTTGGTCACATCGATAGTATAGCCAACGCCCATGTCGGCACCATCGCCCAATATTTGTCGGATGGCCTGAATTGGCACAAATACAAAAAGTTTAGGAACTCAATTGACACTAAACTAACACAATTGTAATAGGTTTAAGACTATTTTCATAATTTTCTCTCCTAGACTGGCTAGAGATAACTTACCTTGATGTTGCCGGCGGCAATGATGGCATCGATGATCTTGAGTTGGTCGAGTACTTGAGGGTATGCAAGAGCGGAGATAACTATGTCCACCTTCTTTAGTGTTGCCACAATCTTCTTGTGCTCCTCTAGCTCTCCCTATTTCATTGCCACAACAACGTCAATGGTCAGTTTTGCTTTATCCTTGTTCCTCCAACTTCTGATTGATGGATTGTAAATATATCGTAGGTGATGATATCCACAACATATAGCACAGCAGTCAGAAATATAATTAGAGGAAAACATAGCCTTTGTCAACATTTGGGTGTGCATCCGAATGAGCTCCCATCACACGAGAGAGAGAGAGAGAGAGAGAGAGAGAGAGAGAGAGAGAGAGAGAGAGAGAGAGAGAGAGAGAGAGAGAGAGAGAGAGAGAGAGAGAGAGAGAGAGAGAGAGAGAGGCACGCATACTTCGATGATGTGGACGTCGATGGAGCAGAACTCGTGCTGGAGGTTAAGGTTCGAAGACAGGGTCACCGGGCCAATAGGCCGAGCATAAATGCAAGTCGGGTGACCCAAAGAGACGCTCGCCCTCACCATGTGCTTGCCAATGTATCCGGTGCCACCAAAGATGAGAATCCTGCTCGCTTCTGCCTCCCTCGCCATTCGCCCTTACTCTATCTTCTCCTCCCTTTCTTTTTGGCTCTCGCCCATTCGAGTGTGCCTTGGCTACACTCCTATTTATGGGGTGAGTGCGGTTCCCGGTTCTAAAGAAATCAGTTCCGGTTCCCGATTCCCTGTTTTTGGGAACCGGAACCGGTTAGGGTTCCAAAAAAAAAAAAAACCCTAAATCAACGGTCTCCTCTTTTCCCCCCCTTTCTTCCCCCCTTCACCTTTCGTTTTCTCTCTCTATCTTTCTTTTCTCCCATTTTTCCTCCTCATGTCACTTCATCCCCCCCCTTTGTTCTTTTTCTTTTTTTCTCTCTCTCTCTCTCTCTCTTTCTCTTTCCCCCTCTCTCGGCTTCAAACCCCCTTCTTCTTTCTTCTCTTCTTCTTCCTTCCTTTTCTCATTTTTCCTCCTCATTTCTCTTCACCTACCACCACATCACCGCCCCACGCCCTACTCACCACCATCTCTTGGCCACCTGTCACGACCTACCTCTCGAGGGGAGGGAGTAGGTTTAGGGGTATTGCCTAAAGGACGGAGCTAAGGTTCATGATTAGGCGCGAGCTCTCCCAAGTTCATACCTCGCATGACATTGGGGTATTTTTAAGAATTTTGCAAAAAAGAGTCATCATTAATCTATTGAGGTCGGCTAGAAACCAAGTGAGGCATGAGAGTGTACATCGCTTCTTACGCAACCAGAGAATCTATGGTCGGGGACTTGATTACACTAATTGATTAATCAGTACCCTTTCGGTACCTAATCTCATTCATTTTAAAAGAAAATATTTTTATCAGACAGTTTAAATTGATTTTATACCTATCCACTAACATGTGAGGTGATCATGCGGGTGCACAATCATTAAAATAATAACCACAGTTACCAAGATCCTAATTGCAGTAAAATTGAAAAAGTGCAATTAAACATAATTAAATATGCAAATTAAACACGAAATATAATAATATGCAAGCAAATAAAGGCCTAATCATACTAAAAAGGCAAAGCATAGCAATTCCTAACCAAACCCTACATTTTTTAATTTTCAAAATTTTTTAATTTTTTTAATTTTTATTTAAATATTATAATATTATAATTAAAAAAAAAAGACCCGGGTCGGATCCCGAGTTGGGTCCGACCTGGTTCGGTGAAAAGGGCCCGGGATCGGGCGAGGCGGAAACCTAGCCAAGCTGGGCTTGATGTACAGGCCCAGTCCGGTCTAATTTCTTTTAAAAAAAATAAAGGAAGCCCATAAGCCCATAAGCCCACAAGCCTACATGCAAAAATAACCCAAATCCGGCCTGAATTGCTCAAAAACCCTACCCGGTATGCAACCTGCGCCCAACCCAGTTTTGGGCCAAAACCCTACCTGGCTGCAACCCGATGGACGTCCCTTACTACAATATCTAGAGCATAACGAGACATGGCCTTTGATAAGTTGCAGCTTTCTAGGAGATTAAATGGCCTCAGATCTGCTTTTTTTTTTTTTTTTTTTTTGGGCAAAAGCATCGAACTGTGAACGCCTTTGCGAATGCCTTCTTTCTCATATCTTCCTGCTTTTGAAATGCCTTAGGATGTTCCGCAAATGGCTTGGGAAGTCTCACAGGAGATGCTCCGCAAAAGTGAGTGAGTCTCTTAGCTTGTTTAGGTGGCTTGGTACGAACTCACAACCTCTAATTTGCTGTATTGATATCCTCGCGTTACACGTGGAAACTGTTGTTTCTACAGACAATGGACGGAAATAGCAGGGCTTGGAACGACGGGAACCGAGTCTCGATAATTAAAAAAAAAAAGGAAATGAAAAGAAACAGTTCATAGGATTTCAAATTCGAACATTCGAACCCACCAAAGCTAAGCAATGCTTCGGTCGTTATTCAGCACACTGCGCTCCTGCTGACTACTAGCATTCAACCTTACGGAATCATCTCATCCGAAAGCAGCCCTAGCTGGTTCTGGAGGATCTGTGAGGAAGATGTCGAGGAGCTGATCAATGGTGGTGAGCTGCATTTCTGGGTACATTCTCGAAACCTCGAGATCATCATCATCTATCTCGTAGCTCATCAGATCTCCCTTGACGAATACGGAGTGAAGTATGGAGACGGGTATGTTTTCTGGAGGTGGCAGAGCTTAACAAAGGACATAAAAAACATGAAGCGTCGTCAGCAAACCTTTCTTGAATCGATTGAAGATGAGGCACAAGCACACAAATCTGACTAATGTTGTTTAAAGAAAATTTAGGGGTGGGTATTGCGAATAATTTCGATAAATGCAAGGACATTATCGTAATTGAAGAAAAATGGAGGGGGTTTGGAAAGAATACAACAGTGATTTGAAGCTTACTTTGAGAGAGCTTGACCAGATCTTCCTCGGGCACATAGACTCTCTTGAAGCTCCGACCCGTTTTCTCCTCCCACAGGGAAATTAGTTGGTGCTGAGAGATTATGTTCGGTTTCGGGCGATAGGAGATGACCCGATTGCACGCCCTCGGATCGTTTGCCACCTTGATCGTGTACTTCCCTACGTCTTCCTCGTAATTCAGCACGGCTAACACAAAAAATAGAATCTTCAATCATATTTAGAGATGGAAATACATAGGATAATGGCAAGGTTAAGTCTCTAAAGTTTTTTAAACAAACATGAATAGATAAACAAAATAATGTTTTAGGGGCAACGTTGCTGACGTGAAAAAGTTTAGGGACCTCCCCTACCACTCGACATAAATTTAGTGGTTTCGGCCTTTTTTCTGGAAAATTCAAAGTAAAGCCCTTTCATTCGAAAATTGGATCAGCTCGAGGGTTTACATTTATCTATCACCCAACATTTTGAATGAAGAGTTTTTCATAACCGAATGACCTCAAAAATTCTTCAAAAGACTCTGTGATTTTTCTCTTACAATATGATTGACTCCATCAATCACGTCCACATCCCACAAAGGATAGGGCTAGGCAACAAATTGGAACCCAAATTAAATCATAGACGTCGATCATATGGGAGCAAAGGCGGGATCCACATGACCAATTATTTTGATAGAAACGGATCGCCTGAATCCAGATCCAAACAAGGCCAATTCGAGAGAGAGAGAGTACCGTTGGCTTCACCGTTGCCGTAAACAACAATTTCATCGTGAGGGCTGTGGGGATGGAGGAGGATATTGATGAAGTATGCAGCCAAGCAGTTTGTAGCGACAAAGGTGTAGGGAATGCCTGCAGCCTCGGTGGCCCTCCTGATCTTCCTCTTCTTCTCCAATAACTCTTCGAATGGAGGGAGTGGCGTTATTTTATCCTCCTCACACCCGAAATCAGATGGCACAAACCTCTGATTAAAAAAAAAAAAATAGAAGGGAAAATTGTTAATAATAATGATAATAATAATCCAGTTTAAGAACGAAAGTAAAATATTAATGATTCATGTTGTCGGGATGTGGTAAATTGGTAATCAGCAACCAAACGAGTAAAGTTATGTAATAAGACCCAGGATTTCAGTGATACCATTTGACTGATTCCAACGTATGATGGTTCACATGTAATATTCATGAGAATCAATAGAATTGAAAGGTTCGGCACACAGTAAAAGTCGATTCCCATATACTTCTAGATGATGTTGATTTCTAAACTTCAAAGGTTTGACGTGTGGGCGGTCTCCTTATTAAAGAGCAACTTGATGAGATGGCCTAGGAAAAAAAATGATATGCTAAACGCACTAAGATTTCTTGTTGATTCAATTATTTTTATTCCCTAATTTTTACCTACCCTATTGTCAATATTTGGATGCTCATTTAAATAAAATTCTATACTTATTAGATCAAGGACACTTGAACAGTAAAAAAGGTTATGTTGGTTCTTTGAGGATTTTCTAAAAATTTTATTCTAAACTGAAATTTCTGACATATTTCAACAAAGGAAAAAGTACATATCAAGATGAGATGAAAAGTATGATATGCTTTTGATTGACGTGGTTTTTTAAGATAATGAGATATTTCTTTTTTTTTTTTTTTCAATTTGAGATCAAAAGAGTATAATATCATTCTTTTTCATCGCGAATTTGAATAGTGTCCAGAGGCATAACTTCTTGTAACAGAGGATATTACTATATATAAATTTATATATTAATTAGTTCATAGCCAAAGAAACAATTTCTCTGACCTAAGTCAAAAATAATATAATGAAGGCTTGACCATTAGCAAGGGAAAAAAATGATTAAGGTAATAAGCAAATCAAAGTTCTTTAATCATTTTGCTATTTTTCCTCTTTATCTTATAGCTTCAACCATAACTTCATTGATCTCTATTTAATTGTGTATATCATGCTTTTCACTTTTTCTCAATTTTAAGTTAATTTTATATCTCGTCTTATCTAAGTTGAACCAATTATTTCAGGAAGTAACAATAATATTGTCTAAAAAACATTAAACAGATTTCTTACTACTTGGATAATTAATTTGATTTTTCATACAATAATATTGCAACTTCCCTTATGTGCCTGATTAGACCGTGCATTCCACGGATGATATTCTAGGTTTTTTTTTTTTTTAAAGTACCGGGTCTTTTAATAAATAGTTTATTTAATATGGTACGTATGACCAATGTGTATCTATTACACGTCGTCAAGATCAGACTCTACACGGCTGACAAAAATTAATGTCGGAACCAAAAGGCGGCAAGCCAAAGCTAACACATTGTCGTTCTGTGCCCTCGTTACTTTCGCAACTAATTTTGGACCGTGGTTTTGAACGCCAGAAAAATAACCTGTTGGATCAACCCAATATAATAATAAAGTAAGAGGTTAATATCATGAAAAATCTATTCCCGATACATTTGTCATAAATTTATTTTAAATTAATTTTTTGATAACAAAAATTTTTAAATTAATATATTTATAACAAATTTACCAAAAATCAATTTTTTAACAATAAAAACCTCAAACTAATATATATGTAATAAATTTATCATAAATTAATTTTTGATCACAAAAAACTCAAATTAGTACATTTATGACAAATTTATTCTCTGTTAATTTCCATCAAATTTTACTGTTAAATTTGGCGATGTGAATGACACATGGTGAAGTGGCAAGTCCACATAGAAATTTATAGGGTTAAATGTCACGAAAAATCACAAATTTGTCCTAGATATACCATTAAATTTATCATAGGAGTATCGATAAATTTGTCACAAATATACTTATTTAAAATTTTTAGTGATATTTACAATATGTATTTTCATGCGACACATATTACGTCACCATGTGTCATCTAGGTCAACAAATTTAACGATTAAATTTTACAGAAGCTAACGAAAGACAAATTTGTCATAAATATATCAATTTAGGGTTTTTTGTGGTTACGCAATTCTATCAACCCACCTGGATTATCAGGCAGGCAAGGTAGTCCTAGCATAGGAGTAAAAACTCTATTGCTTGGTGAGGTTACACAGGGCTACAATATAGTAATAAAGTAAGTAATGTGGAGTTTATAGTATAGTTATTTACACTTTAATTTCGAGACTCCAATGAGTTACTATAAGGATTTGAACTAGGATCGACGGACGAGGGTGATAATCGAATTGCCAAGGACGTCTGACATGTGACACTAAGGGAGCAATTCTTAATGCGTGGAATCTTCTTGTTAATTCTAGGTAATTAAGCCTCTACTAGCTTTGTCCTGACCATTCAGTTTGATAGGCCTACTCTTTCGCGTCACTGTAGAAGCGATTTTCAATGCATTGAACATTATCATTAATTCCAGAAATTTTAGTCTCTGCTAGCTTTGCTCTGACCATTCAGTCTGATACATCTACGTTTTTTTTTTTTTTTTAAAGAACAAGAATAGTAAAAAGTATAATTTTATTTTCTACATCTGCTTGAAGTAAGATGGGGTGGCTTAAATAACTTAGACTATAATTTTTTTTTCTACATCTGCTTGAAGAAAGAATGGGTGGCTCGGATAGCTTAGACCGAGACTATTGGAGTTAAGAAATGAGAATTGAAGAGAGGTTTTCTTTCGTACTTTTAGCACCAAACTCCTTAAGAGAATTGATTTATTATACGGTTGAACTAAGTGGATTCAACTTTAAGAAAGAATAGAGAAAGAACCTTTCTGTCGAAAAAGAAAAAAAAAGATGGAATGGCTGGTTTTCTATACTGGAGAAGATTATCAAAAAAGTCCTAAACAGATTATAACTGTGTTAATTCAGTTTTTAACTCTGTTTTTTTTTTTTTTTTGCCAATTGAGTCATACACTTTTTGCATTTGTGCTAATTTAGTGATAGCAATTTTGGGCAGTCAACAAGCCAGTGTTAACATTGATAATTTTTAATGATTTTCCAAATTATTTATTTATTTTTTACTTTTTCTCTTCTTCTTTTTTCCTTCCATTTATCTTCTTCCTCTAGCCAATTGCTAGAACTTGACAACCGACTAAGCGAGGTTGGCCTCACCTGGGTTTGCCCTCCCTAGTAGTCGGCAGGGTTGATAAAGTCACCCTCAGCTTTGGCTACTCACCAAGTTCCAACAATAGTTGGAGGAAGAAGATGAAGGGAAGAAAGAAAAAAAACATAAAGGAAAAAATAAGTAAATAATATTAGAATATTATTAAAATGTTCAGGTTAATTTGGCCGCGCCACGTAATACGGTTAGTGTCCATGTTAGCATTACTAGCCAACATTTGTCGGATGGCCTGATTGGCATAAATACAAAAAGTTTAGGACTCAATTGGTTAAAAAAAAAAAAGAGTTTCAAAACTAAATTGACACAATTATAATAAGTTTAAGATTGTTTTGGTAATTTTCCCTTCTAAACTAGTGAGGGATAATTTACCTTGATGTTGCCGGCAGCAACGATGGCATTAATGATCTTGAGCTGGTCGAGTACTTGAGGGTATGCGAGAGCGGAGATAACTATGTCCACCTGCTTCAGTGCAGCCACAATCTTCTCATGCTCATCTAGCTCTCCCTATTTCATTGCCACAATTATGTTAGGGTGTGTTTGGTAACTATTCTGTTCCCAAGAATAATTTTTGGTCAAAGAATGATTTTTTTATTCTATTTCCGGGAATAATTTATAAGTTTTTGAAGGCACTGAATAATTGTCCAAAATTTATATTCCTAAGATAAAAATGCGTTTGGTAGAATTCTTAATTTTTTTTCCCTTTTCTCTTCTTCTTCTTCCTTTTTTGTGGTTGGTCGCCCACCATCGCCGTGGCCGGCGATCGGCGAAGCGAGGTCCGTTATTTTGCTTGGCCATTATGAGCCTCGATCTCACCAGTGGCTAGACGAGCCTCGCTAGGCCATCGATGAGGCTCGACCTCGCCCAAATCTATGAGGTTGAGGCTCGCGATGGCTAGGTGAGCCTCCAACGAGCTAGCCAGACCTCACCCTGGCCTAGTGAGGCTCGTGCTAGCTCACCAGACCTCGCCTAGCCAATCATCGACGACCGTTGGCAACGGCGGTGGCTAGCAATGGCCAGTGGAAGAAAAAGAGAGAATGACAAAATAAGGAAAAAAAAAGAAAAAAAGAAAAAAATTTGTTCTTGGAAATAAGAAATTACTTTTTTCTACTTCTTGATTTTATTATAAACCTATTTTTGGGAATAAGAAAAATGGATTTTTGTTTTTGGAAACAAAAAATTTACTAAACGGATTTCTGTTCTTTTTTTGTCCGGGGAACAAAAGAATAAAATTAGTTGTTCCTAGAAGTATTACCAAACATTACCTTATTAGCCAATTTCGCTTTGTCCCTGTTCCTCCAACTAATGTTCTGATTGATGAATTGCAAATAAATTGCAAGTGATGATGTTGCGAACACAAAACACAACACTCACAAATATAAATGGAGGAAAACATAGCCTTTGTTAACGATTGGGTGTGCATCCGAATGAGCTCCTATCACATAAAAGAGAGAGAGGTATGCATACTTCGATGATGCCGATGCCGGTGGAGCGGAACTCACGCCGGAGGTCGAGGTTCGAAGGCCTGGTTTGGGGGCTGAGGGGGCGGGCGTAAATGCAAGTCGGGTGGCCAAAAGCGACGCTCGCCCTCGCGATGTGCTTGCCAATGTATCCGGTGCCACCGAAGATGAGGATCCTGCTCGGTTCCGCCTCTCTTGCCATTCGCCCTACTCTTGTCTTGTCCTCCTCTCTTTTCTGTTCCCGCCCATTTGAATTCCTTGGGTACTCCTATAATCCTATTTCTATGCCTTGGGAAAGGTGGGGCTCTCTCTCCCCGTCGGCTTCATTACAGCCTATATCTACCACAAACGAGTCCTCCCGTGAATTTCAATGATTGCAAAAATACAAAAAGCACGGCGCAATTAATCGATCGTCACTCCTTGGGGCTCAAAAGTCGGAGTGGGGACTATTGGGTACCAAGTAAACCAGAGAAATCAAGGCATCTGACTGACGGTGACACTGATGGGAATATGCATGCACGACATGTTAATGAAAAACGAGCTTTAAACATGCACCGTGTAGGTCCTAAGCAAGACCTTAAATTACTTCCCGTTTCAATGGATTCCCCTTCAGTGAAAAGGGGTATATCCCATGAGGCTCTCCACCACAACCCTCTTTTGTCGTGGACTGTGTTCGATTTTGCCTGAAATGGACCTTGAGAGGTCCATAGCAGGACCACTTGCATGTGCATTGTTTAAAGACTCGAGGAGAAATGGAGACGCTCGTTTCTATGGAAAAGGAAACTCAATGTCATTCTTCATTAAAACACGCGATTTTTTACGCTTCATAAGGCATCTAACTGACGTTAACACTGGTGGAAATATGCATGGACGACATGTTCATGGAAAGCAAGCTTTAAACATGTACCATGTATCCCCTTCGTCGTGGATTGTGTTCGCCTTCACCTTAAATGGACCTTGAAAGGTCCATGGCACGGCTATTTGCATGTGTTTTGTTTAAAAACTCGAGGAGAAATGGAGATGCTTGGTTCTACGGAAAAGGAAGTCAATGTCATTCTCCATTAAAATACACGATTTCGCGCTTCATATTTGCTCTAATACATCTATGTTTTCCATATTATTTTACAAATCGGATGGAAATTAGGGTAAAATTGAAAATGAGAGGCGATCAATTAAAGATTGGTAGAGAGAGATGTGAGAATTTGTGGTACTACAACCAATTATTCAAATAACTTAAGTTAAGCATGAACATATTTAATTGGGGAGATAAATGGAATGTGGAAAGATTTGAATTAGGATCTCTAACTCTGATACGACGTGAGAATTTGTGGAACTATAATCAACTGTTCTAAAAACTTAAGCTATTAGATGAATGTATGGTTTAATATTTAATTATGCTAACAAGAGAGAAATGCGGGTGACGTGAAGATTCTTTTATTTATTTTATTTTTTGTCATTGTTAGTGCACCACAAAAAGGCTTTTTTCTCCACCAAACGAATGATTCTTGCACTTCTTTCTTTCCTCGTCCCCACCTCCCAAATCTCAATAACTTGATCGTGTACCCAATTCATAACTCATGTTCAACCGTGCATTTTAACCTCAAATAATATTTACGGTCTAACTTTCTATCTTTGATTTGTTAAATTTCCTCGACAATCGACATTACCTTATGAAGATGGATTAGCCGTTTTGTGTACATAGGTGACAAAATATACAAATTATTTAAACTCGCTCCAAAAGGTAAAAATCCACTTTTAATTTCTAAACCTGTGCATACTTTCAATCAAAGTCCCTCCCGCTTCGAGTTTAATTAATTGGAGTAGCAAGTTCGGTCGGAGGCATCTCGAGCCCGGGTGGGAGAAACTTCTTTCGGCATGGGTGAAGACTATCGACCAATGCCAAACTCTAGAATTCTAACTCTTTGTTTTTTTTTTTTTTTTTTTTTTTGGGTGGGGGACAAAATTCTTACTCTTGACCGGGCCAAGTTTGTTTGCACTCCCTGGAGGCATGTCGACTTCTTTTCGGGGCACGCGAAAGGAAAAAAACCTCGTCATTCTCTAACTGTACCTGCCTGCGAAGGTAAGCCTTGTCTTTGGCCTGAAAAGAGAATTTTGTCGCTGTTGCTCGGATACACGAATGACTAGCGTATGCAGAAATTGCCCTGTGCATTATGCAAAGTGAGGTGGTTTTTGGAACCGACCAAGGGGGATTTACAGAACTCACAACAACAGAGTGATCTAGCAAAGAAATTGGGGATTGCGTCCCCTTGCTACTTAGCTTGCTGGGAACTTTCTCCGGTGGGTTACTGCCGGTGCCACCCAACTTCAAGATTATCATATTTCGCACATACTGTGTTAGCTTAGTGCCCATCCTTCCTCCACTCAGCAAGACAGCAGGATAGGATACTTCATTCCTAGTTGCCATCCCCATTTGCAGCTTCTAACAGATCAACGCCCACTAGCAATTTCGCCATTAATCTTCCCCTTGTCCTTCGCTTAGTTACTCTTGGTTTTTTTATCCATCTTCCTTCTTGTCAGATGCTTCATTTGAGTACAACTACAACGCATTCTTCACTACAATATTTAGAGCACAACGAGACATGGCCTTGGATAAGTTGCCGCTTTGTAAGAGCTTAAAAGGCCTCAGATCTGCTTTTTTATTTTTGCCAACGTCTTCTTTCTCATAACTTCCTGTTTTTCATTGCCTTTTCACATGTTGAACGCCTAACGCACTTCTTAAACTTCCATCAACGGGGAAAGCTTTTGCTTCTTACATCCTAAAAAATGCTCCACGCCAAGTCTTGTTCCCGTTCCTATGAAACGCGACTTGTTCGATGTCCCGCAAACGGCTTAGGAAGTCTCTCGGAGGAGATGTTCCGCAAAAGTGAGCGAGTCTTTTAGGTTGTTTTAGTGGCTTGTTATGTGTTCACAACCTCTAATCTGCTGTATCGATATCCTCGTGCTGCACGCGAAAGCTGTTGTTTCTACAACTGGAACGAAGTCTCAATCGACAAAAAATTAGGAAAGAAAAGAAACAGTTCATAGGATTTCAAATTCGAATGTTCGAATCCACCAAAGCGAAGTAACGCTTCGGTCGTAATTCAGCACACTGAGCTGCTACTGCTAACTACTAGAGTTCAACCAGCGGAATCATCTCATACGAAAGCGGCCCTAGCTGGCTCTGGAGGATCTGTGAGGAAGATGTCAAGGACCTGATCAACGGTGGTGAGCTGCATCTCTGCGTACATTCTCGAAGCCTCAAGGTCATCTTCAATTATCTCGTAGCTCATCAGATCTCCCTTGACGAAAATGGAGTGAAGTATGGAGAAGGGTATGTTTTCTGGAGGTGGCAGAGCTTAACATAGGACATAAAAACCACGAAGCGTCAGCAGACCTTTCTTGAATCGATTCACGACGAGGCACAAGCACGGAAAGTCATGTCTCGACCAATGTTGGGGGTTGCGACGCTGTTTCAAAGAAAATTTCAGGGCGGTATGGCGATTAATTTAAATAATTGCGAGGACCTTATCATAATTAATGCAAAATAGAAGGAGTTTGGAGAGAATACAGCAGTGGCATTGGCGATTTGAAGCTTACTTTGAGAGAGCTTGACCAGATCTTCCTCGGGCACGTAGATTCTCTTGAAGCTCTTACCCGTTTTCTCCTCCCACAGCGAAATCAGTTGGTGCTGAGAGATTATGTTCGGTTCCAGGCGATAAGTGACAACCCGATTGCACACCCTCGGATCATTCGCCACCTTGATCGTGTACTTCCCTATGTCTTCCTCGTAATTCAGCACGGCTAGCACAAAAAATAGAATCTTCAATCATATTCAAAGATGGAAAATACATAGGATAATGATAAGGTTAGGTTCCCAAACTTTTTTTATCGGTTTTTTAAATGGCAAAACAAACATGAATAGATAAATTTATGGTTCATGGATCCAACTGCACGAAAATTATGTTCAAGGATGGAATTACTAACGTGAATTAAGATCTAGTTTTATTATCCATCTATCACCCCATTGTTTTGAATGGAGAGCCTTTCGTGACTTTGGAAATTCTTTAGAAGACCTTGCGATTTTTTCAAACAGTATGGTTGACTCCATCTATTGCGTCCATGTTCCATGAAGGATAGGATCATGTCGACAAATTGGAGTGGTTTGGTTGGACCAAAGTTCATGGATCGGGATCCACATGATCGATTATTGCAAGAGAGAGAGAGAGAACCTTTGGCTTCACCGTTGCCGTAGACAACAATTTCATCATTGGGGTCGCGGGGATGAAGAAGGACAAATTTTTTTTTTTTGTCATCTATGAAGAAGGACATTGACAAAGTATGTAGCGAAGCAATTTGTAGTGACGAAGGTGAAGGGAATGCCTGCAGCCTCAATGGCCCTCCTGATCTTCCTCTTCTTCTCCAAGCACTCTCCAAAGGGAGGGAGTGATTTTATTTTATCCTCCTCTCACCCAAAATCAGACGGCACAAACCTCTGGTTAAACAATAATAATAATAGTAATTAGAAGGAAAATTTGTTGATAATAATAATAATCCGGTTTGAGAACGAGAGTGAAATATTTATAATTCATGTTATCGGGTCATCGTAATCAGTAACCCAACAAGGAATGTTATGCATTAGCCCTATAATTTCATAAGTACCATCCGATTGATTCTAACATTTGACGATTCCCATGCAATATCCATGAGAACCAATCGAATCCAAAGGTTCGGCACAAAGTAAAAGTCGATTCCTATAAACTTTCGGATGACATTGATTTCTAAACTTTAAGGGTTTGATCCAGTTTTTTTTCCCTTAATTTTTACTTGACCTATTGTCAATATTTGGATGCTCATTTAAACAAAATTCAGTACTTCTTAGATCAAGTGCATTTGAACAGCAAAAAGGTTACGTTGCTTCTTTGAGGATTTCCTAGAATTTCGATTCTAAACTGAAATCTCTGAAATATATCAACAACAAAAAAAAGTACATATCAAGATGAGATGGAAACTATGATATTCTTTTGGTTGATGTGGTTTTTTAAGATAATGAGATATCTCCATTTTGTCTTTTCAATTTGAGGTCAAAAAGTATAATATCGTTCTTTTTCTTGGTGAAATTCGAATAGTGTTTGTGGCATAGCTTTTTGTAAGGATGATATATATATTAGTTCATAGCCAAAGAAACAATTTCTTAAACCTAACCCAAAAATAATATAATGAAGGCTTGACCAATTAGCGAGGGAGAAAATTATTGAGGTAATAAGCGAATTGAAGTTCTTTCATCATTTTGCTATTTTTCCTCTTCATCTTATAGCTTCGACCATAATTTTATTGGTCTCTATTTAACTGTGCATATCATGCTTTTCACTTTTTCTCAATCTTAAGTTAATTTCATATCTTGCCTTATCTAAGTTCAACCAATTATGTCTGGAAATAACAATAATATTATCTAGAAAACATTAAACAGATTTATTACTCCCTGGATAAATAATTTGATTTTTCACACAATAATAATTGCAACTTCGCTTATATGCCTGATCAGACCGTGCATTCCATGGTCGATATTCTAGTTTTTTTTTTTTAAAAGTACTAGCCCTTCTGATACTTAGTTTATTTATTATTGTACGATTACAAATATTGATCTATTACATGTCATCAAGATCAAACTCCGCACGGCTGACAAAAATTAATAATGGCACTAAAAGGCAGCAAAGCCAATGCTGACACGGTGTCATTCTGTGCCCTCGT
Organism: Eucalyptus microcorys; assembly: GCA_014182515.1. Classification (NCBI taxonomy): domain Eukaryota; kingdom Viridiplantae; phylum Streptophyta; class Magnoliopsida; order Myrtales; family Myrtaceae; genus Eucalyptus; species Eucalyptus microcorys. Next base: position 22,939,223 of record CM024571.1, read on the forward strand.
TACTTTCGCAGCTAATTTTGGACCGTGGTTTTGAACGCAAGAAAAATAACCTATTGGATCAATCCAATATAATAATAAAGTAAGCTGGATCTAAGCACCTTCTTAAAAAGTTTCATCCTGATTTAATCTGAATTTTGAGACTTCTAGGATGTAAAACACTGTGCTGCTACTGCTAACTATTAGAGCCCAACCTACTGGATAATCTCATTCGAAAGCAGCCCTAGCTGGCTCTGGAGGATCCGTGAGAAAGATGTCCAGGAGCTGATCGATGGTGGTAAACTGCATTTCCGGGTACATTCTTGAAGCCTCGAGATCATCTTCCCTTATCTCGTAGCTCATCAGGTCTCCCTTGATGAATATGGAGTGAAGTATGGAGACGGGTATGTTTTCTGGAGGTGGCAGAGCTTAACAAAGGACACAAAAACTATGAAGCGTCAGCAACCTTTCTGGAACCGATTCACGATGAGGCACAAGCACAGAAAACCAAGTCCCGACTAATGTCGGGGGTGGCGGCGGTGTCTTGAAGAAAATTTCAGGGCAGTATTGTGATTGATTGCGATAAAGGCGAGGACCTTATCATAATTGATGCAAAATAGAGGGGGTTTGCAGAGAATAGTGATTTGAGCTTACTTTGAGAGAGCTTGACCAGATCTTCCTCAGGCACGTAGACTCTCTTGAAGCTCCGACCCGTTTTCTCCTCCCACAGCGAAATCAGTTGGTGCTGAGAGATTATGTTCGGTTTCGGGTGATAAGTGACGACCCGATTGCACGCCCTCGGATCATTCGCCACCTCGATCCTGTACTTCCCTATGTCTTCCTCGTAATTTAGCACGGCTAGCACAAAAAATAGAATCTCCAATCATATTCAAAGATGGAAAATACATACGATAACGGCAAGGTTAAGTCTCTAAACTTTTTTTCATCAGATTTTTAAACGGCAAAACAAACATGAATAGATGGTTCACAGATTCAATTACACAAAAATTATGTCTAGAGATGGCAGCGCCAATGTGAAAAAGTTTAGGGACCTCCCTTACCACTCGAAATAAATTTGGTAGTTTCAGCCTTTTTGATTCAAAATAAAGCCCTTCATTTAAAATCAAATCGGCCGGAGTTTTATTATTTACCTATCACCTAACTTTTTTGAATGGTGAGCCTTTCGTAAGCGAATGACCTCGGAAATTCTTTAGAGGATCCTGTGATTTTCTCGTACAATGTGGATTGGCTCCATCCATCGTGTCCATGTCCCACAAAGGATAGGGTCATGCTGACAAATTGGAGTGATTTGCTCAGGCCAAAGTCCATGGATCTAAGTAAATCACAGCCATCGATTGTGCGGGATGTAAAGGCAGGATCCACATGATCGATTATTTCGATAGAAATGGGTTGCGTGGATTTAGATTCAGACAAGCCCGAGCTGAAACGAGCCGAGCCGAGCCAAGAGAGAAAGAGAGAGAGAGAGAGAGAGAGAGAGCACCGTTGGCTTCGCCGTCGCCATAGACAACAATTTCATCATGGGGGTTGTGGGGATGGAGGAGGAGATTGACGAAGTATGCAGCGGAGCAGTTTGCAGTGATGAAGGTGAAAGGAATGCTTGCAGCTTCGATGGCCCTCCTAATCTTCCTCTTCTTCTCCAAGAACTCTTCGAATGGAAGGAGTGGCGTTATTTTATCCTCTCTCACACCCGAAATCAGACGGCACAAACCTCTAGTGAAAAAATAAATAACAAGACATAGGATTTCATCAGTGCCATCTGATTAATTGCAACGTATGATGATTCACATGCAATATCCATGAAAATCAATCGAATCGAAAGGTTCGGCACAGTCGATTCCCATAGGTTTTTAGATGATGCCGATTTCTAAATTTGGAGTGTTTGATCCGGTTATTTTATCTCATACTTTCTCTCAATTTTTACCTAACCTATTGCCAATATTTGGATGCTCATTTAAACAAAATTCCATCCTTTTTAGATCAAGGGCATTTGAACAGTAAAAAGGTTATGTTGCTTGTTTGAGGTTTTCTAGAATTTTGATTCTAAACTGAAATTTTTGACATATTTCAACAAAAGAGAAAGTACATAGTAAGATGAGATGGAAAGTATGATATGCTTTTCGTTGATGCGGTTCTTTAAGATAATAGTTATTTCTTTTCTTTTTTTTTAATTTTCAATTTAAAGTCAACAAGTATAATATCATTCTTTTTCTTGGTGAAATTCGAATGGTGTCCAGTGGCGTAATTTCTCGTAACGGTAAAGACCTAACTCAAAAATAATATAGTGAAGGCTCGACCAATTAGCAAGGGAAAAGATGATTAAGGAATGAGCGAATCGAATTTCTTTCATCATTTTGCTATTTTTCCTCTTTGTCTTGTAGCTTCGATAAACTTCATCCATCTCCGTATAATCGTGCATGTCATGCTTTTCATCTTTTCCCGATTTTACGTTAATTTCATATCTCGCCTTATCTAAGTTTAACCGATTATGTCATAAAATAACAAAAGTATTAACCCAAAAATATTCAACAGATTTCTAACGGATCGACTATCGAGGGTGATAATCGGATTGCTGAGGACGTCTCACGTGCAACACTGAGGGAGCAATTCTGAATGCACGGAATCTTCTCATTAATTTCAAGTAATTAAGCCTCTATTGGATTTGCCGCGACCATTCGGTTTGATAGACCTACTCTTATACTTGTCACTAGAGAAGCGATTTTCAATGCATCGAATTTTCTCATTAATTCCAAAAATTTAAGTCTTTACTAGCTTTGCCTTGACCATTCAGTATGATATATCTACTCTTTTGTTTCTAATAAGAATAAGAAGAGTAAAAAGTGCGATCTTTTTTCTGCATCTGCTTGGAGTAAGAGAGGGTGGCACGGATAGCTTAGATCGAAACTTTTGGAGTTAAGAAGCAAGAATTGGTGCAAGTTTTTTTTTTTTTTGGGTACTTTTAAACCCAAACTCCTTAACAAAATTGATTTATCATACCTTTGATTCGGGTAGATTCGACTTTAAGAAAGAAGACAAAAAGAACCTCTCTATCAAAAAAGTAAAAGAGATTGAATGACGGGTTTCATAGATTGGGGAGTATTACCAAAAATAAGTCTTCAATTCAGTTTCAAACTTTTTTTTCTATCAATTGAGTTCTAAACTTTTTATATTTATGCTAATTCACTTCATCTAATAAATTTTGACTGGTCGGTGTGGACATGGATGCCGACCATCCTATGAGGCTTGATTGATGCTTTGACGTAAACAATTTTAATAATATTTAATATTTTTAAATTATTTATTTATTTCCCTTTTTTTCTTCCCCTCTTAGCAATCAACTAGAGGAAGAAGATGAAGGGAAGAAAAAATTGAAAGAGAAAGAAAAAAAGGGAATAATAAGAGAATAAATAAATAATTTATAAAATATCATTAAAAATTATCCACGTCAACGTTGGCCGGGCTGTTATGTCAACTTCAATTGGCCAAAATCTATTGGATGAACTGATTTGGAATAAATTTAAAAAATTTAAAACTCAATTAACTTTAAAAAATAATGTTTAGTACTAAACTGACATAATTATAATAAGTTGAGAACTGTTTTGGTAATTTTCTCCTAAGTTGGCGAGATATAACTTACTCTGATGTTGCCAGCGGCGACGATGGCGTCGATAATCTTGAGTTGGTCAAGTACTTGTGGGTATGCCAGAGCGGAGATAACTATGTCCACCTGCTTCAATGCTGCCACAATCTTCTCATGTTCCTCTAACTCTCCCTATTTCATTGCCACAACAATGTCAATGTAAAACATACATATTAATGGCCAGTTTTGCTTTGTCCCTCTTCCTTTTAACTAATCTTCGGATTCATGGATTGTAAATATGTTGCAAGTGATGATATCCACAACATATAGCACAATAGTCGGAAATATAACTGAAAAGAAACATAGCCTTTGTCAATAATTGGGTGCGTGTCGAATCCACACCCTCATACCTCTCGATTAAAAAGAAAAAGCACGAATGCATCCAAACGAGCTCCCATCACATGAGAGAGAGAGAGAGGAAGAGAGGCACACATACTTCGATGATGTTGATGCCAACGGAGCGGAACTCACGCCGGAGGTTGAGGTTCGAAGGTCCAGTCTGGGGACCGGTGGGGCGGGCGTAAATGCAAGTCGGATGGCCCAAAGAGACGCTCGCCCTCACGATGTGCTTGCCAATGTATCCGGTGCCACCGAAGACGAGGATCCTGCTCACTTCCGCCTCTTTTGCCATTAGCCCTTACTCTCGTCTTCTCCTCCCTCTCTTTTCGGCTCTCGCCCATTCGAGTGGGCCTTGTGTACTCCCCTTTATATGCCTTAAGACAGATGGGGCTTCCCTCTGCCTGTCGGCTGCATTATATCTACCACAAATGCACCCTTCCAAAACATCATCTTATCTCGCACCGTATGAGTTTCCCCCCGACTTTCAATGATTGCAAAAATACAAAAGGGCACTGTACGTTGATTGACCGAAATCGATCGTCCCTCCTTCGGGCTCGAACGTGACATGAAAGAGGGACTGTTGGGTATCGAGTAAATGACAGAAATTAAGGCATCTGCCATGTGAAGTTGACTGACTGTTGGACAATTCGAGGACACAGTTTTCCCATTCGTTGTGGACTCTGTTCGCTCTCGCCTGAAATGGGACCTTGAAAGGTCCACGGCACGGCCATTTAGTAAAAACTTCGAGGAGAAATGGAGATGCTCCTATAAAAGGAAAGTCAATATCATTCTTCATTGAAACCCACGATTTTGTACTTCGTGTTTGCTCAAATACGTCTAAGATTTCCATATTATTTCCCGAATCGGGTGAAATTTAGGGCAAAAATTGAAGATGAAAGGTGATCAATTGAAGATTGGTAGAGAGAGAAAGACGCGAGTGATGCGAATATTCTTTATTTATTTTGTCGTTGTTAGTACTGCACAAAAGGCTCTTTTCTCAATCAAAGAAATAATTCTTGCGCCTTTCTCTTTCTGCGTCCCCACCCCCCCAGATCCCCATCTCTGGGTTGTGTGTCCAATCCATAACTCATGTTCAACCATCCATTCCTTTTTTTTTTTTTTGGTCGAAAATAGGATTACTATGAATTTACTTAGCCAAGGTTTGAGAAAATACATCAAAAGCATCGGTGCATAATAAGTCTAGTAGAGCGGGCGGGGGATTAAACAACCAATTAGAGGGGAGATAATTAAATCGACAAGCCTTTGCGAGCCAATCGGCGGGCCGGTTCGCAGTTCTGTTGCAGTGGGCCAAAGAGATGTCACGGAACTCCTGAAGTTTCGCTCGGGCTCGGTCCAGAAGCGGTTGTACCTGCTAGTTCAGTTCCGTCGAAACCATAACCCCCTGCACGAGTGGAAGACAATCTGAATGTACTTGCAGGGAAAGTTCCGCTTGGTTAGAAAGTAAATCTAGGGTTTCAAGCAAAGCCAAAGCTTCTGCCTGTGCTACCGAAGACGCATCCACCAATTTCGCAAAGCCATCCACAAGACATCCTCTGTAAGTATTTGCGGTCTAACTCCCTATCTTTGATTTGTTGAATTTCCTCGACAATCAACATTACATTATGAAGATGGATTAGCTCTTTTGTATACATAGGTGACAAATATACAAATTATTCAAACTCACTCCAAAAGGTAAAAATCCACTTTTAGTTTCTAAACCTTTGCATAACCTTTGCATACTTTCAACCAATGTCCCTCCTGCTCCGAATTCAATCAATTGTAGTTGCATGTCCAGTCGGAGACATCACGAGACCGAGTGGGAAAAACTTGTGTCACCATGGGCATGGACTATCAATCAATGCCAAATAAAACAACAATAGCCAAACTTTGAGCGATCGGATTTCTCAACACAAACACTGTAAATCGAGCATTCCACATAATACTTGTGTCGATTCCGGCGAACACATACATTTCGTTCAGTGAAATTGATTTGAAATTAGAGGGACTTAATTTGACTAGCTATCGAAGTTTGAGGGCTTTGATTAGACCAATGACTTGATTATAAAGATATAAAAATTCAGGGACCAGAAATGGAAATATACCTAGCCTATTTGAGCGAAAAAAACCAACGTGTTTCTAAATTTTTCTATCTCACAATATGGTCCCAACTTCAATAACATTCAAAGTCAGCAAAGAGGAGGGAATGAAACTTGGAATGGAAAACTCAAATTCAAACAAGGAGGCTAATGACCATGATTACACGAGAGTCAAGTCAAAGGGCGAGGTCTCTAAACAAGTCCTTCATTTCAATGGTTTTTAGATTTTTCACCCCAATTTTTCCACAACCAAAAGGCAAGTTCACCACGACGCCCCAAGTAATTCGGTTTATGGACGGACTAAAAACGATAAAGATCCAGGCAGGGGTCAAAATCGAAACGCCAAAAAGTGGTGGGCCAAGAAGAAAGGCCTTGAGAAGATGGACATCTAGCCCCAAGTCCAGTCCATCACGAAAAAATGGCTGCCTATAACCCAACATCCCTCAGGCCCCTTCTCAAGTCAGCTCCACAGATTGTGACAGGGTTCTAATTTTGGCCCGACCACATCTTCTAGTCCCTCTAATTCTCGCTTTCAGTGCAATTCGATCCCCCAGCTTTCTATTGCGCTTGACTGATCCTTCTAAATTGCCCCCTTTACGCAATCAGGTCCTTCTACCTAACGTAGATAACATGTTAACGTGTTGATTTATTGTTTATTTTGGATTGATGAAAGTTTTCATCTTGTGAAATTTTGTGAAATCACGCTAACTATTCTAAAAGCTTAGGCTAATCAATGAATGAATAATTTATTATTTAAATATTCTAACACTTCCTATCACGTTCAATTGAGTATTTTTACTTAGTACTAAGTGTGGATATTTAATTGGAGAGGCAATGAGACTCGGAAAGATTCAAATTCAAGACATGCAACTCTAATACTATATGAGATTTTCACTATTTTTAAAATGTTTTTTAAGACAATAAAATCTCACACTCATGAATTTTAAGCAATATTCTTTTAAAATGAATTGCTTCAACTCCATAGTTAATAAGATTATGTTCTGCCTATAAGAATTATTGTGGCCCACATGATTTTATTAATTAACTGTTTAATAAATATTTAATGCTAAAATGTATTGGCTATTAAAAGTTACGACTCTAATAAAATGATATAATCCTCATCGAGAAGTTATTGTTCTTCCAAAGAAGCGCGACTCAGAAGTTAAAAGGCGCTTTAATGGAAAGCAACTATTAATAGCATGTATAAATAAGAGTATGGTCTTCTCTCCACGCACAACATGAAAAAGAACTTGTATTTAATCATCCATAATACGTTAAGGAAAGTGTGGGTCAAGGAGAGAAATCAGATTCTTTATCTCTTTGTTTTTTCATGACAAATTTTTTCAAGGGTTTTGCTATGGATAAAAGTATGTTTTCATTCCTCTTCTTATGAAAATCATGAAAATCAAAGATCATTTATTTTAAATTTTCAGTATTATAGAATTACATTATCACTTACAATTGGTATTACGTTATCGCTTGTTTTCATGTTATCTACCTATTGTTGAAATGTTTTCGGAGGAGTTTTGTCCTAGGAAATCCAAATGACGAAAGGCGCGGCGGAAACAGGGCGAAAAAATGAAGAAAAATAGTGAATAGGTGCCAAGCGGGGAAGGCGCGTGGAATACACACGCCCCACCCACGCACTGAAGGGTCAGGCGCGTGGAATACACCCGTAATTATGGTTTTACTCTTTCACCTGTTATTGATTTCCTGCCCCTCTTTTCCTTAGATAATCACAATTCCGCCCTCCTCGGTGGTTACTTATGTTTTGCCCCCATTTGTTGGATAATTACGATTCTGGTCTAGCTGATTATTTATCATTTTGCCATTGGATGTTTAATTTTTGGTTCTGCCCCTAGTAATGTGCTGTTGTAGTCGACTAGAACCAAAGTGAATCTTCAGTATCTTCCTAAGAAGTATTTTAGTAGATACTGCTTGACTGCTGATAACGTGTCTTTTGTTAATTCTTAGAGATATCCTAATTCCATGTGAGTTTACGAGAGGGTCTCCATTTAATTGTAACATACTCGCACGTGTGATAAAAAGGTCTTATCTCTTGTGTGTCTAACGAGTCCACTCAAAATTCTGTCCCAAAATTGTTGCAGCAGTTGGTGATTGCCAAAAAAAAAAAAAGTTGGATATGTCATATATGGGTCCTTTCATGCTTGGATATTAGTGACCTTTTGCGTCGTTTTACAGTATATGATTCAAAGCAAATCTCAAATTTTGTTTCCTTTCAATATGAATCTAGCTAACCTTCTAATTGTTATCGTCAAGCAGTTAGATTGCAAACAGATACAAATGGAAGCAATAGTACAACTAAGGTGCAAAAGAAGTATAGAAGATATTTGTGTGTTTAGATTTTATGCAGCTATGCTCTAATTGCTACTAAGGAAATGCATATATGTCGGATATCATTGTAATGTGCTTGGCTGAAAACATGTATATTTGTTTGTTTACTTTCTCGCTGTCTAAGTTTCTCCTCTGTTGCACATGGTAGGCCGTTGAGATTGGAAAGAAGTTGGCCAAGAAACACTTCTTCCATAATGTATTTAGGTAAGTGGATAGGTTGATGCTCCTATCCATCTGCCTTAAACTCAATAGTTTCTTTGGTATTTCCGCTACTGCAGGGAGAATGATTTTGAAGATGGAAACCACTTCTATCGCTTCATTGAGCATGAACCATTTATTCCCAGATGCTACAATTTCCGAGGATCTACTGATGTGAATCGTTGCGGAAAGATCGTTCTACAAAAGCTCGGATGGTGCGAATTGCGAACCTCGACCTCTAATCAAACCTGTGATTGGCAACCTCGGTATGAACGTGACATGTTAACAAACGTGTGTCAACCAACCAACGTTATAGACGCCACGAACGAAAGAATTCGCTATCTCGCTCGATAAGTCAAATCGACCGCCACAAGATAATCTTGATTAGGTCAAGTCCTCAAAAGAACAGTAAAAGAGAACCTCTCAATTCTTTTCCTCAAAAATAAAATATATCTGTTCCCAAATAAATTTGGCAAATCATTTATATAGGCTTTCTAGCCGCCACACAAACCCTAAAAGCCAACCCTAAAATCTAATGCGTCATATTCTAGAATATTTCTATTCTAGAATATTCCTAAACAAGAATATATATTGACTTGGTCAATTATTTGGTGACCAGATAATCAAATTGCGTCAAGATTTCTAAGATTCTTTAAGATTTGATCCAAGGTCATCTTCACGCTGAAGATCACGAACCATGACGCCAATAGCTTGCCTAAATTGCTTCGCCCGTGCTCGAGTCATCGAATCAGTAGGAATAGACAATGGGTTCCTAGCACCTCGTCCTCGATATGGCTCGATGTCCACATCATTCCCTCCCCCGTGCAAAGAATTTGCCCTTAAATCATCACTGGCATCGAAAAGAGTCAAGTCAGAAACATTAAATGTGGCACTAATGTCATACTTACCTGAAAGATTAAGCTTATATGCATTATTGTTAACTATTTCCAACACCATGAATGGTCCATCCCCTCGCGGTAATAACTTAGAATGTCGCTGCTCAGGAAATCGCTTTTGTGCATATGAACCCAAACCCAATCGCCGGGTTCAAACACCACTTCCTTACGCCCTTTGTTGGCTTGCCTTGCATATTGCTCAGTTTTGCGCTCAATATTTGCGCACGTCTTCTCATGTAACGCCTTGACAAATTCAGCTTTCTTTACTCCATCTAAATCCACACGCTCATCAATAGGTAAATGGGTTAAATCTAAAGGAGTTAACGGATTAAAACCATAGACAACCTCAAATGGTGTAAATTTAGTAGCAGAATACATGCTCCTATTATATGCAAATTCTACATGTGGCAAACAATCTTCCCAAGAATTTATGTTCTTTTTAATAATAGCACGCAACAATACCCCTAAAATTCTATTAACTACCTCGGTTTGACCATCAGTCTGTGGATGACAAGTAGTAGAAAATAACAACCATGTTCCTAGTTTTTTCCACAATGTTTTCTAAAAGTAGCTAAGAAATTTAGAATCTCGATCTGAAACAATCGATCTAGGCATGCCATGCAAACGTACAACTTCCCTAAAGAACAAATTAGCAACATGAGATGCATCATCAGTTTTATGACAAGGTATAAAATGAGCCATCTTTGAAACCCATCAACAACCACATAAATAGAATCTCTACCATTCTTAGACCTAGACAATCCTAACACAAAATCCATAGAAATATCAGTCCATGGATGCGTTGGAATAGGTAATAATATATACAAGCCATGCGGTTTAGTTGTAGATTTCGATTGCTTACAAGCAATGCATCTCTCACAGACACGTGTGACATCTCTCTTCATATGTGGCCAATAAAAATGTTCATGTAGCACTTCATAAGTCTTATTAATAACAAAATGTCCCATTAAACCACCACTATGTGCTTCTCGCACCAACAATTCACGCAAAGAACACTTAGGCAAACATAATTTGTTTTCACGGAAAAGATAACCTTCATGCATATAGAATTTATCAAATGCAGCGTGTTCACATGCTTTATACACTCTCCCAAAGTCATCATCATCAGTATATAAGCCCTTGATATGCTCAAAACCTAGACACTTTGCTTCTAAAATAGTTAGAATCGCATACCTTCGAGAAAGTGCATCGGCTACCACATTCTCCTTACCTTTCTTGTATTTGATCACATATGGAAAAGTCTCGATGAACTCCATCCATTTGGCATGTCTTTTATTCAACTTTTGCTGCCATTTCAAGTACTTCAAGGTCTCGTGGTCAGTGTGGAATCACAAATTCCTTCGGCCATAAATAATGTTGCCAAGTCTCCAAAGCTCGCACTAAAGCATACATCTCTTTATTATAGGTAGGATAATTCAATGTTGCTCCACTCAATTTCTCGCTGAAATAAGCTATGAGACGTCCTCCTTGCATCAACACGGCTCCAATTCCTATATCAGAAGCATCACACTCTATTCAAAAGTAACACTGAAATTCGACAAAGATAACAAATGAGCATTAGTCAACTTATCTTTTAGCAGATTAAATGCTTTCTCTTGCTCTTCTCCCCACGTGAAACCAACGTGCTTCTTGATAACCTCAGTTAAAGGTGCGGCAATGGTGCTGAAATTTCTCACAAATCATCAATAAAAACTCACAAATCCATGAAAGCTACGCACCTCTCCTATGGTCTTAAGCGTTGGCCATTCACGGATCGCTTTGACCTTTTCTTCATCAACCTATATACAATCAGCACTAACAACAAATCCTAGAAATACTAATTTATTGATAACAAAAGAGCATTTCTTTAGATTAGCGTATAATTGCTCGGCCCTTAAAACCTGCAAGACAACTCGCACATGCTCAATATGGTCATTAGGACTTCGGCTATAAATCAAGATGTCATCGAAATAGACAACCACAAATCGACCAATAAAAGCATGCAAAACATGATTCATAAGTCGCATAAACGTGCTCGGTGCATTAGTTAATCCAAATGGCATGACTAACCACTCATATAATCCATACTTTGTCTTAAATGTAGTTTTCCATTCATCACATTATTTCATCCTAATTTGATGATAGCCACTTTTCAAATTGATCTTAGTGAATATGCAAGAACCATGCAACTCATCCAACATGTCATCTAACCTAGGAATAGGATGTCGATACTTTACCGTAATGTTATTGATTGCTCGGCAATCGACACATTCGCCAAGTTCCATCCTTCTTTGGCACCAACAAAACAGGGACAGCGCACAGGCTAAGACTCTCTCTCACATACCCCCGTTCCAATAGTTCGCTAACTTGCTGCTGAAGTTCGTTTGTCTCCTCGGGATTGCTTCGATATGCGGGTCGGTTAGGTAATAGTGCACCAGGAATCAAATCAATTTGATGCTCTATGCCTCAAATCGGTGGTATCCCTCCAGGAAGTTCATCGGAAAAGACATCTTCAAATTCCTACAATAATGACACAATAGAACTAGGCAAACTTGGGTCAAGATTGTTAGTAGAAAATAAAACCTCATTATACACAAGTATAAGTATTGGTCGATCTAGAACTAAAACTCTCCTCACTTCACTTGATTTTGCATAAAAATTGTTTTGCCTCTTTTCTTTCCTCTCTTCTTTTCCCTTGGTTTTTACCACAATCTTTCTCTCGGCTTCTTCTTTTCCTTGTGTCTTAGACACACCATGCAAGCCTCGGATTTCTCACCTTTTCTCTCTCTCTCGACTTCTTGTTGTAACTTTAACTGATCTTGATATACCTCATTAGGTGTCATTGGTACTAAGGTATAAGTCTTTTGATTCATCACCAATGAATAACGATTAGTATACCAATCATATGTATCTTTCGATCATATTGCCATGGTCTTCCAAGTAAAATATGACCCGCTTGCATAGGTACAACATCACACTCTACCTCGTCCTTGTATCTCCCTATCTCAAATGGAATTCAAACTTGTTTCGATACTTTCACCTCACAATTATCATTTAACCATTGAAGTCTATAAGGCCTAGGGTGTTTTATCATTTTCAAACCCAACTTATTCACTATAGTACAACTTGCCACATTCGCACAACTACCTCCATCAATTATCATACTACAAATCTTACCATTCACCACACATCTTGTATGAAACAAGTTATCACTTTGTTGGTGATGCTCCTCCTCATTTACTTGCACACTCAAATAATGCCTAACCACCAGTAAGTCTCCTTTTATAGCCACTTCTTTATCACTACAATCCTCCAATGGTGGCATCTCATCATCCTCTTCTTCCCTTTCACTTTCGGACTCAATAACACAATGTCCAGTCATGATCATCACCCTCTTATTAGAGCATTAATTCGCCATATGACCCATACCTAAACACTTAAAACATTTAATCTCACAAGTTCTAGTGTTAGGGTTTTCGGATTTACCTGAAGCTGGATTTGTTCCAACTTTACCGTCCCTCTCATTCTCCTTTGAAGTTTCGATTTTGGTGTTGTTTCCTCTCCAATTTGGCTTCTCATCTCTCTTCCAATTGGATCTCCAATTCTGATTTGAACCTCCTCCACTCTTGTGATTTCGGTCCAACTTCAATTGCCGCTCAACTTTGATGGCTTTGTCCACCAATTCCTCCAATTCAACATAGTGTTGTAGCTCCACCACCCTTGCTATGTCTTGACTCAAACCACTCAAAAATCTTGACATTGTGGTCTCACGATCCTCCACCACATTAGCACGAATCATGGCCATCTCCATCTCCTTGTGATACTCTTCCACGCTCTTATTGCCTTGTGCAAGATTTTGTAACTTTTGAAACAAATCTCAATGGTAATGACTTGGTACAAAACGCCTCATCATCACTGCTTTCATCTCATCCCACGTCTCTATCGGTCTTTCACCATTGCGCCTCCTACTAGTCACAAGTTGATCCTACCAAATTATAGCATAATCAGTAAATTCAGCAGTTGCAATTTTTCCTTTTTAAGCTCGGAGTATCGTTGGCAATCAAATACCATCTCCATGCGTTTCTCCCATTCTAGATACGCATCGGGATCATTCTTCCCTTAGAAAGAAAGAATCTTCATCTTGATATTGCCAAGTTCATTATCTTCTCGGTGTCTAAACCCTCGGGCTCCATTCCACCTTCCAAATCGAGCATCTCGATCATCCTCCATGTCGGCCTCATCATCATCATAATGCCGTTGCCTTCTAGGTTGTGTTCTAGAGGCGTCTCGCTGATGTTGCGGTCTTCCCGGGGTAGCTCTCGGTCACCATCAACCCTCATTCAATTCCCCATCATTCGGCCACTAAGCTCCTCCACTACAGCCCTCAATTACTGGATGCTTTCCACAAGCGCTTCATCTCTTCATATGGAGTCAACCTCCCTTTGATTCACGCTTTCTTCGAGCAACATATTTTAGACTTGCAAGTAAACGTTAGTCACAGAAATCATCACCAATCGCTCCCTCACGTGTTTCTTGTTTGTCACTCCCCCGTGTTTAACTCAAATCTAGGCTTTTTCCACCCTCAACTAAGTTTACACACTCTTGCCTTTTTCCTCTTGTATTCTCTTTTCACAAGCTCTTTATCGAACTCAAAACCTATCTCTCAAACCCCTCACGATAATCAATCAAACTAATCAAACAATATTAGATTACTATTGAATTTGTTTAAGCAAATAACAATTTCAAACCAACAAGTACAACTTTCGAAATTCCAATTAAAACGCAAATCACTACTGATTTTGTTTCAATTCAGTCTACTAACAAATGAGTTGCCTTCTTGATTTTTTTTTTCGTTCAGCTAATTTTTTTTTTTGCCTAATCTGTTTTTTTTCGCACTTTTTTTTTTTTGTGTGCGTTTTCTCTCTTCTTTTTTTTTTTTTTTTTTAACAAACTTTTTTTTTTTTTTTTTTTTTTTTTTTTGACGAACTCAGATACAATTTAAAATGCTAGAAAAAAAATTAAAACTAATAGCAAACTACGTATGGAAGCACAAAAGCAATCGGATCCCTAAATTAGCTAAAACCGAAACCCTAGCTCAATAAATCTCAAATTGTTAAATATAAACAGAAAATTAAAGATAAATAGACCTTATAGAACCAAGCTCTGATACCAACTGATGTGAATCGTTGGGAAAATCATTCTATGAAGGCTTGGATGGTGTGAATTGTGAACCTCGACCTCCAATCAAACTTGTGATTGACAACCTCGGTATTAACGTGACCTATTGACGAACGCGTGTCAACCAACCAACATTATAGATGCCACGAGCAAAAGAATTCGCTATCTCGCTCGATAAGTCGAATCGACCGCTACAAGAGAATCTTGATTAGGTCAAATCCTCAAAAGAACAGTAAAAGAGAACCTCCCAATTCTTTTCCTAAAAAATAAAATATATCTATTCTCAAATAAATTTGGCAAATCCTTTATATAAGCTTTCTAGCCACCACACAAACCCTAAAAACCAACCATAAAATATAATGTGTCATATTCTAGAATATTCCTAAACAAGAATATATATATTGACTTGGTCAATTATTTGGTGACCAGATAATCAAATTGCGCCAAGATTTCCAAAATTTTTCAAGATTTGATCCAAGGTCATCTTCACGCTGAAGATCACGAACCATGACGCCAACAACTTGCCTAAATTGCTTGACCCGCGCTCGAGTAATTGAACCAGTAGGAATAGACAATGGGTCCCTAGCACCTCCTCCTCAATATGGCTCGATGTCCACATCATCTACAAACGACAGGGAACCAAAGCGAGCAACTGAAGTTGGCTTGAGGATGACCAAGATAATGTCTACCATACTTGAGTCTTATGCTTCTGAAGATAGGCGCCATCTTGATTATGGAGCCATAAGCAAAAGTGAAGAGTTCAGAAGGTACATCTGCTCCGTGACATTCATTTATCTTGAATTAATAAATAATACATTTAGTCTCAAAGTATCCATTAGCTCTAATCATTGAAAGATTAAAGTATATCTAAATATCCCTATTGATGCTGACTAAACTTAATGAACGAGAAAACTGAGACTTAACAGGGGTTAAGTTGTTGCCAAAGGTCAAAGTACCAGCACAGTTAACATTTCCTCAAAAAGGAAAGAAAACTATCTTTTGCCCCAATAAAATAATGATTTTAGAGATTTTTAAAGGAACTAAACCCAGAGGCTACTATTGAGATGGTGATGATCATATATATTAACAGCAACTCATATTTCACCTAAAGCACGGAGTCAAGTTCTTTGTGCCTTTGGCTTCCATGGGTTGTGTTCCCTCACCCTTAGGGCACTAAGTTACCAAGTTTTAAGCATAGAAAATGTTTACGGTTCCTCCTTGAGCCGCATTAACAAAACATAGACCAACCCAAAAACAAGGGTTGGGTGGTGAGGAAGTTACTGTACAGGAAACCCACCCAGATCAATCGATCGGAATGCGAGTCATAGCTCATCGTAAAAGATGGCAGTTTCGCTGCTACTGCCGTTGTTGTCGGAGTCGAAGGAGTCATCGGAGATGTAGGAGTAATAGTTGGAGTCGGGCAGGGGCACACAAAGGAAGGTCCAGATGAAGAGGGCGACGCGACCATCTGGTGGAGAGGGAAGTAGCAGACGAGATCGAGCAGCTAGTCCCTACTCACCCGCTCCGCGATCGGAATGCAGACCACGCTCTGCCACGCGCAGGTGAATTCGTGCGCGACCCTTATTATCTAGACAGGACAAATACGTTCAACACCCTTTTATGGCAATAATAAAGGAAGAAAGAAACTAAACACTTACGTTTAAAAGAAAAAGATCTGGACGAGCTCGCCACCAAGCTTGAAATAGCCAGACCCCGCTCACCACCCACACTCGCCGAGCACAAAAGCCAGAGATTCAAGATGGCGTGGTTCGTCGGACGGCGGCCTCCCTCGTCCGTTGGAGGAAGAGCAAAGCGACAATGGAGCGTTTAGCACCACTTCATACACCCTCTCCATTGAGGATCTCGACGGGCTCACCACCGAGCTTGAAATAGCCGAGACCACCCTCACCTGCCGAGCACAAAAGCTAGAGATTCAAGGAGGCGTGATTTATTGGACAGCGGCCTCCCTTTCCTCAGTCGCTCGCTCTCTCTCCTCCATTGCCCGCTTGCAGTCGCTCGCTCTCTCTCCTCCATTGCCCGCTTGCAGTCGCTCACTCTCTCTCTCCAAGGCTGAGGAAATCGCTACCTAGAGAGAAGAGGTGACCATGCGCCTAGAGTTTCTAGAGTCATCGGTGGACCTATTCTAGCAGCAGTTGGGCCGCCTCTTAGCGTTACATGTGGCAGCACTGCCATGCGTGCAAGCCATCACACCACCCACCCAGCTGCGCTACGAGATGGGATGGTTGTCGGCGGTTGTCATTCTGTTGATTTCCACCATCCACTCCATTTTCTTTTTCATACTGTTGCGGCGCGTGGAGTATCGGTACGCGGAGCTTGCCAACACGGAGAAGGAGTGGAGGCTCCTTCTGCCGAATGACGAGCGACTATACAATGTCAAGAGGTTGGGCCACAGGGGGCGATTGATATATGCGGTTCTTGCCAGAGTTTTCTACATACTGTTCATGGTTGGGTTCGCCATCTTTTCCTAAGGGATGACCTGCTCTTAGAGATAAGAGTTTTAGGTTTTAATGCGGTTTCTGCTGGATGTCCAAAGCTTGTCTCTTGCTTGGACAATGGTCGCTCCTTATTTCTTTTTAGGTTGTGAATACTCTGTGTTTTGTATGGTTTGTAGGATGAGTCTAGGGACACAGTTTTAGGTTGTAAATACTCTCTGCTTTGTGTGATTCGTAGGATAAGTCTAGGGGCATAGTGAACGCTCTTTTTTTCTGGTAAATACTTTGTGCTTTGTGAATACTATGTGATGTTTGCTTTCTAAACGCTCTTTTTTCTCGTATTTGAGGAAGAGTGTTGAGTCTTATTTTAATAGCATTCAGTGACCGAACATCACATAGTATTTACAAACCACACAAAGTATTCACCAGAAAAAAAAAAAAGTTCACTGTGCCCCTCAACTCATCCTACAAACCACACAAAGCAAAGCGTATTCACAACCTAAAACTGTGCCCCCTAGACTCATCTTACAAACCACACAAAGCACAGAGTATTCACAACCTAAAAAGAAATAAGGAGTGGCTATCATCCAAACAAGAGATAAGCTTTGGACATTCAGCAGAAACCGCATTAAAACCTAAAACCCTATCTCTAAGAGCAAGTCATCCCCCAGGAAAAGCTGGCGAACCCAACCGTGAACAGTATGTAGAAAACTCCAGCAAGAACCGCATATATCAATTGCCTCCTGCGGGGCCACATGAAACGCTAAGAGGCGACCTAGCTGCTGCCAGAATAGGTCCATCGATGACTCTAAAAACTCCTAGCGCATGGTCGCCTCATCTCTCTGGGCAACGATTGCTTCAGCCATGGAGGAGAGAGAGGGAACAACTGAGAGCGGGCGACTAAAGAGAGAGAGCGACTAAGGAGAGAGAGCAGGAGAGTGAGCAACTGACTGAGGAGAGAGAGCGACTAAGAGCGAGCGACTAGGAGAGCTAGAGAACGAGCAATTGAGGAGAGCGAGAGACTAAGAGCGACTGAGAGCGAGCGACTTAGGAGAGCGAGAAACTCCTGGCACATGGTCGCCTCATCTCTCTGGGCAACAATTGCTTCAGCCATGGAGGAGAGAGAAGGAGCGACTGAGGAGAGAGAGCGACTAAGGAGAGAGAGCAGGAGAGTGAGCAACTGACTGAGGAGATAGAGCGACTAAGAGCGAGCGACTGAGGAGAGCTAGAGAGCAAGCGACTAAGGAGAGCGAGAGACTGAGAGCGACTGAGCGACTGAGAGCGAGTGACTTAGGAGAGCGAGCGACTTAGAGCGAGCGACTTAGAGCGAGCGACTTAGGAGAGCGAGCGACTGAGAGTGAGCGACTTAAGAGAGCGAGCGACTGAGAGTGAGCAACTTAAGAGAAGAAAAGAAAGGAGAGAGAAATGTTTCTCAAAAGTGTTTCCGGAACAAAAAAACAGTTTTTGAACAAAAACGCAAACAAACGCGTTTCCATTCTTTTTTTGTTCCCAAGAACAAAAAAATAGAAAATCTGTTCCTGAACAAAAAAAAAAAGAATACAAACATGCAGCCCCTAAGGAGAGCGAGAGAGCGAGCGAGAGAGACGGTAAAAGCGAATAGGAGAGGAGTCAGCTCGTACCTTTTATTTTCAAAAAGAAGCGTAGAGAGTTTTCTCTCTCGTTCTAGGGGAGAGAGAGGTCTTGTCTTATCCCACTGTTCGGTCAATAAATTCACCAAACTCCCTTGCAGAGCCTTTTCAATTACATTAGATCCTTGTGGTTGTGCAAATGAATTTAGATTCCATTTTCCAGTTACAACTTCTTTCCTCTCTGTTTGATTAGTTTATTAGTTGCAGACTCAGAAGACTTCGTGTCAGCTTTAACAGAAATCTCACGATCTTTTGGTAAGTTGTGTTCCATTGTGTCGATGTCCTGAATTTGATGACCTATAAAAATCTGTTGTGAAATCATCTCTCCCAAACCTGAGGAAACAGATGAACTGACTTCTTGGGCTTCAACTCCAGAAATATCCTCTTCCACATCAGACAGCCAGCCAGTGCCAGGAAAATCAGTTTGTTCTGCAACACTGCAAAGAAATAACACATCAGGCACTGTAGCAGCAGTGAGTTGAAGAGGCCTAACATGTTGACAACAGATTTAATAAGGTTCGACAAAATCAACAAAGCAAGTAGGAAAGGGCAAAGGAGAATACCAGGCAACATTGAACATCATGAGCTTTCCTTCTAGAGAAAGACAAAAAAGGATGCAAAATGGCGAAAGGTCCTTTTGTTCCTCGACTCCAAGTTGAACTTTGACTTTCTCATGCATGGATACTTTGTCAGTGCAAAAGCCCCAGGATTGAATTGTCGTCACCATTTTCTGACCACAATTGAATTTTTAAATCTTCTCAGTACAGATTGATACTTACAGCAAATAAGAAAATCAAAATACATGAAGACAGGCATCAGGAGACTGTCATCTGCATAAGTTGATAAATGTACCACTGCCCCATCTTCTTTTTGCTACGCTTAACTTACAATACACCATGTTGACTCCAATTCTGCGCCAACTACTCTACCATAAACCTACCAACAAAATGAGAAATCCAATCATTCCGAAAAGCTTCAGTTACGAACCCTCCACTAATGCCATTCACTCCAAGTCTGATCAACAAGAATAAGGACCACAAATACTTGAAACAGTAGAAATTGCAAAAGCGCAAGAATATGTAGTTATCTTATCCTCGTGAGAACATTAGCACTTTCAGAACTCTGATAAGGAACGGACAGAGTTCATATCTAATCTTCCTGAAAAATGAATGCAAACATAGATTAACTAGCAAATAATGTATTAAATGAAAATGATTACAAATTTCTGCAAGTCAGTATATAAGTCCATCTATTAACTATAACCTCATGTACCTTGAAGCTCAATTCTTGGAAGCCAGTCATCTCGATCAATATCAACAAGTACTGCTTCATTCCTCTCCTCACCAAGTGACCAACTGAACAAAATAATGTGCTGGTCCACATTTTTTCGGTTAGCTGCAATTGCAAGCTTGCTGAAATTATGGAGAAGAAGAAAAGAGGTTAGCCTTTATCTGCTATGCAAGATCATTTCCGTGGATACTGCAGAAGGAAAAAGTGAAGTAGCTAATCTCTGACGGTTTCATCAGAAGTCAAATATCTATACATAAGTAGGAAAAAGGAGGAAATCTGTCCGTTTAACTTTCTCATGAGATCAATGTGCTATTAGAACCAAAGCAAGAAGTTCAAATTTGCAAACAGGCATGTAACTCAAGATAATTTGCCAATTGGGTTATTTCCATGACGGACCTCAACAAGGATCAAATGAGATAATTAGATCATAATCAGGGCTTTGCACCAGACACGAGTGATCAAAAATCACATATTAAATGGCCACAAGTCCCAAATTTTTTTTTTTTTTTTTGAAATATTCTATAATTATAACTCTCTCAAACAAGATATACTAAGGAATGCAAGCGATCAGAATCTCAATGACAGATGAAAGAATAAAAAATATGGAGAGAGTAAAAATTAGGACATTACCATTGTTCCAAATAGCTGAAGAACAGATGCGGCCCACATCCTGCAGGAATAATATCATCCACAATTCCAGGGAAAACATCACAAAAGGACTGCAGTACTGCCTTAGATGAAGCCTACATAAATGAATATTACCAAAATAATTAATGAAACCATCATATTGCCACATAATCAGAAAGAACAAAGGTGGTTTGTAAATTTAAATTTTTGGACATAGTCCTGAGGATGCCATTCAATGGGATCAGCATCCCCACATTCAAGTATGTTGCTACACATATAACAAACAGCAAGCCATCATTTGCATGTCATCAAAGGAAAATGGAAAACTATTGAGACATAGGAATATGCCCTCTCCTTCAAATCCTAGTTGCAACATCTAGCAGCCATGGACTCATTTAAATATTTGTAGAAACTTTGTATCACCCAATAGCAAGTGCACCAAAAACTTCTCTTTTGTCACCAATGACATCTTGGGACGATAAAATTTTGATTAGAACATAAATTTTAAGTATGGCACAAGAAAAAAATAACTATGTCACAGGATTCCACAGGAAACAATTTAATTACCGGAGGAATTTGGAAACCATCACAGCAAGAATTTACAATACAAGACGACGAGGTAATCGAGGGACCATGAAGATCAGTGCAACCAGATCTAGTAAGTAAAGACTGAAACTACTTCAATTCCAAGCCAATTACCATATAATCATACTGAAATCAAGTTCAGAAAAATCACTTGTTAATTGTTGAGTATACAATTTAATTTTCTAGTTACTAAATGAGGTTGCTCATTAACCTCTCTTGCTGCTTAATGATGACGACGACGATGATGATGAAAAAAATAACACTAATAAATATTTGCCATATATTTTTAAAAAATTAAACGATTGATAGTGAAAAATGTGTCAATAATTGTTTCACTCACATGAAAAAACTCGCCATCTCTTGTCCTGATCACTTGCAAAAGATAACTTTCCTCCACGCCATCTGAGGTTAGTTGAAAGCACCCTAGAACGATGCAATCGCGACAAACCCACCTGAGAGAATCCACTGACAACATGGTACAAGAAATTTCCAGTATTGCAGATATTAACAAGGTGGGAAGATAACTAGACCTCAAATCTTAGGGTATAATCAAACTAGAGAGCATATAAATCTATTCTTCCATACTTATTAAATATAATACCAACAAAGAATAACAGAAGCTAAGCTTGACCAAATGAAAGTGGTAGATGCAATTTAACGTAGTCATTAAGTAATTTGCAATTGACCTTCTGAAGAGCAAGTCCTGCTGACAAGTCTTGACCCAGGTCAAATTTACAACCTGCTTTCTAAAGTAACCTAAAGAGAAGTACTGCATGTGACATAATGACATGATGCGCACAACAGCTTTTTTTGGGGGGGAAATGTTTTCTTTGATAAGTGATGAACACATAAATTGATATTCTCACTTGGGTTTGCATTTGGAGAAGGCCATTACTTCAAGCATATTTTTGACAGCCAAGATTTTTTCTTTCAAGAGATGGAATCGCCAGAAACAAAAGAGATTCTACACAAACCCATGAAACAATGTCAAATTTTGCTTTCTCGGCAATGGTGAGAAATTAACCAAGCAAAAATTCAGATAATCTCTGTATCATGAAAGACACTAATAACCCTAGAAGCCGGACAACTTGGACACTGAGAAATAATTGTTATTTAATCTAATTAAGATAGCTAATTCATTTCTTGTAGAGAGGATTTTGATATGTAGTCACTGAAACATTTTAGTAGTGCAGATTGCCTGTAAATGCTTTAAGGACATAACAAGTTATCCCGCTCATCCATCTACAATAAGAGATCCCTGTGTTTTCTAAAAGCTCCAATGTTGCATCATATCCAGTCCCTTGGTCTCATTACAGACTAAAAAACTGCTGTCCATGCAGTCATATCTTCTGCTTTTCCCTCCTTCTAGGCCCACCAAGTAGTAATATCTACAAAATATGGGAAAGGCCTTGCTGATAGACAAATGATGGTAAAAGTAATTCTAACCGCCGTTGTTTACCTGGTTATGAAATCCTAAATGACAATGATCTGACATCTGCAGATGATGGCATCACATCATTAAAAAAATATGCTGAACATTCTATCAAGATGATATGGGAACATGTTGGTTCAAATTTCACTGTCTAGAATCATCTACATGGAACATAGAACCTGAATAACATTCATCAAAAAGTGAATTTGGCAAAAGAACTCCTATTGCACCTTTTCTTAGTTTGGTCTAGTATCCCACAAAAACCTTAAAGACCAAAGTTATTCTTTAGAAAGAATTCAAGTGTGAGCAGAATGCATATATGAAAAATAAAAATAAAAAACCCTTTCTCATGCAAACATGGAGCGAACTTTATCCGAATCATATTATTTATCCAAAATTTAGCCTCAGCGAAAGATAACTGCATGAAATGATCATCTTCCAACTAACCTCTTGCTCAAGGTTACAGGAAGGTATGCCTTCAGATAACAAATTATGAGCAAAAATTCCAGACACAAACATCTGAATTTGAACGGAGCCAATGTACCTTTCACACTAAAGTCATCAGACTCCCCTGTCCATGGTTGGAGTGACAATGCGATGTGCAACCTCTCGTTTAATTTGGATGAAAGAATGCTTAGGCTGTTATCCCTCGCCACAGCAATATAATCATCTTTTGCACTGCAGTCAACTAAAAGGAGAAAGGCGTAAACAGAGAATGAAGAATAACGAGAATGACTATGCTAATTTTTTATGTTCATTTTAAGGCATTACTGTCCAAACAAATAATTACTACGCCATAAAGCAGCATTAAAGAAGTAAACAGGAAGAACTTTACCAAACTAAACAAAACATGATGGTTAAAGTACTCTAATAGCATACATTGTGAAAGCCAGAGAAAAGTTCGTTCCAGAGCTCATTGTAGTATGAAAAAGTAATAGAATGATGAAAGTTTGTACATTTGATCCAATTGTGAAACTATCAGCAAGAAATTTTCTTGTATCAGATAACAATCAAGATTTGAACAATCTCCCATGACCACACAATGTAAATGAAGACAGCATGCTAAGAGAAAGCTAAGCGCAAGCTTCACGTTAATTCTTCCTGCCACATAAAAAAAGCTATTTGGTGGAAATTTCAAATTTAATCAGGGATCAACAGATGAACCAGCATTCATAATATGTATTCTTCAGTTCATCCTCTGAAATTCAAATAATCAGCACTAGATAAGTTGGTCTCTTAAACTCAGAGAGAAAATGACACATTAAAATAGAGTCCATGTTCTTGAGCATGAATTGATACTAAAATAACCCCAAAACGAGCGGCATTATCGTGCAACAAATAAGTAATATGGCATAAAGTAGCATGCAGGAAGTAAACAGAAAGGACTTTACCAAACTAGACAATACTTAATGGTTAAGGTACTTTACGAGGATACTTTGTAAAACACAGCAAGATTCATTCCAAAGCTCATCACAGTGTAGGCAAATACACTAATCAACAAAACACTATGTTTAATCCAATTATGGAACTTTCAGCAGCATACTTTGTTGGATCAGGTAGCCATCACAGGTGAATGCTCTCCATAATCAAAGGATATAAATGGAAACAGCATGCTAAATTTATAGAAAATCTTAACGCGAGCTTCATGTCAACTCTGTAAGTAAGAAAAGCTATTCAATTGTACTTTCAAGTCAAGGCTCAACAGATGCAACAGCATTGGTAATATGTATAATTTAGTTTATCCAAAATCAAATAATCAGCAATGGCTAAGTTGGTCTCTCCAAGCCACAAGGGGATAAAGGACACAGTGAGATAGTCTTTTTTTTTTTTTTTTTAGCATGAATTGATACAAAAACCTTAAAAATCAAACCAAATCACAATGCAAATGAACAATAATAAGTAATACAACATAAAACAGCATTGCAGACACTAAACAGAAAGAACTTCACCAAACAAGACAAAAAACAAATATGGTTAAGGCACTCTTCTACAAGAATATTTTGTGAAAGCCACAGCAAGATTCACTCCAGAGGTCATTTTGATATACTGCAATGTCAGAACAATCAACAATCCACCATGTTTTCCTCAACAATATCCTTTATTATCTATGAAAAACGATCGACTGCGTTCGATCTTCTCATGGAACTTTCAGCACCCAACTTCCTTGGATCAGATAGCCTTCCCGATTAAACAATCTCCCATAAGCACACAATACAAATAAAGACAGCATGCTAATTTATTAGAAAAAGGGTAAGTGCAATCTTCATATCAACTCTATCAGCCACACAAGGAAAGCTATTTGGTGGAACTTTCAAACTTTCATTAATGCTCTACTGATGCACCAGCTCTCATAATATCTACAGTTCAGTTTATCCTCCAAATAATAAGCAGAATATATGTTAGTCTTTCAAACTCAAGGGGAGAAAAGGACACAAATTGAAACAGAGTCCATGTTCTTGAGCATGAATTGATGCCACGATAAAGAAGAAACGTGGACATCAAGGGTGACAAGCAACAAAGTCTCTACAGAACAAACTTTTTTTAAACTACCACTCATAAGATGCAGAGCCTAAGTAAAGAAGTTCTTGATTTTTAAATGCGTACCTGCATCAACATTATCCATTAAAGACTTTAAAGGTCCATCAATGCTCCCAAGATAGAGGTTCCCATGACTTGTCAGAAGAATGTATGAATTTTGTCTCTTCTTTAGCGACTTCATTTCCTTATCAGAACTTTCTTCATCAATTGAGCAGGAAAAAAAAAGGTAGTTGCTCCTGCATGATTGAAGAGCTCAATTAGAAGAAAACCCATGTCGGATAGCATATATGTATTACTCCTTTATGAAAGTAGAACAAAAGTCAAAGACAACATAATTTCATCCGATATGATTTGAAATGCATGATGTTAGTAACTGCACATGATGTTAATGGATAAAAGGAAGCTTAGCCACGGTGCGTTTGGTTGAACTTTTGGAGAAAGCCTTTGAAAAAGTGCAAAGACAAAGGGTTTTCCAAAATGCAAATTGTATTTGGTAAATTATAGTTTGAAAGTCCAAAATGCCTTTGTGTAAAATAAATTTATAAATGACTTTGGTGATTAATAAAAAAAGAAAAAAATATAAAATATAAAATAAAAAGTTGGCCGACAAGGCAGGTGGCTGCCGACGGCCTCAGGCAGCCCCGGAGACGAGCGGCGAGGGCCACCTAGGGTCGGGCGACCTCTGGCGAGGGCTGCCTGGGGTTGGGCGACACCCGGTGGCCCTTCACGGAGGTCCCCCGACCCAGATCTGCAAATACGCAGTCATCAATATAATAATTGACAATCAAAGAAAGCATTAAATGCACATCATTGGATTGCAAAAATTTAACATTAAGAAAGAGGTGAATATTTTTTTTATTTTTTTTTTTGGTAAGTAATGAAAGAGGTGAATATTAATCTTAACTAAACTAAAGAAAAACCAAAATCAACATATCAATATTGTGCATTCAAAGGCATTTGTCTCTAAGATAATTGAAAGTAAAGCCCTAAAGGCTTAATCAAACTTAAACATAATTCCAAATTGAAAGGTTTCCTAATTTAAGGAGAAAATTACTCCAAAGATTAATTTCAACCTTCTCGAGGAAATTAATTTTCTTTTTTAGATTTTTTTCTATTTTTTTTAAAAGGAATTTTCAAATTTTCCAAAAAAAAAATTGGGTTCTTGCCATTTTTCAGTTTTTTTTATTTTTTATTTTTTTAAAAAAGTCGAATTTTTTTAATGTTTTCTGAGTTTTTGAATTTTCGGAAATTTTTTTGAATTTTTATTATTTTATCGAAATTTTTATTTTTATTTTTAAATTTTTGAATTTTTAAACTTTTTAATATATTTTTAATATTTAATATTATTATATTCAGGAAAACGGGTTTGGACCGGGTAGACCCAATCCGACCCATTGACCCGACCTAAGCTCGGACTGTCAGATTTTTTTAACAGCAACACTGTCAGATTAAAAAAGAAAGAAATTATTCATTTTTTTCCTTTTTTATATTTTTAATGATTTTTTTTTTTTTTTGTCTTTTCTTCAGTTCGTCCTTTTCCCTGCACCTTCTGCTCAACAGTCCTTCCCAAAGCTAACTTTTGCCATTTTATAGTTTTCTATTTTTTGTTTTGCTTTTTTCTCTTTTTTTTATTCTTTATTCTTTTTCTTTTCTTTGCCTACCCTTTTTGGTCTTCTTCCCCACAAATTTTCCTTTCCGAGCGTTTTCTTTTCCCTTTTGTCTTTTTCCACTTTTACCTTTTTTTTTTTCTTCTATTTCTTCTTTCTGCCCGCCTTCCTCTTCTTCGATGGTTTCTTCCCACGCCCGAAATTGGCCCCTCCTTCCGATGCCTCCATCGCCGAACGCCCTACCTATTCTCTCACGCCGAGCACTATAAACAAAAGCAGCGGCTGAGCTCGTCGCTTGCCGCCACCATCACTTCGCGACATCATTGCCGGCCCTTCTGAGCCGCGCGCCACTTACAACCAAGGTTCATAACATGCAAAACGTACTTATCCGCGTTCAGGAACACATGGGAATCGGTAATGCATGCGCCTGGGCCGGTTTAGACATATCGTCGAACAGGTGGTGGGCATGGAACGGAGGAACGATATCAACCCTTTTTGCACTCGGACTCAACATCGAACTTTAAAAAAATCATCAAATGGGCATTCGAAATCAACCCAGTACGCGTGTAACTAACAGGAGGAACAAAACTCAACATCCTATTCTACCAAAATAGGGCGGAGCAGTGGGGGTTCGCAGGAACGGGCGTTTAAAATGAGAGATCCCTACTCAGCTTCGGCAGCGGCGACGGGAGGGTGAACTCGATATGGATCGAGCGATGACTGGCCGTCCCGCGATGTTCCCGAAGCGAGATCCTCGGGAAGGCGACGCAACTCGACACAAAACCAAAAAGCTACGCGCAAGACCTACCTGGTTCGTGGGGAAGCACTGCAAGGACGGCGCTTGACGAACGGACTCTGGCGACGGTCGACCACCCTCTCGAGCTCCCTCACTATCTGGTTCTCTCCCTCTCACCCGCTTAAAACTCTCTCGAGCTCTTCCAAAGACTCTCGCCAAAGACTCGCGAACAGAAAACCGGAACCCCCTCTCTTCTCTTTGCTCTCTTCCTTTTAAGCTCGGCCAACGACAGGCGCGCATGGCTTCTGCCACTGCCAGCCTGTCGCGGCCGCTTTATCTCCGACCCTGGGATCACGCCGTCCACTGCCTTCGCGATCCTCTGCCTCGTCCCCTGACTTGTACGTTTCTCTTTTTCTCCTTCTTTTGCAGGAGCGTGGTTGGAGTGAGGGGAGGAAGAAGACTCACGCATGGGCTGGGCTGAAATAAAAGGAGATGGGCCTGCCCAGGTGCAAAAGAGAGAAAAGGAAAAGAGAAAGGTGGGCGAGCCCACGGACGAAGAAAAGCCCTCTACTCGGCCTCATTCGATTTTCTTCTTTTTTTTTTTTATGATCATAGTTTTCAATAATTATAATATTTTCCTTATTCTCCTTTTTTTATTTTCCTTTTGATAGCAAAATTTTTGGAAAAATAAATAAATAAATAAATAATATCATTAGTGATGCAAATATTCCTAATGCTAAAACGCGATGCAATTTAGTAAAAAAAATTATTTATTATATTATTTTTTTTTTTTTTTTGCTAGGGTTTGAAAATTAATCCCTAATTTTTACACAATTAATTCTTAAATAAAATGATGAAATTTATGTGTCAACGGTAATAACATGGCTAACACACAAAACATAAGGCTAAAATGACATTGTTTTGGTCCCGATCTGATTAACCCTACCTTAGATCGGCTGGCCCTTGCCTACCATCTGCAAGGGTTGGTGGGGCGGCGGCGGCGGTGCCCTCGCCACTTGCTTTTTCTTCTTATTTTGTTTTTTTAAATAATAAAAAAAGTATCTTAGTTTTTACTTAATCTAAATAAATTTTGTATTAAAAATTATATTTAGACAAAAACAATGTCATTTTAGTCTTATATTTTGTGTTTTAGTTACGTAAGCATTTTCCATTAGCCAAGCTAGATGGAGTTAACAGGAGAACTCGATTGTACAAATCTAATAATTTTTATAACTCAATTGCATATTTTACAAATTTTATAATCAAAATGCACTTTCGTCATAAGTTTTAAAATTTTTAGTAAATGTATCCCAAACAATAAAGATCAAGGCCAGGGTCAAAATCGAAACGCTCAGAAAATGGTGGGCCAAAAAGAAAGGCCTCGAGGAGATCTATATATAGGCCCAAGTCCAGCGCATCACAACAAAATTTTGGTTGCCTATAACCTAACATCACCTAGGCCCCTTCTCAAGTCAACTTCACTGATTGTGATAGGGTCTAATTTTGGCCCAACTGCATCTTCTAATCCCTCTAATTCTGGCTTTCAGTGTTATTTGATCCTCCATCTTTCTATTTTGCTCGACCGAGCCTTCTAAATTGCCCATTTTATATAATCAGGTCCTTTTATCTAACACAAATAACATATTAAAATGTTGATTAATTATTATTATTTTTGGATCAATAGAAGTTTTGGCCCTCTGGGCTCCCTTCAATTATGCAACGTCTCTCGAAAACCAATCAAAATTATTTTAAAATGAATAATGTTCAAATCTATAATTAATGGGACTATGTTTCACCGTTCCATTTCATAGTTCTTTAACCCATTACTTGACTTATGACATTAACATCAAGTCCCTTTCGCAGCAAAATGAGCATATATAATCTCACATGCAGTAAGTCATGACTCGTAATATATTGATCTAATTTTTATTCTTGATATTTTCAAAGAGTAATGAAAATAAAATTTTCTATTTTACATGCAACGTATCAAAATTGGTGAGACAATTGTCCTGTAACAAAGCCAAAGGCTAGATCCCAACCTATCGATTGTCCACTCAACAAAGTGGATCCAAAACCACTCATATGAAAGTGGAAATAAATCCTCTCTCTCTCTCTCTAATTAACTCGCTCCTCAATCAACGGCTGCCATTTGCAATGCTGAAAATCAACGTCCAAAAGGCCTGCCCTGTTCATCAAAACGTCCGCCGTCCACGTGGCAATAGCACCACCAACAGCTTTTGTCAAATCAAACCTAAGAAAGAAAGAGACAAATTGGAAAAGTCAGCCCTGTCAATCCACGTCACGTTCGTCCCGGGAGACGTCACTATCAAAAACGCATCACCCGCAATTTCTCTCTACCAAACATACATTATGTTGAATCGGTACCCACCTAATCGTGAAGCATGCCGGGAAACGCGGTCGTTGCTCGTGCAAGATCGCGTCTGCTCGATTTTGGGAAAAAAAATGGTCTACGAAATTTATCAAGATACCAAGGGATTGACATGTCATTCAATAATGAATTAATTCCGCGTTTGATGAGATTAATGTCATTGGCACAATTGTTGAGTTCCGACTTAATTAATCAAGTCACATCTAAATAACAGGGAAAAGGTTAATGATTTACCTAATTCAATCGAATATCCAGCAATTAAAAAATAATAACCCTTCAATTGAATAACTTTAAATCACATTTAAAACATAGTCAGCTATATATCGTTAAGGTTTGCAGATTATATGAGTGGCTCTATGTTAGGAAATAGAGTAATTTTGATATCGCGCTTTCAGCTTATATTTTAAAAAGATCACATCATCATTTTTAGCACCTCAACTCCTCATCAAAAATAAAATTTTCAGCCCGCTATTCTCTTCTTTTCTTTGGCCATCGAAATCATTTTTCAACGCCTGCGAAACAACAGGCACGTGCGATGGCGGGAAACCGGGCGGCGAGCTGAGTCGTTCGCGAGTTCGCAACTCGTGACTCTGCGCGCGCTCGAGACTCGGTTAATGGCGTGACGTGTCAGACCCGACCGTGGACGAAACCGATTGAACGAGCAGCCTATCCTTGGAAGATGACGTGTCGTGGGCTCCGTAAAAGGCGTTTGACTCGGTCCGGTCCACTCAGTGAGTGGAACCGGAACTTCCTCCTCCTCCTCCTTGATGAGTGCCGTTAAAAGTTAAAACGGTCTTCCTCGGTTGCTTCGTTTTTTCGCAATTATGCTCCCGCGACTGGCTCTCCCCCAAGAATTAGGCCGCATTTATGCTGTCATAGAATTACGGCAATACCCTCCTGCCTTGTTTATCAAAGTCGTTAGTTCCAGAAATAGACTCCGTCAAATAAGGCCTTATGCATTTTTAATTTGTCAAATGGATAAATCGGATAAAAAATAATCCAACCTAAATTGATGAGGTTTAATTTGTTTCTACTTATTTACATGCAATATAAATATAATGACATATGCTTGACTCGACATATATTGATATAACACTAGGAAAAATTGAGGTGAGTGAGCGTGAGATGAGTGAGGGAGAGAGAGAGCGAAGAAAGAGTAATAGAGATTTATTGAGTTTAAGTGAGTTATTAACTCATTATTTATCTTGTTTGAAAAGTTGTAAATCCATGTAACACTCACATTATTTTTAGTTTTTACCATTCTAAAATTATTTATAACTTATTTATTGAATATCGTTGACTTATACAATAACTCATTCTATCAAATATATGTTAAGAAATTAATATTGTTTACATATGCGGAAGCTATTTATTATTTGAATTAATGATAATGGGGTCGTGGCCTTGTAAGATTTCATAGTGAATATAGTGAATATGGGAAATTTTTATTAATTTCTATAAAAATGCTTTTAAAAGGATTTCCACTTTCGAACAAAAAAGGGTTTCCAATTTGCTCAATGTGAAAATGGGGTTTTTCTTAATGAAAATTCAATTAAATACCCTTTGTTAAAAGAATTATGAAAAGTTCTTGATGGCGAAGCTTGTCCGGGAAATTTCCTCTATTTTTCCTTTGATATAAACACATCGGGAGTTCCCTTATTGATAGGTATCAAGGTAGGGAATGGTTATGTTTTTCCTTTTGGTCTTTTGCGCTACTCTTTATAATAGGGATAATTACCGATTTAGTTATAAATTTATTTATGAAGGTCAATTCAGTTATAAATATTTTAATTTTATTATTATGGAGCTAAAAGTTCGATGAAAATTTCAATATGATTCATCTAGTCAATTGTAACTGAAAAATTAAATAGTTTAGAGCTAACTAAATTCGCATAAGTGCGATAGGCTTAGGAATGGAACGGCAATTTTCCCAGTCCTTGCGATTCAAAGGTCTCATGATGCATAAATGAAACGTGGAGGGCAAGGTGGGGAGCGGCAGTTTTGGTCAAGATCAATCGGGAGAAAACACGGGGAAAAGAAAAGGAGGTGAGGAAGGGGGCCCACCTGAGATCATCGTTGGGGCCGGCGGCGACAAGGGATGTGTTTTTCGTGAGTATCGAATCGCCGGACTGGGTCGGGGCTGACCGGGCCCGTTTTCGCAACCGAACCCGTTCCCTCCCTCCCCCGAAAAGGGTCTCCATGTCCTCACGTCTTTGACTCCTTCCCCCGTTTCGTTGTTTATTTTAGATATTTCGAGGATTTCAATGTGCGTTTTTATTTTTATAATATTTTTTTTTGTTGTTTTTTTTTTTTTTTTTGGGTTATAAAATGGGAGAGGATTTAAAACCCCCTTCTCCCCCAATACTCTCCGCCCATTAAACCCCCCCGCTCCGATTTCGCCGCTCTCTCTCTTTCTCTCCATGCGCGTTTCTCCATCGCAAGGGACAAAGCCTCGCCTCGCCTCGCCTCGCCACCCCGTCTCGTTCCCGATTCCGCCATGGAATTGACGATCAATGGCCAGCACCAGCACGGCGACCCCCCGGCCATTGACGTTCAATCCCCTGTCTCCGGCTCCGACCTCGCCGGCGGCGGCGAGCTGCCCCCTCCGCCCGACGGATTCTGCGAGGTGGATCTGTCCCCCCGGCCGGATGAGGAGCCGCCGAGCGGGAACCCCGGCGATCCCGCGATCCGGGAGGACCTCGCCTCTGAAGAAGCCGACGACGCTGGCGGTGCCGGCGCCGCCAGAGAAGCGGCTCCGGCTTCGCCGCCTGCGACGGATGAGTCGGAGGAGGACCGAGGCGCCGAGGCCGAGGATCGCGAGCGTACGGTTGGTAACGGGGCGAAGGCCGGCGGCGGTGGCGGTGGCGGTGGCGGCTCTGACGTGATCAGCGTGATCCAGCCTCATTCGCAGCTCCCGAAGCCGGAGGCGCCGCCGATGTCGCGCTCTCCGCCGCGGGACGTCGATGCCGCCGCCGCCCCCATATTGGGCCGATCGCAGTCCACGCCTGGCGGGCTTCCGGCGGTCGACATGCCGGCCATCGGGAAGTTCATCCGGGACCGGAGCAACAGCTTCTCCGCCGCAATCGTGAAGCGGCTGTCGTCTCTCAAGGAGAAGGGGAGCGATGAGGACGGCGGCAAGGGCGATTCCGATTTCAAGCCCAACGGTGTGACGGAGATCAATCTCTCGGGGCTGAAGGTGGTGGTGACGCTGAAGACGGAGGAGCGGCCGGAGAAGGAGCTGCGGGGCAGGATCAGCTTCTTCTCGCGGTCTAACTGCCGGGACTGCACCGCGGTGCGGTGCTTCTTCCGGGAGCGGGGGCTCAAGTTCGTGGAGATCAACGTGGACGTGTACCCGCAGCGGGAGAAGGAGCTGGTCGAGCGGACGGGGAGCTCGCAGGTGCCGCAGATCTTCTTCAACGAGAAGCTGTTCGGCGGGCTGGTGGCGCTGAACTCGCTGCGGAACAGCGGGGGGTTCGAGCAGCGGCTGAGGGAGATGCTCGCGGGGAGGTGCTCCGCGGGGGCGCCGGCGCCGCCGGTGTACGGATTCGACGACCCGGGGGAGGTGGAGGAGGAGGGGCGCGCGGACGACGCGGTGGGGATCGTGAGGGTCTTGCGGCAGCGGCTGCCGATCCAGGACCGGCTGATGAAGATGAAGATCGTGAAGAACTGCTTCGCCGGGGCGGAGATGGTGGAGGTGCTCATCCACCACCTGGACTGCGGCCGGAAAAAGGTAAACCCCGCTCTCTCTCTCTCTCTCTCTAGACTGTTACTGGGTGTCGCACGTGCGCCGAGTTTGTTGAATCACGTGAGGGTCGCGGTGTGGAAACTAGAACTTACCGGGGATTACTTGCTTAATTAAGAAGGGATTATAGTTGGCAGATTTTTTAATTCCGCGTCGCTTAGTAATATCCCGCTTTTAAGTCGCTAGCAACGGGCGGTCAACCGCATCTCCGCCAGGACCATAAGTGCAAAGTCAAACGGCAGATCGAAATGACCATCTCGCCCCCCACCTCCCTCCCCAACCCCTCTTGGCTTCATGATGGTTCTCGCGAGCCAGTGGGCATGATGGTGGTCGAGTGGAAAAAGGGGAGTTTGCACCTGTGGTGTAATAATCACTTCGTCGTTTTCCAGAATGTCACTTTTTGGCGAGGCATTTTTGCTAATTCGCTGGTGACCCTTTTCCCCTCATTTCCGAATTCGGGAATTCTCGCATCAATCTCGGGGGGCAAAGTTGAAATCGAGAGTGGAATGATTAGATTCGTAGTTTTGGAGTAAAGTTGACGTTACCCATGAAATAATTTCATTCACACAATCTAGAAAACGAGGGGTTAGAGTAATATCACATCGCACAATTAGAGTAATGGCGTGATGTGGTTGACAGTACTCGTGGGCACCTTAGGACAATCCGTGGCTTGAAAATATGAGTTGTCTCTTTCATAATATACATAATGGAGTGTCCCGAGGGGCACTGATAGCGTCGTCCAATTTTGTAGGAGTCACCAAATATGCGTTTGTGGGGCGCGTATTGAAGATCTTGTCAACTTCGATGGGGTACACCCCCCAAAAAAGTGGGAAGACAATGAGATGGGGCTTAGGCAGTTCACATTGTTTTGTTGGGGTGTGGTTGCACGACCGCAGCGTCGCTCACCGAACTCAAAACAAAATCGTACAAAACTAGATTCAAAGCACCGAGTAGATGGCGGATGGTTGAGGGTTCTTCGATCTTCAGTTGAATGTCCGTTGTTCCATTTTTTATTTTATTTTTCGGGTCGTGCTTGGGTCAGTTGTCTTAGCGAATTAATTACGGACCCATTGAAATCAGCCTCTCGATATGTTTTGAATCCTTCTTCTAG
Source organism: Eucalyptus microcorys (assembly GCA_014182515.1). Lineage (NCBI taxonomy): Eukaryota > Viridiplantae > Streptophyta > Magnoliopsida > Myrtales > Myrtaceae > Eucalyptus > Eucalyptus microcorys. Next base: position 22,974,078 of record CM024571.1, read on the forward strand.
ACGAATCCGATGATATCTTTTTTGTCTGGTAACCGATAAAGAACTTTCAAGACTTTTTTTTTTTTCTCTTACCAAAAAAAAAAACTTTCAAGACTTTTTATCTTTTTAACGACCGCAAAAGGCAAAAAAGCAAATAAGGTATTTTGTCGTCATTTCGTCAGCTTTTTTTTGGAGGCTCGCCCCGTGAGCTGAAATTATTGCTTTGATCGAGGATGAAAAAGTTTAAAAAAAGATGGAGTAGGAGCCCCCGACCACGTGACGAGGAATGATACCTTTGGACGTCGGAGGTCGGACCGTTGGAAGCATTCAAAACAGTTGTTTCTGTCGGGTCCATGTTGTTAACTTTCCCAGTTCCACAGTCCCAAAGCCTTGGCTCCCTCGCACTGGCAAAAGCGACCCTTTGACCTTGAACTGTTCATGCTTTCTTTTGGGGCCTAATAGTGTTCAAGGGCTTCGGTGTCTTCCGTTCTTCAATGTATCTATTAATACCCGTTGGGGGAAACTGTCCAGAATGATTTTTTTTAACTGTTAATTACGGTATACAAAGCTTAATTAGCATTTTTCACGGGTTGCATATAGTAATGTGCTGTTGTAGTTGACTGGAACCAAAGTGAATCTTCAGTAACTTCCTGAGAAGTTTATTAGTAGATACTGCTTGACTGCTGATAACTTGCCTTTGTGTTAATTCTTAGAGATGTCCTAATTCCATGTGAGTTTATGAGAGGGTCTCCATTTAATCGTAACATACTCGCATGTGTCATAAAATGAAGGTCTTATCTCTTGTGTGTCTAACGAGTCCAGTCAAAATTCTCTCTCAAAATTGTTGCAGCTGTTGGTGATTTCAAAAAAAAGAAAAAAGTTGGATATGTCATATGTGGGTCGCAATACAGACGTTTTTAATCAACTTTCATGCTTGGATATTAGTGATCCTTTGCATCGTTAGACAGTAAATGATTCAAAGCAAGCCTCAAATTTTGTTTCCTTTCAATATGAATTTAGCTAACCTTCTAATTGTTATCATCAAGCAGTTAGAAATATTGCAAACAGATACAAATGGAAGCAATAGTTCAACTAAGGTGCAAAAGAAGTATAGGAGATCTTTGTGTGTTTAGACCTTATGCAGCTATGCTCTAACATTGCTACTAAGGAAATGCATATATATCCCATATCATTGTAATGTGCTTAGCTGAAAACATGTATGTTTCTGATCCATCAAAGCTCCCCCAAAACTGTCCTTAATTTGTTGTTTAGTTTCTTGCTGTCTAATTTTCTCCTCTGTTGCTCATGGTAGGCTGTTGAGATTGGAAAGAAGTTGGCCAAGAAACACTTCTTCCATCATGTATTTGGGTAAGTGGATTTTGCAGAAACAGCTAGGTTGATGATCCTATCCATCTGCCTTAAACTCAATAGTTTCTTTGGTATTTCTGCTACTGCAGGGAGAATGATTTTGAAGATGGAAACCACTTCTATCGTTTCATTGAGCACGAACCATTTATTCCCAGATGCTACAATTTCCGAGGATCTACAAATGACAGCGAACCAAAGCGAGCAGCTGAAGTTGGCTTGAGGATGACCAAGATAATGTCTGCCATACTTGAGTCTTATGCTTCTGAAGATAGGCGCCATCTTGATTATGGAGCCATAAGCAAAAGTGAAGAGTTCAGAAGGTACATCTATTCTGTGACATTCATTTATCTTAAATTAATAAATAATACATTCAGTCTCAAAGTATCCATTAGCCTTAAAGAATCCGTTAGCTCTGATCATTGAAAGATTAAAGTATATCTAACCATCTGTATTGATGCTGACTAAACGTATGAATGAGAAAACTGAGACTTAACAGGGCTTAAGTTGTTGGCAGAGGTCAAAGTACCAGCACAGTTAGCATTTCCTTAATAAGGAAAGAGAGCTATCTTTTGTGCGAAAAAACAACAATTTTAGAGATGTTTAAAGGAACTAAACCCAGAGGCTGCTATTGAGCTGGTGGTGATCATATATTGACGGCAACTCATATTTCACCTTAAGCATGGCAATCAAGTTCTTTGTGCCTTTGGCTTCCATGCGTTGTGTTCCCTCACTCTTAGGGCAATAAGTTAACAAGTTTTAAGCAGAGAAAATGTTTACACTTCCTCTTTGAGACGCATTAAAATAAAAAAAATTCACATAACTTCCTGTCCATTTGATCTTATTTGTCTGGAGTAGGTTCTCCCAGCTACTTTATCTGACATCAGGGTTTCTGTCTGCTCATGAATTGCTCTAGTATGTTCTTGAGCTGTGCAAAAGTAACAATTATATCCAAGAAATGCATATAGAATCATTATTTCACCTTTGCAAGTATGGATAAATTCCTGGTTGTAAATGGTAAGAAACTCTTGTGTAGAGTTTTCTACCCAAAAAAAAAACTCTTGTGTAGAGTTTATATATAAAGGCGAAAGCCATGCACACATTGGGGAATTATACTCTCTTTCTTTTTCTTGTAATAGACTCTGCTTTTCGTCTTGCATTCTATAGAACTTCCATGAACATAAATGACGGTCTGTCACTGTGACATACATAACTAAACCTTCCTTTGTACCAAATGCCAACATTTCATTTCGCTCAATAGTGCTCTTGTACTTCTTCCATAACAACTTTCATGGATTTCTCCTCATCATATAAAGCTATATGCAGAAGTTGTCCATCCATTACTAAACTTCTTATGAAAGGCCAACAGACTGCCGCTTATAGGCATTTTGTTAATTGCTATTTTCCCTCCTCATTTCCTAATACTAATGGTATGCAGATACGTGAATTTGTCTCAAAAACTTCACCGGGTGGACTTACTGGAACTCTCACCCGATGAAAGGCTGGCATTCTTCTTGAATTTGCATAATGCCATGGTCATTCATGCTGTGATAAGGGTCGGTCTACCAGAAGGAATCATGGATAGGAGATCGGCAGACTCTGACTTCCAGTACATAGTTGGCGGGTATCCATTCTCCCTTAGCACGATAAGAAATGGAATACTGAGGAACAACCGGAGACCTCCTTACTCGTTGGCCAAGCCCTTTGGCACTGGAGACAGGCGCTTAGAGGTAGTTGGTGCCTTCGCATAAGCAAGTTCATTTAACATATTGTGCCAAGATTAACTGTTTAGTTATACAATAGCTGTTGTACTTGCAGATCTTGATCTAGTGTCTGAAGAAAAATCTTCTAACGGTTAGTTCATATGCTTGCAGCTCACTGTTCTTAAAGTAAACCCCCTCATACATTTTGGTCTATGTGACGGCACGAGGTCGAGCCCAACCGTGAGATTCTTCTCTCCTCAAGTAGTCGGATCTGAACTCAGAAGTGCCGCCAGAGAGTTTTTCCAGAATGGCGGGGTTGAAGTGGACCTGGAGAAAAGGACACTTAAACTCACTCGAATCATGAAGTGGTACGTGACCTCTATTTAGCCCTTCGTCCCGTCTGCACTTTACCTCAAAACGGCATCTCGAACGTGACACGTTCTGTGCGTGTGTTTCAGGTTCAGCGCCGATTTTGGACAGGACAGGGAAATCCCGAGGTGGATCCTCAGCTACTTGGACGCAACCAAGGCAGGTCTTTTGACGCATCTCCTAAGCGATGGCGGTCCCATTCATCTCACCTACCAAAACTATGACTGGTCTGTAAATTCCTGATGCAACCGGCAACATTCTTGTGGATAGAAAAATGAAGAACGCTAAACTTATAAATCACATTGAGAGATGATTAAAGTTGAGGTGATGCCAATTACATGCTGTATATATCTGATTTTTTTGCGAGTTCATCCCGAGCCATTAAAATGGAAATTCGAGGATACAGTATAGGTATATGCTTGTTTGTCTCAACCGGCGCGCCAAAGATGACAAATTGTCGCGCTTTCTTGCTCTTTTTCCCCGGCATATGGGGCTTTGTTTGTAATGTTCGGTGATTAGACTTGCGAAGAACAAAGTCTAAACTGTTTGAATGATTTGTGCCTTTAAAGTTGACAATTTGCACTATGAGATGGGGATTGTGTGGATCGCGCTGGTCACAACACATCGTCAAGCTATTTTGGTGCCGACGTTGATGGTTGAATATGAATCTCTTGGTAAATATGTATGGACTGAATGGAGAAAATATGACGAAAAATGAACGAAGTGAGACGGTCGCCAAGCACTTAAGCTGGCAAATCACTTCAGAGTATCTACCTCAAGTGCTTTGAAAAATAAATGAGAATATCATAAAGATTCTCAAACTGGTATTTGAAGACACGCTTACTTAAACATAATCTTTGTCTCACAAAAAACTCGAACAGGTATCCCATAACACATTCAAGTCAAACTAATTACCTTATAAAAAGAAACTATAACCTGATGGCATATTTAAGTTGAACTAATTATCATTTCATAAAAAAAATTCCAAATTTTTAGACATGAATTTTTTTATATTGGAAGTATCATTATCCAAGTTGGATTTGCAATGAGTGTTAAATGCATATGCAGTTTAATGGGATGACGAAGGGCATTGCATAATAATTTGGGTTTCTTTTGTGAAATGAAAATTCAATTGGGAGAAATACAACACAGAGTGTCTTTTCGAAATTTTATGTAAGACAAAAATCAGTTTGGGATGGACTTATTATGATGGGTACCAGGTTGAGAATTCTAATCGTATGAATAAAAAAGAATAATAAAGGTTGTTTTGACAACGTACCTCGACCCTATGATAAAAAAAAAAAAAAAGGATAGAAGAAAGCAAATAATCGGATCCGGGCCGGATGATTCGGCCCAAAAGACTCCCCCCAACCAAATCCATTCCCGCCAAAACAAAGAACCCGATGGAGGGAAGAACAGCTTCTGGAGGGCGACTCTGAATTTTCGATAGAAATCCCCCCAAAAAAAAGTGCGACGGAATCAGAGAGAGAGAGAGACACAAATCGGAGATCCCCGTCGGAAAAAATGGCGGCCGCCGGAAAATCAGCGCCGACGGGGTGCTACAAGTGCGGCCTGCCGGGCCACTGGTCCCGCGACTGCACGGCCGATCCCGTCCAGAGCTCGAACCCTAACCCTAGACCTACGCTCCCTCCTTCTTCTTCGTCGATCCCCCGTTCCGGCGGCGCAGCAGCAGCTCGGGCCGCCGGCTCCGAAGACAAGCCGGCGAAGCCGAAGAAGGTCCCCGCGAAGCGGCCCAAGCTCACGCCGGAGCTCCTTCTCTCCGACGACGGCCTCGGTTACGTCCTCCGCCACTTCCCTCGCAACTTCAAGTACCGCGGCCGCGGCAACGAGGTCCTCTTTCTCTTCCGGTCATGATGTTTGTCCTCCAAAGCCGGTGCTCGGCATTTTGCCTTTCAATTTCGCGTTGAGTTTCTGTGAGGAAGCGTCTAGCAGATTTTTAATAGCATTGACTGCGGATCCAATGTGCTAATTGCTTTCTCTGTCATCTTCTCCGTCACGCTTTCCATTGTTCTGATGCCCATTTCTTATATCCCGAATAATGCCCGAGACATGATAGAAGAAAGGAGATAGCAAGATAATTCAAACTATATTACTTTCTCCGGTTCACTTCAGAGATGGGTCTGACCGAAGTTGCTGTCAATGAACTTGCAAATTACAGGATCATGTGTATGTGGCATTCCTTAAAATCATTCACGAGTTAAAGTTTACTACTGAGGGATTTTGGGTCTCCTAAGATTTAACATTCCTACTTCTGTAGCGAACATTATAAACCATTCCACAATCCTAACTCGTAGAAATATATATAGTCCTACTGCAGATGTTTTCAATCACCCACTCACTAATTGCATTACATATTTATAGGTAAGTTGTGTTGTTTCGGTTGAAGATATCACATATGACTGCAGCAATGGCGTCCATGCTACGTGAACATTTATCATGTATTCATCTGTAATGCTCTCTATAATTGGCTTTCCATACTTCCAAATTTTGATAGAGAGGGCTGATCATTAATTTGTAATTCTAATGACCAGAAAGAGTTGACCCTTGCTAGAGCAACACAAGAATCAAGTGATAACTGAAATCCACATTCGATTTTCATCAAAATAACTAACTGCAAACTTATCTTCCAGATATTAGCATTGTAATTCTCGTATCCTGTTTTGTTCATACGGGAAGTAGAATTTTTGCGGGCAGAGGGCCAGGTAAAATATTCTTTCAGTCAGTTTCCCCAAGCTCAAAATTCTGGTTATCAGCTAAGTAGTGCAGAAGTATTTCATACAAAAGTTACAATTTAGATCATTGTCAATCCACATTCCTGTTGTGTTCTCTCATTTTATAACCTTCTCTTCTTTGATTAGATGATGATATTTTGAGCTGTTTCTGTCTTTCTACTAAAATATATTTTTGACTTTACAAAATTATCATAATGCTCTTTTTCAAGATTTGCAGGTTAGCAATCTGGGAAACTTAATTGGCATGTACCGGGATTGGCACTCTCATTTGATTCCCTATTACTCATTTGATCAGTTTGTTCATAAGGCAGAACAAGTGGCTGCCTCAAATCAAGTAAAGGTAATTGATCCAAAAGAACTTCGAATTAGAGATGAGAACTAATTCTTGTACTCAATCCGAATTTTACAGGGTTATGTAACTTAATTGGCACTATTGTCTGACTGAGTCAGATACTAATATAAATATTCTTCTTTTTGGCGAATCTGGACTGTCTTCTTTGTCAGCATCCTTTAATACGCTGTTCTTAGTCATTTCAACCTTGAATTATTGGAAAGAGCCTGATAAATCGAGCCATAAAAAACCTGTTAGGCTTACTTAACTAGCACTTATTCTCTAATATGCTATTCTTGATTACTTCTGTCTTGAATTAATGGAAAGACCCTGATAGATCAAGCCATAATAAAATGTTAAGCAGACAAGAACCCTTTCCAAAGTAGGAAGACGTTGTCTGCCTTTGAATACTTTTAATTGATCTCAGAAATCACATGGCTCTGTGGAATTATAAATTGCGGTCTGATTGCTTGATGGTTAGTGATCTAATTTCAAGGTGCCTAGAAAACCAGTTGATTTTATTCTGCCATGATTATCTGTCTGGTACGTCCACAAACATAATTGGCCAGTGTGGGTTGCGGAATTTCTTTTTGGAGCAGTGCTACTTGTTTAAATAAAGTTATGGCTTCTAATTCATAATGTGCAAAAGTCCACTTTCTTCACATTTTTCAATCGTCTTTGTCATTTGTTTTTGGCTGTGCTGAGATCAACTACTGTAGGTTAAAAGGTACCATTCTGGGCTTAAAGTTACATCATATTGATGGATTAAGCTTCTGTCTTTCCTCTTCCTCCCATCCCCAAACATGCTTCTTCTCTCATTGTCTCAAATACACATACTGTATAATGATTCTTTTAGCTTAATTCCATCTCATTTTCACGGTGCTCACTGTATAGCTTGTCTAGGTTTAACACGTGGGATTTGTATATAATGGAGGAATGTGAGCACAATCAAAGGCTGTGGTGAAACATAATTTAATCAATTGTGTTCTTCTCTATGGTCCTGAAACTTTTGATAAGGCACTTTTGTTCTACTTTTAGTTTTACATTTACCCTTAAGTTCTGTTTATTGTTATGTATGATATATAGTGAATATATTTTTTCAAGGCAATAAATAGGATATCAGGATCTCTAATAAGAGCAAGCAAGGCTTGGTCACAGAATTGAACTTTCGAGAACCATGTAGATGAGTTATGTTTTGTTTGTAATAGGCATTTGTGCTATTTGTGACTGATCAAGTTGAAAAAAGAAAGCCAAAGAAATTTTCCATATATTAGTTGATATCCTATATGGATGATACGTCATTGCCTACTTGATGCTTTATTTCGATTTCTTCTCTTGCTTTTGGCAAGAAATAACTGGGTCATGACCTCGAATATGGAGAGATGATGACTTTCACATATGCAGTTGGTCCAGTAAAGGCTGGACACCAGGCTGAAGAGTGACTATTGAACTTATAATTTATGGATATATCTGTCTTGTTTGAGCCACATCAGTAATTCAATGCTCCACATGGGTTAAATTTCTTCTAAGTGTCAATATTGTAGTAAAGGGCAATGAAAAAAGATCATTTTTCCCATTAGTCAGTGCCATCACTTGGTAATTCCTTTCCACCTTTTGGCTAAGTTAGCCATCACTTTGTAATGTACTTTCATCAATTACCTTTAGACAATTTTAGCAGATTAGCCCATTATTGATGATACCATATGATGAATTGTGATCCTGAATCAAATGCTTCTGTTACATCAGCCTCTCTAATGTGATTTCTAAAATCCCAGAAAGGAAGGGACTTCAATATTGTGGGCTTTCAGATGACAGATGTGATTTTTGATATGTATGGAGATAGCATAAAAATGAGCAAGTAATAGTGATATCTGCAATGAAAAGTGAATGAACTGAACAAATGTAGACTGGGTACATTTTTTCAGTGGATATATATATATATTTATATTTATAGTTCTTTGTTCAATATTTTGGCAGAGATGCATCAGAGAATTAAGGGAGAGAGTTACTAGTGGTGGGGATCCAACAAAGTTGCATGAACCACCTCCACCCAAGGAAGATGGTGTAAACGACGATCAAGGTGAGACAGATAGTTTGCCATTTCTTTTTTTTTTGGTAAAGGTAAGAGAAGTTTGCCATTTCTTGTGGTCTAAAACTTTTTTTAATTTTTGTCTTTCTAAGAGCCTGTCTTTTGCAAAGAGTCACTGCTTGCAAATTGTTCCTTGACATTTGCGATCCCATCTGTACCTTGTCATCCCACCTAGGTAGATTCTTGTAATTTACTCTAAAACTTTTTGGAAGGACACTTTTGGCCTCATTAACTATTCCTGACCGAGACGCAATAGGTGTTGCATATGTAAATCTACTACTTCATAAAAACAGGGTTGGTTTTCCTGTACTTCAGAGCTGTTGTGCAAATATTGATGGTTAGCTTTACTTACCAGCTTGATGGAATGTCATTCTTTGTGAGGAAAGTAAATGCCTACAGAATGGATTTTGAAATTCGTTCCTTGTGATGGATCTCTATGCTTGGCTTAGAAATAATCTACCACCATCAACTCTTGATAGAATATTAAAATATCAAACCATGTCTAACAACTCGCTTTTAGAACATTTGGCAGTGGTCTCACAAATTCTCACATGGTATCAAAGCTGGAGGTTTAAAGTTCAAAACTTACCAGCCCTTGTTTGTTTCCCCAATAAAATATGTCCATGATTAGTACTAAGCAAAAAAGACCAGACTAAGCGTGAAGAGGTGATGGAAAATCTAAATATAAAACCACACCTTTCTCCATCAAACAGCTTAAGCTTTTAGAACAATTGACGGTGATCTCGCAAATTCTCACAAAATTAAATATTGTTGCAACTCCAGATTTCTGGCTTAGAATTCTCAGGAGCATCTATTTTTTTGGTTATTTTCTCGGTTTGTTTGATCTTGTTGGTCCAATCAGATAATGCTCTCTTTAAAATTCTATGTATTAATATGAAGATTAGTCAGCATTAGCTTTAGGCTGGCAGCACAGGTTCTGGTGGTGTGACAAGCGACTTATTAATAGTCACTGAAGAGGATCGATTCTGTAGTGTCATTTTTTCTGGAGCTTCAATTAAGCCATCAGGTTCTGTTTGAGCATTGGACTAATTCTGAAAGCTAACCTTGAACTTCCTTTGTGCAACAAGATTTGTATCTGAAAGCAGCATGTTTTGGTTGCCCCTAATCCTGTATTACTCTGTTATAGGACTTTCAACACCTTTTGAATTCATGGATGCTGAGGAACCAACACAAAATGAGAGAGAATCGTTAAATAATGCCAATGCCGGTGACTTACCAGAAGACATACTTGATGAGATCTATGAGAAAGCTATTTAAGTAAGTGTTCACTTTCTATATGTAGGCTCTCACCATTTTCCAACAAGTTCATGCTGTTGCAGTTATAGGATTCAAAATGTTTAGGTGGTAGCTGTAGATTTCAGTACGTATTGACGTAAATGACGTTTTTTTTTTTTTTGGTCGAAAAGTAAATGACAGGTTGACTTGTTTTATATTATGTTCATGACAAAATTTACTGAATATGTAGACAAAAGCTGTTTTGTCTGTGTTATTGTCAGTCTATCACATAGACGCAATCTTTTTTTCCTATTCTCAAATTTGTGGAAACTTCCTCAGATATTCAAGTCTTATTTGCACTAACAACTGAGGTGTGCTGAAGTCAGGCTATATGAACGATGTGCATGCTTAGAACTTAGAGGCTTTGTTTTTTTACCCTCTTTTTTGTAATTTCTGCAGGATCCACCTTCGACCTCACAAGAACATGATGTCTTGGATTCAGCAAATGAATCACAGAAACAAGACTCAAATAAGGTGACTAGTAATTCTACCAATAGCCAGATCTCAGATGAGCAAAAGGCTCGCATGGAACTCAACAGACTGAAGGCAATGGAGAAGGCTGCAGCACGTTCCCATTCGCAACAAGGAAGCTAACTTGGGCTATGTGTATCGTTTGTCCTCCAATGCTACCTTTTGCTTGTGATGGACATGGTACGTTGGAAGCTCTAGATAATCTGGGAAAGTGTGGTAGCAATGAAATTTTTGATTATCTTGATTTGTGACTTGTCCCTTACAGGATGTTAAGTCAATTACTTATTCAAATGATCCAAACCTTTTGCTTTTTTTCCAAGCAAGAAGAATGGATCGTTCTACATGGCGATCCCATTGTTGCAACTTTTTTAAGCTAAGACTGTAATTGGAGATGACTTGTTGATATCGGCAAATCAATGGGCTTCTTAGGTGAACCGTGAGTGAGAAGCTCTCAGGTTTGCATTCTATGCACACTCCTTGCAAAAGAATCGCACTCATTTAAGAAAACAATATTGTTTTATTTTTAAGATTATTTTAATTCTTGAATGCTTAAATTAAGATGGTAGTTCTGGATGCGTTTGATGTGGTGGCCAAAAAAAAATTCAGAAATAGGAAACGTATTTAGGCCACATGGGTCTTTTATTAGGTTTAGATGAAAGTGAAGAAAAAAATCAAGCCTACTGAAAATCTTTAGTTAGTTAACACGTAAACTGAGATGACTAATGACACTTTCGCAACAACAGTAACTTGCATCACAATCATAACAAAACATGGACTTAGCCTTAGGTAGGTAACCAGATTTTCTTCCTTTTCAATTAACGGAAACATGATTGCATAACGTGCATTCAAATTTTGATTCATGTTCCTACTTAATATTAAGCTAGTTATTTTATTCTCTTATTTGTGACGAAATTCATTTTGGAAACTCTTTTGAGAAAAAAAAGGTACTTATTTGGATTGTTATTTGAAATTTTCTGAGTTATAAACATGCTGGTTTTTTGTCATGACATGCCGCAAACAAGATAGTACTTTGGCCAACCTTAGGCGATTACGAAAGATAACTGTGACAAGAAATGCTGGAATAGTCAAGAAATGCTGGAATAGTTCTTTTTGATGAGACCGATCAAAGACAAGCATTGCACTCCAATTGGACTCCAAATCTTAATCCACATTAGCCTTCATTAGACCGTTCAACCACCCCTATGGTGAATGAAGAAAGAAAAAGAAAGTTATGTCGCTTGCCACATTACTTCTCACGACACCTATGTTTTGTAATCTAATCTAACCGATTAAGTATGTACCAATTGCTTGATGAATCAAAAAGGTGCGTGTCAACTGGTACTTTAAGCATGCTAATTTAAGCATGTCTACAGAGAAATCTCAATTATTAAATGAAATTTCTTGAAATTTTTTGGAAATTGGGAGTGTTGTCAGTTGACTGATTAATACATTTCCCCAAAAGCAATCTCATAAAAAAATTGAAGAAAAGGATAAAAAGGGCGTCCAATTAGATGAAGGTTCACTAAAATATACTTTTCAGGAGATTTGGTATCCTGTAATTGGCCACGAGGTTTTCTGACAATCCACCCAAACACTGTCCGTGTCCTACTGGACAGGGCTGAGCGGGTCTACATTTTGCCAGCATCTTGGAGCTAAATTCACCTTGTTATCTAAAATCTATCGATCTTGGTGCGTTGCATGGTCTCATCAACCACTCAAAACAAAGATTCAAAAAAAAAAAAAGAAAAGAAAAGAAAAAGCCACTGTAGATTATTGCCAAAGTCTAGGGCCTTCTAGACGAAAGTTGTATTTACTTTGTGTAGTCGATTTATGTGCACTTTGTTTTGTCTCAAATTCTATTGGCCTAATCAACAATTATGTGGTAAAAAATAAAAATAATATATAGAAAGCATTAACGCCGTTAAGCATATCTGCAGTCATCTAGATAGGTTATTTGAATTACTAGAGTTTGCTCCACTAGCCACCATTCCCACGTGGAAAGAGGAAAGTGAGGGGTTTAAATTCCCACATTCTCAGGAAAGTTGGGTTGTGGATGATTAGTTTCAGAAGTATGTTTCAACTCTCATATCCTACAAAGAGATAGAGTAAAAGTTTAAGAGTGAGTTAAGAGTTACAGTATGATTGACAAAAAAAAAAAAAATAGAAGAAAAAAAGGAAAGGTTATTTGAATGTGTCCTACAGCATTATTACACTTCCCTTGTATGCTTGATTAATTATTTCCATTGCACGAGATAATTCTAGATATATTGGAGTGATCAAGAAATAAATAGTAATAAGATGATGTGTCCCTCTAGGAGTAATTTTTTTCCATACAAAATTTCTTTGTCTATGCTTTCTATGTTCTTTCTTTTCACTTGACCCTGAAATTTATGTTTGCATTCAATGTTTTACTATAAATAAATGGATGTAATAGTGAGGATGAGTACAATACGAAGTTTTTTCCAAGACTTCCAGTGAACTTCTATTTTCTTCCAAACCCACATTTTTATGGGTTCTTATCTTCAGGATGAACTCAAATCAATAAAAACTACACAAAATTAAATAGTAAATAGATAACGTGGGTACTGGTGAGTTTCTTAACTAGGCAAACTTTTTCTCGATTCGTACTTTGCTTTATTTTTCTGTTCTCACTCTTGATTTGCCAATACCTTTTTTTGTATCATTTAACCTCATAGTAGTATTTAAAAAATTGTAGAACGAAGAAAATTACTAAGTGTGCATGATCAGTGATTTACATAAATGAATTCGCGACGTTGACATGATGATTGCAACTAATTTGTAACATCGAACAAAGATTCTCAATCTCAACATTCCTGAAATAAAAATGTTTTATAAGTCACACAAGTGGAATACATTTTTTTCATTATAGTTAATTTTTCGTATCTCCTAATGTTCCATAGTTCTGTTATTTCAAATTCCTCATGTGTTTTGTGGCATCCTTTCTACTTCCGGAATAAATCATGATACGAAAGGTATGTATCGGCGTGTAAAATATAACCAGCCCCTTGCAGTTTGAATGGATTCTGTAAGATTAAATCATATTGGATAGTTGAAGAACTCTTGATGCCTTTTAGACGATTTCTTCTTTGAGGAAAAGAGAATTGACGTTCGAGATGCATTAGAAAATCAACGGGCTAGGATGTCAACATGGCAAACATCACAAGCTGCCATTTTTCTAATGCTAATCAAAGTAGTTCTTGCTTCTTTGAATTAATTCATGCTGATTGTTGGGGATCGGTCGCTTGCGATTCAACAATGTAGCCGAAGGTTGCTAGGTAGCGACATATGAGGTCCTGAAGGTAGGCTGCCATTTTCAATAAATCATAATGCCTTGGGTGAGCAATTTGTTCAATTCTAGATGTCAACCCTACTCGTTTTTTAATGGGGAACTCCCAAACAAGAGTGGAAAAGGTGCTGAACAGATTCAGGTTTATCTTGGACGTGGAATCCACCCTTGCGTCCTAGAGACTGTGCCATTCTATAAGTCCTTGTCATGGTTTTTACTTTCGGTGGGAGATAATGAAAATGTATGGCATATCCCTTTTGGGAACCCACCTTTGAATGAAATTCCCAATGATTTTGGTCGTGTTCGATCGGTGGAGAAGTTTTGAATGGATTCCACAATAAAAAAAATAGATGTATAGTTATATTATTCAAGCTTTAACTTGACTTCTCATCTTTCCTTTAGTTTGCACAAGAACAACGGGCAAGATGCTACTTCTTGCCTTTTTTAGGCATTTTGAGGAACTACCTTATTTGTAATTTCTGTGAGGGTAATGTCGGGCTAAGGCGGACTTTTAATGTGAAGGTGTTGACATTGTGCGGTAGGTTTTGACTTGGATCTTCTATCGCTCCGTAGGCCGTGTATTCTCATCATTTGGATTCTATACATTTATCCTTGCTGTTGGGAGTTCACATTCTCATCATCTTTTGTAAAATCAAGTCCACCGCATAGACATTCATGGAGTGCTCTACCACAGTTCTTAGCGGATGAGCTAATTTGGTTTTATGGTGCATCCATATAGGAGACTACTTGTTCAATTTGTCTCTTTCAACTTGGATGCCATGAGGCGGGCTTTGGAAAGTGTTAGAATAAGCAGGAAGGATTCGCGCTACCTCCTATTCCTACAAAAAGATTTATTTTCGAGAATTAAAGACGTTCACGATCGATTCCTTATTCCCAAAAGAGAGTTATTCCCAACCCAAAGCCTAATTATAGAATGCCTTCCTTCGAGTGAGATCGGCATATGAACTGTTCCTCCTTCCTCTCCTTAAAGCGCTTAGGAAGTCCAGATCAAAGAAAGCAATCAGTGATCATAAATCATAGTAGAGAGCTGTCACTGCTCGAAAGTCCAATCTTTGTTCTTTTCACATTGCTTGGAAGTGAAACTTTTAGAGGCGAAACTTTCAATTCGATGTTCCTTTCATAATTTTCCTTCAGGAGTGAAACAAATATTTAAAAGGAAAAGATTGCTGTCTAATCATTGGAGTTGAAGCTGGAAGGAGGGCCCACGCAAATGCTCCGGACATTGATCACAAGCCAAGGGTGCAAGCTAAGCTACGTTATGAATCCCAGACATAAAAAGATGGGCTGCCCCCTAGCCATGCCTGAAAATGCTTTGAAGACTCTGTTGTGGCTTTTGCAAGGCGTGTGTTTGAAATATTAATAGCCGAAACACCTGGCAACAAACACAAAAATCTGATTCACCTATTTAAGTATTGTACATTTTAGTGATAAATATACTAAAACTTCTAAAATTTATGGTAAAAATAAAATTGAATATTAAAATTTGTCAAATTAATGTAATTGATGTTACATTAGTTTTGTCCAATTTGGTTGACAAAAACATTGATGTGACTTTTTTTATTATTTTTTCTATCCTATGTGATGTTGACATTGCTAAAACTACAATATTTTTGTCCAAATTTGATTTTTTAGCAGAATTTTTATTTAAATCAAGTTAAAAGGCAGCTTTAAAAAAAGGAAAAACACTAGGCGAGGGCTTGCCATTGCTAGTCCACCGTCGTAGGGAAGGGCTGTGTGGGGGTTGCCAAGCCCTCAGCCATCCCCTACCATTGCTGGCCCTTCTCAATGAAGGTGGGGGTAATAGAAGCAAGGGCCTTCTACCTTCCTTTGTTTTTTAAATTATTTTATTTTTAATCTAACTTAGATAATATTTAGATTTATAAATCGTATTTGGACCAAAACAATGTCAATTAGCCTAATTATTCATGTTTTAAAGACACTAGTGCCATGTAAGAGAGATAAAATAATAATAATAAGTCATGTTAATATTTTCTGTTAGACAAATTAAACGGGATTAACTAAATGGTTTGGTTGTACCAATTTTATAATTTTAATTTGATTGCAGTTTTTGAAAGTTTCGGGACTTAATTGTATTTTTGTGATAAGTTTTGAGATTTTCAATGCGCTTTATCTTTATTTTTTATTATGTGTATCATCAAATATGGGAACCTATCTCTATGCTCGTATAATTGTTTCTTGTGCTCGTCCAACACAATGTTGGTTTGTGCTACATACTCATTGTTGCCAGTTCTGCCACCGTCATCACCGTATAATATTAATTTGCTATCGTCAAAGGTCCCATGTTCAATCTCTAGCCACCACTCCTCTCTCTCGTGCGCGGCACGCACAACATGTGCGAGCAAGCGCACTCATCAACATGCATTCACACACACACTTACACACATTGCAACCATTGATGAGATGCGCTGGTAACTCTTAGATCAAAGAAGCCTAAAATCAAATCTCAGAGATGGGCAAAATCAAGGGGGAGGAAAGGGCCAGGGCAATGTGGCGGTCGTCCTCGAGCACATTTGCCAACCATATCATTGCCCTTTGCGTAAAGTGGCGGAGGCCCCGACGATATCGAGTAGAGGCCGATAGAGATGAAGAGATAAGGAGAGCCTATCTTAGTTAAGGTGCTAGAGAGCCATGCGAAGTACTTCCAAAAAGTTCATTGGATGGGAACGACACATGAGTAGAGTACAAGAGGCAGTGACAACCCCTTTCACCCAACGAATCACAACACATCACCTCACAAGATCGTGCATGCCTGAGTCGGTGACGCCGCTGCAGCATGGTGGCAAGATATTAAAGTTAGGATGGGAATATCACGCGTCATGTATATATTCTGATCCTACATTACTCGCGTCCAAGGCCTGCTCGATCACATAAGTCTCAGCGCCGTCTCAAACTATCCTGGGACATTTCAAGGCCAACCGTGCACATGCCTGTACAGACGGAAATGAGATCTAGGGCACTAGATTTTCTACCGAACTATGCAAGAAGGGAAGGAAGAGAAAATGCGGTAAGATTTTGTAGGTGAGAAAAGTAAGAATCTGGCGACCGGTATGTTTGAGAACATGCCTGAAAAGCTCTCCATGCATAGGCATAGGCATAGGCATAGGCATAGGCATAGGCAAAGTAAATGTTGTTCCGTCCCGTGGGGGGACCCACTTCGGGCAAGCACAGCTGGCACCGGTCGCTGAGGATCGTCAGGAGAAGCGTGACTTCCACCTCACTTCTCGCCACGTGTAATTACGGTATTGGTCGAGAATAAATTTGTAGCTTAGCGAATAACAGTAAAAAAGAAAAGGAAAGGAAAAGAAGGAGAGGAGAGGGACCCACTCTACGAGGACTTCAATTCTTCCCTTTCTCGTAATTGAAAAAAAAAAAAAAAGAATGCGAAAATCAACCTAATTGACAGAAATAAAAAGTACGGGTAAATTAAATCGCAATGTCCTATGATTTGATGGAAATTAAGTGGGATTGACGCTAAAGTGGTACGAGACGCTGATTCTGCAAAATTGAAGCTGACATTGAATTTACGAAGGAAGCGACCCTCGGAGGGAAAAATGTGTACATGAGCAGCGCAATTACACTCTCGAGACGCGTTGCGGGAAGCAAAACTAACATAATAGATAAAGCCGAGAATGGGAGACGTCACAAAAAGCTGAGAAATTATCCAAATAATCATAAATTTATTATAATTTTTTTAATTCAATCATAAATATTTTTTTATATCAATTTAATTCTAAATATTTTATAATTATATAAATTCAGCCCATAGGGTCAAATTTGGCTTAGCCGATATCAACTTGATGTTAACTAATGCCGGTTGTCCAATTGACGCTAATAATTTTTGGATAATTTTATTTTATTTATTTATTTTCTTTTTCTTCTTCTTCTTATTGATTGCCAAACTAGCTAGATGTTATGGCCGTCAAGGTCGACCTTGCTGGCTACTAACGAGGCCATTGCCAAGGTGAGGTTGAGCTCTTTCAAGGCGAGTCTGAATTGGCAACAAAAAGAAAAGGTTTAAGAATGAATTCGAAAAATTGTAATATGCATATGATTATTTTGATAATTTTTCGTTTGAGCGTCAAAGTAAGGATCAACCAAAAAATTTTGGCAAGAGCTTTTTTGACATGGTCGAGCATGTAGGGTGAGCACCCCTCATTGATTGACCCGCTCGCGCTCAAAATATCCAAATGCCACTACCCGTTCCCGCCCTTTCGGATAGTCTAGCGGGGTCTCTTTTCAAGCGGACTTTGTTAGCGTGAGCTAGGCTTTCTCACATGCTAGGGCTCTCGCCCTGGTCATCAGACCTTCACTTAGGTCAAGCTTCTTTTCTAATAGCGCAATATGCGCACCAACTGATCTTTCCACTCACGCTAGTCTTTGGAACTATTATGCAGTACTTTCCAAATCAGGTAATTTACTTTGCTCTCTCTCTCTCTCTGTTCATTTGCCAATGTCGCTTTTTGCGGACATTTAATCCATATATAATATTACAAATGTCCTCAAATGTCAATAGAAAATCTAATAGGACAATAGAAAGTTGATGTGTGTGACAGTCTATGGAACGACTATTGCACCATGTTCAAATAGTCCGACACTTCCTTTCACGCTCAGTTTAGCTTTTTTTTCTTTTACTTAGTACTAAGCATGTAAATATTTAATTAGGGAAGTAAATGAAATCTAGGAAGATTCGAAATCATGATTTCCAACTTTAATACTATGTAAGAATTTGTACAGCTAACTGTTTTAAATGTTTTAAAAGGAATGTTGAAATATTTACGTGACAAATTATATTTTTATCCAACAAGTTTAAATTTTTAGAACAGTTGGTATTGATCAAATAAAATCTTACAATGTGCGCATGTCATATTCTGAGTCAAAAGATGTCAATATTGGCGATGGAACCAACTCACACCTTAATAGATAATATCACCCCAACAAATGCACACACCCTCGAGCCTCACCAGTTGATAAATGACATGCCGGGTTTACATATCATGTCCTAAAACGTGGTACACCAGGCACCTTTCTACGGTGGTGTTCTATTGAATCGGTCGGCCGGGATCGGGACGGATCGAGCCCCATGGATCTTGATCCTCATCCAGAACCTTCTCCACGAATCGGACCCGTCTTGATCGCTGCAGCAGCAATGCCGGCGAGTACAGGGACCGCTGGCTGAGGTTAATCAGAACTCAGGAAAACACCTGCAACCGCAATAATAAGACACGTTCTTTTCAGCCTTTCCATGTCCTCTCCCTCTCCATCTCTCTCTCTCTTTCTCTCTCTCCATCGCGGTCAATGTAGAACCCCACAGCGATCTAGTCTTCTTTAGCCCAACATCTTGCAGATCGATCCTGTATTTATGGTGTCTCAGCCAAGGAGGCCCTCCACCAACACCCTTCATTCCTTCCCTCTCTCTGTTTTCTTTCTAACAGAGCTTTAATGGACTGATTGTCCCGGCGTGAATCGACGTTCCTGAGCTGAGAGCCACTCGAGAGGGGCCTTCGGTACGAGTCACCAACGTTGTCGTGTTTCCTTCCTCGCTCGTCGCGATGCTCGCGGGTTGCGGAGACCATGTGGGTCATTTCGATCTCGGTCGTGGCTGCTCGATCCCCTGTTTCTGAAGCTTCAAGATCGATGACCGGAGAGGGCGACGAGGTGTTTTAGTTTAGCAGCCCGAGAGTTCCCGTTTCGGCTTGGGAATTAAGAAAGAACAAAAAGGGAGGAAAAATCAGAGTACTTTAAAGTTAAACTGATGCTAAAGATCGTTTTTTTTTTCATTACCGAGGGATTTTCTAGTTTCAATAATGCCTGCAGGGATTAGCGAATAAAGAAATCGCGGGGAGGAGAGGGAGACGAAGGGGGATTCTGAGATTATCAGCTCAGCTCACGTGAAAGTCTCTCTGTCTCCGTGTCTGTGCATCCTCCGCCCCCGTAATAATCCGTGAGCTCGTGCCATCAATTAAAGAAAAAGTTTGGGACAAACGATGCCACACACTCAACCCTCCTCTCTCTCTCTGTCTCTCTATTAGTCTTCATTTCAACGGAATGTGCGAGGAGAGAGAGCAGCTCACGGTACCGTTCCCACCATTGGAGCTCCCTCTCTGGCCCCTTAAATGCCCCTCTGCAACCGCTACTTCTAGGGGGTTTTATAGTTCTTTTCTCTCCCCGTTTCCCCATTCTGGGACTGCGAGTGAGTGGTGCGACGAAGAGCAGCGGAAGCAGAACAGCAGCTGTAGCAGCAGCAGCAGCTGGTGGCGCTGCTACAGTGCGAGTAGATGCACTTTCTTTATTGCCATCCTCCCCCCATCACCTCCTGCCCCTTTTCACGCCTTGTCGTTTAGCAGTCCAGTCCAAGGAGAGAAGGGGAAAGCACGAACTTGGCTTCTCTGAAAATGACCCAAATTGGCGGGTCTCCTCTCTCCCCCTCCCGTCATGATGGAGGCTCCTTTCACATTTCGAGAAGCATTTGGTCTTCTCCTTGTCTTTCTACACAGTGATGAATCTGAAAAGCCCAATTTTTCCTCACTCTCTCTCTTGTTAAAGATCGATCCACACTGATTCGACTGTAGATTCTTGAAAAAGACTCGAAAAATGGGATCTTTCGTTTCGGGGTACTGCTCTCTCCTCCTCTTTCTCTCGTTCCTCCCTCTATCCGTCCTCGTTCCCACCGCCAGATCAGGCGACGCCGACGCTCTGCTCGCTCTCAAGTCCGCCGTCGACCCTCTCAACTCGCTGCCCTGGCGAGTAGGCAGCGCGAACTCCGTCTGCGCTTGGCCGGGGGTTAAGGACTGCATGAACGGCCGCGTCACCAAGCTCGTCCTCGAGTCCTTGAACTTGACCGGCACGCTGGACGGTAAGACCCTGAACCAGCTCGACCAGCTCCGCGTCCTCAGCCTCAAGGACAACTCCATCTCCGGCGATATCCCCGACCTCTCCGGCCTCGTCAACCTCAAGTCCCTCTACCTGAACGGCAACGCCCTCTCCGGCGGCTTCCCCTCTTCTCTCACCGGCCTCCACCGCCTCAAGATCGTCGTCCTCGCCGAGAACCGCATCTCCGGCGACATACCCGAGTCCGTCCTCGGCCTGAGGAGGCTATACGTTTTCTACTTGCAGGACAATGGGTTCACCGGCGGGATCCCCCCGCTGAACCAGACCAGCCTCCGGTTCTTCAACGTCTCGAACAACCGGCTCTCCGGCAAGATCCCGGTGACCCCCGCGCTGTCGAGGTTCAATGCCTCGTCATTCTCGGGCAATGTCGATCTCTGCGGGTTGCCGCTCAGCAACCCTTGCAACGGCACTGTGTCGGAAGGCCCGTCTATGAGCCCTGCGCTCCCGGAGAACCCGACCGCGAGGAAATCGCATTCCAATCGCTCGAGGCTCATCAAGATCGTCGCAGGAACGGTCGGCGGATTCGCATTGCTGCTGATCTGCCTGCTCCTGCTGTGCTTGATCTGCAGGAGTCGCGGACGGAGGAAGGCTGCAGGTTAATTCACATTTACTTGTCAAATTCAGATTACCGATTCTCATTAATTCAAATCATTGTCCAATGTTTGAATTTCTATCCTCACTGCGATCGTGCCGAACTGTATTAATTCGTGTCGATTACTAGGCGAGGCGAAAGCCAAGGGTGGGGCCGAGACAGGGGAGGAGGCAGGGGAAGGGCCAGCCGGCGGCAGCAACAACGGCGGTGCTGGGAAACTGCCGCCGGCGGCGGCGGCAGCGGGCGGGTTCACGTGGGAGGGGGAAGGGCTGGGGAGCCTGGTGTTCCTTGGGGCCGGGGACCAGCAGATGGGCTATAGCCTGGAGGACCTGCTGAAGGCCTCGGCGGAGACGCTGGGGCGGGGCACGCTAGGAAGCACGTACAAGGCGGTGATGGAGTCGGGCTACATCGTGACCGTGAAGCGGCTCAAGGACGCGAGGTACCCGAGGATCGAGGAGTTCCGGCGGCTGATCGACGGCCTCGGGCGGCTGCGCCACCCGAACGTCGTGCCGCTCCGGGCCTACTTCCAGGCCAAGGAGGAGCGTCTGCTGGTCTACGACTACTTCCCCAACGGCAGCCTCTTCACTCTCATCCACGGTAACGTCCCATGTTGTCTTGTCGGTCCAATTTCATGTTTGGTAATCTCTCTCTCTATTTTTCTTAAACTTTTTCATAATTCTGGCCAATCTAATTTTGTTAGCTTGTCTGCCATTTTAATTTTGTTTTTATGTGCATCATCATCTCATTTGATAATCTTAAATAATCTAATTTCGCATCATTCATGGGGGTCTATTAAATATTAACGGGCGTAAATGCGAATCGTCTCACCCTTATTTATCTTTTTGTCATGGCGTTTGGATTAATATGGGAGGTAAACTTTATGTATAGAAAAGTGTATATAATATAAAATGGGGTTTTAGGGTTTCTAATTTTTTATCATGTTCGTCATGAATTTTTGTGATGTGCACATCTTTCAAAAAAAGCTGCCCCTCGGAATTTAAAAAAAAAAAAAATCTCACGTGAATCTTGGTGAATTTTTTTTTTATAAAAAAAACCACACATTCAAGATTTTGGCCGAGCTGTCATCCTAAAGGCTGTTTAAAAATAACTACTTGGAGACCGACTGATCGAATCGGTGGGGCCTACGCCGCTGACCTTGCGTGGGACCTGCAGATCTAACGGCGGACATCCTTCCTGATTTCGTTCTAGGTGATAAATTTCTCCTCCTGCACGACATTTTTAGATGATTATTCCATTTCATTTTTTGAGAGTTTAGCTTTTCAAATATTTAGATTACAAAAGCCAAAGGACTCGTTCGATTATACTTTGAAAAATGAAATCTTGCTTTTCTCCTTTTTCCCCATCTTCTTGGTATAAGATCATGCAAGAAAAAAAGAAGAAGAAAAAAACAGATCATATGAATTTTTCGTGTCCATGTTTATGCATCACGTGAATTTTTACACGCTCCACTAAAAATAAGTACCGAACTTAGAAAATCGGAATTTCCTTTTTAGGTGCTGAAAACAAATTTCGCCAAAAGACTCTGTAAATCGAAATCTTTGCTAATATCATCAACCGGTCAGTCTCGAGTCTGTTAGGTGAACAAGGACAAATTATTTAAATATTTTTTTATTAATATATTAATCTAAATATTCTTTAAAAAGCGCGCTTCGAAGTTGCCAACTCGCCTTTGTACGGTCCGCCAGTGAAAGCTTGTCTGGTCGACAACCAGGGTGAAAAAAGTCCAGATCGATTCGTGTCCTTTTTCGAGAGCTCCACATCTTTGCCAGCGCGCCACTGGTTTCGACTAGGAAAAGTTTAAAAACCCATCTTGGGATCTTTGAGCAATGAGTATAAACAATCCAGAGCAGCTAGTGCAAACTGCAGGTCGTGGACGTTTTCTTGAAAGGATGGTTCTTGGTTGGTAAATTGCAGTTGCTAATCTCATGATGCAAACCTTGTTTTCTTTGATCGTAGAGAAAACCGGTATGGCGAAAAAGAAAAAACGAAAGGCGAGAAAGAGGGCTCTTGACAGGACGAGTTTTTGTCTAAATCCCATGACAATTTGGTTAATGATTTCGAGTGGCGTTCTGAGTTTTCATTTGTCAGCTGCGTTGCATGCTCTCTCGGTTGCATCATCATGTGCATGCTGCACGGTTCTGCGCTCTGCTTATCAGTTTCTGCTCTGGTGGTTCTTGGCTGCATCTCTTCTCTTTTGCCCTTTCGCTTTTCCTTTTTTGGATTGTCAGAAGACCTGTGAATGTTTTGCTGTCTCTTGCTAGTCCTATCTCGTCTTGCTCTTGGGCGCTACTGGTTTGGATTTCTCATGTCGTTCTTATCTCATTTGTCACCACCAGTCTTGTCTTTTGCATGTTTAACTAGAACATGGAATCTCACCTGGACCGTAAGATTGCCGAGCGCAGAGCAGATTGTTGTTGAATCATATAGGGTGGATTCACTGATCGCCTGCTAACGCGAATTTGTGCACTGAATTTACATGAAATTTCATCCCTTTCCGCAGGATCGAGGACTTTGGGTGGCGGTAAGCCTCTTCACTGGACCTCGTGCCTGAAAATAGCCGAGGACTTGGCGACCGGGCTGCTCTACATCCACCAAAGCTACGGACTGACGCATGGGAACTTGAAGTCCTCCAATGTGCTGCTCGGCCCTGATTTCGAGTCCTGCATCACAGATTACGGCCTCATGTCATTCCGGGACCCTGACTCGCTCGAAGAACCGAGTGCCACTTCCCTCTTCTACAGGGCCCCCGAGTGCCGGGACCCCGGAGGCCCCTCACCCAGCCGGCGGATGTATACAGCTTTGGTGTCCTCCTCTTGGAGCTCCTCACAGGGAAAACCCCGTTTCAGGACCTCGTCCAGGAGCATGGATCGGATATACCAAGGTGGGTCCGTTCGGTCCGTGAGGAAGAAACGGAGTCTGGGGACGAACCTGCATCTAGCAATGAGGCCTCTGAAGAAAAACTTCAGGCTCTTTTGAACATAGCGATGGCCTGCGTGTCCACTGTCCCGGAGAGCCGGCCTGCCATGAGAGAGGTCCTGAAGATGATTAGAGATGCAAGAGCCGAGGCTCAAGTTTCGTCCAACAGCAGCGATCACTCACCGGGGAGATGGTCAGACACGGTGCAGAGCTTGCCCAGGGAAGAACATCTGAGCATATGAGGGCTTAGGCTCCAATGTTCTTTTTTTCCACCCATTAATTTGATTTGATTTTTTATTTTCGCAGTACGGGGCGGCGTAAGTCCATTGATGTAAAGATCTAAGTCCTCACCATTGTTTCCGGTGTTTCTTCTTTTTTCCGATCAATCCGCAATACGTTTAGGTCCGGAGAACTTGATTGCATTGAAAAATGTAGAATGAAACTTTGAGTTAATGGCTCTAATGAAGGTTAAAGTTTTCAAAACAGCCTGAGCAAAGTTCAGAACCTCTTATGCATTGGGGGCTCTTCTTGCAACGACTGCAACAATGGTGCAACCTCTTAAGATCAACTCCACCCTTTCTGTGTTCATTTTCCTGCTGCAGTTTGATTCTACGGTCTCATTTACGCGTCGAGCTTTTTACCTGTCGATTCATCAGTTTTCGCTGTAGCATTTATGATAGCTTTTGTCAGGAACTTGGCAGCTGAATCTCTTGACTTTTCCTGTCGTTGATCATTCTCATTGCTTTTCGTTGTTCTCACATGAAGTTGGTTTCTGCTGCTGTGCTTGGACTTCGCCTTTGCCTGTTGAAGTTCCTATGATCTCCCTGAATCTTATTTCTGTTCAAGAAAGTAAGGGTGAGGGAACAAAATGGAAACGATGAAAACTGGTATAAGACAGATGAAAACCTCGGGAGTACTAGGTCAAACATCAAAACTAATCTGGAATGACAAATTATAAGTGACGAAAACTCAAGTTCTCACTGCACTTAGTAACTCCAGACAGATAAATTTTCTTCTTTTGGGTTACAACTTACAAGGCTGTTCAAACTTTTCGGTTTGATCCTTGTGGGCGCACATAAATCGTTCTGTCCAATTGCAAGAAAAAAGTTTAGATCTCGAAACAGCAATGACTATAATGTTTCATCGGGTATGGCAATGGGGCGAGTTTATAGGATCCATCCCCACTCCCTCAGGAAATTCAGGTGTCACCACCTTATTTGTATTGTCCCATATTCTTCTTGAATTTAATTTTAATTAGAAAAAGTTCATTAAATTTAGTATTCTATGATTATTCTAATCCGTCAAAAAGTAACAAAAAGTGATTGTCAATAAAAAAAAGTGACAAATACTTTCTTTTAAAAACTTAGTACTTAGAAGCGGTATGATGCGGTCTAAAATGGGTCATAGGTAATGATGACCAAATCGATCGCGGTCCCGGTCCTGGATGTTCCGGAACAATACATTCGGTATCCATTCTCACCATAAACTTCGGGTGGCGATGCGACAAAGCGATGCATGTATTTGCTGAGGCGGGTTGAACTGTCATTCCTAAGTTTGTTGGTAATAGGTTCTTGCTTTAACAACGTCTGATTTTTTAGAAAAGACAAATTGGACAATTATTTATGATTGCCTTGCATGACCAAAAAAGGTATGTAAGCTTTAGGCACCATACTCTGCCATTTGCACCGCATCTCATTTTGGACGATTCTGGTCCTTTGCAAGGCAAAAAGGATAATCATACAAATGATCTCAAAACTAAGACCCAATATGTAATCCGGTATATGAACTCTTAGTTTATTTACTGTGGTATTTGAACTTTTGGTAAATATTCAAACTAATTCTTGAATTATATAAAAATATTCAATATTATCCTTTCATTAACTTAAGTTTATAGGTAATATTGAACATTTTCATATATTGTAAGGGCTAATTTGAATATTTATCAAAAGTTCAAGAACTACATTGAACAAATTAAAAGTTCAGTGATAAGATTGCATATTAGGATAACATTTAGGAAAACATTGAATAAAATAAAATTTCAGGGAACACATTGTATATTGAATCAAAGTTTAAGGACCTCTTGTGTCATTTTTGCAATGCAAATTACAGAACACTATTTCATGCTTGCTGATAAATTCATGAAAGCATTTATAACCGCCTGGTGATAGCTTAACCCTACCACATTTTGGTTACTTGCCAATATTTGTAAGAAAAGAGCTAAGATTCTTTATTCCTTTCAAGTTACTAAGTATTCCAAAACTTATTAACATTTATTTTCATATCTTACAATATTGAGTTATTGATTTTTCATACGAAGTTATCAACCTTAATTCAAGTCACATGCCAATGTTCATTTGCCTTTTCAATGGATCTACTATTCCATTTGTCCACTGATAATTGAGTAAGTGATCAGCATGTTAAACTTCTATAGAATAAGAATTGGTATTTTCGTGTAAGAGCTAGTAGCTTCATATTGTTGTAAGAGTGATTACTTTTCAAGCGATCTAATAAAATGCTAGTCACGTAAGAGTGAATAAATTCATATAATATAAAAAGCTAGTAAGTTTAATACATTGGTACTGCTGAGTTGAAAATAAGTGTTAGTTGGTTGTTTGGATAATTAATAAGAGTTGACACTTTTGTTGTTACTTGAACACATTAGTAATATCTGGATATACGAAAAGGTAAATGATTGAAATATTTTTCAAAACAACATATACAATTTGGTAATTGTCTTAAAATAAGAGTTCGTATAATGAAAATTAGTCGGTAACTAAATCAGAGATAAGTTGGTAAAACACACAAATTATAACTGCTAATTTCGTATGAAAGTCAATAATTTTAACATATTTGTCATTTTCGTAAATAAATGTCGGTAAATTATGATTTAGTACTATCCAAATAATCTAATGAAGAAGGTAAATGACACAAACAATATTTGCCAAGCTAAAATGAGGTGATAACTTAAAGAAGAAAAATATCAATGAATCACTTAAATTATTGGTAACTTTGGAAGTAAAAATAAATGTTCTACTTTTTAAAACGTTTTGGTAAGTTACTAAAGAGTTCGTTTAAGTGTATATGTATGGATTTTTTTCTAGGCAATTTCGTATTTGTGCAATCTTTAAAACTTTTTACTCATGAGACTTTCCACATGGCAAATTGCAACCAAAAAGTACACGATCTCTGCGCGATTGCTATTTTATCAAGATGAGGAATTGAGCAATTGACAGTGGCAAGATCTTCTAAATGATTGACTCTCCAAGGAGCAGCAGCCTTGAGAATGATCGATAAGATTGCAAAAGATTAGCAATTTATTCAAGGAATAATGTCACGGGCCAATCCTAAAAAACATTATAAACGGCAAGTTGGTGTTATTTTGAGGGGAAGACATGGGAGAGTGAGATAAAAAAACCCAGCATTGCACGTACAAACCGGTGCAACAAAAGAGGATATAAAGACGAAATCATCTGCTGATTGACTCAGAAAAGTTCATATTTAAAGCTACAGATGATGCTAATCACGGGACTAAACTTGTGCTGGCATTATTAGTCACATGGACATCGAATATTGGTCACACACGCAGGATCCTTAAAACACTTATCAGCCAATATTTATTTTTTCAGCTATGCTGACTAGTAAATTATATCAGATGCACACGTGAAAAGTGCTCTTTTTTAATTTTATAATATAGTGTTTAATTTTACGATTTGATTACTTTTTGAAATGGTCCATGATTGACGATCGAGTTGCTCTTTGAAAATCACAATTCCTCGAGTAAATTAATTTACAGATAAAACTCCAAATCTACATGTTTCCCATCTCAAACCACACTGGAATGCAACTTTTACAAATCAAGCCACAAACATCTCTGCAAAGTTGAAGGTCAAAAAATGAAAAAAGTCGAAAAGAAAAAGACATTGCCTTTGTTCTCAACAGAGTCTGGGCAAACTCCTGCTACTACTTGGGTGCCTCACTATCTTGGACATCTGACCCTTCATCTGCTTGCACACCTTCTCCAGCTCATTCACCCTCCACTGCATCCTCTGCAGATTCATCCTCATGTCATGGTTCTCTTCTTCGACGCTCTCGGTGTCGACCCTGCCATAGACCACCATCTGCCTGTCGCTCATCGCGGGGCTCCCTTTGGTGACTTGTACTGGGAGGAAGTCTTCGGCAGGTGGCACGTAGGATTGCTGCGACATGAGTGCTTGTACGGCGATTCTTGGCGGGACTTTGGGGTTCTTTGCCAGGTCCTTGCAGGCCTCAAGGCTTAGTTTCTCGTAGTTGAGGCACCTGCACAGCCTCGACCGCTCCTCGAAGGAAAGGCTTGGGTGCGACTGCAAAAAATCGGCCAAAAAGATTAGGGGAATTGTTCCGAATGAGTGATCTTTTTTTGGAGATTGACTGTGCATATCACGTCATTGCCAAATCATGTTTAGCTGATCGATTGTCCCGAATTGGCCTGCTGGGTGACTCCAATGCTTCGACATCTAACTGCCAAACATAGGCATTTCATGGAACTATTGAATGCAGCATCAGCCTTTATTGGGACATTCCAGCATGTGCATGATTCCCTACTTTTCAGGGAATTCAGGTCGGCCCTACAAGATTTGTATTTTCTAATGAATGATCATACTATAGCATGATGGGACAGAGGAGTACACATTTCCTGTGAAAGGTGGGCGCGAATTGAGATGTCCAGCCGACTTGCGTATAAAAGAAGATTGCATTGTGCAGGTTGTCCTCTCAAGTAGAGGACAATTCACGAAATCGTTAACTAGCGGCAGCGAGTCAAGCGTCCGTGAATGAGCAACACGCATGAGAGAGAGAGAGAGAGAGAGAGAGAGAGAGAGAGAGAGAGCAGATTTGTTTTGATGTAGGCCAAGTCATATTTAGGCCACAGGTAAGACATGATGCAGTAATTTTTGTGACCGGAAAATCTGTCCTACCCTTTTAATCACGCTTGACAAACAGCATACACGAAGTTCATATGAAAGTATCTTGGTCCCCACATTACAGATGCTGCTCTGAATTAAAGTTTTCACAAGATGTCAGCTGTAGAACCAAGAAAAAAGATGCCATTAATGCTGCAGCAATGGAACTCCCTAAAAATTTTATTTTCGTAAAGTTGGTACTTCCGAGAGAATCAGAAGTACCAAAAGAATGCAGATATTCCTCACTCAATCCTTCCATGCCTGGATTAGAAATACTGAACGGAAAAGGAAGAAACTTTAGAGTGCTAGAAACCACCAATGGATGATAAAAACAATTATTCCCAAAGCATCTTTTGTCTTATCTACTATCTTTCTCATCATCTTTCATCTCACTAGCTTTCGTGTCCAGCCCATGTTTCTCAATTATTTTTGTCATCTGGAAAATATATGGATAAGAAAAAGCAAAGAGAGACAAGGTAATGAAATAGTTCACCTCAAGGAATATATCAATGGCTCTGTAGACCCCATCGTAGCAGTCTCTAGCGGAGTCTGGCAAGCTCTCTGCAACCCCAAGAAACTTAGAGATCTTGAGGTTTTGATCAGGGGCTATCTCACCCAAGTACTTATCCACCAACCTGGCCACTTTCTTCATCTCCTCTGTGGACCAGCCATCGCCATTAACAAACACCCTAATCAGCCTCACCACCAAATTCACATCATAAACACCTCTGTCATGCCCAGAGACCAGGAGGTCATCCAGAGTTGCCTGATCAAGCATCCCGCCAATCAGTCTCTCCAGGCCGACTCTGCAATCTTTGCTGATTCCGAATCCTGACACGATTCTCAGCACCCTGAGAAGCCCCCGGCAAGAAAATGCAGTTTTTCCCACAAGGATGACCCCGTGAACTGCTGTATCCGCGAGACCGATGTAGTCGGACTTTGTGCTCGCCGAAAGCCCAGCCACGTTGCCTTTCCTCTGAGACACTGTCTTGAGGTAATGGAGCAGGAATCTCGTGAGGGTCAGGCTGTTGTTTTCGCTTCCATGAGCCCCTAAGCTCTTGACTACCTTCTCGATTATCAGTGGAGACAGGACGGTCAAATCATCGAACCACCACGCTTTGCTAGACGAGAATGGGCTCTTAGAGTCGGGGGTCGTCTTTGCCGAGGAAGAGAACCTGAACCTGGAAGCCCTTTCAGGGGACGATGATGATGAAGACGAGGAATTAATTCGGTTAAGGTCTGAATTCTGAGCGATTTTTGCCAGCAGTGCGCAGATGAGCTTTGGGAGTAGGCCTACCGAGTCTGCATAGCTGAGGAATGTTTCGCAGCACTTGAGGCTCGCAATCACATCATTCCAGGACCAGTAAAACATAGTTTCCAGGAACTTCTCAGTCTGTTGCAGGAGATTAGAAGCTGTGACCTTTTCGGACATCCCCAGGAAGACTGCACAGCAGTGAAGGAGGGACACATTGGAGACCGTGATTTCAATCTTGCCGCCGTTGTAACAGAACCTCAAAACCAGCTCGAACCCGTTGGAGCCACCCGGGAAGTCGTCGACCTCGATTCCGGAATTCTTGATCTGGGTCCTCCTCTTCTCTTGCTTGATGATCTTCTTCAACCTCCCCGAGTATGCCGATATGATTTTCTGCAAAGAAATTGGAGGCGCCTATTAATTTCCATCAAGAACTGAGGAGTAAAGACAAGGGAAAGGAAGGAAGGATTTCGGTTGAGCGATTCAGACTACCTCGTTCAGGAAGAATGTCTGTTGACCATTGACATAAACTCGCAGGTCACAGTGCAGTGACATGTTTCGCTTTGCATCGAATGACCCCACAAGCCCTCAATACAGATAGCAAGAAAATGCCCAAGGTGGTATGTATTTCACCGGCAGAAAATAAGTGTATGTATGCAATGAGAGAGAGAGAGAGAGAGAGAGAGAGATGCAAAGTTTAATGAGCTAAATACTAGAGTACTCTTGCTTAATTATACTGCTAGAAATCTACTGTTTCGCTCGGGGACATGAGAATAGATTGATGAAAAGACTCTCTCTCTCTCTCTCTCTCTGGTGCATATGTGGGTGTGGTGGCGTGGCTCAGTCACAGGAGTCAGAACTCCATTCATGCTGCCTGTTATTATATTGTCATATGGTTCTCTGCGTTTATAAACAATCCAAGCGGTGCTGTTCTTTAGCAGAACAAAAGGGAAGAAAGAATATTTTATTCTTATTTAGATTACGGATTATAAAAAGGAAAACAAACCATGTTGGTACAACTAACGGGAAAAAAAAAAAAAAAAAAACAAGGAAAAATATGAGCAGGGGTCTTGTCCGCTAGTAGATGCCCCTCCATTTGAGTTATTGTTATTCTCTTGGCACGTACTAAGTTTAGGTTCTCTCCATGCATTTGGATTTACATGCTCCACTTCGGGGACATGTGAAGGTGGACCCCATGAGAGAGAGAGAAATTTGAGGCCAAGCTTGTTGATTTGGATCGATGACAAAGGTGATGAGAAAAGGTTGAAATTTGAAGGATTTTGTGGTTTAATTCATGATCCTTTGGCGCAGCATTGGAAAATGCAATTCCAACTCTTTTTGTCCAAATCTTTTTCAAAAGGACAAACTTTTGAAAGCGTGATGCGCAACCCCAATAAGTATATCCAAGCCAATCTGACAAGTCGCCCTAGTTGTAGGGAAGTCGAGATGTGCTTTGCTATGCCTCAGAAACTGCCAGTGCCAATGAATGGTTGATGCAGTAGGGCTTGCTCTGGCCATCAATGATCCAAGTCTGCTAGGCGGCCTTCAGTAATCTTTTCGCCAGTCAAAAAATGCACGTGACATCTGCAAATTGCGGTTTGAGGTAATGGCATTTGACGTTGAGATGACCGATAACACTCCTCCACTAAATCCAGACCAGCACTTAATATATCTTGATTGGCTCATAATGCATTGCTTTAAATTTTTAAGTGAATATCTAACTAGATATATTCATGTCTATAACTTGAATTCTCTTTTGATGATCATATCAAATTAAGCTTTTGCCATACCTACTTGACAAGTGATATCAAAGTCGATAATTAATTGATCGTTTTCTCTCAATATGTGTCAACATTTGATGAAATCAAAAAAGGCAATCTTGCATGTGTTCCTGATAAGTTGTATGAGAATTGAATGTTGGTTGATGGGTTCTCAGAGTGTGTAAACACTTGGTGGAATATCTCATTGAAGGAATCTCATATGTGACTCTTCCTAATCTATATGGCGTGGAATATCTCATTGAAGGAATCTCATATGTGACTCTTCCTAATCTATATGGCATCTAATGTGTTATCAACAAGTGATATCAGAACTAATGGTTAATTGTTGGCCTCCCCTAATGTGTATAGGCTAGGTGAAATATCTCAAGATATGAATTTTAGATGCAATTGAATCTCCCTAGTTAAGGTGGCAGATGGTGTCTTCCTACTGAATTTGGCTAGGCTGAGGCAACTAAGATGAGTTAGAAGAGTACATCTAGCTCACCCATCGACATTTGCCAAACTTGGTTGGGACATGGTATAAATTTGAATCGAGATAAGGTTAGTGCAAAAAATAGGATTAAAGGGGATTGGGCTAATGTGGGGGGAGATCTGTTGAGGGGGAAAATTGTCCATAAGTCCTAAACCTATTGTACATTTGTCAATTTAGTTTTAAACTTTTTAATTTTATCAATTCAGTTTTAAACATTTTTACTTCTTGTCAATTGAGTCAATTTGGCCAATTTTGATTGAAAAATGCTGACATGGAAATAAAAATATTTTAATATAAAATAAAAAAATAAACCTCCATTTCAAATATTTTTTGAATATTCGAATTTTGAATACCAAGAAATATAAAAATGCGATTTTTTTTTTATTTTGTTTAAATTTCCTTTTTCAATATAAAAAATTCATCCAAAGGTAGGTGAAAGTGAAAAAAATTTTCCTTGTTTTGTAAGGTATTGAGTAGTAGTGTAGCATCGGATCCCAAGATAGTAAGTCTTTTCTTTATTATGAAGAAAAGACATTTTCAAAGATTCTATATCAATTTCTCTATGAAACTGAGATAGTTACCTTTGAGAAGATTCTAGCAATAGTGGAAATGCCTATGCAATTAGATAATAATTAATATTAATTAGATAATGAGAAATAAGATTCTCTTTTTCATTTTTTAATGCATCAAATGACATTTTTTTTTTTTACTAATTCAATTCTATTACTTTTTATATTATCACTAATATTTTATTAACTAATTTAATTTCTATATAAAAATTCGAAATAGAATCTAATGAAAGAGAATAAATAGAATAGAACTAAATCGAAATACTAAATAGAATATAGAATAATCGAATTAGAATCTTATTCTACATTCTAGAAAATAGAAATTCTAATAGTTAGAATAGTCATTTTAATTTAACTAATAATTCAAGTTAAAATAGAATATATATTTCTAACTAATATTAATGTTTATTAGTTATATATAATAAATAATATTTATCTAAATTAATTAATATTTTTATATAGTTGATAGAATTCTAAATAATTGGAATTATTTCTATTTTTAAATTAATTAAATAATTTCTTATGGAAAGAAATGATTCGTTATAGTGGAATGCCACATAAGACCGCCGAAGTTGACGTGAACAAATTTTAATAATATATTAATATTTTTGAATTTTTATTATTTTTCTATTTTTCTATTTTTCCTTTTCCTTTTGCCGATGGTTGACCACCATCTAGGTGATGGCCAGTCATCAGTCATGGTTAGTCGGCTCGCTTCATCCACCACAGGCGAGGCCGCCCTAGCATGGGCAAGGGTCGACCTTGCCAGATCTTGTGAGGGGAGCCCTCACTAGGGTTTGCCTCGCCTAGGCCAGATCTAATGGAGTCGGGTCACCCTCGCCTAAGCCGGGGTAGCCTTGCGAGGGTTGTCCCTTGCGAGGGTCGGCCCGACCTAGCGTTGCACCACCCGATCGATGCTTGACAAGGCCACCTTAGCCTAGGCGAGGGCTAGCCTCACCAAATCTAAGACTGGGCAAGGTCGACCCTTGCTGGGCCACGCTTGGGTGAGGGTAGCCGGCTGTCTCCTATGGCCGATGGCGGGCAAGGCTAGCTGGTCACCAGCAAAAAGAAAAGAAGAAAGCCAAAAAGAAAAAAAAGAAAAATTCAAAAACTATTAAAATATTTTTAAAAATTATCGACATTAGCACTTGACGGTCCTACGTGGCACCATTGGCGCCCACATTAGCATTTTCCAACTAAAATTGACTGGATTGACTTAATTAACAAGAAGTGAAAATGTTTAAAACTGAATTGGTAAAATTAAAAGTTTATGACTGAATTAGCAAAAGTGCAATATGTTTAGAACTTTTTAGACAATTTTCCTTTGTTGAGGTGTATGTATGAGGGCTTTAAGCAATACTCACATATGGAAAATTAATGCTATGTGAAACAATTAAAATACCCCAGTTCACCAATAACCAAATGCGAGTTAAATTGAATATGTTGATGAAATAGAGATTAGGCTTTCTCTCGGTGATCTTTCCAAAAGAAAATATTGAACTTTTACTATAAAAACTTAGTGCATTGATAACAATTTTGTCATAAATCCTTAAATTGAACCAATTTTGTTATAAAAATTTTTACATTGGCATCAATTCAGCCCATTAAGCCAATTTAGGTGGAAAATCGGGAATGTGGATGTTAGACTTTTTATGTGACACTGCAGGCGTTGACATGGATATTTTAAATAACATTTTAATAATTTTTTGTTATTAACTTTATTTTCCTTTCTTCTTTTTTTTTTTTCCTTCATTTTGGCCCGTGAGGGCCAACAAGCTCTCTTCGACAGCTAGCAAGGCAGCCCTAGCCTAGATTTGGCAAAGGCCTTCACACTGTTGCCCATGTCCAAGGAGGTTGCGATAGCCTTACCGGCTACGAGCAAGGCCATGAAGGCCTCACCTAGGGCTTTTGTGGCCTTGTCGGCTTTAGACAAGGTGGTCCTTGATAGATTTGGCAGTAGGCCAGCTCTTGCTAGCCCTCACTTAGTGGCCAATGAGCCTTGCCGGCCAAAATGAAGGGAAAAGAAAGAAAAAAATTATTAAAAAAAAAAAAGAAAAAAACAACTAAATTTTTTTAAAAAAATTTAAAAATGTCTATGTTAGCATTAATTGTGTTACATAGGACAGTTGACATCTATGTTAGTGATTTTTGGTTTAAATTGGCCGAGTGGATTGAATTGATATCAATTTAAAAAGATGTATAACTAAATTGATCAAATTGAAAAATTTTATGATTCAATTAATACAAATGTAATAAATTTATGATTTTTTTGATACTTTTCTCATTATGAGCCCCAACAAACCTAATTTCCAACATGATACAATTTGGCTCCTAATATATCGAGACTACCTTGAGCATGACATTCAAGAGTGAGTTTTTACTAATGTATTACCTCCGCAACTCTCTTGCTCTTGACAGGGAAATTTTTTTCCCAAAAGTCCTAACTCTATTGCATTTTTCCTTATTCAACTTAAACCTTATAATTTTGCCAGTCAAGTCCTAAATCTTTTGACAATTGATAATTAAGTTCATCCGGTTAATTTTAGTTGGAAATAACTAATGTGAATGCCAACTGTCCTACTAGATATAGTCGGCGTTGATGTAGATACTTTTTATAAGGGGGAAGTGCACCATTAGTGCCATAAGTTGTGTACGGTGTTCACTTTGGTGCCAAAAGTTTCCATCAGATCATTTAAGTGCCAAATCGGAGAAAAAACGATCACTTTGGTGCCACCGGCAAGAGATTCCGGCTAAATTAATTACATGGCTTTTATATTTAAAAAAAAAAAAGTTCTGGTTACTTTAAAACAACGTCGTTTTCGGTCTTCCTTAAGAAAATAACGTCGTTTTGCCGTCCTACGTGGATGGCCTCACAAAAACGATGCCGTTTAACTCATTTGGAAATTTTTTTATTTTTTATTTAGGGATTGAAATTAGGTTTTTCTGACCTAGCTCGCTCGGCCATCGTCGCTCGCTGGGCCGCCATCGCTCGCTGGGTCGCCATTGCTCGGTGTTGTTCGGACGCCCTCGACGGCACACGAGGGAGCACCAGCCCTTGTCGTCGGAGCCTAGGTACTGGAAGACGTAGGCCAGGCACTCGTTGGGGAGATCAGAGATGGAGAGGAGACATCAATGGTGGTGCACTCGTTGGCGGCCTCCTCGAGCACCAACTAGATCACGGCCTTCGACTTGGCCATCGCCGAGGTGGGGTTGGGGTCGGAGTCGGGAGTGGCCATCGTCGGTCGGGGTCGGGGTCGGGGTCGGAGCCGCCAAGTGGCCATTGTCGGGGTCGAGGTCGGGGTCGGGGTTGGGTTAGCGGCCGCCCGGTGGCCATTGTCGGGGTTGAGGTCGGGGTCGCTGCGTCCGCCGAGTGGCCATTGTCAAGGTTGGGGTCGGGGTCGGGGTCAAAGCCGCGGCCGCGAGCGCGGGGGGGCCGTCGAGGATGGTAACCGGCTGAGATTTAGGGTTTTAATTGGGGGAGACACCAAATGGTGTCGTTTTGATGTTAGGATGTTGAACTGTACTTTCCAGGTGAGCCACATCAGTTTCAAAAATTAATAAAAAAGTGCCATATCGGATTTTCGGCCAACCAGATTGGAGTTGGCACTAAAATGATTATTTTTCAAACTTTTTGGCACTTAAGTGATTTGACAAAAACTTTTGGCACCAAAGTAAGCGCCGTACGTAATTTATGGCACTAATAGTGTACTTATCCTTTTTTATAATCTTTTTAAAAAATTATGAATTTTTTTATAATATTTTTCTTTTCTTTTTTTTTCCACGGCATTGCGGCCTCATTGAACTTGGTAAAAAAAAGGAAAATGAAAAAAAAAATAAAAAATAATTTTTTTAAATAATGATAAAATATTGTCTACTTTAGCCTTGGTCATCTCATGTGCACTACTGGCATTTATGTTAGAGATTTCAAATTAAAATTGACCGAATAGACTAAATTGGTAAATTATTAAAATGGTTAGGATTTAATATATAAAATCGAAAGGTTTATGATTAAATTAATAAAAGTCCATAAATTTGGGATTTTGTGGAAAATTTTCCCACCCTCATTGGGAGACTTCACGTGTTGTAAACTCCTTAAGCTATAATCGTGATCTGGGCTGCTAATTAGCATGCCATAACTATGATTTCACGATGTGGGAGTCTCGGAAAATGTGAATGAAAATCCAACACATAATAACCTTCAATTTTGATGCAAGTTTTTGAGATATGCAGATGACATCCAGTACCTCACGAGGGAATATTATATCACGAAGTCAACAAAAGCATGAGCTCCCCATATAACTTGGATCAATTTTATTTACAAAAGCGAATAATTTGTAACGAATTAAATGTTTGTCGGTTTCTCGGTCTATCTAGTTATAAGATGTAAGTTTTTTCTTTCACTCACACTTCACAACTATACCATTACCACCCCCTTTTGAGTCGTCGCTCCATCATTGGAGTGATTTTTTTCCTACCATTTATAATGATCCAACCCAATGCACGTGGACGAAGCACCTCATTTAGAAGTACTCACATAATTACCATCGTGATTGCTCGAATTAACCGCAGTTTATCTAAGTGAAAGAAAAGAAAATCTTTTAGTTTTCAGTTAGCCTTTTTGTACATCCTAAAGAGATTTTCTGGCTTTTGATGCATTGGTAGGGCTGTGGGGATTGGCTAGTCAATCTCAAACTTTTAGGGTTTTGAGTAGACGAAGTAGCTGCCACTCAAACCTAGTGGGTGTGAGATCTTTATGATAATGTCAAAAGGAATAATTGGACTAGTCAAACCTCTTCGCCTTTCCTTATGTTCAAAGAAGAAAGCGAAAGATCTCTTTTAGCCAGAAAAATAGTGCTCTCATCTGCATGTGAGTCTCACCCAACCATAAATTTAGTGACTTTTATGTTTGATAGCTGATTAAGATGTGCTATGATCTTTTTAGTCTCCCAATAGCTAGGTTGTTTAATTTGACATGGATGAATTAAGTCAGAATGAAATAAGATTTGAAGTAGACCGATGGATATGATCGCCCTACTTTTAAATTTGATAGCTACAAAGAAATGAGATATGGCCACGAAATGAGATTGAATTGGATTTTATGCTAATACATCGAGTATATAATCAATTGCATCCTTACAATAATTCATGTGACAGATCATTAATTATTTCATGTGATGCCCAAGATTTGTCTTATAAGCTATATAGAATGTGTAGGAATGAGATCCTTTCATGAGCTGAAACCTGGATTTCTGCCCCAATAGCCACTCCAGCTTAAAAGACACCTTCCAAATAAAGAAAAGAGAATGAGTGGGAAGCCTAGCTAATCTTGATTCTAATTCCGTTTTCGTGAACCCCGATTGACCGGCCATTATCATAATCACCCACCGAATATGCTAACTACAATCCTGCACATGGTTTCTGGATTATCCCGCTAATTGCATGTCCTTTCCAAAGTTTAATTAAATGCAAAACCCTGCTTATGTACGAGAACGAGTTAGAAAGTGTTGGGCTAGTGTTATGGAAACGAGGGGCAAGAATCGTTCAATGCTCTCTGGCCGGTGCTAAGGAAAGCTGCCTCCTTTGATGTAGTCGGTTTCGGTTATTATGATCTGTTGCGATAGTAATGGAACAGATAGGAAAAGAAAGCTTCTCTTTCTAGTGTCTTGGAAATCTTTAAAAGAGAAAACACGGAAGAGAGAGGAAGATAGGAATTCGCAAAAGAAAATTGGAGAGTTCATTAATGTAATCAGAAAGTGATTTCTACTTGACAGTCCTGATTCAACATCAATGGCATGAGATGATAAATGTTGAAAACATCATAAAATACAAGGTATAAAATTGAGCAAAGTTGAGTCGATTCACACCGGTTAAAATATTTCTTGAGGTGGGTGATGGTCATGACTGGTGCGGAAGTACGGGTTACCGAAGAGCGTAGATGAGGCTACTGAGTTAGTACTAATGTCACTACTAGGCCTCTATGTTTCGAATAAAGGTCGCCTAGCTATGCTTTGGTTCTCACGACCGGACAAGCTGAAAGCACTGTAGAAAATGGCTGAAAGGCCAGATCTAGCAAGAGATCTGGCTTTATCATGGGCCCGTGGCTCATTAGGTCCATCCTAGCCACTCAGGCCTCAAGAAGTAATAAAGCGGAAGACGTTTCAAGTGATGAATCCCAGATTTATTCACTTTTCTAAATTTTTTTTATATCTATGTTTGGGTCTGGTTACCATAATTACCTATATTGTTTTTTCAAATTTACCATGCAAGAAATTTTAAAAAACCTAGTTCTTTTCCATGTTGTCAAGGAAATTTATAGTCTTATCTCTACACTCCACATCTTGAACCCTGGTCCTCATTTACCGGGTTTAAGTTGAGATGAATGTCAATAATTTACTGTCAAGAATCGAATGTTATGTTTGTCCTCCTCAAATGCAACGCCATGCGGTGTCAACATATTGAGAAGGTAAAATTTTATTCACCTTCCCAAATTACAATAACCAAAAATTGTTTCTTGTCGAGTTCTCCTATCTGGACTCGCTCATACATGTTTTTTGGAAAAATTGTCAAAAAATTTCTAAATCTATTACACTTTGATCAATTTAGTCCTAAACCTTTCAAATTTACCAATTAGGTCTTAAACATATTCACTTTTTGCCAACTAAGTCCATCCAATGAATTTTGACCGTAATTTGCTAACGTGAATGTCAACCGTTTTAAGTGGTACGGCTAGTGCTGACGTGAACATAATTTAATAATTTTATTATTTTTATGTTTTTAATTTCTTTTATTCTTTTTTTCCGTTCTTTTCCTTTGGTTGGTCATCTGGCCTTCGGCGACCGGCCAAAGGCTATGACCGATGAGGGTCGGCCTCGCCAACCTCAGGCAAGGTCACCTTCATCGGGATTTAGTGAGGGGTGACCTCAATGGCCTTAGGTTGTCAAGCTCGTCAAAGGCCAACGAGGGTGACCTCGCCTAAGGCTGGCAAGGTTGTCTTTCACCATATCTCAGTGAGGGTGACCTCACTTGAGGCCCGCAAGGTCGACCCTCGCTAGCCTCTAGCAAGCCCGGTGAGGTTGCCCTCGCCAGATCCCAGTGAGGGCCACCTTGCTCGAGGTCGGCGTGGTTGACCCCGGTCGGTTGTGGCCTTTGGTCGATCGTCGGAGGCTAGACAACCAACCAGAGGAAGAAAAATATTTAAAAATTAATAAATTTCGTATACATTAGCATTAGCTGTGACACGTAAAATAGTTGGCATCAATGTCAGCGAATTCCAGCTAAAATTGATCAGATGGACTCAATTAGCAATATTGGCAAAATATTGAAAGGTTTAGAACTCAATTAACAAAATTGAAAGGTTTAGCATTAAATTGGCAGAAGTGTAATAGTGTAATAGGTTTAGGACTTTTTGGACAATTTTCCCTAAATTTTTCCTCACTTTAGGCTTTGTGATGGGAACCGTCACAAATCATATGTCATACCATAGCCCAAGACTAGAAGTTCTGTTTTTTCTTCCTGGTTGAAATTGAAGGAATAGAAATCATTGTCAACTGAGTTAACTCAAAAATTGTGGACATAAACCTGAGACACATCCACATCCAACACTTACGCGTGTGAGGTGAAGGTTCTTGAATGTAGTAGAGTCCAGAAATTGTTGACCTCTCCAAACCCTTTTCAGAGTGCATTTATTTTTTAAAAAAAATTCATGATAAAGAAAAACACTTTTTGATAAATTATTTTCACAGAAAATATTTTTCCATCTTCAAATTAGAGATTTCCTAACTTTAAGCATGCACGTTTGCTTTGATCAAAAATTATTTTCTATTGACTAATCATTTTCAGTAAACAAAATGAGTGAAAGTCTAAAAAATTAATTCCCGAAAAATTATTTCAGTTAAATAAACACACCCTTAATTACTTTATGAAATCGCCAAATAGATTGGTCAAGTCTTATAGAGAATGTTGCATTGCGATCCAGTAAATAATTGGAAATAAGAAGGGTCATATGAAACACGGTTAAGACCCTTTTTGATTGTTTTTTCACTCAAACAAATGGGAAAATTGTCTAAAAAATCCTAAACCTATTGTACTTTTGCCAATTTAATCATAAACCTTTTCATCTTTTGTCAATTGAGTCCATCTGGCCAATTTTGGATGGAAATTCTGATGTAGACGCTGGTGGTGCCACGTAGGACCGCACACAGACAATTTTTAACAATATTTTAATATTTTTTAAAATTTTATTATTTTTTCATTATTTTTTCTTTCTTTTCTTTTTGGCTTTCTTCTTTGCCTTTTCCAGTGGCCGGCTGGCCACAGGCAACGGCCAGCCACTAGCCACAGCCAACCGGCTGGCCTCACCCGCCACAGGCTCGGCTTGGCAGGGCGAGTGCTAGCCCCGACAAGGAGAGCCCTCACCCAGGCGTGGCCGGGCAAGGGACGCCTGGGCGAGGCCGGCCCTTGCCCAGGTCAGGCCAAAGTCTATTTGTCTTTCTGACAATGACAGCATGGACACAAAGAACATCTTACTATAATTGGATTACCAAGTCAAAAAATGGGTTTTCAAATGACCGATATATCATCTCTAGCATCTTGTCTTTCCCCAACTTGAAAAATACTATTTCAATTTCTTTATTATCCGAAAAATTGATTATTGGTCGTCATGTGTGCTGTAATGTTGATGAGCACGAGACCCAAACAAGAAGTGGCTCCTCACGGCCTTGAACTATCCTTGGAACTTTAAATGATAGATTCATGAAACTTGCTATAGGAGGGGTTGAAAAGGAAACTCCTGGATCGGGTAATCAACTTATCACACAAATTAGGGGGAAACGTAGCTAATCCGGATCCTAATTCCATTTCTGTGAACCCCAGCCATTGGTCCATTATCATAAACATCCATTGGAAATGCTGACTACACTCCTGGCACATGGTTTCTGGATTATCCGGTTATCCAACCATTGGCCCATTAATCGGAAATGCTGACTACATTCAATGGAAAGGACCCTTTCCACAGATTAATTTGATGTAAAACCCTACTTATGTGTGAGAATGAGTTAGAAAGTCTAGGGATGTTTCTATTAAAATGGGGTAGACCCACGAGTGTATTTCCGACCCGTGGTCTTTGTAGCGTGTATGAAGTCTTCGAAGAGAGAGACGTGAGAGCGAGGAAGATAGGAATTTGCGAAGAAGATTTAAGATTAAGGAGTCCATTAATGTAACTAGCAAGTGATTTCTACCCACGGCTCCCCATTTAAACAACATGATCTGAGACGATGATCTTGAAAACATCATAAAAATGTGGGGTATGGAATCGAGTCGATGTGTTTCGGCCAACATGTCTTTCATGGTGGCCAGTGATGTCCACCAATGTTGAAAGATAACTTACTGTGAGATTTCGGGTCATCAAAGAGCCTAGACAAGGCTATTGAGTAAGGCCTGATTTCACTACTAGGCTTGTATTTTTGGAATAGGGAAGAGCCCAAACTCTGTCGTTGATGAGGCCTAGCTATGCTTTGGTTCTCATGACCGGGTTTGCCCTCAAAGATAGCCGGACAAACTGAAAGCATAGTTGAATATGATTGAAACGGACTTTATCATCGGCCCAATGGCTTAATCGGTCTGCCCTAGCCAATCGGCCTTGAAGACCTAATTAAGCGGCCACACACAAGCCATTTCCTTCCGAGGCTTAGTTGGGCCAGCCTAGGCCCAATTACTACAAAAAAATTAATTTACTTAAAATCATGGATGAGTTTAGATGATGACTTTTTGATCCGGTTTCCGACCCAACACTGTCGGCCTATTGATCAAGTCGATTGGAGACTGTTGATTCAATTGAACAAAATCCATGACAAGATGGTCAGAAAATCCATGATGATTTTGGTCTAAGAAATTAGATCCTCTCTCTCTCTCTCTCCAATGACATTGAGGATAAGCGGTCAATCGAACCTTATTAGTTTTAAAATTTTTAATCAAATCACTAAATTTTTTTATCTCTTTCATCGCTCACTCCATCAATCATAAATTAAAAAATAAAAGAAAACCTTAAGGAGTCACATAAGCTTTTCTTAAAAGTACTATGTGACTCCGCCAACTTTCTTTTATCTTTTTAAAAAGCTTTCACGGAGTGACAAGATCAAAAGTACTATGGAGGGTCGGTGAATAAATTAGATGATTTGAAGGTTTAGTGAAGTAGTAACATGCAACTCTGAATTATGTGGTGAAAAGATGGAGTTACTCCATAATCTTATCTCTCTACACACGACATTTGAACCATCGTCCTTGTTCACCGGGTTCAAATTGAGAAAAATATCGCTAATTCTCCGTCAAATTATCTATCCATAGAAGGAAGTGACGCGGGCCATTCTAAAAGGTCTTCCGTGAAGAAAGAAAGCCAGAGAGTCGAATGTTCCATTTCTCCTCCTCAAAAGCGACGACTCCGGGTGGAGCTTGTTCTCGGGGCAAATCCGAGACTGGCGGGTCAACAAATTAAGAGGGTAACATCGAATTCACCTCCGAGGAAAAAGACAAAAAGGTACCGTTAGATGGAAAATTAGTTTCCTGTCAAGGTTCTTCTATCTCAACTCGCTAACGCAAATCTTTCCCCACGTTAAAGACTTTGTGAGGGGAACTATTACAGTCATGTGCCAAACCATGGCCTTGGACTAAAAGCAGACTTTCAGCTTTTCTTGCTGGTTGAAATCTGAAGTGCAGAAATCAAAATATCGCGTGAATCAAATCAAAGTGTGGACATAGACCTGCGAAAACATCCACATCTAACGCATTGAAAATTAGGGTTTCTGATTGAGGATGACGAAGACCGTTGCCACCCTTGCCACCCAGTAAATAAGTTGGAATCAAGAAGTCATCATAATCGTGCTTTAAAAGCTAAAAACCCTTTCCACATTTCTGATAAAGTCGTTCGGAGAATAATGACACAGGCACAAAGGATGTCCGTTTAAATCGGCTTACTAAGTCAAGGAACGGGTGCTCAAATAATTGAAATATACACTGTAGCGTATTGTTTTTCCACCCCCTTTGTAATGCTATTTGATGTCTTAATTATCGGAAGACATTCCGACCTAACTTGCCATGTACCCGAGTAAGAAAAAATGGTCTGCAAAAGATTGATCACACACACCAATCGTTCAACAAGCGCGCATGTTTCGGCTTTGGCAACCGCCGCGCATGGTTGTTGAAACACCGACCCTGTATTGCCGCTAAAAAAAGTAGCACAATAAATAATTCTAAAAAAAATGCGGCTCTTCACTGGCTTCTAAGATTGTAAGAATGCGAAAACAATTCAAACTACAAATCAAATATAAAATCATGTCGCGGGACTGTATATGTCCAAGTCAACGTAACCTACCAATAGCAGTCACTTGAACTAACATTGGATCTTCAAATGACAAAATCATTGGAACTAGGATGGACGGAAAGGAAAATATCTTGGGTTGGTTAAGCATGGTCGGTCCACGCTTGACTCCCGTAATCAACTTTTCACACATCCATGTACCAGCAAAAATTTGGACTCGCTAAACAATATTGCACAAATTAACTTAAAAATGGAATGTTCTTCATGATCTATGTCTTAATTTATAACAAGTTTGAGATTTTCTCATGTACTTATCCAGAGTATATTCTCATGGAATGACGATGAGGGGAGGCCAACGACAGAGGAGGAGGTCTATGTGCATGCAGCGGTTGTTGGGGGAGGAGAGGGGCGCAATGGGAAAAAGGAGGAAAAGGATA
The DNA here is from genome assembly GCA_014182515.1 of Eucalyptus microcorys. Lineage (NCBI taxonomy): Eukaryota > Viridiplantae > Streptophyta > Magnoliopsida > Myrtales > Myrtaceae > Eucalyptus > Eucalyptus microcorys. The sequence continues at coordinate 23,018,959 of CM024571.1, forward strand.
GAAAAAACGGAAGAAATTAAATGGTCAAAAAGGGAATCGATACTGTCGTTGAGACTAGAACGTTGTTGGAAAAAGTACCAAAAAAGTCTTAAACTCATTACATTGATATCAATTCAATCATAAATCTTTATATTGAACTAATTTAGTTCTAAACATTTTCATATTAATACGAATTTAGTCCATCAGTCAATTTAACTTGGAAATTGTTGATTTGGACGTTGGCCATATTATGTGGCGTGATAGGCGCTGATATAAACATTTTTAATAATTTTTTAATAATTTTTTTGAATCTATTGATTTTTTAAAATATTTTTTTTCTTTCTCTTTTCTTTACCTTTTCTTTTTGCAAGTGGCTCTCACAAGCTATAGGCACGGGTCAACCTTGCTAGGCTGAGGGTGAGCACGAGTTGTCTAGGCGTGGCCAGGTGAGGCACCCCTCGTTAGATTTGGTGAGGCTGACCCTTTCTCACACCAGGGTAGCCTCCCCTAAGCGAGGTTTGGCCTCACCGGGCCTAGCCTTGGCCTGGACAAGGGTTGGCCTTCTCGATGTGAGACTAGACTGATCCTCGCCTAGGCCAGGGGAGGCTCACCAGGCCTTGCTGTTGCCTGGATGCGGCTCGTTGGACCTCACCTTCTCCCAAGGGAGGCTCTACTTTGCTAGATCTAGTGAGGGGGGCCTTGCCTAGATGTCAGGTGCTTGCCCTTGGCCTAGTGAGGCCAACCCTCGCCTGTGGCTAGCGAGGGCCATTAGCAAAAAGAAAAGATAAAGAAAAGGGAAAGGAAAAAAATTCAGTAAATTCAAAAAAATTATTTAAAATGTTCACGTCAGCGCTGATTGAACCATACAGGACGGTTGGCATCAATGTCAGCAATTTCTGGCCTAAATTAGTTGAATGAATTGAATTGGTACCAATGTCAAAAAGTTTGAGGCTAAATTAGTCTAATTGAAAAGTTTATGATTGAATTGGTATTGATATAATAGATTAGTATTGTTTTGGTACTTTTCCTAACCGTTGTCCTTTCACTTAAGGGATCAACAAGAGAAAGCCCGAGCCTATACTAATTAACATATCTAGTTGGACCTATGGTCATTTAAAAATTTTAAATCAACAATCAAGTTATGAGCCAATAAAGAAGTACTAGTGGCTCCAAACCACATCCATCTTTCGATATGAGATTCAATTGTTGCTTTGCACCTTTGCACATGCATCTTACGAAACACAATAGCACACTCACCATCAATCCGAAGGGGGAATTCCGTCCGACTCCGAATGAGGGAAAACGAGGAAAATGTATGCAGTCCTGTTTGTACATAGAGCTGCTGGTTAGTTCGGATCGCACTCCACAACATCCATATACATTATTGGTTATACCATGTTTATATTTTCATGTGTTGATGATACATTTGAGCGTACATGCGTGTATGGATGTACTAGGTCTTGACATGGTGAACTTTACTTTACGTCGGCGGTGCCTCGCGTCTTTTTAATGCGCTCAAGTTGATACTGCCCTCTCTATACTTCTGGAATAAAACTTGCGAGTACGTGCATACAAGAGCAAAGCCAGCACAGTCCCGAGCGAGCAAAGACACCCCCAGACGACAAACGTTGTGTTGTAACACTCCATCCCCATGCACTTTTGGCCGCCACCGGGGGATTGGCGGCGGTAGAGCAGTGCAGCGGCATACCCGAAGGCGAAGGACCCAATCGGGATGTTAGCGATCACTATGTTGTGGTTCACGCCGAAGTTCTTGGTCCCGAAAAGTTCAGTGGTGGTTGCCACGGCAATGGACGTGATGGCCCCGCTGCAGGTGCCGATCACAGCTGTGCTCGCATAGAGCGCCGCCGTGGCAGGGCTGAGGAGCAGGAAGTAGGCCCCCACCATCGGTGCCATCAGTCCTGCTATCAACGCTGGTCTCGCCACCCCGTACTTCCATCTGAAAAATAAACATACAGAAACGGAATGGTTTCATTACTAATTTTTTGGACCAGAAGTCTCAAGACGCTCAAGTGAAGCTGAGAACAATTAATGTTGAATGCCATGAAGTTAACAATCTAACAATGTTAATTAGAACCTACAAAATGGAAATTGCATCTTTAATACCTTGCTAAGAGGCAATCGAAGAGAGACGGGATCAACCGCCCAAAGAACCCGAACGCCGACGACAGAGCGACCAGCGACGACGTCTTGGAGTACCCACGGGACTCGGCAATCTGCCCCAGGTTGTTCAGGAACACGAACCCGAGGGTCGCCCCCAACAGGTACACGAAAAAGTAGAGCCAGAACTCGACCCGCCTCACCATGTCTCTCGCCCCAATCTCCTCTCTAACACCAATACTGATTGCCATTTCCTCGAAAGGAGCAACCACAGCAACCTCCTCCTCCTCCTCCTCTTGGTCGCCATCCGCAATCTTGTCTCGCCGGCGTTCGCCATTCTCTTCCACGCTCGCCACGTCTTGTACCCTCTTTCGGGTGAGGGCTACGAAGTGCTTGAGGCCCTCGGCGAGCGGCACGACGGCAGGGACCATGAGGCATATGCCCATCCCCATCGCGTTGTTCACTGCCGGCAACCAGCCCGATACCGACCCCATGCTGCTCACCACTGCGTAGACCCCAGTCGCGATCGTTATCACGAATAGCATTACGAACCCGCCGTGCGTATTTCCGCCTGCCCCTGGATTGCCTGCATTCACATCCCTGACGAAAGGCGCGGTCACCAGGGACGTGACAACTGGCAAGACCGAGCTGAGGAAAAGGTAGGCCTGAGCCCTGGCCACGCCGCCACGCTGGTTGAAGGCAGCGTCAACTATATTGGTGTAGACACCGGCGCTCAGCCCCTGGTAGCTGGTGGTGAGCCCGACGACGACCTGACGGTGGAGCGGGAAGTTGCGAATTGCAACGACATAGCACACTGTGTTGATCCAGCAGATGCTGTTCCCAGCGAGGGCGGTAAGGAGAAACACGGCAGGGTACGAGAGCGAGGCGACCTTGCCTGCCACGAAAAGGTACTGGATGCCGTATCCGACAAGCCCTAGCAAAGCCCCCATCAGGAGGACGAGCCAGAGTGGGAGGTGCACCGCGGCAAGGCCCGATAACCACCCCAGGAGCTTGCCTGCATCGGAGGCGAAGGCGAGGTTGTTGAGCTGGACTTGGGAGATGGAGAGGATCTGCTTGAGCTGGGACGAGTAGGCGGGGAAGTTGGTGTTCGTCCCGGCCACGGATTGGAGCCAGATCATGGCGACCAGGCTAAGCCACTGCTGCATTGTTTTCGCTTAATATTCGTTCTGGAAGCGAGTTCAGAAGCTATTTTATCAGATGGGTATAACGAAACGAATCTAGTTCCGCCATATATATGCACTCCATAGGGGTCTGCTCCGCGGGGTGAGGGCACGGTGGTGCATGCTGCTTCCCCTCCCTCGCTCCAGAGATAACCTTCTTTACTTCTTTTCTAGTGATGATGAGCTCGACTTGATAAGAAACCTTAATCTAGGAATCAAGGTTCGATTGCGACCGCACTTCAATATACGTCTGTTGTTTAATGGGTTGGACTTGAGAGCTGTTGGTATTCCTTTTCAAGGCATCGTCAGATCAATAGCATGCTCTTGCCCAGAATGCCGTCGAGCGCTGGATCCGTATGCTACTCCAAGCCCTCGTCATTCTAGTTGAAAAGGAACGTTCTCGCCACCGCAGTGTGAATCGAGCCGATGATGAAAACCGGCAATGAAAGGGCCGCCTATCGGCTACCATCTCCCGCTGCTCTCTATACTGCGGCAATCAAGCATGGGTCGCAACACCATTCCGAAGAGCGCACACGCCATTCCCAAGTCGTTTATACAAAGCACTAAAAAGACATATGAGAACGGGAGAATAATCTCAAGAACTTTGCCTTCTGATACCATCTGATCGACAGAGATACGTATGTATATACGAGAAATGATACTCTCATGATCCTGTTATCAAACATCTGCAGACAACTTAAACCACCTCCATTACAAGACCGAATAAAGATAAGAGCGATTCAGCATCGAATCTAATCCGATGTAGAACAACATGCGAATGTTTTTATGGAAACACCGGAGCGTGATGAGAGCGGACGATCCTACAAATAAAAAAGAATTGCGTGATCTTCGAAATTACAAATGGGTTACGATATTTAATTTCAAAGGGACATTAAAAATTTCAAACGTGTTTATAACTTTCCCTTTATCAATATATTTTCCTTGATTTTTGTTATTTGATTTTAGTTATTTGATTATTTCTTATATGATAACTACTCTATAAATAGGCACCTTAATCAGCACTTCATTATTAAAAATAAACACTACCTTTTAGAATCTTTTTCAAGCATATATTTCCTCTGCTTCGGAATCTATTGTGCACGTAGTTGTTATCGAATTCGTCTTGATTCGGCTTTGGTTTAGCCCGGGAATTAATGTGTTGATCAATGTGCGCAAGGTTAGAATGGAACCTTCGAATTGGTATGGTTGGTTGGGACTACAAAAGAGTTCCATACCAGGAACTTAGAGATCGCCACTTATATTTCACCACTCATGTATAAATTATATCTCATGTTTCCGCCCAATATATATATATTTTTTAATGGTGATCAGCTCACTACATCAAGTTGTCATCCATTTTAGAACAATATCAATTTGTTCCGTCACATAGAAATGCGCTCTCCAATGAGAAATTAAAAAAAGAAAGAAAAAGAAAAAGGAATGAACAAGGAGATCATGTCACTTATCGAATTATGACGTCATGTGAAAAATGAGGTACTATAAGGGGGCATCGAAGTGGGGGCAAGAGCCACATCAATTTTGGCGGTCGCGCCACCGCTCTATGAGGTCTGCCCCATGGATGGATGGCGCCGTGCGGCATGATGTCTCTCTCCTTCCCGCAACATCGAAAGATTCGATTAATTTCATTGATACACATAAATCACATCATCTATGTACATCACTTAAGATTTGATTCTTACTAAGGGCACGCATGATCACCATTATATTTTTATTCCAGAACTATATTTTTGTTTCAGACTTAATTTTAAAACAGAAATCTATTTGGTAAAACTGTTTCATTTTTCTATCTATTTTAGAAATAGGTTCCAAAAAGAAATCATAAGTAATTTTTTTTTTTACTTTTCTATTTTTACAATAGAAATAAGAATTAAAACTTTTCTCATCATTCGTCTTTGTTATTAATCAATTGCCCATCTACTGTCGCCGACCACTGTCCACTGTCCATCACCGCCGCTCGCCGACCACTCCTCGTCGCTTGCCGCCGCCCGCCACCCACCACCGTCGCTTGCTACCGCCCGCAAGCTGCCAGCCACCATTGCCGCTTTAAAGGGAAAAATTTTGTCTCATTATAAAAAGAAAATTTATTTTAGAAATAGAAATTTTATATTGTTATCAAACATGTATTTTTACTTAGAAACTCATCCAATGATAGAAATAAAAAAAAATATATATTTCTCTTTCAGAAATCAACTTCTAATATGGATGGTTATCATTCACGCTCTAAATGCTGAGTGTCATCGTTTATTTTAATGTAACTAGATAAGAAATATTGCGGTTTAATTACGGAATCGGCCACATCCAAATCTTGTTACCTTATGAGTGCCATGAGCATGGGAATCCCACTAGTTTTGAACCCTTGCTGCACCCTTGAGTCACTACTACCAATGCCACTGAACGGAGAGAATACATTCTTATTAAAATGAATAATTATAGGCACATTGAAACTCGCCCAATTAAATATTTTTTTAACTCCTTTCGGAGTATGTAAATAGGCATAGTAGCTTATGATAATCACTTCTAAAGTGCCACATCACTTTAACAAACTAGTTTAACAGATGATCACTCCATCTTATTATTTTAGTATTTCTCATATGGAATGAAAAAGTAGTGAATAAACGTCACCAAGATTAGTTTGAATCATCGGACGAAATATCTTTAAGTTCTCTTCCTCACTAGTTTAGTTTTTTTTTTTTTTTTTGGTCAGACCTCACTAGTTTAGTTTGAACACGCAATATTCAACCTCGGAAGAGAGGGCCCTAAAACTCGGACGTGTCCGTCTGTGTGACGTTTAATTTCGAGTACTTTATGTCGACTTTTGTCCTTCATTAGTTTCTGGTCTCTTCTATTGTCCTATCGATTTACGGATCAATTCTCGTCCAACGAAGAAACCATCAAGCGACGTAGCTGGACTTGTCTTATTAAAGCAAACGGACGGGAAAATCAAAGCGGAGGAAATGAGGTTGCAGTCACTTCCCCTAGCAAGCCAATCATTGTCCGAAGATGCTATTGAAACCCTCCAAAGCTCTCCCAAGGGACATAAAAAAAAAAAGTGGAGAAAAAAAGAGATTAATATCATGAAAATTACCAAAAATCTTAATCTTGTACATTTATCATAAATTTATTTTCTGTTAGTTTCTATTAAATTAAATTGGTATCACGAAAATTTACAAATCGATACACATGTGACAAACGAAATGTGAGACCCCAAACTAATACAAGCTGTTATATGTCATTCAACTCATAATTTGACAATAAAATTTAACAGAAACTTATAGAGTGTAAATTTTTCACAGTAATATTAGTTTGGAGTATTAGTTTCAGGTAAATTAATCATAAATGTATTAGTTTAAGATTTTTCATGATATTAATCAAAAAAATAAAGATGAATCAAGAAGAAACAAGAGATAATGGTAGTTATTGAAAAGTACCTTAAACATGCGCCGATGGTTAGTTTGAGTAGTTTAGATCTCATTTAATGCTCAAATACATTAGTGAAAGGTAAAAGGAAAAAAAAATGGTGATAATCTATTGTGAGAATAATACTTCGTTATATACCACAAAAAACTAGATAATAAATAATTATAGAATGTTATGGGGTTCATTTTTTTTTTTAAATTTATAACTCATAACAACTTATTATTCTTATAGTACTTAAAAAAATTATTATGCCAACAAAGCCTAAAACTAAAACTTAGTGGTGCATAAAAGTAAAACTTAGTGGTGCACATGCAAGGAAAATCTCATTTCATTCAATTTTCCATTGTGGGTCCCATTTCCGAAAATATCAGCATCGCTTCCAGCTCCAATAAGTCTCATACGAGCTATAAAATTGTTCAACTTTAAGACAGTGAATAAGTTGTCGGTTAGCATCATTCATGAACTTTCGATTGGAGATAGCTAAGCCTCGTCACGATAATCACACTGAGCTACTAGAGATCCGAAACCTGGTCGCCCATGTGAGATGCATGCATTGCTTTCTCTAATGAGGTCAAATCGTGATATCGCGTCGGGAAATATCAGCATGTATCAAGAGGGCACTAATTGCGCGGGTACCAATAAATATAGTCATCGTTAACTTGAAAGCAAGCCGAACAAAATGCGTTCATTGAAAAGGATGTTTCCAACCATAAACACGAGCTGTATCCTGCCAATTTGATATTTTCCAGTTGCGAATTTTATCTTCAAATATATTATAACAAGTATAAGAGTTGGGAGCTTTAAAATTTCAGAGATAACCTTGCCATGTAAAGTTACTCCTTAAATTTGACCAAAACAATACACACGCAACAATATGTAGATCCCAAAAAACCGATCCTTTTCGCCATTCTCTCTTATCCACCGAAGAAGATCCTTCTCCTTCCCTTCACCGCTCCACATTCAGTCACCGACGGTCTCTTACCCCGTTCCGCCGTTGACGTCGCTCTCCTCCCTGGGCCATTGGCAATTGTCTTCGTGTCCCCTGCCTTCGCCTCTTGACGCCCTGGTGCCCGACAAGTCCCTCTCGTCACAATCTCAAGCATGATGAGTTTACGCCAGTGTAAACTTTGAACTAAATAGATCTCTTTGACTTCATATTCATATATTCCCTTTATCTCATTCGAATAAGTTATATAGAAACACCCATTGAAGTTCTCTTGACGCATCCTAGCTGGTAAGAAAAAACCCTCTTGAAAATACCACAGGAAACCTCTTCAAGTTGAGACTTTGTAGTCATTTGACAAACATCATTCAACGAAAACATTGAAAAGCAGCCAGCATGGCATTCATTGAATTATACCTCGGCTTAAGCATTTCCAAGTGATGCGTGGCCCACGAGGTTCAATGCGTTCTAGAAAGAAATGCAGAGACGGCATGAACAGCGCGCGTTGCAGTTTATTAAGGTTCAAGACCTCCTCATCACGCCACTGCCCTTCTGGAGAACGGACAACCTGTCCATTTCCAACCCCGTTTCCTTCACGCCGTATCATCACGACAACGTATGCGGTTGGAGCGAGCTGCGTATTGACCGGCTTCGGGCACGTTTAAGGAAGGAGCTTTACATGGGGTTCTTCTTTTTTTCCCACGTCCGGTCGAACTTGAACTTCACGTCAATTTGGATTACCCATCCGTCAATTTGGCCCACGAGCCCAGAGAAAACAACCGAGCATCGCAAAGGCGCACAAAGCCACGGATCTCCCTCCCGATTGGATTACCCATCCCCCGCACTCTCTTATGTTAATCTTATGTTCTGATGTTGAGACTCTATTTTCGGACGTTATATAAGAAATGCCAGTTATATTTTCGACCAAAAAAAAAAAAAAAAAAAAACTTCACGTGACGTTGATGTGGAAGTTCGGGCGAAGGGTTTTCATCTGAGGAAATAGAAGACAAAAATCGATGCAAAAGAGCCAAAAAAAAGTCATGCCCCTTATACATGCCGTATGGACGATGACTGGGTATGTAGGACGGAAATTTTCCACAAGTGACTACCTTAATCAAGTTGACAATGGAATACGTTTCGGATAACTCTCTCCTCCCCCTTGCCCTCTCGATGTTTCTACAATCGAATGATTACAGCAGTACGCATAGCCAATCGAAATGGATACACATGTAATCTCGAGATCGGTCTCGTTTGGGAGGCGCTGATGGGGGGGTGAATACAAGTTGCCTTAGCTCGCCGTTAGTGGGAGTCTTCTTCTCAATGATCATATAGAACAGTCATGAACTTTCTTATGGATAAGGTAAACAAACACGAGTCGGAAACCTCGACCGGTGAACCGAATGTTTCTGACTAATCGCTTATACTCAACCACGTGAGAATTGAACCGAGTGATTCCGCGACGCCTGAAATCCGACATCTAATTGGACGTGCGACTCGTGCTAAAACAGCTACCACCTTGAGTGGCATGAGCACTCTCTTGTTAAGGGTTTGACGTACGTGGCATAAGGTGTGTGGCAAGCTGTAGGAGCCACCTCTTGAATGAATCTTCAGAGGCCTCCGTCTAGAATTAATTCCCACCTTCCTGGTGCAGTCGTGGACTAAGAAGCCAACACGAACGGGGACGTCAGAGCTATGAACTGCAGCATTCAAAGCCCCTTGCGAGATGGGTGAGGACTTGTGGCATGATTCATGCACTGGACTCGATCCAAAAAATACATCATCTTAGGAGTCAACGCGCGAGTAGTTCTTTTGATTGTCGGGATTAGGCTCATGTGGGTCGAGTCGGATCCTTGCAAATTCGCTTAGCTACTAAGGTAAAGTATTGGTTGTATGTATATGGTTATCTAACTAGAGAGAAGAGGGACAAAGTCCATGAAGGGTTGTAACTAATGCTTTCATCTACTTCATGTATTCGTTGTGAAAATCAAGATGAATCCAAGCAAACAAAAATTCGAAAATTTCTGTGCCTATTGTCCCTCGTATCAACTAGCCGGACGGTACAGAAGCAATTATGCCCGCGCCTAGCGCATGTACAAGGCATGGTACATATCCATTGCGAGAACCCGTTCGACTTTTTTTCCCCCGCTATCGATGGAGTGCAAGACATGCAAATTGGTCATTACCATTTGCCATCTTCGTATAGTTTACGTTTCATAAAGAGTGCAAAGGAGAAATGCTGAACGAAAAAATTGACATTAATTGCTCAAAATTCAACAAATCAACATCAGACAACCAGACATTTCTAACGGGTCGTTCTTTTTCTTTTCTCTAAGCTGGGTTTGGTTATAGCGCATTCAACCCAAGTCATTTGGAAGAAAAGAAAATGACATTCTTACAACGAAAGGTACGATGAATCCAGCCACAACCATAAAATCGAATTTCACTAACAAATACCTTAAATAAATCTCGATGGGATGCATTCACCGCTTTTTATGTCTCATTAATAAGCTCGATGATTTATAAGAAAGTAATAAAAATAGTAAAACTCATCTAATCATGTAATGCAATATGCACGCTCATGTAACAAATTTCATGTTCAAATTAAAAGTGTGTAATATAGACTGACCAAATCGAGTAAAATCAGGATTAACTGGTTTTGGACGGTTTCAATCTGATTCCCAATTTCATAATTGAAACCAGTGATTTTTAATTCAATCCTTGCTTTTGAGGCAAATGGAACTGAGCAGACCACTTGAAATGGACCAATGATTTTTTATTATTTATTTTATTTCTCATGTACAATTCTTTCCCTTTCCTTTTCACTTATCCCGCTCTCTTCTCTCTCTGGTTCCAAGGAGGTATTGCTCATAAATCAATCGACCCTGATTCAAAAAATTGAGAACTGGTCCTTCTAATTTAATTCTTAGATGTTAATCGAATCGGGAGCTAACCATCCTTAATTCAAATTACGGGATTTTTTCTATTCATAATCGTGTCAAAAATCACGCTTTTGAAATGCGCACGTGAATTTAGGAGGTTAATAATTGTGTCGAAGATCACTATGTATTAACGAGATTTCGTGAGACTAGTCAAGCTGAAAAACTCGGCTATAATTCGATAGTGAGGAAGGGAGAGAGAGAAATTTGGGACTCTGACTCACATATCTGAGGCTGAGGCTAAGATTGAAGAACCGTCGTCTTAGCCATCCGACACCTCCTCCATCCCGTGCGCCGCCACACCATCATCTTGTGAGGCAGACCTCATGGACCGCAGAGTAGCCCTACTCCAAAAGCATCCGTCAAGTCTCTCTAGTGAGGTGATAATCGATGTGATCTCCTCTGTCTAGTCCCGTCTTAATTTCTCTTATCTTATTTACTTTAGCTTTTGAGAGTGCGTTTGTACAGGCCCGAACACACAAATTGACCGTTTTACCGAGCCTAATCAATCTACGTCGTCCTTAGGAACATTTTTTTCTGGACATCGAAAATCACAAACCGAACTTAGACTCCGTTTATTTAATAAATCAAAATTATTTATTTTTACGAAATGAATACATCCTTAGATAGTAATTTCACGAACTAAATCCAGGAAGACTTAGCAATCAGGAGCCAACCATTCTATTGCTGCAGTACCTAAATTCAGGTGAGCATTTGGCAAGAGTGAATGTCTTGATAAAGAAGTGTACCTAATGTATGGGATCCGAGGCCGAAGCGTTTCGATGACCCACGTCAGCCGGGGCACCCTACTGAAGAATAAATGAAGGAAAAGATCACTGTTTTCATCACTCACTTTATCCTTGCAAAGCGTGGAATTTGCTATTTTTCCATAGTGGTAAGTGTCTTCTCGTCGACGTAAGAATTCATCGCGTAAAGTAATGATCCCGGAAGCAAAGTTCAAGCACCACCGGCGTGGTGGCGCGTACACTGTTCTTGATCTCGACGGCCCCGGTGGGGTCATTTCCTGGATGGACAAGAGCTTTTCGCCTCGTGACCTCCCGCGCAGAGGATGGGGATTTCGCGACGACGCAGTCCGATTGCTTCCCTCAAGGTTCAAAAAGCACGCAGCGCAGAATCCTGCGAAACTTCTCCTTTTCCTCCTTTTTGAAACGCCAAAAGGGTTTTCATATGTGAGTGCATGGCTAATAAAAGAGAACTTTAGGGCAAAAAGAAAAAGGGTTTTAAAAGGGAACTCTATATGCTGCCGAGATAACGTTTTTCGCTGGAACAGTTTCGGGGAAACGAAGGTTATTTTCGCTCCGAATAGGCACTGATTATAAGCTTTCTTGACAAGATCTTTGAGCAAGAATACATTTCCTGAATTGAAACCCTACTGCAGCTGAACTTTGCATGACTTCGTCAAGACGAGGAGGAGCTTTTTGGGGTGGAAGTGGAGCCCCCGCGCAAGGCGCACAAAACCCCATGTCCTCGTTCACACGCTAAACCTTATTCTACGCTCGATTGACCCACTCCCACCCCCAACCCCACCCCCACAGGATCCGACGAGAGATCTATATAACCCCTCTCGGACATGTACACACCCACCTCGGGGAATCGCCATAAATAGGGGCTCGAAGGTGATGGCCTTGGTACGACCACATTGTCCCGAGCAGAGCCACACGTACAGATTACACACAGAAAAACGTCTGGTTTTCAGAGCATCGATATGACTGCATCGTCAATCGCTCGCTGCAATCTCGACACTTGCCCCCTCCCTCCTTCTCCTCTCCACCCTAGAAATCCTGTACGGAATTCTCGTCATCGTTGATTTTCCTTCGCCCTGTTTTTTTTTACCCCTTGCGGCTGGTTAGTCTGCTGCTGTTGTTCTCTTCGCTTCCTCCCTTATAAAAGGGGTCCCTGCACGCATACCCTTGGAGCAAGTATCCACCAAGAACGATGCCTTCATCACTGGTGAGGTGGCTTAGCCTCGTGGCCTTGATCTGGCTCCAGACCATCGCTGGGACGAACACCAACTTCCCAGCCTACTCGTCGCAGCTCAAGCAAGTCCTCTCCATCTCCCAGGTCCAGCTCAACAACCTCGCCTTCGCCTCCGACGCCGGCAAGCTCCTGGGGTGGTTCTCGGGCGTCGCCGCGGCGCACCTCCCGCTCTGGGTCGTCCTCCTGGTCGGCGCGGTGCTCGGGCTCGTCGGGAACGGCGTCCAGTACCTCTTCGTGGCAGGCAAGGTCGCCTCGGTCTCGTACCCGGGGATGTTTCTCCTCGCCGTCCTCGCCGGGAACAGCATCTGTTGGATCAACACGGTCTGCTATGTTGTGGCGATCAACAACTTCCCGCTCCACCGCCAGGTTGCCGTCGGGCTCACCACCAGCTACCAAGGGCTGAGCGCCGGTGTCTACACGGATATTGTTGACGCCGCGCTCGATAGCCGCGGCGGGACTGGGGCTAGAGCTAAAGCATATCTACTTCTCAGTTCAGTCCTGCCAATGGCCGTCTCACTAGCGACCGCGCCTTTTGTTCGCGTCGTCGGTGCGGACAGTCCACGGGCAGGCAAGAATGCGCATGCCGGGTTCATAATCCTATTCATCATAACAATCGCAACCGGAGTTTATGCGGTGGTGAGTAGTATGGGGTCGGTGTCGGGCGCCCTACCGGCGGTGTACAATGCGATGGGGATGGGCATCTTCCTCCTGAGCCCCATCGTTGTACCGCTCGCCGTATGCCTCAAGCGCGTCCTCGCCCACACCGAGATGAAGGTACACGACGTGGTGACCGAGCAAGAGCACGGCGAACCCGGCCTAGACGAGAGCGGGATCAAGTGGGAGGCCCATCCCCAGGTTGGCGACCAAGAAGAGGTGGTTGCTGTGGCTCCCCCAAGCGAGGAAGTGGCAATTAATGGTGTTAGAGAGGAGGTTGAAGCCAAAGAGATGGTGAAGCGAGTCGACTTCTGGCTCTACTTCTTCGTGTACCTGTTAGGGGCGACGCTTGGGCTCGTGTTCCTCAACAACCTGGGGCAGATCGCCGAGTCCCGGGGGAGTTCAAAGACGTCGTCACTGGTCTCTCTCTCGTCATCGTTCGGGTTCTTCGGGCGGCTGATCCCGTCTCTCTTCGACTACCTCTTCGAAAGGTAATTACGGCCGCCATTTCCCCCTTTGTCAATGTTTCAAATAGTGTCGCTAGATTGTTGACTAAGCGTAGAGTTCAATAATTAGTCCAGAGTTTGAAGTGGACGAACAACCATGGCATTTGCACGTAAACGTCTTCAGCATTAATTGTCCTTATTCCCTATCTAGCCAAAACACTGACAATGGAGCACCGTCTTCAGACTCTCTACGCGATATTAGCACGTTCTAGATGAGAGATTTTTTTTGCATTTGCATATAAGAAATCTCTTTAGTGCATTGTCGATCATAAGAAGCTGTTTTCACGTCTGCGCTTGCGTCGGATGACATAATATTTCCGTTACTCGAAGAAATTCGTCCCATTTATATCGCTTTCTTGCATTTTGTCCGTCCACTTTTAGGTGAAAAAAGTGGGCTCTTTTGTTCCGATGTTGGAGCGCGGATCCATGTCTGCTACGTTTGAACGGACACGAGCTGTTGGGACAACGTTCTCAAAGCGTCCTAAGAATTTAAGTCATGGTCCAAAAGTTTAACTCATAGAGTGAACGCTTTCTTTGTTTCTTTCAGGAGGAAGTACGTGGTGTCGAGACCGGCAGCAATGGCAGCATTGATGGCGCCCATGGTCGGCGCCTACTTCCTGCTCCTCAGCCCCGCCACAGGGGCACTTTACGTAAGCACGGCCGTCATCGGCGTCTGCACCGGGGCCATCACGTCCATCTCCGTGGCAACCACCACCGAACTCTTCGGGACCAAGAACTTCGGCGTGAACCACAACATCCTGGTCACCAACATCCCAATCGGGTCCTTCGTCTTCGGGTACGGCGCGGCGCTGCTCTACCGCAGCCGGCGAGGTGGTGATGGGAGGTGCATGGGGATGGAGTGCTATAACACAACGTTTGTCATCTGGGGATGTCTTTGCTTACTCGGTACTGTCCTAGCTCTAGTCTTGTACGCACGTACGCGCAAGTTTTATTCAAGAAGTATAGAGAGGTAGTAGCTAACTAAGCAAACCCACTCTCCTATACGAGTTACGATATTAGCTAACTGAGCAATTCCACTCTTCTATACGAGTTAGGATATACTGCTTTTCTTTGATTTTGTGAAATAACTTTGCTCAAGGAAGAAAATATTTCTGTACATGTATGCAGGCGTTATTGAGCGAGAAATCGGCATTTCATGTTTCACCAAATCCAAGAAACAAGTTCAATGCGCGGTTTTTGAACATTTAGGGGTATTAATCATACGATCACCATGTCATTAAAAAGAGAAACACGAATAATGCTTTATGCTTTATTGACATGGCAAACAATACTCAATTTGATGTGACGGGTATATGATCTTATACGCGCATGTGATTATATACTTGACCTCGGAGATGCTCTAGCGTGGATCTAACTTCACGTAACGAATTATGAGCAAGATGATATATCATTTATTTCGTTTTGACTATACAAATTCAGCGAGAGAGGATTCTTTGCACTCGTGACTCACATATATTCTCAAAAGACGACTTCAATGTATCGGATCACACGACCGATCGATCCCCCCGAGCGCAAGTAAAGAAAAAGAATTATTTGTTGGGTATGAACCCAACTTTTGACTCATTGACTAATTTTTTTTGCTGCTAGTGCTCGTTTGAAAAGGACAACAATTCTTTATTGAAAAAAGAAAAAAAGGACACGGATCAGGACCCGGACCCGTGACTTGTGAGGTCAATGTGCGCCTTCACATGCCTTTCGGTCCGCTGAAAAATTGCAAATTGGACTGACCAGCAACGTCGAGATTTCTCCTCGCGATGCGATGCCCCCCAAAAACCGATTAATAAGCTTAATAGACTTTTTTGAAACCGACACAAAACCTGTTCAATCTGTAAGAACAACAAATCACTCGCTCGGTGTAAGTAAAGTCGTCCATGAATCCGGACATGTAACGTCAGCTCCGAAAGGAGGCGACGCACCACCGGCGTCACGATGAGTTCTCTGCATCGAGACCGAGTTCGATGGACGAGTCTCGTTGCTTGCTTTTGGCTTCGGAGGAATTAATGGTGGGTGGTTCCCGCTATTACTCGTCAACCGAGGTGGGAAGTTGGCAGACCGACTAGAAGCATCGGACAGTTGTCGTATATGGCATTTCCCTACCGTCCATTTTCCTGCCTGTTTCTGTAGGAGTGTGTGATGACCTTTCGTGTCTTTTCCGTCGAATGGGGAACTGAACAGGGATTCGTTTGCTTTTTCAATAATCCGGGAACGTCGTTACAGCGATCCGGCCATCTGTAAGATCCATGAAGTACCCTATGGTAGGATCTTTGTATGTGCCTCCAATTTCAGCTCATTAGTAATTTACATGTAATTAGTGAGATATGAATAAGTGATATTCGATTCGTGAGCTGAGCTGAGCATCCCTCGACATCCTCCCGAGAGTTGTGCGGAACACGCTCGAGAGATTAAATGACGAACTAGGTGAGGACCGAGATGGGACGTAATTCCTTTGATCGTGGCGGAATTGTCCCCCTTTCCCCTCCTCAACCTGTGGAATACGTTCCAATAACTTTCCACCATGGCATGACAAATTGATACAACGACCGAAAATTGAGGCGGCCGACGTGCGGAGGGGGCGGTTGCTGTGATAGCAAAGAAACTCAATATTTGCGGGATCGACGGTTGACGTCTCTTTAGGAGTTGGACGTCTCATAAGAGACTTCCCAAGAGGGTCTTCGTCTCCCCTCTTTAGCCAACTCGTCGTGAGGAAAACGGGGGATGATGGGTGCGAAGAACAAGGGAATCTAACTCTTTATACCTTTTTGGCCCATTAGCGGAGAATCACTACTTTGAACACGCGCTTGTTTTTAACGAGTCTTAGTCTCTGTTCATTTTGTAGAAAATAATTTTCGAATTTTCTGACGTTTATTTCACAAAAAATGAATTCATTAAAAAAAATATTTTTCATGAAAGGAAAAAAATCTTCTAAATTAAGGGAAAATGTTTTCCACTTTCTTTTATCTTACACCTCTACAAATCCTCATTTCCTCCTCCCATTTCTTTTTTTTCTTTTCTTTTTTGGTTCGAATTATTTTTTTAATTTTCTTTTTCTTTTTTAATTCCAATTATCTTTAATTTCCCTTTTCTTTCCTATTTCTTTTCTTTGTTTTCTTTGTTTCTCATATTCTTCTTTCTTGGCTAGTCATCGACTGTTGTTAGACGAACCTCAAACTCGTCGATCTCAAGCTCGCACTCTACACTCTTGCTTATCATTTTCTTTATTTATTATACCATACAATTGTACATTACTCAAGCAAAGGGCTCTACATGCTTTGCTTCTTTTTTCTTTTGTTTATTAGAACACAAAAAACACATGAGGAGAACATGCTTATCTTTTACCAAAAAAAAGACACAGGAGGAGAACAGGCCATTCAACTAGAAGATTCTCATGAGGACTGTACATGCTTTGCTTCTTTTTAAAATCCATACGAATATTTTTTAGAGTAGATGAATGTTTGATGACAATGAGGGAACAAAGATATGAAGTAAGTTTACCTGGATTTAAAGGCAAGTCCATATTTGATGGATTTATAGGTCGGTAAGTAATGCATGCCTAAGTGGTAAAGTCTTAGAAGATATTTTCATTACCGAACATCGGAAAATATTTTCCGAAACATTTTCAGGTTTTAGCCAAACACCATAATCATTTTCCTGGAAAATGATTTCCAAGAAAATATTTTTCGAAAATCGCCAATTTTCTGCGAAACGAACGAACCTTTAAAGCTGAGTCAAAATTCCTCTTAACGATCGACTTTTGGTCTAACCCTGATGGCTGGTGCACGTGCTTTTTGCGTCTATGCAATCCAGGCAAAGGGAGGTAAAAACTCTTCCAATGGAGCACAACGAGACGAGAAAACCATTCAATGAACCGAATACATAGGATAGTGAAATGAGCATCAATCATCATACAGTATGTGATGAGACTCGGAAATTTGAATGGGTAAGATGCAATTTAGAATGGTTGTATTTCTAAAATATTCACGATTGGGCATTATAGTCTCTCTCTCACTTATCTGCTTAATCATAGATAATTGAGCACTTAACTCTCAACTTTTTATAAAAAGAGAAATAGAAGTATATCTATGAAAATTTAAGTATGGTGATTGATTGACTAAACAGATTACTAGTTCCTCGGGGTGGGGTACATTTTAATCAATGTTACTTACTGATTTTCCTCAAACAGGAAAGGGAGATGTCAGCTTTAATAAAGTAATGAAAAATATTTTAGTAGATTAAAATTAGATCTTAAGTACCCAGGTGAATACTTGAGGGTGTTTTGGCCACCAATGTTCATACAAAAGAAAAAATAAATTTGAAGATAAATCAGAAGAATAATATCTCATCGAGAGGGTCCCATCCAGGGGGATCCCGACATTAAAAGTAAGTAACATATGACAGGTAGGGAATTTAAGGTGGCCTTCTGACGTCAGCATGACGATTGCATTGCCTCACCCTTGTCTTGTCTTGAACTAGGGTTTTGACTATTTACAGCAGAAGCTCTAATTACGGCTTTTTTCGGTTCTCGCCTCGTCTTCTTGTGTCAAAATTTGGAAAAATGACGCGACGTAGCCTGCCTGTTTTTTTCACTTAATAATGATGCGAGTTTTCACTTTTGCGGCATGATTTCAATTAGCTCCCGATGAAAAGTTCTCATCCTGCACATTGGTGATCATTAAAACGCGGAAAAAGACGCGTCACAGGCACACACGATTAGATATCGGAGGATTGTCAAATTAGGATATGGACGAGGTTGATTATTGTGATTAGGATCTAGATGAGGTTGATTATTGTGAGTTAAGGTCGTCTGCACGAGTTGAGGATCTGGACTTTTACTAATTCATGATGCTCTCCGGAGTGTTGCATGAGACTCTGGGGAGGTGGGTCTCCATGCTTGTGTTCTAAATTGTTGAGTGTGAATACAATGTTTAAAGGACAGCGGATTGTTTTATCAAGAGATTATAGACATCAATTTCGCTTTTGAGTCTTATTTTAACAAGTGCATCAAGGTATTATTTATGTTTTTTTTTTTTTTTGCTCAATAGGACATTATTTAAGTGCACTCAATTGGGTGTTGAAGGATTGTCGAATTAGGATTTGGGGACAAACTATTATGAGTGTAGGTTGTCTACACGAGTCTAGATAGTTGGGTCTCCATGCCCGTGTCCTAAATCATTGAGTATAAATATAATGTGTTAAGAATGGATCGTTTTATCAACAAACTATGGACACTTGTCTTGCTTTTGAGTCTTATATTAACAGCGCTTTAGGACATTACTTTAGTTAACTAAAATTAGAAATAACGATTATGAAATAGGATTGTTCTCTCCAAAGAACATAAAAACCTTTTTCGGATTTGGGTCTTGTGTTTATATTAAGTTAACTGAAGTTGGAAATGACACTTTTGAGATTATTTGAGAAACGGAGAAATACACATTTTTAGGATGGTTCTTACTTCAAATGAGAACTTTGGCATTTCCGGACCATACTGAATCTGACTTAATAATTGTTTTGGGAGCATTCTTTTAATGTTTTTCTTTACATTTGGATCTACTTATACTAAGAAGGAAATTGTTCGCTGCTGATGCACTGATGAATTTATTTTAATAGTAAAAACATAAGAATAATTGATAGTAGAAAGAAAAATATATACATAAATGCAAAATGATTACGGAATTTATTTCAATGTTAAATTAAAAATGAGAAGAGGTAGTTCTTGTGGTTGCCCGAGTGAGGAAGTGGCATTTAATGGTGCCGAAGAGGAGGTTGGAGCCAGATTGATGGTGAAGCCTGTCGAGTTCTGGCATATGGTTCCTTATCTATAAATGATTTAGAGAAGAGATGTTACTGAGATGAAGAAAAGTGAAACTAATCATGAAAAGTGGCGGTGCTTCCGATAAGTTACCTAAATTCCAAAAAATGTATTAATTGATTCTCTATAAAAAGGACCATATCACACATTATTAACAACAACTTTCTCATTAACACCCCCCCCAAAAAAAAAAAAAAAAACAATAACTTTCTCTCGTTCATAATAACTTTCTATTACTCAATTCTTTCTTCTTCACAATTCTCTGTTTTTTTTCTTTCCAACATAAGTTTAAAAACACACAAAGTAAAATTCCAAAAGGGAAATTGAGTAACTATTGAACTCGTTGCTATGGCTTTTGTGTATATAATGAAGGTTTTTTAATTTTAAAACCAACAGCAATAACAGCGTGATTAAATAATACCTTAAGGACAATTATCATTATCATGCATCAAAATATCAAAGAACTATAGACTACTACTCATCGCTTCATTGGCAATTAAATTTTCCCAACATCTAGTCCAAACACATATACATTAGGGCGCTCTGAATGCAGGAGGGACCAAAGGCAGTGATAGTCGATGGAGCACCATCTCAATACTATCTTCTTCTTCTCTTTTCCTTCTTTTTCTATTGAGCAACAAGAAAACAACCCAATGTTAGGCACGTTCTAAGTAAGATGTTTATAAGCATGTGAAGATAAAGATCCTGTTTAGTGCATCGTCGGCTACAGGAAACTGCGTTTTACGTATGCGCTTACATCGGATGATGTAACACTACACTACTCCGAAGAAATTCGTCCTATGTCCATTGCTTTCTTGCATTTTGTCCGTCCAAGTTCAAAGGTGAAAAGGTTGACTGTTTTGCTCCAAAGTTGGAGCGAGAATCAATGTCGGCTGCATGTGAACGGAACGCCAACTTTGGGAGAACGCTCTTATATCGTCCTAAGACTCTAAGTCAGGTCCAAAAGTTTAAGTCGTAAAGCGAACACTTTATTTTCAACCCTTTCTTTGGTCGGGAGCATGTGGTGTCGAGACCGGGATCAGTGGCAGCATCGATAATTGGTGCTTTCTTCCCGCTCCTCAGCCCCGCCACGGCAGACGCTCTACAGGAGCACCACCATTCTAGGCGTCTACATTGGGGCCATCACGTCCATCTCTGTGGTGACCACCACCGAGCTCTTTAGGACCAGGAACTTTGGCGTGAACCACAACATCCTAATCACCAACATCCCGATCAGGTCCTTTTTCTTCATGTACACTGTGTCGCTGCCCTACCGCCGCCGGGCAAGTCACAGCGACGTGAAGTGCCTAGGGATGGAGTGTTATAGCACGACGCTGGTCATTTGGAGATTTCTTATGCTTTCTTGGGACGGTCCTAGCTTTAGTCTTGTATGCACGTATGTGCAAGTTTTATTCAAGAAGCATATGAGAGGGAGTACCTAACCGAGCACAGTCATTATGTCCTTCCATACGAGTTAGGATGTACTCCCTGTGCTATTATTTAGTGAAATATCTTTGTTCAATCAAACAAATATCCCTGTGCATGTATGTGGCTATTATTGAGCGAGAAATTGGCAATTCATATTTCACCAAATAAAAAAAAATACAAGTTCAGTGCTTGGTTTTTTAGCATAAGGGTTATTAATTGGAGCGGTATCATGTCATTAAAAGAAAAAAAAATAGACCATAATCGTATTAAAAGGGATATGGTCTTATGCGTCCATGTGATTCTAAATATTACCACTGACTAAGATGCTTTAGTGTGAACCAGTCTCATCGAAAAACTTACTTAATGGATGACAAGCAAGATGACGTGTAGCTTATTTCTTTTTTAACTATACAAACATGTTGGGATATGGTCACTTGCACTTGTACCCATTTACTATTTCTGTCGAACAAAGTCATCGGGAAAAGGACGTGTGAGGGCAATGTAGGCCTACACGTTCCTTTCACGCCGCTGATAATGCAATGGACGGACAAACAACATATGTGCTTTGCCGTTGCCCGAAAGCTAAGTAATTAGTTTAATAGTCTTTGAAAAAGACTCCATGTGCCCGTTCAGATGAGAATGACAGAGCGCTTCTCCAGCGACGTGAGGTAGTCGCCCATGTCCTGGATTGGTAACATAAGCTTCCAAAGGACGTGACGCGCTACCGACGCTAATGCGGAGTTTTTTCTGCATCCAGGCCACGTTCCGCAAGAGAAGTCTCGTTTCGTTCGGTCCGGAGAAATTTATGTTGGGTGGTTCCCGCTATCGTTCGTCCATGGAGGTGGGAAGCTATGAGAACAACCAGATATGTTGGCTAGCTGTAACGTACCATCCACCTACCGCTTGTTCCAGCCCATTTTTTCTTTAGGAGCGTACGCTGACTTTTAATGTCTTTCCCTCTACTGTGAAACTGAAGAAGGCGAATGTGCTTTTTTAGTGACGCGAGGGTACAAGCATAGAGATCCATGGGGTCCATGAAACATCCTGAAACGGGGTTTTGATATGTACATGTGACCTTGGCTCAAAAGGATTTGTAGGCGATTAGTGAGATTTGAATAAGTGACCTTTGGTTCATGACCTGGGAATTTCTTGATACCCGCATCATATTGGAGTGCGGTTCATACTTCTTCTTGATAAGATGGCACGGGAGTCCCTCTCTAGTAAGTGGGTGGGGGTGTGGGGGTCGTCTCGAGGGGGTCATAGTGGCAATGCCTACTTTAATATTTTTAGCCCATATTTTATTAATAGTTCGAATTTGGGCTCATGAATAGTTACTAAATTCTTCTTATAATTAAGGGATGTAACAAAAAGACGTGAGACCCTCAATTTTTTTTATGACTTAGAATTTCTTTTAATTGACAATTTTATTATTTTTTCTCTTTTTTTTTCTTTTCTTTTTATCTTTTCTTCTTCTTGCTCTACTCGGCGAGGTCGCCAGCCTTGGGGGAGCCTCGCCCAACTAGGCAAGGCCGACCTCATGGTGGTTGGGTGAGGCTTTGGCAAGGTCGCTAGACTTCGTGTGGCCGGCGATCAGCTAGGGGAAGAAGAGGAGGAAGAGAAAAGGGAAGAAAAGAAAAGAGAACCAAAAGAAAATGGTTTTTTTTTTTTTTTTTTTTGTTCTACTTCTTGATTATATTCCAAATATATTCCAACAAATAAAAATGTATACAAACGGATTTATATTTTATTTATGTTCCGGGGAAAAAAAAAGATAAACAGAAGTATATCCAAACACACCATAATTATAGTGGAATTCTCTATCGGACATAGCTCTAGTTTAAGGATGAACTAGTATAAAACCTCATGTCTCAAGTTGTCTTTCTTGCTTTTACTATTTATGTCTTTGTGATTATGCACTAAATCCTAACACAACAAACCGTGCCATTACGGGAGGCTATTCCATGTGTTTTCTATTTCTAGGGTTCCTCTCTAAGAGTTAAGTGAAGAAAACACTTGGATTGAATGAAATACTAGGGGGGATCGATCGGATATAATCCGGAGCTTGATTGTGATGGAGCTTTGATCTAAACCTGAAATCTCTGTCGTTCAATGGTGAATCCGTCGCCCCACTCTCCCTATTGAGTAGGTTCCGGTACTTGATCTGAAGAACCACATAAATCCTAATGCCTTGTTTTTCTCACATCTTATCTCGTTAACTAAAGTCGTCATTTTCGTCAATCATTACAATCTTCTTTTTCATGACGTTACAACCCACCCCCCCCCCCCCCTAACAACAGATGTCAGATGTCTAAATAGAGATGAGTTTGGACACCGATGGAGAAAATATAGAAGTCTGGCAACGGCGGTCGGCATGCTTCTTATGTCGACGGACGAAAACATGAAACGGCCAACGTGCGGAGGGTGGGGCGGTTGCCGTGCAGGAACTTGATAACGTGGAGTGGAAGCCGACGTCTCCTTTTGAGGTTGACGTCTGATATGCTTCAGACTCCAATCTTCCAGATCTTCTTCTCCTTCTTCTTCTCGAGTGATTAACACGGCCTCATTCAACGATGACCGAAAGCATCGATCGGAAACCCCAGAGACACTTCAACAGGAGGTCGTAATCTCACTTTCGACCGGTCTTTTGATGTTTTGCGTAGGATGTACTCTTACAACTCCTTCTTTTTTAGGTTAACGTCTGATATGTTTACCAGAAAAGTGGATTGAATCGACTCTTACAACTTTTCTGGCCCGTAGAGGAGGAATCGGACTTTGAATTCGTCGCATATATTCCCTTCGCACTCATCGCTGACGAGTCCAAGAAGTTTGCGTCAAAATTCGTCTGAGGATCAACTTTCGGTTCGCACGCGGTGCATGCGCTTTGTCTCCATCGCAATTCCCTCTTTGCGGGCCGGTGCATGCGCCTCGGCTCTACGCAATATCAGTGGAGGGAGTCGGAAAACTCCTTCACCGCATGAAAATGCCGTGAAAACGACAAAACCCGTTCGATGAACTTAATACGTATCAAAACAAAATGGACATAACTCATCGTACATGATGAGATCCACAAATCTTAATGAGCACTATAGACGGCCCAACGCTAATGTCTCATTTTTGTATAAGTTGCTTGTTTGCTTAATTAGTCAAAGCAAGCACTAAAGTCTCGTATCTATAGGACTGTAGTACTCCGATCCATGTGTTTACGTTTTTCTGTTTTATTAACCAAAGTTACTTAATGATTTTTCTCAATCGAGGAAAGAAGACTTTTTAGCTTTAAATAGTTATGAAAATAGTATAGTAGACCAAAGAAAGATCTTAAGTAGCTATATGGAACGTTTGGGGGGTGTTTTTGCTACGAAAGAAAAATAATTATTTGTTGGGTTTGAACCCATCTTTCTACTCATTAACTATAATTTTTTATGCTGCTCATTTGAAAAGGATAACAACGCTTTGTTGAAAAGAAGGACACGGGTCAGGACCCGGACCTGTGACTTGTGAGGTCAATGCGTGCCTTCACATTCCTTTCGCTCCGCTGAAAAGTTGGACTGACCGACCCGCATCGTCGAGACGATCCGGCGATCCAGCGATGCACTCCAAAAGCTAATTGATAAGCTTAATAGTCTTTTTTGAAACCGACAAAAAACTTGTTCGAACTTTAAGAATGACAAATCACTCGTTCGGCGGATGTAAAGTCGTCCATGATCCAGGCATGTAACGTCAGCTCCCGTATGGCGTGACGCACCCCCGGCGTCACGAGGAATTCTCTGTATCGAGACCGAGTTCGATGGACGAGTCTCTTTGACGCACTTGTCGGATGTGGCATTTGCCGACCACTCATTTTCCTGCCTGTTTCTGTGGGAGTGTGTAATGACCTTTCGTGTCTTTTCCGTCGAATGGGGAGCTGAACAGGATTCATTTGCTTATTCAATAATCCGGGAACGTAATTGCAGCGATCCGGCTGATTCAACTGAGCATCTCCCGACGCCCAACCGAATCAAGCCGTTCCTAGAGGAGGGTGCTTCTAGCATTTTCTAGCGTTTCTATCCAAGAGTGGTGTGAGGAAGACACTAGAGAGATTGATTGACGTACTAGGTGAGGACCGACAGACGTAATTCCTATGATCATCCCCCTCCCCAACTAGTGGACTATGTTCTGACAACTTTCCACCATGGCCCGACAAATTGAGATGGCCGACATGCAGAGGCCGGCGGTTGCCGTGATTGCAAAGAAACTCAATATTTGCCGGGTGGAGGTTGACGTCTCCTTACGAGGTGGACGTCTCACTAGAGACTTCCCAAGAGGATCTTGGTGGCCCCCTTTAACCGACCCGTCGTGAGGAAAAACGGTGGATGATGGGTGTGAAGACCAAGAAAATCTAAGGGTCCGTTCGTTTCGTGAAAAATGGGCGATTTTCGGAAAATATTTTCCTAAAAATCATTTTTCAGAAAAATAATAATATTTTTTGGTATTCGATTAAAACTTGAAAATATTTCGAAAAATATTTTTCAGTATTCGGTAAGGAAAATATTTTCCACTCATCAGATTGGCGAGCGCGAGCGTCAAGCTCGAGGCTCGCCGCGGATCGACGAGCGCGAGCTTGAGATCGACGGATTTGAGGTTCACCTAATGACGGCCAACAACTAGTCAAGAAAGAAGAAGATTGGAAACAAAGAAAAGAAAAAAAAAAAAAAAAAAAGAAATAGAAAAG
Source organism: Eucalyptus microcorys (assembly GCA_014182515.1). Lineage (NCBI taxonomy): Eukaryota > Viridiplantae > Streptophyta > Magnoliopsida > Myrtales > Myrtaceae > Eucalyptus > Eucalyptus microcorys. Next base: position 23,044,675 of record CM024571.1, read on the forward strand.
AAAATTGAAATTAAAAATAATTCGAATTAAAAAAGAAAATAAAAAATAAAAAAGTTTAAATAAAAAAGAAAAAAAGAAGAAGAAGAAATGGGAGGATGAAGTAAGGATTTGTAGAGGTGTAAGATAAGAGAGATTAAGTGGAGAAAATGTTTTCCACTTTTCAAAAGTGGAAAACATTTTCTCCTAATTTAGAAGACTTTTTTTTTCCTTTCATAGAAAACATTTTCCTAAGGAATTCATTTTCCGTGAAATAAACATCGGAAAATCCGGAAAATGTTTTCTCGAAAATTATTTTCTGCGAAACGAATAGAGCCTAACTTTACACCTTCTTGGCCCATTAGTGGAGAAATGGTGCTTTGAACACGCGCTTGTCCTTCACGAGTCTTAAAGCTGAGTCAAAATTCATCGAACAATCAACTTCTTGTCTAACCTTGATGGCCAGTGCATGCGCTTTTTGTGTCTATGCAAGCCCGGCGGAGGGAGGTAAAAACTCCACCGCTGGTATGCAGCGAGATGAGAAATCGCTTGATGAACCAAATACACAGGATAATGAAATGAACATCAATTATTAAGATATAGGTGTGAGTTATTTTAGAAAGGTCCTACATTAAAGGTTGATGTGGTGGTGAGTAGTTAATATATTATATTTAGTCCATAACTCTTCCGTTTAAGTTTTTTAGTGAATATAAGTTCAACTGAATATGTTGAAAGGCTCGAACTTGTGAATATAAGTCCAAGATGCTATTTAGAACGGATGTTGTATTCATGAAATAATCACGATCGAACATTAAAGTCTCATTTTTTTTTATTAATGTAAGTACTTATCTGCTTAATTATATACACTCGAGCACTAAACTCTCGACTTTAAAAAAAAAGAAAAAAAAGAAATAGAAGGATCTTGACAAAAATCTAAGTATCGTGATTGGTTGGCTGAACAGATGACAGGTTCCTCCGGTTTGCGTTCATTTCAATCTTAGTCAAAGTTACTTGCTGTTTTTCCTCAAACGGGAAAAGGAGATGTCGGCTTTAAAAATTTGATGAAACGCATTTCAGCAGATTAAAGATAGATCTTAAGTACCCAGGTCAATACTTGAGATGGTGTTTTGGCCACTAATAATTATATAAAAAAAGGAATTTGTAGATAAATCACAACGATAAATATCTCATCGAGAGGGTCCCAACCAGGGGGAGCCCAAACATTAAAAGTAAGCAACGTGTGACAGGTGGGGAAATTAAGGTGGCCTTCTGACGTCAGTATGACGACTGCATTGCCTCACCCTCCTCCCGCGAGGGGTTGAATTTTGTCCGGACATTGCCATGTCTTGAACTAGGGTTTTGACTATTCACAACAGGAGCTCTAATTACGGTTTTTATGGGTTTCTCGTCCCGTCTTCGTTTGTCAAAATTTGAAAAATGATGCGACGAAGCCTGTCCCTTTTTCCTCACTTAATAATGATGCGACTTTTCACTTTTGCGCCATCATTTCAATTGGCTCCCGATGATAAGTTCTCATTCTCCGGATTGGTGATCATTGAATCGCACTCGATTAGGTGTCAGACAATTATCGAATTAGGATCTGCAAAAGGAAATCATTGCGACTTATGATAGTCTCTATGAGTTGAGGAGTTAGCCTTAATTTATTCATAACGCCATTATGAGACTCTAGATAAGTGGATCTTTACACTCGTGTCTTGAATTGTTGAGCGTGAATACAATATTTTAAGAACGGTGAACCGTTCTATAGAGAGATTATAGACATTCATCTCACTTTTGAGTCTTCTTTTAACAAATGTCTTAAGGCATTATTTATATATATATATTTGTCAATAGGACATTATTTAAGTGCACTTGATTTGGTGTCGAAAGATTGTTGAATAGATTTGGAGGCAAACTATTACGAGCTGAGTCGTCCGCACGAGTCTAGATAGTTGGGTCTCCATGCCCATGTCCTAAATCATTGAGTATAAGTATAATGTTTCAAAGATGGTGGATCGTTCTATCAAGAAAATATAGACACCCATCTTATTATTGAGTCTTATTTTAACAACCGCTTTAGGACATTACTTAAGTTAACTAAAATTAGAAATAACCTTTATGGAGTAGGACTGTTCTTCCGAAAGAACATGGAAACCCTCTTTTGCATTTGAGTCTCGTGTTCTATCTAAGTTAACTAAAGTTGGAAATGACACTTTTGAGAGGTTTTAAGGATCGAATCATTTTCGGACCATACTGAATCATACTTAATAATTGTTTTGGGAGCATTCTTTTAACATTTTTCTTCACATTTAGCTCTAGTTGTACTAAGAAGGAAATTGTTCGTTGTTGAGGCATTGATGAATTTATTTTAATAGTAAAAATATAAGAATGATTGATAGTCAAAAAGAAAGATATATACATAAATGCCAAATGATTACGACATTTATTTCAATTGTACATTAAAAATGAGAAGAGGCAGTTGTGTGGTTGCCCAAGTGAGGAAGTGGCATTCAATGGCGCCAGAGAGGAGGTTGGAACCAGATTGATGGTGAAGCCAGCGGCATTGTTCACTAACTAACCGGGGGAAGACTGTTAACCTGTTGGTTAGTGAACAGTGCCGCGAGGCATGTTAACAGCAATGTAGGCATTACACCTATCTTTACTCAGGTTGGACTACGTGCCCAGCAACCTGGGGAAGCAGCCAAGCCTAGCCTGTAAGTAAACTTACAGACGTGGTGTTTACTTTCACCACCGTAAAGCCCCTTAATTCCCAATCAATGTTTTACCTGCTGATTGAGAAGCAGGGGAGGCTTAGTCGGGTCATCCTCCCGGGGGAGGTTTTCCCTCATTTACCTCTATGAGCAGTTTAAGGACCTGCTCAGGTCCACTTGGGACGGGTCCCGCCTCGGCTGACCCTCCCTACCCTAGGGAGGGTCCCTTCATTGGCGGCGACCCGCCTTGTTCCTTGGGTTTTAGGGAGACTCCTAGGATAATTCGATGTCCCGGTGGTTAACCCCGCACGGACTTGGGGGAGCTTTTTAAGGATCTGCTTAAGTCCAAAGTTGATATAGTTTGTTAGCTATAAATTATTAAGAGAAGAGATGTTATTGAGATCAAAAGAAGTGAAATTGATCACAAAAAGTGGTGACACTTATGGTAAGTTACCTAATCCCAAAAAATGCACTAATTGATTGTCTATAAAAAGGACCACATCACACATTATTAATAATAACTTTCTCATCGACCCACAAAATAATAATAATAAAACGACGACGACGACGACAACAACTTTCTATTGTTCTTCATAACTTTCTATTATTCATAATCCTTTGTTCTTCACAATTCTCTCTTCTTCTTCTTTTTCACATAAGTTTAAAAACACACATTCAAAGTGAAATTCTAAGAGGAAAATTGAGTAATTGTTGAACTCGTTTCTATGACTTTGGCGTATATAATGGAGGTTTATTTATTTTAAACCCAGCAGCAATCATAGTATGAACAAATAATACCTTAAGAACAGTAATCGTTATTACGCATCAAAATATCAGAGAACTATAAAGTAGTGCTCATAGCTTCATTGGCAGTCAAATTTTCCCATTAGCTAGTCCAAACACAGATACGTTAGGGCGCTCTGAAGGCAAGAGGGACCGAAGGCTGTGATAGTGGACGGAGCACCGTCTCAATACTATCTTCTTCTTCTCTTTTCTTTCTTTTTTGTCAGGCCACAAGAAAACCACCCGATGTTAGGCACGTTCTGAATAAGATGTTTATATGCATGTGAAGATGAAGATCCGGTTTGGTGCATTGTCGGCTACAAGAAGCTGCGTTTTACGTATGCGCTTGCATCGGATGATGTAACGCTACACTACTCCGAAGAAATTCGTCCTATGTACATCGCTTTCTTGCATTTTGTCAGTCCAAGTTCAAAGGTGAAAAAAGTTGACTCTTTTGCTCCAACGTTGGAGCGAGGATCAATGTCTGCTGCATGTGAATGGAACGCAAACTTTGGGACAACGTTCTTATAACGTCCTAAGACTTTTTAAGTCATGGTTCAAAAGTTTAAGTCGTAAAGCGAGCACCTTATTTTCAGCCTTTTCTTGTTTCTTTGGGGAGGAAGTACATGGTGTGGAGACCGGGATCAGTGGCCGCATTGATGCTACCGATGGTCGTAGCCTACTTCCTTCTCCTCAGCCCCGTCACGGCGGTCGCTCTACAGGAGCACCAACATCCCAATTGGGTTCTTTATCTTTGTTACACCATGTTGCTACTCTACCGCCGTTAGGAGAGTGGCGGTGACGTGAAATGCCTAGGGATGGAGTGTTATAGCGCGACGTTGGTCATTTGGGAATTTCTTTGCTTACTTGGGACGGTCCTAGCTTTAGTCTTGTACGTACGTATCCGCAAGTTTTACCTAACCGAGCACATTCATTTGGTCCTTCCACACAAGTTAGGATATACTCCTTTTCCTATTATTTTAAGAAATTTCTTTGTTCAAGCAAACAAATATCGTTGTTCAGTGCATGGTTTTTTAACATGGGGGTATTAATTGGAGCAGTACCATGTCATGAAAAGAAAAAAAATATACATTGATCATATTAATGATATGAAATAAGATGCTTAATTCGATAGAAGCGGTAAGATCTTACATGTTCACGTGATTATACATATTACCACTAACTAAGATGCTTTAGCGTAAACCCAACCTCATCAAAAAAACTTACTTAATGGATTACAAGCAAGATGATATATTGCTTGTTTCTTTTTTAACTATATTAATATGATGAGAAATAATTATTTGCACCCGTACCCTTTTACTATTTCTGTCGAACAAATTCCTTGGGGAAAGGACGTGTGAGGTCAATGTAGGCCTCCACGTTCTTTTCACGCCGCTGAAAATGCAATGGATGGAAAAACGACACGCGCTTTGTCTTTGCCGAAAAGCTAAGTCATTAATGGTCTTCGAAAAAGACTCCTCGTGCCCGTTCATATTAGAACGACAGATCGCTTCTCCAACGACGTGAGTAGTCACCCATGTCCAGGATTCGTAACCCGAGCTTACGAAGGACGTCACGCGCTACCGACACCAACGTGGAATTCTTCTGCATCGAGGCCACGTTCCTCAAGACAAGTCTCGTTCGTTCGGTCCGGGGAAATTTATGTTGGGTGGCCCCGCTGTCGTTCGTCCATGGAGGTGAAGAGCTACGAGAACAACCACATATGTTGGATAGCTGTAACGTGGCGTTTACCTACCGCTCGTTCCTGCCCATTTCTGAAGGGGCGGATACCGACTTTTAATGTCTTTCCCTTTACTGTGAAACTGAAGAAGGCGAATGTGCCTTTCTAGCGATACAAGGGTACCAGCATAGAGATCCAATGAGTCCATGAAACATCCTGAAATAGGGTTTTGATCCATACATGTGATCCTTGACTCCAAAATATATCTAGTGAGATTTGAAAGATTTGAATGGATGACCTTTAATTTATGATATAATCTCATAATACTTTCAACATGTTGGGATATGATTCATACTCATCATCAACAAGATGGTACAGGGGTCCTACTTCCCAGTGAGTGAATGAGGGTCTAGGGGTTAAGGGACTTTTATACTTTTGGCCCATATTTTATTAGTAATTTAGGCTTGAGTCTATGAATAACTATTGTATAATCTATTTTTCTTGTAATTGAGGGATGTAACGTAGAGATGCGATGTGCTAATTTTAATGGAATCTTGTGCTAAATGTTACCTTATTTTATGGGTGAACCGAGACAAAACCTTGCGTCTCGAATTCTCTCTCTCCCTTTTACTCTCAATTTCCTTGTGATTATATGCCAAATCATAATACAACAAACCATGCTGCTCCTAAAGGCAATTCCAATTGTTTTCTATTTTTAGGGTTTCTCTCTGAGAGTTGTGTGAAGAAAAAACACTTGGATTGATTGAAATACTAGGTGGGGATTGATCGGATGTAATCCAGAGCTTGATCCTGAGGGAGCTTTGGATCTAAACGTTTGATCTTTGTCATTCAATAGTGAATTCATCGCCACCACTCTCCCCATTGAGTAGGTTTCGACACTTGAGCCGAAGAACCACATAAATCTCGATGCGATGTTTTCTTTATTTCTCGCAATCTTATCTTGTTAACATCGTTATTTTCGTCAATCATTACAATATTCTTTTTCGCGACATTCCCCCCTAGCAACAGAAGTCTCAATAGGGACGAGTGTGGACACCAATAGAGCAAAATGTAGAAGTCCGGCAACGGCGATCGACGTGCTTCATTTGTCAACTGACGAAAACATGATACGGCTAACGTGGTGAAGGTGGGGCGGTTGTTGTGAAGGAACTTGATAACGTGGAGTGGAAGTCGACGTCGACGTCTCTTTTTATGGTCGACGTCTGATATGCTTCACATTCCAATCTTCCAGCTCTTCTTCTTCTTCTCGAGTGATTAGCACGATCTCATTCAACGATGACCGAAGAATCGATCGGAAACCTCTCTTTCGACCGGTCTTTTGATGTTTTGCGTTGGATGTACTCTTACAACTCCTTTTTGAGGTTGACATCTGATATGTTTACCAGAAAAGTAGATTGAATCGACTCTTACAACTTTTCTGGCCCGTAGAGGAGGAATCGGACTTTGAATTCGTCGCACATATTCCCTTCACACCCATCGCTGACGAGTCTAAGAAGTTTGAGTCAAAACTCGTCTTGAGGATCAAACTTTCGGTTCGCACGCCGCGGCCCGGTGCATGCGCTTTGTCCCCACGCAATTCCCTCTTCGCGGGCCGGTGCATGCGCCTTGCCTCTTCGCAATCCCAGTGGAGGGAGCCGGAAAACTGCTCCACCGCCCGAAAACGCCGTGAAAATGACAAAGCCCGTTCGATGAACCTAATGCGTATTAGGATGAAAGGGACATTAATCATCGCACGTGATGAGACCCAAGAATAAGAATGGGCACTATATTCATATAATATTGACTGTCGAACACTAAAATCTCATTCTTATCTAGGTCGCTTACTACTTAATTTATCATCAATGGTTGAGCACTAAAGTCTCGAATCTTTCTAGGGAAATAAACATAAATATCGTGATAGAACTTTAGTACTGTGATTCCATGTGTTTCCGTTTTATTTATTTTTTTCATTATTAACCGAAGTTACTTATTGATTTTTCTCAAACAAGGAAAGAGAATTTTAGCTTTAAATAGTTATGAAAACATTTTAGTAGATTAGAGATAGATCTTAAGTGGCTATATGAATTTTTGGGGGCGTTTTTGCTACTAATGAACATAGTCAACTTACCGACCCAAAAAAAAAAAAAAAAAAACATAGTCAACTTCTCTGACCAAAAAAAAAAGTTCCAAGTTCAAAAATTGAAAAATTGAAAAATTGAAAATAAATCACAATGTCAATGCAATTCCAAAATAAAGTAACTAGCGGATTACGGGGGAGGAATTTAATGTGGCTTGCTGACTTTAGTATGATGATTGCATTGCCTCACCCTCGGGGCGAATTTATGTTTTCTTTCTTTTTAGTTTAATGTTTTTCGCACAGACATGTTTTTTCTTCCTTTTTTGGGTCTTGATTCTTGAATGAGTGTTTGACTCTTTGCAGTAGCTTTAATTTTAGTCTACTTTCTTGTGTTTTTGTATCGTCTTCTTGGTCGAAATTTGAAAAATGATGCAAAGCCCATTATTTCGTCAATTTTGGATCCCAATGAAAAATCTTTCATCAAGTGTTATATTTTACTTTTATTAAAAGAGACTCAGGTTCTATGTTAACTTAAGACAGAAAATGTCAAATGTGAACTAGATTATACACTTTACAATCTCGCGATTAAAAAAGCCGTTGACCTGTCGTATATTCGATATAGGCAATTATCAATGGCGAAACCTAATTAATGATATTGTATAAAATTAAATTTTTTTATACAATATCAAAGACACTTTGACAACGCTAGGCACAAATAAGACACCTAACAAAGCACTACTTTCTACAAAGTTCAAGAACATAACGTTGGAATTTAATCAATAATGTTGGACAGTGGTGAACACCTAGTAGGCCACGGCCTGAGACAAATATGAGGATACAACGTCAGAATTTAATCGACAATGCTAGACCATAGAAACAATGCCTAGTGTACACTGCTCCTAGATGCGTATGTGAACACAACGTTGGAATCTTATCGACAACGCTGAACCGAAGCAACGGCTAATGAATACTGTCTCTAGATGAAGATAAGGACACAATGCCGAAATATAATCAATGACGCTAGATGATGGGTTAACATTAGAATCTAATCGACAGCACTTCTCAGAATATAGACACTCGTCGAAATCGAATCTACGAAGGGAATCTTAAGCTATAACTAGACTAAGACTAAGTAAAAATAAAGACAATGTAAAATAGTTTTGTGTGTTGTTCGAGGGGGCTCTCTGTTGGATGGCTTATGGTATGTATAAGCTAATTTGATAACCATTAGTAATTGGTATTTCTGCCTCAAGAGTCGTTTCACGTTTCAAGCTAAATCACCTTATCCATACTCGTTCGATAACTATGTCATGGCTTGCCCAGCAAGTATTAATTGCTCCTTCGAGTTTGACGCCATTTAACCTTTTCCCGCCTATTTTTACCGCCAAGATTGCATGTTTCTCATTGATCTTCGGCTTCAACACGTAATGCTTCATCGCTTCATAATGATATTACCTGTTGGTCTATCCAAACTCAACTCAGAATTTCTCAAAAATCTTTAATTATCTTCATGGGTTGGGCCGATGTAAAATTCGGCCCATACATGGTTACAATGAATGTTTCAAGATTTTCTGTCCCTTGTACCTTACATGTGCCTGGAGGGGTATTTTTGGGTGTCAACATCCATCTATTTTTTATTGATTAAGAATGAAATGGGTTTCACATTTGCAGCATCATTTCTACCGATTCCCATTGATCATAGGATTGGAATCTATCGACACCGTTGAATCACAAAAACAATATATGACGGTTGTTTGTTAAAATCTTTTGAAGGCTTGTGTTGTGCAATATTTGGTAAGGAAATAACGATAAAAACACCATTTAAGATAAGTGCAATTGGTTAGATATTGGAAGATTTCCGGCTTAGGATCTGGAGGTAATCTGTTGAAATCCCACTAATTGCGATCAGGTCGTGGAAGTTTCTGACTTAGATCTAGAGGCAACTCGTTGAAATCCCACAAACACAGTGCAAACTATTATGGATCGGGATCATTTTCATAAGTCAAGGACTCAGACTTATGGTTCGTGATGCTTGCTTGTAGGGTGTTGTCTGGACATTTAGGGCCGTTTGGTTTGGCTTTAGGAAATGCTCTTGAGAGAATGCAAATACCTTTGAGGTAAAAGGGGTTTTCCGAAATGTTGCACCGTTTGGGAAATATACCATTGAAATGTAACTTTAGCATAAACACCGTTTGGCAAAATTAACATTTGTAATGGGCTTTTACTTTAATTTTTTATTTTTTTAAATTTGAAATCAACTCTGGCGGCTGGCTAACCACCGGCCAACTGCCGAACGGCCAGATCTAGCAGCCTAAGGTTGCGTAGACCCAAGCGGCGTCGCCTGGGGTCCGTGCGTGCCAAGCGATGCCGCCTGGGTCGCGGGTTGCGCCACCCCCAGGCGGTGGTCACCGGGGAAGCGCGACCCTCAGGCGGCGGTGGCAGCTGCCGGAGAAGCCCGATGGGCGGGGGAAGAAGAAGGGTGGGGAAGAAGACGAAGGGGAAGAGAAGATGAACAGTGACGTAGTTGCATTTCCAAAATGCCCAATGCCCAAAGCACCTCCTCTCCAGCATTAGCTTTCAGCATTTGGAATGCCCACATTTGGCAAATGAGCTTTCAAAAACATTTGCCAAACAAAATTTTTTTACCCAAGGGGCTTTGGGGGCCCCTTGGGAAAGTCCAACCAAACGGGGCCTTAGGGAGTTAGGCCTCCATGCTTGTGCCTTGAATCATTGAACGTAAGTATAATATTTTAAGGACAGTGAATTGTGCTATCAAGAGACTATATACATCCCCTCGCATTTGAGTCTTAGGTTTCAAGAGCATTGTTCTCTCGAGATAGCTTAAAAGCCCATTTGACATATGAGTTTTATGTTCTAGTTAAGTTTACTAAGATTAGAAATAAAATATGAGAACGACTGATAGTGAAAAAGAAGGGTATGCTCATAAATTTAAAGTCATTATAATACTCTATCCCAATGCTAAATCGAAAATAATAAAGTTTTATTCATTTCTACTTATGTCGATAATGGATTCGCGCCATGATCCAAAACTCATAATAACAACTCAAAGAGAGTCAGCCCAGCCCCACCTTCCCCGAACTTGTATGATGTTTGCTCTGTGATGGGCTAGGGTAAATGGAATTGGAATGTTACGCTTGATGGTATCCCTTTCGACAATCACTCTCAAAACCCATCTCATGGAAAAGCCCACTTCATCGACAACGAAGCCCAAGCCCAGTGTTAAATCATAGTTCCATTTTCTAGAATTTCCCAAATGTTTTCATATACTTTATTAAAATAATGAAATATTAAATCACATGTTCATCCTAATAACTTAAGTTTTTAGAGTAATTGGAAGTGGCCTTACAAAATCTTATATTATCTTAGAGTTTGAGGTTCTAAGTTCAAATCTTCCAAGTCTCTAACACATGTACAGATAATTTGTAGAGATCATCAGTTCAACTACAAATCATATTTACTTAGCTTTCTCATATAAATCAATTAGTATGATATAACAATCTCGATCACGTACACAAAAGTGTAATCTTCAAGACACTAATAACACATAATACAAAAAAAAAAAAAAAAAAAAAAAGAAGGCAATACTCTAATCTAATGCTAGGACAATAAGTAAAATGCCCCACTCCATTATAAACTCATCTTTAGAGTTTTAACTAGTTGTTATTTTTTGAGGTATTAATATTTTTGACATGTGGCATAGAGTTAATTCTTGATTGAACCTAGATTAGCCTCACCCTACTGGTCTTGGTTCGATTCCTAATAGGACTAGGCAGGTCTTGGCCCGTGACCGTTGAAAACTATATTATGTGGATTGATCTATGGTTCTAGGGCTTTAAGGGGTGGTCTGAGACCACCTAGACAAACCTTATAGATATATATATTTGTCCAAAATCTAAGTATATTCCTATAAGTGCCCCTCCTTTTCTTTTATCATTTTCCTCTCTCAAAGTCTTACTATCACTCTCTCTCTCAATCTCAAATTATTGATGAAATCTTTCATTTTTATCTCTTTGGGGGTAGTTTCTTCATTTTATCTCTACTCATTTAAACTTAACCATTGATTCTCTTTCCCTCCCATTTGTGCTTCCACCTTCGATGATTGAATTGGTTGTATCTCCTCTGTTACAAGTTTATCCTTGATTCTTTTTGCTATTTCATCTATGTTTTTTTGTTTTTTGGGCAATTCATCTATCACAAGGCATTGTGGATGACTGGCTTCTCTTTGTTGGAATGGAGTGTTTCACTTGGTTGTGATTAGTAACACGAGAAAGTAATTGGGCACTGGCCCCACACCCACTTATTTGGTTGTGATTGATAATGGATTGAATTAGCCCAACTCAAATCACCAGACCATACTCACCCTTACTCTCTTAGATCTTCCTCTCAATCTACCTGTATTGTCGCCTTTATGCCATCGCCATCTCTAGCAACTTTAGCGTAGGCCTCAACTCACGACAATGACCACCTCTCCAGATGCCCCTCTCTCTCTATCTAAAGACTTAAATAAAGATAATTTCCAATCTTAATATGCTGCAGTGCAGTACAACGTTCTTTTCACGACCTGGCTATTACGATGCTATGTTTGCTTCTCGGAAAAGAATAAAAATAAGAACCGAATAGAGCGGGAATATGCATGGAATAGCTATTTCTTCCATTTTCTTGTTACCTGATGAAATAATTATTTTTCAATCCAATTTTTAGCCCACGGGCCTCGTGAATATCACAAATCCAACCCAACCTGCAAAGGCCCGGATCGACCCGACCCGACCCGACCCAATGCCGTTCCACTAATTAAAAAAACAGCACGTCGTTTTGTTATGTTACTCGCGGTCGGTAGGATCGGATCGAGGCCTCTGAAACCAACCTAAGCAGACAAAAAAAATATTCCGTCGGGCCACCTCGTATAAATTCGTGGAACTGATATTATTTATATTCAATCTATTTCCGTTAATTATAATAAGGCGACAGCACAGAGGCTTTGCTTCTCTCTCTCTCTCTCTCTCTCTTTCTCTCTCCTCCCCTGTTCGTTTTTTGGATCCATCTGCATTTTCGTTCTCCGACAAGCATCATCGTCCAGAGGTAAAAATCGCCTCTTGTCCACTTGTTCCTCTTCCGTGGCTTCTGGGTTCTCTTTTCATCGGTGAAAAATGATTTATTTCTTGTCGAGGATGAGCTCTGCTTTCTTGTTTGTTTTGGCTTGTTCGTTTGATTTGACTTGGGAGCTTCTAGTGTTTCCGATACGAAATCCAGAACAGAGGCCCAAGAACGTCGAAAGTAGCGAGCTTTACCTTCTTTCCTGTAATGGGTTCGTTCCGGACGTGTTGGGTCTTTTCGTGTCGTGGGTGTTGTCTGTGGGGCGGTGATTCTTCGGAGTCGCCAAGGTCAGCGCCGCTCGATCCGATCGGATTTGTGGTGGCCTGCGAGTTCTGATTAGGGCGGGCCAAGGTGCTTTTGAACAAATTCATGCGTGTGGTTTCTTGTTTTCATTTTTTCCCACGTGATCGTTGACATAGTCAAAATCTGGTATCAGGTGTCAATAAACTGGAGTTAATCGTTTACGTGTACGTAAGAACGAGCTGGAGGTCGGCTATGGTTTCTTTCAGGAAGAGGATTGGCCTGTTTCTGAGTACAATGAACATTAGACCTCTGCTTTCTTTTTCTGTCCATCTTGGTTCATCGTTTCGGTTTCCTTTTTGGCCACGATCCTCATTAGGTTCGATGAGCTTTCGACCCTTTTCTTGAAATTGTTTCGAATGAATTTTTTAGCTACATATATTGTTGCAAAGAGGCGGGAAAAGGGTTGTTGTTTGCAATCCATCTTGGTTCATCGTTTTGGTTTCCTCTTTGGCCACAATCCTCATTAGGTTCGATGAGCTTTTGACCCTTTCCTTGAAATTGTTTCAAATGAATTCTTGAGCTACATATATTGTTGCAAAGAGGTGGGAAAAGGGTTGTTGTTTGCGATGCATTCGTTTTGTTTCCAGACCTTTGCCATCGTTCAGCCTACCTCGATGCACCAATGATTTACTTAGCCTATTTATTGTGATGTGCATTCATTTATTGTTCCTGCTGGACTTCACATGGTTCCTAGAAATTGATCTCTCTAGATTGGACTGATTTATTTATGATTTCTTTTTTTTGTCCGTATTGTTCCTTCATGTCTCAACTCTGCTCTTTGATATGTATTTGCAAAGTCTGCATGCTCAACCAGCGCACAATTTAATTCTAAGTGTATGTATGTCTCTGAGCTAGTTCTGCTCTAAAGTGGTCATGATTCCTGAAGGCATCTCATTAATATTCTATTTGCTTTGCGAAGGTATCCAATTTTACTTTCTTGTTTATTGGGATCCCTTCTGTATGTGGTAATAGCTTGTATGGATGTTCGAACGTTGATGTTTGGGTTTTTAGTGCCTTTGCTCTTTGGGAATGAATATCAGATACTTTTTCTTGTTATGTTCAATGAGAGTGTTAAAGGCTGTTTCATTGATTGTTTAGTAAACATTCTTCCTTTTGTATTCAGGTTGGAGGATTTATTTGTCTGAACATTCCCCAAATTATCAAGTCTCTCTTGAAAGCTTTAGCTTTTTATATAACGTCTTTCAGGCCTCGCTAGATCTTGCTCAACAGGGAACATAGGGAATGCTGAAAGATGTGTCCAACAGAATTAGACCCCGTCTCAAGTGTTCATGAGGTTGGAAGAGTAAGAAAGCTGTCCTTCCCAATGCATGATGAGACTGACGATTTAGCACGCGACTGTTTAGATCTATTGCCTCAACTTCAGAATGGATCCTCTAGTCATGTAATGGCTGTTGTTCTAGTGCAATATTTCTGTGGAGACGATTAAGCAGCTTGAATATATTTACTCCAGCACCATAGCATTGCTGTTTAGATTTTTTTTTTTTTTTTTAATTTGGTATGGAAAATAAACCCAGTGTGTTGACTCAAAGATATGAACTAGGAAGACTCCTTGGTCAAGGCGCCTTTGCAAAAGTCTACTATGGGAGAAGTCTTCAGACAAGCCAGGGTGTAGCTATTAAGGTCATAGACAAAGAAAAAATTTTGAAAGTTGGTCTGATGGAACAAATCAAGCGAGAAATCTCTGTTATGAGAATTGTTAGACACCCTAACATTGTGCGGCTTTATGAGGTAATGGCCACCAAGAGCAAAATTTACTTTGTCATGGAATATGCTAAAGGTGGCGAGCTCTTTAATAAGGTTGCTAAAGGAAAGCTGAAGGAGGATGTCGCTAGGAAATTCTTCATACAGCTTATGAATGCGGTTGATTTCTGCCACAGTAGGGATGTTTATCATCGAGACATCAAGCCAGAGAATTTACTCCTAGACGAGAACGACAATCTGAAGGTGTCTGATTTTGGATTAAGTGCACTTGCAGAATGCAAACGCCAAGATGGGCTGCTCCATACAACTTGTGGCACTCCTGCTTATGTGGCTCCTGAAGTGATTGGCCAAAAAGGCTATGATGGGGCCAAAGCTGATATTTGGTCATGTGGAGTGGTCTTGTTTGTTCTATTGGCAGGCTATCTTCCTTTTCATGATTCAAATTTGATGGAGATGTATAGGAAGATAGGCAGAGCAGATTTTAAATGCCCTAGTTGGTTCCCTCCAGAAGTTCGGCGCCTTATAAGAAAAATATTAGACCCAAACCCTAGTATGAGGATTTCCATAGCCAAGATAAAGGAAAATTCTTGGTTTAGAAAAGGTTTAATCTCCGACAAACAGATTATGCGGGAAATGAAGAACAGGGACAAAGGTGTCGCGCAGTCGAGCAGTTCTAGTTCTTCTGAGAGTAGCAGTATTCCTAACGAGTCGAAGGCAGAGCATGAAGAACCTCCATATCTGAACGCTTTTGATATCATCTCTTTTTCTGCTGGCTTTGATCTTTCCCGCTTGTTTGAGGAATTCTCCCCGCAAAGAGAGGAAAGATTCACCTCAAGACAACCTGCTTCTGTCATCTTATCTAAGCTACATGAAATCGCCAACTGCTTTAGGCTGAAGGTGATGAAGAAGGAGACGGGTTTGCTGAAACTGGAATGGACTAAGGAAGGTAGGAAGGGGATCCTTGGCATTGATGCGGAGATCTTTGAGATCACCCCATCTTTTCACTTGATCGAACTTAAGAAAGCTAGCGGGGATACGATGGAATATAAGAAGGCAATAAAAGATGATATAAGACCTGCTCTTGAAGACATTGTTTGGGTTTGGCAGGGTGAACAACACCCACAGCCACAGTAAATACAGGACTAGCTGCAGCCACAATTTTTTGATAACTTCCTGACTGACTTCTCCAGTTCTCTTCTTGTGCGGTTTCGCTTGCTCTTTCTTGTAAATGAGATGTACTTGATTTCCTCTGCTGTATGTATTGTTGCTTTACTTACCACCTGCCTTAGGTCAACTGGAGGCATGTTCATTTTGTGTAACCTCTGTTGTGACGAAGAGAAAATAATGCACATAGATGTGCCTTGGACCGCACTGTTGATGTGGCATATTACGTTCTTATCATGCAAACTTTCTTATCTGGGTATTGCTTGTAGTGACCTGAATAAAGTTGGCAATGTGCCATTTACGGTGAAATGCGAAGCTCATGATAGCTTGTAAGTGGTGACTGACTGCCCTTTGGTGTCCACCGGGCCAGGGCATGTAGAAAGAAAGAAAGGGGCGAACGTTCAAATGACATTGTTGTTAATTTCTTACGCTAGTGATTCCGAAAGGGAAAGGTTTTGTAAGAGCCTGTACATGACTCTAAGTTTGAGTAATCTAGGAGTCATAATCACATACATGGTTTATTTAAAAAGATGAAAACTAGGTATTTGAAGCAAGGTTCTTGTGCAACTATGCACTTCTTGCTGTAATCTATTTTCTGTACCCAATGCCAAGCCAAGGTCAAGACAAGGATGCCATAAATCATAAGATCAGCAATTAATAGATCTTCAAGAGGACGAGATAATTTCTAGAGGGTGGTAGTGGGGTCACTGCTCATTAGGGATGAGGCGGCAAATTGGATTGTAGCTTCTCAGGAACGGTAGGTTCATCCGGTTTTGAGGTCGAAACCTGGACTGCGGAACGGTTTAATTTCCTTCTTTTTCTTTCTAGTCTTTTCTTCTCTTCATTCGGCCGAAGGATGGTCTATAGTTGGCGATGCAATTGCACATAATTTCTAGTGTATATGGATGCACAAAGCAGCAAGGCATGATTCGATACAAATTAACGACTCCTAATGCCCCAAGGCCTCCTATGTTTTTTCCGTAAAAGTTTATGGACACCTTCCACTGTTTCGCTCCATTCTGGCTCGAGCAGAATACTTGATGGGTTCATGATATAACACAATATATGACAGGTTGTTATATACTCTTCCCTCAAAATTCGAACATTTTGCTGGTGTATTTCGTAAGCCAAAGTACAACTGCTGCATCAACTTCTCTCAAAGTTAACAACAAGTTACTCGTCCTCTAGAATGCAATCAATCGCCTTCACAGGAAACAGATCGCCGGAAGTGATCTACTTCACGTACGTTTATTATAAAGCACAAGCGGAAGTTACATCCTTACAGATGACTCCATCATTATTCTGAAGTTAAACTACAGCATCCTACACTCAACATAATTAGACAAAAATGGGAGACTGAGTCAAGTCGATAATTTTGGGACATATGGTTGGAACCCTTCTCCTCTTACTCGTAGAAGATGTATGATTTGGCGATGGGGTGAAGAGTTCTATGATCTCAATTTCCTTGGATGCAATAAATCTGCTGGTCTCTTGGCTGTTATTAGCAGTCGACGCTGTCTTGGGCAATTTTTCTTCTAACTGCTTATTTAACTCAGCACTCCTCCCCCCTTCATCTGAGGAAAAAGAGCTGGGGTTGACTGAAGATTGTCCTCCAACTGGCGACAAGCCGACACCATAATCTTGACCATAAAGGGGCTGGTGAACCCTTGGTTCGTCGTCGCCCAGATTTTGAATCGTGTCTTCCCTTACCGACTGCTCCTCCAATCTGTGAGCATCACAATCCTCATCGTCAAGCTCCGCCTCGCCTTCCCATTCATCGTCTGGCATCGAAACTTCAATTCCGTCAGAATAGCAGGGGAGCTCATCCATTGGGCAAATCTGAACCTTCATGTGCCCAGGCAAACTCGGGCAACCAGCAGCATGCTTTGTGTATTTTGTTGAAAAGTAGTTCACTCTGATGTTGAAACTAGTTTCCAGGGAAATAATGTGTAAGTTCCGGGCAGACCGACCTCAACTCTAACAACCAGCACAGTCCGAAACAGGTAAATAAACGAGTGGAAGAAAAAGGGAAAGCCGGTAAATACCTTTGCCAGGATGGGAGATTAAGCATGGTGTACGCCAGTTTAATCTTGTTGCCAATCCCGGACAAGGATTTGAATTCCGAGGCTGCCTTCCTTACGGCCAAGGATTCCCTCGGATGCTGCCAGGCCCATTCGAACTGTGGTTTTCGAGATCAAATAAAAATACATCAGGCAAGAACACGACATCGATCCATATGGCGACTACAGCTAGAGCTCCATTCAAACGCAAGACCACAACAGCAAAATCAAACCTTTTGGCAATTACACTTCAAAAGTGCACGAAAACTATAGACTGAAAACCCAATCTAAGTCACCATCATGAGAAGAAACAGAGCGAACTGAGACCCTGAAATTGTTTTAACTTTTTGCAAGTCTAGACCTGCACATTAAGGGGGTCTCTCACCTCGAAAACAACAGATACATCGTAATCCGTTTGCGACGAGTAAACTCATGAAACAGTCCGAAACAGAAATTAATTGACTCGTGCTCTGCAGAACGAACTTCAAAAAAATTGCTATTGAAATCGTTCTTTCAATTTCCGAACCTGAAGAGCGGAGACATGGGAGGGGAAGCCGTAGATGCAGAAGACCATTTCCCAAGGCCGCTTTCGCTTGGTCCTCCACGCTCCGCACATCAATTCCCCGTTGTGTTGCCTGATTCGCCGTCTAGGGTTCACCGTGAACCTGCCCGAGATAGACACAGAAATCACGCCGGTGGTTTCAAGATCAGCAAGAGATACGCAAGAGAGCCAAACCCGTCGCCGGATCGCGATCGGCGACGGGAAGTGAACAGTGATCGGAGCCCAAACAAGGAAGAGGAGGAGGGAGAAGAGATGGATGGTTACCCGATGTAGGTTTGACCCTTGTGGCGAGGGCTGAGGGAGACCAAGAGGTAGCACGCGAAGAACTTCCCACCCCCATCTCCATCTCCATCTCCAACTCCAACTCCTTTTCCTCCTCGACCACCTCCTCCTCCTTCGATCTCCGTCGTTCTGGCGGCTAGGTTTTCCACCTCCTCCGATCGACGCTTTCTCCTCCCCATCTCTCTCTCTCTCTCTCTCTAGGCGCTTGTCTCCGTCTCTGCAATTCGACCGTTGATCATACGCGACGAAAAAGGGAAAAATCCAAGGGGCATGATTTGTAAATATACTTTGAAAATGGGGTTATGATTTTGGGCTGGACTCTTCTGTTCAAGAATTGATAGGAACGGTTTTTTGGGCCGTTCACAGTGAGATGGAGCAGGCCCAGAAAATCTTACATATAATATATACAAGGTTGTCTTTGATTTAAGCTCATTTAGTGGGAAATTAACTCTCACAAAACATTTTCCTCATTTTTCAGCATTTAGAATGTTTACGGAAAAATGGGTCGATGAAAACCTTCATGAGCCAACTGAAAATCTGCGATGGCTTCCTCTTTTAAAAATCAAGGATCATTTTCTACGTTACAATTTTTACCCCCACCAACACTGGATCATCTCCTATAGTTGGACCAAGACGTCCCACTAAAGGGCTTGAGGCCATGGACGGTCGGACTTGGGATCCCTCGGGTCCCTCGATCCCTCGGAATAGGTCCCAGGAGACCCAAAACACGGTCCCAAGACGTCGAGCACTCGGACTCAGGTGCTCCTGTAGACGGGACATGGGGCACCTGATACCCCGATGCCAGGTCCGAGGTCCCCAAGCAATAGTCAATTGTGTTTGGGCAATGCTTACTAGACAAAAATGCAAGCATTGCTCAAGTAACCTTGCCAGATATGACTTGGCATCCCCGCCATACCAATTAAGAGCCACATTAACCTCATCTAAAAATTATACAAGAACACTAAAAATATGGAAAAATTGTCCAAAAAATCCTAGACTTATTGCACTTTTACCAATTCAATTTCAAACTTTTCAATTTTGTCAATTTAATCCTAAACTTTTTTATTTTATGCAGATTTAGTCTATCTGGCCAATTTTGACAGAAATTTGCTAATGTGGATGCTGGCCATACTACATGGCACGGTCGGCGTTTATGTGGACAAATTTTTTAATTTTTTAATTTTTTTTTCTAAATTTTAAATATTTTTTTGTTATTATTTTATTATTTTTATTTTTATTTTGCCCTATTCTTCCCCCTAGCTGGTCACCTAGCCTCTAGCGATCGGCTAGAGGCTATGACCGTCGATGGTCGGCCTCAGGTGAGGTCGTCTTCGCTGGCCTTCGACATGGGTGACCTTGCTAGATTCAGGTGAGGCTCAACCTCGCCAGATTTGGCGGGGGCAAGCCTCACTCGAGATCAACAAGGCTAACTCTTGTTGTTCATAGCCTTTGGCCGGTCATTGGAGGTTGGGCAATTGACTAGAGGAAGAAAAGACAAAAAAAAAAAAATTCAAAAAATATTAATAAATTAATAAATTTTGTTTACATCAACGCCAACTATGCCATGTCAGTAAATTCCAACCAAAATTGACCGAATTGATTCAATTGGTAAGAATTGAAAAGAGTTAGAATTGAATTGGTAAAATTGAAAGATTTATAACTAAATTGGCAAAAGTCTAATAAGTTTAGGACTTTTTAAACAATTTTCTTCTAAAAATATTCACCAAAATTTTAAAAAAGGGAAATTGTAACGTCCAAGAATTTCTCTAATTCTTCGACTCACCTTGTCAACCCCGCCAACATAAGCTCCGATATTAATACTTGTAACGCCCATGAATTCACTCATTACTTGTATTAATCTCAATTTCACCAATTAAGATTGCATTCTCTACTTTTGGGAATGTAAGTTTACATCTCATCTAGCAAATGAAATTTGTTAAAATGCCCTTCGAGAAAAATCCCTATAGTCCTAGCTTTCGGCCACTAAACCAACTCACCAAAGGCACCCCTCCGTCCAAGTCAACCACCACCCTCCGCCATAGCCGGCCACCGCCTCCCGCGCATGTGACCACTATCGATGCCGGATCATTGCCAATCTCCCCTACCAGCAACCCCTTGGTTCCATACCCACCACACCTTGAGGTGGTGCCACCATCGATGCGACCCATCAATGAAGCAACACCGGCGACATCGGGTTCAACAATATCGCCACAGTAGCAAATTATTTTTCTTATTTAGATTGATGGTTTATCAAATGACGTGACAAGCTACGGTCGGGAACTCAAGCGATTGATTTTGCGCCGGGTTTCGACATCTCTAGCCCTGCGATCTCCTGCGATCATCACTATCCGTATGTATCATGCCAGATCCAGCTAGACATATAGTGTCGACCATCTTGATCTTGTTTACTAACAAATGAAATGATACTTCCTCGTTTCCCCTCTAACTCTATTACAATCGCATCGCAACCTTATTATGTCGCCGCAACCACGAAACCTTGCTAGTAACCAACACGGTCGTCCTTGTCGTCGGCGGCGGCGAACAAGTCCCGGCACAGCTCGCGGTAGAATCGAGAGACCAAGTCGACGAAAACCGGGCACGTGAGATTCTTCCAACAGAAGAGGAGCTCCTCCACGTCCATGAGATCCCTCACTTTCCCTTCTTCCACCATCATTTCCACCAAGTAGTTCTCGAAGCTCCTGCACGCATCCTCCACTTCGTCAACGCCGCCGTCGCTGTCCCAGCCCTCCTCTTCAAAGACTTGGAGGGAGCGCTGCCGATTGCTGAAGGCGCTGCCGGCGTGATCGGCGAGGGAAACAGCAGTCTCTCGCGTCCGGAATACGAAGTAGCCGACCCGGAGAGCACCTTCCCGATCTTGCTGCCGCCCGTGGCCTTGCCCTCTCCGAGCCTGCCCCTCGCGCTCATCTTCTTCTTCAGGGATCGGACGACCGAAACGAAGGCGGAGACGGGTAGGAGCCTTTTGAGCGGGGAGGCTCGCCTCGACGCCGTTGTCGTGTAGCGTGGCGAGGACCCTCGCGCCCTTCTTATGGTGAGCTTCTTCTTGAGCCGGAAGACGAGGAGGAGCTTCCTGCATGGACGGAGAAGCTTAGATCCGAAGGCAAGGCCGACGCGTGCATTGGGTTTCATCTACTTTGGTAATGATTGAGGTTGACGAGGCAACGATGGGGAGACGGTGAGTGCGTTCGCGGGTGCTTCAACTTCAAGAAACGAAGCGGACAGGAACTTTGATTGGAAGAAGCTGGTGGGAGTGCTGTTTCGACCAACTTTGGTTATGTGGAAGTTTAAAAAGTACAGAGAGAAATTCGTGCGTGTGTAGGGTATCTGGTGGCGTTTATATAACAGGAGATACGCTGAGTTGACTGACTGCGTTGGTTGGATTTTGGAGTGCATTTCACGTCTTCGAGTCAGAGGAGAGGAATGCCATGACATGCTTCCATGTTTCTGTTCTATATTTCATGAGAGGACTTTGAATATGGCCCGCTTATTTAAGTCTTCGTTCGTGCCTTCATCATTTGGAAATCGAAGGGAAAAGATTATGATTTGATAATTGCACGCATTTGAACGTATTCGGGACTTAAATACACTTACACTCCGTGCAATCGAAGATGCGTGTACTACACGTCTTGATCGTAAATACACGACGATCATAGCTGCCACTGGGGATCTAGAAACTATTTTGCTGGTGTAATAATTTGTTCACTGTTCAATTTCTATGCAAAAGAGGTAAAAAAGTGAAGAGGGGGACAACTAAAGCAACTACCTCGCTAGACAAGACTATATAGGCCGTCTCATGTAAAGGAATACTAGTTTTAGTCATAATTACTGCATATAAGCATGGGCTCAGTATGTTCGAGGACGGCTGTACCCAGAGGATGGCGAGCTCGTTACCACAGCCCTACCAAGACGCAAGAGGTCGGCCATTTGAGTTAGATGCACGCAAACACAATCTGGCCCGAAGCCCTTCAACACAGACACAATGGACAAGACCCCTTTTCAGACATAACCTTAGAAATTTTATGATGCTCTTAAACATAAAAAGAGCCAGGTTTTGCAAGAAAAAAAGAGCAGCAATACACCCACCACGAGAGCAATCCCTAAGAACTTAATCTCACATGACCGGTGCAAATACAAAGATGTCATTATGAATAACCTTGTATATTAGCAGGCATCAGCTGATTATTTTTGCATCAGACACTCGAAATATGTATTATTTGCATCAAGCTAAACGTTTATATGAAACTTATTTAAGCTACAAGGCTAATACTTTTGATCTTTGCAGGTTGAATACAGTCCTAAATTGCTGGCATTTTGATACAAATTACCATCTTTAGATGCTCATGAGAGAGGGCAGATTTCAGTTTCTTCTGTTTTGAATCCTGTGGCCCTTTTTATTCCTCGAGCTGCTGATGAAACTAGATCCGCCAATCCGGGGGGCGTTTCTTGATATCTCAAAGGGCGCCTGAAACCCGATGTTCTCGACTTCTCCGACTGTCCTGGACAACCTCCGCTTGCTCACCTCCTCCAGCAATGAGAGGTGAAGTAACTGGCTATGAACATCTACCAGAGACCTATTCCGTGAAAGTCTGTGGCCGGCCATCCTCCGGTTAATGACAGAGGAAGAATCTCTATCTGACTCTGTCAGGACCTGGCATTGCAAGGTCTGACTCCTATCCTTGAATTGCCTTGGCCTTTGGTAGTCGTCGGCGCAAAACCTTGTATGTTTGTTGCTTGTGCTGATAAGGTGTTGATCTGGGTTTGAAGGACCGGGGTTCAATTCGTGATCTTCCGGGCAGAAGTAACTTGTGTGGGAATATGTGCCAGAATGTATGGAGCTTGGAGAGCTCATATCATCTGGCACATCTGCAAAACGGGGCTAATCTTCATGAAAATTGAGGTTGGATTTATTTCAGGTAGAATTATACAGATCTGGCAAATGATATGCAGTTAAGAAGCGATGACGTTCCCAATCATTTCCATGATTTGTTGATTGATGGAATAAAACTGCATGAAGTATCATAGATATATTCACTAAACAAAGTTGTCTTTTGTTGTTGGCGTGTTAGACTCTAGATCAGCTTTTTGACTACCTTGTGTTGTATCAAAATCTTAATGAGCGAAAAGAGAACAAAGCTATACCCTGGAGACAACCGTAGTCGGACGCGATTTCATTTCCCCTGTGGGCCGTAAAGCCCGATGGGGATGCCTGGGATGACGAACCTGAAGAGAATGAGAGGACAGGTAGAGGAAAGCCGTCGTCATTCTCCTGATAGTAGTCTGGCATGTTCTTTTTCGTCCAGTTAGGTACCAAAGCAGAGATTTCTCCGCCAATCATGTCGGCTATCTCCTCTGCTTCCCAGTCCACGATCTCCAGTTCCTTGACCATTTCCTTCGCGACATCAATTGGGGTGTCATTTAGAATGTCAAAAGGAAAATAGACATTTCTCGCTGAACCTGCATGGGTAATGGGAAGGAAATGAAGACAACCTTCCTTAGTTTCATCACTCTGGAAGATCTGAGAAGATAAGTCTGGCCAGAAATTTCTATAGTCTCTAATTTAACGAGTTCTGAGAATTATAAGCGTTCAGCCATTTTCCCCTTCAACTTCTATTTAGGGCATTATATAACTAGTTTGAGGCATCGATTTTTCGCAAATGGTACCGGATAATAATCCACAATCTGCATGCATTCTTCTTAACTAATTTACAAAACTTAGTACTGATGCATCAGAGAAATTGTGTACAGTGATTCTGTGCTCTCAATAGTTCTAATGGATTGCAGGAAGATACTTGGGATTCAAACCTTTTCTATCAGCAATCTGAACTTTCAGAAAAATGGTGTCACCCTCAGGATTCAGCTTTCCCGTAATCATCATGTCGGTCCTGAGTGGGTTATCCCTTGCACACAGATTATTCACGTCTCTATCATTCAAGAATGGCTCTGGCATTTCGAACTTCAATCCTGGGAGGCGGTCATCTTCATCACTCAGAAGAAATGGGTCGTGTAGCAGCTCCCTTGCTGATACTCTACATGAGACGTTTGCTAAGCATTTTCCGATAAATTTCCGAGCTTTTGAGTCTTTGATATGGTAGAATGCTTCTGGCAACTTTCCCTGAGTAGAGAAGAGCGGCACGCTCATTAGGCGTAAATCTGTTACTGTCAGCATAAGTAAACCATTGGGACTGGACTTTACCGATGTGACTTTCTTGTAAATTTGAGCTGGATTGGTGCATTCGGTGTAAGGATACTCGCAAGTAAGCATTTCTAAGACGCACATGCCGAATGAGTAGACATCGACCAGCTCATTGTAATTCTCGTCGTAGAGTTCTGGTGCCATAAACTCCGGAGTGCCTGAGAGTGTGTACCGTTGGTAAGTTGACAGGTAATCAGATAACCTGAAGCATCGATGACATTACCATGCTCATCGCTGGAAAGTGTTACCTATGATGCTATGAGCTGCCCGAGAACCATGAAGGATCGCTGCAAGTCCAAGATCACCAATTTTAACTTGTCCTAGATGTCCATTAACAAAGAGGTTATCACACTTCAGATCTCTATGGATTACTGGAGGATCGTGGCTGTGCAGATACACGAGGCCATGAAGTATTTGAACAGCCCAATTCTTTATGGCTCGGATGTGCAATCGTCGGTATTTCTTCCTGTAACTGCATAACCAAGCAGACCTCTGTTACAAATTCACAAGTGAAAAGGCCTAAATCAGTCGATCACCGAACGGTAATCACAGATCACATCAAAAGCCTAAAGAGCTCGTAGAGTCGAGGAAATGCTTGGCAAGAAGGTTACATAGGAGAAAGATTACTTTCTGAGGGTGCCTGAAGTGAACATTTCGGTGATGAAATTGAAGGCCGTCCCATCCACGTCGACCCATGAAGTGTGGAATTTCATTATGGAGTCGTGATTGAGGGTGCTGAGGAGGTGAACCTCTGAGATCAGACGCTGCAATTCGTCCGGAGACCGAAACGAATCGTTCAGCTTCACTTGGTTCCACGCCACCTCCATTCCCAGGACCTCATCGATCGCCTTGTAAACTGTCTTGGTTGCCCCTCTGCCCAGAACTTCTTCAAACTGCTCGCAGAGAGGGAGGAAAGGAATGAGAACGGCTAATAACACGAGAACAAGATAAAAATCGATCTGGCTATAGTTGCCACCAAACGACCGTATAGCAAAGACACTTGCCGGAAAAAGGCAAGATGGAGAATTGAGGCAAATCTAGTTCTCCAACGAGCTAGGACAAGACTCGAGGCTATCGATGCGATTTCATCATCAGTTAGATGCATTCACAACAATCAGAGGAACTCCTGTATAAACAGAGGTCCTTTGAATGCTCCTTTTTCCTGCCAATTACTAGCTCAGGAACAAACAAACCATACAAACATTCAAACAAAGGTTCGAGCATGGAACTTTGTACACAGCTCATCCTATAACCCAAACAAAGATACGAGGAGAGCTCCTTCACCAACGCAGCATACATCTCGAACCGAACCGACCAATGATTACGTGAAGTCATTAGCTTTTGCAAGATAAACAAACCCGCGAACCGAACTATAAAATATTAAGATGGTGTCTGATTGGAGGTGGACTGGTATTTAATAAACAATCAACGACCGAATCGAATACCAATAAGAAAAACAGTATCGTCGGCTCGCGTACCCGAGCATACCGACCGGTGGGATCGGTCTCAACACAGTATCCAGGCTCGACCCGCGCCGCCGCCGGCCCTGCTTGTATTCTGTACATGTCGAGAGCAATCTGGACCGGCTTCGCCCCAGAAACTTTATCAGGAGAGACACAGACGACCCCCCAAAGGACATTATCCACGCAGAAGAACCGAAAGGCGAATCAGAAGACAAAGCTTTCGAGCAGTCAAACGAAATGACGAGGTGGGTTCGGGCTGCGCCGATCAAGATGCCACGCCGAAAACGCCACGTGATCGTTACATGTTGGGCATCTTTGGCCACAACAAGGGAGGGGGGAAGTGGGGGAATATCGGGTGCTGTACTAAGGGACGGATTTGACTTGAAAGTGAAAGGTTTCAGACGGATGTGGCTGTCGTGACGTGCGGCAAATATTCAGTGCTGCAGAGTTTCCTCCTACTTCTCTGCTCCTCAACCTTTGTGGGCTGCCCGAAGCGACTGCACTTTGGCAACAAGCTCGCGTGCTCCGACCTTCCTCCGTGTCGTGTCGTGTGCAGCCGACACGTGGGAATTCGAGCGTTCTTGTCCTATGTGCGGTTGCGTAGGCGTTCTTGGCAATTTGCTTAATCGGCTGAGCAGGGCCTGACAGAGGTGAATTGCGATGCCCAGGCCCGCCCAATTTTTGCGCTCTAAGGTCAACCGGGCCTGAGCGAGCCTGGGCAAACCCAATGGGCCACCTAAAGTATCACAAAATCGAAACTTTTAGGGAGATTGACACAAATTGACCCCGAACCGGGATTTAATGTACAATATGATCATTGACCTTTATTCAATATAATTCCTGAACTTTTGGTACACATTTAATTTAATCATTGAATTATATGAAAATATTCAATATCGTCCATAATCTTATAGTAATTAAATGACTACATTGAATATCTTCATATAATTTAGGGATTATATTGAACATGTATCAAAAGTCTAAGGACTACGTTAAAATTAGATTAAAGTTCAAGAACTATATTGAACAAATTAAATTTTCAAGGACAACATTACACATTGAACCGAAATTCAGAAACTATTTGTGTCATTATTTAAACTTTTAATCACACGATGCCTTAGACATAACTTGTTTATTGGTTTCCGAGCCCCTTAGTCCCTGCAAATAGCGCAACTTGACATGTCCGTTCATAATCCATTTCTTGATTCCGGACAGATCTTAAAGAGTCGGAATGGTCTCTTAACGCCTTGTCTTGTTTGTTTTCTTTTCTTCGGAGTTATTCCACGAACGCCTGTCTTGGTTAAGAAGTGAAGAACGAGCACGCTCGGAGAGCGCAGTACAATAGAGCCGTTTGTTGCATCCCATGTTACCCGTCCTTGAGTTGCGAATTATACTACTCTCTCGAATCAATTAGGGCTTTTACTTTATGGATTTGATTAATGGACTTGTTAAGGAGGGCAACGGTAGCAAAACCCACCGGGTAGCAAAGTCCAAGTACACGTATTACTCCACTAATATCATGGACCACAATCATAACTACATGTTGAACGTGCTTCGTAAGAAAAATACTTAATTGCAAAATAACGAATACTTTTATTTTATGAAGAAAGTCAATCCATTGAAAATTCTCATGTGAAAGCGACAAATACAGAATTAAACCTAGAGTAGGAGTGAGCATCGATTCAGGGTCAACCTTGGACTGACTCTAGACTGGTTAAGGGGCCTGGGTCGGTCCTTAGTCCTGAGACTCGTGGATCCTGCACTATATGAGTTAGTTCTCAATTTTAGGAGTTTAGGGTTGGTCCAACGTGGACCAACCCTTTACATAACATATATTACATATATTATATATTATATGCATTTGTCTACTCTAAACCTTATTGTCTCCTCCTCTATTCTTTTCATAGTTCAATTTGGTGTGTAAATTAGAAAGTAGAAAAAAAAAACCCAACCTTATTCGACAAAAATAATAAATAAATAAATAAATAAATAAACCCTCTTGCTTGCCTTGGGCTCGCTAGCATCGTTTCGCTCGCCTTGTTGCTCGCCTCTTTTGCCTTGCCTCACATGTTTGTTTTATGGTTTGTTGCTTTTATCAAGTGTGAAATTTTTATTATTATCTTATCTTATATTTATATTTGATTTGGATTGGTGTTCATAGTTTAGTTATTCAATGTCACATTATTAATTGATATATAGTTTGAAATAGTATGTTTATCTTTTTAAGGAAGACAAAAAATGAAACAAAAAAAATAAAAATCAATTGGTCATGGTCGACCTTGGAACTAGATTGGACGCATAAGATCCGTTTGATTTTTGGTCATAGGCTCAACATGATTGGTTTTTGATCCAAAAAATTAACCAACACTATATGAATTGAATATTTGGATTAGGTGTTGGATTGGCCCAATCTGAACCATGTTCACCTTTAGTCTAGAGAAACAATGCAAAAGGTTTACAAAATTCAATTGATGCCCCCAAGGTCAATGGGCAAAAGAGATAAATATTTACCCAATAGGGCCCGACTTCCACTATATGCTTCATCAAAGATCCTCAATCGAATCTCCACAAGGACTTTAAGAGTTGAAGGTTGGCTTTTCAAGAATACTTGCAAGCTCCCCAAAACCACCAACCTCCAACAAAGAAGTACGAAGCGTGTTAGCATTGTCCTTTCTTCACTACTTGTCCAAGTATCGTTTAGGCACAAATCCCGCACGAAAGAAGTGCCCTCGCCTGAATTTGTGGAGGACGGCGACGAGAATTGCCTCCGGGGCTCACGTGCATCAGGAGCATCTCATCCGGTGATTCTCCATAGAGGAAGATCGAAAGCGACGGTGGGGCCCACTCATTTGTCGTGGGTCGAGATGCTGATTTAGAAAATGGGCCTACAATCAGGTTTTGTCGGCCAGTCAGTATACGCTCATTCCGAGCATCGCTTGAGAAATTCCTGTACGAAAATCTCACTCCAACATCCTTAACCTGTCTCGCTAGCATTGTCCTTTCGTCAAATTCTTGCTTGTCACTTACAAAACAATGAAGCATAAAATAAGCAAAATAGATACTACCGTAGCCGGAACATCTAAATAATAAACCTTTGAATCGTCCAATACATGGGGTGGTGAGAGCGATATTTGCATCCGGTTAAGGGATGACATTGAAGTACAAAGTCCAATGAATTGCTCCTAGCATTTGGAAGTTGTCACTCCTTTCTTTTACCTAGTTGATTTTCTGCCTACATAATCATCTCTCACTCCACATTAAAATGTCAAGCGAGAGAGAAAGAAGAGGAAGAGGGCGGGAGGGGGAGGGAGGGAGGGAGAGGGAGAGAGAGAGTGAAACCATTTCTTGCCTAACTTCTCTACAGCCCTTTCCATTCCATATAAAATTACCTGACAATAGATGTGCATATATTTATGGTCCCAATTTTCCACCCTCCTCATCAATTTCCTACCTAATTTATCAGCCTTTTCTCTATACAAGATTAATAGTCTTCACATAACTACGCCTGTAGACCCCACTCTGCCTACTCTCTTGCTTTCCTTCCGTTTGGCTACCTGAGTCCACCATGTAGAAGTTTCCTTTACTGAGACTAATTCAATTCAGAGCAGAAAGTTCAAATAGAAAGATCTCAAATTTGGTTCTTATCTTGAGAAATTGCATTGACATTTTACATTGGTTCCTAAACTTATGCTTTAGAGAAAGAGAGAGAATGCTGCAGATAAACAAATTTTTCAAAAGATAAGTTTCAGTTCTCAAAGGACATAAAAGCTGTTATTTTCCCAACACAAAACACGACATAAGTTCTCATGGCAACTCCTGAATATGCTTTGTCCAATTCTTCATATTTTCATAATGTCCAAGTGAAATCAACAGCCACCAAAAGTTGAATCTCTGTGGAGACTAACTTCAAAGGGATCTTGGCTTCAAGACGATGGTGGAGTGCTTCAATATGTGCAAGCTGAATTGGCCACCCTTCTCAGTGGTGTCGAGCTTCGATTGTCCAGGGGGCGGCAAGAGCTCGAAGTTCTGCACCAACTGGCCGATGGTGACCCCGAGGATGGGCAGGGCCAGGATGATCCCGGGGCAGCTCCTCCGGCCGACCCCGAAGGGGAGGTACCGGAAGTCGTTCCCGTTGGCCTCGACCTTCGCCTCCTCCTCCAGGAACCGCTCGGGCCGGAACTCCTCGGGCTTCTTCCAGTGGGCAGGGTTGTTGGCCAGCCACCACGCGTTGACCAGGATCTTGCTCTCGGCGGGGATGTCGTAGCCCCCGAGCTTGGCGTCGTGGAGGTTCATGTGGGGCACGAGGAGCGGGATCGCCATCCGGAGCCTCAGGGTCTCCTTGATCACCGCCTGGAGGTACGGCAGCTTGTGGAGCTCGGGCTCGGTGACTGGCACGCCAGGGCCCAGGACCGCGTCGATCTCCTCCCGCAGCTTCCTCTGGATCTGGGGGTGGTTCACGAGCTCCGCGATGCCCCACTCAATGGACCAGAGTGTCGTCTCGATCGCTGCACCATGTCAACTCATCATCATTCCATTCGACCACAAATGTACGGACGAAAAAACAAATCGACGGCTCATTTTCTTCTATGCGACGTCGACGCCCGTCAGTGCTCACCTACCACATGAGCACTACTCCCCGCCATGTGGGCATGAACCTATGACCGACAAAATAGACATGAACCGGCGGGAAAAAGGGCACGGACTGGTGCGGTTGGCGGTGCGTGTTGGTAGGTGAGGATGACGCGGGAGAAGGTGGGTTTTTCGTGCGGGGGTTGGTTGGGCAACTTCGTTCATCAACCGTCGCGCACCCGCGCACGAAGTAGGTTTCCATCCGGTGGTTGACATTTCAACCCCCACATCGAAACGCAACCTACGCCAATCCTTCCCACCTTCGGGACCCCACAAACGTTTCCTTTGCTTATTCGACTCGCACACCTTCTACAATACCGGCTTTAACTAAGCAAATCGAATGGAAATTTGGAAAAAGGCGCTGTCGAAGCCGAAAAGGAAAAGTTGGAATTTTCAATACGCTAATGGCTTTTTCCTATTATCGAAAATCACGGCGGGTGATGGTCCAAGCCGAAGAGGAAAAGTTGTAAGTTTCGATACGCTAATGGCTTTTTCCTATTATCGAAAATCACGGCGGGTGATGGCCCATGAGTAAGTCACGAGCCGGACGGGCAAAAAAGGGCCAACTTCACATTATCCTCTTGCTTATCCTCACATTAAATAAATAGCATTAAAGTAGGGCACCAGCCACACCGCCAAATCGGGTGGCAAATGGACCGTCATCGTTATCAAGCTTTTCATATGAATTTTTGGCCAAATAAAATAACACGATTTCGCCATCTGATCATGTCCATCTCCCCCCGAAAATGGCTTTGATTATTTCCCCTGCCTATTTTATCGGTATTTTACCGAACTGCCCCTCTTGTCTTAGCAGCAATGATAACTAGTCAAAGCCGTTGACCCTATCTTTCTTCCTCTTTTATCATGGTTTCGCTTCACCTGTACACCACCATATACGGGCCGGAGAAGTGGCCCCCGACCTAACACGCGTCGCAATCTTAATGGCAAGAGGGTACAACGACATGCCAGCCGGCGTTATCTTATGTTCTCTACCCCACAAACATCGAAGTTGTCGTTTCCAATGACGTGTTCTACTAAACACCCCAGTTTCTTCCATTCCTATCCTAGCTCTCCCCTGTTTTGTCCGACGAGTTCGATTCATAGGTTTTACTCGAAATGGGCAATTGCTTGCTCATTTACTTTGTGGATCTAATTGTAAATATTTTTTTGCCAATACGGGCTTAATTGCAGAAAGAAAAGAAGGGCAAGCATTTTTTCGAGAGGTACCGGCAACGTTGATGTTCTCGACGATGTATAGAACGTTGTCCTCGTTGATTTCGCCCATCTGCTGCGCCTCAAGGATGTGGTCCATCGCGCACTTCAGTCCCTCGTTGTCCATTCGCTTCACGCCGGCCAGTTTCCTGCAGAAGTTCTTGACATTTTCAGTTTCGGGCCATCAAAAACCAACTTTTTCACAAAGCCCCAGAAACTCCAAAATTCAATTCAAGCACCGACGGGTTACCGGTCCGCCGTCGCTGGCGGCACTTGGCGGGACTTCCGGTTTCCACCATTCCACGTCAGCACTCAGAAAAGTCATAAATTTGCATACAATAACTCCCACGGATTTAAATTTAATGCAGCTTTAAAGTGGGAAACTCGATTAGCCGTTTCCAGCTCTGCCCCTCGTCACTGCGTTTTGCATTTTTTATTTTCTGAACTAATTGCTAAAAAACAGAAGAAGATAAGATTATCGTCATGGTCCATAGGGCATGAGCCATGCGGTAGCTTTGTCACCGATGGAGCCATCTAATCACCATCTAAGTGGGTCAACTTAGCCATCCTCTCATTTTCACGTAATAACTACGCCGACAACGGCGAAAACAACGACAAGCAAAGATCCACGTGCACTCATCAAGGCTGAGGACAATATCCTGCGACCCTGGCTATTTTACGAAAATAAATATAACTTTATTTTACTAAAGAAAAAACGTAAAAAAAAAAAAAAAAAGAGAGTAAATGAGACTAGCTATGATCTGAGGCGGTCAGACGATATGGAAAAATGAATGAAGGAATGAAGGGGGACGGAATTTCTTACTTCCTCTCGTCGACGAAGTAGTCCTTGAAGAGCTGCAGCCTGCGCTCCTTGACCTCCTTGCAGATCTTCAGGTAGCCTCGCAGGAAGGGCCTCAGGATGGGGATGAAGTCGCCGTAGTTGTAGTCGAAGCTCTGCGCCAGGCGGCTCCGCTCGCCGTTGAGGGCCTTGAGCTTGACGAAGAGCGGGTCGTCCTCGCTGTCGAACCGCCGGTCGAACATGATCCGGTACATGTTGTTGTACATCATCATCTGGAGCCTGCGCCGGAGCACGATCCCCTCGCGGGCGGCGGCGGGGTTCTTCTTGACGTCCTCGACGACGGCGGCGGCCTCGGCCTCCCACCCCTGCCGGTACTGCTGCACCACCTTGTTGGTGAAGAAGGGCACCGTCATGATGCGGCGCATCTTGCGCCAGTGCTCCCCGTACACGGTGAACACCATGTCCTGCCCCTTCCCGGTGAAGATGTCGAAGACGA
Source organism: Eucalyptus microcorys (assembly GCA_014182515.1). Taxonomy (NCBI): domain Eukaryota; kingdom Viridiplantae; phylum Streptophyta; class Magnoliopsida; order Myrtales; family Myrtaceae; genus Eucalyptus; species Eucalyptus microcorys. Next base: position 23,077,921 of record CM024571.1, read on the forward strand.
CGTTGCGGGTGCGGGACCCGAACTCGACGCCCTGCGTGTGGAGCACCTCCTTGGAGAGGTCCGGGGACGAGACGACCACGAGGTTGCGCTGCCCCATGCGGAGGAGGAGGATGTCGCCGAACCTCTTGGCGAGGTCGGTGAGGTTGCGGTGGTTGAGGTCGTCGCCGACCTGGAGCCAGTTGCCGAAGATGGGCACGGGGAGGGGGCCCGGGGGGAGGCGGAACCGCTTGCCCCGGAGCTTGGAGACCGCGATGGCCACGATGGCGGCGGCGAAGAGGCCCAGGAGGGTCTTCTCCAGGAGGAGGAGATCCATGGCTGGCGGTGACTGCGGGCAGAGGAGGAGGAGGAGGGAGGTGGCGGTGTGATGATGGTGGTGGGGGTGATAGGGGGTGATAGAGTTTCGGGCTTAAATAAGCGAATGCTAATTATTTTATTTTGGCGAAAAGAAAAATAGAAAAGAAAATGAGAAAAAGACTGGAAACTGCAAAAATGGACGGACGGACGGATGGATCGTTGGATGGCGTGACGCGGGCCGGCGTTAGGTGGGACGTGCGCGGGTTCTGCGTGGGATCAATACGTGGAAATACGCACTCCGTTAGAGGACGGGAGGGAGGGAGGGTTGACGGCGTCACTTGACGGTTTGGGGGAGGGTGCGTGTTGAGGTGGGTGTGTCGCCGAACGGGAGTAGGTGAGCGTGGGGAATTCTTCTTTTCTTCTTTTTTTCTTTTTTCTTTTTTAATTAGTAGTATCTTATTTATTTTATTTATTTTGGGAGTGGGTTGGTGAGGGTAAGGAACGCATCTACCTTTGAGGAAGTAAAATGCCTTGCCTTGGCCTTGCATTCACCCCTCTCTCTCTCTCTCTCCACATGGACAGGGCAACTTGGGTGTGACTTGGGTGTGACTCTCTTATTCTAGTATCAGATTAATTAGACTGCATTTGACAGTCTGGACAAGATTTGAAATAGGATAAAATTTATTATATTCTATGTTTAGATAGAATAGACTCAGATATAAAAGATATATGATCCGGATAAAATTATCTCATGAAATAAATAGGATAAATGTGGATAAAACTTCTAATATTCATAATAGGAAAGTTATTTTTCTCGAATAAAAAATTTATTAAATTAATAAAATTGAAATCATATTTCAATATAAACAATAAATGAAAATTCAAAATAACAAGAAATAGAAAATTATTTTTTTATTTAATTTTATTTTTATTTATATATTCAACTTTATCTCTATCTTATAATATCAATTAAATATATAAATATACATTTATATTTATATTTATTGCATACTTTATGTATTTTTGTATTTTAGGTATATTAGTATAATTTACTATTTAATAAAATTTTATTAGAGAATGATGGAAGAGGAAAAAATAAATAATAAATAAAATAATATTAAAAAAGAGGGAAAATATAATTAAAAATTAAAAAGTAAATTAGGGACTAGTGTTGTGAAAAATTTTTACCATCTCATTTGTGGACTTTTATATTCATTTACACTGATATACTGTTTATACTAAAAAAACATACATGATGCGATGCGAATATATTCGACTTTTTTATTATTATTTACTAAATAATGGATAGGATATAGCAAAATCTCTGAATTTCATATTCTATTCCATCAAGTCCTCTCTTAATTAGAAATTCGGATAATAAAACCTAATCTTAATGTATAATGCCAAAGTATAAAGCCCAAAAGAGAAAATTTAACTATGTGAATTGAGAACATGGTAGTACGCTTGCATGCATACCAAAAAAGCAGAGGAAATTATTAAGAAAGTCCTAGACCTACTACACCTATGCCAATTCAGACCTAAAACCCTTCAATTTGGCCAATTTATTCTTACACCTTTTAATGATTTGCCAATAAAGTCCACCCAACTAATTTTGACAAGAAACCATTGACGTAAACATTGGCTGTTCTACATGGCATGATCGAAACTAATATGGATAGAACCCAAAAGCTTAAATGAATATATGGAAAGAGACCATGTGTGTATAAAGAGCTTATAAGCCCTGTAATTAAGCCATATAAGATATTTTAACGCCCCTCTCAAACACAAGTTAGATTAGGAACAACGCGTGAAATTCGACAAACAGGGGTGCACGCACAAAATAAATTGGGCAAGACAAGACCTAACTCTGGTATCGTGTCAGAATAACCAAATCAAAAACCTAACAAAAACCTAACATGAGACATACACCGTCACATACCCAAAGTGTCTATAATTTAGCAATGGGTCTTATTAACGATCTCCTTTACGTCACTCTCCAAGCGCTTGTCTCTCATTCTAAAAGGCCACCAGGAGACATACCTTATATGAGGTATCTCAGATTGGTCCGAGGCCAGTCTATTCTTGAACCCCACATGTAGCGATTCCTGCTCTAATAACATTCGCAACAAATTACTTCACAAGATGTCTCCCATGCTGAGACTAGATATGTCATTTTTATTGACTGTGCTCGATCGACTCTCTACGAAAAGACAGAGCAGCTTAAAGAGAATGCAAGTTAACCCTTGGAGTCTTCTGTATGAAATTTTGGGGAAATGCTTTTCTGAATATGATGATCAATTGTCAACATGGGTTCAGTCAAATAGAGCGGGTCCAAGCAAATATTTCATAAGAAAGACGTCCAGGAGACAGAAAGAATCATAAAATCAAGCTTTATATTTAATGTTTTTCTTTTTATATGTAGCTTCTTACAGTTGTGATCTTAGACGGATGTTTCGATATTTAAATGAGGGATCGGTGGAGAGATTCAAAGGAAAATAACAAAAATTCAAAACGAGTTAGGAATTTAGATTAAGGGCTTGTTCAATAAAATTGAAAAAGGAGCGCTGAAAATTTAAGTAGTGAATTTTATATTTCAATAGTTTTAAATGATGAAAATAGAAGTAAAAAGTTATTCGAGTTGATGATGAAATATTATTAATTTCTTGACATTCATGGAATTTTCATCGTTATCGATGTGATTTTGTGATATGATTGGTAAGATTCTAATTCCCAAGCTATTTTTCTACTTCAAAATTAAGTTTCCCCTTCTTTAAGTGACTAGTGATCTTTTATTAACTTAATTGAATCATTTAAGTTTTTGTTGGTCATGATTATCACACAAGCTATATATCATTTTTTACTTTTTTTGGGTCTGAAGCTGAATATCATTAAATGCTGGATTTAAAAAAAAAATTACGGCACTCAATTAGATAATCAAATAGGCTTAAAGTGTTATATTAATTTCATTCATTAAATGCAATAAGACAAGTTAAATCAAGTTAACTTGCGTAAGAAACTAGTTCTCTTTTAGGAAGGGTATCCATTATTTGATAGTGATGAAATTGAAACATTGTAGTATTCACTGTAAAAGGATTGAATTATGCGATTCTTGACTTCCACGGAAAATTGTTGTGCTCATCAGAGTTAACGCGTAGCCGTACCAATAACGAGGAGAAAATGTAACTATGACCACGAGATCCGCCATCATTTTCCAATGAATAAGCCAATCAGTACGATGCAAGGCCGATTGTGTCCAAATTCCTATTTGCCAGTGATTTAAAAAAGGAAAAAGAAAAACTCATTTACCTATTTAGGGTAAGAAAAACACACACATCATAGAGTCAAATTTGTGGATTTTGTTCTGGGTATATGTTTGTTTTGTTTACTCTTTAGGAAAATTATCTAATCAGTCCTAAATTTATTATGTGAATGTCACTTTTCAATTTTGCCAATTTAATTATAAACTTTTGAAATTCAAATGTATTCATTTCGATCAATTTTATTAGAAATAACTGGCGTATCAGTCCAATCATCGCTAGTCGTTCTATGCGGAGTGCTACCATGTCAGCGATTCTCAGCAAAAATTGTCTTGAAGGATTATATTGAAATTTTGCGCAAATGTTATAACTAAATTAGCAAAATTGGAAAATTTGTAACTGAATTGACATAAATATTATAAATTTAAAACTGATCGGGTAAGTATCCCTTAATATGTATTTTTTTTTTTTTGGTCGTAAGTTTCCCTTACCATTTAAGCTTCTACAATAATTATTAAAAAAAAAAATCTTACGATTATGCCTTTTGCTATAGCTAAGTGTCTGTTTCGGATTAGGGTTTACTCGTGGAGGAGCAAGTACGCATTGAGTACTTTCGCTGGATTAATTACTTACGATGATTGATTTTATTACCTTGAAATTATGTCTAGAAACACGTTTTATGTGAAATTAGTCATTTCGAACTTTATAATCTAATTTTCAAATATCAATGTGGTAAAAAGATCATTATAATCAAATTTTAATTTAAAACAGAAGAACTATTCACAGGCAATGGAAATAAAAAAATTTACTACAATGCCGAGCCAGAAATATAACCTAATGCGATAAAAAAATTTACCTAAAGCAACAAGTGTTTTGTTACCTATGGTGGCCATTTGGCATGAAAATTAACTGAAGCCAACAAATTTTTGTCACCATAGACTTGACAATATGTCATATTTCCATCACCTATTGACAACTCATGGCACTGAGAAATGAGTTTTGTCATTCTTGGCTAGACCATCTTATTACGTCCCCTTCGGTTTTCAAAGGTGATAAGTTTTATTGTTCGTATTCATACACATTTTGATAGAGGTGAAAGCGACGGAGTAACAGACAATTCATACCAAAAAAAAAAAATAACTGTTGCCTTAACCCTTTCTTTTCTATGGCGTCTCTCGCTCTCTCCCCCTCCCAACACCCATCGGACAACCTCAAAATCCGAGGTTTGGGTGTGCATGATGATATAAAGAAATCTTTTTACAGATCGTAGAGATGTAAAATATAGGTTTTGAAATGTAATGATAATTCTTGACTGGAGAATAAATCCGAGGATGATTCTTACAATTTTCCTTATATTAGTAGCAACTCTCCATGGCCAAGCATACCTCGCAGTGTCTCCCGTCCTCGATATTATCCATGCCCCATGTTTTTTTTTTTTTTTTTTTTTTGTGACCTAGGGAACCCCGCACGGCTAGCAGCCGGAGGTAAACCACTGGGGGCGACACGTGCTAACCACCACACACGTGCCACCGAGTAAGTCGCCAAAAGTCTCAAGCTAATCCATGCCCCATGTTTCTACTCGACCTAGTCAAAAAAACATACATGAAATTATTATTATTATTATTGTTTTCTCGTTTTGTTTGGTGGCAAATGGGAGCAAAAGTCGGACCTTCCATCACATTTAGCTCATGCTCACAGACGTTGTTTCTCTTACTCTTCGTCCAAGGAATGGAAGAGTCAATCCATCATCCTCATGCCCACCTACCACCTCCTTTCAATTATCGCATCGCCCCCATCTCTTCGCCTCTACTAGCGAGGGTAATTCTTGTCAATTCAAGCCCGGTCGTAGTCGTCGAGTCTCATTGGCCCTTCGATTTCTTAACCCTCTCCTCTACGCTCTCGCTATCCTTCGATGCGATCTTCTGTTCATCTGATGTAATTATTGTAATCCTGTGAAAGAATATATCGACACTTGTATCGAATAGGATCGAGAGGAGGTAGGACAAATCGTACAGCCACTGGTGATGCATTCCTTGATCCTTTGATGTCTAGTATCCAATTGAAGTTTCGACAACAGGTTTTCGTACGTAAATGCACACGAATGAACAGAACTCGATGAATATCTATGCATCTAAACAGCATATCCATTACAACATTAGGATATGCAGCGAATGAAACATTAGAATATATAGTGAATGAATAGAATCCGGTGAACATCAAACCGCATATCCATTGCAACATTAGGATATACGGTAAATGAATAGAATTTGGTGAATATCTACGCATCTAAGTCGCATATTCATTGTAACATTAGAATATATAATGAATAAATGGAACCCGGTGAACCGCACGATTATCATCCCCGTGATGTCATGATTGCGACATTAAAGGCTAATGAAATTGCAATATGGTGGGGGGATATATACGAAGAAGGGTCAAGAAAGCTGGGGAACGGACCGGTTCAAAAGGAGGGGGCGGATTGCTTCACCTACCCCAATGGAAAGGGACGTAGGGAACAAACACAACTCACCAACCTACCACCAAAAAAGCTAACCCCAATCTTTCATGTCATGTTCTAGCTACCCCCTCTCTCTTTTTTTTTTTATCAGAATCTACCCCCTCTCTTTGATCATCGCCTTCGTCGTGCATTTGGCCACGTCAACGATATCTCAATAATGTGATTATTTCCGCACGAAGAAAAAAGAGAAATTTCGTGACCATAAATTATTGCGAGAGGAAGGAGAAATTTTCATTGACGTCGTCCGCCCGTCTTGGTGAATTCCTTGTTTTTTTCTCTTTCTTTTGACCCCTTTTTGGGCCGGACATTTACGGGAGTTCATGTTGGTGTACTCAGGTAATGAGATCTCTCTGAGCTTTGCATTTATTTAATCGCATCGAAGAGAAAAAATTCCGAGAGAGCAACGTGGATTTAACATCATTTGTACTTTGGATTTTTGGGATACATCACACTTTACCGAAATCCCAGACCCTCGTTGTCATACTCTCAGTTTAGCGAGTGCCCCCGAAGACACAGGATTAGCATATATCATATGGATTTTTGGGAAAAAAAAAATCAATAAATGCGTTAGAAATTGCAAAACTAACTTAATTGATTGCTTGGTGCTCTTGCACCATCCTTCAACAAAATCGAAATTCAAAGTAGCCGTAAACAGGTGATCAGATGCCGCTTGGTTTTTTTTTTTTTTTTTTTTGGTTGAAAAACATATATATGCATTATATTACTTAGGCTTAGAATGCAACGACAGCTTACAGTCCAAACATAAAATATCCACAAGAGATAGAGGAAGAGAGTACATCCAATTTGCGGGCAATTTCCTTTCTCGATGTTGACGTGCCAGCCAGTCGGCTGCGCGGTTTAACAAAATCATTTTCCAAAATGGCCGGAATCTATCGCCATGTGACCATGGCCGCACGTCCATTTAGATATAAAGGCGAACCGGCCTATGCTCGTTAAGTTTCTTTTCAATACTTCGGTACATAAAGTATCTTTGATGGATACTCGTTCGCAAGATCAGCTCTGATGCCGTTGCCAATGCATTAATTGCTCATTCTATTCTTTCGCAATTTGAAATGGACGCTTTGATTGCGAATTGAAGTGAAATCGCCAGGACCATACCACAGAGAAAACAAATGTGCAGTTAAGTGTCATCTTTTGTTCCTTCACTTTCGCGCTGAAAAAGCACACTTGTCCTCTTGAATTGCAATTCTTCAGCATTTTCATATGGCAATTTCACAACAGTAAGAGCTTCTCTTTTCTTTTCTTTTTTTTTTTTTTTTTTTTTTTCCATAGCTACTTAGTACATGAATTGTCTTCTTAATTATACGTAATGAGGTTTCTTGAACAGCCATTTCCACAATTTGATTTGTAGTGAACATTTTCCTTCAGTGATCGCAAAAGAAATTATTTTGTTGTTGGGCTTTTCTTAATTAGGTTCCATTTGTTTTGCAAAAAATGAATAATTTAAAAAATATTTTACTAAAAATGGTCACTTGTATTGTTTAAAATAATTTGTTCCTGAAAAATGTCTTCATTATAAATAACAACATATTTTTGAATATTTTTATAAATGATAAAATTATTTTTCATTCATTCTTTTTTGTAAGCGATAAAAGTAATCATTTTTAGATCCGCCGAGCTCGCGGCTCACGCCCGGCGAGCTCGCGGCGAGCTCGTGAGATCAGCCGAGCCTCGAGCTCGCTGAATCTAGCCACCGAGTCTTGGTCAACCGCCGGGCAGCCAACCATCGTCAAGCAGGAAGGAGGCGCCGGCGAGGAAGAAAGAGGAGGAAGGAGGAAGGAAAAGAAAAAGAAAAAGAAAGAAAAATAATAAATAATAAAAATTTCGATTTTTAAAAAATAAAATTAATTTTTGGTCAATTAAAAATATTAAAATTTAATTTTTGATAATTTTTCCCAAACAATTAAATGAGCTAACGAATGGTGGAAAATATTTTTCATTCAAATTTTAGGTTTTGACCGAACACCGAAAAATAGAGTTATTTTCCTATAAAATGACTTCTAGGAAAATGTTTTCCAGAAACATAATATTTTCCACGAAACGAACTAACCCTTAATATCATTTTTTTCATCGTTTTTTTTCTCCTCGTCCTCCTCCCTCCCTCTCTCTCTCTCTCTCTCTCTCTCACTTTACTCACTATGTCAATCCTCTCTAGAATCTTCTTAGACACCATAGTGTCTCTCTCTCTCACTAACATCATTCCTTGCTTCACTCGTTGTGTGAATCCTCTCCAGAATCTTCACATCACTCATTTCTCTTACTTCAAGGACACCACCTCTCTCTCTCTCTCTCTCTCTCTCTCTCTCTCTCTCTACCAATCTTCAATCGATCACCTCTCTTATAATTTCACCCTAATGTTCACTCAATTCAAGAAATAAATTGGAAATCCTAAATGTATTAGAGTAAACACAAAGCACAAAATCTTGTGTTTTAATAGAGAATGGAATTGGCTTTCCTTTCCATAGAAAAGAGTATCTCCATTTCTCCAAGAATTTTTGCCAAACAAATGCAAATTTACATATTCTCAATTTGATTGTCCATCAATGGCAGCCAACTTCACACGGTAGATGCTCTGATATCTATGTTTCATTTGATACCCAATAGTCCATTTTTCTTTCTCCTACACATGAGCATTCTTACCTGTCATCTAAGCCCGAACGAGAGGCAATTGATTTCAATCATTCAATGTGTTGTACTCTTAGTTCTTTGCAATCACTCAATGCGCTGGACCATGATCATATGTCTTTCCGTCTGTGTGGATGGGCATGTGTGGCATCCCTAGCTTAACTTACTCGATGTATTGTTCGTTTTGACCTATCTTATTTCAAGTCTCATGATTTAGTCATTTGGACGTACACATAAACGCTTACCAAAAAGTTATCCATAAAATTGTTTGTGCTCTCACCCAAACGTAATTATTATTGGAATTCTAAATGCTATATGATGTTATGTCAAAAACATGTCTTTTCATTTGATTTTAGATTTAAACATAAAATTTAAGAACACTCTCCCCGTGTTTGGCGCGGAATGTTTCGATCTACTCATGCCCTCTTCCCATTCTAGAAGGCTACCAAAAGTTGCTCCTTGTTCAGATCCTCTCATTCTAGCAATCACTCCCCATGTTGGCTGGGCCTCGCCCATGCTAGGCGATGCAACCCTTGCCCAGGCAAGGCTGTCCGGCCATGGCTTGTGACTAGTCACATGGAAGAAGAAAGGCCAAAAAAATTATTAAAAAAATCAGAAAAATATTAAAATATCATTAAAAATTGTCAAAATTAGTGCTGACGGTGTCATGTAAGTTGACCAGCGTCCATGTCAGCAACACCAGTCAAAATTAGTTTGAAGGATTGAATTGCCACTACATTAAAATATTTATGACTAAGTTGTCACGATTAAAATGTTTAGAAATAAATTGGCATCAATGCAATACGTTCATAGTTTTTTTTTACACTTTTCCCGACCAAGTGGTCACATTTGAACTGTCAGATTTCCTTGCACATATTATGGGACTGAACTAATTTATCAAGGGTAAATGAAAGAGGTAAGAAATTATCACATTTAAAAGCTGGAGATCTTTGAAAAATTTTGAGCTAATATCTTTATTATTCCCTATGTACCAGGATAGATGCAGGAACTGGATAAAATAAGTTTTCGAATCTCGGATTCAATATCTCCTAGAGATATGAGCAAGTGATTCAAACACATGATTTAACAACTACTACACCTTTGATGAAAAAAAAGAGTCGAATAATATCAATAGCCAGTATCCGACGAACACTAATCGTACATTTCTGAAAAATAGACAAAGTGATAATTATTAAGTGTCCGCAGAACATTAATTTTAAAATCACATGAATCTCCCATAGATTCTAAATGTAAAACATTTCTTCCCGAATATAATTTCATCTTCTGAAAAAAAAGCCAAACCATATTCATTTACGTTTAATCCTTTTACGCGTGGAAACACGCATGATACGTGATGAATGCGATGTGCTCCTGAACCCTAAAACTTCTGGGGAGCTGCGAGTGCTAGCTCGTTTGAACAAAAAAAAAGGTGGATGAAGAGAATTTGCCAGTACCAATTCTGTTTTTAGGAGCTATTTTTAGACAATTTGGCCACGACCAGCTTAAATAAAATAATTGCAGAAGAGCGAAGTTACGCATTGATTAAGTCCCAATTGATCGGATCAACTCTGTACCTGTTCTGTTTACTTTCGCATTGATCTGAGATCACGTCGACAGAAACGTCTATCGATGTTGACTCTCGAGCTTGAACCGGTCTTGAGATCTCGAGACGAAAGAGTCTGGATAATCACAACGGCCAGTTTCGCTCGTCATCATGAAAGCAGACATAGAAAGAAGGAAGTCTTCGACGTTTTTACTATCTACATGCATAATCGTCTTTGACTGTAGCTTGCAAGGAGAAAAAGAAAAAACCCTTCCCTTTCGGAAACTCAGACGAGTACAGATGGGAGTCCACCTTCTGATGAATGGAAAGCTACTGTTCCAACACGTGATATCTGTACATGGTCAATAACGTTGTCGCATTTGAAAGTAAAGCATGTATGTAATAACACCACGCGATCCCAGAGGACAGGACGCATTGAATTGGAATCTGCTTGCGGTAGTATCATGTGCATCTCGCCTGGATGAATGGCTTCTCAACCTCTATCTCTCTGGTGACGAAGCTGGTCTACCCCGGAGCAGCGGCTCTTGAATGGAATTGGTTGACGCCATCTCTATAGTATTAAATCCGAACATACCGTGGCAGGATGCCGAGCTTCTCATAGTAAAGCTCAAAGAAAATTGTCTCGCTGGTCCTCTAAGTCGGTCTCTCCCTGCCCTTTCTGGTTTAGCTACAAGATGTTGAGTTTTTTTTTTTTTTTTTTTTAGGGCTATTAGAAAAATTACAAGAATCTGGGTTTGAGTTCCCATGGATAGATATCATACCGGATTTACTGCCATCTATTTCCAGAATTTGGGATCGACCTCACTTGACCAAAAACCCGAGCACTCATTATCATAATCTCATGTTAGTGATTGCCCTAGAAACATGTGTTTTGCATATTTAGTATGAATTCTCAAAGAATGGATATCTAGAAACTGCAAAAGTATTTTAATGAATAAGTATCTTTGATGCACTTGCTAACATCACCGGATCTGATTTTACCAACGGATTAATGGCTCATTCTAATTTTTCCATGTAAATAGCATGCTTTGATTAAGCAATATGAAAGTGAAAAACCATGACTTCATCAGGACCATAACACATAGAATACAATGGAGGTACAGACACCTAAAGTGCCAAAACTTGGCACGGATGGACACTTAAGTGCCAAAATCGGAGTAAAATGGATCACTTAAGTGTCACTTCGGCCAAAATCCGGCAAAATTGATGACGTGGCAATTTTCCGACGAGGTGAGTGCAAAACAGCGTCGTTTTGCATGTTGATATGGCAAGAAAATGCAAAAACGACGTCGTTTTGTGTATGATGTGTAAATAATTAATATAAAAATTAATTAAATTAAATTTAAACTTAAATTTATTTAAAATATTCTTTAAAAAAAAAAAGGGGGCCGAATGAGGCGGCTAAGGGCTGAGCCCTCACCGCCGCCTCCTCCCCGCCGTCGCCGGAAGGGTCGGCAACGGAGGGGGAGGGTTGGCCGAGGTGGCCGGCCCCCGGCCGACCGGTGGTGAGGGCCGCAACCCTCGCCCCGCATTTGGGCAAGGGCCATGGCCCGACGACCCCGGCGATGCTCCCTCTATCGTCGCTAGCCCTTCCCGGCGACTGCGGGGAGGCGTCGAGGGCTCTGGCCCTCGCCCAGATCCGACGAGGGCTCGCGGTCCTCGCCGCCGGTCGGCCAGGGGCCAACCACCCCGGCCAACCCTCCCCCTCCATCGCCGCGCTTCCGGCAACAACGGGGAGGAGGCGGCGGTGAGGGCTCGCCCCTCACCGCCTCCTTTGGCCCCCCTTTTTTAGAATATTTTAAATAAATTTAAGTTTAAATTTAATTTAATTAATTTTTATATTAATTATTTCACGTTAATTTTTATATTAATTATTTCACGTTTTTATTTTTTAGAATATTTTAGCTAGTAGTTTAATTTTTATTTTGCAGACGACATTGTTTCGGGTGAGTTTGAGCCAAGTCAGCTCTCCGGCGAGTCACATAGGCAAGCAAAAATAATAAAATATTGCCACATAAGATTTCCGGTAAGATTCGTCAGAGGTGGCACTTAAGTGTCCCACTTTTCAATGAAAGTGGCACTTAATTGTACATTTTCAAAGTTTTGGCACCTAAATGTCCCCTCGTGCCAAATTTTGGCACTTGGGTTATACTTCTGCCGAATACAATGTAAATAAAGCAACCTTCAGCGAGCGATGGGAAATAGTAGATCTGATTTGGAGGTTCCATAGGAAAATTTATGCAAATCTTTCGTTTTTGAACTTTAATGTTGCAAAGTACACTTGCAATTTAAATGGGAAATAATAAGTGTTAAACTGGTATGCGCGATTAGAATGAGCAAATAGTACATTAATTAGAGGAGAGACGTCAATGATGGGGCAAGTTTCGCTAGTCCAATTGGCTTAAACCTAGACGTTAATGCACACTAGAAAAGAGTAAAGACTAATTTTATATAAAATGTGACCAGGATCATGGATAATTGTTTATTAGTATTTAAGCTCCGATTCTCTCACGAAAAATGAATAATTTTAAAAATATTTTCTTAAAATCGACCATTTGTATCGCTGATAGAAATGAATGAATGAAAAACATTTTCATCTTCTACATAAATATTTAGAAATATATTGTTGTCAATAGTAAAACATTTTTCATTGACTAATTATTTCAATAAATCATATTTAGGAAAATATTTTTAAAATCATTCATTTTCCACAAAGCAAATGAGCAATAAGAGCTACTTGTATACACGAAATGTCTTCTTGATGATATAGAATAATAGTTTCTTCAACGGCCATTTCCACAATTTGTTAGGTATTGAAGATTTTCATCCAGTGATTGCGAGAGAAATTATTTCGTTATTGGACTTTTGTTATTTCAGAGTTCATTCCCCATCCTCGGTAGACCGAATAGTCACATTATGAATTATCGAATTTCTTTCTGTGTTTGAGCTAATTTATCCAAGGGTAAATGAAGAGGTAAGAAATTATCACATATAAAAGCAGGAGATCTTTGAAACATTGCGAGTTCGTATCTTTGTTATTCCCAATGTACCAGGATAAATAAGGAGGTGAATAAAATAACATAGGATTCAAATCTTGGATCCAATGAATCCCAAAGATATGAACAAATTAATTATTCCCCCATATATATGCATCAGCAAAAGGATGTGGTCCTAATATTATTCTACAAATGGAAGAGTTTGTGATTCAAACACGGGATTTAACGGATCTCGATTATGTCCTATTAACCGCTCGCCAATAAAATTCCTATTAAGAGTATATTCATGCGGGCTCGCGCGTGGTTCAAGCAGGCTTCACTTTTGCAAATGGTTGTTTATATCTCTAAAATGTAGAGCAAGCCTTACACCATCTCCTTTTGATGAAAAAGAAGTCCAATAACATCTATGGCTAGCATCCGAATAACAGACAAAGTGAGGATTAGAAAGTGTCCACGGATTCTAAATCTAAAAAATAACTTCCCTAAATTCAAGTTCATTTTCTTGGAATAAGTCAAAACCATATAAATTCTTGGTTTTCCCCACTTTTAGGTGTGGAAAAATATGTACGGGCATGATAACGTGACGAATGCGATGCGCTATTTTAATCTAGAGATGCCCTAACTTCTGGACACCAGCGAGGTTACATATTGATTAAGTCTAATTTGATTGGATGCGTCAGTACCTGTTCCGTTTACTTTCTCGTCGATCCGGGGTCACGTCGACATGAACATCCATGGAAAAAAGTCGACCCTCGAGCTTGAACCGGTCGTGCGATTCAGAGGCGAAAGAGTATTATTGGATAAACATGGCTGCGAGTGGCGTTCATCATCATGCGAACGGACCTTAAAAAAATGAAGAAGGGAGTCGGCTTTCTGGAGAACGAGAAACCATTTGGTCCAACACGCGATGTCCATTCATGGTCAACATCTTTTTCATATTGAAAAATGGATCGCACCTGTAACTTTCCTGACGAACTAATCTTGTGTCAGCTATAACCATTAATTTGATCCATTGCCCTCCAGTGCTTGGACAAAAAAACGTGATTTATAGACCATATTACCGAGAAATGAAAGACGCATCTCCATTCTCCATCACCAAGAAGCTTTATCGTCGGTGTTTGCTCCATCTTTTCGGCTATAGAAGTAACATAGGCCATGCCATTCACATGCTTGCTGGTTGTGGTAGTGTTATGTGACGAAGCTCATCTACCTTGGACTGACGGCTCTTGAATGGTGTCGAGTGATGACATCTCTATAAAATTAAATCCGAACGTACCACAGCTGGGATGACATCTCTATAAAATTAAATCCGAACGTACCACAGCTGGGATTTCAAACTTCTCGTAGTAAAGCTCAAAGAAAATTGTCAGGATGATCCTCTGACTCGTCTCTCCCTTGTCCTTTCTGTTTTGTTTTTGCTTTGGGCCTGCCCTTTTCGGTTATAGCAATTAGAAATTGAGTTTGTTCTGGAGCTATCAGAAAAAATTACGAGAAGGACGAATCAAAGGACGGACAAGATCTAGGTTGGCGGCTCATGGGTCCAAAGAGCCCCCCACCCATCATTCAGAATGGGCTTGGACAAAATAGTTTTTCCATGTTGGAGTGGCCCAAAGATGAAACGACTACGCACCAAGAAGTTGGCATCTTTTCCCTTTCTTTTGGTCATAAAGAAGGAAGCAGCATTAAAAATAGGAACGTGTTTACTTCCCTAGATATTTCCTAGAAAAAGATAAGACACATCTTTGGCCGGTAGAACTTGCTTGTTCGTTGACTCTTTAGTGCTGAAGCGATACGTACTAGCTGATCTCCACGATCCCAATATAATAATCTACTGTAGATGCTCTCTTAATCCTAGGGACCTCCGCTTTCCAATGTTACATCCAAGAAGTTGTTGCTTCTGTCTTGGTTTACATTAGCCCATGAACACGTACCTTCTGCTTCTACCTGTTATAAAATTGAAAGATTAATACCTTGAAAAACCCCAAACTGGTACACTTGTAACAAATTTATCCCAAATTATTTTTTTGACTATGAAAAACACCAAACCAGTATACCTGTGACAAATTTACCCCGACTGACTATAAAAAACTTTGAACTAATACATTTATGACAAATTTACCCTAAACTAATTTATTCGATCGTAAAAAATCTCAAACTGATAAATTTGTGATAAATATACCATTCACTAAATTGGATTAATACCACAAAAAAATCACAAAAATTATAAACTATGACAGACGGAGCGTAAAATCTCAAATTGGTATACCAGTCAAGTCATTTAACTTAATAATTTGACAGTAAAATTTAACAAAAACTAACATAAGGTAAATTTGTTACAAATGTACCAATTTGGGATAAATTTGTCAAATGTATACCAGTTTGGGATTTTTGGTGGTCAAAAAAATAGTTTGGGATAAGTTTGTCACAAGTGTACCGGTTTTGGATTTTTTAGAATATTAACCCAAAAATGAATAAGGTTTTCGTCGGGCTTACCAAGCATAGTTCTTGTTCTTGTCGTTATAATTTATCAAATATTCAGAGTATATCTTGTCAGGGACGTTTGATTGCTGCTATGTGCTGTGTTTTTGGCGTCAACCGTCTTCTGGCTCATTGTTCTCGGTGTTTAAATAGTACATCGACAACTTGAATTTGGCTCAGGCAACCATCCTTTGGCTTATTGTTTTCCAGTATCTTGACTATTCAAGTTTGGCTCTCTTCAGCTTTGTGATCGATACTGAAGACGCGGAGTGGTTGCATTTGGATGGAGTTTTCAGGGAAATTTGGTGGCAGAGCGGGGTTACTTTGGCTTTCCTTCTGCATCCTTCTTGCACTTTCCTGCGCCAAGACTGAAAGTTGTGCTTCTTTCACCTTTCTTCCAAAAACTACCATGAAAAACATTTAGGACTACCCTGGGTGATATTCTAAAATCATGTCTCGTGTTCTGCTTTTTTTGGTGGTTTCAGAGCCCCTACAGAACGTCAATTTGAGTCCGTTCTGGCAGTGGAGGAGCGCGTACGAATGCTTGCAAAATGTACTTTCTGTTTCCTATTCCATGTCAAATTGCGATTACCCTCTTGATGTGTTTTTGTTGATTTGATGTGCGTGATGCGAAGTTGCGGATTGATGTGAACAGACATCGAGCAAATGTGTGGGCAAGAATCTGAATATGACGGGAAATATCCAAGTGACTGGGAGCGAACTGACGGACTATTGCAATGGATGCAAGCCGTGGACCATCGACGTGCTCAACTGCATCCATTCGGTTAAGAGGGACTTCTGGTTCAGCAACAACGCCACCATCAAGCAAATCAATGACTCCATCAACCAGGGCTGTTCCACAAAATCAGGTAAGATTTTCATGAAGAGGCAAAACAAACGCATTGAATTTCTGCTGATAATTCAGACCAAGAGACCGACGATTCACAATTTGAATTTGCAGATATCGTCGTCCATGGCTTCCCGAAAAGCAGCAGCATGAGGAATTTCAGCAGGACTTACATGGCTTTGTTCTCGGCTTTGGTCTTGGCAATTTTCTTGTTTAGCACCTGAGGATGAGGAGGGAAAGACAAGCATGCCGGGAGTCAATAAAAACAGATTGTCCTCACACAAATAAGGAAGCCATGATACCCATTGTGTTTATATTAAAGCAAATGACAGACACACGTGATATCAAATAAACTAAAGAGAGAAATTAGATCAACGCAGCAATCTTCATCGTCCTAATTTTTGGTTTTTGTTCATCAATCGCGAGTTTACTGCTTGAATGAGTACGAAATCGAGTGCAGGTATATAGCAATTGGTAATCCTCATTGCGTGATGCTCTGCTGACTCACGATCCCAAAATAGCAGCGAAGTGCTTTTAATCACAACCGAAGTTTATTCCACTGTCCGAGTCTATTGAAACTACCGTTTTGAGATGATATATGTGACATCGGAAACCTGTATTGTTCCCAGTCAATAAGACCTTATAATGCAAACACTAGGCATCGCATCAAATAACATCAATGTCAACATGAGTCTCAGATGATCAAAATGAGGAGAAGAACGAATTCGAAAGATCGGCCAGCAAGGCAGAAACTTTGTTAACTGAATCAGAGTTTCCCTCGTCGAACTCGAATCTTGAGGAATAGAGACGTTTACTTTTTAGATAGTAACTAGCAGCCTAACATCCTTATACTGAGGACTCGAGGGTTACATTGGAATCACTTGCTTTCAATGTTTAGATTTTCGATGTCGGAACAGATTTGGGTAGGAAACTGCATTTCTCGGGCAAGTTATGGAGATTGCAGTTTCCCTATCTTTAGTGAACTCAACAAAAGGGACAACAATCTCCTGGCACCAATATGCCTCATCATCTTCTGTCATCCCAGCTTTTACGGCAAAAAAAAATGATGGAAAGATGAGCTAAGTCATAATCTCAGGTTCGACCAAAAGTTAGAGACATCAACGGTTCGGATGTACCAACACAGTGACACAAGTTGGCGAAAATTATGAGATCGATAACGTCATTTTGGGTTAGGACCTCATAACGAGACTTCTATCAACCTTCACGGCGATGCTTCATCAGGAGCATCATCAAGATATGGCTTTACGAAACAACGCGTCTTTTCTTTCACACATTTCCCTGGATTAATTACGTGAGAATGGGATTGAAGGCGAAGTTTATGTTAGCCTTTGTTCTTGATTGCTACAAACATAATGATCTGGAAAGAACAAGAGGCTCAGAAACCCTAATTCCGTCCTCGGTAAATGTTTCATTTGAACTGTTCAAAAAGAAAAAGAAAAAGCTACGCTGCTTCAAAGTACCGAAACCTATGTCAAAAGACTCGAATCACATAAGTGGAAATTACTTAGGCACTGAAAATAGATTCAATCCATTCCTCTTGACAGGCTCTAATTGCCCTTTATTGGGATTGTACTGGAAATAGTGCGACCGGGTCGTCTAGATTTGGCCAGCGATGAGGAATCTCCACCCGGATGCGAAATGAGAAGGTGAAATACGATGAGATTCATAGGTAGCGGAAACCTGAGAGCGAGGGGGACATTCACTTGAAGGCGAAAATCCTAATGCTGCACCGGGGCTCCAACCCTACGTCGACCTCAGCTTGCTTGAGGTCGGTGCATCCTATTACGAACGGCAATCGCTGCAACTTGAAACTTCCAAAGTTGAGTCCTAATGTCCCGTTCAATACCACATCAAGAACTATCGCTTTGCTCTTCGCATTTGATTGCAGATCTTGCCCGTCATCCTTGGGAATCACGGAGCGGGTGACTTGAGTCGCAAATTTGACCATTGACTGGCTCCTCGGTTCCAGGAAGAACCCGGAAACCTGCGCGCGCCCTATCCTGATTTCCTCCACAGAAATTTCTGCGGTCATCTTTGCGAACGAGATGCCAATCTTCGAGTTTTTGTTGGTGACGTTGAGACGCACGTTGACGCCTGTGTCCAGCAGGGTCTCCTTCGACGAATTGGCAACGCGCAGGCCTGGAAAGGAGAGGCGGTGGACCCGCACCTCAGGCAGGTCGGACTTGATGAACGACACGAACGCGACTCCAAGGACTAGGAGGCCTAGGATCACGGCGACCATGCCGAGGCACGACCAGGCGCAGCAGACGAACCAGCAGGACCCGCCGCGGCTGCAGCACTTTCTCGACTTCTTAGGGTAGGTACCCGGGAACGTAGAGCACTCAGAGACATCCGAGAAGGCGACACGCCGGGTTTCCTTCTGCTTTTGACCCGCAGGGTGGCCGCCTTCGGACAGCGGCGGGGTCTCGATATCCGACATCGGACAGAGAGACTCCTAGGGACCGTTGGGGAGGAGAGGAGGTACCTTCCAGTGCAAGATTGGAAGGCTCTCATTGGAGATCATTGGACCAAGATCCGTCAACAAAGTTCCATTGTTCTGAAACTTTCCTGAGGTGGACCGCAAGAATAGAGAGCGACTAACTGTAAACCGTAGACCAAAAAAGGCTGAAATTTTGTACGATCGATTTCTCGAAGCCTTTTAAGGACTTACTTTTAATGTCTCGATTCACGTTATCCTTCATAGCGTTAGTAGATTATTGTACTAACTATATTCCTTCAAATGTCCACAATAGCAAGGACTAATTGTCCTCAGATGCAATCCAGAAACAGGGCACGGACACGGATATAATCAAGACACGAGAGAACGTGGGAAATTCATTTGCGAGTCTAGTGATATGTTCAACCCGAATATCGACATAGTTAGGAGAAAACCTTCTTGCAGATTAATCATTCAATCGGATTAAGATCACATGTTTTATTTATCTTTTTAAAAGAAATTCTCAAGAACACCACTCACTACAGGTTGCGAACCCCCAAAGTAATCGGATAGATCGTGGGAATTTGAGAGATGGTGACACGTGATAGACATGCCATAGGGTAGAAATCACAATCTGAAATAAGAGCGCGTTGGTAGAAATCACGATATTCCCTCGACCGCTTTCCTCGTGGCATCTTGATTCTAATAACGAGCATCTCGGACACTAATTAAGCCATGAGCAATGTTCTAATGCGAAAAGCGTAGCTTTCTTAATTTATTCTAGAGTAAGGAAAACGATATATCTACTTTGCATAATATTTCACAAATTATACCTGGCGATTCTTCTTTTTTTTCCTCAAACCCCATCTCGAATGGCATTCTTCGGGGGCATTTTCATGTTCATCTTCTTCAGTGGGCCGTATTGGTTTTGACCCACTTCCCTAGCAGCATTCTTGTTTGGGCAACGGCCCATGTTTCAGTTCGCCCGGCCTGCGTGTTTGATTATTAGCCTCTATTTGTTTTCCTGAAAAATGATGGTTCGAAAAATATTTTTATTAACAATGATCGCTCATGTCACTTATGAAAATGAATGAACGGAAAAAAAAAATTCATCGCCCACAAAAATGTTAAGACGTGAATTGTTGTCTATAGTGAAAACATTTTTCATTGATTAATTTATTTCGAGCAATACAAATGACCACTTTTAAGGAAAATATTTCCCAAATCATTTATTTTCCTAAAATCAATCGCTTGCATCGCTTAAGATAATTTTTTCCTGCATCACTTAAAATAAGAGAAAAACTTACATGACTGCCGTTAATCCGCCATGAGATTGGCAGCCTGCTTAAGGGAAAAAAAATACAAATAATAAGTACTTAAAATTTGTTGTTGGGTACATTTATTTAAGAATTTATAGCTCACATCATATTATTATTTTCACAGTAACTCGAAAATTGTCATGCTAGCAAAACCCTTAAAATAATTAGTTAATGAATAACAATATTATCATAATTGACAACAATTTATGCTAAAACATTTCCGAGAACGATGAAAATATTTTCCGTTTATTTATATTTATAAACGATATAAACGATCATTTTTTGAAAAATATTCCTTAAAATCATCCTCTTTTGCACGGAACAAATAGCGCTTAATCTAATCGAAGAATGATCATTTGTCTTCCACCAAATGTGTGGTGGGTGACGCCAACGATGGTGAAATGGGGGAGACCGTTCTCGATTCACGTGTTTGTCTTCAGGAAAAAATTGGAAGAATCTGATTAGCGGTTGCAAATTACTTGTCAAAGCTAATCACCACCTAAAAGATTAAAAAAAAAAAAATCAAAATTGGGGTTTACTTGTCCAAGTCGCAGATCGCCCGGTTAAACAATGGCGAGAAGACCCCACAAAACTTGTTGCGCTCAGCAAAAAAGCTCTTTAGGGGACGGCATGGAAATGGCGATATCCCACGAATTGACTTCGGCTTTGGACAATTCATTAGATAATCTCCTTCAAGTCTCCATGGTAGGTAAAGGGGGGAAAATTTTGAGATTATTATTCAAGCACGATTGCGTCTGGACCATCTTCGTGTTCGCGTCACGTGATCCTTGTGCGTGGTTGGCGGTAATTCCCGTGAATTATTCCTGTTACCGGCACGAGTTTGCGGTGAAGATTATGTGCAAGGTGCAATGTTTGAGGGAAAGAAAACGATATAAATTGTTGAGTAAATGGAAGAATTGTTGAGTAAATGAAAGAAAAAGTCAATCCACTAACGCCGTTCGAATGAAATAATTCCCCTATTGACTTTGGCCTCGCGTGAGGGTGTCCTGATTGGGTTGATGAGGAGTTTGGTCTTATTAATTATTGTACTATCAATGATGACAACGGCCGCTTCGGGGTCTTTGTATTGTGTTGATGAGGAGTTTGGCCTTAGCAATGACGTCTCGAGGGGCGTCAAATGTCCAATCACATCGGTCCGACGCACATATCTTGAGACATATATTTTGTTTATTCAAGTCTTAAAATTTTTAAAAGTCCATCTATTTAGATATATATATATTTTTGGGTTACGGTACGGATGGATGGAAAATCAGAGCGGCTTTTTAATATGATTTTCTCAACAGTTTATGTGGCCGACGAGCATCATTAATGTTGATGTCGAAATTTTTTTCTATAATAAATGAAAATGGAAATTTTAAAATTCTTAAAATAGAAAAAGCGACTCTGCATATTTAAAAACAAAACTAAATATTTTGAAGAAAAGTAGATAGATCATGGGAGGACGTGGGCCAGCGGAGAGAAGGCGATGCTTGCCATTTTTTTAACTTCAACGAAGCAAAGACTCGACTGCTGTCGCCGGCCCTCGCGAGAATGTCGATTTTGAGGTTTTTCCACCTTAAAGATAACTTTTTATGACGTGGCATCAAGATAAGATTATGTCACCATTACGTATGTATTTAGAAAAAGGCAAAATTGATCAAAAAATATCTTTACACAACCTCTTCCACCTTCGACTTTAATAGTGATAGTGAAGTCTTTAAATGCATTTCGCATGCAAATCTTAGAACATAAATACTCTAAAAATCTGTAGGACCGGAGCGTTGGATTGGTGCAAGTTCAACGAATCCTGTTGAAAAATGTTACAAAGAGTCCATTTGTTTCAATCGGGATTTTGTTAACATCTTTTTTCCTTGACACTTGCTAAAAATCTAATTACCAAAAAATATATGATTTTCGAACGTGATATGTATCTTGTGTTACATTGATGCATTGAAAGAATAAAAAAAATATTTCTTTAATGGATATGATTAATTAATCTCCGAATAACACTCGTTAATAATACTGTTTGAACTACCTAACTTTCTTTCAACTAAGTCGAGAGTTCGAATTACTACACATTTCCCATTTTATCCAAAGTCATCCCTAAAAATCATAAATTTGTGTTCGATTTACAATATAATGCACTAAAATAAGGCTTGCGCTATTTTCACTCTCTTAGACCCCATTTGGTAACGTTTCCCTTCCTCCTAATTTATGTTCATTTGTTCCCTGGAACAAAAAAAAGAACAGAAATCCGTTTGATAACGTCAATTGATTTTTCTATTCCCGAAATAGAATAGTGGCCGAGTAATAGATCTAGAATATAAACAATAAATAAAACAAAAACAAAAAGTAGCTTATTGTTCCCATAAATAATTTCTATAAATAAGTTTTCTATTCTTTTCTTTTCTTTTTTTCTTCCTTGTTGCCCCTTCCCTTCGTGCCGTTGCCCTTGCTATTCGGCCACCGCTGCTGGTTGGCGACGCCATCACCGGTCGACTGCCACCGCCTTCTTCCCCCCGCCACCCGTCAATCGACCGCTTCCCACTGCTCGCCCATTGATCGAACGTCGACTAGCTGTCGTCGCCACCACTGTCGCTCACCACGGCCCACCGCCAATGACCATAGAGGCCATCGCTCGCCGGCTGGCCGATAGCTGGCCGCCGTCGCCACCTTCGACTGCCATCACCACCGTTGGCCGCCGTTGTTGCCGGTTGCCGCACCCACCGCCAATGACGGTTGATGTCACCGCCTACCGACCGGCCAACCGACTGACTAGCACTGACGACCGTTGTCGATCAATAGTCGACCATGGCGGTTGGTGGTGGTGGCCGGCAATCCGTTGTTAGCGATCATCAGTGGCTAATAGCAACGGACGGCAACGGTGGCAATCGGCGACTGGCGGCAATGATCGGTGGCAAGTGGCAATGGTCGGCGATGGTGGCGATAAATAAGAATAACAAAAAATTTAAAAGAAATTATACATCGTGAATCATATCAAAGGCATTTCTATTTTTTTATTTATTTCAAGAATAGAAATTTTATATAGTTACTAAATGCGTTTTTTTATTAAGAAATTATTTCCGCAAATAGAAATAGAAAAAAACTATTTTGGAAAAGAAATTGTTTCTCGAAATAAAACATTACCAAACAGACTTTATTGACTTTTGACACCCCGTTTCATGTTGAATGGACTATATTATCCTTTGTAGGTCCCACTCTTGATTTAAGATTATTTATTGCATTTTTCCTTTTTTTTTTTATTTTGTTTCAATTTTACTAGAAAAGAAACTATCCATGCTTCTCTCAAACAACATTTTTACGGTTAAATATAGGGCCTACTTTGCTTTCTTTTCTTTTCTTCTTTTTTGGGTTTTTGTTTTCCTTTTCTTTCTCCATTTGAAACAAAATTTGTGTACCTATTTTTAGAAAAAAAAATTATTTGGTAGATAGCCAACTAATTATTTGACCAAAAAAAGCTAATTATTGTGTTAATGAGTTGTATATTTCTATTTTTTACTAGGATATAGTACACATTTCCTTTAAGCATAACTCATTATGTTGTAATATGTGTATTTTAACAACTTAATTTTTATTTTATTCAATGGATCTAATAGTGAAATTTTCAATTATTTATTGTGTTTAAGTATTTTGAGTGACCCTGATCCATTTTTTTTCTGTTTATAGCAACATAATAGTCAATTAAACAAGATTCAGTCTTTCTTCTTTGACGTTTAATAGAAATATTATATCAATCATGATAATTACCTCTCGTTTTGCAACCAAATAACATTTCACCCAAGTTACATCTCAAAGCACATTTTCAATTATAGTTTACTAAATAGTATTTGCATTTCATCAAATCCCTTTAGATTAAAGGCATTTGTATTTCCCCAAGAACATTTGTATTTGTGTCTCTTTGAACTTTTTATAGAGATAGCATAACTTTGACTCTAAGCAAGAAGATGTATCTACACTCTATTGAAAAGATCCTCTAGTGTTGGAAAAATTACTTAGTAAAGTTTCAAATGAACTTGTTGGCATGATTAATTGTTGTCCGCCATTCATAGTTTCATCATCAACAAATACATTTAAGCAAAAAATAATATTGTATTAACCATAATATCGAAGTAGATAAATTCATAATCGTAAGGATAATCTAAAGAAATTAAATAAATAATTTGCATATGAAATTTGATATATGATTAGCACTTGCTCATATAACAAAAATGGAGAATAAGTTCAGAAAAAAGACAAACATGGAAGATATATCGAATGTAATGAGTATAGAAAAAGTGATTGAGATACCCACCAGTGGGCAAACAGTTAGTTCAGCTTCGTACTTCATTGCAGAGGTCCAAGGGTTGAAATTCCGCAATTATTAACATATCTTAAGTGAGAGTTATGATGGTAAGGTCCTGTGCTAGCTTCCCCCCAGGTATTGATGTTTGGTCTGGGGTGCATCGTGCACTCTACGGACCGTGGGCTGCTCGGATAGTTCGGCGGATTCTGAGCGTGAAAAAAAAATGATTGAGACGAAAAAATATTATTTGAAAGGGATGTCAGTAGTTTTATCTTTTAGTAAATTGCTATAAAAGAAAAGGAAGAAAAAAATGTAGATATAATTTTAAGTCGAGAGTGGAATCCGTAAAGAATAATATAATCAATTCAATATAAAATGAGTGTCTCCAAAGTCGAAAATATATGCAAATAGCGTGAGCCTAGTGACACGGCCGACGGAAAAGCATGTCCAAGACCGTCCATGATCGGCCGTGTCCCGCACCAAGGCGTAGCTGGGAACGCCCTGACCGATCCCGCATCGGGTCCATGATCGATCGCCGATCGATCCTCACTCCGTCCCCGATCGATTCGATGTAGCCTCGATGTAGCCTCGGACGACTCTTGGTCGACCAACCGACCGATCCACCGATCGGCCCGACATGATCGCGCCGATCCGCCCATGCACGTGCGGGACGTGATCCGTGCACGACCGCCGAGCTTCCCGGATCGATACTCGATCAGCCCCGCACAAATCCGGAGCATTCACTGCTCCCGACGACGACCCGACTCGCCCATGCCGTGCCTCGACCGGTCGTGCGTCCCCGAGCGGCCTGCACTGCTCCCGGCGTGTGCGAGCTTCGGTTGACGATTCCCCATGCCCGCGGCCACCTACCGATCGATTGTAATGATGACCGAATTCAAATACAGCCGTTCGATCGGAGGGACGATCCACGGCCGAGAATTGATCCGTACTTGTATAAAAAGGGGTCCCTCCCCCTCATTCGAGCTCGCTCATTCAAAGTGAATATACACGCTTCTTTGTGCTTCCGACCCTTTGTGTTGTACGTGTGTGAGCGAAAGGCTTACTTAGGATCACCGATCCTAAGGCCGCACGTGTTTGATCGACCGAAATCGACCGACCCGTGACAAGTGGTATCGAGCAATCGTTCCTTGTGTGATGGCTGATTCTCGAAGCCGATGCTTCGGTCATTCAAGGTGATGACCGTGATGATCGTGGGCGTCCAGCTGTGAAGGCTCCCCGGTCGAAAAAGAGCCGTGCTGTCTCGTGCTCGAGGGACCCGAAAGGGGATCTGGAGATTCGAATGACGATCTTAGAGGAGACCGTCACGGACGTCCAGGCGTTGGTGGATGACATACACCAGACCGTTGATGGAGCGGAAGCCGGAAGGGAGGAGATCTTGGCCGAAGTGCAAGAACTCCAAGCCAGCATGGGAGAGCTCCGGGTCGAGGTGGCGGGGTCTCTCACGCACGAGCTGCAGCGCGAGACGAGACCCGGGAGGCCGCAATGGCAGCCATGCGCGCGGAAATGGCCGAGTTGAAAAGCAAGGTCGCGGACCTTGAAGCGGCACGCATGAACGGGGTGATCACCGTGCGATCCCCGTGCCGACCTACCCAAGCCAAAGGAGTTCAAGGGCTCCCGGGTGGCAAAGGACGTGGATAACTTCCTATGGTATATGGAGCGATACTTCCAGACCATGGGAACGATCGACGACTTGATCCGGGTAAACACCGCAGCCATGTATTTAGTTGATGATGCGCTGCTTTGGTGGAGACGTCGGTCGGATGATAGGAATGGCGATCCTATCACGACTTGGACTCAGTTTGTCGAGGAATTTCGACGAACTTATTATCCCGCTTATGCGGAGGAGGAAGCTCGCGGGGAGCTTAAGCGCTTAGAACAAAAGGGCGGAGTTCGTGACTATGTGAAGCGATTTTCGGAGTTGCTTCTCCAAATTCCTTCCATGACCGAGACGAAGGCATTCCATCAATTCATGAGCGGACTCAAGCCATGGGTCAAGCAAGAGCTCAAACGATGTAATGCCACGAATCTTTCAATGGCCACATCTGTGGCCGAGTCCCTTGTGGAATATAGGCCGTCAACCTCGGCCAAGCCTGATCTTCGATCAAGGGAAAATGCTACTGGTGGGGGAGAACGGAGTCGGTTCCATCGTCCCAACGGAGGACGACCGCCTTCGGTTCATCCTAGGAATCAACCCGAATCAAGCCGCGGTGGGAACTATCACAAGGTACGCACATACAAGTGCTTCTTTTGTGAAGGACCTCACATGGCGCGGGATTGCCCGAAAAGGGGAAAGTTGGCAGCCTTGTGCAAAGACGACAAACCGCGAGAGGAGGCGCGGCTGGGATCGTTGCGGATCCTTGGATCGATCAAGGCCAAGAAGGCCAAGGACCCTAAAGGGATGATGTTCGTAGACGTGAAGATAGGCGGTACCACGATGAGTGCACTCGTGGATACCGGGGCATCCGATCTGTTCATATCCAAAGAGGCCGCGAAGAAGCCGAACCTTCCTGGTCGAGACGAACGATGCCGGTTGGCTTAAAACGATGAATTCTAAAGAAGTCCCGACCGGTGGTATGGCCCGGGATGTGGAGTTTCATCTTGGTCCATAGACCAGTCGAGAAGACATCGAGGTAATCCCCCTTGATGACTATGACTTCATACTCGGGTTAGGATTCCTTGATCGGATCAATGCGGGCGTTATGCCCTTTGCGGATTGCATTTGTATCTTCGACAAGCGGTGCCAATGTATGGTCCCGTTTACCGCGAATTGGGACGCGATAGGAAAATGCTTGTCGGCCATGCAGGTGACCAAGGGATTACGGAAGGGCGAGGTGACCTTCTTGGCGGCGTTGAAGGAGGAAGGCACGAAAGAGGAAGAGATACCGGAAGAAGCGGCTCGAATCCTCGATGCCTTCCAAGATGTGATGCCGCCCGAGCTCCCTAAGAAACTACCTCCCCGAAGGGAAGTCGATCATCGGATCGAGCTGGTGCCCGATGCTCAACCGCCGGCCATGGCTCCCTATCGCATGGCCCCGCCCGAGTTACAAGAATTGAGGAAGCAGCTCAAAGAGCTGCTTGATGATGGCTATGTTCGGCCGTCTAAGGCCCCGTTTGGCGCCCCGGTCTTGTTCCAAAAGAAGCATGACGGATCCCTCCGCATGTGTATCGATTATCGGGCATTGAACAAGTTAACCGTCAAGAACAAGTACCCGATCCCTTTGATAGTAGACTTGTTCGATCAGCTCGGGGAAGCCCGATGGTTCTCCAAGCTGGATCTTCGGTCGGGATACTACCAAGTGCGGATCGCCGAGGGGGACGAGCCAAAGACAGCCTGTGTGACCCGCTATGGATCATACGAGTTCCTTGTCATGCCTTTTGGCTTGACCAATGCACCGGCTACGTTTTGCACCCTCATGAACAAGGTACTACATCCGTTTCTCGATCGGTTCGTTGTAGTCTACCTTGATGATATTGTTATATATAGCCGAACGCTTGAGGAACATGTTGAGCACTTGAGTCAAGTTTTCGGACCCTTCGGGAGAACGACTTGTATGTGAAACGGGAAAAATGTGCTTTTGCACAAAAAGAGATCCCTTTCCTTGGGCACACCGTCGGGGGCGGACGAGTGCGAATGGACACGGCCAAGATCCGTGCCATTGTTGATTGGGAACCACCGACCAAGGTGACCGAGTTGAGATCCTTTCTCGGACTTGCCAATTATTACCGACGTTTCATTCGGGGATACTCTTGCCTCACCGTACCACTCACGGATATGCTGAAGAAGGAGAAGCCGTGGGAGTGGACGGATCGGTGTCAAGAGGCGTTTGATCGGTTGAAGCGGACCATGACCGAAGAACCGATGCTAGTGCTGCCCGACTACAACAAACCATATGAGGTAGAAACTGATGTTTCCGATTTCGCTATTGGTGGTGTTTTGATGCAGGAAGGGCATCCGGTTGCCTTCGAGTCCCGGAAGTTGAATGATACCGAACGACGATACACGGTCCAAGAGAAAGAAATGACCGCGGTGGTGCATTGTCTTCGCACATGGAGACATTATCTCTTGGGATCACGGTTCGTGGTGCGGACCGACAATGTGGCCACGAGCTACTTCCAAACTCAGAAGAAGCTCAGCCCGAAACAAGCTCGGTGGCAAGATTTCCTGGCCGAGTTTGATTACGTGCGGGAATATAAGCCCGGAAAATCCAATTCCGTGGCCAACGCCTTAAGCCGGAAGCTGGAATTGGCCAATGTGATAAGCCGTCCCGATTGTCCCTGGATAAATCGCATCAAGGAGGGGTTGAAACACGACCAAAGGGCCCAAGCCCTCCTACGATACGCCCAAGAAGGAAAAACCAGGCAGTTATGGCTTGAGGATGACCTCCTCTACACCAAAGGACGGCGACTCTATGTGCCGCTCCACAGGAAACTTCGGAAGGAGGTGATGCGCGAGTGCCACGACTCTAAATGGGCGGGACATCCGGGAATCCACCGCACCATGGTGCTTGTTGAGGATCAATACTATTGGCCGCACTTGCGGGATGATGTGGAAGCCTATGTGCGGACTTGTCTTGTTTGCCAACAAGACAAGATAGAGCAACGGTCTCTGCGGGACTCCTTCAACCGTTGCCTACCCCGGAGTGCCCATGGGAGAGTGTCTCGATGGATTTCATCGTGAACTTACCAAAGTCCGAAGGGTGTCGGACCCTCATAGTCGTAGTGGACCGATTTTCCAAATATGCGACGTTCGTGCCGGCCACGAAGGATCGTCCACCCGAGGAAGCTGCCAAGCTATTCCTCAAGCACGTCGTCAAATATTGGGGCGTTCCACGTACGATCGTGAGCGATCGCGATCCTCGATTCACCGGGCGGTTTTGGACGGAACTCTTCAAGTTGTTGGGAATGAACCTCAATTTCTCCACCAGCATGCATCCCCAAACCGACGGACAAACGGAGCGGGTGAATGCATTGCTGGAGATCTATCTTCGGCACTATGTGAGCAACACACAGGTGAATTGGGCGCGATTGATCGATGTTGCTCAGTTTTCCTCAACTTGCAGCGGAGCAAGTCCACAAACCACAGCCCGTTCGAGATCGTGACTGGACAACAACCGCTCACTCCGAGCGCGATCGCCTCAGGATACCGAGGAAGCAGCCCGTCCGCGTACAAACTCGCCAAAGAATGGGGCGAACAGGCAGACTTGGCAAGGGCGTGCTTGGATCGAGCCTCGAGGTGCACGAAGAAGTGGGCCGATCGGAAGCGACGAGATGTGGAATTCCAGGTGGGAGACTTGGTGCTGGCCAAATTGCACCTCGTCCTCCGATACCGGGACGTGCACAAAGGACTTATCCGTCGCTACGAATGCCCCTTCCGAGTGTTGCGGCGGATCGGGAAGGTGGCCTATAAGCCGGACTTACCGTCCAAGCTCAAGTTACACCCCGTGTTCCATGTGAGCATGCTTTGAAGCCATTCCATGCGGACGAGGATGATCCGGATCGGAGCACATCACAGCGAGCACCCCTTGGAGCGAAGACTTCCTACGATCGAGATGTTGAATGCATCATGGCCGATCGGATCATACGAAAACGATATTGTGCACCAAGAAGGGAATACCTCGTTCGATGGAAAGGCCTTCCCGAAAGTGAAGCGAGTTAGGAACCCTCCAAGGGCCTGTGGCAATTTAAGAAGCATATCGAAGCCTTCCATGCCACGGACGCGACGAGGGCATCGCCCGATTAGGTGGGGGAGAATGACACGGTCGACGGAAAAGCATGTCCAAGACCGTCCATGATCGGCCGTGTCCCGCACCGGGGCGTAGCTGGGAACGCCCTGACCGATCCCGCATCAGTCCATGATCGATCCTCACTCCGTCCCTGATCGATTCGATGTAGCCTCGATGTAGCCTCGGACGACTCTTGGTCGACCAACTGACCGATCCACTGATCGGCCTGACATGATCAGCGCCTGATCCGCCCATGCACGTGCAGGACGTGATTCGTGCACGACCCGGCGAGCTTCCCTGGATCGCACTCGATCGCCCCGCACAAATCCGAGCGATTCCACTGCTCCTTGACAGACGACCCCGACTCGCCCATGCCGTGCCCGACGTCCGTGCGTCCCCGAGCGGCCCAGACACTGCTCTGGCGTGTGCGAGCTTCGGTTGACGATTCCCCATGCCCGCGCCACCTACGATCGTTGTAATGATGACCGAATTCAAATACAGCCGTTCGATCGGAGGGACGATCCACGGCCGAGAATTGATCCAGAGACTTGTATAAAAAGGGGTCCCTCCCCTCATTCGAGCTCACCATTCAAATGAATATACACGCGTTTTTGTCTTGACCCTTTGTGTTGTGCGTGTGTGTGAGCGAAATGAACTTACTTTAGGATCACCGATCCTAAGGCCACACGGTGTTTGATCGACCGAAATCGACCGACCCGTGACACTAGGATGAAACAAAAACGTAAACCTCTAGATATACTTTGGGCCCCTCCATGTCTCTCTCTCTCTCTTCTGTCCCCCTCGTTGGACAAGATATCCTGCCATGGCCAAAGACATATATATGCCCCCGGGATCGGTTGGGGGGCAGAGGCCGTCTCGTACTGTGCAAAGGACAGCTGCGCCGTCCCCACCATCCATGGAGAATTTAAAAGCTTCCCCAATCACCACAACCACCCTCCCACCATCGAAAGTCAAGCACCCATTTAACAACTCCCTCTCCCTCCGTCCCTAGCGTTTAAAAAGTTGCTCTTTCACACACCCATATTCGACCATCTTACCTCACGCTGAATGAGACGTTTTTCACCACCTTCGTCGTCGCGGCCGCCGCCGCCGTCGTCATCGTCATCATCGTCCCGCTATTCCTCAATAACTGTTGCTGCTGCTGCTGCATTGGCCTTCCTCGTGGAGACCCGGTCAGAGGATACCCATTTATCCCGTTCCCACCAAAGGTCGGACCTTTATTGTTTTTATATCGGTTTGGTTCGCTTTCGTGCTCGAGTCTTGCCTTTGAAGCTATTTACCGAGTCGGACAACCACGAGAACGTGTTTTCGTCACTGGGTTGAAGAGCGTCTTATAGTTCGTGCGCAGTTTAGTGTTCCCCCACCTGCGTATTCGAAGTAAACCATTTTTAGTATTGCTCCTGACGCTATGTGTGAAGCGAAATATTCTGGTTCTTGAAGGTGCTTGTTTTATAGGATATGTCTCAGTTCTTTGGCTTCAAGTTGTTTTTTTTTTTTTTTTTTTTTTTAAATTTCCTGCTGAATCATGCTTGCTGGAGATTTCGAATCTTTTGTTGGTGTTGAGCTATTTCTTTCGCCTGAGGGGTGTTTTTTTTTTTGGTTTCAGCTGGAGAAATCTTGATAGAGTAAGAGGTTTCCTTGGTGGGTGATAAAGATGCTGCATGGTTTTGGGGATTTTTGTGTCCTTCATAGAAGCAAGTCGAAAGTTTCGACTTATGGAGCGTTTCTGGCCATCTGTTTCTGTTTGCTTTCATTGCTTGCTCAAGCGCAGGATTCCATTACAGACCCTGCAGAAGGTATGTGTTTGTTATTATCTGGGCGTATCTAAGCTTTACGTTTTAACATTCTGGAACTTCTTGTTGGTCCTGGTTGGATGGAAAGGAAGTGTTTGCTTTTTTGTAGTTTTTGCATGGGTGCCTGCTGCAGCAATTAGACTATAGCGTGCTGTTAAGATTGAACTGAGGGCTTCTTGATGCTTGCTTTCAGCTGTAGTTACCTCATGTAAATGATGTTAAAAGTTGTATGTTTTGAAGAGGCTTACATTGGCGTTGCCGGTTTTCCTGTTGCAGTGAAGGCTCTGCAGGACATCAAGAAGAGTTTGATCGACCCAAACAAGAATCTGAGCAACTGGAACCGAGGAGACCCGTGTACATCCAACTGGACAGGCGTTTTGTGCTTCAACAGAACTTTGACAGATGGTTATCTGCATGTTAGCGAATTGTATGATCCATTCTTCGTTCTTCTCCTTCTTATACTTTTGTTGGCAATCTCCTCAGTAAGTCCTTTTCCCTTTTCCCCTCTCTACAAGCGAGTAGCTTTCAGAGAAGCTCATCAACAGGGAAAAGAAACGTACCGATGAGGACAAATGTGATAACATGATTTGGTTCAGCAGTCTTTCTCTCCATTCTTTCTTTCTCATGAAAAAGACTGGCAACAGCGGTCCCTTAGGGTATATTATGAATCTGCCTGCAGTGCCACCTGGAAGCAGAAGGAGATGTGTGAGTCTCTGTGGTATATGGTTCGTGTGCTTGTGTTGTGAGGGGGTGAGAGAAGCTCAGGGTCAAGTAAGAGGGTTCACAGATTCGTTCACCTGAGAAGGGGTTGGTTTTTTCTCATACATATAGAGGTCTGGGAGTCCCTTTAGTTATCCTAGAAATAATCTAGCCTTTTAATTGAATTAGTGGAATCCATAAAATTAGGCCACATGTGAGCTTGTATTGCATCCTGTCAGCACTGGCGGCGAACTTTGTTCTTCATAAGGTTAAATGCAGACCTAGATTTCCAACTTCAAGAGTGGATTCTGTAGTCTACTCTTAGTTTAATAGACACAACTATTTGTATTCCATAAAGATTTTTGTTTCAAACATAACTCATATTGGAAAGAGTGACTGCTGTAGTTTTGTTCCCAAGAATCTAGTTGATGCTCTGTCATTATTCAAATTGTAATCTCACTTTGAGGAAATGTAGATCAGGTAAGTCATTTGCTGAAGTTCTTTCAAAGTGCATGTTAATGTGTGCACTAATTCTTTATTTATTTATTTGTTTGTTTGTTTGTTTGTTTATTTATTTGTTTTTGGTGATTTGCAGGCAATTGCTTAATATGAATCTATCTGGAACATTATCACCAGAGCTCGGCCGCCTATCTAAAATGATTATACTGTGAGGCATATTTCCCTAATTATTGTTTCCACCACTATAGAATAAATGACTTATTTAGAATCTCAATGGAAAATCTAAAAGCAATTTCTTACCATTTTTTTAATCTATTTTTCATCTTTTGTTGAAGGGACTTTATGTGGAACAACATAACTGGCAGTATACCAAAGGAGATAGGCAATATTACATCTTTGTTCCTCTTGTGAGTACAGAGTTTGCTTTTCCACAGAGTCTTTTAATTAAGAAGTTATTTTTCCTGTTCTCGTGTACAATTTTAATCTGTTGAAAGAAACTTATCCTTGATATTAATTGCTTCCAGGCTTCTGAATGGAAATCACTTAACAGGTCCGCTGCCTGATGAGCTGGGTTACCTTCCAAAACTGGACAGAATTCAGATTGATCAGAACCAAATATCAGGACCAATACCTAAATCTTTTGCAAACTTAAATAAAACAAAGCACTTGTGAGTATATTTTATCAAATGTACTCCGAGAATTGGAGCTGGTCTTTTTCATAATTGCTTTCTTTACATTTTGTTTCTCTTTTACCTTCATGAGCAGCCACATGAACAATAATTCACTGAGTGGACAGATCCCACCAGAGCTATCACGATTACCAAGTCTTGTTCACTTGTAAGTTGTTCATTCACTACAGCAAAGTCATTGTTCTGCACCATAATGAGTGTTTTTGCAGAGCTTGGTGATCTCCTACCTTTTCCAGATCTCTCTCTCTCTCTCTCTCTCTCTTCCTTACATTAACAGTTCATCTGACAAACATCTGCAGCCTGCTGGACAATAATAACTTATCCGGGTACCTTCCCCCAGAGTTCTCTGAATTGCCAAACTTACTGATACTGTAAGTTGTTTCATTTCTGGGAATTATTTATTCCATTAAAGACATAATGAATTCAATTTTCTTTTATTCTCTTCCTTCTGGTTATCATATTGTACCTACATTGTTGTTTGCTCATAATTCAGGTCTCAATGACCATTCAGTTGCTAATTGTCTTCTTGCTGTAAAAGTTAGCTCTTCTATAACCACAATATAGAATGTGACTTTTGCACATATCATGAAAGAAGGGCCTTTTCACACACGCGTTAATACGGATTCATGCATCCATGCAGATATGCAGATAAACATATGCATGAGTGTGCATGCGTGCGGGGCTCACACTCATCCATGCATTCATCTCTCTCTCTCTCTCTCTCTCTCTCTCTGTGACTTGTGAGGAGATATTTACATCTATTCGCTGTAGTATTTTGTCACAAAAGTGTTCCGATGCAAATTATTTGTTTGTCATAGTTGTACTAAAGATTTTCATTAAACTGTACCAAGATCATCTGAGATCTGAGTTGTCATTCTTGTACTAGTAAGTCAAATTTTTTCTTGAGAAGATGACATAGTTGGGTGAGATAGGTGAGATACAGTGCTAGGAAAGTATAGCTTTGGGTAGATCAATATCTGCTACACCTTTGTCAGGCTGAAAGTGCAGAAAAAGGCCTGTTCATAAGGTGCATGATGAACTCATTACAACTTCTCCTCTAAACATGAAAACGTACCTCTTACTGGTATATAATTTTACAATATAAAGCCGCATGTCTTTATTGAATTTAGCAGGGGAGGGTAGGGTAGCATATCCTCGTCCTAGTCTTGTTTGCTTGCAATTGTCACGGTCAACAGATTATGCCTGTAGATCGTGGATATGAAGTCAAGTCTTGTGAGCATAGTACCAGAAGCCACTAAGGAGGCATAAAGAGGTCAAATGAATTTCTAGTCATTTTCCTTTTGCAGAATGTCAGTTACAGACAGAGAGGTGACTCTGTCGCTTAAGCTGAGTTATAAGTATTGAGCCTCTTGACTTTGCATGGAATGATGGATTTTCCAGTAATTAATCCATAAACAGGAATGAACTCTATGAACAAGTATGAGCATTTGCAAGTAATGACTTGCAACTTCTGTGGTTCTTGTACATGGTCTGCAAAAACTGGGTTTTATGGTCTGCAAAAACTGGGTTTTATCCAATTCCAAATGTCAAGGTGAAGACAAAGTGGGTAGATGTTGTACTCATGGCATTTTGTGATTTCTAGTTTGTCCCATGACACTTTACCCTCATTGCTTGCAGAAAATTAATTAGGCTCTTTGATGAAATGAAAAATTGTTAGGCTTAAATCAAAGTCAACAACCATGCTGGTACAGAATCAGAAGACTTATGACGAGACATCTAACTTGCATTTTGCACACTGCTGTCCAATTTCTTCTTTTCTAGCTTATACTTTGCTTTGTGGCATCCTGATAGCTTCTCTTACATTCTAATTGTTTTGACAACCTTCTTGAGGCAACTGACCAGCCAAATCTTTTTTCTGTTGTATGCAGTCAAGTTGATAACAACAACTTTGATGGGACTACAATTCCTCGTTCTTATGTAAACATGTCAAAATTGTTGAAGATGTAAGTTCTCTGTGTATCATACTTTAAGCTTCAGATAGTGAAAATGTTGCGACATGAATCCAATTTACTGATGCTATATGATTATTCCAAGCTCTGCGAATGATTTTCAGTATGCCTAGTGCCTCTCTTTCAGTGGCATTGTATCTAATCATCAGACTAGGAAGAAACATTTGCCATCAGTAAATCTGTGGTGTGAATTAAAGACAATATAACCCATATCAGGAGGAGAGAATCACGGAAAATTTTGAGCATGATTTTTATGCGGTAAAACAAATTAGGTGGATGAATAGATCATTCCAGATCATATAAACCTGGGTATGTAAGTTTTGAATTTGTGAAAAGTTTGTTGCTTTATGCTTGCGGAGAGCACATTTGAGTGTTACAACAGTCTATCATGAAATTGCTTCATAACTCTTTTCTTTTTCAAACCATTTCTCCATACTTGATATTACATGTAAGTTGCCTTTTAAATCACCCAAGGGATTCACATGAACATGATTAAGTGTAATTTATTGGAGATTGTCTGTACCTCAACAGAAGAATTGGGTGACAGGGGAAGAGGAAAGTGGGCATTGAATGTTTACTGAGGGTGAATCTTGGACCAAAGAGTGATGTTATGTAGAGGATGGCTGAGGATATTAATTGCATGTGCTATTTGTTCTCAGCAATTGCCATATCATTCTCCAACGTTTCCTTTTGTGTATCAGCCATAATATCTTAATTGTTCAAACTGTTGGCTTGTCACTAGATGCTTTCGTGTGTTAATGTTCAGCACATTGGAGCATGATATTCAAATGTTGGGGGTGCATGTTTCTACTATTTAAGAAAGGTGTACACTCTCGGTCAGTTGTGAGATAAAAGATGATGATGTTGTTTCATCTAGTTGTTCCAGCAACAACCAAGCCTTATTCCACCTCAGTGGGCTTCATTTAGTTGTTCTGTCTCTTAAAAATCATTTTGTCGTATAATCTAGTTATCCCAACTCCCATCAGAGATTACCCATGGGGAGTAGTGTATTATGTTCAGGAATGATCTCGATGATTTTGTTGGTCCTTTCAGGAGCTTGAGAAATTGCAGCTTGCAAGGAACAATTCCTGATCTGAGCAGTATACCAGGTCTTGGTTATCTGTAAGTAATAACTATTCAACTGCTTCAATTGAATACAATGAGAGAATACAATGAGAAAGACCTTTTCAGCAAACTATCTGCTTTTTACATCAGGGACCTCAGTTCCAATAAGCTGAATGGATCCATACCAACAAATAAGCTTTCGGAGAACATCACAACTATGTAAGATCTGTTAATCATTGATGTGAAAAGCCCCTCCCCCAATCGATCTCTAATAATTTGCAGGAATTTAGTATATTATTTTTCTTGTGTCCTAATGCTTTTCATTTTTTCAAATACTTGTCAGAGATCTATCAAACAATAACCTATCCGGAACTATTCCTGCCAGCTTTTCAGGGCTTGTTAACCTTCAGAGATTGTAAGCAATCTTTCAGTTCCCTCTATTAGTATGTCTTGTGACTGTGCAGATGCGGTTATCAACTGAACGAAGGCCTTCTGTTCTTTCTATATCCCCCCAATGTTGCATCCAGCGATTCAGTAAATTTAACTGTTTTCCTATAATCTCACTTATATGTCAAGATAAATTGTTAGTAGCATATTGTAAGTACCCATGCCAAGTTGATATATCTACCTAAATGAAAATGGCTCAATTTTATCCATAATTCACTGTGCAGGTCACTTGCAAATAATTCATTGGTTGGTTCTGTACCGTCTGATATTTGGCAAAATAGGACTGTCAACGCAACTAAAAGATTGGACGTGTAAGAATGAGAATGTGAAAATCTGTTCAACTTTGATTATTAAATGTTTCTTTCTGGAAATTTTCTGAACTTTTCAATTTTTCAGGAATTTGCAGAACAATCAATTTGTCAACATTTCAGGCAGCACCAGCCTTCCTCTAAATGTCTCTGTCTGGTTTGTCTACTCTCCCACCCATCCTGAAATTCACACATTTCTTACACATTTCCTAGTACTCTGGTTGTAATGTGTCTGCTTATTTAGAAAGTATCTGAAGTTGCTGCATTGCTCGGCAATCAGTAGCTTCAGGAAGTGGAGTTGAAGAGATAATTGTCTTCCCGCTTGAGATTTTATTTTCTCTGCAGGCTTCAGGGGAACCCATTATGCACGAACAGCAACCTTGTTCAGTTTTGTCAATCTCAAAATATTGGTGTAGATAGCTTGCAGAATGTGACATCCGAAGACTGTCCCAGTCAATCATGCCCACCCCCCTATGAATATTCAGTTTCATCCCCCGTTCCGTGTTTCTGTGCTGCACCTTTGCTAGTTGGATATCGCTTGAAAAGTCCAGGGATCTCGTATTTCAATGCCTATGAGGATGATTTCGTGCAGTACCTGTCAAGTGGTCTCGAATTGTATGTCTATCAAGTGCAGATTTATACCTTTTCATGGCAAGAAGGACCTCGGCTGGCGATGTACCTCAAACTTTTTCCCATCTATCAAAATGAAAGTAACTCCCATCTGTTCAATATAAGTGAGGTACGAAGAGTCATGAGCATGTTCACAGCCTGGAGTATTCCTGACAGTGATTTATTCGGACCCTATGAACTTCTGAACTTCACTCTGTTGGAGCCTTACCTGGAAGGTCAGTTGTCAATGAACTTTTAATCAAATTCATCTGTCATTTTTTTCCTTTCCTTTCCTCTTTTAATTCACAAAGTAGAGTCTACGAATTTGAGTTTCTTTCTTCATTCACAATTGTTGTTTTTGCACTCATCTTTGGTGATGTGGTGCCCTTTCTGTTGTTGGGATACCCTCTTCATCGAGGGTCAATGTCATTAAAGGACATTGTGGGGTCTGTTATTCTTGGTCTCTTTGTATTTCAATTTTGTTGCGTGCTGCATTGACATTCAATTTCAATCAAGTCGATATTTCACCAAGTGCCTTTTAGTGAGTAGCAAGATACAAGGTTTGCTACATGATGTGGAAATTTGGCACGCGTTGTTAGCATGCCATCATGGTTTTTGACTGATTGCTTGCAAAGCTCTCTGATGAAAGTAATCATGATGTTTGTTGTAAGGAACTATTGAAGTGCACTTATCTGAGTTAAATGGACCCAAAGGTTGGACCTTCTTTATTATTTACCCCTTTATGTCTCTAATTCTGGATCTTTTCAGCTTGTTACCAGTTGTAAGATTTTTGACTTTTTAATTTTTGAAGGGACACTCGGATGGTTATCTATATAGGTGTACCTCTGAGTAAATATAATCCCTGCACTAATTAATTCAGTTTTAGCAAATATTAGGCTACTATCTTTTTTCTTTTTCTTTTTTTTTTTCAATTAAATGCTTTTGGATGTATCTATTCATTTTCTTTCTCCTTAATATGATGTTTGCGTAACAAGAACCCTGTGTGTAATGTTTGCTGCTATGACCCAAGTACATTTCGCATGGATTATGCTGCATGCCCAAATGTGAAGTTATATTGTGTTTTAATGTTTAATTTTGTATACTGTGTCATTGTTTCTGGAACAGAGTTTCCAACTGTCTCAAAATCTGGCTTAAGCAAAGGGGCTTTGGTTGGCATAGTAGTGGGGGCCATTGCCGGGGCTGTCACACTATCTGCCATTGTTTCACTGCTCATCGTGAGGAAACATCTGAGAGACCATCCTGGCATTTCAAAGAGACGTCGATGTGAGTATAAGGAATGTTGAGGCATATTTTTCACATACTTTGCACCCTTTCTACCAAAATCATTTGTTGGTTACATATCGATGTGGTCAGATACCTTTATCCTTGTGTCAAGAGTTGATCGATGACTGAAAAGACTATTTTCCCTTTCATTTGTTGATGCATAATAAACTATGCAACGCTATCCTGGGATAGAAGCCAACTGATGATTGCCTTACGCACTTTCATGATACCTTTTCCTCAAGTGCTCTTAGGATGGCAATAGGAGGACACTAGCAAGCTTGGGCAAGATAGTTACTGCTTAGATCCCAGAAGAGTTTTTCTTGCCCAATTGTTTTTGACAGATTCAATAGCTATTTAATGTGGTCCACTTGTCAGATTCTTGATATTAATCTTCAGCCCATTCTTTTGTTTCCTGTTCTACTCTTTATTGCATGCTGCTTGAAACATCATATGCCAATGGATGATTTTTATTAGTTGAGAGAGAGTATTTTGAGTTGCATGTTAAGAAAGGAACCCAAAAAAAAAAAAAAAATTGCATATTCTTAACCATGAGGATCCCTTCGAGAAGTCTTCTCAAAATATTGTTGAAATTGATGTCACTATTCGCTCAACATATCTTGTGTATGGCTCCATTATTTAACAAATTTTCTCTTTCTTCTTAAATTAAATTGAATACGTATCTTAAAGAACTTTATAGTCATCTTACTGAAAATTCTTATTCTCAAAGCAAATATTGAGCTGCAAATTGTTCAAATTAGTTGGTGAGTGTCTGTATGTTTGAGTGATATCTGTAACTCTGCTCTGTATCACCTGCAGCATCTACGACATCCATCAAAATTGATGGTGTGAAGTGCTTTTCCTACGGAGAAATGGCTTCAGCTACAAACAATTTCAACAGCTCCACTCAAGTAGGCCAGGGAGGATACGGAAAGGTTTATCGGGGAGTTCTGGCTGATGGCACAGTTGTGGCCATAAAACGGGCACAGGAGGGGTCATTACAGGGTGAAAAGGAGTTTTTGACGGAAATTGAACTTCTTTCAAGGTTACACCATCGAAATCTCGTGTCTTTGATTGGATATTGTGATGAGGAAGGTGAACAGGTAGTTGCTAAACCTCATTTGTAAATCCTTCACCAATATGGTCTGGAAATTTCAAGCTTGCCTCAATCCAATTGCAATATATTTACTGTTTTCGTTCTACTGCACTTGATGATTGCTGTACAATTATATGCAATGTAGCTCCTGATCTTGTAGTTTATATATTGGAGGTAACCTTATATGGTTTGCTAGTTTGTTCTTTCAAGCATTTCCTAGTCATTTAATGTATAAGGTGCAACGAGAGCTTATGTGGTAGCATGTTTTGTTCTTATGGTATAGCTACTTACCAGGGAAGTTCTTAGCATCTCTGCATGTAATTGAAATGATTAAATCTGTCTAGATATTGTGTGATGTATAGATTTACGTCACTTGAATGCACTCAATAGATTGGATTGAATAAGTTGCAATTGTGAACCAGGGACTTTGAAGTACCAAAATAGGAAGTGGATCTATTTCAATTGCTATGTCAATGCAACTAACAAAATTGTCAGAAAATGGATTTAGGAGAAAATAAAAGGAAGTTTTATTTTTTGCTCTACTTTGGCTGAGAAAAAAACATAAAATAACAGAACTTTTTGCTTTTTCTTTTATTTATTGATGGTTTGAAGCCCTAGTTCCAGAAGTTATTGATATCCTTCTAAGAGGCCATGAACTAGATCAGAATCATTCTCAACAAGTCCATAAAAAGTGATCTCATTTTTTTTCATCGGGTCCAGGTAGAGACCAAAGGTCTTGAGCAATTGATCCGGCAGAACAACTCAAAAGATATTATGCCTAGGAAAGATATCGATCTTATTAAAGAATACTCCACTTGAAACTTATTAAAAGGAGAAAATAATACTCCATTTACAATATGAACTTAGTGAAAGCAATTTATGATTGGTAGTAAAAATCCTGTTGGGTGTTAGATGATAATGTTATAAGATATGGAATATATTTTTTAGTTTAACACTCTTCCTCACGCAAATGCTAATATGATGAGAAAGCCTGAAGAGTACAAATACCATAAAAGCCTGTGGTGATTGTGAAAATCCAACACATATAAAAGGGAGCTCATAAATGGGTGAAAGAAGGGTGTTAGGAATAGAACTTGAGGTCTCTAGCTCTGGTACTAATATTAATTTATGTAGGCCACCATTTACTCCAAACGTTCTAGAGTATGGCGTGAAATATATTTGTAGCTTTACAAGTATGAGTTGAAGTCTGCAAGAAATTAGTAAGTGGAATTTTGGATATGAACTCCAATCTCTTTCATGTCTTCACCCTCACAGCGTCCTTGAGATATCTTCTTGATTCTCTCTGTTCTGACGTTTGGGATTATCAAAAGGTTGAATCGGATAGTTTTAGTTTATTTATTGTATATCTGTTATGCAGATGTTGATATATGAATTCATGTCCAACGGAACTCTACGAGATCACATTTCTGGTACTTTCTCGTTGCCCCCTCATATGGTCTTTAATGATTATTAGCTTGTCATTCTTCTTCTTCTTTTCCTCTTTTTTTCCCCTGGAGTCCATGCATGATGAAAGTCGAAACCTTATACCTAGCAAGAATACTTTGAGATATTATTTTATCCCTTTGTATCTGATGCTTAGAAGATTCTGATCATAGAACTCAAAATTGGTTACCAATTCTCTGAAATTATGAATTTTAAAAAGTCTTTAAATGTTCAATTTCAGGTCGATCTAAAGAACCTCTTTCTTTTGGGATGAGAATGAGAATTGCCCTTGGTGCAGCCAAGGGCATCCTATACCTGCATACAGAAGCTGATCCTCCAATTTTCCACCGCGATATCAAGGCCAGTAACATTTTGTTGGATCCAAAGTTTACTGCGAAAGTTGCTGATTTTGGACTATCGAGACTTGCACCTGTTCCAGATATTGAAGGCGTTGTGCCAGGTCATGTGTCAACGGTGGTCAAGGGGACTCCTGTAAGACCTATTGCTCCTAGATTAACAATTTGCCAAGCTTTGCTTGATTTGGCTTTCGTATGTTCTCTGATTTGTGCAAGTTCTTCTGGTGTTTGTTACATATGCGCTAGTCAGTCTCAATTCTGCATCTGCCTTTAAAGCTACCTTGTGAGTCTCATTTGAAAAGGATATCTGCTTATTGCCATACTATTCTTTTTGGTGCAAATCGTCTGAATTTCTCTTCGAAAAAAATTCACTCATAATAATTACCTTGTTAGTTAGCAAAGAGTAGTAGGACTTACCTGAGGAATATATTCAAGAGAAAATTGGAGGGTCATTTGCTCTTTTTATCAAGAGTTACTCAAAAATTGTATTTGAACTTCAGATACTGTACTGTTCAATTTTTTTTACTTGAATACACTAATGATAATCTGTTAACAAAGTGTTAGCAAGTCCTACCCAAAAGCTTTAGGGCATGTCTGAATAGATCTTTACCTTTTCCTTTTTGCATAACCTAAATTTTGTGACAGGCATTTTGAATTCTTTTAACCTGAACACCCAAAACTTTCACAGCATGTAAATGTTGACACGTAGATTCTCATATAAATTTTTCAAATTATTTTGGGAGAAAGCAAAGAAGTATTTTTGTGCTTTTTCTTAATTGTAAACAAACAGGCCTGCTATTAGGTGGTGGTTGACATGTGTATAAGGCCATTGTAAACCCCAATAAACAAGCAATGTGGGATACTTTAAACTCCCTCTCACATGTAGATCAGATTGAGAACAATATGTGCAGTTGATGGACAGGAAGCCTCACACTCGAAATAAAGCTCGAATGGAAGTTGGCTTTGATACAGCGTTAACGAGTCCAAAACAAAAACTTAAGTTATTAGGTGGAAATAGGTGACATGTCTATAGTCATTTAAACCACATAGACAAGTTATATGGGATACTTTAGCAAAAGAGTATAACGATACAGACATTTCATGCCATGTGGAATGTCAATGAGTGCTATGTCAATTGCCATCAGTTGTTAGCAGGATCTTGGATTTCCAATTGATCCAATTGAAACCATTAAGGTATGGTGACATAAAGTTCTTATGCAATTGGTTGGAGAATTCGGTTCAACCTTTTTCTCTGGACATGGATGATACGATAGTGCAGGTGATTTTTGAAGCAGGAGGATACCATTGCAAAAATAACAATGTGGGAGGGCATCTAATAACTTGATTCAGCTATGCCTGAGAATAGTAGAAGAGGTCAACACCTGCTTACGTGTATTTACAATATGTCACTGAGATGTCAGAGATCAAAGACAAATTATTGTGGCGAGGGTATTGGATTTAGAACTTATACACAGCTAATGAATATAGGACATGGAATTGTCAGAAACAGAAGAAAACACAGTTAATATTACTGAATGTCTTTTTTACTGAGTATCAATATATCTCGGCCCAAGTGAAGAATGGCTTTTTAAGCCAAAAAAAAAGAAAAAGTGAAGAATATTCATGCTGACGGTATCCTAAAGATCTAACTGACTTGGAATTTAGGAATTTACTTCTGGTTTGTTGTATCGCATATATTCTTAATATCAAGTTCACTGCTGATGCATCACAAGTAAGCTATTCAATCTCTAAAAGATTTATTTGCTTGCTCTTCTTCTTTGCTTATGTACATGCTAATCTCTAGAATTAGGCTTGAGCATGGTTCACAAGATGGGAATATGAGTATCT
Source organism: Eucalyptus microcorys (assembly GCA_014182515.1). Lineage (NCBI taxonomy): Eukaryota > Viridiplantae > Streptophyta > Magnoliopsida > Myrtales > Myrtaceae > Eucalyptus > Eucalyptus microcorys. The sequence goes on from CM024571.1 coordinate 23,122,429, forward strand.
TGTCTATGTTAAACTTTTGCAGGGTTATCTTGACCCGGAGTACTTCTTGACTCATAAATTAACAGACAAGAGTGACGTTTATAGCCTTGGTGTTGTGTTTTTGGAGCTATTGACCGGGATGCAGCCCATCTCACATGGCAAAAACATTGTTCGTGAGGTAATATCATACTGTTTCAGTTCTTTTACATGAGCTCAAAGATAGCTATGACGTGGAAATTATCAGATAATATGGAAGGTTGCTTAGAAAGAGAGTATGTGCTCCCTAGTGGTATGAAATGGCGAGTGCAAAGAATTCGCATTTTATTAGATTGGCTCTAGTGCATGAGATTTTTATCATGTATACCTGGGAGCAAACAGGTTAGCAGGACATTTGAAGGCTTTGAAGTGGGTCCTGATTGTGCTGACTTCATAATTTGTTTCCTGATCTTATGAAAGTAGCCTTAGACTTTACGTTTTGTTGCACACAGGAAAGTACATCCCTTGATCCTTCATAGTGTCCTGATCATTCTATGATCAAAGATTTTGGTGGAATTTTCGTACCACATGATACTTAAGTAAAGGAATGATAATACATCAGTTACACTGTATTTCTAGTGACATGTCGGTCGGCATGGCAGGTGAATGTCGCATACCAATCTGGCACCACCTTCTCTATTGTTGATGGAAGCATGGGATCTTATCCTTCAGAATGCGTCGAGAAGTTCCTGATGTTGGCCCTCAAATGTTGCCAAGACGAGACAGATGCACGGCCTTCAATGGCAGATGTTATGCGCGAGCTGGAAAGCATATGGCTTATGACACCCAAGTCAGATTATAGGACAACGGAGTCCCTCTCGATCGAGGCCACAAAGAAAATGACTCCACCGTCTTCTTCTTCTGAGATGACAAATCCTAATGTGTCATACGATGTCTCTGGCAGCGATCTCATCAGTGGAGTTACTCCAACGGTCACCCCCAGATAAAACCGTCTCGCTGCTTTTCTTCCTTTCTTTTTGTCAGGAAACCTAGGTGAAAATACCTTGATTGACCTTAGTTTTTGCTGATAATGTCGTTACCATATACTCCAACATGCCTCGGAGCAGTTGAATTAGCTTTTGTTCATTTATGCGCCAATACATGTTGCATAGGTCATTCGCAATGCTTGTTCATCCTTAGTAATAGACGACTGGAAGTTACTGATAATAATAGTATGTTCAGATATTGTTTGATCTCTCTCTCTCTCTCTGTCTCTCTCTCTCTCTCCTTGCTTGCGTTATTGCGTGTGTGTATTAAGGTGGATACGTTTGTTTCTTGACCGCTATTTTGTTTAGGTAATGCAGCTTGAGTATCGAAATACTTTTGCATAAGCTAGGGTCCAGCCAAACTGGGTTCAAATCACTCAACCGAAGCCAAGCTGATTTGAAGATGTCCCATTTGTCGCAGTTCAATCCAAAACGATCATTTGGTTTTACATGTTCTCATGCCTAATCGAGCTTGCATCAACACTTGACTAACAACTAGCTGAATTAGCAGGCCATGTCATTCGGTGCTTGGCCTGATTGGTGATTGAATCGAAACCTTGCATTTACTATGGCAGAAGTTGCTGACAACTAGGGTTGATCCACCTCTAGATTGTTTATATTGGCACCTCAGGACGGTTGAGACTGGAAGTCGAACCTAAATTGGTGACTCAAGCTCGTCTGCCATAAAGAACGAAATGTCAATCTTGTAGGCTCGACCAAACCTAGCGCAATATGCCCGCCCATTTAACATTGGATTTAGCAAGTTATTTTCCTCTATTTGTAGGCATATGTTGTTTGGATATTGACTTCTTTTTCTTCAAGCAATCTACTCTTACTATTAAGAACTAGTCAAACGTACTTTTCCTAGACATTTGATGCTGCAGATGCTCTAAAAAAATCTCCTTTTATATCACTAGAACGTGACCCATGCCATTCCCCAGATATAATGACTTAACAAGAGAAATGAATCAATACCGTATATACCTAAATTCTTTGAGAGTTAATATTAAGAAACAATCGTGTGATTTTCTTGACGAGACAAACACTAGAACCCAAGCCGATGAATGTTTTATTTATTGTTTCAGTATAGTAATAAATGACATTCTTATATGCAGCGTACCTAGTTATGCATATATTTTTTAGCAATTGGTATGTAATAGGCCACCTCCGTGGGTCCAGTCGGTCTTTGTGCCCGTACTCGTTCCCTTATCTTGTTTCTCCACCACGCATGCAACATCCCAACGTTTGAAAGCCACATTCCTTACTCCTTGAGCATCTTCTCAGTTTTCGCCCTCTCTTCCTCCATTGGACTGTAAGTCTCCCGCGGGGATAAGCTAAAAATGGCAGCTGCAGTCTGCTTCAACTGCGCCACGCCGGCCAGCACCAGTCTCTGGCCACGCAAGCAATGTCTAGACAGCCGTGTCGCCTTGGAGACGATCGTCGAACAGCTTAACGTGACGAGGGTGAGCCCGGGACGAGGACGGCCTTCGAGAAGGTCTGGGGTTGGACCTGTAAGATGCAGCGGGATCGGAATAGGGGACTACATTGGAGGTGATCTGCTGAAGCCTGACCTTGGCCGCTGGCTCTCAGACGTTGAGGAACACAAGGCGCTCGCCATCTACACGCCGCACGAGGGAGGCTATGAGGGCCGCTACCTCGCTCGCCTCAAGTACCAGGGCTACTACTTCCTCGACCTCACGGCTCGAGGCCTCGGCGATCCCGAGACCACTCTTACCAAGATTCACCCCGTTTGCCCCGTAAGCTTACAAGTTTGCCCAGCTCTGTTTCTTTCTCAATCGCAATCTCTTCCTTTTGGACATCCTCCTGACTTCGATCCTGTTCCTGCATTGGAGAGGTAGCCGCACGTCGGGAAGCAGCCCATAGCAAGGTGGTACTTCCCGCCGGAAGTAGATTACAGGCTTGCAGCGCTACCCGCTGATGCCAAAGGCCTAGTCGTCTGGATAATCGAGGCCAAGGTGGGTTCGAGACGCGAGCCTGCTCAACCTGAATTCTCTGGAGGTATAGGCAGCGCGTATTGATTGTTGATGCCGCATGCCCTCTTTTTGTTCTGCAGGTTCTGTCCAAATCCGAGCTCCAGTTTCTCGCCTTACTACCTACGCTCCGGCCAAAAGTGAGGGTCATCGCTGAGTGCGGAAACTGGTAAGCACCAACCTATAGGCTATAGCCGTCTGAAAGTACTTGGGAGATTCAGTTCCACATTTCATGCTCCATGAGTGTATTAGCTTCAAGCTGCTTCTTTCAAATGCGTGTGTAGGCGAAAGGTCATGTGGAAGCCGCTTAAAGAAATCGCGGGCTTGACGGCAGACACCGAATCATGATCAACCCCAGGCAGGGGATACTAGCAGGGTATATCTGCAGAATTCAGGAATGCACCGCAGATTGTTTACAATCCACCAGGCAATGACTGCTCCGACTTCGCTATAGTCGGAGGACCTCTTCGTCATGCCAGGGAGAAGCACCAGAAAATCGATAAGAGTCCCTGGCAAGCTGTTGGCTGTGCAGAAATTACTTATGTGGCACAACTCTTTTTGCTATTTATTGCTCTTCGATTATCTACTCAGGGCATCCAACGAGCATAATTCTTAAAATGCATCACTACCTGGAAAAATGCATAAGCAAGGAAGACATTGTTGCATCCATTGGATTACATTTCCCATCGTGCAATCAACTAATAGATGGAGACTCACAAAAAATTCACACCGGAGCAGTTACAAGGAAAGCATAGCAGTTCCACGTTCTTCGTATGTGGAACTCGCCCAATTTTAATTGTGCATCCTTTCAGAGGATAGAGGAAGAACACCCCAAGATACAGACGAACGGTAAAGGGTTACTTAATATTGAATTAAGGCACGAAGGAAGTCACATAATTGAGACACAAGAAACATTGCTAAAAGGAGAACTACTTAGGAATGAATTTTTGATTGCACAGTTTATGATACACGTGTTATCACATATTCGATTCTACTAATCTATTCTGGAAGGAAAGAATATACAAATCCTGTTCTAAAGTTTTCTCTTCCCACGTCTCCTAGTGTCCAAATCCACTAGCCTTGATGATGAAGTTGGTAATGGCGTAGACAAACCAACAGATTCAGGGATGTCAAGATTTACTCCCATGGAAGAGCCTAGAGCACGCTTGGCATCAAGTTCATGATAATTTTGAACTTGAAGTTTCGCTTTGTCAATCTGTTTGGCATAAGCAAAGATGATAATTAGTTTCAATCCTACAAGTTAACTGCCAGTCTCATCCCTGTGCTCATCACGACAGGACTTAAGTACAAACGCATAAGAGAGATGATCTTACTAATTCAATGTGATGAATAGACGAGTGAGCATCAGCAAGTCTCTTTTGCAGATCTTCAACCTTCTTTCTTTGATATTCAGCATTCTCCATCTCATTTCCTCTCTCCCCTAATTCTTGATATAAAGCTGGACTCACATATAGTGCACACAAAAAAGCAATTAGATCCCTCGTCTTTGCCCCCTTTTGCCAGACTAAAAAACAGCAAGGACTTCAAAGCAATGATGCAGGGAGTTTAAACTATGCCAAAGCCTATGAAAGGTAAAATTGCTTCCAATTATTGATGACCGGTGAGACATGCGCGCCTCCCATCCAGCATCGGCATTGCTCTACGTTTGATCTCAAGAATAGCAGTGTCTTAAAGGTAACTACCAGGGAACCATGCTAGGCAACAAAAGGTCATGTAGAAAGTATAAGAATAACCAAAAAGAAAACAAATTCAGGCTGTGCAAACTAGAATGGGATAAAGGATATACCTGTTAATACAGATAATACCCAAATCTGAGTGGGAATATCAGTAAGTTTCTTCGCCAATGTAAGAGAAGATCTCAAGATCTCTCTGGCTTGTGCAGTGTCATGCAAGGCAAGTGCTAGACTACCTAGAATTGTCAAATACTGTGCAACAAGTTGAAGATTCCCCAAGTGAGAATGTGTCAACTGCAATCCTCTCGCTAGCCGATTCCTGAACCGAAGAAACCAATTTACTTCACTGTTGGGGAAGGAATAAACATATTTTCTGCATTTTGATTACTTGCCCCAGATACTTGGATAATTGTATTCAACAATCTGAGGTAGACAGAATGGCAATGGCTCCTTTACAGTTTTAGATATAATACAATCAATCATGTAAAATATTAATAAAGATCTCAATAGTAAGTGATTGTAACAGGAACATATCAAAGTCAGCTACTGTATCATTTCAATCCGCAGAGAAAATTTCTTGGTTTCCTTTCTCTTAAATGCATTAGTTTCCCTCCAAAGTTGCATCAATAAGCATGCTACCCTAACCTGGGAAAGAAATCTCAAAAATACGAGAGATTTACCTAGCTTCCTGTAAATCATGCTGCCTCATCAATAGAAGACCATAAGCAAACAGGACACAGGTTTTCTCACGAACTCCAGTGAAAGAATCTATCATTCTGTAAACAGGCCCAATTAAGTCGAGTGCCTGGATGAAAATAATAACATGTATTAGAATCTAATCCATCAGGAGCATCATGACATGACAAAAGCCAAAATCTCAGCAACCTCATTATTTACCTGTGCAGAGGAATCAGCATCGCCAATGCAAATGTAAGAGACAGCTGCATAAATCTGACACATCGCTTGCATTGATTTGCTTTCAGTTATCTGAAAGTTTATCATCAGTTTAGTTAGCTCAAAATTTAGTGTAGGTAAACAAGCATTTTAGTTATTGAGTGAGAAATTCCCCAGCAATTTTTCAAGACCGTAATAATCTCAACTTTCGCTAGAGTCTGTTACTTGTGTTAGTTCAGATGACAAACCTTTGCTGCTTCAATGTAATGAAAAGTAGCTTCACTATAACAGCCAACTGAATGGGCGTATTGGCCCCTAAGCATTTCAATTACGCTCTCACAAGCCTGTAAGATAGTTGGAAAGCGCATAAACCACTTCTTCATCTGCACCAAAGCCTGCGAGTATAGATGTTAGTCTTCGTTTTTCTTACCTTGTGAGATAACATTGTTAGTGATCATAAATAAAAAGAAACAAAGAACCAAGAACTCTCTCCCTCTCCCTCATTTTTTCAATAATTTTTAGACAATGCTGTTCTATCCCTCAAGTGCAGATCAAGCAGTAGATCCATTGGACAGCCAAATAGCCTGATAAGGAAATTTGCTGAAAGTTTCAATAGAGAATTATCAATAGCTCCATAATGAGATTATAGAAAAAACTTTAATTCTTGCAGAGAGTCGAAATAAGCTTGTTTTCACCGAGCCATGTGATCTTAGCTTAATAAAGAAATGAAAAGGAGCAAATAGAACCAAGCTTCCAGTCGTCAAATTTCTTTATAAAGAAGGGGCTTACAAAGAGCAATGCCAGATTCAAATCTTAAAGAACCACAGATGCTGCCAAATCCATTATTTGGCCCGTATTGTCTATTTATACTTGAACCCCATTCCTGAGTAATTCCACGGACTTAATTTATGTACACAGTGTAAAAGATGTTCTATGAAAGGCCAAGTATGGACTTGACCAAAAAAAAGAAAGAAAAAAGAAGTACAGGCTATTGATCTAGGAACTAGTTTATTTTCACTTCCTACAGAAAAACCATTTCTTTTATTCTTTCAAATTCCACATAATTCTGAAGGTGAGCCACCAACCTCTTGCGCTTCAACAAATTCAGATCGCGTGAGATCCACAGCCACCTTGTTTTCAAGAAATTGCATCAGTAGCATTAAATATACACCAGCCATCCAGATAGCAGAATGTTGCAAATCCACCTCTGCCAAAAAGAAATTTTGAAGCAGGAAGATCATTTAGCTTCATGCAAAGAAACGGTGCCCAGCTTTTCTGGTGTTCAAGCAGGAGCTTACCTTTCACACTGTCAGTTATGCCTAGCTTTGCCAGCTCATCTGTGAAAATTACATGATTCAGATTATTATAACTCGTGTGCTTTCTCAGAGCAGACAAATGTAAATCAAAAGTAAGACAAAAGAATCATGCAAGTTTAGTATTCAATATGCTGATCTTGGCAGAAAGATAATTTTGCTAACACAAATGGAAGGAATTGTCTCAAGAAGCACTGACCCTGGACAATAAGCATGCCAGATTCGATTCTCTTGCTGCATTCTTTGAACAGTCCTTTTGGACGTCCAGAAACTACCACCATAAGATCAACAAGTGCATACACAGCATTTCTAGGAAGCCATTCCCCATTCATGGGAGGAGGGGCCAGCTCCAGCTTATCTCCCCACAGCTGCTTTATATTTACATATTGATCTGGTTCCAGAGGCCCAGGTAAATTTCCAAAAGTCATGCTTTTCAGCTGCTCTTGAAGCTGTGCTTGTTTTTTAGACAACACTGATTTATCCCTCGAGTGCAGATCAGGCTGGGAGAGACGTTGATCCAAAGCATCGAGTTCTCTTGTCAGCTCTCGTATATTCTGCGACTTTTCCAAATCAGCCTTCATAGCATTATCCAATCTTTCGACGTGCTCTGCGACACCCTTGTAGTCACAAGTCCGAAGACAAAAGAAGATGTGCAGCAGCTCGTTGTAAAACAGTAAACCAAGGCAGCCTTTTTGCTATTGGAGTTTGGCATTATACAATAGAATAAAGAACCAAATTTAATGAGAATTCAAGAATGCTTAGTATCAGAAACAGATAGTGAATCAAAACCATATGTCGGAAGTTGCTTTATGTGCATACCGAAGATAAAAATGGCATTATTCATCCTACGGATGCAAACCCAAACTTACTCTATCTAGCGGAATGGAGGCCCAGGCCCTGTCGCAGTTATTAACAGCTCTTTCTACGGTGCTTTCGTCCTCCCATTGCATCAGGTGAACATGCAGAATAGACGTCGCAAAGAACATCTGATCCATCATACATAAAACAAGGAGTCAGAACAATGCAAAGACCATGTCCCTCGAACTCATCCAAAGCTAAAATTCAAGTAAAGCCAACGCTGCATATCTTCCCTCATACAATGCATGAAAAGATATGCTAGGCTATTCAGATTGCCGGCGAAATTAAGCACTCCCCGGATACTCGAACATCGGCAAGCTATTAAACAGCGACTAGCGAAATCAATCCGAGCTATGCGATAGAGAGTCACCAACATATCTAAATCGGGAATTGGTGAGCGAATGCAAAAAAAAAACAACCTCTAGCTCCGGGTAACCCAATTCGGCGGCGAACCGGAACCCGCTATCCAAGGAGGACACCGAATTACGAAAGTCCCCTTCAATGATGAGAGCGTTGGCGAGCTGGGCGTAGAAGTTGCAGGACCAGAGCTTCACGGCAACCCTTCCAGTGAAAAAAACAAATGACCGGTAAGGACTGGAGAACTGAGAAACCGCCCGAAATCAAACCCTCGAAAACTGCTGAAAAAAATTGAAAAAAAAAAAGAGAGAGAGAGAGAGAAATACGGGTCGGAGGAGGCGGCGGGGGAGGAGGAGGCGAGGTCGAGGGCGCGGTGGAGGATGTTCTTCTGGGAGGCGATGGCGCCGATGAGGTGGTAGCAGTGGCTGAGGAGGCTGGAGCAGCGGAACTTGAGGTCGAAGGAGGAAGGGATGGAGTTGAGGAGGAGGTGGGAGCGCTCGAGGTGGGACTTGGCGGCGGTGACGCTGTGGGAGTGGCGGAGGAGGAGGGTGGCGATGCGGAGGCGGGTCTTCACCTCCACCATCGGGAGGAGGGAGGTCGGCCCCTGCACCACCGCCTCCAGGCACTTCACCGCCTTCCCCACCTCCCCTCTCCGCTCCGCGTAGTCGGCCAGCCCCCACAGCCCCTCCGCCACCGCTTCCATCCTCTCTCTCTCTCTCTCTCTCTTCCCGCGACGGCGACGGCGACGGCGACGGCGACGGCGAGAGGTGGCGAAGAAAGGTACGGCCGGAGATCGGGACTAACCGCCGAAAGGACTACTCGGTCGGTCCTGTTGAGTCGCAGCGCAATGTCTCGTCCCGTCGCAAGTGATTTTAATTCGGTCAAAATTAAGTCAACGACACCGAGATCTCTTGGCTCCAGGTTTTGTGATCTAGTATTTGCTTTCGAGGCCTTTTAAACATGCAATTAAATTATAAAACTTACCAAATTCATTTAATTATTTCTGTCCAACTTAACAAATAAAAAATACTAATAGCGTTAAGAATTTGATTGTATCTTTTGAAAATTTTTATATCTTAATTGTACTCTTATGATAAATTTTTAAGGCTCGATTGCAAGTTTTAAAAATTATAGTACTCAATTACACTTTTGGACAAGTTTTAGGATTTTCAATTAGATCCGTCTGAACATGTCATTTGACCTATTTCTTAAGTCATATGTGTGTTAAATTAGTCATAAATAGGTTAATTATGCTAAGTTAATAAATCATAAATAGATTTAAAGAGTGTTAAATAAGTCATAAATAGGTTTCCAGCTTATTTAAACTCAACTCACCTCTGTAACTCTTTTTCTGTTCTTTATTGTCCTCACTCAATTTTGCACTTATTCACTCTACTTTCTTATTTGAATTTAGGTATGATTTTTCATAGATTGGATTATATATGAAAGTGTTTTAACAATACAAATCGAGTATTGATTACTAAATTTGTATTATATACAAATGTATGAAAACAAGTTACATGGATTTATTTGGATTAACCTATTTTCGCCCCAATTCACCTGTTTGACAATTCTACTTTCTGTACACTTATCACATCATTATAACTATATAGCGACATTCAGTGTTATCGCCACAAGTGATCACAAGTCATTCCGACTATGAGTAACCATGTGTATTTGACTATGCACACATCATTTAATCGACCATTATTTGCATGATTAATGTATTTCCATGTGCTTTTGGAGGCACTTTATGGCAAGAAGTTTTTGAGGCTCGTGGATTGATATGGTACGGAAATTGTCAATCTCCTAATGATGCTTTCGCTCCCATCTTCGTGTTTTACTTGAGAGAACTAGAATTGCTCTGAGGTTCTCTGTTTCTTTCTTGTTTTGCCCTTTACTAGTACAAAACCTTTTGTTCCGTCTCTCCTTGAACCAGATGCGGACCGCAATTACTCGGGTCACAGAACAGAACGAGCACAGGATTGAATCAGGGCACGTGGGAATTAGGACGAGCCAAAAGCATCGGCTCGACAGGGACGTTCCTAGACACGGCAGGTGCATCCCTTGAGGTCGTGGGACGATTTGCGATAAAATAAGAGAACATTTAGCAATCGTCTTGCCTAAACAATGCTTCCTAACCTTCCTGACTGGATATATATATTTTTTTTGTTTCTTTATGAATACCAGCAGGATGAGCCCGAAAAGTGAAGGTTTACAGCTGAGAAATTCAAAACATGTTGGTACCCAAAAAAGAGGAGAACCTTCACTTTTAACAAGAGGCCTTGGCTGAAAACAAAAACCTTTCAGCGCAAGGCATCTTCCAAGTCCAGATCCACGCCTACACGGTTCTTAATGGAGGTGCTGGCGTCGAGAGGCGATCTGCACTTCTTCTGCAATTCCATGAATCTATCGACGTCGAAACTGTATTTTTTGCACAGCTTCTTTTGCCGTCTGAGGTATAGCCTCTTCATTAGGTCTTGGTAAGTAGGGTCTCTGGACGTGAAGAGGAAATATGCGTAGCCTAGTACTATGCTAGTGGTTGTAGTGAAAAATGCAATAGGTTCCATGACATCCCAGGAGAACTCCCAAAACGTTAGCCGAAAGAAAAGCCCGACCTGAAACACAGACAACCCCAGCCCTGTCCAGAGGATGCGGCGGACTTGCTTGTGTGCCAAGAGATCGATTTCTTCCTTTTTCACCTGAAGTTTCTTCAGCTCATCCCTCAAGGGGTCATCGTCAGGCATTAGAGCAATGGGCACAGCTCTTCTTACCAGCTCCACTACCTGGTTCATGCAAACGATGAAATATGGGTATATTAGTTGTCAACAACAATGAATCGGAGGGTAGAGAGATCCAGGGGCAAAAAGGAAGTGAAAGGTTCAATATTCAGTGCCACATAAAACATCCGAACAAATGAACACTTAAAAGTAAATCTGCACGTATAAGCCATATAGACACCACCAAACCTGAGTGCAAAATTATCTTTGAAGATGGATATGCAAAGAGAAAATTCTGCTACAAAGGTCAGATCTCCCAACAAAATGTAGCCTAAATTGATTAAATCTATGATTTATAGGTGATCTCTGGATTGACTGAATTTCAATGGTGTATTAGTGGCTTCTTAAAATGGTATGGACGCATCACAGAGTTCAAATTGAATAAGGCTCAGTACGCCTCTTCAATGAAGAATATTGTGAATATGCCAAGCAAATAAATCCAGCCATTATGGTCCTCGAGAGATTATATGCTGCTCAGGTTATGCATTGAACTATTCCCCCTCGTTTTTTAGTAAACAATGAACAAACTAGGTAGTATGCAGTCTTCACTAATTTTTACATTCAAATCAAGTTTCCACTGGCAAGCATGAGGATTGTTTCTCATAGCAAGTCAAAGTATATATATTAGCGAATGCATGCCAAGGAGTAAAATGGTAATGGCAAAATTGAAGAGGAAAAACCCTCAACACAGTTCTGTCAACATACCTATACACAATTTTCTCCATCTACTAAGGTTTGGCATAAGTAAAGATGTTAGATCTTTTCCTTTACTCTTATTATTGGATTATTGTAGTTAAATGCAAAATGCCAAAGAAATCTAGATAAGGATCTCCCTCTCCCATGTTCTTTGTTATGGATAGGGGTGCAATCACATCAAGCTACTCTCGAGCCACTCGAGTTTAACTAGTTGCACTTGAATTTGGCTCGACACTTTTTCATGTTTTAGTTGAGCTCAGGTAGCTTTTCAAGTCAAACTTCAGCCTGTAGACCCTCAACTCGTGAGCCTGATCGAGTAGTTTTTGATTGTTCTAATTATATAAGGATGCAACACAAGTCATCTGTACAAGCTTTTGTATGCATTTACTACCTGAGCCACATGCTTTAACTGTCCAATTTTCTTTACTTTCCCAATAAGAGGCAAGCATTGTCACACTTGATGAACATGTGGATAGAAATAGCAATTGGTATACATAAAGGGAAAAAAAAAAAGCACTGATAACAGACAACAAGACGAGTGAAGTTGCTTTAAGAGGATCATAAACACAAAGGAATCAGGATACTCGAAAAAAAACCGGAGATGGGAGTTCAAGATTTCCATCAGTCAAAACGATTGGGAGAAGCAATACCCGAGACTTCAATTAATATCCCAAGCTTTGATTGAGTGCTTAACTAATAAGTGGGTTTCAAAAGTGCATTCCGACATACTCAAAAGATTTGAAAACCCAGAGAGTTGGTCCGTCCTATGCACATTATATAAGACCAGACAAGGAAGCTTGAAACGTTCAGGATATAAGCTTGAAACGTTCAGGATATAAGCTTGAAACGTTCAGGATATATTCTTGAGATCACCATGGCAGAGCCCGGAATGGAATGATGGGGCTCTGTTATACCAGTCAGAGCAACATTTTGGCATCGCAGGTATTGCAATCGGAGCAGCTTAGATGCAGCAACAGCAAGTTAACGATATCCAGAGTAGCTAGGACACCGGACCGGAATACGAATCCCTAAGAAAGAGGTTATACCTTATCGGGGTGAAGATAAACCTTGTCCCGGAAGAGAAGGACGACTCCGGCTTGGTCGAGGACCTCGGCGAAGGCGACGGCCTCCTCTGGGGTCTTGGCGAGCCCGATGCTCTGGCAGGCCTCGAGCAGCTCCCGGTACAAGATCACCTCCTTATCCTCCGTCCCCAGCTTCTTCTTCAGCGCCTCCACGTTCACCAGCCGCATCAGCCTCTTGGCCTCCGCGAACGATATGGGATCCCCCTTCCCAGAAGAGGACGATGGAGAAGCAGACGAAGGCGGCGACGGCGGCGAAGCCCCTCCGTTCCCCGCCGACTCGGCGCACAGCGCCCTGCTCAACAGGCGGAAAACCGCCGCCATCGTCGGCGGCGGTACGGCGGAGCAAACGCGGTGGCCCCCGGCGTAGCTGGGCCCGGACGCCGCCGCCGCCGCCGCCGCCGCGCCGCCCAAGGCGTTCGGCCTCAGCTGATGATTACAGGCCAACCATCTCCTCCACATTTTTTGTTCTCCGCGGCTCCGGCGCCGAGGTGCTCGACGAAATGCTCCGGCGGAGAAAACTCTCTCTCTCTCTCTCTCTCTCTCTCTCCTCCCCCCCCCCCACCCCACCGACCTTCTGCCGTCTCCGCCTAGTGTCGTCCGTCCATTCCCGGGGGGCGGCTTACGTGGGGCTCCCCGCTCCGTTCGATCGGGACTCGGTCGCCGCGGCCGCGCGCTCCTCTCGCTAGATCCACTTCCCTCGGTCGCAACGCGCTCGCTGCTGTTAGCTTCTTAGCTTCGGTGCATCTGGTCAGCGCGTCGAGCGGCCTCCGTCGCTTTTATAGCTCTCTTCCCAATCCCAACCGCAGGTCAGTTTTGAACTGTGCCTGAGATAATCTTTCCTTCGTCGTCCTCGAACGGTTAATTTCGGCAACGCGCGGGCGCGGCGCGGCGCGGCGTGGATCCGTCTCAGCCGTCCGATCATGCGGGTCGCGTGCTGCGAGCGATCGAGATCGAGATCGAGCGGGCTCATGTACTCTCGGAACGTGCGAAAAGAAAAAAAAAAAAAAAGAGAAAGAGAAACTTGGTTCCGTGTGCGCGGACCACACAAACTGAACGCGGACCAGCGGGTTGGATTAACGTTTAACCTTGTTTTTATTAATCTCTCTCTTTTGTTCAGATAATGCGAAATACTTAAAAATCATAAAGTATATAATTATAAAATTATTTATCTTTTTCATGATTATAGCATTTACTAATTTTTTTGGTCGAAATTTTGAAACTGAAGCCTCAATTTATTTTTCCCTGAAAATGCCATAAAAGTCATCTATTTCAATTATGTTAGTATAAATTTGCGGTTTTTAATGACATGAAAAGTATTGAAGTATTTATATTATAATGGGCAAATTTAAAAAAAAAATCGTGATATTTGTGTTATAATGAGTTGTAGTATAAAATTTATTGTGATATTATTTTTTTTTTTATAGATATCGAGGGGGATGAGATTTCCATTTGCGGAACGAGGAAAAGTCAACAGAAAGTTAAGGCAAATGACTCGGACAGCGAGGGAGGGGCGCGGTGAACCGTTCTCGACACGGTTGGTAGGTATTGAAGTCGGCGGGGAAACATTCCTTTAATTATTACACGTCAAGTGCTGTAAATTTTTTTTAATCTTTTATTTCAGAATATTATCTTATCTTTCGTCCACGAAAAAATCAATAATTAATTGAGCTGATAACAAATTATCGTAACTTGAAAATGCCCAAAAATGGAACATGGTCAGGAGTGTCTTCTTTAAGACCCGTATCGATAGAATTTGATTAATAAATACTTCGGTTTTAAATATAATTATTGCCGTAACAGAATGAAGATAAAATATTTTAGATGTTCGAAGCTTTTCCTACGGCCAGCAAATCAGACCGAAAAAAAAAAAAAATCAGACCGACGTGTCCATTTTGAAAGACAGCTCCGACGAATATGCAACTTTTCCTTTTCTTTTTTTCGCTTTCTTTATATTCTTTACTCAAAAGGGCTGTTCTTTTTCTTTTTCTATTTTCTTTTCATTTTTTTGCTAAAGCTTTATTTTTCTTTTCACTTGCTCGATAGAAAAAACATCGTGTGTTGTTCCATTGTAATTTCCTGATGGCCTCTTTCTATTTTGATTTTCATTTGAATGAAGCATTTTATAATACAAGAATGAAATCATTACTTTTTGTTTCTCTTAAAAAAAAAAGTAAGGCCAGACTAACAAAAGCCGATCCGTTTCAATTTTATTACATATTAATCATCCAACACAATGTAATTATGGTTCGTGCGACATCATATTTTCAATATTAGAGTTGCCTGCAATTTAGTTTAAACCCAAAAAAGGAGTTTTGGAGTTTAATTTTTTGAAAATAATAAATAATTGTGGAACTCGCACTTTTGCCCCCACATAATAAAGAAAAATTTAGAAAACTTGTCCTCGTAATTATTCATTCCAATTCGATGCGACGGGTTGAATCTAGCTATTGTTGATAGTCAAAAAGAAATTAGTTTGTCAATATAGCAGCCCTCAAGTAAGAAAGTCAATTATTTTGTTGAATTTTATTAACACGTCTTCTCCATGCGCCTATGAAGCAATTGACTAAGGATATTGCACAGTTTAATATATCGGGAATTCCTTTGTTGTGAGGAAGTGGAATAAAGCGAAATATTTTAAATTAAGCATTTTTTTATCGACAGGTGTACCGAACTTTTTGAGCACTTGCTTAGCCTCCATCGAATGTGGTAGTCAACCCCATCCCATACCCATCAAGTTATTTATTCCGAAATAAAAATGCCTGATATAAAATATCACGAAACACCCATTAACACGATCTTTTTTTCTTGTTTTTGTTTTTTGTACTTTCCTTTCATGCCATAAAGATAGCCCGTGCCATGCAGGTGCCAAAGTCTAGCACCTTGCAATATTTCTCAAGCTCTGTGCACAAATTTCGATCAAGAAATTTAGGATGAAAGTGAATATTCATGGTAATACAATTGTAATCCGATAAACATTTCAGAGCCGTTCCATCATGTAGATACCTCCGGCATTGATTGAGATCAAGTGGACTTATATGCTCTCGAAACATGTGAAAAAAGAAATACCGGTTTAATTAATTGGAATCGTTAATTTTGTGCACATGAATAAAAGTGGGTTTGATAAATTTGTGTTTACCCCAGATTTATTTAATCTTCCTATATTTTGTAATTTGATATATTCAATGCAAAATCCTTAAAAAAAAAACGTGGGAAGATATACAGTAAAATTATTGATTTCTTTTTTCACAATTAAAACATTTTATACTTTTTAGCCTCGTTTTGTTTTTTGTTTGTTTGTTTCTCGATCTTTTTTTTTTTTTCTGGATCTTGAGGAGATGAAATTTCATGTGTGGAAACAAGAAAAGTCAACAAGAACGCAAGGCAGATGGCTCGGGCCGAGGGGCGAGGGCGCGGTTGGTAGGTATTAGGCAATGAAGTCGACGAGAAAGAAGTCAACCTGATCACGGAATTGTTTGTCCCTAGCGAAATTATAGTAACGCAAATAATCGATAAGTTTTAGTTCAACATGCAATATGATCTTTAAATTATATAAAAATATTCATTACTATTTTTCTATCAATTTAAGTTTAGTAATAACATTCTATATTTTTAGAGATCACATTGAACACATTAAAAATTCATGGACAAAATTACACTTTGCATTAAGTTTTATGAATCTCATTAAACAAATTCAAAATTTAAACGCTACATTATATATTAGACCAAATATTATGGATTATTTTTGTCTTTTTTCCCAAATTATAACTGCGTCACCAATCGCCATGTAAATTAGCCACCATGAAGTTTTTTTTTCCCTATTTCTTATCTTAAGATAATATTATATTTCAGTATAAAATAATAATAATGGTAGTACTCCATGCGTGAAAATAAATTCAGATGATACAAAACAACACGATAAAGATAATTTTTTTGAAAATTCCAATCTTTCTTTTTTCCAAATGCAAGTTTACAAAAAGGTTTTGCTAGCATAATAATTTTTAGATTATTATGAAAATAACAATTTTTCGTGAGTCATAGATTCTTGAAATAGTGGGTCCCATAATAATTTATAATTTTTGTTATTCAATTTTTTGTGATCCAAAATAGACCATTATTTAAAGAGTAGATTAAAAATCGTCATGCAATCATTTTTCTTTACAAAATCGGCGGCTCTCAACCTTATGGCATGTTTGTTTTGAAAAAAATGTAATTATAGAATGAACTGCTTCTTGGGAAATCATGGGAATTATTTATCAGGAAGATGTTTTCACTTTTTAAGCTAGTGAATTTATTTTCTTAACTTTAAGCATGCATCTTTTTTCTTTCATCATAGATGCTTTTTCAGTGACCAATCAATTTTAGCAAATTAAATGTGTGAAAGTCCAGAATATCTGATTCGTGGAAGAATTGTGAACCTATTATCGGATGCGTTTGTTTCGCAAAAAAAATGAACAATTTAAAAACATTTTCTAGAAAACAAATCATTCAAAAATAATTATTCGATCAAAAATGTTTCATTATGGACAATAATTTATATCTAAATATCTTCACAAACAATAAAAATTTCTTTCATTTATTTATTTTTATAAATAATATGAATGATTACTATTGAAAAAATATTTTTAAATAATTTATTCTTTACGAATCAAACGGAACTAGATTGATTGGGTCTTAACCTCATAAAATACGGTCGTGACTCCGTGTTGGTGTTGGTGGCGGCCAGCGACTCAGACCGACGTCTCCTTTTTAAATGCCACCTCCAACGAATTTGCAACTCGTCCTTTCCTTTTTCCTCTTTTCATGCTTTAAACCCCCCAACCCCCCCCCAAAAAAAAAAAAAAAAAAAGAGAAAAAACTTTCGTTTTCTTTTCTTCTTTCATTTGTTTTTTGCCGACGCTTTTCTTTTCCTTTTCTTTTCATTTGTTTGATAGAGGAATCGAATTGTTTATTGTCGTACCTTGACACGTCTTTTCCACCACCCCATAACTTTTACTATTGTAATACCAATCCCCCATGTGCTGAGGGATTTTGCTGATTGCCTCTTTCGAATTTGATATCAATTTCAATTAAATATCGTTTTGTGAGTATGCATTCGATTAAATCATTTCACTATGTTCTTTCAAAAATTAAGACTGGGCTAAAAAAAAAGGTAGCCGGTCCATTTTAATCTAATTGATGATATTGTGAATGTTGTTATTACATATTAGTTATTGATCATAATCTTATTAAGTTACGTTTGGTTGTTCGGATTTCTGGATAGGATAGGATATGATAAAATATGATATTAAATGGATTTTGATATATTATATCCATTGGTTAGTTATTGTAGTAATAAAGTCGGATATATTCACATCATATCATATATATTGTTTGGTATAAACGATACATTAGTAAAAATGAACAAATTTTTTTATAAATGGAGATAGTAAAAATCTCTCATGATACTCTTGCTTACTTTTGGTTTTTATTTTTTTTTTTTTCCTCTCTTTTATTAATTAATTTCCTTTTTTTCTTCCCCTATCATTCTCTAATAAAATTTTATTAAATAGTGGACTATACTAATATAACCAAAATACTAAAATACCTAAAATATATTTTAATTATATTTTTGTATTTATATATTGATATTATTTGATAAAATATAATTAAACTCAATATATATATAATAAGATTAAATTAAAATAACTAAATTGCTATTTTTTGTTATTTTGAATTTCTTATATTATAATTCAAATATTATTTATCGAGATATAATTTAATTTTGTCAATTTAAAAAAATTTTCCTTCAAGAAAAATAACTATCACTCACACTACTCTTACTTACTTTACTTTATTTGATTTTTTTTTTATTTTCCTCTATTTTATTATTTATTTATTTATTTATTTATTTTTTCCTTCTTATCGTTCTCTAATAAAATTTTATTAAATAGTAAACTGTACTAACATACCTAAAATACTAAAATACCTAAAATATATAATAAATATAAAATATTTTATATTTATATATTGAAATTATTTTATAGAATATAATTAAATTCGAATATATAAATAAAAATAAGATTAAATTAAAATAACTAATTTTTTTTTGTTATTTTGAATTTCTTATATGAGAATTTGAATATTATTTATATTGAGATATAATTTTGATTAATTTTATTAATTTAAAAAAGTCTGTCATTCAAGAAAAATAATTTTTCCTTTATAAATACTAGAAATCCTATCCACATTTTATTCCATCTTCCTCGTGTGATAATTTTATCCGATCTATATCTCCCTTTATCCTGTCTTGAGTAGGCACCAAACATAGGATATGATAAATTTTATCTTATTTCGAATTTTATCAAAACTGCCAAACGCAGCCTTAGAGTTTATGTGACGAGACATTTTCAACAATAAAATCCCCTATGATTTGGTTTAAAAAAAAATGAAGGGTCTTGAAAAATAATATTCTGGAACAATGTATAATTGTGGAAAATGCACTTAAGCCTCAAATAAGAAAAAGTCCAAAATTCGTCCTCATAATTACTAATTCCAACTCAATGCACCGGGATGAATCCTTTTTGTAGATAATTAAAAAGAATCTACCCTGTCATTACAACCGCCTTCAAGTAAGAGAGTCAATTTTTATTATTATTATTAATACATGTTCTCGAGACAAATACATTTTTCATATCAATAGATGCTTGGGGCTCTTTGAGCACTCGAGTAAAAGTCTCTCCATCAGGTGCGGCGGTAACTCATTTCATTAATATTGCTTTATTTATTCTCAAGTAAACAAGTTTGAAAAACGTCATGCGAAAATCATTAACGTGCTTTTTTAAAAAATATTTATTTTGCACCAACCAAGAACCAAAATTGAAAACTCGAAAAAAGTCATGCAATTTTTTTTTATAGTGACTGGGTAGTGTCGAGGCCAATTTTCAAAAACCTTGATTAACCCACTTCTCTGAGAAGCACCCTCGCCATTCCATAATTTTACTACCAAGTTGTCCCTGACATGACATGACGTGAATTCAAGGAGAAAATATAAGATAAAGCCTTCGTTGTCAAGTTAGCAATAAAGCATTCCATTCATTCATCATCGATACCTACCCGGTGGGCTCCCATTTTAAATTTTTCATAAATCCTTTTCTCACCTACCTTTCTCTACGATAAACATCCCCAACTAACCTCTCTTTTCCCACACCTTTTTCTTCTCGGTCCTAAGTAGCACAACACGCGACACACGACACGATACGACACGCCGACACGTTGTTTATAAAAAAAATAGAGAATTCCGACACGTTGGAACACGTACATAATAAATTATCATTTTTATGATTATTTCAATCAATTAATTTGAATCAAATTCATAAATAAATAAATAATTAAAAAAAGCCTATAATGAATATACACAAAAAACATTAAACCCCCATTTATTAATATAATTCATAATTTCAATTTGACAAATTCAACTTTATTTCAATAATTCATAAAATTTGGAAAAAAAAAACAAGCGATCCATATTATGAACTCGCATGTTAGATATGTTGGAAAATGAGAAAAAAAAAAAAACTTAAGGGGCAAATTTGCGTATTACAAGAATGAGAATCGAAAGAGAATAGAAGACTAAGTTTTTCTTCTTTTTCAATATATTTTGACCTCTTATTTATTGAATTTTTAAAATTGACATCAATATCGAAATCACATGTCAGAAACTCGTATATCAGAATTCCGACTCGAGTGTCAGAGAGTGTCGAGAAAGTTGACCAGGTGTCAGATTTTTCGACACGTGTTGACTGAGTCTCAGAAAATGTCGGAGAGTGTCGGACACGTGTCGAAGTATCCGACACAACACGAAGGCTCTTAAAAGTGTCGGTGTAGTGAGAAGTTCTCACTCACCTTCTCTTTTTCATAAAAACCCTAAATGAGATGATTTGGATTTGTTTTGGACCATTATAGAGTTATTTATCTGTTGTTATGGATCTTTTTGGAGCTTCGAGGAAGTGCAAATATGGTGAATTCCTAACCAGCTGCCTTCATTTCCAGGATATTGGGTTGGCAGTCGTTGAGAGGCCAGCGCAACAGAGCCCGAATCAGACTTGGGGGTGGAATATGAAATTCCGTTAAGACTCCCAACGGTTTATCATTACCCTATTTTATGGTTGGGGTTGACTCTGATAACCGTAGCAGTTTAAGGTCTTGCTAAGGATCACTTGTTATGGATGTTTTTGGAGCTTCGAGGAAGTGCAAATATGGTGATGATGATGCCGTTGATGACAAGGTAGATTGTGACCAGGTCAAGAAAAGCATTATTGTTCTCTCAATGGCGAATTTAAAAAGATGACCAGACCTTTATTCCCACTTTCTCAAATCGGTCCTTGGGTTCAACCGGCACCAACTCGCCATTCTCGGCAATTGCCAACGACATCAACAGGAAGGCGAGTGAGAAAGAAATTTTTGAAAAATCTGATGATCTCATCGGACACGTGTTGATTGATAAATTGAGTGATTTATTGCTGACTTGAAAAGTGAGTGTATCCATATTTTCTCGAGTTCGAGAGGGACAAACTTCAGACCATCTAAGCAATGATCCACGTCATGTTACTTAACTCCGACTAGTGCAACCATATCCATATCTAAATGACAAACAAAAGCAGAGCCCCAAATCCCACTTTTTGCTGGAGCGGATGTGGAATCGTACCATCCCTGTTCTTTTCCTCTTCACTTTCTTCTTATAACATGAAAATAGCCCGAGCCATGCACGTGCGACTTCCAATATTTCTCAAACTTTACATAAAAATTTTGCAGAATAAAATGAAAATATCAGTTTACTGCGATATAGTTGTAATGTGATAAACTTCTTTGAGTCATTACATAAAAATATTTTTTCCTAGAAAATAGATGATTTGAAAAATAATTTTTTAAAAAGATGATTGTTTATATCGCTTAATATAATTAATTGTTGAAAAAAATTCTCACTATCGATAATGATTTATGACTAAATATTTTTGTGCACGGTGAAAACATTTTTCTCTCATTTGTTTTTGGTAAGCGACTTAAACGATGATTTTTTAAGAACATATTTTCCAAATTATATGTCTTCTGAGCTAGGCTGGCCATCGAGCCCTGTCGGCATGGGCACCTCGCGGCTCGGCATGCCTGGGGATGGGCTATCACACTGATAGGCCCACTTGAAATGGGCCCGTGCTAGGCACGGCCTGTTGGGTCCAACGCCGCAAGCTAGTGTCAACCAAAAACGCTACCTCTCATGATAACTTTACACTTGAAGAAAATCTCCAACAAGTGTGACGAAGGCTTCGCAAAGAAGAATGTTTGGTGTCAGGAGGACATTCCGGCTCGGGATCAATGCTAATGGTGCCAAATTATCTAGTGATACCCGAGTGAGATGGACCACTGGAAGAGGAACAAAGCCAAACATGATGTAGAGATGTACACAGTCAAAGGAAGGTCTTCAAGTACAATGCCACATTGCAAGTACAACAAGATGAGAAATCAGTGGGAGCTTGTAGTTTATTAGCTTATCATCGGCCAACCCTTTGGCTTCGTAGAAGATCCCCGCTTTGTCTACTATGTGCAAACCACTCTTATATTTAAGAGGATCGTGAATTGCGTCACTAAACTCTTCTATTTAGGAAGTCGATATTTCCGCATGCTTCCCACAATATGGTCACTAAAATAATAAGAGCTATCAATAAGATTTTCATCTTTGATAATATTTATTCCATTACTTTAAATAATGCCAACATGAACACCTCTTTGACTTGGGTGTTCCAATAGCAAATTCTATATGCAATGAAATTTCCTTCCATATGTAAATGGTGTGTTAATGCCTTTACTTTGTTGAGGTTATGTCACATTGATTGTGAAAGAGGTTAGTGGTTAGTTCATAAGTGTGAGGGAAAGTCTTATATTTTGAACTAGCTTTTGAGGTGAGAGAGACTCTAAATCATTCAACACTAGTATCAAAGCCTAGGTTCTAAACAAATATGGAGCGAACAATCACACGAGAGAGTTACGAGTTGTAATTTTGATTTTGGCTTAATCTGTGAGGGAAGATTGTTGAAATTATTCCATATCAGTTATGAAAAGATCTAGTGGTTGATTTATAAGTGTGAGAGAAAGTTTCACACTTTGAACTACTTACTTTACAAATCTATGGCCACTATACATAGGTGGGTTCAATTTATTAGTCGATGAATTGTCAGGGTATCGAAGGTGAGTCTAAGGTATACAATGAGGTGGGATGACATGGAAGAGTATCAAGTGTATTTCAATGAGGAAGACAGCTATTTTGTACATAAATGTTTGTCATGAAATATAAAGTGTTGAAGGAAACTCTTGTCAACCACCCTTTCAATTAACGTGAGTTACATATATAAACATCCTCCAATAGAAAAACACCCGAGTGAGGTCCCAAGCACGATCTAGATGGACTCAGCCTAGGGAACAATGGATTAAGAACATCATTAATGGATAAAGGCCTTTAATTTATCAATTTACCAAATAGAATTTGCATTTTATTAAACTCCTTTAGGCTAAAGGCCTTTACATTTCCCCAATAGCTTTCCCCGTAAGCTGAATTAAATGCAGCCTTAGAGTCGATCGCTTGCATTCGGGGCTTTATGCCGAAATTAAGATTATCCGGGGGGCCAAAATGGAACGAACCTGAAAACATGGTGGGGGGCCAAATGGTAATTTGCTGCATTCAAGAAGAGAAGGCAAAAAATGCGAAGGAGACGAAGCTCGGGCGGCTGCGCTAAACGCGAGCGAAGCACCGACTCGAGAGCGAGAGAGAGAGAGAGAATTGTCATCGCATATAAAAAGTTCGAACGGACTTACGGCGGCGAGATCGATCGGCCGCCTCCGGAGGCGAGGCGGTGGAGCTGCGAGCCCGTTGAATCCGCGTAGTCAATCGTCGCTAGCGGCGCCCCTTCCTTTCCGACCAAAGTCTCCGCGTCCGCGACCAGGGAAGGGGGCAAGAAGAAGGCGGCGCTGAGATGGGGAGGCAGAAAGGAGACGGGGCTCGCGCCAAGGCGCGTCCTTCGAGCAGCAGGTAGCCGACCTGAGACCGACCCGTGCTCAATTTTTTTTTTTTTTTTTTTTTGAATTTCGCGTCAATTATTGCGGTTTCGATTGAATTCTACGTCGTCTCGTTTCCGGACAGCCTCGCAGCTTCGCTCTTGCCATCTGGCTCGGCGGCGACCGCCGGTTTCGGCGGATATCTTGGAAGATCTCGGCTTGATTCTTCGCTCGGCGGCGGCAGCGGCAGCGGCAGCGGCGGCGACGATGCTGGTTTTGTACGTGTTATTTCTGTCTTCGCCCTTTTAGTGAATTTGTCTTCTTTACGACGCGGCTTAGCGTGAGGGCGAGTTAAAAATGGAAAAAAAAGATGCTGTCATTGTTGTATGGCGGAGTTATGGGTTAAAATCATTTTGCTAAGTGTGTGTGATGCTTTGTGGGGAGCTCGTAGAGCGTCGGATTAGTGCGGCGAATTAGAATTTGGGCTCTGTCCTTGTGGTAATGTGGTGAACTTAATGCAGGGCATTGATGGTGAATTGGTGCAGCAGTTGAAGCGGCTTGGGAGAAAGGATCCCACCACCAAGGTGCTGTACTTTGATCATGCTGTTGTTGCAAAAATATAAATCTTATCGCGAGCTGTGTTGCTTTAAGATGAGAATAAAACGGCCTTTTCATTTTTTTTTTCTTTTTTCCATGTGTAGGTATATTTTGCTTATTATACGGTTGACAATTTTGGAGATTTAGTTGGTAACTTACAGCTTTTGGCTTCTGGGGATGTTCTTTAAGATTTGAGCAAAAAGGCTGCAATTCATCCTGGCGGGCTCTACTGTATTTAGTTGTTGACTCTGTTCAAATTATTTCCAGTAGTGAGAATTTGGCTCAGTTTTTGTCGCTGAGCTAGTTGTTTCACATGGTTGTACTTTGCACTACTTATGAAAGAGAGGGGTGGGGGGAATGACTGGTTAATTTTCTCTAACTGATGCAGTGCTACTATTGGGATTCTTTTCTTCTGCATTCTACTAGTGTAACTTCATTTCATTTTAAAACTCCAGAATGTCACAGCCTCACTCGGAAGAAGCAGTGTTTGAAGGGCTCTAGGAAAAATCTGTGGCATGAAATTTTTTGCTAAAAGGGATGCTTATAAAGCTGGGAAGTAATTTCTTTGTATTCACAGCGAGTTGCTGTTTGTTTTTGGTTGGATTGGGTCCTTAGAACACACACGCACACACACACACATGTATGTATGTATGTATGTATCTATGTATCTAACATTAAGTTATGACAGGTTTTACCTTGTATAGGATTCTGTGTCGTCGGACCCGCTGGTGTATGTGCGTTCTTGATATAATAGGTTGAATGGTGGCAGTGTTGCCCCATCTGAGGATGGGCATTAGGTGGTTGCAGGCCTTTCTACACCAATATAAGGAAGGACGGGTTATAGCCAGTCCATGGAGACCTACTTATTCACAGATCCCTCCCTTCTAGCTGCTAGTTTGTTGTCTTATCTTCTTGAGTGAACATTATTGGCTCCACCTAAATCCCTAGTGGTGCTTGGGCCTTTGAGCTGTTCTGAGGAGAGACAGATACGAGTTTAGGCCATGAAGCTGGCCTGCCAGGATCTTGCTAGAATATCTAGTCTAGAGTGAGTGCACTAAAGTATATGATGGGTGAGGAGAAGTGGGGTAGGATATGCTGGTTGTCTATCATTTTGTTTGTGTTTAGTTTACTTAAAACATGGTCTCGTACTGCTTGAGTGATTATTTGGTGCACTTAGGTTTCTGTTGCTTGAAGACATTCAATATGTGTTAATGTGGCACTAGAATAGTCATCTCAACAATGTCAAAATGCTGCCATCATTCTTCTGTTCATCCATTATGCATTTTTTATTTGTTTTGGGATTTTCAGTTAATCTTAGATTCTGTATGATGAGGATTCAGTAGCTCTATCTTCTCCATGATGTTGTAGGGTCAGAGATTTGAGTTTTCATACATAAGAAGCTGAAGTTCAGTGGCAGTGTGGCACTGTTTATGCATTGGTCATGAATGGTGCTCCTGCTCGGTGGTCACTATGTAATTTTATTTATGATTGATGGATAGCAATGATTTACATCATGTACTTTGGGTGCTTGCTATGATTTTCATTTGTGATTGACAGCTTTATATCAGTTCTTAGAGAAGATAAAACCATTATAGTATGATGCTACCTCTTACTCTTTGTACTTTCTTCAACAGCTTAAAGCACTGGGATCTTTATCTGTCTTGCTGAAGGAGAAGTCAAAGGATGATATAATACCAGTAATGCCACAATGGGTAAGGTCCATTTACATGTCCTTATAACACATCCTTTTTGGCTTTGTCTACATTTTCTGCTTTCTCTTTTGATCAAAAGCGTGTGTGAATGCTAGGACATAAGGTCGAGCCAATGTCATGGTTTTTAGAGTTTCTTAGATTTGGAGGAATAGAGAGGAGAGGAAGTGGCATGTCAATGGAGGTTAATGGCACTATGGAACTATTTATCCTTGGCATTAGAATGTTATATTCTAACTTATGAGAAGAAAAGTAGTAGGAGTAATGTTTAAAGGAAGGAATATCGGATGTATTCAGGTCCATTCCTTCTATCTATATTCAAAGATTTTGATATGTGGCTCAAGGGAAAATGGAGTCACCTGCATTTTTATAAGATAAGGCGCTCTGTGGCATTCAACTCTTTATGTTTCATCCATCTCGGCTAGATGGCTTACATTAAAGATACTAAATGGTCCTTTTGCTAGGTATTCGAAGATTAAATTTCCACTAACTTCTTGCCTGTCCATTTATTCCAGTTGTAACTTAAATTGCTTATTGCTCATATCTCCCTGTTGGCAATAAAAGCTGAAAGCATGGGCAGTTGTTAGTACTGCAGCTTTTTACAAACATGATGATCAGTTTTTGCCTAAACCGTGGACTCATTTGATAAAACTGAAAAATAAGTGCTGAAGATTAGGCATTGAGTATTAAGTGCTGAAGTCTTTAAGTATTGATGAAAATAAAAAGTTAGTTTAATGATAGATTAAGATTACATAATGAATTTTATGAGTTTTATACCAAACATGGAATAGTGAGCATTATTGAAACGTTTTTGACAATATAAGATGTAAGATTTTAATTTCCATTGAATTTTTTATTGCTTAGCTTGGCTAAGTAAGCCCTTTTTTACCTCACTTAGCGATTTTTCACTTAAAAATCAATTAAGCTGTTTGTATTTGGAGATTATCAGTTGCTGAAAAGTTTAATCTAGAATGTGGTCATCAAACACATCCTTGGCTTTTAGGCGGAAAGACTAATTTAGAATGATGTTATGCAGCTTTAGAGGACAGCTTGTGTTACCTTTTTGTCTGCGGTTCTTTTTGTTCTCTCCTTTCTTCGCTTAAGGAGAGTGGAGTGAGAAGGCTGAAGTTCAAGTAAATGTTTCAGCCAGGTGGTGGTAGTGGTGTTGGTATTTATGATTTTTAAGGATATTTTCTTCTTCAGGTCATTAAATGTTAAGATAATGATAAGTTCAAGTAAATGTTTCAGCCAGGTGGTGGTGGTGTTGGTATTTATGACTTTTAAGGATATTTTCTTCTTCAGGTCATTAAATGTTAAGATAATGATTTTATGTTGTTTACCATGTTGAAGTCTTCTGACCGACTTTATAGTTAATTATTAGGGTTCTCTCACTTTTGTAGGCATTTGAGTACAAGAGGTTGTTGCTGGATTACAATAGAGAAGTTCGCCGAGCCACGCATGAAACAATGTCTGTTCTTGTTGTCTCTATCGGGTAAGTTTGCTCACCTTTTGTGCTGACTAAGTGGGTTTTTCTGCTTGCTGATGGAGTTTGCCATTCTGATTTCTAGAGTGATTTGCTTGCTATTCCTTATATATCTTTAGTAGACAATTTTTGGCGTGTAATGTTGCATTTTTTTTTGGGTGCTATTTGTTTGGTTTGTATATTCTATATGGATGTGTAGCTTTATCTTTATTAAGCTGTTGAGAGGGAATTGGCAAGTTGCTTATTATGAGAGGCATGCAAAAAATCCAGTGAACTGAAACCCTGACGGAACAGGAAATTTTCAGTCATTGTGTAGTTATTTGATTTTTGAGCCTACTAGGAATTGTTTTTCTTGAGGGACAGTTTGGTTGTCTGGTCAAAAAGTGTAAAACCCTGAAACCTGATGTGAACTGAACAAACAGCTAATGGTAGTATCTTATTGTTATTTCTGTTACCATTTTTGAGTCTGAGTGAAGATGACACGGAATGCCTTTTTCTTATCCCCCTTGTTTATGTATTTCCAAGGCAAAATGAACTCTCCTTTATGAGTTCACTGCTGGAGAAATCATCATCACTTCTGTATCTCTCAACTTCATTTAAATTCTTCTCTCACAATTAAATGCATTTTGCCCCAAACTTACATAGACCCTAACTGATCCCTTGACAGAAAAATAAAAATATGCGGACTCGGTTGAGCTTTAAGTATCGTCAGGAACACATTACCATTTATAAATCCTTGTTCAACTTCTAATTGTCCAGATCCAAGCTCTACTGGAATTATCTTTGAATGCTTCTCACATAACTATGAGTTTGAGAAATTTCTGACCTCAAGTGGTGAGAAGAACTCAATAAGGTGGACAGGTTTAGGTTTAGCCATTGAATACCATTCCAGTTTAATTCGTTCTGTTTAGATCTTCATAATTCAGTCGGATATTTTTACTAAGTTTCGCCTCTAGTGACTCTTTGAATCATGTGCATTCATACTTAGATGCTGAGATCAGGGGACTATATCCTATCTTTCAGTACTGAGTTGAAGAAATAATTCCTATCCAAAATTTTAATTTCTAATGCAGTTTTAGTGTGAAACCAAACTCGACTGAACTTTAGACACCCCTACTCCTTACATCTAAAGCTTTGTAATGGCTATGATCTACTAGCAGAATATCAGCCTGCCAAAGAAAGGGAAAAACACCCCTCTCAGTCATTTGTGTGTCAAGAATGTTTTCTGTTAATCATTGTAGGCAGATATCATTTTACTTTGTTGTAATCACGTGCAGAGTTACAACACCCTAAAATTCAAATGAGAATGTTTTTCCCCACTGTATTGGTAGCTATCTGCACCTGAGTGGCTTTCATAATGTTGTAGATTGTTATGTAGCATCTCCAGATCTCCATTTCTTTTGCTGAAATCACCTTGGACGATGATTAGGGAAGAGCTTCTATTCTCTTAAATGTATTTGCTCCTATTCCTGTCTATACTTTTGTGACATATGATCAGAAAAACATTCTCCTATGTGATGTGCTCATCGAACGTGCATGGTATATTGAAATGAGGAATATTAAGTGTATGGAGTAAGATCCTCCTTATTGTAGACCTATAGAATATCCCCCTAGATCAAGTGACATCATATTGAATTAAAAACTCAATGTGTACTACTTCAGAATGATTCAGAGGGATGCTCAGTGAATGCTTGTTATTTGTATTTACTTTTCTGGATGCAAAGAACACGTGGAAGTTCTAATTGCTTTTAAATCTTTCAATCTTTTGTCAACCTTTTATTAAGTTAATTAAATCTATCAGATATCATTCCGGTGTCTAGTAAACCAATAATATTTCAAGAAAAGAAGGTATTTGCTTGCCTTTCTGGGGGGGAAAATGGTATAAACGTTGGAACTGGAGGATCTTTGTTTGATTAAGTGGGCTTCTTATGGATCTTGGTGATGTTATTTTATTTGGTCCAGCAACCATTTTAGGGAAGCATTCATGAGATATGTCTTATTTTGGAGTTGCTGTTGGTCTTCCTTGAGATATGGAGGATTAAAGAGAAGAATATATAACTCAACCTAACTATTACTTCATTCTTTTCCTATGGATTTATCTTTCAAAATTGTCTTTTGTGGATTTGTTTTCTAGTTCTTGACTGGTCATTCTTCAAATTTGATCTGGCAAAATTTCCCCCACTTGATTTTGTGGGAAATTGTTGAAAGTACTCTTAATAATTGTTTATATCTTCAGGCGAGATTTGGCTCTGCACTTGAAGTCTCTGATGGGACCTTGGTGGTTCTCTCAATTTGATCCAGTTTTTGAGGTTTCCCAATCTTCCAAGCGGTCATTTCAGGTGCATTGGTTTCTTATATTGGTTAGATACCTTTTAAAATGTTTTGGACGGAGGTCTTTGTATTATGCATCAATGGTTACCTTTACAAAACTTTGTATGGGTCACCTCACATGATGTTTACCTAGAGCGGGTGATCTGTGTCATCGAACGGGGATAAGGGCAGGATATGCCTGCTTGTCAAGAAAGCAGTACGTAAGAGATAAGCTTTAGTGGGTTTTTGATTTCAGTCCCAGAATCCCGTTAAAATTGATGCATTTATCTGGGTCCTTAACTGGGTAATTTTGTAAAGGAACAGTTATTAGTTATTTTTGCTATGAATTACTGGTAAGGTGCTACATCGACAATAATTTATCAAATAAAACACTACTGGCCCAACTTACTTTTTACAAATTTGAAAACCTAAATTAGATGAAAGAATGTGCAATATTTATTATATTCTATAGTAAGCCAGTGTCTTTTGATTGAGTATATGGTGGGGTTGATTTGTTAGCCGATTTTAGAGATCTTTCATGAATAGTGCTCAATGGGACGTTGTATACCTAGGGTTCTTAAATATATAGTAGGCAAGGATATCTTAAATCAGCTGGTTATAAATCAGGACGTGTCAGTTGAAGGCTCAAAGTTCGAAGCGGGCTTCTTCAAAGGTGTCATGCATGATACCTAGTGATAAACAATGATATTAAACAGCTA
This sequence comes from Eucalyptus microcorys, assembly GCA_014182515.1. Taxonomy (NCBI): domain Eukaryota; kingdom Viridiplantae; phylum Streptophyta; class Magnoliopsida; order Myrtales; family Myrtaceae; genus Eucalyptus; species Eucalyptus microcorys. The sequence goes on from CM024571.1 coordinate 23,152,935, forward strand.
AGCCTTACTATCCTGCATGGAATTGGTCATGCGCAATCTTTAACCAACAATTTTTTGGTCGTATTAGTCTTGGTGCAGGACATGCAGTATAAATTAAACTATAAACATCATGTGATGAGTTTGTCGCATTACCTTGGAAGCACTGTCAGAAAATTAAATATCAAAACGGAAGTGATGACGTCATCACAGCATTATAATCATGACAATAAGAAAATTGAGCATATTTTAGACTCTTGTAAAATCATGTACTTGCAAATTCTAATCTATATTTATGTGGAGGATTTCAAACTATGCAAGTGGAAGAAGTTCATGAAGCCAGCTAAAGTTCTGGAGGATGAATATTTACCTATTCACTTTATATCTAACAAGTGTGTTCTAATTGATGTAGTGCAAGTGGAAAATGATGTGAACTTTTTGTGGATCAATGCTGCCTCTATGCATCCAGTCTTAAATAGATGGTTTCGTCTGATGTAGTGTGTTGGGAGAATTCCACCCGAATACATAAGCTAATGCAATAAATCTTTTGTATGTTGATATTTTCATTTGAAAAGCACTTCTAGCATGAGTGCATAGGTAACAACAGAAAACTCCTCAGGCAGGAGTTTTAGTACAGTGGGCATTGTTGTTTCTTGGGTTTCAATCGGTTACATAGCAGTGTGGACTTAAGTCTCGTCCATTTCCATTTGATGTTTACATGATATGAAATATGAACTTCTGTTGCAAACATTGGTGGGTCATTACACTTGGTGGAAACGGTTCATCAAAGTTTCACAATTGGTGTTGATAAAGTCGAGATTGCCTTGGGGGAGTTCCTCCATTGATCCATCTTCCAGGATGACTGTCATGTGCAAGCCTCCATTGTGGGGTTTTCTATGATGCTACAGATGTTTGGAAGGACTTTTTTTTTTTTTCGTTTCTAATTTCTGTGATTTGTTATGAAGATACAAACTTTTGGTTGCAGATCTTTTGACCTAAAAATATTTGACCAAGTGTTGGAAAATCTAGCAAGCATTCTTGTGTTCACTGTTATGGTTGGATGTTAAGCGTCTGCTTTGTGTGAATAACAGGCAGCCTTTCCTTCCAAGGAAAAGAGATTAGATGCTTTAGCTTTATGTGCAACTGAGATGTGTACATATCTGGAAGAAAATCTAAAGCTCACAGCACAGGGCTTGTCTGATAAGGCAGCTGCTTTGGATGAAATAGAACAGATGCATCACCAGGTATGAAATTAATGACCTTTTACGCTTGGTTTCTGAGTTTCGTTGTCCCCACGGATGAATGATGAATTCCATGCAAATTTGCTAATGTTTTTTTATTTAGTAAGTTAGTGCTCATCTCATGAACAATATGAATGCTCTGGAACTGTCTATTAAGGCTTAACAGTCTTGGTTCCTGAGACAAAGCAATTCTATAACTTTCAATTACCAAGAAATGTTGTGCCTCCTTTTGAATTAAGAACCTAAATCCTGGAGCTACCCAGGGAAAGTAAAAGATGTGTTTCATACTGCCATTCTCCAATTACCAATTGTAATATTCATTGATGATTTTCTCCTTGGGCCTTTCTACTGAAAATAGATATTTTATCATTGTTGATTGTCCTGTGTCCCTCTTTGCAATCAAGTTAATTAATGTTGCTTCATTTACTGCTGGCTATATTTTTTCCCTTGTGGAGTTCTGCTGAAGCAAGATCTTTGGCTGGTGATAGTAATGTGTTGATGTCCTTATCTCTACTATTGAGATTTTAATTTTCACTTAATCCTTTTGTTGCAGGTGATTTCCTCATCCTTGCTGGCACTGGCGACGCTTCTTGATGTTTTCATTTCATTGCAATCTGAAAGACCTGGTTTTGAGAATATAACCATTGAACCAAAGCATGGTCCAAAAGCCAGGTCTACTGCCATGGTTTATGCAGAGAAGTTGTTTTCCTATCACAAATGTTTTCTAGACTTCCTGAAGTCTGATAGTGCTGCCATTCGATCTGCTACATACGCAGTATTGAGGAGTTTCATGAAAAATGTCCCTCATGTTTTTAATGAAGGAAATTTGAAATCTCTAGCAGCCCCAGTATTGGGTGCCTTTCAGGAAAAAGATCCTTCTTGTCATGCGCTGATGTGGGACGTGGTGTTGATCTTTTCAAAAAGATTCCCAGATTGTTGGACTTTTTTGAACGCTCAGAAAATCGTTCTAAATCGGCTCGGGCATTTCCTCCGGAGTGGATGTTTTGGATCTCAGCAGATCTCTTATCCTGCTTTGCTAGTGTTCCTAGAGACTGTGCCTCGTAATGTAGTTCGGGCAGAACAATTCTTCCTCGACTTGTTCCACAACCTTTGGGCTGGAAGAAAACCTTCTGTTTCCTCTATTGAAGATCGAATTGCATTCTTTCATGCATTTAAAGAATGTTTCCTTTGGGCATTACAGAATGCATCCAGGTGGGGTGTTTTAGTTTTGTCTTGCAAGTTTCGTATACTGATCATCTTTCTGGTATGAAATTAGAAATTATGTCTGACAGCATGCTATGTTTAAGTTCTTTTCATGTAATACTAACAGTGTGTTTTCTCAACAATGCCAGGTTTAGTGATGAAGTGAGCTCTGTTCATTGCTGTCAAAGTGCTCTTGTTGAGAATATTCTTGTGAAACTTTTGTGGGAAGACTTTCTGCTTGTTTTCAGTCCAAAGGTTCAGAGTGGAACCCTCACAGGGATATCTACTGAATCACCTGAAGACCAGAGTCTTGATGTTCGAAAGAAGATTATGGAAAAACCTCCTCTTAGATATCCCGAATCCTATCCCCAGGACTTAGGAAAATGCATTGTAGAAATTCTTTCAGGCATCTTTCAGATAGAACATGATCTGCTTTCTTCTTTCTCTGTGGCATTTCGCGAGAGCTTTAGGGGGATATGTCAACATTCTGAGAATGGAGGACAGGTGGAAAGTGTAGAGCGATTGATTCAGTTTCTGTTGCTATTGGAGCATCAAGCTGTAAGAAAAAGTGAATACTGGCCCCTGGATTACATAGTGGGACCTACGTTAGCCGAGTCTTTTTCATCGATAGAATCGCTTGTAAGTTACTTAACTAATTCTAATGAAGTTCTCTTGGATTCTTATGGCTGCTTAATTCTGTCTTCCTTTTCTTCTGTAGCATTCATGTACTTGCTCATCATACATGATGCTTCGTTGGTCTTTAAGAATCTATATCCTTTAACTTGATACCTTTCACTTTAGGGACTTATTCAGTGCTTTGTATTGTTGTCTTGGAAATGTGCATCCTTCTTGGTATGCTTGGGAAGTAGATAAAAGAAACATGACTCTGGCTATAAAGAAATCTGACATTAAGATTCAATTTTTTGTGTCCTTTTTGAACTGTTCTTGTTTCATTAAATGGGCTAAAATTTCTAGATGTCTTTGCTTTGTTGCTGTTGTGATTTACCTTAAGCTATTGGTGACAAGCGCTTTGATTTCTCTTTGAATATCACTTCAACAGATTTATTTTCTGTTCTCCTACTTTGAGTTGATTGTGAGCTTACTCTTCAGACGCATCCTATTCATGAGGAGGTTTGTCATATCAAAATGCCTTTTCACTAGGTTGTTGAACTCTTTCTGACACCTGGTGTTTGTCATGAAACCAATGATTTCCTTGAACTTTACGAAAACCCTGTTAAATCTGTGCTCATTGTTTGAATAATGTCAATGATTTATATGTTTTCTCCTTAAAAGGGAAAAGTTACATGGTTTGTGGTAGCTTTTCTCCTTTTTTAGAACACTACACATAATATCGGTCAGTTCTGGGCATTCCCATGCGGTGCTTTTTTTTAGCCATAGTTCCAATGTTGTGTTTCAACTGTTTACATTTCTTGAACCAGGATTCGCCAGATGGAATTAGATTCCTGTCAGCTGCAATTTCAATTTTTGGACCAAACAAGATGGTTAAGGTACTTCTAGTCCCAGATAAAGGGAGTTCTTCTCTTCATCCATTTGAAGAGCAGAGCAGGAAATTAGAGTTGGAGCATTTCATGTATATATTTGAGAAAAGATTTGTTCCTTGGTGCTTGAGAGGAAGTGGCAGCTGTAGTGCTGCCCGTCTGGATTTGTTGCTTGCATTGCTTGATGATGAATGCTTATCTGAGCAATGGAGCCTTATTTTGTCTCACACAATTAAACTTCGAAGTGATGGCGCTGAACATGCAGCTATGCTATGCCCACTGTTGCAGAAAGCAAGAGACAAAATAACTAATAGGCAGTTGGCAGAATCCAAACTGCATATTAATTCCTATGTAGAATGCTGGCGTCACGACCTTTTAGATTCATTGGCCGTCGCTGTGGCTAGTTCCTGTCCTCCCAATAGGATTCAAGAAGCTGATTTTTTGCGGTATGTTTGTTGAGCAGGATGCTGGAGCATTCTATCAAAATCTTTGTATTATCTGGTTCTTTGATATGTTTTCCCATGTTATGCATAGTTAATGGATCTGCTGGCAAAATAAAGAAAAAGAATAATCAGTGATCTTCTTCTTGTGGCATGATGAGCTTCATCATTTTCTAAAACGACTTTTTCCCCTTCTTCATCTTAACCTAATAGTCCATTATCTTCTGATTTAAATCTTTTGTTCGGTGTTATGCATTGCTGCGTGTGTAGGTTTATGTTCTTTTTATGCCCAAGTCTTGGCTGCAGCAGAAACCTGGGCCAATTTCTACTACCGTAGCTTCTCTTTGTGTACTAAAGACATTGTGAAGTGATGCATTTTGCATGGTTGGCCTCACTGCATGCATGTTACTTCATGGTTCAACTAAGTTGTAATTACTTACCGTTGCTCTATCGATGTTATCTTTTTTGGGGACATGCTTGTTTATTTCAGAGGATCCTGTATACTGTGTGGTTGTTGTACAATCCCTCGATCTCTCGGTTGAGTGGAACTTGGTTCTGTATTTCCTCAAAAGCCCAAGTTCACGATACATGTTGCTGAGGGTCTCGAACATTCCTTTATCTCCTTGTGATTTACTGTCCTGTATGCAGCTTTGCTCTTGGTGGCTCCTCAAAGGATGATCAGATCTCTCTTCTATCGAGGGATTCGTGTGTGCTGGTATTCAAGGCGCTTCTAGAGAAATTGGTTTATTTTATCCTTGGGTCCTCTTTCAAATGGGTGAGAGATGCAGGCTCAATGTTGGCTTCAGGAATAGGAGATCTCATGATAGGTGGGGATAGACATAATGACCAGATTGACATGGCCAACTCTGCTCTTGAGGTTCTTCTGGGAAGCTTTTATTGCTTAATGACACTCAATGAGGACGAACTAGTCTCAAATATTTTAGCAGCAGTTTTTATTCTTCAATGGGAAAGCCACATGGGAGAATCATTGTATAATGAATCTGATGACAAATCACTGAATTTGAAGGCCAGATTTGAAGTTGGCAAATCTTTGCATTCTTTTCTTCACAAAATAAATGGTCATTTTTGTCAAGATCTCGGCATTCACTGCCGGGAGAAATCAAGTACAGTCTTGGTCCAATCTATCAGGTTTGCCATCTTAGAAGAACATGATCTTGACGCCAATAAGGTCACATCATTGTGCTGTGGGTGGATACTTGAAGTTATTGAATTTTTCTGTCTGGGTCAATATGAGGAGCAAATTCTGCTTGAGCAGCTCCTTAAGAAGAGTGATCAGTGGCCTGTGTGGATCTCAGTTGACTTCGACTCCAGATTTGGTGAAAATGTTTTGACTGGAAGCAATGTAAGTAAGATATTGATGTCCTCGTCCCTAGAGCTAATTGTTATATTATTTTTGTAATCCTTGCTGCTCTTGAACTGCTTTGATTTGGACATCCTCCCCTCCATTATAGCCAACTTTACTACTACCTCCTTAGCTGTCTGTTTGACCATTGTTTCATTAAAAGTCTCTTTATCATCTGACTTGTGAATATGGATTTCCTACTTTTCTAATGGGCAAAGGGAAGTTTCATTCGGCTTTTGGTTAACTGAAATTGAAGTAGAATGAATATGTGTTACATACTTTGCAGATTTCTGGAGGTTACAAGTTTGCTTCTCTGGTTGACAAGCTTATCTCAAAAAGAGGTGTTGATAGAGTATTTTGTCGCAACATTTCACATGTTTCCTCACTGTCTGAAGAAACATTGGAAGAGGTTACCCATCGAGCGTGGCTTGCTGCTGAAATGTTATGCACCTGGGAATGGCCTGGAGGCAGTGCCATCACTACATTCTTACCACTGTTGAGTGCATATGCTAAAAGTGAAGCACAGCCTCCTAAGGAAGGTTTACTAGATTCCGTTTTTGACATTTTACTAGATGCTGCTCTGGTTCAAGGAGGAAGTAGAGCTCACAGCTTTCCCAATTTTTATGGCACTACTGCTGATGAAGTGAAAAATATTAAAGAGCCCTTCGTGAGGGCTCTTTTGTCTTTGGTCATGACCCTTTTCAATAGACACATATGGAAGTATAACAAAGCAAGGACCTTATTTCAAGTGCTTATCAATAAGCTTCTGATTGGTGATACTGTCAGCATAAACTGTCTTCGAATTTTTCCTTTGATAATGAGAATTCTTATCCGACGATTATATGGGAGCCATAGAAATTTCACTGATTTGGAGTCTCTAGCTTTAGAGGAGGATGAGATGCAGGAAACAATTATTGGCTGGTTACAGAGAATATTGTCATTCCCACCTCTGTTCACATGGCAGCGGGACAATGGTAAGTGAATATTTTTCTAAATTTGCCTATGTAGTGATATATGATGATCTTCTTATTGATGTGCTGAATGTCACTTTTTCTATCTGAATCAAAAATATGCCAATGCTATTTTGGTAAATAATAATAATGCAATACCTGCCATCTAGTCCTGTCTATTTTGTATGGAATTTAATTTAATTTTCTGGTTATTCAATGGATTTTATAAAATGACGTGCTACAAAATATGAGAGTAGAGTTATGCTGTCATTGAGCAATTATGTTAATTTTTTTCTGGGGTACACTGAAGGACCTTGGAGGTGTGAGTGTTGTGGATTATAATATTGAATGAGCGTCTCTTTTGGTTATCGATGCAGACATGGAGGAGTGGTTCCAGTTGGTTGCATCTTGTTATCCAATAGGTGCAATGGACAGATCAAATGTGCCAAAAGGAGAAAGGAGTATCAGCCTTGGGGAGAAAACGCTCTTGCTTGATTTCTTTCGAAAGCAGAGAGTCGGCATAGACTTGTCAAATGCTTCGAATCATCTGCAGATGTTGCTGTCAAAGCTAATAGTCTTTTCAGTTGGTTATTGTGCCGATGACTTCAATGGAGAAGATTGGGACTTCGTATTGTCCATGACAAGGTATTGGATTCAATCAGCAGTTGTAATGATGGAGGATGTTGTAGAGAATATAAACGATTTGATAACTGATGACTCTTGTTCTGACAAGTTGGATCGTAGCATCATTAAGAAGCTAGAGCAAATTGTTTTAATTAAGGATCATAATCGGCTAGACACAGCAAAATCTGCACTTCTAGCATATTCTTCTTTCTCCTGTTTCCAACTAGAAAAAGTTGCAGATGATCAAGATCCTTCAAGAACCAAGAAATGGGAATCCATAAAAGATAGAATAACCGAGGGTATACTTAGGATCTTTTTATGTGCTGGTCTTGCTGAGGCCATTGCAAGTATACACTCTCCTGAGGCTGCTTCTGTTGTAGCATCATCACTGCTTGATAATCTTTACTTTTGGGAGACAGTGGCACGTGGAGTTAATGAATCCTCTCCCCTTGCTAGAGAAAGAGCAGTGAGGTCGGTAGATTTTTGGGGTATGAGCAAAGGATCTATAAGTTCACTTTACGCCATTCTATTTTCTCCCAAGCCAGCACCATCGTTGCAGTTTGCTGCTTACAGAATGCTTTCCAGTGAACCTGTTTCTCACTTGGCCATTGGAGAGGAAACTATGCATACCTTGGATGGCGAGCAGGATTCCAGCAACGTTGATTTTCTATCAGAGCAAAATGTCCTTATGAAAGAGGAAATATCTTCCATGATTGAGAAATCCCGTCAGATGTTTGAGATGGATTTGCTGGCAGAAGAACGGGTATTAATGCTTGGTCAATGAGCATCTCATTTCATTCATATTGATATCACATAGCGTTAGAGTCAGACACCTGCATAGTTTAGGCTCTTTCGTGTTGAACAGATTGATGTGGTCATGAAATACTGTTTCATTCGATGTTTCTTTTGCAGGTGCACATACTTCTTGCTTGGTCCTTGTTGCTGTCACATATATGGTCTTTACCAACTTCACCTGCAAGAGAGAGATTGGTTCAGTATATACATAATTCTGTCGATTCAGTTATTATTGACTGCCTATTCCAGCATATTTTGGATGTGGCAATGCCATCTAATCAGAAAAAGAAAGACGCAGAGTTTCCTGCTGTAGTATATGAGGCTGCAACAGAGGCCATCACCAGTGGTCGTTTGTTGTCTTCAGTGGAATCTCTTTGGCCTATTGAACCACTGACAATGGCATCATTTGCTGGAGCAATTTTCGGAATGATGCTTAGTCTTCTTCCTGCCTACGTGCGAGAGTGGTTTGGATATCTGCGTGACCGGTCAACAATAGAATATTTCACAAAAACATGGTGCAGCCCTCCCTTAATCTCAAATGAGTTAACCCAGGTGTGTGTAATTTGATTAAGATGATGTCAGGTATTTTCTGTTGAAGAAACTTTAACATATGAAATTTGTTAGGTTTTAGATGAAAATTATAAGTTGTGATGCAGTTGAATGTTCAAGAGAGTTTGATTACGGCAGAATTTCTTTAATATATAATTAGTTTGATAATATGGCTTCCTTTTGAAATTGTCTGATGCATCAATACTTGTTGCAGATCAAGAAAGCCAGCTTCATAGATGAAAACTTTTCAATTCGGGTGAGCAAAGCAGCAAATGAGGTCGTTGCTACCTATACAAAGGAAGAGACTGGATTTGACCTAGTTATTCGTCTTCCTGCATCATACCCATTACAGCAAGTTGATGTGGACTGTCCAAGGAGTAAGGGTATTAGCGAAGACAAGCAGAGGAAGTGGTTATTGTCCATGATGTCATTCGTACGCAATCAGGTAAATGCTTTGTATGAGTTTCTAGTTCAATGTATATTTTTCATTGCCTTTTGGAAGGGGACATTCAGGAATCTTAAACAAAATAATTATATGACAAGTTCAGGCCGCTATATTGTAGGAGGTCAAAATGAGCTCCCTCCAAGCCTTTTTTATGTACAGATAATTTGTGTGGGTGGGCGCCTGAGGGTGTGATTATCCAGCAGAAGTAATATTAATAATCAGAAGTACCTATACCATCTGTCCTCCAAATTATCCTAAGTTAGGAGAAATGAGTGGCTAATATTTATAAGCTGATGGAAGGATATTTTGAAACTTAAATATTATGTTGTCATGTGCAGAATGGAGCTTTAGCTGAAGCTATTCAAATATGGAAACGGAATATCGACAAGAAATTTGAAGGTGTTGAAGAATGCCCTATCTGCTACAGCATTATCCACACAGAGAACCATAGCCTTCCAAGCAAGGCTTGCAAAGTCTGCAAACATAAATTCCACAGTAAATGCATTTTCAAGTGGTTCAATACTTCACAAAAGTCAAATTGCCCACTATGCCAATCTACTTTCCTATGAGGAGATTAGAAATGCAATATGGATTTGGCATATATTTGTGGGTGCCACTATGTGATTGGTGATGATGATCTGCCACTGTATGGTGCAACCCACTGGAGGTCAGTGAGTTGAGAGTTCATAGGATGAGCAACCATCGAAATTCTCTCTTTGCAGCGGGGTGTATATTTTCCTAGGTAGAGTCGTACGATGTTTAACATGCAGAGTTGTAGGTACTCTATCTCCTTCCCTCTCAAATGTGCGTGCCCATACACAGCCATCACTGATTTTGTCCTCTCTTTTGTTTCTCTAGAGAAGCGCTGTTTAACATGGCGCAGCATTGGAGCTTGGCTCAGAAAGGCAGCAAAATTGTATCTTCAGATGATTTCGTGAAGGCCTTTTGTGAATGAGAAGAGTGCCTCCCATCTCAAGTTCTGTACCTGCTAGGTCAGTCCTCATAGCTTCTTATCACTGTCCAAGTACGGACATTAGATGTGAGATGCATTTTTGACATTCAAATTGTACATTTCTGATATACTCATCGCGAGAAACTATGTAGTCATATACAGGGGAAGCATGATTTTTTAGCTTTCTGCGATCATAAGCACATCATGGAGAACTTCCACACTTACTGCTAGAAACAGGGATTCAAGTGATACCTGTTAAGTGTCGTACATGATGTTGTAGTTCTTTTTACCTTTGTAATAGGTTCTAGTTTGTTCCTGTAAAATGGATCCTTTGCACCAGTTGAGTTATTATTTTGGGTGGCTAATGCGACAATGTCTGAGATGAATGGAATTGTTTTGTTGTGCACAACTTTCATGCACACCAACAAAAGAAGAATGATAAGATTTCTTTTCCATAGTGCGCTTATCCGCATGTAAATAGTGCACATTTTAATGGCAAAGGCAGATGAAAATAAAGAAAGTAGAAGAAACGTGATGGAACAGAAAGTCGACGCCACTCGATCAAAGGCTACCACCATTAACTAAGGAGGCATTCCAATATTAATGTGAGTTACTCTTATTAATTTGGATTATAATCCAGATTTACTTGATCGAGTGTTATTTGATAGTTGTGTGAGAGAGTTGCATAGGGATTTGATAAAATAGTGATAGGAGAAAACTAGGAAAAGAAAAAGCTCTAAAAAAATGGTGCATTTTCATGTTTCTCGTTTTTTTTTTTTTTAAGATGTCAAGATTCCAATAGGTTCAATCTCGCCGTGCCTGCGTAGGCGTGTTGATTTTTTAGGACAATTATACAGATGGTCCTTAAATTTGTCTTAATGGGTAATGTGATTTATCAACTTTTAATTTGTTCAATGCAATCCTTGAACTTTAGCCTAATGGTAGTGTGGTTCTTGAACTTTTAATTTATTTAATGTGGTTCCTGATCTTTCGGAAATGTGCAATCCGGTTTTCGAGTTATTATATCCCTGGATTATCTGGTTTAAGGATAAAAGTTAAAAATTTTAAAATTTGATCACATTAATCAAATTAAAAATTTAAAGACCTCATTACACATTGAGCGAAGTTCAGAAATCATATAGCACCAATTAAAAGCTCGGGGATCATATTACATGTTGAGGTAAAGTTTGGATCTATTTTTCTCATTTTTTTCATATTTTTTGTGAACTAAAAGTAGGTATTATGCTTCTAGGCTCCAAGGGGAAAAAGATAAAAAAGCAAAATGGTTGCCTTGGTGAACTTGAATTTCTGGGTACACTTGGTTTTCCCTTTTCGCTTGGCCTAGTTTCCTTGAAAAAATATCAACTTTTGGTTGGGTTTCGTCTGACCCAATTCTGGCTGAAATTTCTTTTGTTGTATAAAAAAATACAAACTTTAAGTTGGATCTTAATTTTGCCCCAAACTTCTTCCTTTTTTTATTTTTTTATTTTTTATTTTTTATTTTTATCTCTGAAGCAAAGTATCAACCTGTGGGTTGGATCCTAATTTTGCCTCGAACTTTTTTTTTCTTTATCTCCAAAATAAAGTATTAACTTTTAGTTGGTTCTCAAACTCATCTCTCGTCAAGTTTTTGTCTAATGATACCGTTAAAGATTTAATGTATTATTCCATGTGTATTCGGTGAAAATTCAATAGAAATTCGATGCAGGTTAGGTAGCAATTGAAAGTTGGTTCTTTTCCATGAGACAGAAAATAATTTGTTTCGGAATTTGGACACAAGCTAAATTTGGTGTTTTTCTAAGAGATAAAAGAAAGTTCAGGTTGAAATTGGAACAGTGATAAATTTGGTGATTTTCTAGGAGACAAAGAAAAAGTTTGGGCCATAATTGGAATTTAAGTTGAAGTTTACTCAACTTGCCTATTTGGATGCTCTGACGGAAAGTAAATGTGTTACACCGGTACAAATTTGAGGTTTTTGATATCATAAGAAAAAATTGTAATAAATGTGTCTTTGAGGTTTTTTATGTTGTAATTTTTTTTATAGAGTAAATATGTCATAATGGATATAATTTGAGATTTTCGATTGTTTTTTTCCTTTGAATAAAACACAAACACAAGCTGTACAGAGTATCTCTTCTGATTTTCTAACAAAGGCGAGTGAAACATGAGTGCTCAATAGGATTTGTGTCTTGAGACTTAGTAATATACAAGCGATTAATTATAACTTTGCTATATAGTGGATTCTTCGTGGTTTGCTCTCCTCATGGAGTGGGTATCGACACTCGCGTTATCTTTATAGTAAGTCTTTTATTTCATACATGAAAGAGAAAGAAATGCAGAAGGAAATGGAACACACAGATCATATGGCGAGGATGATGTCCGGCAAGGAGCGGTTACGATGCAACCGGGGCTCGCTCTGCCACACCCTAACCTCCTTACCATAGGACCGGACAATGACGGTGAGCCACGTGTTGAAGTACTCGCGGAACTCGGCGATGACGGGGCGGGAGCCGTCCATCTTGAGGGTCCAAACGTGCACCCAGTACGCATCCAGTCCGTCCCATCCCTCGACGATGACCCGGTCGCGGAAGGCCGTGATCCTCCGGGGCTTGAACCTGAACTTCCGGTCCTCTGGCTCGTGCCGGCGGTCGTGACCCGTGAGCGCCCGCATCATGTACTGGCACTGCGGAGGCCCGTGGTACCTCCACTCCAAGTCGTCGTTCGACATCACCAGCTTCGAAACCCCCTCCCCATCGCCGGCCGCCAGCGCCTTGTACAGCATCGCCACCACCTTCTTGTTCAGCGCCTTGTGAGTAGGGTTTCTGCCACCATCTTCCTCCTCCATCTTCGCCCTCACTCTCTCTCTCTCTCTTTCTGATGTCGGGTCCGGCGAGCAAGACACCCGCGGACACACCGGAGAGATTCGAGACTTTCGATCGGCTCAGCTCCCGTGGGGAGAGATCCAACAAGCCCGCTCTGCTTATATATACAGAAAACCGAGGGTTCCCCCAAAGTCAACAACTAACGCCATTAATTAGTCAACGAGAATCACTACCCCAGAAGAAGATTCAGCAGTGAACAGCAGCGCAACTACGGTAGGGATTTCTTTAACGAATTGCATGCATGATCTTACGTAAGATCTACCAGTGAAATGGAGGAGACAGCTGTGAAGATTCATCCTCGCTTTCCTCGAAGCGTGCTGATCTGGGGAGCAGATTCATCCTTGCACCCGATCAAGACAAATTTCATTTTGAGATCGGTCGCCAAACGTGACGACGCAACCCGTCAAATTCAACTTCTTTTCGTAATTAAATAACGACTCTGGAAGGCGACAGAATACTTAATTAGCATGCTTGATTATGAAATCAATGTACATTCATGGACAGCTTAACGATTTTGGCTAAATTACACAACTGCCCTTTATACGGACATGACCCCGCTGGCTTAGAGGGCTTTCTAGGGTTGAAGGACGAGATTTTTCATTAAAATTTTAATTTCCAGGAGATCTTTTTTCTTTTTTCCTATCAAATTTCTTGTGGAAGTTAATTCGTTCTAGGATTCATAAGCAGAGCGACCCCCAATTATATCTCGACCAAGAAAAATTAATAATTTCCAAAGCTCTTATTAGTTAACTTATCCGCTGAATTTGAAAACAGCAAGCCCTCCCTACTAATTAAGAGATTTTTGGGACGATATGGGTATTACCAACGTTTGGAAATATAACTTGATTCAAATAAATTCCTTTTTATTTTTATTTTTATGAACTTGGGGTACGGCGTAGAGATCCATCTACTCGGAAACCTGTAAAACACCCTATAAGCCCCATACAAGGGTTTATTTTAAGGTTTTGGGTCGTGTAACTGACTTGAAAACGAAGCAATTTTCACGCAATTAGCGGAATTTAAACGGATGACCTCAAGTTTATAAGTTGAAAATCCCTGTAATGTCTCAATCAATTATGCCAACCTCGGCGTTTGGTTAAATTGCATTCCTTGTTGTATGTAAAGACTATCATCAAGAAAACCTGGTGATATATGCGGGGGAGAAATGGTCAAAACCAATTCCAAACATAACATAAGTTTCAATCCGGGATGTGAGGAAATCTAAGCTTCCTAAGCATGTATAGTATTGTACTCTGACGGATGTATACGTATATATACATATATGTATGTCTCTATCGAGATTTTTGTCGTTCGATGTTGAATTGATCCATAAATCCATTACTCGATGTCTCAAATTACATTTTCTTCAATAATTGTCAAGAAAAAGGTGATCACATAATCAATCACGTTGTGCAGAGATTTCTTTTCGGATTAATTTTCCATAATTTGTTAGAAAAATGTTTTGCCGTCTTCGATGCAGACGCAATAAGCGTGTAATATACAATAGAAAATATTACATAACTCATCTCGAGATTAGTATCCACGTATCAAAAATCGTCTCTTTAAAAAAACCATCAATTTTGCATCTCCTCCAAACTCAAAAGATACGTTTGCCTCCAAATCCAACACTCATCTCTTTCCCTTACGCTCACCCCACAATGTAGTCTCTCTCTCTCTCTCTCTCCACCAGTCGCCACCATCGCCTAATGCCGCCTTGGTGCCTTTTGCTGCCGGGCCCTTCACCCACCCCCTCCCCTCTCTTTGACGAAGCTCGCGGCTCGCGGCCATGGGAGCTCAAGCGAGCCACGAGCTTGACATCGATAGGGATGGGCTCGATAAGGGTCTCTCATGATTCCAATGGGCTCCGTGATAGAGCTCCTAACAGCATGTGAGCTTTGCTTTATGACATAGCTCATGAAGGTGCGAATGATAATCATTTCATTTCTCTATATTTCTATTTTTCAGTTTCCGAAACAGGTTTTGAATAGAATTTCATTTGATTTTTCTATTTCTAAGACAAATTTTTAGCCTATAAATAAATTTGGAATATAAATTTTCTACTTTTCTATTTTTGGAATGGAAACATAAATAAAATTTTCTTCTCATCACTGGCCCTCGTTATCCTTTGCCTGCCGGCTAAAAATTTTAAGGCCTATCAAACTATGTCGTTATTAAACGTGTGTTTCTGCTCAGAAACTTGTCTAAGGAATAAAAATAGAAAAATTTGTTTTTGGCAAGAAATTATTTACAGAATTAGAATGATTAACATTTGTTCCCTAAGTCTTCCATGGTGGCGGCCATGGGAGATCAAGCCCCGATTTTGTCTAGACTGAGTTGCCTATATTTGGACTGGATCTAAGGCTGTCACCATTGCCGTCCCCAAGTTCAAGGTCAGCCACGGGCTAGGCCGGGTGGTGGCTGCCGGATAGTGATGGGGGCAAGAGAGAGATGTTGGAGGAGAGAAAAACACATGTCAAGATTTGTGGGATTTTTTTTATTATATGGCAGTGTGTATAGGAAAATATGACATTTTTTTTTATAACTAAGTCGGGTTGTGAGGATCCAAACCAATATGGAAGTGGCAAAACTCAGGATGTAAGTTGAAAGTATTAAAAGTGGAAACGATATCTCATTTGTCGATACAAACGTCACGAGTTTTTCTACAGTTATCCCTATAAAATACTCGATCGAAAGCATGCGTGGAGCTTGACTACCCCAGTCCATTTCCACAGGATCACTCGAATATGCGACATGGTTATACCCTTTGGAAGAACTCTCCCATAACGTGTTGACTCTTCCTCAAGCCTGCCGATCGAGAGAACGAGACAAGCTGTTGCAGCTGACGTTTGTACAGTACACAGCACCATTCGCAGGTTATATCAGGCGAAAGATGTCTTGTCTGATAGATGCTTTGTTCCCCAGATACATGGAAACGCACGGGTAAGAAAATATGTGGTTTTAATGCACTCTCGGCCGTCGCTCTACGAAGGGAAAAATAAACTGGTCAACGCTCAAACATCATAGAGCTAAGAATATATAATGAAATGCTCGGAAATGTGTGGTTAATCAGTTTAAATTAGAGTAGGGACAGCTGGCGAAACGTGAGCCTTGATTCTTCCAAACTAAGCGGGTGCGACGTGAAATAAATTATTAACAAAATAACTAATAATTAGGATTTGCAAATTGCTGTGGATTTATATTTGGGTGGGGGGAGGTATCAATTAGTTTAATAACGAAGTTTTTCTCTGTTATGCTAGGTTTATCCGCTGTATCTTTAAGAGTTTGTTAAGCAAAAAGAAAAATAAAGTTTTATTTTCAGATTTACATGGAGGTAACATGATGTCCAGTTATCGCCTGCCGACCGTACTACATGGTATGTCGATATAGACAACTTTACTGAAATGACATCCTCCATGAATTGTCACGCCAGTAATTTTTTATCGATAATAAGTCGAAAAAACTATATTGGAATTTTGCGCAAAGGTTTAGGACTATTTTGGCAAAATCGAATGTTTGGAATCTGATTTGGTATCCGCATATAAATTTAGGATTGATTTGGTAATTTTCTCATATCTATTAAGTCATGCTTATGGATTTTGATTTTGTAATGTTTTCAAGCTCAATACTTAGTCGGTTAGTTTAGAGACTGATTAAGTCACTTTAGTTTTGTGCGTGTGTCTATATGTATATGTAGACACATAAATGACTAATTGAGTGACATATATATATTCCCTATTTTTTTGCTCAAATCATAAAATTTTTTATCATGTGAACCCAACGTGATTGGGGTGAAATGGTGATAAACCTATTATAGTTTAAATTATGGAGAGAAAATCCATAATTGGTGAAGGAAGTGCAAGATTGACCTCAATTGGGGATAACTAGGGACAAAAGTAATGATAAAAGTTCACGTGTATTGTGACTACTAAGATTTACCCTATCTTATTGATTAAGTAATGATAAAAGTTCGTGTTAATGACTAATGACTAAAGCATGTATGCTATTAGGGAAACTTGGTCATGTATATGTTATTAAGGAGACTTGGTCATGTATGCTATTAAGCATATATACTAAGATTAATCTTGCCAACCATCCCCCATTGTCGCTGACCCATCCTCGCTTTGGCGAGGCAGCGGTAGCAAGGGTTTGCCGCCCTCCCCGTTTAGTCTCTCTCTCTCTCTCTCTCTCTCTCTCTCTCATATTTAATATAATATTTAAGTTTAGCTTATTTTTTGGAATTTAATTTAAATAAAATTTATATAAAAAATCAAATTTGGACCAAAACGACATCGTTTAGTCTCGTCATCATCGCGTAGGATAAAGATAATAAAAACAGCAATGTTAACATTTTTCGTTAACTAAATTAGAAAAAATAACGGAATGATTTGATTGAACTAATTCGGCAAGTTTTAGGATTATGTTGTACTTTTTGTAAGTTTATCATTCAATTGTACTTTCGTAATAAGTTTTAGAACTTTCATTGCATATATCCCTAAGATCTTTGGTTTATTTGACACATTCATCCAATTAGACTGGACATGTGTTTACCATGCATCATGAAATCAATTATAGTTGGATTACAATAGAGCGGTATACTTGTACTCTTCCAAATTGCTCTCTTCAAGCACATGTCTCCCTATACAATTTCTGCCTTATGCAAGGATACATGAGGCTTGTTCTGTTTTTGTTGCTCATTTTCTTGCTGAGTTCGTGGTTTTGGAGTTTGGATCGAAGCTTTAAGATTATGTCGAATATGACCGAGAAGATTGTCCTGAGAATGCCCTGGATCAGGGTCGATCTCATGACCCGACCCCACTTAGGCCGGATTGCCGGCCAGCAGCCGGGAGAGCATACTACGGGGGTGTCCCGTTGGAATGTGTGGTGATGAGCAAGTTTCTTCTCCTATTTTGAATGAAACACAAACACAAGTTGTACAGAGAGCTATTATTTCATATTAGGATTTACCAATACTCGCGTTATCTACCACGTTATTTTTACAGTAAGACTTTTATTTCATACATGAAAGAGAATCAAATGCAAAAGGAAATGGAACACACGGATCGAATTGCGAGGACGATGTCCGGCAAGGAGCGGTTACGATGCAGCCGGGGCTCGCTCTGCCATACCCTAACCTCTTTACCATAGGACCGGACAATCACGGTGAGCCACGTGTTGAAGTACTCGCGGAACTCGGCGATTAAAGGGTGGGAAACGTCCATTTTGAGGGTCCGAACGTGCACCCAGTACGCATCCAGCCCGTCCCAACCCTCGACGATGACCCGGTCCCGGAAGGCCGTGATCCTCCTGGGCTTGAACCTGAACTTCTGGTCCTCCGGCTCGCGCTGCTGGTGGTGACCCGTGAGTGCCCGCATCATGTACTGGCACTGCGGACGCCCGTGGTATCTCCACTCCAAGTCGTTGTTCGACGTCACCAGCTTTGACACTGCCTCCCCGTCGCCGGCCGCCAACGCCTTGTACAACATCGCCACCACCTTCTTGTTCAGCGCCTTGTGATTAGGGTTTCTACCATCATCTTCTTCCTCCATCTTAACCCTCATTTTCTTTCTTTAGGATCGGCTCAACTCTCCTGGGAGATCCAACAAGCCTGCTCTGCTTAGATATGCAGCAAACCAAGGGTTCCAGAAAGTCAACAACTAATTAAATTAATTAGCCAACAAAAAACACTGCCACAAAAGAAAATATAGCAACATCGAGAGGCACATCTAGGGTTAGGAATTAATGGTGTTATTTTAACAAATTGCATGCATGATCTTGCGTAACATCTACGTGTGTTGCAACGAACATATAGGATGTATAAATATAATCCTCCGTCCGCTTTGTATGCGACTGTGTAAATAATTAACTTTGAAAAACAGCTATCAAAATTCCATCATTTTCCTCGGAACGTGCTGATCTGGGGAGCAGATTTATCCTTGCCCCTGATCAGGACAAAACTCCTTCAAGGTTGGTCGCCAAATGTGACGACAAAACCCTTCAAATTAAACTTTCTTTCTTAAGTATATTTCAATGTCCCCATTTCTAACTAAATGACAGGAAATAAAAAACTTAACTAGGCTTCAAACAGCCAACGCATATTTTAGTTATTTATTTATCAGCACCCTTGATTATAAAATAAAAAACTATAGCTTAGATCCTAATGGGCTTTTGGCTAAATTATGCAACTGCTCTTGAAAACCCATGAAACACTCTGTAAGCTCCCTAAACTGGTTAAGTTTAAGCCTTTGACCTGTAAGTTGATCTTGATATAGAGCAATTTATATGAAGTTGGTGAGTTTTTAAAGAGTGACCTTTGATTTATGAGTTGGAAATCCCTAATGTCACAACCAATTGCACCACCCTCAGGAATTTATTAAATTGAATTCCATTAATTCTATGTAAAGACTCTCACCAAGAAAATCTCGTGATGTATGGATGGGAGACAATGGCTGAACCCAATTTTAAATGAGTTTACTTGATGTGAGAAAAGATAGGTATACACTAACTATCAACCAAATATTTGGCCATCAGTTTTGAAAGTTCTGGAACCCTATCTTAGGAAGTTGGAAAGTATTCTATTTTATGTATTTTTTTCTTACAAATAAATCAAGCCACCTAAGCTTGATGAAAATAAACAACAATTTCTATCTCAACATGGCATCAAAAACAATCTAGGGCTCATGCCTGTTCAATCCTAGATTTCTTCTTCTTCTATTTAATTTTTTTTTCCTACAAATCAACCAGCAAAGCCATTTGGGATGCTCTCAATGCCTTTTTTGACTCAGCTTCTACTATGCGTATGCTCTCTCTCCATCTTAATCTGTAAGGTTTGCAGTAGAAACAGAATGAATCAGTTATTGATTTCTTTCGTTGTGCTGAGTCCATTGCCGATGAGATGGGTGTTGTAGGCAAGCCTCTTGAACCTGACGATTTCGAAGTCCACATCTTCTGTGGTCTCCGATCTAATCTCTAGGACATTGTTAACACATTACTTGGCCGCTCTGAACCAATCTCATTTATTGATCTTCAAGGTCTTCTCCTTGGTCATGAGAGTACCAAGGCCTTTCCAAAGTTACAGATCTCTAGACCTTCCGCTTAGGCTCATTCTGCTTCAGCGAACTCTGCTCAACAAGATTCCTCTAAGGCAGTGACCATCGCCAGCCTTGAGTCCGATGTCGGCAATGGTGAGAGGCTAGGCTAGGGAGTTGTCAGCCAGCCGGTGATGGGTAGGAGAGGGAAGTAAATGTTAGGGTTTGGGTTTATTTATCTATTATAATTTATTTAGAAATGGCGGCCTGGGAATGAAAATTAGCAATACCTGTAAACAAGTTGACTTATGAGAATGTAAATGGATACGAAACCTAACAATATCGCATGCAAACTGAATGCATCAAAAGTGGAATTGGTATTTCATAAGAAGGTGCAAACGTCAGGAGGCTTTTTACAATGATCCGCAGCAAATAATTGAATGATAGCAAGCGTGGAAATAAATTGCCAGGATAATTTAAATTTAAAAAGGATTACCCGAATATGCGATCAGGTTACGCAATATGGAGGACCTCCTCCATAGCTTGTCAAAGTCATATGTAGATTTGGTGTGGATGAACCACAAAACTCGAGGGATCGTTTATCACCTTATGTCAATTACTTTTTCTTCGTAAACTGTATGAGATTTTTTCTATTTTTCGATCCTGCTAAAGTGAATGAGACAACTGTTATAGATGACGTTGGGGAATGTATATAAAAAAAACAGGTTCTAAACCTATTGTATTAGTACCAATTCATATCTAAACCTTTTAATTAGACCAATTTAATCATAAATCTTTTGTGTTTGTGCGAATTTAATTCATCTAGTCAATTTTAGCTAGAAATAGTTGATGTCAACACCGGTTATTCTACGTGACACAATTGGCAATGACATAGATAATTTTTCAAATTAAAAAAAAGATTGAATGTCTTTTTTTTTTCCTTTCATTTTGGCTAGCGAGATCGTAGCCCTCGCCTAGGGCCGGTGCTGCCTTGCCAGCTTTGGGTGAGGCGGCCCTCGCTAGATTTGGAGAGGGTTGCGACCCTCACTAGTGGCCGGGGAGGGTTAGCCGGCCCTCGCCTAGTGTTTGGTGAGGGTTGTCGGTCAAAATGAAAGGAACAAAAAAGAAAAGAAAAAAGAAAAATATTAAAATATTATTAAAAATGTCAATGTCAACACCGGCATCCGATTATATCATGTAGGATGTCTGGCATTAATGTCAGCTAATTCTCGACAAAAATTGATTAGACAAACTCAATTGACACAAATGTAAAAGTTTTAAAACTAAATTGATCCAATTGAATGGTTTAAGATTGAAATGACATAAATGTAATATGTTTAAGACTTTTTTGATACTTTCTTTTGAAGACATTTTGTGACACCCTAGATTTTTTTATCCTATAATTATGATTGGACTAGTATGGGCTTGGAATATTGAAAGTGGGCCAAGTAATGAGCTTGGTGGGTCGTAAGGAGACACAAGCCTAAGGGCTTAGTGGGCCGTGTGAAGGCCACAAGCGTGGGCTTGATGGGCTATGAGATGGGCTCGACATGGAACGGGTCGAGTAAAGGGCCCAGAGGGCTATGAGTTGGGGCCATTAGAGCAGGGATGTATGCGTGAGGCCTTGTTTGAGTGAAAAAATTTTGTTCGTTGGCAAAAAGTTTTGATTACCTGCATTTAATTTAATTTAGGAATTTATGCACAAACACAGGATTAATCTTAACACTTTCATATGATTCCTCTCAGTTCTTGACCGTAGGCTCAATTTGTGACATTAATGCCACTTTATACATAAGCAAATCAACAAGGCCTGATCTCTTCTTGTAGGGTTGAATGAGTGGAGGTAGAAATGGAATGAAATAAAAATAAACTAGGACTAATGATTGAAATACAAGAAATTCCTAAATTAGTCCCCAAAACCTTGATGCACTGAGTACGTATGCATGGGAATTGCATGCAAGAAGCCACCTCACCCGCCTCTTCTTCCCTTGGCATCTTCGCCCACCCTTCGGTCATCATGGCCTTGAGATTAATTTTTTTTTTTTAATCATGAGTTGCTTAGGGACTCATGAAGATTTAGGGAACATTCTCAAGGCAAAACTCATCATTGTTCTCTCTTCCTCACTCTCCACTCCGACTTATCTCTTTCTCTCTCTCACCCTCTCGTTTCTTCTCTCCTCTTCTTCTCTCTTGGCTCAGCAAAAGACTTCTACTTCTTCTTTTGAGATTTTTCTGCGGTTTCGAGCTCTAGAGGCTCGAGATATTGAAGAACTAGCAAGTGAGGAAGGCAAGGATCAACCGGGTAAGGAAGCGGTAGGGTACTAAGCTAGGATAATCTGTGGTTGCTGAGTGAGGCGTGAGACACGCGGGTTTGAGGAAAAACGATCCTTGATGGTTTTGTTTCGGGGTCTACCTCGCTGATCGTGAGGTTAGATTGTCCTTTTGTGGCTTGCATGTGGGTTACACGGTGGGTTTAAGAAGCATATGCATAGGAGAGGAGCTATGGTTTCGCCGTTGGTTCGATAGGTGGTCGGGTGTGCTGCAGTAAGGGTCGTGCATGTTGATCTAGGTAGGTGAGTAGCTTGCTCGCGGGTCGCAAGCTCCGTTCTAGTTTGGGAAGGATTTTTGGTGTTTGGTGTGGGGTTTAGTTGCTGCATATGTGTGTGCTTGAGGTTTGAACAAGGCTAGTACAAGGAGATGTAGAGAAATAGAGGCCAAGTTGTAGGAATTTCAACGATATAGATGGTCTGTCCAAAATTGAGCTTTTTTGGTCCTAGAGTTTTTGTAAATTTCACACCAAAGAATCTGTCATGAATTTAGACTTATTTCTTCACAGAAGATGTAGCAAATTGCATAAAATTTGTCATATATTTTCCTTGGATTTTCTTGAAGTAGCACAAGGAGTGAAAATGTGATTGCTTTCTATGGTAGTAATTTGCGGATAGGTGAAAACATGGGATATCAGTTTGTTATTTGATTTTTCTGTCATTTTTTAGATAGAATCAAGTCTTGCTTTCTCCATCAAAGTTGTAGGGTTGGTCCTTGTGTATAACATATTAAAATTTGGTGGTGATTGGTTAATTTTTGAGTACCGAAATGCCTTTTCTTATTGTGTGGTAGAGTCAATGACTTGATGCTTTCTGTATAGTGAGAACTAGGACTAGAATCCTTTACGGAAAATGTTTATCAATGTCTTTTCTAAAACGTATTAAAATTTCACAAATTTTTTAAGTGATTTATTATGGTTTTGACCTCGAACTATTCAAAATTACCTACTTTCTGTTCTAATCCGAATTTTTACAAACACTTGTAGACAACTTTGAACTTTTGGCGACCCCTCGGGAGTCCTATGGTCTCTTGTATATTGCCAATTGATATATCTTTCCCTTACTTAAGACAAGATGACTTTGAATTGTGAATGGTCGAGTCTCTTGTGTGTGATGAATGGTCAAGTCTCGTGTATGTGAGCATTGAATATTGGCTTTGGAATGGTTTTGTACACTAAGTTGGTGAGCATGCTGCTGTGGTGTGATTATTCTAAGATGTGATGCATGAAATGTGTGGAATAAACTTAATATAAAAGATTTCTATCGGCTTTGTGATATTGGTGATGCCTTGGGGAGTAGGATGCCCATGCGTGTGATCATGGATGCCTCGGCTGTGTGATACTAAGATGACTCGGAGTGAGATGCCCTTGTTGTGTGATCAGGATGCTTCAGTTGTGTGATACTGAGATGTTTCGAAGTGAGATGCCCATGCTTGGGATTCCACGGAAGTCCAGATGAAGGATTTGGAAGCGACTCGATTGGATCGGCTAGTGATTTAGCGAAAATTCAATTGGAGGGTCGATATTGAAACATATGATGAATTAAACACACTCTACATGTGTGTTCATGTGTGGTCTGTATGATATCTTGGCTTGGTCGGTTGCATAAGAATCGCGTGCTAATATTGTTGTGCTTTGCTTGTGGTGCATATGAATGTGAATAAGTGTGACAATGGAGTGGATTATGTAATAGTATGTTCTAGTCTATGTATCCTACTTATTGTTGAATCTTGCATTTCCCTTAGCGATTAATGGATCACCTAGTTTAGGGCCCTATTGTTTCTTTATTGTGCATTGCTCATTCCTTCATTTTTTTAGATCATTACAATAGATATCCCTCTGTGGCACAGTATGGGGTCAATGCCTATATTGATGTGTCTTTTCACAATGTCTTTGACCCTGACATTGACTTGACTTATACTTGATATGAAACCACTCTTTGGATGGATGATGGGCAACTAGATCCCAATGTGGTTTGAAGCCATGAGGGAGAGCTGTTTGGACCTCTTTGGTTCGGCGATGATGGGCCTAGAGTTGGAGCGAGTGGTGCTTAGAGCACCTAGATCAAGTGGAAGCTTTGGATGTTTTGTTTTTAAGTGACATGGGTTAGCCTAAGGGTAGTGAGATTAGTCTCATTTTGGTCCCAACCTAGGCTTGACGTATACACTTTTGGTTAAAATCATGTAAATATTTCTCTATGTATGCGTGGTACATGTAAGCTTCCCATGTTTATGTAAGTAAGAACAGGTGATAATCGCTTAGAGAAATGAAATGGTGCCACTCCATCTATAATGAACCGTGTATGTTAATAGATGAATTGTTGATAGAAATCGATAGGATGAGACGACCGTGCCTTAGAAGATTCCAAGACCTAATCATTTAGGTTGGAATGCCTTAGCGTAATTAATGATAAAGATAGGTTCTATTAATACATTGATAATTAGTTTCCACTTACGTTTAGTATGTGACGCTACTGGGACATCACACAATTGTAAAGTACATATTAGGCAAAAGATTTCTTGGTAAATACTTTGTTCCCCCGATACGTGGAAACGCACTTGTGTGAATTTGTGATTTTATGGCAATTTTGTCAGTCGCTCTACAAAAAGAAAAATAAATTGGTCACCTCTCGAACGTTATAGAGCTATAATTATATAATTGAAAATGCTTAAAAGTGAATATATCAACTTAACTAACTCGTGGGTTTATTAAGCAAAAAGAAAAAACAAAAGTTATGTTCGGATTTAAAGGCTTTACATCTCTTTAATCAAGCTTATGATGAATCTTGATTTTGCAATTGACTGTATTTAAACGCATTGCTAGGTCGGCTAGTTTAGTGACTGACCAAGTCAATTAATTAGAGGCTAAATCGAGATGGTATGTCTTTTTATATCTTAGCTTTACTTATTTTTGGTAAAACTATATAATTTTCATTATCATGTGAACCCAACATTTGTAGGTGAGATGATAATAACCCAACAACATTTCACAATAATTCTATGTCTGGAGAAAGAAAATCCATAATTGGTGAATGGAGTGCAAGATCAACGACCAGAGAAAATCAAAAGAAAAACTCAACTAAAAGAAAAACCATTTCTCTTCGCTATGCACTTGTACGTTATAGTTTTAAATAATTTAGAGTATTGCTTAGGGATAAGCATTCCGTGGCAATGTACATTATTATAATAATTAAGCCTTTTATTTTCAACCTATTGAAAATTAATAAACGGGTAAGTTGGTTATCATTATCAAAATGCACGTCATTACACTAATTAGCCCAACCATCAGTAAGTTGGTGGGCTTCACGTTCCTATTGTTAGAAATCCCTAACACGTGGTGGGCCTAGAAAACCTAAGATCTCTCAAGGCAAGGTGCGTTTTGTACAGGATCATACTTTCAATAAAAATTGATGCTTTAGGGCTCTCCTTTTCCTCTGTTCAGCTTTCAATGATTCCAAATGATTGAGAAAGAATCGATGCTGAAACGATGCATGATTCAGTAAGTTGATTTCGCAACTTGAAAATGGTCTCGAATTTTATTCTCTCCGAGAGACCATAGCAACACATGAAGTAATTCCTCGCTAATCATCTAACCTAAACATGGATTAGCATAGGTTTGAGTGGATCGAAAATGTGATATTAGCCATGTGCGTAAAAGGCAACTTGAGATGCCAATTGACCCCAATACAAATGAAAGTAAGGGTAACACTAAATTAATGATTTGTCATGTTTTTGTGAAATTACATGCAAATCCCCTTGTCTTGGAGAATTATCTTCACGTTTGCTGGGAAGTAGACCCATCAAATAGGTGGATTGAGTTGAAAAATGGTGTGATCCAAATTGACCAATTTAACCTATTTTCACCAATTTTCATGTAATACAAATCTAGTGACCCATAAACATATCCAACCTGACCCATATTATTAGAATACTTTCATATTTAATCCAATCTACGAAGACTCATACCCAAACTGAGATAAGAGCATGTAATGATCAAGCATGAGATTGAGTGAAGGCGAAATAGAGTCATAGATGTGAATTAGGTCTAAATAAGTTGTGAACCCACTTAATACTCATATTATTTTTGGGTTTTATAATTTTAAACCTAATTATGAACCATTTACTGAACAACTAACCCATATAACAACTTGGGAGAATTACGAAAAAGTCATAAACCTATTTTAATTATGCTAATTTAGTCTTAAACTTGTTTTTTTTTACCAATTCAGTTTTAAACCTTTTACATTTGTGCCAATTCAATCAATTTGACCAAATTTGGCTAATCGGCTCCGATGTGGATAATTTTTTAATAATTTTTTTTTTCTGAATTATTAATTCTTTTTCTCTCTTTCTTCCGCCTTCCTCTAGCTAGCGAGGCTCACCCTTCACCAAGCGACGATGAGGCCACCCTCGCCCAACCATGGCAAGGTTGCCCTAGCTGACGATTAGCGAGGTCGAGCCTCACCATGGCTGAGTAAGGCTGAGTCTCACTAATGGCTAGTTAGGGCAGGCTTCGCCATGGTTGGGTGAGGCTTGCCCTCGCCAGTGGCGGATGGGGGTGAGCCTTGCCATTGGCCGATGAGGTCAACCTCGCTGGCCCTCAACTTTGGTCGGTCTGACCAAAGGAGGGAAAAAATGAAAAAATAAAAAAAGGAAAAAGAAAAGAAAAAATTGAATAAAATAAAATATCATTAAAAATTTTTCCATGCCAACTTCGCTTAGACGGCTAGCGTTGAGCAGCATCCACATCGGTGCTAGCCAGCCAAATTTGCCTAAATAGACTGAATGGCACAAATACAAAAAAATTATAATTGAATTGGTTAAAAAAAAGTTTAGGAGTAAAATTTTTAGAATTTTTTTGGTAATTTTTTCTAACATGACCTATTAAATATGGGTTCGTGATCCATTTTGACAGGTGTATTAGAAGAATCTATCTGGTCCATTCTAAGGAAGTATGAATGGGCATTCTTATTATGCGTTCTTTATAATCATTTTTTTACTAAGTTTTTAAATTAGGTTCGAGATGGATGTGGATGATTTTTAGGAGGAGAGTAGTAAAAAAGATTTACAGAGTGTAGCACGTGGTATACGAAAGAGGTTGGGAGAGTACAGAAAATTGCTTAAATTCAAAATCTACATAAAAAAATACTTATTGGAAAACAGAAAATTATGGTATGACTTAAATTATTATTTCCCCATCATTCAGTAAAATCATTATTTATCTTTTAGCCAGCTAGGATAGAAATTTCTGATAATTGATTTTTTTTTTAATTTTAACTACAGGGGCTGCTAATATTAAAGTGATCGAGTAAGGAATATCAATGTGGTGATGTGGCATGCTTGAGAGTTTGACTTGGTTTTCCTTTTCTTTTTTGCGGACTTGTTGGGTACTAATATTAAAGTAATTGAATTTTTGCCTGTTTTGTTGCCGCTGTTTTGGCTGTTTTGCCGCTGTGTTGGCAGCTTCTGTTTCCTTTTCACAGCACCCTTCCACTCGTAATGACTTGGTTGTCATTTTGAGCGTAAATTTTTTGGTGCCGAGATCCGCTTTTGTATAGTTTGATTAAAGTCAATATATTCTTATCTTACCAAAAAAAGAAAAAGAAAATTAGATTCCACTTTCATATTAATTTAAAATTTTTACTCATTATTGAAAACTGAAAAAGTCAATACTCACTTTTTGCAAATTAACCGTGGAACTTCATTTTATTGGTAAAGAAAGCAATTTCACATCTATAATTCTAGCATTAAAAGCAATATTATAATTTCCAACGTCATATATAAGCATGTCTTGTATTAGTATACGAAACCCATTTGTTTAACCGATAAGACAATGATGCAACTTCCTAATTTAATTTGCTATACTTTTAACGGTCGGTGGCTTTACATAATAAAAATAAAAGCTATTGTGACGATGAATCCGGCGATTTATATTATTCATCTAGTAATTGCTAGTAATTTTTGTGGAGATTTGCAAGACCAATCCTTACCTAATTTTTTGCGTCAAATTATGTGAATTGGATATTTTGTGTTAACCAACCATTGGATCTTAAACCTTTATTAATAAGGTTTTCATAATTAATTAGTAAAATACTCTAAAACTCTCACGAAACAAATACATCATGAGAGGTATTGAAATTGATCGTTTTCATTTTGTCATCATACCCCATGCATTGTAGAGGCTCTCGTTCTAGTTTTCCCATAAAAACAAGGGCTCCAATGGCAAACCACGGTTCAATACGGCCCTAAAAATATTCCTGCTAAGACTCAAACCCAAAATCATAATAAAAAAAACATAAACTCTCGCACTATCTAAGCCGACGCTTTGTGGGTATGTAGTTATTTCAGTTGCCTAAGGTCATGGAAGGTTTTTTGATTGTTTATCTCTGGGTGAGTCACTATCATGTCATCATCTAAATATTTTATTGTTTTGGTCAAGACATGGATGATTAATTAAAGTTAGTGGGCCAACCTCTATTGTGCCGTCGCCCCCATGCTAACACTATAAAGTACTTTGGCATGTCATCCTCCTTTTCTTAATAAAATGAAAAAAAGATTGGTTTGGTCAAAAAGTTCAATAGCAAATACATGTTCTATCCAACTTCCTTGGTCGGCTAAAATTGAAATCAATTTGCAACTAAGAGCTCAAAATTAGGTCAGATTCGGATAAATTGGATGTGACGAGATTGAATATTCAGCCCCAATTTCTATTACCAGTACCTGAAGATTAGATTTCATCGACTTATGTCTCAGCAAATCAAATTGCTTTTGTACTCTCTATGGTTAAGTTATTCAGTAAAAGAAAGCATAAATAGACAAATTTATTAAAGTATACCAAACGACAGGATCGGCACTAAATTTGCCTGTTAAGGTGAGAAATAACGAGAAGGAGAAAATGAGGTCATTGGTTGCACAAAACTTGAATAGGAGCGTCTTAAAGAGACTTTATCGATACCATGGACTTTAAACAAATCAGGTATGGTGATACTGTTAGTTCGTCATTAAGGGTGCATTTGTTCGAGGAAAGTGTTTTTCTAGAATTGATTTTCTAGATTTTCACC
Source organism: Eucalyptus microcorys (assembly GCA_014182515.1). Taxonomy (NCBI): domain Eukaryota; kingdom Viridiplantae; phylum Streptophyta; class Magnoliopsida; order Myrtales; family Myrtaceae; genus Eucalyptus; species Eucalyptus microcorys. The sequence goes on from CM024571.1 coordinate 23,182,265, forward strand.
TGTTTTATTCTCGGAAAATAACTTGTAAACTAAAAACACTTTCAAATCGACAAAAACATTCATGCATAAATTTAGGTAGTGAATTCATAAATTTAAAGAAGTGAAAATACTTTCCGAAATTGCTCATATTGAATACTTTAATATTTAATATTTAATATTATTTTTAATTTTATCTTGGCACCATCGGTTCAAGATTAAGGATGTGTTTGTTTGGAGAAAGTGAATTTAGGGAATTAATTTTCCATATTCACTTGTTTAATTCATGGAAAATAACTGGTGAACCAAAAACACTTTTCATTCAATGAAAATATTCATGCATAAATTTAGGTAGTGATTCTTAAATCTAAAGAATTAAAAACACTTTTCGAACTTGCTCATTTAGAATATTTTAATATTTAATTTTTTAATTTTCATCTTCTCTTTCTTTTGTCATTTTCCTTCTTCTTCTTTGGCGAGTTGCCAATCATGGTGAAGGCTAGCGATCAACCATAGGTGAACTCGAGTCTCGTTTGAGGCTAGTGAGGCTTGAGCTTGTCGATCTAGCGAGACTCGAGATTGTCAGCCTTGGGTGAGCTTGACCTTGTTGGCCCATGCCTGTGGCTGATAACCGGTCATTGCCAAGGCCTAGCGATTAGCAAAGGGGAAGAAAAAAGAAAAAGAGAAGAAAAGAAAAAAAAATTTAAAATTTAAAATTTTTGTTTTGCCATGATATAAAGTTATGAGATTGAAAGCACTTTCCAAATGAGATCCAAACATCATTAAACATTGTTTGACACATATCACAAAACAAAGGAAAACTATCCACTTTCTTGAAAAATGATTTCTTGGAAAGTATTTTCTTTTATCATGAAGTTTCCCTCAAAATAAACGCATCCTTAGACTTCATTTGTTCTGTGGAAATGAATAATTTGAATAGTATTTTCTTATAAATGATCACATGCATCACTTGAAATAATTAATCCAAGAAAAATGTTTCCGTTATCAATAACAATTTATGTCTAGACATTGTCATGAACGTCGAATTTTTTTTTCCATCATGTGTGAATGTTTTTACACCACACAACGATGGTGAAGTGGTGTAACCAAATCATTATCGTTATTAGCATATCCAAATTTTGTTAGGAGTGATCAGTTTTTGGTGGCTAGTTCCCACCTTAGAACCAAGAACCGGACCAGAAGTAATTCCTAGTTTGTGAAATTGGGAAGCGGCCCACCTAGTCCCCTAGCTAACCCTAATACGCTAGTGGCATCTTCTATATATAATTCTTGTAAGGTTAATCAAACTAAGGCTTCAATTATCATGTGGAATACGTGAAATTGTTGGAAATTTTTTTCCAAAAAGTCATTTTCTAGGAAAATGACAACACTTTCCTATGTTTGACTAAAATTTGAAAATAAAATGAAAATTATTTTTCATTGTTTCATGTCAAAAGTTTGGTTTGATTTTTCTAAATAGACATTTACCATTTGGACGCTAGTAACTTGCGCATGGGCAACTGAGAACCGCGTATAGGCACTAGAATCCCGAGTTTGGCCACAATAAAACCCAACCTAAGCACTGGGGATCAAGGCATGTGCACTTTGGTCTTGTGCTCAGTCTTAATGGACCCGAGCATGGGCATGACGGACTTGGGCACAACCTTTGTGTAGCTTAGCATGGCCTTTGTGGACTTGGGCCTTGCTATTGGGGATCCGAGCTTGGGTATGGGGATAACATGTTCTACCTTTGTGGACCTAGCCCAAGTGCTATGGCTTTGGCCCACCTCGATGGACCCGAGTGTGGGCATCAGAGACTTGAGCCCTAGCATTGAGGTTCTAGGCTTTGCCTCGATGGACTTGAGTAAGGGTGTTGGGATCCAGGAATAGGTACTAGGGCATCGGGGTCACGAGCACTGAGGTTACGACATTGGCATCGATGGATCTGGGCTTGGGCGCTAGAGACCTAGTCTTGGATGTTGGGGACCTAGGAATTAGTATTGGGGTTTTCTTGTCGAAGCGCAGTGTTTCAACCTTTTTAGGCCTAGTGCTAATATTTAGTCATATTTTGGAAAATAAGACTTTTGAATTTTAAAGAGAAAATCATTTTCCTAAATTTAAGCATAGGCTTTCCGTAAATTAGGAACAAATTTTCTATTGACTCATTTGCCTAAGTGAACCAAACGCCAAGAAATTGTTTTTTTGGAAAATATCTTCCATGAAACAAATAGGGCCTAAAATGAAAATTATGATGCTGCATAAGGTAAGAATTTAGGAGAATTCATGATCCCTAACCAGACATTACCTTTAAATCCATCATTTTTCCGACACTCGTTCAGTAAGGTTGCTATAGGTCTTGCACTGAGATTCAGACCGCTTGGTTCCATCCAATTTGTAGGTGGGTCTATAATCGCCTGTTCATGTTTTAGCCACAAATTGGAGTACAAAGACTACCTTGCATAATTATCAGTTTCAACACTAATAGGTATATCCAAGTAAGATATTCATTATCGAGTCCCCAAAGCAAGAAGCATAGTGGACCTTCTCACAGTGCAATTTCCCGGGTAGACCACTCGAAGCCAGAGAGGGATTGAGTACTTACACGAGAGGGAGCGATGGATAAAGGGTGGCGTCTAGCCGTAAGCGAGGAAGGCGTCGTGCAAGAGAGATAGAGGGTGGTGTCAAGTCATAAGCGTTGTCATTATGAGTAAGAGGCATGACTAAGAGAGAGCGTCGTGAGTGAGGTTGGGACTACGAGACACGTGAGTGAGGCTGCAAGAGGCATAACCGAGAGAGTTTGAGAGTGAGCATTGTGAGCGCGAAGGAGACGTAAGTAAAGAAGGGGACGATTAGGATTACTATGACAAATGGATAATTACTAGGGATAGGTGTATTAAAAGTTTTAAAATTTTAAAAAAATACAGTTAAATTCTAAAATTTATCATAAAAATACAATCAGATTCTAAAAATTTTAAAAAGTATTATCAAAGAAAGGATTTGATTTGATTAATTTAATAAATTTTAGGACTTAATTACACTTTTTGAAACTTTTAGGACTCAATTGCACTTTCATGACAAGTTTTAGAATTTAATTGTATTTTTTTGAAAGTTTTAGGGTAGAATTATACTTTGTTAAAGAGTTTTAGGATCTTTAATACACTTCTCTCTAATTATTAATTAAGGTTTTTAGTTTTGTAATAAAAAGAGTTTTTTTTTTTTGGTTGGTCCTACTCTAACACTTACTCTCAGACTTTTGCCATGTCTTCTTGCAGGGAGTGGGAGTCGAAACCCACTCCTGAAATGAAATCGTTTCCATCCCAATTCCTCCTGAGAAGGTAGGGATTTGAACCTTCCACTTCTCCTTCAAAGTTGGAAGGGTGACTACTAGGTAATAATAAGAGTTAAAAAAATATAAATTCGATCCGAATCTATGGATCTACATCTGAAATTGAGAATTTGATCAAATATTTATTAATTTTAATTTTTAGAAATCGAGAATCGAGTTGGCTCTCTCGAAAGAATCAATTTGAACCGGTCGATTTCCATTTCCCGGCACCATTCAGTGTATTTCACTTGTCATCAGGATCTCATAATGTATCACCATGTCCTTTTCATTAATGCCCTTTATTTAGCACGACAGAGGAAATGACGAGGACGAGGACAATGACGATGTTTGGGGGCCCCACGTGGGGGCCCGTGGACCGCATCAATGATGCCGTACCCCCATGTGCACTTGGAGTCCTCTGTCCTTCCCCAGATCCTCACTCCACCGCGTAACCATTCCCCCTCCCGGCTCCAAAATTTCCTCATTTAGCATTATCCTGAAAAACAAAGGAATATATAATCGTTTGATTTCCGATGATGTCGCTATATCTACTGAAATATCTCTCCCCTCCGCTTACCGATCTTCCCTATATCCAAAAAGTAAACTATAAAAAATCAAAGAAAGAAAATATATTAAAATGTAGCTTAAAAGCCTCGACCACCTTGATTGGACCACGAGATATAATCATAAAACAAGACTCACGTTTCTTTTTATCCTCACTAATCAAAAGGAATCTTGTTAATGGATGCTCCATTCAATTATCGATCGTCTCAAATTATCTGACACCTTGGAACCATCATTTAGCTATACCTTCCGAGGAATGCAAAGCATGGACCACCGGGCCGGCATCGCAGCCATCAGGTCTAGGGTCCTGTTCCTGAAGAAGTCTAGCAGTACCCCACTAGGAGAGGAATTTTTCTCGAGTCTCTCACCTGACTCTACTAATCCTTTTTTGGAGTTACTCTTTTCCACTTCTCTTAAGGGATTAAACCCCCGAGACTGCCCTCAAGGTGGTAGAAACAATTTAAGGATAGGTAATTGTCAAATCGCAAGCATATCGACTTTCTACCTAGCCTTGAAGGGATCCCATAACACAATTTCAAGTCAACAAAAGGGGGTTATGTAAAAAGGTTGATACGATGTGGTAATCTGACGTTGCCTTAGCGTACGACAATAAATTTTCCCTAATTATATATTATCTTAATACCGTGGTTCAATTATGTTGCTTGGGTTACAACACATCTAATCTGACCGTGATATAGGACATACCACCTCCCCAAGTTCAACTTCCAGCTCCAGCTCGAATTCTCAGTTTCTTTTACTTTCCTTGAGTAGCATGAGATTTCCCCAGATCCGCTGCTATATCTATTACTGTAAATGATGCATGCGGAAACTCCATGGCAGCCTCTGCGTCATCTAACCAAGAAACCTTCTGATGCTGCAAGCGTGCGCAGAGCGCATGTCAGTCCACGCGACGAGGCCGTACTTCGTCTTCTTCTTCGGGCCGTGTGAGTAACTGAAGGCCGCAGCATTTGCTGGTTCCGAGGAAGACTTGGGGGGAGGACCGACTATTGCGGTTGCCTGTGTTGGCTGCAGCATATGAAGAAGCTCAAGAACATGGAGGGGGAAGAAGAAGAAGACGCCGCCGCCGCCGCCGCCGACGACGACCGACCCAACAACCCTTTCGATGCCCTCACCGAAGAGATCATCCACCTCATCCTCGACCGCCTCGGCGACGACGACCCTCTTGCCCACAAGTCCTTCTCCCTCGCCTGCAAGTCCTTCCTCTCCGCCGAGTCTCGCCACCGCAGGTCCCTCAGGCCCCGGTGCTCCGACCTCCTCCCTCTGATCCCTCGCCGCTACCCCTTCATCTCGCGGCTCGATCTCTCGCTCTGTCCCCGCGTCGACGACGAGGCGCTGGCCGCGCTCGCTCGCTCCTGGAGCTCCACCCTCAGATCCGTGGATCTGTCCCGGTCCAGGTTCTTCGGCCACGCGGGGCTGTCGAGCCTGGTCGCGAATTGCGCCAGCCTGGTCGAGGTCGACCTGTCGAACGCGAAGGGGCTGACGGACGCGGCGGCCAAGGCGATCGCCGAGGCCAAGAACCTGGAGAGGCTGAGGATGGGGAGGTGCAAGCTGATCACGGACATGGGGGTCGGGCATCGCTGTCGGGTGCAGGAAGCTGACCTTGCTCTGCTTGAAGTGGTGTTTGCGGGTCAGCGATCTGGGAGTCGGGTTGATTGCGATGAAGTGCGCGGACATGCGGAGTTTGGATCTATCTTACTTGCCGGTAAATGCTTCTTCTCCGTTCTGTGATTACATTGGTGTCCTGTCCGACCACCGGCACATAGACTGGTAACTTCCAATTTCGGCGACCAATCATGTAAACATTTGTACGGAGATGGAGCCCGCTTGTGGAATGTTTTTCTTCTACCGTCTTGCAGTGTGTAGAAATTCAATTTGACCATCTGTAGCGCTGGCTTCTTCATTGGTCGATTGAGTAGTTGGAAGAACTATTGCGGTCGAACCGGTTCCGAAATAGAAATTGGCAAACCTTATCAAGAGCTTTCACAATGGACCTAGATTGACTGTGTTTGCAGGGTCATTTTGGTGTGTACCATGACTTTAATCGCCTTGCTTACAGCTGTTTCATCTTTGCCTTTTCAAATTTAGGAGTGAGTGTGTTAATGGTTAATCTAGAGGTGGTTGTTCTTCGTATTCAACTTTTACTGAAATGAATTTTGTTGGGTCTGCTAACCACAAATTTCTTTCTTGTTGGGGATATTAGATCACAGAGAAGTCTCTGCAGCCTGTCTTGAAACTACGAAATCTAGAAGAGTTGATTCTTGAAGGATGTCCTGGTATACATGATGATGGACTTGCTACCCTCAAAGAGAGTTGCCCATCACTGAAGGTATGCTCACGGTTTCTGAAGTCTGTACAAGCTGCTATGTTTCAAAACTTTCCTCTGAAGAATGCTATTTCTATCTGAGTTGATTCAAAGTTTTCTCTAACTACATTAGCGCAAAGAACTAGGTGAATAGTTGGGCAGCTGAAGTATAAAAAGATCTGGCTTTTCCATGTCCAACTAACTATTCTTGAAAATTGGCATTTGCACAGGTACTTAATCTGTCAAACTGCCAGAATGTGAGTTATGTAGGTTTGTCTTCCTTGACGAGTGAAGCTCAGTGTCTGCAGCAGCTTATCTTATCCTATGGTTCTCCTGTAAGTTCTGAGCACCTTATGCTATCGTATTGTATTTGACATGCTTCCTTTGGTTCAACCTTCTTCTTCGTGCTGGTTCAGGTGACTGCTGACCTAGGAAAGAGTTTGCACAAGTTTTCGGGTCTGCAAGTGGTTCGACTGGATGCTTGTATGGTTACATGTTCTGGGATGAAAGCAATGGTGAACTGGAGCGCACGCCTGAAGGAGCTAAGCTTAAGCAAGTGCGTGGGGGTAACAGATGATTGTCTCTCCTTACTTGTGCAAACCCAAAGAGAATTGAGGAAGCTAGACATCACATGCTGCCGGAAGATAACATATGCCTCGATAAATAGCATAACAAGTTCGTGCTCCTTCCTCTGCTCTCTCAGGATGGAATTATGTACCCTGGTATCAACAGATGCATATCTCTTGATTGGTCAGCGTTGTCAAAATTTGGAGGAACTTGATCTTACAGATAATGACATCGATGATGAAGGTTTTGTACTGTACTTGATCCTTCTGTGCAAATTTACTTCAGTCAGAGCAAAAGCCTGACATTTCCTGATTATTGCAGTGCTAATGTCCATATCAAGATGCTCCAAACTTAGGATTTTAAAACTGGGTGTTTGCTCGAAGGTCACTGATGATGGGCTTAAACATATTGGAAGACACTGCTTGAGTCTTACAGAGCTTGATCTGTACAGGTTTGTGCAGCATTCATTAAGTAATGCTTTTACACTGTTTAGTTTAGACAGCAGAGGAGACGCAGGTGCTTTGTCATGTCGCTCACATTGATTCATTGCTGTTCACTTGCTTCAGTATGTCACCTTTACCATGAAATGAATAGGGAGAAAATAATAATGACGAAACAGAGGAACTGGAAAAATTGGATCTCAAAGAGAGAATGTAGTGAATATGTAGTCAAATTTTCTCCCTTTACTTTGTAAGTTGTAAATAATAAAATTCCATTATGCTCATGTTTCACCTGCCAACCTATGAGTGGGAAAGTACAAATATCATACACGTTCCTTCATAATGACTCAGTAACTTGGTTTGTCGTGTTAAGGAAAAATTATGAACTCACAGTACTTATAATTTGAACTTAACAGACACAAACTATAGTTTGAACTTAGCAAACAGAAATATGGCTGCTAGAATTTTTCTATCAAGGAGCGCTTTTCTTTATAATGCTATGTCGTTTTCTGGATTTATTCTCATCAATTTTTCTTTGTTAGGTCTATGGGAATAACTGATGCTGGCATTGCCGAAATCGCTCTTGGTTGTCCAGCACTCGAAATGATTAACATGGCTTACAATGAAAATGTCACAGACGCCGCACTGATATCATTGTCTAAATGTCCAAGGCTAAAAGCTCTTGAAATTCGAGGATGTCCTTATGTATCATCAATTGGTCTGTCAGCTATTGCTAGAGGATGCAGGCGTCTTACCCTCCTCGACATAAAGAAGTGCTACAATATCAATGATAATGGAATGCTTTCACTGGCCCAATTTTCCCCAAATCTCAGACAGGTGCTCATCTTTTTTGTTTCTCTTATTTGAAAAGCAGCCAATGTTGATGCCTGTGGTGTACTGATAGGATTCATCGGTCTCATCATTTTGCAGATAAATTTGTCATACTGCTCGGTCACTGACGTAGGGCTCCTAGCACTGGCCAGCATCAATTGCCTGCAGATCATGACTATCTTGCATGTGGCAGGATTGACACAAAGTGGTCTCGCAGCTGCTCTGTTGGCTTGTAGATGTTTAATGAAAGTTAAGCTTCACACGTCCTTTAAATCCTCATTTCCCGAGTCTCTTATCAGTTACATCGAAGCCCGCGGGTGTGTCTTTCAGTGGAGAGACAAAGTGCGCCAGGTATCATTTCCCCCCCTTTTATTATCGGTTGTCTCGTGGTTGATCAATTTTATATGACTCATTCTTTACATATGTCACCGTCACTTGCAAAGAGCAATGCCAGAGCCTCTCGCTTTCTTTCTTGTTCCTCTCTCTGAATGTGATAAGTTAGCCAGGAAGATGAAGCCAGTGATGGAATGAGGACAAGATTTATTTAGAGCCTCAACAATGTATTGCATGTGCTGCTTGCGCATCAACGTGGGTCCGATATAAGTTACCAGCACCGATTACCCTTCTCTTTTCACTGTGGTCAGAGAATTGGTATACTGTGCTTTAAGCGAGAATAAAAAGCAGAGAGAAGCAAAATATGTGAGAACATTTCTTACCACTACATGAAGAAAACAATAACACGTTGTAATAATGGCTAAAAGGTATGCTGAAGCTGTTGATCTGCTTGGACAGGTGGAAATGGATCCGAAGGGGTGGAAGCTCCATATGTCGAAGAGTCCTTACGGCGCTTGAAAGACTTTTAGTTGGCTTCTCCTTTTTGAAGTGTATGCCTTTGTCGTCCGAGGGAGGAACACGATGGAGTTCGTGTGTGGTGCGTGCACGCTATGAAAGTTTTATTTGCGGAGGAAACTCTTCATTCTTGATGCTTATGCTCCCAGATTTTTCACTTTACTATGATCCTTTGTCTGGTAGTTGTCGCTCTGATTGAGCTCCAAAAATTTCGGGTATCGAACTTGCTTTTCCATTTACCAAAAAAAAAAAAAAAAAAACACTTCCTTTCACTCAAAGGATGGAGTATCAAACCACCCAAAAATCAACTTCCAAAATTCTCTATTGAAAGCACTCTTTGTATTATCATCGCTAACCGAGGAATTGAAAAGAATAGGAAGGAGAGCAGTGAGCAATCGCAGTCCAGTGAGTTGTAAATCTTCTATGAGTAAAACAAGTAGCTATTATGCACGTATACAAAGCTGTTATATTGCGGTGGTTCATCCATGATGGGGTGCGTTTAAGAGGTTCATCCATTTGTCTTGATGAGATGTGATTGAGAGGCATCTCTTCTAGAAGTGTGGAGAGTTATTTATTAAGGGGAACTTAAATAACTTTCCAATGATAACTTCCCTATGACCAAAAAAATAACTTCCCCTGGAGACTATAGATAAGAGATAGAAAAGAATGTTCAGAAAAGAGAACGTTCTGTCTCTCTTTCTTTCTCGCCATCAATGAACAACGCAAAAAGGCTTCTGTTTATACTTTGAGAAAACAATCGTCATTAACACTTTTTTAGTGATTATACTTGGACATCGAAAAGTCGTAAATTTGTCCATTGTGCGCTGGTGATTCAACGTATATTTTTGGGTAATTGTTTTTGTTGTGTATTGAAAGGTTAGTCATTTATTCCGTTGACTTTTAAGCAAGCTTACATTCGAAAGGAAGATCTTTCGAAACACCGGAAGACCCATAACTTGACTGACCCAAAATTAAGCTAAAAACTATCAAAATTTAACTCAAAAGTCGCTGGTCGGGCACTATTCATTACTCGTGGCCGACTTCAAAATTATGTTTTAGACAAACCGTAAATCCAAATCAAGTTTTGTAAGATCCTATGACTCCACATCATCCTAAATTATCAATTCTATATATATATGTAGCCAGACTATCACTCAATTGAACCTCATAGCTCAAAATCGACTTAACCTCAAATTTGTGTCCAAATTTGTGTCCTAACTTCAAATAACGAATGAAGGGCGCAATCACTTATTGAATATTGCGATTTGGAGTTGAATCAACTTGATGCGGTCCTAGTGGAACAGAAGTCTCTTCTTTCTTCCTTTCTCTGCTTTCTTTTCTTTTCTTTTTCTTTCCTTCTCTTTTTCCCTTCAGTTTCGTGCGTGCTCTTTCGTGGCTAAACGCCCACCTTTTCTTTTTCTTCTTCCTTTTTTTTTCTTTTTTTTTTTTGCTTCTTATCTCTTTGACCTTTGACTTGGTAAAACAAAATCCAAATATTACAATGACTGCTCTACAATGTTCGCATCATCCAAATATTACAGGACAGCGCCATCAGATGAGAACATGGTCTTCGACACCGCCCTAAAGATCTCTCCCAACTTTATATGGCCAAGCAAAGGGAAAGGCATGCAAAGAATCGCTTGAATGAGTAAAACTTCATAAAAGCACATCTAGACAACCACATCATGTTCAGAACTACTTTAACAAGTTTATCAATGAGGTGCATGGAAAATTTAATGTCTGTTTTTTCCTTCTCGACTTTAATATCATTGTCACATCCTTGTTATTATCTGCACCTGCATAAATATCTATGGGTGAAAAGGACGTCTATAATCACAAACTTGATGTTCGAGGAAGCGTGCCTTCTTCTCTTGCTCACGCCTTAGACTTAGAGAACTAATTTAGGTAAGACAAACCCTACCACAACGGACTTATTTTTGCCCACTCGTTAAATCCATACCTCTTCGTCCTCCCAGGACAGCAACAAGCACGATCAAGCTGTCCCTCTCCCTGTCCCAGTCCCTCTCTCTTTCATGAAGTTTTTCATGGTCTTTTTGGTCGTCTTCTTCTCTTTCTCTTTTGCGACCAAATCCATCTTGTTGTGATTTCGCTCGAAAATGGCGAAAATCTACGAGCTTGAGAAGGAGGCGGTGACGACGATAGGGGTGGTGTCGGGCCCATTCCAGCCTGAGTACCTGGTGTGTCAGCCGATGCACCACATGATTAATTCACGGGGCTCTTGGTTCTCTGATCCGTTCAACTCCTCCTTGCCCAACCTTGCGTTCCAGATCATCTTGATCTTCATCACCACCCGGCTGCTCCTCTTCTTCCTCAAACCTCTCCGCATGAATCTCTTAATGGGTCACATTCTGGTAATCTCCCTCCCTGATATTCGGTGAAACTTAGGAACGGGAAATTATTGCATATGCAACAAATGTAACAGATTGATGCAATATATTGTGGGTTTGCAGTCAGTTATGTCTTTTCATACATAATCCTTCGCTACATGTGTGGAATGTATCCTGACGTTGTATGTGGAAGCTCCTGTTTGGTCGATGACGGATAGAATTATTGATCTTGTTTTTTCTAATAGTTCTCTTCGATGCAACCAGACAGGAATAATCATCGGTCCGGCTGTTTTAGGTCGCAACATGGCATACTTTCAGAAAGTGTTCCCGCCAGGCAGCTTAGTTGTCCTGATGACATTAGCATATGTAGGGTTCATGATCCACCTCTTCACCCTCGGCATACAAGTCGACCCCCGTGTGATGATTAAGACCGGGAAGAGTGCTGCCTTCATCGGGTCCTTATGCTTCCTCTTGCCTTATGCCTTGGGCTTGCTCACCTTCTACATGGTCAACAGCTTCGGCAACTTTGATGCCCACTTGAGGCAGTCTATGTCTATGATCATCGTCATCAATTCTGTCTCCACCTTCCCTGTCATCACCTCCCTCCTCGCCGACCTGCAGATCTTGAACTCGGAGGTCGGCCGGATGGCCACGCATGTGTCGCTGGTGTGCGACATGTGGTCATGGAGTGCGATGCTGGTGACCAATGCCATCCACTTGGCCATACGGAACTCCAAGATGGATTCCATGTGGTCAGTGGTTTTCACGATCGCGTTCGTCGCGGTCATTGCCTTCGTCATTCGCCCCATTTTGAGGTGGTCAAACGAACGTGCAAAGGTAGGCCTATCAGTTTTTGGTCACGTGTCCAACCACTGAGTATAAATTAGGACATTATAAGTTCTGTTCAATGTGCCAGAATATTGATTAACCGCGTCATTTTCGAATATATGAATTTCCGTTCTCATTAACATGTCGATTCACGTAAAAACGTGGTGCCCTTACAAGCAGGAAGGGGATGAGGAGGAGGCGCAATTCTGCTGGTTAATGGCAATCCTGTTGTGTTGTGGGCTATTGTCGGAGATTCTCGGCCAACACTCGGGCTTTGGTGCATTTATGATGGGGTTCGTATTGCCGAACGGACCGCCCCTGGGAACGACCTTAGTGCCGAAGCTGGAGACCATCTCCAGCGGGCTGCTGGTGCCGGCTTTCATGGCCACGAGCGGGTTCCGAGTCCATTTAGCGAGCATGAATGGAACATCCTCAGTTTTCATAGAGCTTATCATAATGATGGGATACGTCGGCAAGTTCTGCGGGACGCTCTTGTCGGCCATCTGCTGCGGCATGCCATTCTGGGACGCCATCCCTCTGGGCCTCATCATGTGCTGCAAAGGCATTATCGAGATTGCCCTTTTGGTCGTGTTGTACGATAGGAAGGTACTCTTCAGTACCACATGCGATTTGATAAATGGATTCTTACACAGATGACTGGCTGCTGCAATGTTGTAGTTACACAAGCCATCTTTAGTACCTTTGATTTGGGTAGCTGGGTTAAATCTTATAACTATAGCAGTCTAACTCAATAAGCAGATGTAGATGAATGTAAACAGAAAATTTACACGGCTTTTGTAGCAAAATGAATCCTTGAACCCTACATATGCCTGCTAATGTCATAGGACAAATGCTAGTGTCATCAGGACATATTTGCTTTTGGTATTCATCATGTTGAGCAAATTGATCTATATATTCAATGTCAATTTGTATGTCCCAGATCATAAATGGTCAGGTTTACAGTCATCTACTCCTCACTATGCTTGTTGTGACTGCATTGGCAAGGCCCATCATCGCCTACCTGTATGATCCATCCAGGAGATATATGGTCGAAGGAAGGAAAACCTTGCAAGAATGGAAGGAAGGGGTCAAGATGCAATTCCTGGTGTGTCTCCACAATGAAGACCATGTTCCCACCATCATGAACCTCCTCGAAGCCTCCCACCCCACTCCCCATAGCCCTCTTGCCATCTTCGTCTTGCACTCGCGAGAGCTCAAGGGCCACTCCACCTCGGTGCTTATTCCCCATCACCAGTTCCACAAGGCCTCCTCCAAGGCAACCAGCTACAACCACGCCATCAACGTGTTCCAGTACTACGAGGAGCACAACAGTGGGAGCGTCGTTGTGCAGCACTTCACTGCCATCTCGCCCTATGCAAGCATCCACAACGACATCTGCACGCTCGCCTCAGACAAGAGGACCAACCTCGTCATAGTGCCCTTCCACAAGACGTGGGCCATAGATGGGTCCATGGAGTCGACCGAGCACTCAATCAGGAATGTGAACAAGAATGTGATGAATAAGGCACCCTGCTCCGTTGGAATCCTCATCGACCGGGGCCCCTTGACAAGCAACCAGCACGTGCTGATGAGTGAGTCAGAGCCGTATCGGATAGCCATGCTCTTCTTGGGTGGTGCGGATGATCGTGAGGCGCTCGCTTACTGTATGCGCATGGTCGAGCATCCAAAGGTCGACCTAACAATAGCCCGGGTCAAGAACGATGACTACCTGAGTGGAGAGGAAAGCGATCTTGATCAAGAACTGATAGATTATTTCCGGGCTAGTTTAGGCAAGAGAAAAGTAAAGTACATAGAGGAGACGGCAATGGATGGGGTGGGGACTACGCGGGTGATCTGCTCGTTCGAGGACGCGGTTGACCTGTTGATCGTAGGCAAGCATCATGATCCCTTGTCTCCGCTTATCTCGGGTTTGACTGAGTGGAACGAGTACCCGGAATTGGGGGTCATTGGCGACATGCTAGCGACTTCCGATTTCCAGTTCTCCGTCTTAATAGTGCAGCAGGCGCCTGTGGGGCTCAACCTGTCTTTAGAGATGAGTGGACCTGAGAGTCACGGCCGCCCCCTGCACTAATTCACTGCGGGCAAGGAAATTGAACACAGAGATCGGACGAAAGTTATACGAGCATCCTGCTGGATGAACATAAGTAAACCTATCTTGCGTGCAGTGGAGTCAACACGGAGCGGCCTTGCGGTTGCTCCATTGGCATTGTAGATGTTATCTTAAATGAAGTTCAAGCTAAATGCCTTCGACAGTGCTGAATTCTGTAGCGTGTTGTTAGAGAACCATCTCCGGAATGGTCTCGTTCCTAGATTGGAATATGCTTATCATTCGGAGCTGACAGGCGGATACAAACCCAAAAGAATTGGAATAAGCTGATGCATTTCTTGGGCGAGTACCCAAGATTCTTTAACCCAAAAGAATTGGAATAAGCTGATGCATTTCTTGAACGAGTCCCGAAGATCCTTTAATACTTTCCTGTAATATTTTGGACTTCTAATACAATATTTATAATTTGGATGTGCGCAAAAGCATGATTTTGATATCGATCATGGTTTGTAATTTGATATGTGCAAGTGTGTGTAGGACACATTCGGTAGAAGATGGACAAGGGAACGGGGTAGGATAGTTTAAGGATAAAGACTGGGGGATATAGTTTGACTAGTTGATGGAAATAGGTAGCACAAGATGTTTTGGTGATGGAGTGTTTCATGGTATAGAAACTATCTTAGTTCTACCCTACGCATGGTGGAAATCTAGACCTTGTCGCGACCCGATCTCGCCGCCCTCGGAAAGTCCAAGGGGGAAAAGGTCGTGTTTAGGGGTACTTTAATCACGAGAGTTCCCTCACGAGATCGCGAGCTCTCCCAAGCTCGTACCCCGCGTGACAGCGGGTTTATTTATACGATATAGGTATTTAACAACCTAAGAATATACAGGAGTCGCCACTAGCCTTATTTTTTGGGGGTCGGCTAGAAAATCCAATCGAGGGTTGGAAGAGTTCCCTTGATTTCTACGCAACCAGATATTTCGGGGACTTGGGTTATGCTAATATTTCTATTAACGCTCTTTCGGTACCTAAACAATATGTTGTGTTTTTTCCTAACATGTCCATGCATTTCTTTTTATATTTTTAGGATCGTTATTTCTATGCTAAGTGACCATGAGTGGTGGATTATTTCATTCTATTCTAATTCTAAGAAAATGAAAGGAAAACAATCAATGAAATTGAAATTTGCAAGACATAAAGTAAACAATCAAAGAAAAAACAGTAAATCTATCATGCAATCCTAAAAATATGAAAGAGAAATGTATGAGAAAAAGAGAGAGAAACCCACAACTCGTCGGGTTTTATACAACAAATGGAACCCGAGACATATGTCGGGAAAATGAATATTACATGACAACGGTCGGGGTAGACATCGACCTCCACCATCTTCACGCCTTCTCCATCTTCGGGGTCCTAATTTAAACCTAATCTAAGAAACCTATAACTAGGTATATACAGTGGAAGGAAACAAACATCACAAATAAGATCAAACCAATTGGGGTAAAACCCATGCATGTATGATTGGTTCTAAGAAAAGCACAGAACATCAAGCATTTCATGAAGAACAACTTTCATGAATGAAATTTCCTAAGATGTATCAAGTTCAAATAAAATCAAATTCATGGTAAAAAAGCAACAATCGCTAAAGCATGCAAATCAATTACAAGCAAACCAGAAAATGATGCATGATAACAGACTTACCAAATCATCTAATCAATGCATGAAAATCATGAAATTTGAACATGACCTAAGGTTAAATGTGAAGAAAAAGTTTGATTTAGACATTCAACCCTAAATCTATGTACAAAATGTCACACAAATCCATCAACATTGATATGTGACTTGTCATTAGAAGCAAAATGCATGACAATTTCAGTTGTGATATATCAACTTGATGCATGGTTTTTACATGGTCAATGATCTTCAAATGAGGCATGCCATACATCATTGCGAAGCTTATGATATGCTCTAAGTATGTCTAGAAAGCATCAAGCATCAAATATGCTCTTAAGGAACTTGATTGAAAACATTTTCATAGAAACGCAATCAATTAAAATCACAGCAGGGATTGCACAAAACATGTATGATATTCATTGAAATGAAGACATAAAGAAAATCTATGAAAGTCCAAGTATATAGAAGGAAATGTCCTGATCATCTATCATGAGACATCGAAATCCTACTTTGTTCACAAAAATCTATATGAAAATAGAAAAGAAACAGAGCAAAAATCCAACATTATAGATTGCAGTAACTCAAACGTGACTTTATGGAAGCCATTGACCTTGCTAACGATGAACATTTGATTCAATCTATACCTTGTTAGAAAGCTTATGAAATTTCTAATGACTCTCATGAAAGATTCAACTCCAGCAAAGCATGTTTACTAGCTCAAATTTGAGCACACGCATCAGGTCTCAAACAGGACTGATTCTGGACTGAACTTTGGACATGTGAAAACCATATCAAATGAGATTCAATCAGGACATTCTATAGCTCAATGGGAAGTTATTCGAACTGTCTTCGACTTTCATGAAGACTTCGAACTCAAAAAACCACAGCAACCAGCTCATATCAAGTCATTTGCACAGAAGGTCATTCAGAACACAGAACACAATAAACAACACGGGTTCAAGAACAATGGCACACTAAGTGGTATCGATCTATATACTTGGTAAATCAACTTCTAAGAAATGTTTCATATCAACACGTTTTCAGATCGACATTATCATGATCTATTTCTCGTTCATGCTTTTGAGGTATTTCGTCAAATACTTCACGTACAACAAAACGATTAACTCAAGCTATGGAACAGGATTGAAGCCATGTTCTCATCTAACATTCTAAAATCAGTATTAAAATCACAGAGCCATCACAAGTCATCCAGTTATAGCTCAGATCTTAAGTGAATTACACCTGAACTACGTGAACGTGATTCTTCTACACATCTCATTGCAACAGAGCAGGAGAGAGGGGAATGAGTTTACCTGGTTTATCAGTGATGCGGATACTGCAACAAGAGTTCCAGACAAAGAATAAGATTATTATGATCGTCCAAGAACGAGGTTGGAACCAACGATGATAAGTTCTGACGGAAACTAGATTCGTCGTATCTTAGGGAAGCTGGATTTCCTGACTCTTTTGAGCGATTCAAGTGATTCAAGCTCAATCAAGCACACGCTAGACCACTACAAAGACACCTTCGGATCGTCGAGGATTATCGATATGGAGAAGTTAAGCTCCGGCGATGGATGGATCCACCGATTGTCCCGATCGGTAGTGATGAGCATTCGTCCTGTTCCGTCACACCACGGCTGCACTGACTGGCGGAGGAGATTTTGCTGAGGCTGTCACCGATTGGGGATGGGAATACGCTGAGCGCGAAGAGGATCAGTATAGCAAGGCCAACGACCGCTTCGAGTTCTTCATCTTCAAGGCCAGAAACACCGCCGACGATTTCTTCTTATTTTCCATCTCCTCCGACTCTATCTATCCAGAAGCACGAACCTCCGAGCGGTGGAACTCCGGCGACAGGCTTGCAGCAACGGCGGCGCGCGAATCGAATCTCCGCCGCGAAGGGAGGAGCTTGAAGATCTGGGATCGGAGTCAAGCGCCGAGAGAGCCCATCTGAGAGAGGCCGTTCGGCCATTTTCGATCTACTCCGCAATGGTGGCGACGACTTTTTGACCTCGCTGTTGGGCGATTTCCTCGCTCCTCTTTCTACCTCCGACTCCATGGTCTTCTTCCGGTGGACGTTGAGCGAGGCGGAGATTCTCCCGTGAGGAATGGCGAATATCTTCCGGGATCGTCCGAGGCTAGGGTTTCGAGATCTGCCATGGAAGCTCCATCCAGCAGTTAGAGAGAGAAAGAGAGCGATCAAGAGCGTCCGAGAGAAAGAGAGAGCCCAGAGAGTTTTTCGAGCAAGCGTTGGAGCGAGAGAGAAACCGTTGTCCAGAGAGTGAAAATGGATCCGTCCAATGGCCCCCCCTTTTTTTTTTCTCTTATATTTTCAGGCCAGATCAAATCTCAGTCCTTGGATTGAACTAAGGGCTAGGATTTGATCTTCCTAGTTTAAGAGTTCCCCTAATTGAGCACATGCCTATTTCAATGGCCATGATGCATTATTGATGAACGGCGACAATTAATTGCGAACTAATTGGGGTTTTTCCTCTATTTTATTTATTTTTTATTTTTTTATTTTTTATCGAGTAAAAATTAGGTGTCAACAGACCTCACACACCATGTGACAGTCTGATTTTCTACCTCCGTTTTCAATTGAATAAATCGGGTTTTTCATTGACGTGCCTATAGTGCTATTCTCTGAGCCGATCACTCATGAGATAACTAGACTAGTTGGGAAAGTCATTAAGGGATTTTAATGCAACATGCTTGAGAATTCAACTAGGAACCGACTGCTCGATCGTGTTAGTCTGCAAGGGTCATTTCGGCATAGTCGAAAATCTATCAGAGACAAGAGATAGGTCGATTCGATTAAGATATGTAATTAAGCATGGGTGATTCCACCTAATTACGAAATTCTCGTCAATCAGCACTAAACCGATTTTTCTGTCGTTTTGGTACCTTGTGCCCGTAATTGAAATCTCGAGATTTGCACGATAACCGAGAGTCGCCAATGAGTCGAAGATGTACATGGTGGCTCGAAAATAATCGACCACGGGTCAATTGCATCGAAAATTCCCAAAAACTATCCGATAGTTTAGGTTGCGCTAAAATCACATCTGACTGAATTTAACTGCAAAATTTATTCCGATTTCAGAAATTAAGAACTCTAATGTGTTACGATTAATCCTAGAATATTGTTGCATCTTTTCAAGATTTATTGACAACGGGAATTGTTGGTGAAAAATTCAAATGCAGCAAATTAACGGAATAAGAGAAAGGCCATAGTTTAAATAGATTTTTGGTCTTTAATGTGGAACCTTTGGAGATGGAATTATGAGGATTTAAATAATACTTTATTCTTATTAATTAAGGCTATGAAAGGGTGAAATGAAAAAGGGGAAAGCTAATAGAAAAGATGCAAATTCGGATGAAGGCTCAACACAAGGAATTTCACCACAATTTGGATGTCATTTGTAGAAAATAAGTCTGTTTAGAGATGGTGGGTCACATGAAAGTAAAAGGGGCAAATATTCCATGAAATAAGGACCCCTTAGCTTGTGGAAATTGGGGAAGGGGACCCTCCATGGTCCTTTTTCTCCTTCCCTCTCTCCCCATCCGTGCGTCCCCCCCTTCCCCTTTTCTTG
Organism: Eucalyptus microcorys; assembly: GCA_014182515.1. NCBI lineage: Eukaryota > Viridiplantae > Streptophyta > Magnoliopsida > Myrtales > Myrtaceae > Eucalyptus > Eucalyptus microcorys. The sequence goes on from CM024571.1 coordinate 23,201,652, forward strand.
CACCGTGCGACTACATCCCTTTCTCCCTCTCCTTTTCTTTCTTTCCTTTTCATTTCCTTTTCTCAGCCGTAAAGCCCCCTTGTCTTCTCCTCCTTTAAACTGTTCAGTTTCAGCTCCCCTATTTCAGTTTTCTCTTGGCTGACCAACACAGCAACCGAAAAAACAGAGGAGGCTTTGTTTTGGTGTTGCCGATGCTAGACTAGCCAGCCCAGTGGGAGGCCGCCTCGTGCCGAATTTGGTGAGGGTCGAGCCTCGCCCATGGCCGGCGAGGCTAGACCTCGCCGAATCGCAGCCTGGGTGGCACTGGCGAGGGCGAGCCTTGCCGCCCAGCACGAGGCCACCCTCGCGGCCACTGGTGAGGTGGCTGGCGAGCCTCGCTATCGGTCGCCATGGTTCGGCCAATGGCCGGAGGGAGGAGGAGAAAAGAAAAAGAATAAAAAATTCAAAAATATTAAAATATTATTAAAAATTATCCACGTCAGCACCGATTAGGCCATGTCAGCTAGTCGGCGTCCAGTCAGCAAAATCCGACCAAAATTGGTCGGAAAGGATTGAATCGGCATTAAGTAAAAAGGTTTAGGACTAAATTGGTACCAAAAAAAGGTTTAGGACTTTTTTGGCACTTTTCCCCAGCTCTAGATGGTTTGCATTTTATATGGATAGAAAGATTACTCTCCTAGGCTCCCCAAGCGATGGTTTCCTCCACCGCTCTCGAGCAGTGGACAATGAACAACTTCTCACCGGTTGAATCTGCATTAGAGGATGGCATGATTTTATATGATGGCTAGATGCTCCTATGATCTTTCTATTACACGATGGCACAGTAAGATGAGAACATGGTCTTCGAAACTGCCCTACACGATCTCTCCCAACTTATATCGCCAAGCAAAGGGAAAGGCGTGCAAAGAATCGCTCGAACAAGTAGAACTTCATAGGAGCACATCTAAACGACCACATCATGTTCAGAACTACTTTAAAAAGTATATTAAGGGGTCCGTGGAAAATTAATGTCTGAGAAAATGGTATTTGCACCTCAACTTTAGTATCGTGGATACATCCTTGTTATTATTTGCACGCACATGAATATGTATGGGAGAAAAGGAAGTCTATGATCACAATCTTGATGTGCAAGGAAGCGTGCCTTCTGCTCTTGCTCACGCCTTAGATAACTAATTTAAGTAAGACACTCCCTACCATGACGGAATTATTTTTGCCCACTCGTTTTCAAGCTCTCTCTCTCTCTCTCTCTCTCATGAAGTTTTTCATGGTCTGTTTGGTCGTCTTCTTCTCTTTCTCTTTTGTGACCAAATCCATCTTGTTCTGATCTCGCCTGAAAATGGCGGAAACCACCGAGCTTGAGAGGGCAGCGGCGATGGTAGGGACGGTGTCGGGCCCGTTCCAGCCCGAGTACCTGGTGTGTCAGCAGGCGGCCCCCATGATTAGTTCACGGGGCTATCGGTTCTCTGACCCGTTTGACGCCTCCTTGCCTCTCCTCATGTTCCAGATCATCTTGATCTTCTTCACCACCCGGCTCCTCCTCTTCTTCCTCAAACCTCTCCGCATGAACCTCTTAATGGGTCACATTCTGGTAATCTCCCTCCCTGATATTCGGTGAATCTTAGGAACACAAAAATTATAGCATATGCAACCAACGTAAGATATTGATGTAACATATTGTGGGTTTGCAGTTACGTCTTGTTATACATAATTCTTAGCTACATGTGTGGAACGTATCTTAACATTGTATGTGGAAACTCCAGTTTCGTCGATGACGGATAGAATTAAAGATCTTCTTTTTCTCTAATAGTTCTCTTCGATGCAACCAGACAGGAATAATCATCGGTCCGGCCATTTTAGGTCGCAACAAGACATACTATAACAAAGTGTTCCCGCCGGGCGGCATAGTTACCCTGATGACATTAGCAGAAGTAGGGTTCGTGATCCACCTCTTCACCATCGGCGTACAAGTCGATACCCGCGTGATGACCAAGATTGGGAAGAGTGCTGCCTTCATCGGGTCCGCGTGCTTCCTCTTGCCTTATGCCTTAGGTTTCCTCACCTTCTCCATGGTCAAAAGCTTCGGCAACTTGGATGCCCACTTCAAGCAGTCCATGCTTCTCATCATCGTCATCAACTCGATCTCCGCCTTCCCTGTCATCACGTCGCTCCTCGCCGACCTGCGGATCTTGAACTCGGAGGTCGGCCGGATGGCCACACATGTGTCGCTGGTGTGCGACATGTGGTCGTGGAGTGCGTCGCTGGCAGTCAATACCTTCGACTTGGCCTTGCGGAGCTCCAAGAGGGACTCCGTGTGGTCAGTGGTCTCCACGATCGCGTTCGTTGCGGCCATTGCCTTCATCGTTCGCCCCCTTTTGAGGTGGTCAAACAAGTGTTCAAAGGTAGGCTTGTCAATTTGTGGTCCCGTGTCTAATCACTGAGTATGAATTAGAACATTATAAGTTCTGTTTAATGTGCCAGAGTATTGATTAACCACGTCATTTTCGAAGAAATGGACTTCTGTTCTCATTAACGTGTCGATTCGCGTAAAAAAGCTTGACAACCTTACAAGCAGGAAGGGGAAGAGGAGGAGGTGCAATTCTACTGGGTAATGGTTCTCCTGTTGTGTTGTGGGCTGATGGTTTTATATGACTAATGGGCTTATGGCCCATCCGCCCATGTTGGGCCTAAAAGCCCGGCCCACGGGAATAGGGCCCGTGGATGGAGGGACATATAAAAGGGAGGAGAGAGAGAGGGAGAAGTAACCGTTTTGCCAAAACTGACGTACGTCTTCTCCCTCCCTCACACTCTCTCTCTCTCTCTCAAAAGGGAAACAAAAAACAAGTAAGTTTTTCTTTGATTCAAAGTGCCATCGGATCGAACAGGGCCGATTTCTTCCTCTTCTCGGCGTCGGTGTCTAATCTGTGGCTAATAAGGTACGCTCGAACTGTGGTGTGCTTTAGGATCGGTGATACATGTTAATTCCCGGGGCTTGTCTTCCGCATTGCATTTAGGGGTTCGATTTGGTGTCGAATCCGGTTTCGGGGATCCGTTATCCCCAACATTGGTATCAGAGCCCTGATTCATGTTTTCCCGACCCCCTATCGTGTTTTTGATTGAATTTTTTGATTTTTTGATTTTCAAAAAATTTTCGGCCGTACGGATCGGGCCAGAAATCCCGACACCCGAGCGTTCTTCGTCTTTTTTTCTGTGTTTTCGTATGTCGAAATTCAATTCGATGGCATAGGAAGGAAGAGGTCGTTGAGACGAGTCCGCGCGATATGTCGAACGCCGCCGGAGATTCTCGGCCTACACCAGGCTTCGGCCCCTGCGTGTGGGGGCGACGCGCCAGAAGCGCGCGGCTCGCCCGGCAAGACGTGCGACACACGCGCCGGCCGGCGACGGTTCGGCGATCGGCGATCGGGAACCGACGCGTCTTGACGCGTCGGCATGACGTCACCCAACGGCCAAGAATCACCGCGGGGTGACGTCATCGATGACGTCAGAACGACGACGGTTGGCCGGGCGGTCACCGGCCGGCGACCCGACCGGAGACCCGACCCGACCCGAACCGCGGACACCCGGCACGCGCGCGGCACGTGCCGGATGACGTCTGCGTGACGTCATCCCGCGCACGCGCGCGGCACGTGCCGTCGGTTCGCTCGAACCGGCCCCACCGGTCCGACCGGTCCGACGACCGTTGACCTGACCGTTGACGGTTGACCTACGACCGTTGACCGACGACCGTTGACCGTTTACTTTGACCGTTGACCCGAAAAAAAAAGAAAAAAAGAAAGAAAAAAAAGAAGAAGAAAAGAATGTGTTTTTTTTTCTATTAAGTCTATGTGGATTATTTGTGATCCCTTATTTGTTCTCGCATTTGTTGCGAACAGCTTCTGCATTTGTTGCACGAACAATGCCTCCCCGAGGATGCGCACACCTATTCGCGCGATTCCGATGAACAAAAGGATAGGCTGTCTATGTTGATAGCCGAGCCGACGATCATCGATGGGAGAGTGGTGACTTAATTGATCACGTCCCGGAAGTCAATGGGAAAATTCAACAGGTCATATGGAATGGTCGTCCTATGCCACGCCGAGATGGTGCGATTTTTTATAAACACTCTTCCACCCGAATGGCAAGATGTGTTGAATCGCATATGGGATGTCAACGGAGCTGCTTCATATAAGAAAATTGTGATGGATTTTGTAAATGAATATTACTGCATTGTTACAAGGGAAAAGATCAAGAAATTGAACAAAAGAGGATCTTTCCCGGTTAGTGTCTTGTTTTGGTGTTAAATGTATTGATTGTTTTCTTAGTTAAGTGTGCTTTGTGGACATCTTATGTAATGCTTACTACCTGATTGTTATTGATGTAGCAACCTATATGTTAGTTGTATTATATGAAAGCATTATTATATTGTATGTCAATTATCATTTGCTTGCTTTCTCTATTGTTGGTTCTTTGTGGGTAGTTAGTCAGGTAGTTATAGAAGTTTTTGTAACTTCATAGAATTTATTTTGCATAAGACAATTATATTAATGATAGTTTTTAAGTTAGGATTTTGGAGGATGATTGGAAACATAGTGACCTTTTGATTCTAAAGCCTTACTTGAAATTATTCATTAATATGATGGGTCTATGCAAATAGGGATGCATAAATGATAAGCATTAATAATTCGTGCATATATGTCTGATGTGTTCAGATCAATGGCTTCAGCCACGAAGAGCATAGTTGCCGAGCTGAACAAAGGTGAAAAGCTCGATGGTGACAACTATGAGATATGGCACATGAAAATCCAATATGTCTTTGGAAGAGCAAGAGGCACTTGAGGCTCTTAACCTAACCATGGTAGAACCCGAAGAAGGAAATACCGCACAAAGACAAAAGAGATAAGGAAGCTTTTGCTGCATGGAAACGAAAGAACTCTCTTGCTCGCATCACGTTGCTTTGAGTAGCATGGAAAATGACGTTATGCGAGAGTTTAGGCGTTTTGACAATGCCAAGGAAATGTGGGAGGCATTGGCAGCTAGATTTGGTCATACTTCGGTGACCGGGCGAGACTCACTATTAGGTTTGACTCCTATAAGAAGCCTCATGGTCGACTATGAAGCAACATCTTAGAAAGATGTCAAACATGATAAATGAGCTGAAAGATGCTGGCCATGTCCTCACGAGATGAGCAGCAGTGCAAGCAAAGGTGATTCGTTCCTTGCCTCGAGTTGGGAGCATATGAAGGTGCACGACCCATAATGAAAATATCAAATCTTTTGAGGATGCAAAGTGCGCCATCTTGAGCTGGAAGAGGACCGCCTCTTGGCGACTAAGCCGGAAGCTGAAATCTATCATGCTTTGTTCTAGCTCACATGGAGCTTCGAGCTCCAAGCGCAAACGTCCTAACCGGTTTGATAAAGGGAAAGGCAAGGAAGCAGTCCTTCGGGGAAGAAACCCAAATTTAACCAACATGCAAGAGGAAAGCGTCCTCGCATAAAAAAGCTTACAAGGGTGAAATGCTACAACCGTGACAAGAAGGGTCACTATGCTCGCGACTTGTCGTGAGCCAAAGAAGGTATGCACCCTTGTACTTTTCGAACTTTGCTTTTGTGTCGAGTTCTGTATTCTTAACTGAGTCTAATCCTTTGTGGACTGTGGATTCAGGAGCGACAGACCATATAGCGAAGGATAGAGGATCCTTCGTGGAATTCCGACGGGTACCTACTGGAACTAGGTGGATCTATGTGGGAAACAACTCCGGAGCTGAAGTGAAAGGAATTGGCACATGCCAACCGAATATGCGTGGTGGACGCACTTTGTTCCTACATGATGTGATGTATGCTCGGAGATTCGTCGGAATCTAGTGTCCTTTTAGTGTTGGTTAAATTAGGTTTTAATATGAACTTCTATAATAGAGGTGTGGATTTGTTTTTAGATACAATGTGAATGTGTGGCATCACCTTTATTGATGATTATACTCGATTCGGATATGTCTATTTGATTTCTCATAAATCTGAAGCAATAAGTTGTTTCGGACAAGCCGCCTCTGGGGTCGACCTTAGATGTACAAAGTGTACAATCTCCCATACGGCGAACAAGTCGCCAAAGTATTCCCCGTCGACGTTTTGGCATTGAAGGGGAAACTTTTATGGTTGCTCCACAAGATGAGGATGAGCCAATAAATATTAATGAGGCTCAATTGCCCTAGTAAGGAAAAATGGATTCATGCAATGGAAGAGGAAATGGAGTCAATGAAATCAAACCAAGTCTCTGGTTGATCTTCCAAAAGGACGCAGAGCTATTGGGAACAAGTGGGTTCTCAAAATAAAGCGAAAGGCTGATGGCTCGATAGAAAGGCATAAGGCTCGCCTTGTGGCGAAGGGTATAATCAACGGGAAGGAATTGATTATGAAGATACATTTTCTCTCCCGTAGTGAGATTTATCTCGATTCGCATTATTTTGGCAATAGTATCTAGTATGGATCTTGAGTTACATCAAATGGATGTAAAGACTGCTTTCCTCAATGGAGAATTAGAGGAAGAAATATATATGGAACAACCTGCTGGTTTCATGATGAAAGGCCAAGAAGAAAAGGTATGTCGACTTTTGAGGTCGATATATGGCCTTAAGCAGTCATCAAGACAATGGTATATACGTTTTCATAATGCCATAATGGCATATGATTTTACGATGATTGATGAGGATCATTGCGTATATATCAAAAGATCCAATGATCAATTTGTGATCATATCATTATATGTTGATGATATACTTATTGCCGGAAGCAATATGGAGTTTGTTAATACCTTGGTTGTCTTCCAACTTTGAGATGAAGGATATGGGTGAGGCTGCATACATTCTTGGAGTTAAGATTTCAAGAGATCGTTCGAAGAGATCGTTGTCTCTTTCGCAAGAAACATGCAGAAGCTGGAGACCATCTCCAGCACGCTGCTGGTGCCGGCTTTCATGGCAATGAGTGGGTTCCGAGTCCATCAGGCAGACGTGGCTGGAACATCATCGGCTTTCTTGGAGCTTATCATAATGATGGGTTACATCGCCAAGTTCTGCGGGACTCTCGGGTCCGCCATCTGCTGCGGCATGCCGTTCTGGGATGCCATCCCTCTGAGCCTCATCATGTGCTGCAAAGGCATCATGGATATCGCCATTCTGGTCCTGTTTTACGATAGGAAGGTACACTTCAGTACTAACATGCAAATGGATTTTTATACGGATGCCTGGCTGCTGCAATCTTGTGGTTATGCAAGCCATCTTTAGTACGGTCGATTTGGGTAGACGGGTTAATTCTTATAACTATAGCAGTTTATCTCGATAAGTGATGCAGATAGACAGAAAATTTACACAGCTTTTGTAGCAAAATGAATCCTTGAACCCTACATATGTCTGCTAACGTCATAGGACAACTGCTTATGTCATCAGGACATATTCATCTTCGGTATTCATCATGTTGAGGAATTGATCAATATGTTCAATGTCAATTTGTATGTTCCAGGTCATGCCTGGTCAGGTTTACAGTCATCTACTCCTCACCATGCTTATTGTGACTACATTGGCAAGGCCCATCATCGCCTACCTGTATGATCCATCCAGGAGATATATGGTCGAAGGAAGAAAAACCCTGCAAGAATGGAAGGAAGGCGTTAAGATGCAATTCCTGGTGTGTCTCCACAATGAAGACCACGTCCCCACCATCATGAACCTCCTCGAAGCCTCCCACCCCACTACCCGTAGCCCTATCGCTGTCTTCGTCTTGCACTTGCGAGAGCTCAAGGGCCGCTCCACCTCAGTGCTCGTTCCCCATCAACAGCTCCACAAGGCTTCCTCCGAGGGGACCAGCTACAACCACGCTGTCAACGTGTTCCAGTACTACGAGGAGCACAACAGAGGGAGCGTCGTCGTGCAGCACTTCACCGCCATCTCACCCTACGCAAGCATCCACAACGACATCTGCACGCTCGCCTTGGACAAGGGGACCAACCTCGTCATAGTGCCCTTCCACAAGACGTGGGCCATAGACGGGTCCATGGAGTCAACCGAGCGCACAATCAGGAACGTGAACAAGAGCGTGATTAATAAGGCGCCCTGCTCCGTGGGAATCCTCATCGACCGGGGCCCTTGGCAAGCAACCAGCACATACTGATGAGCAAGTCAGAGCCGTATCGGATAGCCATGCTCTTCTTGGGCGGTGCGGATGATCGTGAGGCGCTCGCTTATTGTATGCGCATGGTCGAGCATCCGAAGGTCGACCTAACAATAACGCGGGTCAAGAACGATGACTACCTGAACGGAGAGGAAAGCCATCTCGATCAAGAACTGATAGATTATTTCCGGGCTACTGGTAGGCAAGAGAAAAGTCAAGTACGTAGAGGAGACGGCAATGGATGGGGTGGGGACTACGCAGGTGATCTGCTCGTTCGAGGACGCGGTTGACCTGTTGATCGTAGGCAGGCATCATGATCCCTTGTCTCCGCTTATCTCGGGTTTGACCGAGTGGAACGAGTACCCGGAATTGGGGGTCATCGGCGACATGCTAGCGACTTCCGATTTCCAGTTCTCCGTCTTAGTAGTGCAGCAGGAGCCCGTGGCGCTCAACCTGTCATCGGAGATGAGCGGATCTCGGAGTGACAGCCGCTCCTTGCCGTAATCCACTACGGAGCAAGGAAATTGAACACAGAGACCACGCAAAAGTTACACGAGCATCCCGCCGGATGAACAGGACTGAACCATCTTGCGTGCAGTAGGATCGACACAGAACAGCCGAGCAGCCTGGCGGTACATGTTTTCTTAATGAAGTTCTAGCTAAATGCCTTCGATAGTGCTGAATTCTCTAGCGTGTTGTTAAGATGTGGAGACCCGTCTCCGAAACGGTGTAGTTGCAAGATTGTCTAACCACGTATGCATTTTCCTTACAATTTATCAATAAATTCGTACCATTGATAATAAGAACTCATTTTACTTCATTTCTTGATTGCCGAATCCTTATCATGGTATATTCACTTACACTATATCGAATAACTTAGTATATCTTTGGAGATGTTCGACTTTCGGTCGTCTCGTCATATCTCGTGCGTTGGACAAGTTCCATCTATGCTGAAGCCCAATTACAATGAACCTTAGGATCACAACGACGCCACGCCGCTAACGAAAGATCCATCTTTGTTGGCTGGGTCCGCCTCGTATGTGGGGGCCGGCAATAAGTTAAATAAAACAAATGAAAAAAAAAAAAGTCAAAAAGTGAAAAGGAAGAAAGAAGTGTGGTTGCTTTGGGAATGTGCCCGAAAAAAGTGAGCCCAAGGAGAGAGAAAAAGAAGGAGAAGGGCTTCGTGCGTGAGTGAAAAAGTGAGGAGAAGAGAGAGAAACCCAAGCGCACGATGGAGGAGAGGACCGAATCTTTGATTCGACAGCTAAACGTGACAAAATTGACTCAAATTTGAGTATATGACTGAGGGTTACGGGTTAATAATTTTCATTTGTTCAGGACCACCTCCAAATTCCTCGATTGCAATTAGAATTTAATAAGAAGATATTATCATAATATTAATGTTGAGCCTCTAATTGCTAGAGGAAAATAATTTGTATCTTGCTTTTCTTAAAAAAATTAAATTTGTGAATGATTTTTTAGGGTTCGATTTTCCTCAATCGTTTAATAAGAAAATATTATTTTTAATTTGTATCTTGCTATTCTTAATAATTAGTGAATGATTTGGGCGATTTGTAATTTTTCCCGCGTTAGGTTTTCCACGTTAAATCATAGGTGTTATTATTTACTTTGTCTACTTATCATTTCGGCATTATACTTGTATATGGCGAGGATATTTGTTGTCAGGGTTAAGAAAATTTCAGTTAATAGTTTTAGGGAGAAATTGATTCTGGATTGGGTTCAATTTGTGGTTGAATTGTTGGCCTGGGTTCTCTCCCAGCAATCTCTGATGACCCAAATGGTGCACGCTCCTAGCCTCCAGCATCGCATACGTGCCCTTGCGCTCATCCACTAGCAAACCAGATTCAAAGAAGACGCTCCGACAATGACGGAAGGATTTACAGTCACCCATTCAACCACACCATTTTCGGCCTCCGAACACAACTACAAGCTCGTACAAGCTCCTCTCTCTCTCTCTCTCTCTCCCCACCAATCATCAACATACCTAGTCTTTCTGGTTTGCTTCTTCTTCTTCCTCTCGGACGCAAGCGAATTGAGCACCTGTGATCCTGGATCTTGCCGGAAATGGAGGGAATGGAGCATTGGCAAAACACGGAGGCAACGCTAGGGATGGTGACGGGTCCATTCCAGAGCGAGATCCTCGTCTGCCAACGGAGACAGCACATGATAAACTCGGTGGGGGTCTGGTACTCCAACCCGTTCAACTCCACCATGCCCGTCCTCATGTTCCAGATCATCTTGGTCTTCTTCATCACCCGGATACTCTTCCTCCTCCTCAAGCCTCTCCGTCCTAGTCTCACCGTCACCTACATTCTGGTAAGTCATTTACCACCTAATTTTCCCCTCGTTTTTTTCTTTCTATCCGACCATCTCAAATGATTTCGAGAAAATCGTACTCAGGCTAACAATCGCTAGCGTGTAAGTTGGTCCTACCATGCATGCAGATGTAATCACATCAAACGGATTACAGGATTTAGGAAATCGACGGAATAATAAGAATATGAGGTACTTAGGTGGAAGGAACACCAGAGGGGTGCTAGGATGCGAACCAAAATGTATGTTCTGCATTTATCCTAGAATCTTAAAAACGATAGGGAACGGACTAATGATGTATACATAGCCTGCTCCTTCAAAATTTCTAATGCCAGTTACTAAACATGGCACCATCTGATGCGACCAGGCAGGTATAGTAATCGGTCCCTCCATCTTAGGCCAAAACAGCAGATACCTAGACAAGGTATTCCCTCCGGGAGGCATAACCATTCTCATGACGTTTTCCCAAGTAGGGTACCTGATCCACCTTTTCGCGTTGGGCGTGCAAGTCGATACCGGCATTCTGTGGAGGGCCGAAAAGAGCGAGCTCCTAATCGGGACCTTGTGCTTCTTCTCGCCTTACGCAGTTGCCTACCTTTCCTACTACGCCCTCAAGGGCTTATTCAACTTGGATGACTCGTTGAGGTACTCCATCCCCTACATCGCCATCGTCAACTCCCTCTCCTCCTTCCCTGTCATCACCTCTCTCCTCACCGACCTTCGGATCCTGAACTCGGACCTCGGACGGTTGGCCTCCCATGTGTCGCTGGTGTGCGACTTGTGGACGTGGAGCTTGTCCCTGCTAGCGAATGCTGCCAACTTGGCCTTCCAGCACTCCACGATGGACTCAATGTGGTCGATACTTTTCACACTCATATTCATCTCGATCATCATCTTCATCGTTCGCCCCGTGACAATATGGTCATCCGGATGCGCACAGGTAAGGCATGTCGATATGCAGTCACTTGTTTCCAATTTATGTCAAGAAGTATCAGTTCTGAGGATAACAATATCTACACCGACGGACTTATTATGTCCAAAACCACCGCTGCGCACAGGATGGAGAAGAGGAGCGGGTCCATTTCTTTGCGATTATGGTGATCTTGTTGGGGTGCTCGCTGCTATCGGAGATCCTGGGCCAGCACAGCAGCTTCGGAGCATACTTGATGGGTTGGGCTTTGCCGCACGGGCCGCCATTCGGGACGACCTTGGTCCAGAAAGTAGAGACGGTTTCGGACCGCCTGATGGTGCCGGCGTTCTTGGCGGTGAGCGGGGTGCGGACGCACCTGTCAAGCCTGGTCGCGGCGTCGTCCGGGTACTCGCAGGTGATAATAGTGATGGGTTACGTCGGGAAGTTCTTGGGGACGCTGGTGGCTGCTGTCGTTTGCGGCAAGCCGTTCTGGGACGCCGTCCCTCTCAGCCTCATCATGTGCTGCAAAGGCATCATCGAGGTCGCTGTCTATTGCGCCTGGTATGACAGAAAGGTAATTTCTTCGAGTCGCCTTCTCTCTTTCCTTGTCTAGCGCTGCTCAAGAAGAAGATACACGGAAAGAACAGCGCATTTCTTGAAATGGGCAAGCGTGATTCGATGTGTTGCTCATGAAATCCATCTCAATTCGCATGTCCAGACAATAGATCAGCAGGTCTTCGCTCAGCTAGTGGTCACCATGGTGATCGTGACCACGTTGGTGAGGCCCCTCGTCGCTTATCTATACGATCCATCCAGCAGATACATGGTCCATGGACGAAGAGCCCTCCCGCAATCCAAGGAAGGCGTCAAGGTTCAGATCCTCGTTTGCCTCCACAACGAAGATAACGTCCCCACCATCATGAACCTCCTCGAGGCCTCCAACCCCACCCCTCACAGCCCCATCTCCGTCTTCGTCCTCCACCTCGAGGAGCTCAAGGGCCGGTGCGCTGCCGTCCTCGTCCCCCACCACCACCTCGACAAGTCCGCCTTCCAGGCCGCCGGCTCGGACCACGTGGTCAACGCGTTCACCAACTACGAGCAGCGCAGCTGCGGGAGCGCCGTGGTGCAGCACTTCACCGCCATCTCGCCCTTCGAGAGCATGCACGACGACGTGTGCGCCCTCGCGCTCGACAAGCGGACCCACCTCATCATCCTGCCCTTCCACAAGACGTGGGCCATCGACGGGACGGTAGGGTTCGTCAAGTACGCCTTCCGCAACGTGAACAAGAACGTGATGGGCAAGGCACCCTGCTCCGTCGGGGTCCTCATCGATCGGGGCTCGCTGGCAAGCACCCACCATATGGTGCCTGGCGAGGCCGCGCCGTACCGAGTTTTCGTGCTCTTCTTGGGGGGCGCAGACGACCGGGAGGCGCTCGCCTACAGCGTGCGGATGGTCGACCACCCGCGGGTCAGCCTCACGATAATTTGGGTCAGGAGCAGAGAGGATGAGAACAAGGGCGGGAGCCAGCTTGACAAAGAAGCGATGGGTGACTTCCGGGCCAAGGTGGGCAACAACAGGAATGTGAAGTACGTCCAGGAGATGACGGAAGACGGGGTCGGGACCATACAGGTGATCCGCTCGGTCGAGACCGTGGTCGACCTGCTGATAGTGGGCAAGCACCACGACCCGTCGTCGCCGCTCATCTTGGGCTTGACGGGTTGGAGCGAGAGCCCTGAATTGGGGGTCATTGGCGACCTGCTCGCCACTTCCGATTTCCAGTTCTCGGTTTTGGTAGTGCAGCGAGAGCCCACGGCGGCGACATCCCTTCCCTTTGATTGAGTTTGGAAATCAGTAGCTAGGCCATAGAGATCGTCGGTCGTAACAAGATTTACGGCAGGAGACGCTTTGTTTTTCTTTCGGTCGTGTAATGCGTCGTACGAGGAAATTTGTTAGATTTTGGACATAGAATGTTAGATTGAAGAGTGTACGTAGATATCATGGACAGTTGGACAAAATGCTAAAACCGATGTACATGCGTAGATTGTTCGGCGCGGCGCAAATATGGTAGACATTTTAATTCGATTAATTCAAGCAACCAGCATCAATTGCAACTGCTGAGATGACAAAATTCCATTGCTTTGTGCAATAACAATGCGGTTTTTTTTTTTAATTTCCATGACGGTTGATTTTGTAAGTGTTGGTAGCTGCACGACCAGTAAACTTATTGGTAATTTACAAAGACTTTTGTGAAAATACCAACTTTTTTTAAAATTTTCAGATTACTTGCTTTTATTTGTGCACTTACTAGTGCTTCAGATTACTGGCCGTTACTATTGTTTGCAGGTTCCGCCTCGTTTGTGGGGCCCAACTGACATATTTAAAAAAAAGAAAAAAAGGACAAATTAGTCGGTTTTGTTCATTGAGAATTTTCTCAGATATAATTTCTCGCTTTTATTAGTAAGCAAACATTCTTATTCATAATAGATAAAATTAATCAAATCTACTTCAAGCAATTCAGCAACTACAACAACCACACAATAAGCTTTTGTTCAGACCTTAGAAAGGTCTCACATTGGAGATCAATTAATACATCTTAATTGATTTATAATTCATAATTTTAAATTTTCGAATGAGGATGGATTCAAATGTACATGTTTACGGGCTTGGACTTGAGCTCTCTCTTGTTGATCTCCCATAGAAGGTGTCAAGCTTTTATTGCATGCTCCAAATAAATGAAATTAGAGCCAATGATTGACTAATGCTCACTCCTAATGTGTATTGGTACTAAGTAAATATATTGAAAAAAGGAATTTGGTGACAAATCTGGATTTCTAATAAATGAGGGGAATAAACTTGACACCGAGCTAACACATGAGTTGTGTTAGTAAAAGTCCCACATCAAAAAATTAATGAGTTATTTATTTTATTTTTTTATAGGAGAATTTGTGAGTTAAGGAAAATCAAACTTATCATAATTTTTATTATGAAAATTAGAAGAAAGCGCTTCAGAAAACGGAGCACAAACAGCAAATCTAGAGCAGAGGATATCTTCGAATGTAGACTAGCACTTGCAAATTCCTTCGGAGGGGATGTAGAGGAGGTAGAGAAGGACCTTTCCTCCAAAAATCAGCCCATTTCGATGGGTGAAACTCCGAGAATCAACGTCACACCCGCATCGATAAACAGGTGGCTCGGAACTCGGTAGAGAGGAAATCCATAATGAGTTATTATTTTATCTTTTTTGGATAGGAGAATTTGTGAGTTAAGGAAAATCAGACTTATCATAATTTTTTATTAAAATTTTTGAGTGAAAATGAATTTGAGAAACTTGAATTTTTAGTTCTGTGAAGGTATCGGGGTTTTATTGTATGCTTTCTCCCGACACCTCCAACTGTATGCTTATAACACTTTTTAGGAGATTTTGTGTTTCCAACGCAATATTTCTCAAAAGGTCTGATAAAAATTTTTTTTCAATAACCGAGCCAAAGAAAATAGAAAATTCGCATTCGCATCGTTTCCTCCTACCTTTGACTTCTTCTTCAACCTCTCGCCTGAATCGCGATCCTCGGCTGTCCTAACTTCTCGATGTCGATGTCGATGTCGTCGTCGTCGTCGTCTTCCTCCACGCTCCCGACCTCCTCCAACCCCCACTCCCAATCCGCCTCCGCCGCCTCCGCCGTCGCGTCCCTCCGCGCCTTCCTCTCCCGCCTCTCCTCCTCCGCCCGCCGCGCCCTCGCCGGCCGCCGCCCCTGGGCCGAGCTCCTCGACCGCTCCGCCTTCTCCCGCCCGCAGTCCGTCTCCGACGCCGCCTCCCGCGTCCGCCGCAACGCCTCCTACTTCCGCGTCAACTACCTCGCCCTCCTCGCCCTCGTCCTCGCCCTCTCCCTCCTCTCCCACCCCTTCTCCCTCCTCACCCTCCTCTCCCTCCTCGCCGCCTGGCTCCTCCTCTACGCCTTCCGCCCCGCCGACCAGCCCCTCGTCCTCCTCGGCCGCGCCTTCTCCGACCGCGAGACCCTCGCCGCCCTCTCCCTCCTCACCGTCGTCGTCGTCTTCCTCACCAGCGTCGGGTCCCTCCTCGTCTCGGCCTCCATGGTCGGCCTGGCCATCGTGGCGGCACACGGCGCGTTCCGGGATCCCGAGGATCTGTTCATGGACGAGCAGGAGCCCGCCGGCTCCGGCCTCTTCTCCTACATCGGCGGCGCTGCCTCCGCCGCTGCGGCGGCTCCTTCCTTGGCCTCGCGTGTCTGAGTATGTATGCGCCTCTCTGTTTCTGTTCTCTTGCCAGATGATAGATTTGAAGATGCTTTGCTCCGATCTTTCTAGGATTAGATTCATAGCTTCTTTTCGCATTCGCCATCTCACTCCATTACTTGATCTCTAATTGGATCTCGTGGTTTTCATGTTTCATGTTATGCTTTGGCTTACTTGATCTCTAATATGATGAGAATTCTATGCAAAAGTTTGGAACATTTCTTATGTTGGAATGCCGCCATTGCATTTAAGCTCCGTTTTGTGTTCAACTACATGTGAAGGCGGTAGGAGAAGAAACTGTTTGAAGCGTTCAAAGTAGCTGTGACTTAACAGAGTGCACTCTTCCTGTGGTAATCTATATGGGAAGTCAAGGTTCCTGTATACGTTTCTTTTTTTAGCTTGGGAAGCTGCTTTGGGATGTATTCTTACTTTGGTTGATCTTCAAAAGAGAGGAAAAATACTGGTTATTAAGGTGTTGTTTTGTGCAAGATTGAAGAAGAGAGTGTGAGTAACTTACTTTTACACTGTGGCTGGACTAGAAAGACATGGACTATAGTTTCTGCAATTTCAGGAGTAAAATGGGTGACATCAGGCATGGACATTGGGCTTGGAGAGAGAATTAGTTTGGGTGTTGGAAAGAAATGGATGAGTAAGATGATTGTTCTCCTCTTTTTTTCTTTTTTTCTTCTTTTTTATTGGCTAATTCGGAGAGGGAGGAACAAGAGTATTTTAAGAAGTTGAAAACTCTTCGGATTCTTTTAGGGATAATTGGTTGTACATTATTCACTTTTATTATAGCAGGGAAATTCGATCTTACATATCTTGTTTGTTGGAAATGTTAGAAACAGTCTTTTGTGCATAATTTTTTATATGGATGGTTTTAGCTGAAGCTGTTTTGTCCAGGGCGGGTAACCCCTTGGTACCTCCTATTATGAAATTTTGTTCTATCCTTATTGAAAAACAAAAGTTAGCAAGTGAGATAAACATGCCAGCCAAGGGTTGATAGTGAGAAAGTGAGAGATAAAGATTGTCCTCATGACTTTTTGATGTAATGATTACTGATAGCTACGAAATTTTTGGCTCCCTTTAATTCTAGTAACAATTCATATCCATTCTTGATTTGCCATGAGTCCATAAACCTGGGGTGTGACTGAATGGGATCATGGATTGTAAGTTACCTCTTATTTAGCCACTGCTGGTAGGACATGCACGGTTGATCTGAATATCCTCAGAGAATTAGTTGTGAGATGGAAGTATAGCATTAGGAAAATCCAAGTGATATTTTAACACTGAAGTCTGAGATGTTGCCATTTTAGCTTGAATTGGCAAAGCAATTACCTCATGAGTGTAATTCATTTGCAATCTCTGAATGCTCTCATTCGTCTCAAAATTTAATTATCTATTCAAGGTCAGGCTCAATAATTTGAACCGCCAAGTCAACAAGTTCCATTAAAACAAAGATGAACTACTTAGTGAGGGAAATCCTGCCATTTTTTTTATCAATGTATCTTGTCTTGTTAAATGTTAGATAAAACATACTGTTTAATGAGAAAAAACCACTTGCCCTGGAGCAGCCTTTCATTCAGACATGACCTCAGTGTTTTTCTATGGTGTCGAGTTGAAATACATTCATGAAAACTTACATAATTCATGATCGAGGAGAAATAGTTAAGTTCCCTTTGGTTTATTTAGGGTGGAGACTTGTATAAAAGTGTTCCTTGTGTCTTCACATGGATGGTTGAAGAACTGTTGACTCGTTAAGAGTCTAATAACCCAGATTTTCACACATAGTTCTCATTGCCTCTTTCAAGTGCTGCTGCATTATGCCGAACAGCTTGAGTAATTGTCACAAGATCTTGTTGCTATTGTTCAGAGAATCAGGGTTTGCAATTTCTATTTATACTGTCTTCACTACGAATAAAGGGTGGCAAACCTTTGACCTTGTACCTTTTGAGATATAGACAGGAGGATTATGAGGAGGTGATTGAAGGGATTGAAAGAGCATTTAGATCCAAATGTGAGAATGTTACTGGTGGCGTGAGGACTTTTTTTTCCCCCTTCGGGACGATGTAGCCAAAATTAGCTTTATAAAAACTGATTCATGGGGGAGTATAGTGAAATTTGAATGGCAGTTTACATAGGTCCTCTGATCCAGTGATTCTCGTTGCCAATTGCTTCCTGCATTTTCCTTTTTCAGGTCCTTGGCTTTCTCTAATTGTGTTTACATCTAGATATTAGACAAGCTTGGTGAACTGTATACGATTCATCTTGACAGGAGAAATGGCTCCCTCTATGGTAGATATTGGCAGTTCGCTGTAGGTAGGAGGTTTGGTGATTCTGGTTAGAACAATGGCTGGATTACTAAGACTAGTTCATACAATTACACTAAATAGTTTGGGCAGGTTGTTGATAAGTGTCTATTTTTGGATATGTCCGTGCTTGTTGAAATGTCCACTTGCAGTCACTCAGTTTACTTAATATTATTTTTATAAACTGGTGTAACTACACCCAGCATCACCCTTCTTGTTATTAGTTTGAGCTTCCAGGCTTCATAACCTGATCTTAGATGAACGTTGTTCTTCTTGTTTTCCTAAACATGATGTTGTGCAAAATCTGCAGATACTTCTCCTGACTAGAACAGCAACTGATACAATGAGAAGCTGACCAATGCAGTTAACACGGCATTCAATGTGCATCAAGGAAATAAAACTGATCAGTGGCCAGAACCATTCACTTGTGGGAGCTTTCCGGTGCACATTTCTGAAGTCTACAAGCATTGCGACAGTCTACTGTAAAACCATCTTATTCCTATTTTTTAACCCACCTCCATGAGGAGTCAACTTCGTTTTACCATCCTTGGAGACTACAGAGAATATGCAAAGGCAATTGATATCGCAAAGGCGACCTAATTTACCAAGGTCGCCACTTAGAAATGGTGTCCAAATGGTGTCCATAACTTGGAGGCACGCACTTATTTAATTTCTAGTTGAAGGTCTTATAAAGTGGTGGACATGGCAAACTTGCTAATTTGTGATCGATGTATGGAAAATTTTTAAGAATATCATCAGAAATAAAGTAGTGTTCTTGCAAAGCTAAGTGATCTTTGACAGTGATAACTTTATTTTTCTTTTGGATTGTTTAAGATTAAAGTTGTCCAATGAAGCTTATGCAATGGAAACTCATGATGGCCAACACCAAGTTGGTTTTGAAAGAGACTATTTTATCTTTAAAAAAGATTCAGTATCGTGCTGAAAGCTTATGCTGTGATTTTTTGGATCTCACCTATGATTTCTTCAAGTTGGACAATTGGGATTCAGAAGAGTGAAGAAATTGTAGTGGGAAAATTAGAGGAGGTAAAAACAAGGTCATGGTTCGATTTATTTTGGCTGAGAAAACAGAAAAGAACGTGGATATCATTTGATTGAAAAGCAAAATCTTCAGACTTCGGTCTCGTCACTCTGAAAAATTGTAGGTGGAGCCATAAAAAATGAACCGAGCTTGGGGAAGAATGGTTTAGCCATGAACAATTAACGATGTCAATGCCCGAGGCATTGGTGTGGCTGAATTCTGATGGGAATTAATCAATTCAAAAAGTTGCACAGCTACCCTGACCAAAAATTCCAACCTGCCTGTAAAATGTCATCTAACTTTACCGATTGCATGCTCGGTCTTGAGCAATACTCTTCGACATAGAGGGAGCTCTGAAGTGAGGCAAAGCTCATCTGTTGCGTACTGAGCTATCTAACAAGAAACGGACAAAGACACTCAGACAAATCTTAGCAAAAGTAGCAACAAGAAGATATGAAAATTGTCCTGAACCCTCTCGAATCCTTTTCGTTTTGCTTTTCCTGGAATCCTGTTATTCAACAAACATGGGACAGAAACATAAGACGTGATGTGGCAGAGGCACCACCTACCCGTGCCTTCGGCATTCTTTCTCATGAGTAGTTTCTTTGTGGTTTTGACTTTAACTTTGCACATTACATTATTTTGTAGTTCTTAAAATGATTGACGAGGTTGGTGGGTGCAACAAATCCCCTTTGCAGTTGGACCGGGTGTTTGAAAGTCTAACCATCTTCACTGACTCAAAACCTAGTTTATAGTAGAAAGTGACAGTACTTTCCTCTCTAGCAAGAAGATTTTCCCCGCGGAATTTCCTTGCCCTGTTCAACTCCCGCTTTGTCTGCATATTATGTGCCAGCAACCTCGATTAAGTCACCGGTATTAGAATGCGCCTGGATTCATTTACACAGAACTGAATGAAGCGATGCAGATTCGTAAGCTCATTGACAAGCCTCACCAGTCTTGCCTACTGATTGCATTGTCTGTTGTGCTTGCGTCTTTGGTTTCTTTCTCAGATGCTGAATCGCATTACCATGAATTTGTTGTAGGTCCTCCTCTTACTTCTTATTTCCTTTACTCTGTGTCTCTGCAAAAGGACGAACTTATGAAATTCTAAGTATGTCCATTTTCCTTGATCCGACTAGATCCAAGAGCAACCAGTGAAAAGGCTATGCAGAACCCACAAGATTATCACTGTCAACGGGCAGTTCCCAGGGCCGATATTAGAAGTGAGAGATGGAGATTCTCTTATCATCAAAACCACGAATATTGCTCAATACAATGCCACCCTTCACTGGTAAAGTTCGCAAATCACGGACTCTGGCAATGAATGCATGGGTTAGAGCAGCCACAGCACGTGTGGCGATATGCATGCAGCGTATATCAGATTCCAGCCTGTAATACTTACCTAGCTCTGCACTCTTGAATCTTGGGCTAACTGCTTGTGTCTGTCAGGCATGGAGTTCGACAAATAGCCAATCCATGGGCAGACGGACCCGAATATATTACCCAGTGTCCAATACAACCGGGAGGGACCTACACGTACCGCTTCACCATCCAGAACCAAGTGGGGACATTGTGGTGGCATGCACATAGCCAATGGCTTCGGGCTACTGTTTATGGAGCTATTGTCATTTATCCGAAATTCGGGTTGCCCTACCCTTTCCCAACACCAAATCAAGAAATTCCTGTTCTTCTTGGTAAGGTTGAACATATAAGCAACATAGCCAATCCTTAGTGTTGATATTACTCATGTGACATAACGATGCTCGTGCATAGGGGAATGGTGGGATAGAGACCCTATGGCTGTCCTTCGGCAGTCCCAATTCACAGGAGCTGCTCCGAATGTGTCTGATGCATACACTATCAATGGCCAACCAGGAGATTTCTACAGATGTTCTAGCCAAGGTTTCCAACTCCTTTTCCAAATAAAATTTTGTGTCGATACTATCATAACTGTAATTTACTGAGAACTTGTGTCCAAGTAGTAACATGACGACGACAAATGCAAATGCAGAAACCACGGTGTTTTCAGTGGAATCGGGCGAGACGGTCTTATTAAGAATCATTAATGCTGCACTCAATCAAGAGCTCTTCTTTGCAGTGGCCAACCATAAGCTAACTGTCGTAGGGGTTGATGCTGCCTACACCAAGCCCTTTCCAACGAGTGTTATCATGATCGGACCTGGTCAGACCACCGATGTTCTCCTCACTGCCGATCAGTCTCCATCTCGTTACTACATGGCGGCAAGTGCATATAACACTGCCCAAAATGCAGCTTTCGACAATACCACCACCTCCGCCGTACTTGAATACGGTTCTGAGACTTGTAGTGCAAGAAGGCAGTCCTCTCAGGTGCTCCTCCCGCAACTTCCAGCCTTCAATGACACAGCCACCGCGACTGCATTCACGGCTGGATTAAGGAGTCCTTCCAAAGTCAGTGTCCCTAATGACATAGACGAGAACTTATTCTTCGCGGTGGGTCTCGGACTCATTAATTGCTTGCTGCCGAGCCCGAATTGTCAAGGCCCGAACAATACACGCTTTGCTGCCAGCATGAACAACGTCTCCTTTGTCTTCCCAACCACCCTCTCCGTGATGCAAGCCTATTATCAAGGTGTTCAAGGCATCTTCACTGCAGATTTCCCACCTGTTCCCCCAGTTCGATTCGACTACACTGGCAATGTGAACAGAGCATTGTGGCAACCCGTAAATGGGACGAAAGTGTATAAGCTAAAATACGGTTCCACGGTACAGATTGTTCTGCAGGACACGAGCATTGTGACCACGGAGGACCATCCTATGCACCTCCATGGATACCAATTTTCTGTGGTTGGGATGGGCTTTGGCAACTTCAATGCGGCAAGGGACACGCCAAAATTTAACCTCGTCGATCCCCCCGTGAGGAATACCATTGGGACACCCCCAGGGGGGTGGGTAGCAATCAGATTCGTGGCCGACAATCCAGGTAAACGATGCGATCGCTTGGTTTTCTTCTAGTCCATGGCTACGATGGAGAATTCACTAACTTCCTTTTCCTTTCTGTACATTTGTGTGGCTGTTGTAGGAGTGTGGTTGATGCACTGTCACCTTGATGCCCACCTTGTATTGGGTTTTGCTATGTGTTTCCTGGTCGAGAACGGACAAGGCGCTCGGCAGACCGTGATACCTCCACCGACGGATCTACCTCAATGTTGAGCACCAATCGTCGAATTTGATATCGAAGTCACCATTCTTCTGAAGTCTAGATATGTAACACATTTTTTCCCGCATAGAAAGACTGTTGCTAAGATCTCAAGCAGATGCTTTACTTGCTTGTTTCCTATTTAATTCCATTATGCAGTTGAAGAGCTCTTCTGAAGAAAAACAAAGCAAGTGAATTGATTGACTCGAAACGAAATCAGCAACCTGAAACCAAAAAGCAGTTTGACCAGAAACTTTTTGAAGGGACTATGTGACATGTGTAGAAGCTATAACTCGCCCAAAAATAGTCAGCATCTTGCTATTATTTCAAGTATTCCTTTTGGGGCTTGAACAAAGCCAAGATCGTTAGAAATGGTATCGAGGCATGTCCCTTCGAATAGATGTATGGTTCAAATAGACTAGGCCTATCTAATGAGGGCAGAGAGTAATCGTTACAATGAGAGGGCTTAGATAAGATGCGACTCTATATTAATATACATCCTAAATTTCGTCAACACTTTGTGTATTGCTTTGAATACTCCTTTTGAGCCTCAGCCCTAGTGAGCTGGACCAAGTCATTGCAGATTATATACTGCAAATTATCCACCTTCACTTAAAAAACCTTAAACGTTTCTTAGATCATTGAAGACTGAAAATTTTGAATTCCCATGTCGTGAACAAAAATAATGAAGATTGATTCTTTGATGAAATCCTTACGAATCACCATCTTTTGTACTCCTAAGTCCTCGATGCATGCAGATTAGGTTGTTGACGGTCGAATTACCCGGTGCAAGGATTGTCCTGATCTAAAGACAAAACAAAAAAATTACTCTAGATAGGGAACATTCAAGTTTCACTCCTTTGCGCGAGTTAATAGGTTGAGGGGAACTAGTATTTCGTAGTGGATTTCCGCCAACGAAATCAGACAATTACAAAACAATAAACTTGGAGAGGTTAGAATTGCATTTTTAAATGCTAAGAAAAATTGTCACTAACCTTTTTGTTATTAGGCCAGAAAATTATTTGATTATTATTATTATTATTATTATTATTATTATTATTATTATTATTATTATAAGGGATAATATTACAAACAGTTCTTGAATTTTGGTCTAATTGAAATGTGGATTATAAATTTTTAATTTATTCAATACAATCTATTAACATTTGGTATATATTTAATATAATTCCTGAATTATATGAAAATTTTTAATGTAGTTTGTGTATTAATTTAAGATCATAGACAATATTAAGTTTAAGAATTATATTAAACAAATCAAACCTTCAAAGATCATGAAGTTTGTAGACCACATTGTGGATTACGTTAATTTCCTGTTTGTGTCGTTTTCCCTCATCATTATTTTGGCAGTACAGTTGTTGAGCCGCTTCCGGTTCCTTGAGCAAGCAAAGCCGAAAAGCTCAAACTCAAGCTCGGCTCCAAGCCTCCAACGTCCATCTTCCTCGGAAACTCCGAAAGAAACCCGAAGCCAAAGCTCCCGACTTCGGAGAACTCGTCACATGCGCGCCCTCGTCCATTGCCACCACCACCATCATCCCCCTCGCCAAATCCTGCAAAACCCACTTTGGCCGCGCCTCCCTCTCGCCGAGATGAGCAGCTCCTCCCTCGCCCTCTCCCTCGCCCTCCCCTCCGCTTCTCCCAAACCCCTCCGCTTCGCCGCCTCCTCCTTCGAGCCTCCCATGTTCCTGCGCCTCCCCGGCGCGCCCCGTAATGGGTCCCCCGGCCTCGGCCTCGGGCAGGTGGGTCGCCGATCCAGGGCCTTCGTGGGCGTCTCCGTCGGATCCCAGACGGCCGTCGACGACGGGCTGTTTCTTGAGTACAAGCCCTCCACCGCTTTCTTGTTCCCTGGTCAGGTGCGTTTCTCGATTCTCTCTCTTGTGCAGTTTCGTTTGGCTCGCGTGTTGGGTGGTTCTTGTCTGATCTCGTTACAAAAGAGATGATTTTGCAAGTTGGGATTAGTTTAGTTGCTTGAGCAGTGATGATTTTGCAATCTACTTGTGTTTGTATACTGGGGAATTGTCGTGCATCGAGCCGTGATGTTGCATTTTGCCTTATGCTTGGTGAATATGGCTCCTCGGGTGGAATGTACTTTGTCTGAAGTTTCTCTGCCAAGGTTGGCTCAATGCATATAATTGAGCTGTTTATAGAAATGCAGTGGGCATTTACTCTTATGAGGACGTAAATTTAATGAATCTTGCTGTGCTGGTGTTTTGCTATTTGTATAATGTTAGTGCTGTGGCTTGTAATCTTGCATCCCTTGCTCAATGTGGTGTTCTAAATTATAATCTAAACTTGCAGGGTGCACAAGCAGTTGGAATGGGAAAAGATGCCCAGAGTGTGCCCACCGCTGCAGAATTATACAAGAAGGCAAATGACATTTTAGGGTATAGTCCTATCTCTTCTAACCTTTGACTGGTCAATGCATCTTGTTAGAAAAAGTCTCGGACGAACTTGAATTGATGATGCTTTACTGGGTCTATTTCCTGGAGAATGCCAGGGTGCATGAGCTGATTCATTTCAGATTCGATTCGTTGTGGCATGTTTGAAGAGTCTCTAATTTTTGCTCTTGCATTTCATGAAGGTATGATCTTCTAGATGTTTGTAGCAATGGTCCGAAAGAAAAACTTGATTCGACTGTTATAAGTCAGGTACACACTGCAATCACTGCTCAGTAGTACTTTTCCAAATCATTGCAAATCATCCTTCGCTTTCACTCTTTTAGGGAGCGGAAGACATTAGGTATTTGGTTGTATCAGTGGGATAAATCTAGGAGGTTATGATTGATAATTACAATCTCATCTCTTAGAACAACGATTGTGAAAATGTTGTTTGCATCTTGCAGCCAGCCATCTATGTCACAAGTCTGGCTGCAGTTGAAATATTACGTGCTCGGGAAGGAGGTCAACAGATAATCGAATCTGTTGATGTTACTTGTGGGTTAAGCTTGGGAGAATACACTGCTCTAGCATTTGCTGGAGCTTTCAGGTCAATGTTACTTATATTGCATCTTCTTTCTTGTAATTGTACGAGTGCACAATCTAAATTCCCTAATGTTGGTGGCACACCAACCGCTTAGGATCAGCACAGTTGGGCATTAGAGGATTTTGAGCTCAGAAACTAGAGATCACTCGATGAATCTCTCCAAATGCATGCAAACTGCTCTTGGGCAGGGCAGCTGTCTCAAGCTTAAGACTTGGATCTAACCAGTTCATGGTGTTCCATGGGCCTTCAGATAGCTGGTTCTCCATGCCAATGCCCTTGGATTATGAAAAGAGTCAATGGCAGTATTGGGCAATATTGAAATTAACAATTATGCATTCTTCTAAGCTCTACTTTGATTACCGTGTGCTAATTACCCATGTTCTTTTTGCTTTGTGTGGTTTACCTCTCCTTTTCTTCACTTCTCTCTGTCCATCTTATCACTTTTGGTTTTTCCCACGAGCTTTTGTATCAACTTTGAGGAGATGTACTGCTCTTTCAGTTTCTGATTTGGTTCCATATTTTTACCAGCTTTGAGGATGGGCTTAAATTGGTCAAACTACGAGGAGAAGCAATGCAGGTAATTATCTTTTATACATGATGATTGGAGTTCTACTTAGATTTACGACTTACGTGTTCCGACATAGAACTTTGCTCTAGCATTAACTATCATGTTACTGCATATTTCCTCGGTAATAATGTCTAATTGCTATGGGGACCAGGAAGCTGCTGATGCAGCGAGGAGTGGTATGGTCAGTGTCATAGGTTTGGATTCAGAGAAGGTCCAGCTGTTGTGTGATGCAGCTAATGAAGAAGTCGACGAGGAAAACAAAGTTCAGATTGCAAATTACCTCTGTACTGTAAGATTTCTTCTGCTAGAAGACCATGGATGCTTAATTTGTTTATATTCTACTTTTTTCTGTGAGGTGCAAAAAGGAAGTACCCAACTATCGTGTAGTACAGAAGTGAATAATGCCAGAATCTGGAGCAACTACTCTGACTAAATTACATATCTTTCTATCGTTTTTAAATGAAGTAATTGGTTCTATATTTTTAGGGCAATTATGCAGTCTCTGGAGGCTTGAAAGGAATTGAAGCTGTAGAAGCTAAAGCGAAGTCGTTTAAGGCTCGGATGACGGTATTCTCCCTTTGAATATGATCATTCAATAGAAGCATGAAGCCAGGAAGTAAAACCAGTTTTTTTTTTCCTGACTCGTTAGGTGCGTTTAGCAGTTGCTGGTGCTTTCCATACAAGCTTTATGAAACCAGCAGTCTCTAGATTGGAAGCTGCATTGGCTGCAACAGAAATTAAGACTCCTAGAATACCGGTCATATCCAATGTTGATGCAAAACCACATGCTGATCCAGACACAATTAAGAGGATATTAGCCAATCAGGTAAGCAAGATTAGGATTGTGTTCTGTTTCACGAATCAAAGACTGCTGTTGAGCTAACCTTCGCTTCAAAATCACAGGTGACTTCTCCTGTTCAGTGGGAAACGACAATCAAGACTCTCCTTACAAAAGGGTTGAAGAAGAGTTATGAATTAGGGCCTGGAAAGGTAAAACGTTACTGGGTACACTCAAATGATTGCTGCTTTATACTCATGAGAATTGCGTTTTAATGATGGAACATTGGATCATATCCAGGTGATAGCTGGTATTGTCAAGAGAATGGACAAGAAAGCTGAGATTGAAAATATCGGGGCTTGAAACTTTTGCATGGTTCCTAGAATTTGTTGCTGCAATCTTATCTTCTCATGCGGCTTCTCAGTGCGCAGAGCTGGAGTTTCTTGCTTGACCTAATAGAGTTGTGAAGAGCCTGAGGTTCCTTTTCTTTGCTCACCTTCTCTGTTTTTCCTCCCTTCAACTTGGTTCATGAATACAGAGGAACTAGATTTACCAGCACTTGCTTTGTATGAAAGATAATATTGGATAAGAAGTCGATCCCTGAAGGGAGGAATAAAGAATCAACACACTCTACTGAATAATCATCTTCTTTTTTGGTATATTTTTCTCTGTTTCCTCTCTCTTTTTGTGAATAATCATATCTAGGTTTTCTCATGGACATTCAATACCCCGGTACTTGAACAAACATTTGAGGAGGGGGAAACTGATGCTGCCAATAAAAGAACGAAATTTTTTGAATGTCCATGAGATTATCTAGATGTGATTTTAATCATTGAAATTAAATGAAGACTCTTTGTGAGAGGGGTACTGGACGGGGCTATGGTCGAGTGGCCTGGCTTAGTAGCTTGTGACAACGGTTGCAATGTCCCGTTACCAAGCGATGGCTAAACTAGTGTATGAGTTTGGCAGTTGGCATCAATTGGCCAGTGTTTTCAAAACTGTGCTGGACAGGGTTCGTTCTACCAGTTCAGCTTGGTACTGATTTCTGATTCAATGTAGAGCCTGATCTGGTTTTTTTGACCAATTCAGTCGGATACCAATTTGCTTGTATCTGAATTAATCAAATGCTCATGACATCACAAGTCGCTTGGAGTAATGACGCTGATGATAAAATGGAGTTGATGGCGGAGGCCATGCCCATGACGGTAATGATTATGGCGCCATTGCCGGTGGTGGCGATTATGTGGTGACGTAACATCGTCCTTTTTATCCCATGAACATGCAACATCATCCTTTTTATCCCGTGAACATGCGACGGATTTCGTTAACCAGTGCTTCAGGGGTTATGCATTTTCTTTTTGGCCTTCTCATGCATAGTTAGATATTCGGTAACGATGCCTTTTTATGGGTTTCGATGCTCTCTGGATTTTCCAATTTCCCGACCGGACAAAAACTCGTCTCTATATAATAATTAGCGCGAAAAGGAAAAAAAAAAAAAGAAAAAAAAAAAGGAAAGAAAGCAGTAGATGGAAGCTATAGATTGTGTTTACATATCGAACTGTACAAATATGTGATTGCAAGCCATTGCAGAATTATTTTCCTTTATGTTCTTATAAATCGATTCATTTGAGTTCGTACCGGTTGGTGCTATCTTTATATTATCAATAATGACAATGCATGTCGGAAACTTGAATCTCACGACACAATGCCCGCGTTAGAAAATAGAAAGGAATTAGGAAACTGTTCTAAATGAAGAAACTGAAGATATTGCGCAAAGCTGTCTCACATCAAGAAATTATCAGTGAATCTCACAGATTTCGTTACGAGTGGAAGAATATTTTTGACTGCTCGAAATATATTTGCTCCAGCAGAAAGCAATATCTTAAATTTCTAGGCAAAGAAAATATCAGTCTTACCGAGGGTGTCCCTGGAAGCGGTTTCAATGGAGGTAGACCTGCAAGCTCCCGGCTTCCTGTAGTTCTTCTCTGTCTCTTTCCCTCCATTAGTCTTTAACATCTGATTGCTTTCCATCTTCCCTTCTTAACATGTCGCTGCAGAAAAGCACCATGAAAGTGAAAATCTATTGTTGCAATTCATGCCAGAAGAAGGCCAAGAAGATCTTGGAGCAAGCCGATGGTGGGTTGCTTCTATTGCATGACCGCAAGTTCTTTCCTCTGTTTTCTTTTCTCGAGCATTGGTTAATGGTTCAGAGTGCAGAGCGTGTAGTTTTTGGCCGTGGGGACTTCGTGGCATGTTAATGATGCATCGCTGTGCACTTTGTGTTTTGGTTTTGGTTTTGCTTTGGCAGGAGTGCAAGCCATACGCATTGACATAGGCGATGGCTTGCTGACTGTCACGGGCGATGTAGAGCCTTTCCTGCTGATAGATATGGTGGAGAAGAAGGTCAGAAAGAAGGTGGAGCTCTGGTCCTTCCGAAGGTACCCTGCCCATGGTAGTACTGAAGAGTGGGGCGGCGGCGGCGGCGGCGGCGGCGGTTATGGTTGGCATCACAAAGAGGTCAAAGTGGACGA
This sequence comes from Eucalyptus microcorys, assembly GCA_014182515.1. Taxonomy (NCBI): domain Eukaryota; kingdom Viridiplantae; phylum Streptophyta; class Magnoliopsida; order Myrtales; family Myrtaceae; genus Eucalyptus; species Eucalyptus microcorys. Next base: position 23,230,705 of record CM024571.1, read on the forward strand.
CTTGCGCAGGGCGAGAGAAAGGAAGAAGGCTGCTCACCGCGGGGCCGACAGAGGAAGGGCAGAGCATGCCTATCCTGCCCATGCGGGCCCGTGCTGGCCGGGACCCGGAGTCTGTCATCCTATGGCTGGGCCGTGCCAGCATCATGGGGATCCGGAACTCTGGGGTCCGCATGTGCCGCCTCCTCCCATGTGCTGCGGGCCGCCTCTGTTCCCGCCGCCGCCTCACCACTGGTGCAATCCTATGCCTCCACCACCGATGCAGCCGCCACCACCATATCACTGGCACCATGAAGCGCGGCGACCAAAGAAATGATCGGCTACGACAGACATGTCGAAATCTGCTAGGATAGCCTAATACCGTTATAAAATTCTTGTTTAGGTTCTGGAAGGATCAGACAGCTATTAGATGGGTGAACCACCGATGCATATGAGCCATGGTTTTGGACTAATTTTATCCGACAGTTACTTTTTTTTTTTTTTTTTCCTCCAACCTTGTAACCATTGTTAAACAAGCATTCGGTTTGTCAAGAAGCCACGAGTGATCGTTTTAGGACTCATCAATCACCGACTGTTAGGTTTCAAAACATCAATTATAAGAACAAAAACTGCCATTAAGGAAGGTGCAAGCGCAATGAGCAATGATTGACGTGATAGCAAATGTCATGGAACATCACACTTGACATGACAGCAAAAATATCGACCAAGCGAAACAAAACGAAAAAGCAAACGAGATCGAATACCGGAGATGGTCCATACTGCATCAATGGCTGATCTCAGTTAGATAGGAAGGTTCAAAGAAAGACAAAACCAGAAGAGAAAATAAGCGAAAAAAGAAAAATGCCACGAAATATTACACTGGACATGACTACAATGAATATCGACAACAAATCAGACAATTCACTCCAGAGAATTGACCAAGCGAAACAAAATGAAAAGCAAACAAGATGGAACACCACAGATGGTTCATACTCCATCAATGGCTGATCTCGGTGAGATGGGATGTTTCAAAGAAAGACCAAAACCAGGAAAGGAAAAAAGCCAAAAAAAGGAAGGAGTGCACCAGCCGGGAATCGAACCCGGGTCTGTACCGTGGCAGGGTACTATTCTACCACTAGACCACTGGTGCTGCTGTTGAACTCCTCAAAGCTAAAAACTAATACTATAATCCAGGCTCATGCGTTTGCACTTCGGTACGATCGGCTATCCTGAATTGGTGGACCAGTTAAGAGAAAAGCAAGCAAGGGTTGTGGGAGGATGTGCGGTTGAAGTTGAAGCGGGAAATGGCGATTCCCATGCTAAGAGCTTCAGCTCCTCCTGGTCACTTGGGCGCGCTCTTCCACTCCAACGTGAAGAAGCCCCTCCATCTTCAGAGACTGCCCTGCTCTCCGACCGAACTCAACCCTGTCCTGCAAACGCAAACGCACGCTTATAGCCTCTTTCGTTCTCCTTTTCTCGCGTTCCCCGTCTCTGGGTACTCTACCAATTCTTGAATTTTTTTTGCCCTTGTTTTGCAGTGATGAGGTGAGGTCAGAGTCAGGGTTGTTTCTTTCTGTTGGGACACACCTTATTCCACACCCCAACAAGGTGAATTCCCACAAGCCTGCCGCATTGATGTAGTGATATTGTAAATGGGTCTCGGTATTCAGCACTCAAATAAGGATAAATGCTAGGTATGGAAAAGAACCCATAACGTTAGATGAACTTTTGTTGCTTCTTGGAAAGGTTGACAAAGGCGGTGAAGACGCATTCCTGGTGAGCGGCTGCAATAGGGGAGTCATTGCTGTTGCTGATGGCGTTTCTGGGTACTTAACTGCAATCCCTAGGACAGATTCTCCAAGTTTACATTTTTTTAATAGGATCAAGTGCTGGCAAAGCTGCCCTGCTTCTTGTTGACTAATGTGTGCTAGCTGAATTTGTGCTTTGTCTGTATTTGTATTAGATGACACTTTCTAATGAGAGCAAAAGCAATGAGTATGTTGTGTTGTGAAGCATTGATTGATCATCGATAATTAACTTGACAATGATTCAGACAAGTGACAACTTTGGGAAACTTGCGAATGCCGTGTTGCTGATTATTTGCCAAATTGCTCTTTCACTTGGCAGTTGGGCTGAACAAAACGTGGATCCTTCACTGTTTTCTAAGGAATTGATGGCTCATGCTTTGTCTTTGCTCGGGGATGAGGAGGTGAGACTTATTTCAAAGCAAGTAAAAAATAGATTATTCACTTCATCGGTTTAATTAACATGCTCCTGATTACCCTAGTGCTAGTTCTTTGACAAGAAATTAGCAAACCAGAACTTTGCTTAAATTTTGTATTGCCATGTTTGCTTATTGGTTAGTGGGAGCTTAAGAACCTGTACAGTATTACTCATTTGTCAGGTAAACTACAATCCTCGGATACTTCTGAAGGAAGCACATGCTGCTACCTCCTCTGTTGGTTCAGCTACAGTGTAAGTTATTTTTATTTTTGACTTCACAATTTTCAAGTTTTTCGGATAATATGACCCTAAAACAATGTATCTAAAGATGGTTCAGCCATTTATTTCATTTCTTTGCCTTTTTCATCAGAGTTGTTGCCATGCTGGAGAGAGATGGGATCCTGAGGATCGCAAATGTAGGGGATTGTGGATTAAGAGTAGTCCGTGGCGGTAACTTCTGTGTCAAATTTCATGATATTGTGACTTATTGGTTCTGTTTTATTTTGCTTTCAGAGTCTTGACAACCACATGGTACTGAATTTGCAGGTCAGATAATCTTTTCTACCTCTCCGCAAGAGCACTACTTTGACTGTCCCTACCAGCTAAGCTCAGAATCAGTTGGCCAAACATATCAAGATGCTGTGGTATTAATATACTCCTCTCAGACATCATTCTCTATCAGAAAATTTTTCGCTGTTTAGTCAACAATATTATGCAAAGGACTGAGAAGTATATTATACTGTCCGTCATTTCCAAGAGTTAGCCACCACACTCAGGGGTCGCAGGTGCTTCCCCTAGTGAAAGTATTCTGGCTTATTGGAAATTGACATCTTTCTCCTCTGCTGAATCTTCTTTGAAATCTGCTACTGGTCTTCACTCTGCTAGATATTAGCAGTGTGAAGTATAGGAAAATTACACCTTAGCTGGATTTGCTGGGCAATGCGACTTTTGCTAATATTTCATATATGATTGATGTGTGACAATATAATCAGATGCCTGCTAAAAGGTTTGGTTGGTTTAATAGTCGAGTTGGTGTAGTTCAAATATAATTATCCCATGGCTGAATTTTGTCAGCTTATATGCTGCATTATGCAAGTACTCGTATTATCTCCATTCACCAAAACTCAGGTTTCCTCATGTTTCTTGATAACCAGGTTAGCACTGTTGAAGTAATAGAGAAAGATACCGTGGTCATGGGCTCGGATGGTCTCTTTGACAATGTTTTTGACCATGAAATTGTTTCCACATTAGCAAAACATGGTGATGTTTCAGAAGCTGGTAGGTTTTTGCTCAAATTATGAAGGTCCTGCAGTTTGTGTGCTCAACTCTAAATGGACATTGGTTCATTGTTAGCAAAGGCATTGGCTGATCTCGCCAGAGAACACTCCGCGGACTTGAGTTATGATTCTCCCTACTCAATTGAGGCCAGAACAAGGGTGATATTGCGTACCCAACTTATTCACCACTGATTGAGAGCGTAGATAGTAGCTACAAAACTATTACCTTGTCATGAGGCTGAAGACTGTAGTTTTGCAGGGTCTTGATGTTCCTGTGTGGAAGAAAGCACTTGGGTTTAAGCTAACAGGCACGGGCCATGACCTCTCTCTCTCTCCCTCCCTCAGTGTGCTCCCTCCCTGAGTGTGCTGGCTCACGTATCTATGAGAAATATCATCTTTTCAACTTGATCTCTGTCGCAACTAATTCATGTATATTATTGTCCAGGTGGAAAGCTTGATGATATAACAGTAATCGTTGGTCGAGTTGTCGGACCACAGGAATCCTCAGACACCAGATAACGTCATTGAATGAAGTGCAAGAGAACTAGGCGTGGGGTTACGTATTCTGCCTATCAGAGTAAAGTCTTTTGAAGGAGGTAGTTTTCATATTGTGATAGGTTGGATGAACTTCACTCCGTATTCTTTCATCTACGGTCATGGCTTTCATTGTATGGGCCGTATAACCGCTAGTTGTACTTTATTCTCCAAAGCTGAACTCAAGATATCATGAATTCTAAAACAACGCAACTATTCCTCATGTATTCCAAAAGAGATCAGAGCTTTTGTCCAGTTGGCTACACAGCAAAATTTGATACAAACTTTCACAAAGAAACAATTGTGCCAGAAATCGATTAATCCAACTCAACTATGATCGATAATAATATTATTTGAATCGCCAAAAGTGTGATAAGAATACATTAATATGACCTAATCAACTCATTTTGTTATCGGGAGCAACTGCAGGCATGTTCCGAGGATGAAAACTCCCCTCCTTCTTCAATGCCTCAAGTCGAGCAGACTTCACAAGAGAAAGATCTCTGCATCATATTTTGCTTCGATAGTGTGGACAGTATTAGTGCTCCAGCAGGGAAACAAAGAACAAAACTCTGACACTGGGTTGTCAGGTGACAACACGAGCAGCGCTATTATCGTTAAGTTCCTCAAAAAACGACTTCGAGGCTTCATAAGTAGACCAACAGATTGCAGCAGCAGGAGCGTGGAATAGCATCCTAGGCATCCATCCTCTTATTAACCCTCTGTATCCATCCTTTTCCACTATCGTTCGAAAGACATCCCTCATTGAACCACTCTTAAATCTATCGCATCCGCAGACACCCTGAAAGAAAGCAATGTATATGAGACAACGACTACATAATGCTACCCAGATATTGCAGCACCAATCTTCATAAACTTAAAGACTTAGTGTAAAATTTAAATGTTAAATAGGTCCTCAGGGTATTTCTTAAGCCTCATTAACTATGCTTTGAAATGTAAATTTCCTATTTGACATGCAGGTACTTGAATGCCTTTTTATATTTTTATAGTGTCTCAATAAGTATTCTTCTTTCTTTTATTTACCTTAACTGTCCACTACGGACACTTGTTACCAAGATCTGTATAAAATGCTAGTTCCAAACCAAACACATCATTGTTCTTGTAACAAGATTCTCCAGGATTGTTCAATCCCACATATCAAACGAGAATAACACGTCAGAGCACTGGACAATTGTGGGCTCCGCTACACCTGACCATATACACCTGACCAGGATTGTTCAATCCCACATATCAAACGAGAATAACACGTCAGAGCACTGGACAATTGTGGGCTCCGCTACACCTGACCATATACTCTTCCAGACCAATAACCATTAAATATGCAGACTGAAAATGAGACTCGTTAATTGGTTTTAAGTCACCCATTGCAAAAGCCCATTAACATGACATACTTTGAGTTTCTGGTTCCCTGATACAAATGCCTTTTCTTTTTATCTTTGTTGACATTACTAGTAAATTCTTTTGGTTTATAAAGCAAGAACCACAAAAGAGGGAAAAGAAAAAACAGAACACTAGCAAGGTAAGCTCAAACTCCATGACTACACACAATGACAGCTGAGTAATGACTCTTAGATATGCCTTAAAATGTGGTCGATAAACCTTAAGATGTGACTTAGCGACAAGGCCAACAACAACAATATGCTAGATGAGAACAATCCCATTCTAATGAGATATGAAGCGGTGATGCCAATTGGAACAAAATTGCAACCCTGCTTGTCTAATGCTGAAATCGATTTTGAAGCATGAGCCATATCCGCCTGAACATTTCCCTTCCAAGACTAGTAACTGGAAAGTCTGCTACCAAACTATGTATGATATCCATTTCTTCCTGTCATTCAGAAAAGAACAAAACCAAGTAACTGGCAACATCCAAAGATTTATCTGTCTTTACCTGACACTGCAGCTGAGTCTTCACAACATCAAGAGGGGTTGTAATAGCAGCTGCCAGTGCCCCAGCACCTGCTCCTGCTGTGGCATGGACAACCCAACCTTCATCATTCACACTCTCCGGTGAAACCTCCCTTAAACCCGTCTTTGCAGCCTCATATGTTGCAAAATGCACGGCAGTGAACGGAGCATTCATGATGACAGTAGTCCTATACGATGCATAAAAAGCCCGAAGTCCCTCTTCCTTCATGACCCTCCTCACACAATCCAAAACCCCTTTGTAAGGACTATTGTTCAATTGTAATCTCTGCTTGACCATATCCATCGGCGTAAACACAGCATCACTCGCGACGGTGGCAAACACCCCGGAAACCGCGTGGGCAGCCGAATTATTCGGATTCCCGCCGGAGAAGAACTTCTTGCAAACCTCGTAGACCGAGAAATACACGGCGTGGGCGGGTCCGGCGCCGAGCCCCATGGCGCCGATGCCGCGGTACAGACCCAGCGGACCGTTCGACTTCAGTATCGACCGGAGGGCCTGGCCGAGGCCCACCGACTTGATGGGGCAGGAGCCCATCGCCTGCATGTGGGTCTTCACCGTGTCCACGGGGAACATGGCCATGTGCTCGACCGACCCGGCGACCGACCCGGCGATCATGAACTGCCAGAAGCGGAGGCCGTCGTGGGCGGGGACCACGACCTCCGGGTGGAAGTCCGGGGGCTGCGGCACCGGGCGGAAATCCCGGTTCTGGAACTTGGGGGTGGCGTCCGTCGTGGCCATGGACGAATCTCGACCTGCGTATCTACACTGTACGTGGGATTACAGCCACAGGGGCGTTCGAATCGAGGATTTCCGGCTCCCCGAAGCAAACCAACAGCGAAAGCACGCGCCTTTGGGCGACCGGGCCTTCACCGACGGAGCGGAGAAACGATTACACCGGCGACAGGCGCCGCCGCCGCCGCCAGACCCTCCGCCGCGCGCCGGCGGCTCAGGATCGACGAGATCCGACGATGCTCCGGGAGATTTTTGATTCGGAGGTTTTGGTGGGGGAGAAGGGGGTCGGATTGCGCCAATTAGGGTTCCAAGAAATTTGGGGGAGGTTTTATGCTCCTTTGCTTTCTTATTTTTCCTTTATTTTTATTTTTTTATTTATTTTTATTACTGTCTTCTTCTTCGTTTCGGATTAGAGGCGAATCGGTAAACCGCCTCGTTTCCCAAAATAAACCCAGCCGAGGGGCACGTGCGGTGCACGCGAGCCACCCCCCCAAGCGGAAAGATAATGGAGAGAGATAGTGCATGATTTGAAAGTTCCTCACCTAACGTTGAAGAGAGTATGCATCACATGTTTGAAAAAAATGATTTGTAAGATTAAAGACATTCAAATTTTTGATATATGAGAAAATATTATTTACTTGTATGGGCCTAATTCATTATAATAATAAAAAAAAAAAAAAACTTTTAGGCTCAGTACCAAATTTGCCTTATGTTATTTTTTGTATTGAAAAATAACACAAACTTTAATTCTAATCTCAAATCTATCTCAAATTTTTTTTTTTTGCCTGAAAAAAATATCACAAACTTTCAATATAGTCTCAAATATGCCCCCGTTAGCTTTCTATCAGAAAATCTCCATTGGTTCTTTCACGTGACATTTCAATGTCGGTAACAAATCTACTTAGCAAGGTGATATAAAATAATATTTCCAAAATGAACCCCTTTTTGAAATAAAAATTAGGAAGTTAGGGATGATTAACAGCGATTTTTGGATGAAGGCTTAAAAGGGTGGATTTAGGATTAGATTTAAAGTCAGTGGTTTTTTAAGACAAAAATAAAGTTCCTGGAAAACGGGATTGGATCTAAAGTTCAGGTTTTTTTTTTTACAAAAAACAGTTTGAGCTTGATTTGGACCGTACCTAAAGTTTGAGGGCTTTTTTTCTTAGACAAAAAAAAAATAGTAGAATTTTGAGATTAGATCTAAAGTTTGGATTTTTAAAGGAATTAAGCCCACTTCTAAGTGCCAAAAAGATAAAAGTTGCCAAACATCTCTTCACGTCTCTATAGTAATTTTTCCTGTTGAAAAAGTATATGAGGCACACCTTCTTCGCTTTTCTATTCTTTTAGGTGCTTTAAGTATTGCCATATCAACCGGTAACGAATCTCCATGTGATGACAACTTTAGATAAAGCAAAAAAGGTATATTTCATTACATAATAAGTAATTTCTCCGCGTTTTTTCGGTAACCCAATTTTAGAAAAAAGTGACTTTTGATGTATATAACAAGCTATTGCAACTAGCAAAAACTGGCAAGCACGTGTAAAATATGAAGAAGTTTATAATAGAGAAATGGGAAAATGTGATTTGAGTTTTTTTAAGGAATAACTTTAATTATTACAGGATGAGGAAATTAACAAGCAATTTCTCCACATTTTTTGGTCCTTTATTTATTTTTTAGGGAAATATCCAACTCAACCGTGAATAAGATCTCATTGAGAATTGAGAGATGGAGAGTGAGCTCGGCTAGGTTTTTTTGCAATCAAAATCTTTTTGTGTTCTAGATGTTAGATTAAGATCGCCGCCACACGAATTGACGTGCTCTCCTCGTTGATCGAATTAGCCAAGTATCGGATAAACTCTGGAAAGGCAATCCACCCGTCCGTATGGTTGTCAGCTTCGGTCGGATGTCGCTGCATCTCTATCCCCGCCGACGATTGCGGGGGCTCCACCGTTTTTGGGAAGGTCAAGACAATAACTGCAACGTGATTCTCTCTTCTTCTTTTTTCTTTTTTTTTTTCAAGTGTACCAGAACCACCCAATTCCATCCCAACAAAAACAATTGTGACCGGTTCGTTCAAGAAAATGGAAGTGACAAAAGAGAGAGAATCCTGAGGCCGCCATCGGCCGAAACGACACCATGAGTATATTTCTTCAAATCCTGCTGCAGACTAAGTGTTAGAATAGTATAAAATTGATTGTTGGATTTGAGCACTGGATTCTACATTTGGTTGGATGTCTTGATTTAAGGTGGGTGTAAAAAGAAGATCGAAAACAAAAGGAAATCAGCATGGTTTATGGTGGGCTATGTTTGGATAGCCTCTCCGCCATTAAATGCTTTCATAAGGAAATAAAGAGCTCTTATTTAGTTTTTCGGTCATAAAGCGTGAAGTTTCTTCATTGTCGAAAGAGCAAAGACTTTGTGGCTATTGGCTCATTTAATGTTTGTGTCTTTTTGTTGTTGACATTTTGTCATCAGATAATAAGGGCGTGGGATTATTGTCTTTGTCATTAAACGTAGTGTAGGTATTGCGCTATTAGATAAGAATGCGAGGGTGAGTGTCGTACATCTTTGATCGAAGCTATCAAAAAGCATTTTAAGAACAATTTCTCCCTCCAATTTGTGCACTCGTTCCAAATTTCCGAAGTTGTCTTTATTCTTTTGGTTCCAACATCAAGAAAGGAAATTGTCATCTTCGATTGGAGCTTCCATCTCGGTGAAAAGAGCCTCCACAAATTCAGAGCAACGTCCAGTGCTTGCTCCGGCGGGAGCGAGTTCAGGACCGCTGCGAAGAATACAAGCAGAGCCCTCGGTGATGAACAAGGTGAGGGTGATGTTGGGAGTTCTGGTAACATGGATGCTGCAGAAACTTCATCCCGGGGTTGATGTGGCCTCTTCCAGGATAGGGCATTGCCACCATGTGGAAGCTGCTGGTGGCGGTGGTGGGTGGTGCTCTGAAGTCCATTGTTATAACGAATCTACGCGCCCGCTGGCGGTGACTATGATAAGATAGTGTCATCCGACTTTGATCGATAATCAGAGTACATAAGTTGCCTAATGCATCTCAGAACACGGAGTATTCAAATGCATTTTTATTCAGAAAGAACGTTTCGAACCTATGTGGTGAGTACATTAAACCCTTATGAACTGTCATTGCAATTGGAAATGTCCCTGATGAAGGAATTGATGTTAGTCTCAGTCGATCCGTCTTTTCCGATTGCTCGCCGACACACCTCCTGGAGATGCTTAGCCTGTCTCCTGATCTCTCTGCTTTCGTCGTCTTCCAAATCCATGAACTTACGCACAAGCTCTGTGATATCTGTGCCCACCCTCCATCCGATCTTCCAGTCCTCGACGACTAGTAATGCATTACGGCCTTGATCCATAGCTATGGGATATGTAAGCATAGGAACTCCCATGAAAACAGCTTCCAAAATGGAATTCCATCCGCAATGCGTCCAAAACCCACCAACCGACGAATGTGACAGCACCCTCAACTGGTCGCACCATGGCACGACTATTCCCCTATCGCCGCACAACTCTCTCAACCTGTAGGCTTCCTCGCGCGCCACCCATAAGAAACGAACGCCGCTGTCACGCAAGCACCCTGCAATCTCATCCATCTTAGAGCTGGAGACCGAGAGAAAGCTTCCAAGGGAGAGGTATAAGACAGAATTGCTCGGCTGACCGTCCAACCACTTCAAGTAATCGGCATCATACAAACAAGAGTCATCTGCAGGTTGAGAGAGAAGGATGGCCGGACCGATGGTGTAGACTGGGATCGACAAGCTAGCCTTAACAACATCGACAGCCGGATAATCCACCTCATACACGGTCGCGAGCAAGAGATACTTAGCCTCACGTACAATCTTAATTGCATGAAGGAAGTTCTGCAAAAATGGGTTATTACTCGCAAAATTGAGCAAGTCTGCCAAGCGTGTCGGAGGAAGTCCGGGAATGTAATCAACTCGCTCGTCCCCCTTGTCTGCGACAAAACAAAGACAGAGCAGAGGTACACCAATCAGACCCAATCTTCGTGCGCATCAACGGCCAGTTTTGCTAGTTAACTTCAATGTACTGGTATTCGGACACAGCTCTATACAGGAATTCCAATTCAACTGAACTGAACTGAACTGAAAGCATTTCAAGCTTGCTATTTTTATTGGTTGGTCATCTTGTCAGTCAATGCACAAAAACTCTAATCGGGAAAATTTTAGATGCTGGAGAAGAAGATGCATTCTGCAGATTCAGCCTAATAGATAATGCCAATCATGCAACCACCCTTAGCAAACAGATATTCTCAACTGTTCTAAACCGTTCTGTCCTTTTAAGCCTACCAAGCATAGTAATTGCAGTACCAGAACTCGATAAGACAAAACGGAGACCGTACTTACCAGACAAATCGACCGGGAAGTGACCGTGTCGCTCCAGAAGATGGAAGTGACAGTAAAAAGAGAAACCCCGGGCCGCCATCGGCCAGAACGACGCCACCGGAATATTCCTCCGGTTCCCTGCGCGGACGGCCCATTTCAGCAAGGTGTCGGCCAGGATGAGAGTCGGCGCAGGCCGGAGCCGATCCAGCAGCTCCTCGCACGGATCTCCCATCTTGGTGAAAACGGCCTCGGCGAACTCGGAGTAGTGCTGGGCCTTGACCAGCTCCGAGGGGAGCACGTTTGGGATGGCGGCAAAGGATATGTTGGCGGGCTTAGGCTCGGAACCGATGAAGCCGAGCCACTCCTCTGTCACGACGAAGGTGATGGCGATGTCCGGGACTCTGGACGACAGGATCTTGCAGAAGTTCATCATGGAATTGACGTGGCCTCGTCCCGGGTACGGCATCGCCACCAAGTGGAGGCTGCCGGCGACTTCCGTGGCGGAGGTCGATGACAGTGGAGCTTCCATTTTCTTGAATTTGCGACGGGCGTCCGACCAGAGGATTGTTCTCGGAGATTCAATCAAGGTTGTTGAACTGTGGGGAAAGTTCACTCTTCGATCAGCGAGCGGGGAAGGTACAACACGACGGAGTTAATAGGGAGAGAGAAATTATTATATGATAAAGAAATAGACGAGTTTAGTAATAATAGGGATTTTGTCGTATATAATTCGAGATTCGATTAGGAACATCCAATCGCAAAAGAATACGATGAGCCCTCTTTGTCAGAATTTGCCTTGGCGACGAAATATTTTTTAACCGAGAATAGTTCATTAGTTTTTATCAAAGGAAATGGGTTCTGCAATGACTTTGAATAAGAAATATCACAGATACATGAAGGAACTGATAGATATATAATTCAATGGAATTTACTTTATTAAACCGATAGGTAAATATACAATGTTGGAATAATTCCAATGCTTTCCTATAGCAAAGATACACACCGAAACTTAATCGACCCCGAGGTATCTAAAAACTATAATTAAGATACATGTTGGAATTGAATTGACAATGAAGTATCTAAAAACTACAACTATGATCACGATATGGAAATGGAAGATAACAAGATTTGTTTGTTTGTGTGCAGGGATCTACAATACACAAACACTAGTATTTATAGTGTTCACTACATGATTGCATATAAGCAGTTCTTCAGAAGTATTAGTATCACACCCCAAAATCACAAAGAATGGGGATGACACAGCCGTCCTTCCACACGAAGGACGCAACCTCAAACACAATTAACAACAACCGATATCAATTTATATATATATATCAAATCATATATACATATTAGATAGACCAAGCCACGTTGGTTGCAAACATCGAGTTTTATAATCCACCAAAAAGAAATATACAATTAGAACTCAGACAATCCAACCACTAGCAAGGAATATGTACACCACTTCCTTTGACCATACCCAAAAATAGAACTCCCCAAAAGGTTTCCCACCGACGGTGCACTCGCTCTATTCACCGCTAACCGAGGAACCTAAAAAGGTTAAAGAAGGAGTGGAATGAGCAACAACAGCTTAGTGAGTAGTACATATTTTCTAAGCAGATCGAACAACCACTATGCATGCATACAAAGCAATACCAAACTTCATAACGCCAACTCAATATATAAAATACATATTAAATCATATAGGAGTCATTTCTTATCATCAAAGCTTTATACTAATATGGAAAACTCATTTAAATCGCCATCAAAGTCAAGTATCAATGGTCAAATCCATTGAATAATCTCTATCAAAAACACATATCAATGGTCTATCCATCGACCAATCTTTTGCTCAATAATTAACCATGGTCACGACATAACGCCTTGTGACAATGCGACCAAGATTCTCCCCTTGGCAAGGTCTCCACCTACAAAGCCGATGGTTGGGCCCAGAAGGATATCCCAAACCTGGTATACATACCCCAAAAACCCCTCACTGGATTCACAATCATATTGAGCATAAATAACCATTCTCCAATACCAGAAATCCAATCCAGAAATCAATATCTTAAACCAAACAAATAACAATTGCAGTATAGCCCATCATCCATTTCATATCCGTTTCTCAAATCATCATAAATCTTTCCATAAATCAGTCGCAAAGCAATTTCATATATATTTCTCCACAAACCTTATATAACATGCTTTTTCAAACATTTACAATCAACCAAAGAGTAGCAATTGCTCGATCTGGCTTTTATGCAATAAAAATGCTCTCCTCAATTCAATGTATATACATATATACTTCAAGACATGAATTTTTCAAAACCAAAGAAGATATAATATCACTCACCTCGTCGTCTACGACCAAATGATGAACGATACCTGTATCGTCAAACTCAAGGCCCTATCAAATAATCGATGAATAATGTTAAAATCTAATAAAACTCTATCTCAACTACGAAACGACTAAATTACACCTTAACTCTAACAAAAGGACTTCTACACACTAACAAATCGCATAACCAAGGCGATTGTTCAAGTCGTTTGCAACACGGAGTTTAAGTGCAAAACTTTATCATGCCTTAACTTTCTCCTCCGAACCCCGATCCGAACGTATTTATAGTCAATAGAGAGCCCTTGACACATATTACAAGAATCCCAACTTCACCGTCCCAAAATCAAGCCGAAAGGTGACAAAATACAGGCCCAAAGCTGCTGGACGCGTACTGTTCACTGCGCACAGGAAACTTCGAAATTTTGTTTCGGACAAACCACAAGCTCAAATCACGATCCGTAAAATCCCACGGCTCCACAACACCTAAAATATCATTCCTACAAAAATACATGGCTCAACGACTCCAAAATCGGATTTCGCCGCTTGATTTTCCAAAAATTCCGAATTTGAGCCCTAAACCCATAAATTACTTCAATTGGACGAACGAGGGGCCTAATCTCTTATCGGGTGCTGCGTTATGGAGTAGAGTCGGCTTGGCGAGGCATCCGTGACGTGCACGTGCCAAAATCCCTTTCCTTTCTTCCCCTTTCTCTTCTACTTCTTCTTCTTCTTCTTCTTTTCTTTCTTTTCTTTCTGGTGCCCGAACGTGGGCTTTCTTTCCTTTTTATCTCTTCCCCTTTTTCTGTTTTCTTTTTCTTTCTTTATTTTCTTCCTCTCTCTCTCTCTTCTCTTTTCCCTCTCTCCCGAAAACTCTCGATTCCTCTCTCTCTCTGCTGTAGCTTCTACCTTTTTCTTTTTCTTTGACCAGGTCAAAACCCATATTTTACAATTAGCATTGCTTTCACATCTCCAAATCTTTCAATTTCATATCTTCATGTCATTGCAACTTCTCATCTCTTGGTGGTTTGTAAATTCAGATAAATGAATAACTTTACAATTCTATGTATGGTTACAAAAAAGTTACAATAACATCTATCCACAAGAAATTGAGATATTCAATAATATTGTCACTAAGCAGTTATGCGTCAATGTTCATGTCAATGACTCCATCCTAGATAGCCAGTTCGTTGTCATCTATGGAAGGTTGTTATCGATAAAAATACATAGCATAAAGAAATTATATCAATTTATGCAGAAAGAAACAATATTTTATGATTAAAAATCTATATAAGGAAGATCGTTGCGTGAAAAAAACATCCGCAAATTTTGATGTAGAAAATGTTTGAAGGATGGACACTATCCATATAATCCCATTCGTCCATGGACATAAAATTTATGGAAGTAGAAGGTTCTATATATTTGATACAATTGTATTGTTTTTTTTTTTTTTTTTTTTTTGCTGGAGGAAACCGGCTTGCGGCCGACAATTGTATTGTTTGTAGTGAAGGTTTAGACAAATCTGTCAACTCATGTTTTATAACTTATCATGCATTTACTCAAAATTACAACATTATATAAGATAAAGTTAATATCATAAAAAATCCCAAACTAGAATACCTATATAACAAAGTTATCCAAAACTAATTTTTTTAACATCAAAAACTCCAAATTTGTACATTAGTGACTAATTACCATAAACTATTTTTTTTACCACTAGAATTTAGTACATTTATGATAAATTTATCGTTATTTAATTTTTGCTCATATGAGGGCCATACTTTTTCTTTTTATCACTTTAGTGCCATAACTAGTACTTACTTGAGTGCCATAATTTTTTTTCCCGATCACCTCACTTTGAGTGTCATAACTTTTTAAAAAATTCACCATAAGTGCTATATTAAATCAGAAATCCAGCTCTTGAGTGAACATTTTATAAAACTTTTGGCATTTAAGTGATCGATTGAAAGTTATGGCATCCAAGTAAATGTATTTGAAAGTTATGACAATCAAATGGTAAAAAAAAAAAATTATGATATTCAAGTGAATGCTGGTCAAATAATATGGCATCTGATATTGTCGGTATAAACAAGAACAAACAATAGGAAGTATAATTTAAAGCTGGCACTGAAGATATACCATGATAAAGCAAAAGAGCCCAGACAAACAAGGGAAATGGTTACTGAATCTGAAAAAGAAAATACCCCTGGTCTGTCATGCAAAAGCAATGGCCAATGCCAACAAAGGGGCACATCTAGCCAGTGAATAGACTTACTGCAGTCTCTACGCACAAATCTTGTCATTTCAGAATTTCAATATACCAAAAACAGTTCTGCTAATCGTCTCAAACTCTTTGATGAATTTAGTTAATCACTCTTTTGAAAGAAATTCACTTGACAATCGATGTAAGCAATAAATATCGTAAATGTCGTTTAGTCGATTCCAAAAAGCTTCCGATGGAGTTGAAAAGTACTGAGTAGGCAGCACTAACTTGAGAAAACTGAACCACCCCTTATCTAGATCTGGATAGAAACAACTAGAACTATATAGCTCTGGCCTCAAATAGCTTCATTGAGCCAAATCACCAGATTTTCCAAAAGAGAGCCTAAATCATAAAAATTCTTCAAAATACAATTCTAAAAGCCAGGCCTCAACAGACATAAAGCAAAAGGATAACTTGCTGATTACCAAATTCGACATACTGGAGAATAATATATCTGTGATGTATTATTAGTCAACATTACGGACGGAGAGCTAATATTTGCCAGCAACCTAGAAGACGAATCTATTTTACCAGAGTTTGATGTTAGCTAGATTAGCCAACATTAAATATGTCCAAATGCAAGTGACAAGTAGTTACTGTTCTCTGCCAGACAAAGCATGCATTGACAAGTATGCGAATCCCGCGACCTGCATATCAAACAGGGTCAAAGCAAGGCGAGTGGAGATATTGAAAACGATATCGAAGGATGTGTAACTTGTCTATTCTTGTCATGAGGACCAGATAAAGATAAAAGGACTGTCTTTGTAGTTACTAATGAAGTTGCTTAAAACAACAAAGCAGAGCACTACTGCTTTGGGTCAGGTTATCTTTGAACGCGACACGACCAGTTTGGATGATTTAGTTTTTTTCATCACAAGATAACACATATATTAACTTCACTGATCAATTAACACATTAAACCTTCTGAACTTCACTGAAATGGGAAATGTCCCTGGTGAAAGAATAGGTGTTAGTCTCGGTCTATCCATTTTTTCTGATTGCTCGCCGACATAACTCCTAGAGATGCTTAGCCTGTCTCCTGACCTCTCTGCTTTCATCGTACTCCAAATCCATGAACTTACACAAGAGCCTCGTGATATCCCTGCCCACCCTCCATCCGACCTTCCAGTCCTCGACAATTAGTGTTGCATTACCTCTTTGATCCATAGCTATGGGATATGCAAGCAGAGGAACTCCAGCGAAAATAGCTTCCCCAATCGAATTCCATCCACAGTGCGTCCAAAACCCGTCAACCGACGAATGTGACAGCACCCTCAACTGGTCGCATCATGGCATGACTATTCCCTATCACCACACAACTCTCTACCTCGAAGCTTCCTCACCCGCCACCCCCATGAAACGAATGCCGCTGTTGCAGAAGAAACCTGCGATCTCATCTGTCGTAGAGCTGGAGACCGAGAGAAAGCTTCCAAGGCAGATGTAAAGGACGGAATCACTTGTTTGACAGTCCAACCACTCTAGGTAATCAGCATCGTTCAAACAAGAGTCATCTGCTAGTCGAGAGAAATGGATGGCCGGACCTATGGTGTAGACCGGGAAAGACAAGCTAGCTTTAAGTGCATTGACAGCCGGATATTCCCCTCATGCACAGTCGCGAGCAAGAGATACTTGGCCTCATGGATGATGCTAAATGCATCAAGGAATTTTTGTAGAATTAAATCAATTGTCCTGGTACTGATCAAGTCTGCTAATCGTGTCGGAGGAAGTCCAGGAACATAATCTACCCGCTCGTCCCCGTTTTCTGCGACAAGGCAGAGGACATCAACCAGACCCGATCTTTGTGCACACATGGCGAAGGCTGCTTCCACTAGTTTCTTCGATACACTGGGATGCAAACACAACCGGCACACTCTCTCTGCATAAGCAGTCATCACCACACAGAATACGAATTCAACTGAACTTGACTGAAAGCATTTCAAGCCTGCCATCTTTATTAGTTGCTCATTTTGTTCGTCAGTATACCGAGTGCTAGTTTGGCAATGTGCTAAACAATGTCTAAATCTATTATTTTGTTCTCCAAAAAAGATAGTGCTGAGCCCAGACCGGCTCCGAGGGGAGCACGTTCGGGATGGCAGGCAAGGATATGTTGGCGGGCTTGGCCTCGGAATGAAGTCGGGCCACTCCTTGGTCACGCCGAAGGTGATGGTGATGTCCGGGACTCTGGTGGACAGGATCTTGTACAGGTTCATCATGGGGTTGATGTGCCCTCGTCCTGGATATGGCATCGCCACAATGTGGTGGCTGCCGGCGGCAGAGGTCGATGATAACAGAGCTTCCATTTTCTTGAAGTGGCGAGGCCGTCTGACGAGTGAATTTTTCCCTGGAGTTCAGTGGAGGTTGTCGAACTTGGTCCGTTGACTCATCGATCAGCGAGCCGGGGAGGTAAAATAATGAAGCTAGCGTGCGCCCTTCTTCCTCCGCCACTTGCGGTTGTCGTTTCCTCGTCACGGCGGAGAGCAAAAATTATTTTTGTGATAAAGCAATGCACGAGTTCAACCATTAGTGGGATTTTGTCGTATATGATTGAAAAACTTACTTTGGAATATCCAATCGTATAATAACATGATGAAATGAGTATCGCAATATGATGGCGTTGTCTATGTCCATTTGGAGATACGGCAACGATAGGCGCAGTGAGAAGTTCATTCGTTATTTGAAGTAACAACTAGAAAATGTGCACACGTATCGGCATTATGTATATGCAAGAAATTTAAGAATTGAAAGATTAAATAAAAATTACTTTGTTCCAAAATATTTGAATCGTCTTATATGGAGGATTATTATTCATGATAAGAACCCTTTTTTGATTCCACATATCAACTATTAATAGATTGTTAAAAAAAGCACCAACTGTTTCAACAATTTACCATCAATTATTTGTGGAGTTTACCACTGGTTTAAAGTGAGTGTTAATATCATAATATTGACACCTTCAAAATTAGGGTGATCGGTTCTAGGGTGGCTCAAACCTAAAACCTCTCCTATTATAATCGATTCCCAGTTTTTAGACCTTGAAATCTACCATATTTGCTTGGAAGCTAACATGTTTTTCCAATATGACTCTAGGGTCTACCTAAGAACCTATTTTATTTTTTTTATTCCTTTTTTTTCGATTTACTTTTTTTACAGTAAAATTATATGGGCCTACGAGTAACAAAACATTTCAAAGTTATAAATAAACAACAGAAATTCCTATGTGCAAAAAAAGAAAAAAAAAATAACAATCTATAAGATGAATATGTAGTCACATACAACATGTAACATATAATATAAATTATAAAATATAATATAAATTATAAAATTTCATTCCCTATTTATCCATAAAAATTTAGGGTAAGAGGAAAGACTGGCGAAGAGTTCCGATGAAAGATAAATAACGAAAGAGTGTTGAGCCTAGAATTTAGGATAAGAAGAAATTAGGGTTTTGGTTTTGTAACTTATAAATCTAATTCCAAAATAGAGTGGTTTGATACCCACTTCGAGTGAATACCCCTATTGGAAATTACTCACTTTTCCGATAGTTTGCCAATTTTTATTTGTGGAGCTTAAGTTACAGACTTTTTTTTTTTTTATTTTATAAAATTACCGACTTTTAATTTAAGTCAATTTCCAACATTTATGACCAAAATTTATTTGATAGATTATCATCCATTCCAATAATTTATTAACAATACTTTGCATAATTTACCGACTTGTAAAACTACTAACTCTTATATCAAAATAACCAATAATTATGTGAGTCCAGTACCAACTTTACCGACATTTGTTGGGAGTTCACTAACAGGCTAAACTTAGCAACTTACATAAGACATTAGCAACCACTTCTAAATTTACGAATTATTTCGATAATATTCCAACAATTATTGGGATATGCAGAAACATCACCGATCAACTTGTACATTCAACTTTCTGAACTGTTGTTGCGGTGGGAAATGTCCCTGATGAAGGAATTGATGTTAGTCTCAGTTGATCCATCTTTTCCGATCACCCTCCGGCATACCTCCTGAAGATGCTTAGCCTGTCTCCTGATCTCTCGGCTATCATCGTCTTCCAAATCCATGAACTTTCGCACGAGCCCGCTGATCTCCGTGCCCACCCTCCATCCGACCTTCCAGTCCTTGACAATTAGCGTTGCATTACTGCCTTGATCCATAGCTATGGGATACGCGAGCAGAGGAACTCCGGCAAAAATAGCTTCCCAAATGGAATTCCATCCGCAGTGCGTCCAAAACCCGCCAACCGACGAATGTGACAGCACCCTCAGCTGGTTGCACCATGGCAAGACTATTCCCCTATCGCCGCACAGCTCTCTCAACCTTGAGGCTTCCTCACGCGCCACCCACATGAAACGAATGCCGCTGTCGCACAAACACCCTGCGATCTCTTCCATCTTGGAGCTGGAGACTGAGAGAAAGCTTCCGAGAGAGATATATAGGACGGACTCGCTCGGCTGACAGTCCAGCCACTTTAAGTAATCGGCATCATTCGAACAAGAGTCATCTGTAAGTCGAGAGAAATCAATGGCCGGACCAATGGTGTAGACTGGGCAAGAAAAGCTAGCTTTAAGGGCATCGACAGCCAGATATTCCACCTCATACACGGTCGAGAGCAAGAGATACTTGGCCTCAGGGACGATGCTAAATGCATCGACCAAGTGTTGGAGGACTCTAGGACTGGTTAAGTCTGATCCAGGAATGTAATCGACCCTCTCGTCCCCCTTTTCTGTGACAAAGCAAAGACAAAGAAGAGGACATCAATCAGACGCGATCTTTGTGCACATATAGCAAAGGCCGCTTTTACTGGTTTCTTCAATAAACTGGTTTTTAGACAAAACCGGCACCCTCTATCTCTGCATAAGCAGTCGCCTCTATGCGGAAATTCCAGTTCAAATGAACTGAACTGAAAGCACTTCAAGCTTGCCATCTTTAAAGGTGGGTCATCTTGCCCATTGATACACTAGAACTTCAATCTGGAAATATTTTCGATGCTGTAGAAGCTACTGATCATTCATTCTCTGATCTGAATGGCCAATTGATAAGTTTGAGGAACTATAGTCTCATTGTTTAGATTTTTGCCTAATAGATTATGCTAATCAAGGTGAGGAAACAGGAGATTCGACAGTGTTGTGTGTTTTTAGGCCGAACAACCATTGTATTACCAGAGACACTGCGATTGCAGTTTCAGAACTCATTGATGCAACGATGGTAAGACAAAGCGGAGACTGAGCTTACCAGGCAAATCAACCGGGGAGTGACCGTGTCGTTGATGGAAGTGATGGAAGGAAGAGAAACTCGACCCCCCTGCTGACCAGAACGATGCCACTGGAATATTCCTCCGGTTCCCCGCGCGGAGGGCCCAGCTCAGGAAAGTGTCGGCCATGATGACGGTCGGTGTGGGCCGGAGCCGATCCAGCAGCTCCTCGAACGGTCCTCCCATCTTGGCGAAAACGGCGTCGGTGAATTCGGAGTATTGCTGAGCCCGGACCAGTTCTGAGGGGAGCACGTTCGGGATGGTGGCAAAGGATAGGTTGGTAGGCTTAGGCTCAGAACCGATGAAGCCGAGCCACTCTTCGGTGACAACGAAGGTGATGATGATCTCCGGGACTCTGGAGGACAGAATCTTGCACAGGTTCATCATGGGGTTGATGTGGCCTCGTCCCGGGTACGGCATTGCCACTATGTGGAGGCTGCCGGCGCCGGCAGCGGCCACAGCCAAGGTTGATGGCAACGGATGTTCCATTTTCTTCAAGCTGTGGCAGCCGTCCAACCGGTGGATTTTTTTGGAGTTCAATTGAGGTTGTAGAGATAGGTAGGTTTGACTCGTCGATGGGCGAGAGGGGGAGGTTAAAATAATTGGGCTAGCGAGCACCCTTCTCCTCCGCCACGCGGTTGTCGTTTCGTCGTTAAGGAGGAGCGAGAGATTATATCATAGCAATTTCTCTTGGATTTAGCAGTCTAACTAAGAGACAATATACTTAGATATTATTGATCATTCTTTGATTTAAAGAATCATCCCATCTCAATTGAAAGTGTAAATACTTTTTGAGGCCAAAATCAAGCTCCAGTTCCGTAGTGCTCTTATATTGTCTTTTCTTTCTATGTTTTTTTTTTTTCATATCAAAGTAATGCGCAAGTTTGATCATTGGGCTTTTAACATTCATAATTCAAGATTTTGATTTGGAGTATCAATTTCCATTCGTAAAATAATTGTGAATTCTCAATAACTATCGCAATACGGTTGCGTTGACTAGGTCCATTTCAAGGTAGAGTAAGATTAGATGCAATAATTTTGAATTATGTTGGTAATTTAAACTCTGATCGATTACTTTATTCAAAATACAACAAGTTTATAAGTTACTAATAATTTGGGGAGTATCAACAGTTATTCAGCCATTAATGTTTCATTAGTTACCAACAATCTCGTGTAAGTACCAGCAGTGATCAATTGCCCAAAGTTATCAGCTATTTCTATAACTTATAATTATTTACATGCATGGTTCATCTATATATCGAGTTAAGCAATTGAATGGAAAATTCCCAACTTTTTTACCATATATAATTTACTCTATTCAAAATGTTACAAACAATATTCAGAAATCAAATTTCCATGTCATTATTTTGCATCGGGGAGACTGTAATTCATGACTGGACAATCCCATTCTATCGCCAAAATCATTAGAGAAGCAAAATTAAAGGGCGCGATACTCATGAAGTAAACTTTAACACTTGCAAAGTTTACAGCGAATTATAACTGCAGCTATGCTTAACGAGAGATTGAAGTACTAATTAATGTCTTGAATGTTCACCGTAGTGCTCGAAATGTCCCCAATGAAGGTGCAGATATTAGTCTCGGACGATCCGTCCGGTCCGATTGCATGGTGGCACAACTCCTGAAGGTGTTTGGCCCTCCTCCTCACGTCCATGCTCTCGCTGTCACCTGGATCCATGAACTTGCGCACTAGCCCAGCGATGTCGTGTTTGCCGACCCTCCACCCAACCTTCCAATCGTCCACGATGATCTTGCAATTGTAATCTTGGTCCATGGCTACTGGGTACGCCAGGAAAGGAAGCCCCGCGTAGATGCCCTCTTGGATCGAGTTCCATCCACAGTGAGTCCAGAATCCCCCGACCGAGGGATGCGTCAGTACCCTCAGCTGGTCGCACCACGGCACCACGATCCCAGAGTCGCCTCCGGGCAACAGCTCCTTCAGCCTGGATGCCTCATCGCGCGCCACCAACAAGAACCTTTCATTACTGTCGCGCAACCCTGCTGCAATCTCGTCCATTTTGGAGCTCGAGACTGAAACGAGGCTGCCTAGGGACACGAACAAAACCGAGCTACCCAGCTGGCGGTCCAGCCACTTCGTTATGTAGTCCGAGTCGCTGTTCGAGCTTGGATTTTCTTGCAGCTCAAAGTACGGAATGGATGGACCGACGGTGTAGATAGGAAGCGACAGGCTCGGTTTCAGAGCGTTGACGGTCTGAGATTCGATCTCGTACACAGAAGAAAGCAACAGGTGCTGTGTTCGATGGACCAAGTCGACTATCGAGCGCATTTTCTGAATCATACGTTCGCTCCTTCCACCAACCAAGTCCGTCAAACGTGTCGGAGGAATCCCAGGAATGTAATCCACCATGTCATTCCCCTTTTCTGTGACAGAAAAGACGGTGGTTACTCATTAGATAATCTGAAAATGGACATCGGATGCTGAAATTTTTGTGCATCAAAACAGCAAGAAACACAGGAACTTGATTTGCGATTTGGTACGCAGAAATAGTATGGGTGCAGACTTCAATTTCTTTGGTCGAAGGTACATCTTTTCCAGAGTCACAAAATTTAGGTAGTGCCTGATAGGCAAGGTTCGGAAGTTTGACAAGTTTTGATTCTGAAGTAGATTTAGAATGGCAGCTGACCTGACAAGTTCTGTGGTAAATGGCCATGCTGCTCAAGAAGTTGGAAGTGGTACAAGAAGGAGAAGTTTGAGGCCGCAGTAGGCCAAAACGAGGCCATCGGAATGTTCCTCCGGTTCCCGACGTGGACTGGCCACTGCAGGACCATGTCGACCACCAGAAGGGTCGGCGGGGGGCGGAGCTGGTCGAGCACCTTCTCAAACGGGGCTTCCATCTTCGTGTAGACGGCCTCGGTGAACTCAGAGGAGGGCTGAGTCCGGACCCGCTCAGATGGGATCACGTTGGGGATGGTGGCGAAGGATATGTTGCTCGGCTTATGGTCAGGGCCGATGAAGCCTAGCCATTCCTCGGTCAGGACGAATGTGACGGTCACGTGCGGGGCTCGGGAGGCTAGGATTTTGCACAGGTTCATCAGAGGGTTGATGTGCCCTAGTGCGGGGAAAGGCATTGCCACCACATGGCAGGTCGGTGCTTGGCAGTCCATCCGATCGACTAGGCAGCGGGAGGTGATGGTGAGTGCGTGGTCGTTAGTTCCGACGAGCCTCGGCGGATCAAATCGGCAAGTGGCCGAGTGAAGAGACGGGATCGTTTGATTACAGCACAAATTCCGAGCACTGATGGGTAAGAGATAAGGTTCGTGGTAAGAGATAAGGTTGGTGGTCTAATGAAAGTCACGCCTTACCAAAATTTGAGAAAATAGTGGGTGGTTCGGGAGATCCACATGAGCGTGGTCCCTGGCCACGAGATGCCATATGGAGGGATGGGTCCACTTGTTGTCTTCTGCCTTCTCCCCTCTCTCTCCTCTTCCTAGCCTGCTGACGCCCTTTCTCCTCCTAGCCTGCACGCTGTCTTTTCTGTGCAGCGCATTTATTGCGAAAAAAACTTTTCTCGTTCTTTTCAAACGAAGGAAAGAGAAGCTCAAATTTTCTGGCTCAAACGACGTTCCTCTGTCCCTCTCCATATTTTCTAAAGAAATTTATCATGCCGCGTGCTTTAGCTACTCCAACTCATGATGGTGACAGCCACCAAAAATTCAACGAGTTCGCCAAAATTCCACGTGTTGTTTGCTTGTGGTTTTGAAGCCCCTTCGTGGTGGTTGAGTCAAGGGGTTGAAAATCGCTGGAGTTGTTAATGATGCGTTTAATAATATTTTTATTTTGAGGAATAATTTTATAACAGAAATATTTTTTTGTATTTTTGGGAATAATTTTTGAGTATAAAAACATGTTTGGAATCGTATAAAATTTCTACTCCCGATAAAGAAGTGTGTTTGATAAAATTGTATAATTTTATTATTTCTTTTAATTTTTTTATTATATTTTTCTTTTTCTTTTCTATCATTCTTCCTCTTCGTGGCCGATCACTAGCGGCCGACGATTGGCTAAGCGAGGTTTGGCGAGCTCGCTGGAGCCTTGCCTGACCACTAGTAAGGCTTGGCCTCGCTAGATTTAGGCGAGGCCAAGCCTTGCCGATGGCCTCGGTGGCTAGGCAAGCCTCGCCGGGCCATCGGCAAGGCTTAACTTCGCCTAGGTTGGGCGAGCTCGAGCTCACCTAAATCTAGCAAGGTCGAGCTTGCCCAACCACCAGCGAGGCTCGGCCTCGCCAAATCTAAGCGAGGTCGATTTCGCCCAACCCAAGCGAAGTCGAGCCTCGCCGTGGCTCAGCGTCTCCAAGGGCCGGTGACGCTTCAGTGAGGTCATCAGCCCTTGTCTGGCCGGCTGACGCTAGCCATGGCCAAGATCGGCGATCGGCCAAAAGGAATAAGAAGAAGAAAAGAAAGAGAAGAAAAAAAGAGGAGAGATAAAAATTGTTTCCATAAATTGTTCTTGAGAATAAGAAGTTACTTTTTTTTTTTTTTTTTTTTCTGTTCCAAATCTGTTCTCCCTAATAATAAAAGTTTTACCAAATACGTTTTTGTTTTTTTTTTGTTCCCTGGAATAAAAGAAAAGAAATTTTTGTTCCAGGTAACAGAAACACTTTTTAACAAACAGACCCTAATTGTTTGTAATCATAGACGAGTCTCATGTTGAACTCTTGTAGCGCTTTTCTTTTATACCATGATGCACTTCTTTTATACCATGCTCGGTGGGAATCTCTCCTGAAAACCGCTACCAGCAATCCTTGATCATGCGTCGGAATTGCACTTTCCCCCCGCCTTTTGCAACCGAGAATTTGGATCAATCGAGAGATCCTGAATCGTGGGTTCTCGAAAGGTCCCCAGCTTGTTGCATTAGCACGTTATTTTCCTTGAGACGTCGGAGTAACACAACCCGCCTATCAGGACCACTCGGACAAAAGCTCGTTGCAATTTGCTCGCCCTCTTCCTGATTTCCTTCCCGTCCTGACTGTCCAAGTCCATGATGATCCTATGGACAGTCTCAGCAATGGCTTGTCTCGACACTAATTCATGTATCGTCTTTTTCACTCCCCAACCAATCTTACACTTCCGCTCGACCTGCTTACCATTGGGATCTTGATCCAATAAGATTGGGAAGACGAGCATTCGACTGAAGAGTGGTTCAGCATCCGTGATGCATCTAGAACCCTCCAACCGAAGAGTGGTTCAGCACCTTCGACTGATCACACCGGGCACCACCAGACCCCTATTGCTGCAAAAGCCTTCTTTGACCCAAGCGCCGGTGTCCCCACTCGCCCGCAAGAACGTTGCGCACTCCCACAGGTCACTCGAGACTGATAGGAAACTCGCCAGAAAAATAAACAGGACGGAGGCTTCCGGTTGAGAGTCTGGTCACCAGAAGGATTTTGAGATGCCAATAGGGAGGAGTTACCAACATAGATTCACAGAACTTACCAATGTGTTAAAATCACTAAATTTTATATGAAATTACAAATTCTCTTTTAGTCCATGTAGCAATTTTATTTAGCTTGCTTCAAAGGCACTTATTGTTCCTATAAGTTAATGACCTGTACTTGCATAATTTTCCAACACGGTAAAGTGACCAACTTTTATATGAAATTATCGCCACCTTGGAAATATAATGACCATTTCATTGATTTACCAATATTTATCTTGCGGAGCTTAAGTTACTAACTCTTTTCTCAAACTATTATCTCTTATTTCAGTCAGTTATCAACATTTATTTGGTTGTTTTCAATTGCTAACCATTCCAATAATTTACCAACAATCTTCCCAAATATTTTCCAAAGCATTATAAATCTTCCAAAATAAACTTAGAAAGTAACTAATAGTCATATGAAATTATTTGTTCTTACTTTAGTCTTCTTACTAATGTTTATTTCATTGTTTCAAAAGCACCAATTGTTGCAATAACTGTTCCAATACTTCTTTAAGAGTTCACCGACAGTTAAAGTTACCGCTATAAGAAATCATCAGCTCTTTTCATCATTACCAAAACTTCAACTAATTCATATTTGTTTGCCAAGTTTTACATAAATATGAATTACTTGTGGTACTAACTCCTATACAAAAACTTTCAATTCTTATTTGATTACTTGTAATATGTTTGTAGCCGATTCAATAATATGTTGGTAAATTATTAAATTAATTGATAAATTATCGGTTTAGAATTTATAATTTTGTAGAAAAACTAATAACTTTAACACATCGTTAATATGTTAAAAGAGATGTTGGTAAATTTTAAGAACAATTGGTAAATTGAAAAAAAAAATCAAATAGTTGTGGTACTTTTTTTAAAAGTGCTAGGAAAATGTTAATGTGTGTGACGGCCAATCAAGTTGCCAACCGACTTTTTGACCAACACTTTCACGAATTTAATGGTACGGAAAATGATATTATGATTTTTAACCCACAGAACATGAGAATTGTTTTTCTTACTTAAATCAATAGAAAACTTAAAGCGCAAAAGGTAACTATTTTATTTCAAAAATTGATTTTTCTATTTCTATTCTTTAAACGAGAATTTCAGTAAAAATATGTATTTGATAATAATATAAAATTTGTGTTCTCGAAATATACATTCATTTCACAATGACACAAAATTTCTCTCTCTCATATGGCCACTGGGCAGTGGGTGAGTAGTTGGTTAATAACGAGGGCAAGCAATAAGAATTTTATTTATTTCTCATTTTTGTTATAGAAATAGGGAAATAAACAATTTTTACTTCTCATTTATGTTTCAAACTTATTTCTAAACTAAAAGTTTATTTCAGAAATAGAAAAATAAAATTCATTGCCAAATAGATTTTTATTTCAAACTTGTTTTTGGAAACAAAAAAATAAAACATAATTTAGAGAAACGGAATGATTATTATGCACAACCTTACCGTCGTATGTTAAAAATGATTGACGTTTGAAACTTGCTTTGATGTACATAAAATATACAAATTACGTACTAATAGACCAACAAGTACATTCTTATCTAGAAACTTTTGTATTATTAACCAAATAGAATTTGCTCTATTTAATAAGTTACAAACAACATTAAGAAATACTTCTCACTGTTAAGTTTAAAACTTCGAGGAGGTTGGAATTGATAGACCGGACAAAAACATTCTATCGCCAAAATCATGAGGGAAGCAAAATTTAAGGGTGTGATGCTCGTACAGTAAGCTTTAACCCTCACAAAATTGCCAGCGAACAATAACAGGCAATGTTCAACAAGAGATTGAACTATTGATGTGCTAGCCACTAATGTCATGAATTTTTGCAGCATCACGCGAAATGTCGCTAATGAAGGCCCCGATATTAGTCCCGGACGACCCATCCGGTCCAATCGCATGGCGGCATAACTCTTGAAGGCCTTCGACCCTCCTCCTCAGTTCTCTGCTCTCGTCGTCACCTGAATCCATGAACTTGCGCACTAGCCCCGCGATGTCGCCCTCACCCTCGCCCACCCTCCACCCAACCTTCCAATCGTCCACCACAAGCTTGCAATTGAGACCTTGGTCCATGGCTATTGGGTACGCCAGGAATGGAAGCCCTGCATAGACACCCTCCTGGATTGAGTTCCAGCCGCAGTGGGTCCAGAACCCCCCGACCGATCGATGCGTCAATGCCCTCAATTGGTCGCACCACGGCACCACAATCCCCATGTCGCCATCAGGCAACAGCTCCTTCAGTCTAGAAGCCTCATCAAGCGCCACCCACAAGAACCGAACACTACTGTCGCGCAACCCCGCTGCGATCTCATCCATTTTGGAGCTTGAGACCGAAAGGAAGCTGCCTAGGGACAGGTATAAAACAGAGCTGCCTGGCTGGCGGTCCAGCCAATTTAGTATGTAATTCGAGTCGCTGTTTGAGCGAGGATTGCCTTCGAGCTCAAAGTACGGGATGGATGGACCAATGGTATAGATAGGAAACGACAGGCTCTGCTTCAGGGCGTCGACTGTCTGAGATTCGAACTCGTACACAGAAGAAAGCAACAGGTACTGCGCTAGAGGGACCCAATTCAACATTAGGCGGACTCTCTGCTTAACACTTCCATCGACCAACAACGGCGAACGTGTTGGAGGAATCCCAGTAGCAGAATCCTCCTTTTCGTCCCCTTTTTTGTGACAAAAAAGGCAATTACTTAGTAAATAATGTGAAATTGGATCGAATTGTGCATCGAAACAGCAATAACAACAGCTAATTGATTTACGATTTTTTGTGCAGAAGATTTATCGCATTGTAGACAAGGCTCAGAAATCTGACTAGTTTTTAAGCACGATGGGTGACCCGACAAATTCTGTGGTAAATGGCCATTCTGCTCATGAAGTTGTAATTGGTATAAGAAGGAGAAATTTGAGGCCGCAGTTGTCCAAAATGAGGCCACCGGAATGTTCCTCTGGTTCCCGACATGGACCGCCCAGGACAGGAATGTGTCGGCCACAATGAGGGTCGGCGGAGGGCAGAGCCGATCGAGCACCTCCTCGAACGGGGCTTCCATCTTCGTGGAGACGGCCTCCACGAACTCCGAGAAGTGCTGAGCACGGACCCTCTCAGACGGGAGCACGTTCGGGATGGTGGCGAAGGATACGTTGCTCAGCTTCTGGTCGGAGCCTACGAGGCCGAGCCACTCCTCGGTGAGGACAAGGGTGACGATGACGTGCGGGGCTCGGGAGGCCAGGATCTTGCACAGGTTCATCACAGGATTGATGTGGCCGCGTCCGGGATACGGCATCGCAACCATGTGGCAGGTCGACGCTTGGCGGTCCATTCGAGCGACTAGGCCCGTGGGCAGCGGGGATGGCAAGGAGCCGAGCGAGAGACGGAAGGGATCAAATTCAGGGCGAATGCCTAGAATCATGGGGAAACGATTCATAAAGTGAAGTGATGGCGTCACGCCTTACCAAATGAATTTGACCGATCGATGCAAAACAAAGATATGGAGCCGAACACGACTTTTGTGGTGTGTATGACTCTTCCGCTTGTGGCGGCGGACATGAAAGGCAGCAATAATTCAACGTGGGTCCCCAAAATTTGTATTTCTGGCGTGCTCGTTCGAGACGGTCGACCATGGTGTTTAATAAACTTTCCCGAAGGAGTCACATGTAGACCCGTCGAATGGTCGGATTGGATTGGGTTTGGATCGAATAAAAAATGAGTCGACCCATATTTGACTTATTTAACCCATTTTAACCCATATTCATATAGTGTAAATTTAGGTTGCGCGTGATAAAATTTAAAAAATAAAATTGATTTCGATCGTAAATCAATTTCTCAATTTCTATTCCCTGACAAGTTTCGAAGAAAAAAACCCGTTTGATAACGACTCAAAATTTCTATTTCAAGCGGAATTCCGTTTGATAACAGAAAAAAATTTCTATTTCTATGAATCATGCTATCCCCATCCTTTTACCTCTCTTCTTGGTGCTTGTGATGGTAATTTAATTTGATAAAAGTTGGTAAATTCGCAGATTACCAATGTTGCAAACCACAAAAGTTGCAAAATGATCAAACCTCTTTTCATCATATAACTGAATAAGATAAATTCACAGATTACCAATGTTACTCCACTTCAGTGACATTGCAAAATAATTCAATTTTACAATTCCAGCAAGACTGTTCTGTAAGATTTTAACTGAACTGGAACCGCGTATCACTGAAAAAACACAAGAATTTAAGTGAAGACCATCATATATGTAAGTAATGAACCAAAAAGAAAAAACTATTATGCAAGCGCATACATCATGCTATAAGTGCTCTTGAGTTATGAATGGACAAGACTGGACAATAAATAGTGTGGAAAGGAGCAAATTGGTACTCGCACAGCATTAGATGCAAACAAACTGTAATATTTGTCCAATAACAGCTATCTCATCATAGCTACATCAACATGCAAGTTGCCCAACAAAGACTGCTAATCACCAACTTTTTGGGACCACCATAGTTGAAAAAATTATATTATAGGTGTCCAAGTCAAACCATGGGCCGTGTTAGGACTTCTACTAAAGCATAAGCATGGAAACAATAGCGCTCGAGAGTCATCTTGCCTTGCAGCACTTCATTGCCAAAAGCCAACAACGCTGATGCTTGTCAACAGTTTCAACATTTGTCCCAAGTTCTTCACAAATCACCTCAATGTACTAAATTTGATGATCATCATCGTTGACAGTGGTTTTACAGCACACTAATGCCGATATATACGATAATGCAATCAGATCGTCAGAAAGAAGGAAGACAAACAAAGAAGTGGGAACTAAACTCACCAACAAGAAAATTATATATCACAAAAGCAAAAACTTTAGCATCATCAGTTATAACAGCAAGCAGTTTGTTATATTTCCACTTACCGATGAGATGCATGCTACTGGTATTACTTCCCCTGCTTCCAGAACATCAATTATCAGGTCTGCATATACAGTAGCATCTATATTGTTCTTTGATATCCTGATCACTGGAGAAGACAATGATATATTCAGGTCCATATGATCATTTGGGTATTTTTTATACAATTGGGGAATAAGAAATCTCCTTTCAGCGGTATTCAGAAGAGATTGATCCGGCACTATATCCACAGTCCAATGCATAAACTTTGCCTAACCACAGAAAATTGTCAACTTATCTTAGAAGATATTTAAGGAAAACAAAACGCTATGTCATAGAATAACTATTCTGCGGACATCCACAATCACAACAAGCAAGCAAGAAGATAGGTTCTCTCACATATTGCTAAACACCAACCATTGCTTCCAAAACACCATTTCCAAGACCAAGCACGACAGTCCTCGACTCCGAAACAGATCCACAATCCGCATATCCAGTCAACCCTCGACTCACACACGACCGTTCCACATCACGCATCAAACACCATCAAATGAAGTTCTAGTGTAAGCAGAAACTTAATCAGGGAAGGAGTCGACGTCTCTGCTGAAGGAAGAAGGATGGATAAAAAAAGAAACAATTTCTATTTCTATTTCATAAACGGAGAAGCTACAATTTCTAGCTTATGATTTCTCTTTCAAAATAATTTCTGAAATAGAAATCTATTTCAGAAATAGAGAAATTAATTTGCATTACCAAACGGATTTGATTCAAACCTGTTCCTAACAGAGAAAAATAGAGAAATCAAGAAACATAAATTTTATCATGCGCAGCCTTAGTGACCTATACCCGATTCGATTCATACCCAACCCATACTCGACTCGACCCGTATTGCTAAAACCTATTTATATTCTAGGAAAATCCACAGCTACTATATGCTAATTGGATTAAAACTTCAAATTAAATTAAAAATAGTAAATAAAATTTTAAAAAAAAAAAAGTTAAAAAAAAAACCTATAAATTGACCATGCACATGCTTCTCTTTTTGAAGTGAACATACTATTAAGTAACTCAAAACTGTAACATGAAAAATCTTTAACTAAACCTATGAAAGCTCATTTTTATGATATTTTTTTATATATAAAAAGTATTGCTAACACATTTTTATACAATACAAATTTAATGAGAAATTTTTATAATTCTTTTTAAATATTTAAAAAAAATTGAATTTTTAATTATTTTTATTATAAAAATATAAATTTTTTATTTTTATTTTTAATTATTATTTTTCTTTTTTTTTATCTTTTCTTTTTCTTCTTTTTCAGTCAGCTGTTGGCCGTGACGACGGCCGACAATCGGCCATAGGCGAGCTCGAGCTCACTGCTCGAGCCTCGCTCGACGTCGGCGGGGCCTCGGCCTCGCCAGATTTAGCGAGACTCGAGCTCGCCCAACACCGACGAGCTTGAGTCTTGCTAGATCCGGTGAGGCTCGATCTCTCGGATCTGGCGAGGCCGAAGCCCCGCCCAACGCTAGCGAGCTTGAGTCTCACTCGATTCGGTGAGGCTTGAGCCTTGTTAGTCGTTTGCGAGGCCTCGACCTTGCTAGATCGGCGAGATCGAGCCTTGCCGGACATCAGCGAGGCTTGATCTCGCCGATCTAGCGAGGCCGAGGCCCCGCCCGACGCCAGCGAGCTCAAGTATCGCCAAATCCGATGAGGCTCGAGCTTCGCCAGTTGTTGGCAACCACGAGCTCGGATGCCAACGAGCTCAAGCCTCACTTAGTCTGTCGTCAGCCACCGACTAAGAAAGGAGGAAAAAGAAAGAAAAAAATAAAAGAAAATTAAAATATGAAAAATAAATATAATTTCAATTTTTTTATAAAAGAATATTTTTATAAAGTTAAAGAGGAAAAGATTGTGTGGGGCTTGGGTTGGAAATTTATAAATGGGTTCTAAGATTCTAACCCACTTGATATTTTAAATGGGTCGAAAATGGGTCACAAGTTCTAACCCATTTTTGACTCATTTAAAACCAGACTCACTTTTTTGACCCATTTTTAGTTGGTTTTTAAAAGCCTCTAACCCATATACAACTCATATAAATAAAATATGAGTCCAAAAATGGATCCATGACCCATTTTGACATCTCTAGTCACATGTTGTTCCTTACATATATGAAAGTGCTAGTATAAACACCTAGAAAGGGGTGAATAGGTGTTTAAACTAAACCTTGGCAAATATATGCGGAATAAAATAAGCTTTGAACAAAAAAAAGGAGATAGGGAAGAGAATAAGAACATAAGGTTTATAATGGTTCGGCTTAATCCAAGCCTACGTTCACTCTCCCACGCTGACAGCCCACCGGCTGGATTTCACTATGAATCAAAAGAAATGTTACAATCTCATGTCCTCGATTTCACAGTGCGGAGACTCTACTACACTTCCTCGAGGTCTTACAAAATTCTCTCTTTTGAGTACAATGAATGCTCAACAAATGAATTAGCAAAGAGTAGGGAGTTTCAGGCTTTGGAATTTTTCTATCTCGCACACACTTGAACAACTAGAGCGTCTTCCTTTTATACTCCTCCATGCCTACATAACCGTTGGCACATTCCAAAGGAGTTCGTCCAATCTACCCATTGGACCGAATCAATTAGGGAGATCTCTTGTTATTTAAGAAATATGAAGATAGCCCACCACTCATGTTCGCCCATATAATCAGGATTTAGGTTTCCATAAGTAGAACCTTCCAAGTATACTTCACCAATCAACGGATCTATCTTACTCGATTTACTGTCATACGAATAATAGATCTATATGTACTTTCTCCAACCGTGAGATAATCTTCGATCAAACGAATCAAATCCTTAAGGATAACCTCGTATCTGGATAAGATTTCTTCAATGATCTAGAAACCACAACGAGGGCGGACTTTAAATCTTGAGTCCGTCGATCTTCAATCTGAAGTCTTCAAACTTTGATAGATGAGTCTGAAAGTCTTTAGACTTGGAAATGTTTTGTCAGCTTCAAAATATAGAAGAAAGATTTCACCAACAATCTCCCCATTTTTTATGGTGACAAAACTTTCCTACAGATTTAGATACTCTAACTTGCAACACTTAAGCAAACCAAGATTTTCTTGTATAAAAATTATTAAATATTAGAAAAAGATAGTAGTGAATCTGCAATCACAAAGAACATGTTAGTCCAGAAAATCTTTAGCATAATCAATAATAATAGCTTAAGTTACTCAGCAAGCCTCAGTAATCCAAACCAGCCCAAAACATAATTCACACCAAACAAGATAAAGTCCAAACATAACATCAAGTCATCAAGTCAAGCAAATCTGCATAAACATCTCCCCCTTTTTGTCAACAGCAAAAAGTGGAGACCGAATAAAAAAGAGATAGATTTGAAAAGATCAAGAGTTAAGGCTGCTTGGGTAAGCGAACAAGCTCATATTCCCTCATTGAGTGCACTGTCTTTTCAAGCTTGTCAAAACTTTGCTTCAGCGCCTGAAATTCTTCACCCTGCACGTAAGACTGAACTTGTTTCTTTAGGGTATCCAGCTGTTCATGAAGAGACACTGAAGTGGCCTTAACAGCGTTATTGAGATCTAGCATCTCAAAACTCATAGCATATTGCTGACTTCGCACATCCAAAAGAATTTCCAGTAGTCTTGAAAAGTCTGTTGTTTGAACAGTTGTATCACTTGGACCAACAGAGTGAAACTCAGGAAAATTGAGAAATGATGAAGTCTCAGTAGGAGGTCTATCTTCTGGATAATGTGAGGCATGCACTTCTTCTGGGTCTGCTGCAGATCGACTTATATCACTAGCAAGTAGGGGTGAAGAAGTACCTTTTTGACCATCAGCTCCCCCTGTTTTGATGCCCTCAGGAGGAGTAGGTAAAGCATTCTCAGCCTCGAATGATGCACTCTAGCAGATTCTTCTTCTCTTATCTCAAAATAACTAGACAGAGAGATAGCTAAGGTTGGCTCGAAAGAGTCTTGAGTACCATAATCTCCTTCTCTCTCTGCTTCTTCTGCTTCTGTTTCCCCTTCTTCTTCAGCTTCTTCCACTTCTTCCTCTTCCTCTTCTTCTTCTTCTTCTTCTTCCTCCTCTTCTTCTACTTTTCTTCTCTTCTTTCCTCTGTTTCCCTCTGTTCTTCTTCATTCTCCGATTCTTCTCTCTCTCTTCCTTCGTCTGACTCTTTTCTTCTCTCAAGAAAGTTGACAAAAGTCTTTAGATTTTTCAAGGCAAAAATAGTAAGCCCATCCTCATTTTCTTCATCTTCTAAAATGAGAGCTATTTTCTTCTTTATAAGAGCAACCGCGGGCTCCTTGCCTTTTCTTTTAGCCGCAGCAGAGTCTTGCTTTGCCTTGAGAGGAGATTTCTCCTTCATTCGCTCCAGCACTTTGTTAAGCTCCTTTAAGCGCATCTTTGACACCATTTTGAACCCAATTACCATCAAAGTGATGGCTTTCAGACTCAATGGTGCAAAGATATGAATTTTGAAGTGGCTAAACAGTCATGTGATAAGAGCAGAATAAGGAAGCTGTCCCTTATCCTTCGTCACAGTTCGAAACATGTGGAACAGTATGGTGCGAGGCAGAGAGAACTTAAAACCAGTATTGATTGCACACATCAATTTGGCTTCTGATCGAGAAACATCAGTCTTGGATGTTGATTTAGGGTGAATGCAATTAATCACAATTTTGTGCAAGAGAATGTTCGAGGCACTCATCCTTAAATAAGAAAGTTTTCCTTTAACATCCCTGTCTCTTACCAAAGACAGAATAACATGAGTAATGGACACATTAATTGGTTGAAAACACGTTATTTCCACCCCGATTATGTCAGCCAAAATGTCTGTGGTCACCAAAAATTCCCTGTCCTTCACAGTGAAGATAAAGCTGTGTGCATCCAAGAATGATAGATTCGAATAAAAGTAAGTAGTCAGATTTGGAAATGCAGCAGTAGAATCAGAACAGAACTTTTCCAATTGCAATAAAGCAAACTTTTCTCTCAGATTAACTTTTATCGAATTCAGAAAATCAAAGTCAACAGTCCTAGGGTTCATCACCCCTCTCTTCAAAAAACTTGCATAAACCTTTTTATGATCCTTGGACCTAAAAAGTTTCGAACCATCAGTAATGTTTGCAGCCACCCCAAACCTAGGTTGAAAATGAGAGTACAACCGATCATCATCATCTAGAGATTGTGGTTGATTCGCAGTGATATAGTGTGGGTCACTTGGAATATTCTTAAATGCTTTCTCAGCCGATCCTTTCTCCACAACTCATAGCCTCTCCAAATCTCTCAAAAACAGGGTTTTATTCTTGAATCCCCTATCTTTTAAGAACTCATCAATTAAGGACAATGGCGTACCTCATTTCTTCAAATTTGAGTAGAGTTTGAAAGCATTATTTGGAATTAGAGTTCTTACAGGATCAACCTCTTCTATGACTTCATCGGCTATTTGATTCGAGGAAGGTTGACGCTGCTAACTTGGACGCAAAGGAGAATCTTCTTCTTCGGTTAAGTCAAAGTGGGTAGGACCCTCAGGCATGCGACGTGGTCTCCTGCTTGCAATTCTTGAAGACTTTCTTGAAGACATTGATACTCCAATGGAGAGAATCATCGACTTGTTCGAAAAGATGAAAACTTTCAAACGAATCGATAGTAAAAGTGAAAGAAAATAGAAATATTGTATTCATCGGTTTTGGAGTAAAAGTGAGGAAGGCAAAACACAGTAGTATATAAAGTAAGTGAAGCAGGGTAAACGAAGCGTCATAAAAGGAAATAAACAAATGTCTTTTCAAATAATAACTTCCCTTTATGAATTTAACTGAATTCCTTTTAAAAACAAAATCGATAACTGCCTTTTTGAAATAAGGAGTTTTTTTAAGAAAGATAAATCAATCAACTAATCAGCCAATAGATAATCATACCTTCTCAAATTTGAAATTTAGAATATATTACAGCTGAGGCTTGAGGTCTTCTGAGTCTTAGTATTTAAAGACTTCTAAACTTTGAGCCTTGAGAATACCCAGACTTTACTGAGTAAGAGATATGATATTAAGTCTGGTACGAATGGACTTAAATAGATTTTTCTCCAAAGGGCTTTGTAAATATGTCCGCCGCCTGATTCTTAGAGTCAATGAATTGGATCATTACTTCTCCATTCTGAACGTGATTTCTAATAAAATGGTGTCGAATCTTAATATGCTTTGCTCTTGAGTGGAGAATAGGATTCTTGGAAAGATTAATTGTGCTGGTGTTGTCACATCTAATCTCAGTGCAAGAATCTTTGACTCCAAAGTCTCTCAGTTGTTCTTTTATCCATACGATTTGTGAACAGCAACTTCCAAAAGTAACATATTCTGCTTCTGCTGTTGAAATGGCTACTGTATTTTGCTTCCTTGAAAACCAAGATACTGATCTATTACCAAGTAATTGGCAGGTACCGGAAGTACTCTTCCTTTCAACTCTGCAACCTACTAGATCTGCATCTGAATATCCAAGGAGGGTCAAGTCTCCTTCTTTGGGATACCATAGACCTATCTTTGATGATGTTTCAACATATTTGATGATGCGTTTTACAGCACTTATATAAGATTCTTTTGGGTCTGATTGAAATCTAGCACACATGCAAACACTAAATAGAATATCAGGTCTAAAAGCAGTGAGATAAAGAAGTAAACCAATAATACTCCTGTAAAGTTTCTGGTCAACTTTTTTTCCTCCTTTATCTTTATCCAGTTTCAAAGAAGTAGACATCGGAACTTCAACTTTTTTGCAATTTTCTAAACGAAACTTTTTAACAAGTTCTTTAGCATATTTCTCTTGGTGAATGAAAATTCCTTCCTTCAATTGTTTCACTTGTAGTCTGAGAAAGAAAAATAGTTCACCCATCATGCTCATTTCAAATTCGTCCTATATAATCTTAGAGAATTTCTTACAAAGACTTTCGTTAGGAGAGCCAAAAATTATATCATCAACATAAATTTGAACAAGCAAAAAATTATTACCTTCTTTTTTGATAAAAAAAAGTTGTATCTACTTTACCTTTGGCAAAACCGTTTTGAGTTAGGAAATTACTTAACCTGTCGTACCAAGTTCGAGGTGCTTGTTTTAAACCATATAGCGCCTTTTTCAGTCTGAATACAGAGTCTGGTTTCCTTGGGTCTTCAAAACCGGGAGGTTGTTCCACATAGACTTCCTCTTGAATAAATCCATTTAGGAATGCGCTTTTGACGTCCATTTGGAATAACCTGAAATTCTTATAACAAATAAAGGCAAGTAATAATCTAATTACTTCTAACCTTGCTACTGGTGTGTAAATCTCATCATAGTCTATCCCTTCTTCTTGCATATATCTTTTGGCGACGAGTCTTGCTTTGTTCCTTATGACTTTTCCTTTTTCGTTCATCTTGTTTCTGAAAACCCATTTAGCTCCAATAATAAATTTACCTTTTGGTTTAGGAGTCAATTCCCAGACATCATTGATACTGAATTGCCTGAGTTTTTCTTGCATAGCTTCAATCCAGTTTTCATCAATTAAAGCTTCTTCTATGCTCTTAGGTTCTATTTCAGAAATAAGAGCCACGGCACTAGACTCTTCACGCCTTCTGAATCTTGTAAGAATTCCTTCATTAATGTCACCAATAATGAGTTCTTTGGGATGACTAGACTTGTGCTTTTATTTGCTAGTTGAATTGTCAGACTGCTAACCTTTTTCTTCATTTGATTCTTCAATGATCATTCGTTGTTGGTCGTCTGAAGTCTGAGCTGCTTCTAGAGATTTAGACTTTGTAAAGTCTGGAGCAGGTTCGGATTCTTCAAGTTGAGTCTAAATCGATTGATTTTATATAGAATTTCGAAATTTGACATTCATTGATTCTTCCACAGATTGAGTTCTTTTGTTGTAAATTCTGTAAGCTTTGCAAGTGGTTGAATATCCAAGGAAGATACCTTCGTCTGATTTTTCTTCAAACTTACCAATTCGATCATTTGCATTTTTCAGGATAGAACATTTGCAACCAAACACATGAAAGTAAGAAACAATTGGTTTCTTTCCCTTGAATAACTCATAGGGAGTTTTCTCCAGAATTGACCTTAAGACAACTCTGTTAATAATATAACAAGTTGTAGAAACATTTTCAGCCCAAAAACGAGAAGAAATGTCACTTTCAATTAATAAGGTTCTAGCCATTTCTTGCAACGATCTATTCTTCATTTCCACAACTCCATTCTATTCTGGAGTGTATGGTGAGGAGAATACATGCTAAAAACCAGATTCATCACAGAATTTAGAAAAGTCTTGATTTTCGAACTCACCTCCATGGTTTGTCCATATTCTTGAAATAACATACCATTTCTCATTTTGAACTTTCTTAGAAAATTTTACAAAATAAGAAATGGTTTCAGACTTACTTGCCAGGAAATATACCCAAGTGAATCGTGAATAATCATCCACTATTACTAGGCAATATTTCTTACCTCCAATGCTCTGGGTTCTGATTGGTCCAAAGAGATCCATATGCAAGAGCTGCAGTACACGATTAGTGGAAACTTGATTTATTGATTTGAAAGAGTTTCTAACCTATTTTCCCAATACACATGGAGTGCATAAGTTTCATTTTTGATACTTCAGGTCAGGAAGTCCATGAACAAACTTCCTTGAAGAGATCTTGGCAATTTGCTTCATGTTGATATGATCAAGCTTTCGATGCCAGACATTTGCTTCATCTTGGATTGAGATTAGACGTTGAAATCTTTTTGGATTGATATCCAAAAGATAAATATTCCCATGTCTTCGCCCAGTGAAGGAATGTGAAAGATCTTTACTAGTGCTAGAACATATTCCTTCTTGAAAGTTAATCTTGAATCCAGTGTCGCACAATTGGCTTATACTGAGCAAGTTGTAGTTAAGTCCTTCCACTAAAGAGACATTGTTGATTATGAGACTTCCAATTTTTACAGTTCCACTTCCAATAATTCTTCATTTACTGTTTCCGCCGAAGGAAACTTTTCCACCTGTTACTTGTGTAAGTTTGATAAAACAATTTGGATCTCCAATCATATGTCTCGAGCAGCCGCTATCCAAATACCATTTTACCTTTTTCTTGATAGTAACCTGCAATTAAAAAGAAAATTCAAGCTTTCTTTGGTACTCATACTTTTTTGGGTCCAACAGAGTTAGTGCTATAAACAGTTTTTGCCCAATCCTTCTTAACAGGCTTCCAAACCATATGACATTCTTTCTCAAAGTGTTCTGAGCTATTACACTTAGAACATCTAAGAGCACTTCGACCAACAAGTTTTACAAAGACCTTTTGAAAATGATTCTTGTAAAAGGTTTTTGAAGGTCTTTATTTGATTCTTTCCTTTACTTTTGGAAAATCAATTAGAGGGATAGTTTCAACAGTTATTCCCAAGCCTGATTTATTAAAGTAAGGTCTTTGTACTGAAAGAATCTTTTCTAATTTCTCAGATCCTATAGAAAACTTTTTTGTAACACTTGAAATGTCATATTTCAAAAGTGCATTTTCTTTTGAAAGAGACTACATTTTCTTTCAAGGTAATAACACTTTTATCTAAATTTTCGACCTTCTTTTTCAAAACAATCTCATGTTGCTTCAGTGCAGAATTTTCTCTTTGTAGTTCGGAAATGCTCTTGAGAGAGGTTTTGAGACTAAGACACAATTTATCAATATATTTAGAGACTTTAGTAGGAATTTTTAAATTACTTACCTCAATTTCATTGTCTGAGTCTGAGTCCGTCTCAGAGTCTGAATTTGATTATGATTGTGCCATTAGACAAATATTAGCATAATCATCATCACTCTCTTCACACTCGGTATCACTCCAAGTTTATGCTTTGAGAGCTTTTCTATACTTCTCAGCTTTTCCTTTCTTTTTCTTCAGTAAGGGATAGTTGGGTCTAATGTGTCCCTTTTTATTGCATTCAAAACAAACCACATCTTTATTGGATTCATCATCCCCAGCTGATTTATTTTGGAATTTTTGAGAACTTTGTTTCCTCCAGTTCAATCTTTTTCCCTTTTTGTTCAGTTTTCTGAACCTTCTTATCATGATGGCAAGCTCTTCATCGTCCATATCATCTTCTGAATCTGTAACATCAGAATCATCATTAGATTTTAATGCAATAGATTTTTTTACCTTTGGGATCCTCATCTTCATTGATTTGCTCTACTTCATAAGACTAAAGAGTGTCAATCAATTCGTCAACAGAAAGTGGCATGATCCTTTGTCTCCCTTATTGAGGTCTTCACGTGATTTCAATCTTTGGAGAGTCCACGCAATAACTTGTTAAATTTCATGGGTCCAGAGATTGGTTGTCCTTGATACTCAAGACCATTCACGATTTCTGTAAAGTGACTAAACATGTCAGTGATAGATTCTTTTGGTTTCATCTTGAATGCTTCATATTGATCGAGCAGAATATTGATTCTAGTTTCTTTCACTCGATCAGTTCCTTCATAAGTGATGTGCAATCTATCCCAGACTTCTTTAGCTGTTTCACAAGAAGATATTCTGTTATATTCAGTGGAAGATAATGCACAATATAAGGAATAAATTGCTTTTGCATCGAGAGCTTGTCTCTTGGTTATCTCTTCTTGAGTCATCTCGCTGGACTCAACAGCTTATTTTCCTCTTTCTGAGACTGTTATAGCTTTAGGAATGACTCCTTTCTCTACCACATCCCATTCCAGAGGATCTTTTGATCCTAGGAATGCCTTCATCTTGTTTTTCCATATACTGTATTCCTTCCATCAAAGTAAGGCGGTCTGGTGTTGTTTTGCCCTTCAACCAAACTTGGAGCTAACATACTAGCCATGGATCGTTAACTCTGAAATAAAAACACTTCAATCTAAATGAGTACACAAGCTCTGATACCAATTGAAAGTGCTAGTATGAACACTTAAAGGGGGGTGAATAGGTGTTTAAACTAAACCTTGGCAAATATATACGGAATAAAATAAACTTCGAACAAAACAAAGGAGATAGGGAAGAGAATAAGAACACAAGGTTTATAGTGGTTCGGTTTAATCCAAGCCTACGTCCACTCTCCCACGCTGACAGCCCATCGGCTGGATTTCACTATGAATAAAAAGAAATGTTACAATCTCACGTCCTCAATTCCACAGTGCAGAGACTCTACTACACTTCCTCAAGGTCTTACAAAATTCTCTCTTTTGAGT
This sequence comes from Eucalyptus microcorys, assembly GCA_014182515.1. Taxonomy (NCBI): domain Eukaryota; kingdom Viridiplantae; phylum Streptophyta; class Magnoliopsida; order Myrtales; family Myrtaceae; genus Eucalyptus; species Eucalyptus microcorys. The sequence continues at coordinate 23,273,213 of CM024571.1, forward strand.
AAAATGAATGCTCAACAAATGAATTAGCAAAGAGTAAGGAGCTTCAGATTTTGGAATTTTTCTTTCTCACACACACTTGAACAACTAGAGCGCCTTCCTTTTATACTCCTCCATGCCTACATAACCGTTGGCACCTTCTAAAGGAGTTCGTCCAATCTACCCGTTCGACCGAATCAATTAGGGAGATCTCTTGTTATTTAAGGAATATGAAGATAGCCCACCAATCATGTTCGCCCATACAATCAGGATCTAGATTTCCATAAGTAGAACCTTCCAAGTATACTTCACCAATCGACGGATCTATCTTACTCGATTTACTTGTCATACGAATAATATATCTATATGTGCTTTCTTCAACCGTGAGATAATCTTCGACTAAACGAATCAAATCCTTAAGGATAACCTCGTTTCTGGATAAGATTTTTTCAATAATCTAGAAACTATCAATGAGAGCAGACTTTAAATCTTGAGTCTGGCGATCTTCAATCTGGAAGTCTTCAAACTTTGATAGATGAGTCTGAAAGTCTTTAGGCTTGGAAATGTTTTATCAGCTTCAAAATATAGAAGAAAGATTTCACCAACAATATAGACCCGCCAAACGGGTGGATCGAATCGAGTTTGAACCGGATCATAAATGGTACGATCCACATAGATCAATTTAATCCGTTTTGACTTATTTTCACCCGACCCTATCCATATCGCTCACACTTACATATTTAACGCAATCTACAAAAAGTCATAGAGTGAGTAAGTACAAGATCCAATGAAGACGAGAGAAACTAAAGATAGAGGGAGAACCTAGTGTAGGGATGATATTGGAATGAGAAGTTGCCAACGTTTGGTTTTTCTTTGGTGTGATATTGTTGGTATTCCTTGGTTGTGGGAAAGAAAAACTTACACAACCAACGAGGGGCAGGTAGGGCTTGCGGGTATCAGCCCTCATCAACGGAAACACCCCTTGGCTACCACCTAATAGCCTACACCAGGTTCTACCTAAAGGGTCAATTGAATGTGTAAGTAAGCACAAGATCTAGTGAAGGCGAGAGACACCGAAGAAATAGTCTAAATGAATTGGTTCTAATTAAATTATAAACTCATGTATGATCCATTTACCCAGCTAGATAACCCATTTAACATCTATATAAACTAAAAAAATAGGCTTATGATTCATTTTGATGGATCTACTTACATAATAGGTATGACTGACATGTTTGATTTTCCCCTAACATTGTCTTTTTCGTTTTTTGCTCGAAAGAATACTATGAAGATAGAATTCAATTCAGGATGATCGAAGAAACATTACTAGCATGAATACGGTCGAGAGCCACAATCGGCACGCTTCTATCATGAGTTGGAATTTGCACTTTCCTCGAGCCTTTTTACTGCCAAGCATTTGGACCAATGGAGAGATCCCAAATTGCGAGTACTCGAGAGTCCGCGGTTCTTGCATTAGCACATTATTTTCTTTGAGATGTCGCCGATGAAAGCATTGATGTCAGAGTGAGACGACCCGCCACTCAAGATTGCTTGGCCACAAGCCTGTTAAAGCTCACTTGCCATCTTCCTGATTGCCTTCCCATCCTCACTGTCCAAGTCCATGAACCTCTGAACAATCTCAACAATGGCTTGTCTCGGCACCAATTCGTCCCTTGACTTCTTCATCCTCCAACCAATCTTCCAGTCCTACTCCACCTGCTTACAGTTGGGGATTTAATCCCAAAAGATCGGGAAGGCAAGCATCGGGATGCCGACGAAGACAGCTTTCAGAGTGGAGTTCAACCCGCAGTGCGTCTAGAACCCTCCGACTGCAGAGTGGTTCAGCACCTTCAACTGATCACACCAGGGCACCACCAGAACCCTGTCGCCGCAGAAACCGTCTTTGACCCAAGAATTGCCATCTCGGTTCACCCACAGGAACCGAACTCCGCTGCTGCGCACTCCCGCTATGAGCTCCCCCCATTTGGTCACTCAAGACCGATAGGAAACTCCCCAGAGAGATGTACAGGACGGAGGCTTCCAGTTGAGAGTCTAGCCACCGGAGGTAATCGGGACAGTCATTTCGAGACGCCGATAGGGAGGATTTAGCTTTGAGTTCCATGTAAGGTATTAAAGGTCCGACGGTTTTACCAAAAAAATAATTAATTTACCCAAAAAAAAAAAGGTTGACGGTGTAAATAGGGAGTGGAAGTTCGGCTTTAAGAGCAACGACAGCACGGGCTTCGAGCTTGTAAAAGGTGGTGAAGATTATATACTAAGCTTTCAGCATCCAGGAGAAGCATTCCAGTGCTCTGTCCAAAGTCGCTCGGCCTTTGCCTTCAAAGAACGTCGGAAGATCGACCAAACGGGTCAGTGGAAGTCCTGGTATGTAGTCTACGAGCTCATCTCCCCGTTCTATTGTGCAAAACACATCAACAATATCCATCAATCAATTCACAAAATCAGAAAGTACTAAATGGAAAAAAAAGAAAAAAAAAAGGCATCTTCTTCAATCAAACCGCACTTGCCAGATCAATGGGGAAATGGTTGTTCTGAGCAAGGAGGTCAAAGTGATGGAACACCGAGAACACCGAGACCGACATGGTCCAGAACAATCCCACCTGGATCTTCCTCTTGTTCCCGATCCGGACTGCCCAGAAAAGATACGTGTCGGCCAAGATCGTGGTCACTGGCGACTCGAGCTGATCGAGAAGTTGCTCTACAGGAGCCTCCATCTTATGAAGGTATTCATGTCGGCGGAAGACGACTTACCTGATTCCGATACGCAAATAGCAAATGGCCCCGGAACGAACGTTGAATTGCCAATGAAACACGAACAACACTTCTTCATGTTAGTTTGGATGCAATCACAGGGAAAACACCCGATTTCCGCGGTGTAAATGCAAATTGTTCTTGTAAAACTGAAATGGAATGCCTTCTTCTTTGATGGAAAGGGACAGAAAATTTTGGTGCGAATGATCTGCCAACCGCTCCAACGGTTGTGTTCGAGAGGCTTTTATACGTCTCCCTTCGTACCCCTCCATTAGTGTCTTTCCAACGTAACGTATCTAGTTGATACGGTGCGATCCAATCGCACCCCATCATGGACGTACCAGCTAAAGTACAACATCTCCCACTCGGACATGATGGGCTTGATAGCGCTTTATCAAGAATATAAGGCATTCAACATTCATCAACTTTACAAAACAATTCATACTGGCAAATAAGCCGTGCAATCAGTGAGTACACCTGCACTTGGGAGCTCAAATTATGCACCTGTTAGGGATGACATAATGGCTACAACCCCGAAAAGAAATAAACAATGGATGTCTCACAGTGCCCCAGACATATTTTTGTTATATCAGTCCAAGTATACCTATCCCTTAAAGGCTATACTTGACTATTCTCAAAACACCATGTATTTACAATTATATCCGCAACCACAAAGGGCGATATAATTGGTCGACCAGTAAATACATGTGATAGATGTAAAACAACAATAGTCTTCCTTCGCACTCATGTCTCTCTCAATTTCAGAACAACTGCTTTCCTAGACACGTCCCATAGGCCATATCTATTAATGACCGCCCGTAACATGTTAAAGTAGCAACATTAATCTTTCACTTCAAGAACATAGTTAGAAGTAACATAGGGCACAAAATGAGGTAAATTATAAATTATCTCAAGGACTCACACGATGAGTAAATTGGGATAATTTTACTTACATTCCATTGTCGGTCGTATAATGCACATGTAATATGAATTATATACTATAGTGGATTTCTCTTTCTATAAGAGCGTATGTCATTTATTAACCATATCCACTATACGGATCTTAGTCTAAACATAGTCACGTGTTTCTCATGTATTCATGTTTAGCTCGAGTGCTATATCAGCTCACTTTCTATAGCGCCCAATTAAGTACTCGCATCCGGCATCTTACAGGCATACATGATTATGGGACTATCATGTTCGGTCTTATTATAAATAAATCACAGACCTCATCTTGACTTCAATCAAGGTGACATATCATTTTATGTACTAAACTTGCTCCTCAGGGTTTATTTGTACATAACGTCTCATCTCAACGTGCTAACTACAGCACTTGAGGCGATTGCTCGTGTGAGTGAGTCAATCATTGCCTGCTGACATACTTTTCAATGATATATGTGTGTAGTGCTAGTCTCATACTGTATTCATACTTATTGATAAAATATCAAGTCACTAATAAACAAACAAGTACAATACATATGTTCACAAATACATAAACCAATGATCCTCTACAATAACACATATCACATTCTACGCAATCCTAGTGACATCCTGTGGGTCAAGAATATGTCTCTAGAAATAACTTTTGTAAATGGATCAGCAACCATTCTATTGGTTGAAACGTATTGTAGGATCACTTCTTTCTGCGCTACAATATCTCTGATGAAGTTGTTCTTTATGTCAATGTGTTTCGTCCTTCTATGATACTTAAGATCTTTCACATAGGCAATGGCTGCTTGACTATCGTAATAAACTATCACCGGTCTAGGAACCTCAGTGACAGTGGCTAAATTTTCAAAGAAACGTTTTAGCCATACTGCTTCTTGCATTGCAGCAGAACATGCAATAAATTCCGCCTCCATTGTAGATAAGGCCGTGCATGTCTGTTTCTTGCTATTCCAAGAAATTGCACCTCCGTTGAGCAAGAACGCATATCCAGAAGTCGATTTATGCTCATACAAGTCTCCACCCCAATCGGTATCTGAGTAGCCTAATAGGCGTAAATCATTCCCTTGTTAACAAAGTCGATAGTCCATAGTACCCTTCAAGTATCTCAGGATCCTCTTCATTGCTTTCTAGTGTGCTTGACTGAGATTTGAATGATATCGGCTCACCAATCCCACGGCATAACATATGTCAGGTCTAGTACACATCATAGCATACATCAAACTTCCGACCGCACTAGCATAAGGAACAGTTTCCATTACTTTATTTTCTTTTGGAGTCTTAGGACACATCTCAGTACTCAGGCCTTCACCTTGCATGACAGGGGTATCAATGGGATTACAGTGCTACATATTGAATCATTCAAGAATCTTCATAATATAAGACTCTTGTAATAAAGGAAGGAGTTTCCTTGATCGATCTCTTTTGATCTTAACTCCTAATATATAAGCAGCTTCTCCCATGTCCTTCATTTCAAAATTGGAGGACAACCATTCTTTTATGGTGATAACTAAAACCTTGTCATTTCTAGCCAACAGAATATTGTCCACATAAAGTGATAAAATCACAAATTTATCTTTGGACCGCTTGATATATACATAGTGATCTTCTTCGATCATCATGAAACCAAAAGTTCTTATGGCTTGATGAAAACGAAGATACCACTGTCTAGATGATTGCTTAAGGCCATATATGGAGCGATGAAGTTTGCAAACTTTATGCTCTTGACCTTTAGCTATGAAACCTATTGGTTGTTTCATATAAATTTCCTCATTTAGTTCTCCATTGAGAAATACCGTCTTTACATCCATTTGATGTAATTCAAGGTCCAAATGTGCAACGATGGCTAGAATAAGAAGTATTGAGGCAAACCTTACAACTGGTGAAAATGTTTCCTCATAGTCTATACCCTCTTGTTGAATATAACATTTCGCCACAAGGCAAGCCTTATACTTTTCAATGGATCCATTCACCCTTCGCTTAATCTTAAAGACCTATTTGTTTCCAATGGCCTTGCTATTAGGTGGTAGATCAACCAAGTCCCAGACATGATTTGCCCTCATTGACCCCATTTCATCTTCCAAAACTTTTCTCAATTTCTTATCAAAGGATGAGAGAGCCTTTTGAACAGTCTTAGACTCGGCATCATCTTTTTGAGCGATCATAAATGCTTCCCCTTCATTCTTAAAACGACGACAGTGAATACTTTTACAATTACTTTTACGCAATTGAATTTCTCTTGAATTCGATTCGTCAGGCGATGTAACACTCCTACTAGGTCTTGTGTGTTGAGGTAAATCTTCATTTCCATCTACAACATTAGTAGGTGTGTTATTAGGATCTTTTATTTCATATAATTGGAAATCCTTATCAATCTCACCTCTATTAGGAAAATCGTTCTCCAAGAACGTGACATCTCGTGACTCCATTTCGGTCACACTTCCATCAGCTTGTTTACCTATGAACACGTACCCTTTAGACTGTTCAGAATATCTAATAAAGATACATTTCTTCCCTCTAGGACCTAATTTGTCATATTTATGCACATTCCCATGGACGTAGACTACTTAAATATGATTTTCTACCAGTCCATAATTCATAAAGGGTAGAAGTGACCGATTTTAAGGGCACTCGGTTAAGTACATAGGCAGCAGTCAATAACGCATCTCCTTAATAGGAGATAGGTAAATTTGCTTACGCCATCATAGACCTAACCATTTCCATTAGGGTTCTATTCCTTCTCTCAGCTACCCCATTTTGTTGTGAAGTACCAGGAATAGTTAATTGTTGTACAATTCCCTTTTCATCACAAAGAGCCTTGAATTGCTCTGATAGATACTCACGTCCGCAATCGGTTCTCAATGCCTTTATTGTTTTATTCAACTAATTCTTTACCATCATTATATATCGTCTAAAGCAGTCTAATGCTTCTAACTTATGGGAGATCAAAAAGACATAACCGAAACGCGTGAAATCATCTATGAAAGTGATGAAATATGAGGCTGCATGTCTCACCCTCACATTCAAAGGACCACAAATGTTAGAATGAATGAGTTGCAATGGAAATTCGGCTTTAGTCCATTTTCCGAATGGTTTTCTAGTTGCTTTTCCCGCTAGACAATGTTCACATACGGATAGACTAACATTAGTGAGTGACCCTAAAAGGCCTTCTCTAGCTAATATTTGCATTCTTTGCAATCCAATGTGACCTAATCTAGCATGCAAAGTACTTGCATCAATCTTAATATTATTAGAAGACACAATTAAAGAAAAATAACCATCAACATTAACATTGTACTGATCATAGTCAATGTCTAACACAATAAAATCATTCGATACATGACCCAAACCATAATAAACTATTCTATACAAAATGTCAACACAATCACCATGGAAATTCAATACATAACCTAAGCTAAGAAGAACAATTACAGAGACCAAGTTTTGTCAAATATCTGGAGCATAAAGGACATCATGCAGGAATAAGTTTCGACCACCACGTAAGATTAATTTACATGTGCCGACACCCTTCACTTCAACTCTTAAGTTATTCCCAACATATATCTATCTTCTTCCAGGTGGTATTCGACGATACTCCACAAATACTTCTCGGTCTCTAGCTACATGGTCTGTTGCTCATGAGTCTACAGTCCACATTGGATGAGATTCAGCAAGTATTACAGTACTAGAAACAAAAGCATTACTCAAAATAATGGAGTAATAGGGTACCTTTTTCGGCTCAGTGCATTCACGAGCAAAGTGACCCATTTTGCCACAATTGTGGCACTCCATCTTGGTCTTATCCTTTTTCCCACAACACTTCTTGCGTTGAAAGGTCTTAGCCTTCTTAGATGCCTGATCAGTCCTCTTCCCTTTGTTGTTGAATTGAGAATTCCTTTTGCACTTGAAGCCCGAAGCCTTGTGCGAACTCGATTCAGCAACATAAGCATGGGTAGAGGATCTCACAGCCTCTAGGGCTCATCCTCTAATTCCAAATGACACGCAATATCATCGAAAGTGACAATGTTCTTATTATGCGTCATATTGATCTTCATATGCTCCCAATTGTCAGGAAGAGACCTTATAACAGCCTGAACTTGTTGTTCATTAGTAAGAGAGTGACTTGCCGACTTCAGCTCATGGATCATGTTTGACATCTCCCAAAGATGCTGCCTCATCGTTACATTTGGGCGCTTTCGGAATGTGTCAAACTTGATGGTAAGTCTCCTCAGCTTAGTGGCAGATGTACCCGCAAACTTATCCTTCAAGGCAACCATATAGCTTGAGCTTTATCATAACTTTCAAACTCACACATGAGATCATCTTGCATACAGTTCAGCAACGTGATGCGAGCAATGCTATTTTTCTTTTTCCAAGCTTGATAAGCTTCTAGATCTCTCCTGTGTTGAGCTGAAGTTCCATGCTCAGGTTTATCCATGGTATGGTTGAGGGTTTCCAAAACCTCTTGCTCCTCAAGGATGTACTGAACCTTTCGGTACCAAATATCATAATTGTCACCGTTCAGTTTCTCACATTTATTAAGGTCAGCCACAATGGTTTTGGATGCAGAAACCATAATCAATTGCTATAACACATTGACATAATAAACGCAGAATCAATACTAGCACACTTTACAGAGTAACACACATATTTAATTTGAAGCAAAAACAAACTAAATTAATGATAATTCAACAAAAGAGACAAAAGCAAAAGTTCACTATGTTCCCAATCAACTTCTATGTACGATTATTCTATTATCATTAATTAGTTTAATTTGCGCAAATTTTAAGTTCTAGGTGAGAACTCCTTTCAATTCTAACAACCTACAAACTCCCACTAGGAAAAATAATTACATGACCTTATGTAATTTCTACATTTTTCCTTAACACAAAAAACATAGCATGATAAAAACCAACGTATAAACAATAATCATGCTTCAACTATAATCAAAATCGCAATTCAACATATAATGGATTTCCTACCATTGTTCGAATTTTCTATCAACTAGAAAATTGCAAGTATATTAAAATATATACATCATATCATTGAACCAAGCTCTACACAGCATATATAACATCATTTGCACACAAGTTAGCTACTGTATTTCCTAAATCACAAGAAAATACTAGCTACAAATGAATAAACTATGCATTAAACCCCAAAAAATACGCATATATAGGGTTTCCTACGCATTTTCAAACAATTATAAAATTCAAAAGTATAAAAATAATTATATCACTGTGTAGAGAACATTCATACGAACCAAATGCCGCTAACCACGCTCCAATCGGAGCCCGCACGCGCCCTCATGCGTCGCCTGAGTGCACGACGCGTATGGCGCATGCGCCAGCAAGGCAAACAGCTCCTGGCCGATTCGACCGGTGACCGGTCCGACCGTTGACCGATCAACAGTCGGGTCGAGTCGAGTCAACCAGGTAGGATCTCGGGTCGGTTCGGGTCAGTTCGGGTCGAGTCGCCGGCCGGTGACCAGCCAGCCAATTGCGGCCGGCGATGACGTCATCGATGATGTTATCCCAGCGGTTACCGACCGTTGGATGACGTCATCCGTGACGTCATCGAGCGTCGCGTTGCTCCGCGTGACGCGCACGCGTCGGTTCGTCGACTGGCACGTGTTGCGCACGCGCTGGCATCCCCAGCGCGTTGGCACGTGAGGCCCACGCGCAACAGCTTCTGGCCGCGCGTGTGGGCACGTCCAGCGTCCTCCGGTCGCACTCGAACCACCGTCGGACTCATCTCGACAAGTACTTTCATCCTGTATATTCAAAAGTTGATTTTGGCCAAAAAATAATTCGAAAAACGGCCAAAACCTCACGGATGCACGCAACCCCGAACTCGTTATTTGCTTCGGTTCAAATTCGAGTTTTTAGATTGCAATTCCGACCAATAAACATCAAAAACAGTGTAGAATACAATTTCTTGATCTCAATATCAAATGGTAAATGAGAAAACTCGATGAAAAATAAGGCAGAAATCACGACCGGGCTCTGATACCAATGAAGGAATTCATGTTGGCGGAAGACAACTTACCTGATTCCGATGTGCAAACAGCAAATGGCCCCAGAACGAATGTTGAATTGCCGATGAAACACAAACAACATTTCCTCACGTTAGTCTGGATGCAATCACAAGGAAAACACCCGATTTCCACAGTGTAAATGCAAATTGTTATTGTAAAACTGAAATGGAATGCCTTCTTCTTTGATGGAAAGGGAGAGAAAATTTTGGTGCGAATGATCTGCCAACCGCTCCAACGGTTGTGTTCGGGAGGCTTTTATACGTCTCCCTTCATACCCCTCCATTAGTGTCTTTCCAACATAACGTATCAAGTCGATACGGTGCGATCCAATCGCACCCCATCATGGACGTACCGGCTAAAGTACAACATTCGTCATCACCGCTTCTATGAACATGGGGAAGTTCTCCGCACGGGCTCACTCGAACGGTATGACATTGGGTATGGAGGCAAATTGGAACGCATCAGGTTTTGGCTCGGACCTGATGAACCCAAGCCACTCTTTTGTCACCACAAAGGTGATGAGAACATCGGTCGTCGTCGACACGAGGAGCTTGCAGAAGTTCATCATGGGGTTTATATGGCCTCTTCCTGGATACGGAATTGCCATCACATGTGCCATCCTCGCCGCCCTGGCCTGTGACCGTGAGAGATCCATTGACTCAACGGCTCGAGGAACTCCTAGTGGAAAAAGGAAAGAGAAGAAAAGAGAAGATGGATTCAACTGGGACCAGGTTAATCAGTGTTAGCGGATAGGAGCAAGATTTAGACTGACTGGTGATAACAAATTCATGATGGTTGTCTCTTCTTTCATATTTAGGTCTTGTAACCAAAACGAAAAAGGCAAATAAAGAAAGAGTCAATCGTTCAATAGGCACCAGAATTGGGCCATCACATTATCAAAGGAGGCTAAATGGGTGGAATGCGCTATCATTCAATGTTCCACTCTCATTTCTCAGTTGACACTTCGGCATAGGGACGACCCTGTATTTGTCACGATGTCTTCCACCAGACGCAATCATGCGGCATAGCGTGCTCAGTAGGGCCGAGGGATAGTGTAGTCAAAGCAGAGCTTCTCACATGAAGTGCAAAGCTCCCGCAGATTTGACTAATTGACAGCTATAAACGTTTTAATGCAGTGCTGATTTAGAGAGAGCTTTGCTTTACTGGTTTTCGAGCTTGTATTGATGCAAACCACTGCGCACGAAAGTATCGATGCTTCAAAAGGATGATCCGCCCTCCAGGAGGGTATTTCACGTTGTCCCTTGAAGTTCCTTCACGAGGGAAGAAATCACTAGACGCCTTCCTTCTTCTTGATTCACCAACCGATCCTCCGATCCTCCACGATCAGCTGGCGGTTCAAGACTTCATGCTCAGGCCCGCAATGATTTCATCCATCTGGCCTTTCGATGCGGGGTGGAGGCTTCCCTGCAGCACATACAACACCTTGCGCTGTGAGTCGAGCCATCACCAGTAATTCAGGTCATGCTTGAGATTGGATAGAGGTAAATCATTACTCTGCTCACCAGTTACAGTAAATTAGACTTTGGTCTAATGATAACTGGTTTTTAGACAAAACTGGCGCCCTCTGTCTCTGCATAAGCAGTCGCCTCTATGCGGGAATTCCAATTCAAATGAACTGAACTGAAAGCACTTCAAGTTTGCCATCTTTAAAGGTGGGTCATCTTGCCCATTGATACACTAGAACTTCAATCTGGAAAAATTTTCGATGCTGCAGAAGCTACTGATCATTCATTCTCTGATCTGAATGGCCCATTGATAAGTTTGAGGAACTATAGTCTAATTATTTAGATTTTTGCCTAATAAATTATGCTAATCACGGTGAGGAAACAGGAGATTCGACAGTATTGTGTGTTTTTAGGCCGAACGACCATTGTATTACCAGAGACACTGTGATTGCAGTTTCAGAACTCATTGATGTAACGATGGTAAGACAAAGCGGAGACTGAGCTTACCAGGCGAATCAATCGGGGAGTGACCGTGTCGTTGATGGAAGTGATGGAAGGAAGAGAAACTCGACCCCCCTGCTGACCAGAACGATCCCACTGGAATATTCCTCCGGTTCCTTGCGCGGAGGGCCCAGCTCAGGAAAGTGTCGGCCATCATGACGGTCAGTGCGGGCCGGAGCCGATCCAGCAGCTCCTCGAACGGTCGTCCCATCTTGGCGAAAACGGCGTCGGTGAATTCGGAATATTGCTGAGCCCGGACCAGTTCTGAGGGGAGCACGTTCGGGATGGTGGCAAAGGATAGGTTGGTAGGCTTAGGCTCAGAACCGATGAAGCCGAGCCACTCTTCGGTGACAACGAAGGTGATGATGATGTCCGGGACTCTGGAGGATAGAATCTTGCACAGGTTCATCATGGGGTTGATGTGGCCTCGTCCGGGTACGGCATCGCCACTATGTGGAGGCTGCCGGCGCCGGCAGCCGCCACAGCCAAGGTTGATGGCAACGGAGGTTCCATTTTCTTCAAGTTGTGGCAGCCGTCCAACCGGTGGATTTTTCTTGGAGTTCAATTGAGGTTGTAGAGATAGGTGGGTTTGAATCGTCGATGGGCAAGAGGGGGAGGTTAAAATAATGGAGCCAGCGAGCACCCTTCTCCTCCGCCACGCGGTTGTCGTTTCGTCGTCACGGAGGAGCGATTGGATTTATCAGTCTGACTAAGAGAATATACTTAGATAGTATTGATCATTCTTTGATTGAAAGAATCATCCCATCTCAATTGAAAATGTAAAAACTTTTTGAGGTGAAAATCAAGCTCCGCTTCCGTGGTGCTCTTATATTGTTTTTCTTTCTATGTTATTTTCATATCAAAGTAATGCGCGAGTTTGATCATTGGGCTTTTAACATTCATAATTCAAGATTTTGATTTAAAGTATCAATTTCCATTCGTAAAATAATTGTGAATTCTCAATGACCATCGCAATACGGTTGCGTTGACTAGTCCATTTCAAGATAGAGTAAGGTTAGGCGCAATAAATTTTGAAATCGGTTGGTAATTTAAACTCTAATCCGATTACTTTATTTAAAATACAACAAGTTTATAAGTTACTAATAATCTCGGGAGAATCAACAGTTATTCAGCCAGTAATGTTTCATTAGTTCCAGCAATCTTGCGTAAGTACCAGCAGTTATCAATTGTCCAAAGTTATCAGCTATTTCTATAACTTATAATTATTTACATGCATGGTTCATCTATATATCGAGTTAAGCAATTAAATGGAAAATTCCCAACTTTTTTACCATATATAATTTACTCTATTCAAAATGTTACGAACAATATTCAGAAATCAAATTTCCCTGTCATTATTTTACATCGGGGAGACTGTAATTCATGACTGGACAATCCCATTCTATCGCCAAAATCATGAGAGAAGCAAAATTAAAGGGCGCGATACTCATGAAGTAAACTTTAACACTCGCAAAATTTACAGCAAACTATAACTCCAGCTATGCTTAACGAGAGATTGAAGTACTAATTAATGTCTAGAAGGTTCACCGTAGTGCTCGAAATGTCCCCAATGAAGGTGCAGATATTAGTCTCGGACGATCCGTCCGGTCCGATCGCATGTTGGCACAACTCCTGAAGGTGTTTAGCCCTCCTCCTCACTTCCATGCTCTCGCTGTCGCCTGGATCCATGAACTTGCGCACTAGCCCAGCGATGTCGTGTTTGCCGACCCTCCACCCAACCTTCCAATCGTCCACGATGATCTTGCAATTGTAACCTTGGTCCATGCCTACTGGGTACGCCAGGAAAGGAAGCCCCGCGTAGATGCCCTCTTGGATCGAGTTCCATCCACAGTGAGTCCAGAACCCCGACCGAGGGATGCGTCGCACCCTCAGCTGGTCGCACCACGGCACCACGATCCCGCAGTCGCCTCCGGCAACAGCTCCTTCAGCCTGGATGCCTCATCGCGCACCACCCACAAGAACCTTTCATTACTGTCGCGCAACCCCGCTGCAATCTCGTCCATTTTGGAGCTTGATGGTTTTAATTGGTAATGGGCTTAAGGCCCGTCCGCCCATGCTGGGCCCAAAAGGCTCGGCCCACAGGAATAGGGCCCGTGGATGGGGGAAGGTATAAAAAGGAGGAGAGAGAGAGAGATGACACTGGTTGGAAACAGAAAACGAACGTACGTCTTCTCCCGCGCGCTCTCTCTCTCTCCAAAAAGAAAAAGAAGAAACAGTAAGTGTAAGGCACGTTCTTCTTCCCTTCAAAGCGTCATCGGATCGAACAGGGCCAAGTTTCCCTTCCTCTATCGGCGTCGGTGTCTAATATGTGGCTAACAAGGTACGCTCGAATTCGTGGTGTGCTTTAGGATCGGTGATACGTGTTATTCCCGGGCTTCGTCTTCCGCATTAATTTAGGGGTTCGATTTAGTGTCGAATCCGGTTTTTGGGGATCCGTTATTCCCAACATTGGTATCAGAGCCCTAGTTCACGTTTTTCCCGACCTGTTTGATGTTTTTGATTGATTTTTCGCAAAAAAAAAATTCGGCCGTACGGATCGGGGCGAGAAATCCCGACACCCGAGCGCTGTTCGGCCATTTTTATGAGTTTTCGTAAGTCTAAATCGATTTCCGATGGCGTAGGATGGAAGGGATCGTCGAGACGATCGCGACGAGTGGCGGAACGCCGCCAAAGACCTCCGGACGCGCCCCCACGCGCAGCCGGAGCGAAATGGTGTCTTCGGCGCGTGCGTTGCACGCGCCGATTCGCTGGAGAGGGAGCGTGCGCCGCACGCGCGCGCGCGGCCGACGCGCGCACGAGCCGGATGACGTCATCGTGACGTCATCCAGGCGCCTGCGAGGCACGTGCCGGATCGGTTCGTCCGACCCGGCCCGACCCGACCAGCCCGAACGGCGACCCGACCCGACCCGCCCCGCGGACGCCTGGCACGCGCGAGGCACGTGCCGGATGACGTCTGCGTGACGTCATCCCGCGCACGCGCGCGGCAGGTGCGATCGGTTCGTCTGACCCGGCCCGATCGGCCCGACCGGTTCGTCCGGCCCGACCGGTCTGATGACCTGACCGTTGACCCGTTGACCGACGACCGTTGATCGTTGATTTTGACCGTTGACCCGAAAAAAAAAAAAAAAAAAAAGGAAAGGAATTTGTTTCTTTTTCAATTATGTCTGTGTGGGTTAGAGGTAATCCATTTTTTATTCTGCATTTGTTGCATGAATCATGGAAAATTATGTATTTTCCATTTTGTTTAATTGTGGATTATAAGTGATCCATTTAAGTTCTGCATTCGTTGCAGGAACTATGATGCGTTATGCACGGATACCTGCAATCCCGAGAACGGACGAAGGAAGAGCTAGACGAAAAGGCCGACGAAAGAGTTAGCGATTATCGGTGGCTTGATGGTGATTTAGTATCACACATGGTCAAGGTCAATCGATGATACAGAAATCATCCGGAATGGTTATCTTATGCCGGATTTTGAGAAGGTGCCAGCTTTGATGAACACTCTTCCACCCGAATGGCAAGCAGTGTTAGATCGGCTATAGGAGGTCAACGTGGTCCCGGATTACATGGGCTAGTGGAAGCTTTTGTAAGAGAGTACTATAGGATTGAGTTGGCCAAAACTTCAACCCTTAGATTGAGCGCCACATGGCGCAGAGTGAATACGCCTTGGTGGCGACATGAAAGCTCTCCAAAAGTTTTCCCATGGTTGGCAAATGTGCCTTTAGTTTTTTCTCAGATACTTTGATTGATAGATTAGAAGGGACTTTCCCTATTTATTTCTTAGATTAGTTTGAGATGTTTTTGAGTGTTGAATATCTCTTTCTATGTTGATATTTCTTTTTGGATATATTACTTAGTGTAATGGATTGTTGTATTAGTTGAAAGCATTATTATTTCATTGGATGTCAATTATCTCGTTGCTTTCATTAATTGCTGATTGCTTTGTGTAGTTAGTCAGGGTAGTTATAGAAGTTTTTGTAACTTCATAGAATTTGTTTTGCATAAGACAATTATATTAATGATAGTTTTAAGTTAGGATTTTGGAGGATGATTGGAAACATAGTGACCTTTTGATTCTGAAACCTTACTTGAAATTATTCATTAATATGATAGGTCTGTGCAAATAGGGATGCATAAATGATAGGCATTAATTATTCGTGCATATATGTCCGATGTGTTCGATCGATGTTTTCAGCAACTAAGAACGTAATTGCTGATATGAACGGCAACAATTATGAAATATTGAATATGAAGATTCAATATGTGCTGGAAAAGCAAGAAGCACTAGAAGCTCTTGACCATGTTATGGAAGATCTTGAGGATGCTGTGCGCCACCTTGAGCTGGTAGAGGACCGCTTAACGGCATGTGAGCTGAAAATAGAAATTTACAATGCTGGCTCTAGCTCAAAAAGGGCTTTGAGCTCTAAGCGCAAGCGTATTGATTCGTTCAATATGTGGGAATGCAAAGGATCAAGTCCTTATTGCAAGAGATCAAGAGTTAACCAACACAAGAGAGGAAAACGTCCTCAAGTGAAGAAAATGTCAAGGGTGAGGTGTTACAATTGTGACAAGAAAGGTCACTATGCTCGCGACTGTCGTGAGCCAAAGAAGGTAAACACCTCTTGTACATTTGAGAACTTTACTTTTGTGTCAAGTTCTGTATTATTAGCTGAATCAAATCCTTTGTGGATTGTAGATTCGGGAGCAACAGACGATGTGTAGCGAAGGATAGAGGATCCTTCGTGGAATTCCGACGAATACCAACCGGAACTAAGTGGATCTATGTGGGAAACAACTCCAGAGCTGAAGTTAAAGGGATTGGCACCTGTCAACCGAACATGTGTGGTGGGCGCACCTTGTTCCTACATGATGTTCTAAATGCTCTGAGATTCGTCGAAATTTAAGTGTCTGTTTTGATGTTGGTTAAGCTTGGTTTTAGTGTGAACTTCCGTAATAACGGTGTAGATTTGTATTTGGATACAAATTACTATGATTGTGGTCACTTTCTAGATGGTTTTATTGTACTAAATGTTGACTGTGGTGATGTCAATATATGTTATTCCCTTGTTTCACGTCTTCTACTTCATATGATAATGATGTGAATGTGTGGCATGCTAGACTTGGTCATATTGGCCAATAATGTATGAATAGACTAGCCAAAGAGGGCTTGTTGGGCAATATTGAAAAAGTCGATTTGCCCATATGTGAGCATTGCCTAGTAGGGAAAATGACAAGGAAACCATTTGGAAAAAGTAAAAGAGCTGAATTTCCTCTGCATTTAATCCATTCTGACGTCTATGGTTAAATGACTGTGAGAAGAAGGCATTGGGCTGTTTATTTCATCACTTTTATAGATGATTATACTCGATTCGGATATGTCTTTTTGATTTCTCATAAATCTGAAGCATTATGTTGTTTCAAAAGGTTTATGAACTTGGTTGAAAATCAATTAGACAAGAAAATAAAAGCATTGAGATCCGATCGAGGTCGAGAATATTTATCGATGAGTTCAGAAAATTATGTGATGAAAAAGGAATAGAAAGACAGTTGTCTATTCCATATACTCCTCAACAAAATGGTGTTGCGAGAGAGAAGAAACAGAATCCTACCGGAAATGGTTAGGTCCATGATGGCGTATGCTAACTTACATATCACTTTTTGGAGTGATGCGTTGTTAATCGCTACCTATATACTTAACCGGTGCCTTCCAAATCGAGTTAGTTCCACTCCATATGAGTTATAGACAGGTAGAAAACCGGACTTAAATTTTCTTAAGCCATGGGGTTGTGCTGCCTATACTCATGAGTCCTCTCACAAGTTTGGGAAATTGGGTCCTAAATGAAAAAAGAGTATTTTAATGAGATACTCCGAACACTCAAAAGGGTATGTGTTCGTAGGTGAGCAGGAAAGTGGGAGTATAACTGAATTTGAATCACGGGATGTCACATTCTTAGTGGATGAATTTCCTAAGAAGGGCGAAATAGGGGAAGATTACCCCTATGAGAAGTGGGAGTAATATGAGAAGTGATGAATTGAATTCAACTCATTCTCAATTACAACCACATGATGAGACATCATCATTATCTAATCCTAGTGGGAGCATAATGGGAAATGATGTGCTAAGTGTACAATCTCACATACGGTGAACAAGTCGCCAAAGTATTTCCCTTCGACGTTTTGACATTGAAGAGGAAACTTTTTATGATTGCTCCACAAGATAAGGATGAGCCATGAAATATTAATGAGGCTCTGAATTGTCCTAGTAAGGAAAAATGGACTTATGCAATGGAAGAGGAAATAGAGTCAATGAAGTCAAACCAAGTATGAGAACTGGTTGATCTTCCAAAAGGACGCAGAGCTATTGAGAACAAGTGGGTTCTCAAAATAAAGCGAAAGGCTGATGGCTCGATAGAGAGGCATAAGGCTCACCTTGTGGCGAAGGGGTATAATCAACAGGAAGGAATTGATTATGAAGATACATTTTCTCCTGTAGTGAAATTACCTCGATTCGCATCATTCTGGCAATAGTGGCTAGTATGGATCTTAAGTTACATCAAATTGATGTAAAGACTGCTTTCCTCAATGGAGAATTAGAGGAAGAAATATATATGGAACAACCTGCTGGTTTCATAGTGAAAGGCCAAGAAGAAAAGGTATGTCGACTTTGGGGGTCGATATATGACCTTAAGCAGTCGTCAAGACAATGGTATATACGTTTTCATAATGCCATAATAGCATATGACTTTACAATGATAGACGAGGATCATTGTGTATATATCAAAAGATCCAAGAATAAATTTGTGATCATATCATTATATGTTGATGATATACTAATTGCTGAAAGCAATATGGAGCTTGTCAATACTGTCAAAAGTTGGTTGTCTTCCAACTTTGAGATGAATGATATGGGATTGTAAACCCATAGACACTCCTATTGCAAAAGGTGAAGGATTGAGCCATAGACGTGTCCAAGGACTCCACAAGAGAAGGAACAAATGAAACATGTTCCTTATGCTAGTGCTGTTGAAAGCTTGATGTACGCTATGATGTGTACAAGGCCTGACATATGTTTTGCAGTTCGAATGGTGAGCAGATACCAATCCAATCCAGGTCAAGCATGTTGGAAAGCCGTTAAAAGAATACTGAGATATCTAAAGGGGACTGCTGATTATACGTTGAGTTATTATGGAAAAGATCTGCAACTCAAAGGCTATTTTAATGCTGATTGGAGAGGAGATTTAGATGAAATAAAATCTACCTCTGGGTTTGTTTTTTTACCGAATAATGGCACCATATGTTGGAGCAAAAGTAAGAAACAAAAGTGTATAGCCTTGTCCACGATGGAAACCGAGTTCGTGGCATTATCGCAGCAATAAAAGAAGATGTTTGGCTTAAGAGATTATTGGATCATTTAGGTGTTATTTGAAGTGCTGCAGATTCATTATTGATTAATTGTGATAGCCAAGCAGCAAAAACGTACACCAAAGATCCAAAATATCATGGCAAGACCAAACACATAGATACCAAGTATACTTTTGTCAAGGATATGATTGCATGAAAAGATGTGAACTTAGAGTACATACTACGCATAGAATGGTAGCAGATCCTATGACAAAGCCAATACCTAGAGATGTGTTTTGTGGCCATATGAAATCTCTAGGATTGCGTAGAGTCGATGTACTTGGATTGTAATTTCCACGAAGCGTTCACATTTGATGAATTTGTATTTTTCATCATTAGTGCCTATGAATCTTTGTTTGATCTTTATGCATCTTAATGCTCAAAGTGCATTACTTTAGGTTGAGAAAGTATGTCGGACAGATATAAGATTAGCCCACTCACACGGGTAATCGCCTCTATTTACTGTGTAATAAATTGAGATGAGACTGTTTTAAGCTTATTATCTAGGTGATAATCGAGAGCTAAAGCTTAAAATATGTATGTCGCCTTAACTGGGTGTTAAGATGAGGACATAATACTTACTATGTTCGAAAGTAAAATACCCCACATATTTTACTTTATCCGTCGTGATGCCGGATGTGAGTTCGATAAATTTTGTGAATGAGTAGATACGTGAACTCAAGTTAGACATTGGGTATGTCCGAACTATCATCTGTACGGTATTGAAAGGTATAGACATACGCTCCATGGGAAAGGAGTTAATACCGTAATACGTATTTCATACTACGTATGCATGAGACGACCAATAAGAGTGGCAAAAGTTTGATCTTAACTTTTTATGTCATGTGAGACTCTTGAGGAAAAGAGCTCCTCAATTTTTTAGTCCCCTCATGACTCTTACTTATTCTCAAAATTTCTATTTTGTGTTTGCTATCTTAGGATGTTGCCAATGGTCATGAGTTTGATTCGATCTAATGGGGCATTTCTAGAAAAAGCAAGCTGAACTGAAACTAAGAGTTTGAAGGAAAGAGGAAGATCGATTTTGGAGAATCACATTGTAGTTTTGTATTCACCGGTTAACCAATTATGACTGTCTTTGGGATAATCATAATTGTGAATACAATATATATATCATTGTTTAAAAGAGATTAAGAGAGATATAAATGTGATCGATCGATCTAGGGTACGCATACTAAATCTACTCGAGTGTGATGCCCATTATGAGCTGCTATATATTCCTAACAGGATGTATAGCAACGAGCTCAAAGTATCTTTGGTCGCACGGATTATTCACCGGTATGAATGTTGAAGAGAGATAAAAAGAATCCTGTTTCAGCCCACCATGTGCGAGTGGGAGATGATGGTTTTAATTGGTAATGGGCTTAAGGCCCGTCCGCCCATGCTTTGGGCCCAAAAGGCCCGGCCCACGGAATAGGGCCCGTGGATGGGGGAAGGTATAAAAAGGAGGAGAGAGAGAGAGATGACACTGGTTGGAAACGAAAACGAACGTACGTCTTCTCTCGCGCGCTCTCTCTCTCCAAAAAGAAAAAGAAAAGAAGAAACAAAGTGTAAGGCACGTTCTTCTTCCCTTCAAGGCGTCATCGGATCGAACGGGCCAAGTTTCCCTTCCTCTATCGGCGTCGGTGTCTAATCTCGCGCTAACAAGATACGCTCGACCGTGGTGTCTTTAGGATCGGTGATACGTGTTATTCCCGCCGTCTTCCGCATTAATTTAGGGGTTCGATTTAGTGTCGAATCCGGTTTTTCGATCCGTTATTCCCAACAGAGCTCGAGACTGAAACGAGGCTGCCTAGGGACACGAACAAAACCGAGCTACCCAGCTGGCGGTCCAGCCACTTCGTTATGTAGTCCGAGTCGCTGTTCGAGCTTGAGATTTTCTTGCAGCGTAAAGTACGGGATGGATGGACCGACGGTGTAGATAGGAAGCGACAGGCTCGGTTTCAGAGCGTTGACGGTCTGAGATTCGATCTCGTACACAGAAGAAAGCAACAGGTGCTGTGTTCGATGGGCCCAGTCGACTATCGAGCGCATTTTCTGCATCATACGTTCGCTCCTTCCACCAACCAAGTCCGTCAAACGTGTTGGAGGAATCCCAGGAATGTAATCCACCATGTCATTCCCCTTTTCTGTGACAGAAAAGACGGTGGTTACTCATTAGATAATCTGAAAATGGACATCGGATGCTGAAATTTTTGTGCATCAAAACAGCAAGAACCACAGGAACTTGATTTGCGATTTGGTACGCAGAAATAGTATGGGTGCAGACTTTAATTTCTTTGGTCGAAGGTACATCTTTTCCAGAGTCACAAAATTTAGGTAGTGCCTGATAGGCAAGGTTCGGAAGTTTGACAAGTTTTGATTCTGAAGTAGATTTAGAACGGCGGCTGACCTGACAAGTTCTGTGGTAAATGGCCATGCTGCTCAAGAAGTTGGAAGAGGTACAAGAAGGAGAAGTTTGAGGCCGCAGTAGGCCAAAACGAGGCCACAGGAATGTTCCTCCGGTTCCCGACGTGGACTGGCCAGTTCAGGAACATGTCGGCCACCAGAAGGGTCGGCGGGGGGCGGAGCTGGTCGAGCACCTTCTTAAACGGGGCTTCCATCTTTGTGTAGACGGCATCGGTGAACTCAGAGGAGAGCTGACTCCGGACCCGCTCGGATGGGAGCACGTTGGGGATGGTGGCGAAGGATATGTTGCTCGGCTTATGGTCAGAGCCGATAAAGCCTAGCCATTCCTCGGTCAGGACGAATGTGACGGTCACGTGCGGGGCTCGGGAAGCTAGGATCTTGCACAGGTTCATCAGAGGGTTGATGTGCCCTAGTGCTGGGAAAGGCATCGCCACCACATGGCAGGTCGGTGCTTGGCGGTCCATCCGATCGACTAGGCAGCGGGAGGTGATGGTGAGTGCGTGGTCGTTAGTTCCGACGAGCCTCGGCGGATCAAATCGGCAAGCGACCGAGTGAAGGGACGGGATCGATTGACTACAGCACAAATTCCGAGCACTGACGGGAAATAACCTGAGTAGGTAATAGATGAGGTATGAGGTCTGATGCAAGTTACGCCTTACCAAATAAATTTATCTTGTCGTATGTTTTTGCTACTCCAACTCGTGATGGTGACAGCCACCAAAAATTCAACGAGTTCCCCAAAATTCCACGTGTTGTTTGCTTGTGGTTTTGAAGCCCCCTGGTGGTGGTTGAGTCATGGGGTTGAAAATCGTTAGGGAGTAGTTAAGTCCGCGTTTGAAAATTCTTATGCTTCGGAGAATAATTTTTTAATAAAAATAATTTTTTTTATTTTTATTTCCAAGAATAATTTTTAGTATAAGAATGCGTTTAAGAACTATACAAAATTTATATTCCTGAGAAAGAATTGCATTTGGTAAAATTATATAATTTTGTTGTTTTATTTAATTTTTTAATTTTTTAATTTTTTTTTCTTTTTTTTTTTTTCTCTCATTCTTCCTCTTTGTGGCCGATCGCCGGTGGTTGACGACCGGGTGGGCGAGGTTCGGCGAGCTCGCCCGAGCCTCGTCGACCAATGGCAAGGCTTAGCCTCGCCAAATTTGGGCGAGGCCGAGCCTCGCCGGTGGCCTCGGTGGCCAAGCAAGCCTCGCCTAGGCCGGGCGAGCTCGAGCTCACCCAGATCTGGCGAGGCCGAGCTTGCCCAGCCACTGGCGAGACTCAGCCTCGTTAGATCCGGGCGAGGTTGACCTCACCTAGCCACAGCAAGGCTTGGGCCGATGAGCCTCGTCATGGCTCGGCGTCTCTGGGGCCGGCGACGCTCCGGTGAGCTCACCACTCTCATCTAGCCAATCTCTAGCACCAGCTATGGCCAAGATCGACGACCGGCCAAAAGGAATAAAAAGAAGAAACAAAGAGGAGAGATAAAAATTGTTTCCGAAATTGTTCCCGTGAACAAGAAATTACTTTTATTTTTTTTCTATTTTTTGTTTCTATTCCAAATTTGTTCCCCGGAACGAAAGTTTTACCAAATACATTTCTATTTTTTTTTTTTTGTTCCTTGGAACAAAAGAAGAGAAATTTTTGTTCTAGGAAACGAAAACACTTTTTAACAAACAGGCCATAAATATTTGTAATCATAGACGAGTCTCATGTTGAACTCTAGAAGCGCACTTCTTTTATACCATGATGCACTTCTTTTATACCGTGCTCGGTGGGAAACTCTCCTGAAAACCGCTACCAGCAATCCTTGATCGTGCGTCGGAATTGCACTTTCCCCCTGCCTTTTGCAGCCGAGAATTTGGATCAATCGAGAGATCCTGAATCGTGGGTTCTCGAAAGGTCCCCAGCTTGTTGCATTAACACGTTATTTTCCTTGAGACGTCGGAGTAACACGACCTGCCTATCAGGACCACTCGGACAAAAGCTCGTTGCAATTTGCTCGCCCTCTTCCTGATTTCCTTCCCGTCCTGACTGTCCAAGTTCATGATGATCCTATGGACAGTCTCAGCAATGGCTTGTCTCGACACTAATTCATGTATCGTCTTTTTCACTCCCCAACCAATCTTACACTTCCGCTCGACCTGCTTACCATTGGGATCTTGATCCAATAAGATTGGGAAGACGAGCATTCGACTGAAGAGTGGTTCAGCATCCGTGATGCATCTAGAACCCTCCAACCGAAGAGTGGTTCAGCACCTTCGACTGATCACACCGGGCACCACCAAACCCCTATTGCTGCAAACGCCTTCTTTGACCCAAGCACCGGTGTCCCCACTCGCCCGCAAGAACGTACTCCCCCGTTGCGCACTCCCACAGGTCACTCGAGACCGATAGGAAACTCGCCAGAAAAATAAACAGGACGGAGGCTTCCGGTTGAGAGTCTGGCCACCAGAAGGATTTTGAGATGCCAATAGGGAGGAGTTACCAACATAGATTCACAGAACTTACCAATGTGTTAAAATCACTAAATTTATATGAAACTACCAATTCTCTTTTAGTCCATGTAGCAATTTTATTTAGCTTGCTTCAAAGGCACTTATTGTTCCTATAAGTTAATGACCTGTACTTGCATAATTTTCCAACACGGTAAAGTGACCAACTTTTATATGAAATTATCGCCACTTTGGAAATATAATGACCATTTCATTGATTTACCAATATTTATCTTGCGGAGCTTAAGTTACTAACTCTTTTCTCAAACTATTATCTCTTATTTCAGTCAGTTATCAACATTTATTTGGTTGTTTTCAATTGCTAACCATTCCAATAATTTACCAACAATCTTCCCAAATATTTTCCAAAGCATTATAAATCTTCCAAAATAAACTTAGAAAGTAACTAATAGTCATATGAAATTATTTGTTCTTACTTTAGTCTTCTTACTAATGTTTATTTCATTGTTTCAAAAGCACCAATTGTTGCAATAACTGTTCCAATACTTCTTTAAGAGTTCACCGACAGGTTAAAGTTACCGCTATAAGAAATCATCAGCTCTTTTCATCATTACCAAAACTTCAACTAATTCATATTTGTTTGCCAAGTTTTACATAAATATGAATTACTTGTGGTACTAACTCCTATACAAAAACTTTCAATTCTTATTTGGTTACTGTAATATGTTTGTAGCCGATTCAATAATATGTTGGTAAATTATTAAATTAATTGATAAATTATCGGTTTAGAATTTATAATTTTGTAGAAAAACTAATAACTTTAACACATCGTTAATATGTTAAAAGAGATGTTGGTAAATTTTAAGAACAATTGGTAAATTGAAAAAAAAAAAAATCAAATAGTTGTGGTACTTTTTTTAAAAGTGCTAGGAAAATGTTAATGTGTGTGACGGTCAATCAAGTTGCCAACCGACTTTTTGACCAACACTTTCACGAATTTAATGGTACGGAAAATGATATTATGATTTTTAACCCACAGAACACGAGAATTGTTTTTCTTACTTAAATCAATAGAAAACTTAAAGCGCAAAAGGTAACTATTTTATTTCAAAAATTAATTTTTCTATTTCTATTCTTTAAACGAGAATTTCAGCAAAAATACGTATGTGATAATAATATAAAATTTGTGTTCTAGAAATATACATTCATTTCATAATGACACAAAATTTCTCTCTCAAATGGCCACTGGGCAGTGGGTGAGTAGTTGGTTAATAACGAGGGCGAGCAATAAGAATTTTATTTATTTCTCATTTTTGTTCTAGAAATAGGAAATAAACAATTTTTACTTCTCATTTTTGTTTCAAATCTATTTCTAAACTAAAAGTTTATTTCTGAAATAGAAAAATGAAATTCATTCTTAAACTGATTTTTATTTCAAACTTGTTTTTGGAAACAAAAAAAATAAAACATAATTTAGAGAAACGGAATGATTATTATGCACAACCTTACCGTCGTATGTTAAAAACGATTGACATTTGAAACTTGCTTTGATGTACATAAAATATACAAATTACGTACTAATAGACCGACAAGTACATTCTTATCTAGAAACTTTTGTATTATTAACCAAATAGAATTTGTTCTATTTAATAAGTTACAAACGACATTAAGAAATACTTCTAACTGTTAAGTTTAAAACTTCGAGGAGGTTGGAATTGATAGACCGGACAAAAACATTCTATCGCCAAAATCATGAGGGAAGCAAAATTTAAGGGTGTGAAGCTCGTACAGTAAGCTTTAACCCTCACAAAATTGCCAGCGAACAATAACAGGCAATGTTCAACAAGAGATTGAACTATTGATGTACTAGCCACTAATGTCATGAATTTTTGCAGCATCCCGCGAAATGTCGCTAATGAAGGCCCCGATATTAGTCCCAGACGACCCATCCGGTCCAATCGCATGGCGGCATAACTCTCGAAGGCCTTCGACCCTCCTCCTCAGTTCTCTGCTCTCGTCGTCACCTGAATCCATGAACTTGCGCACTAGCCCCGCGATGTCGCCCTCACCCTCGCCCACCCTCCACCCAACCTTCCAATCGTCCACCACAAGCTTGCAATTGAGACCTTGGTCCATGGCTATTGGGTACGCCAGGAATGGAAGCCCTGCATAGACACCCTCCTGGATTGAGTTCCAGCCGCAGTGGGTCCAGAATCCCCCGACCGATGGATGCGTCAATGCCCTCAACTGGTCGCACCACGGCACCACGATCCCCATGTCGCCGTCAGGCAACAGTTCC
Organism: Eucalyptus microcorys; assembly: GCA_014182515.1. NCBI lineage: Eukaryota > Viridiplantae > Streptophyta > Magnoliopsida > Myrtales > Myrtaceae > Eucalyptus > Eucalyptus microcorys. The sequence goes on from CM024571.1 coordinate 23,299,508, forward strand.
TTCAGTCTAGAAGCCTCATCACGCGCCACCCACAAGAACCGAACATTACTGTCGCGCAACCCCGCCGCGATCTCATCCATTTTGGGGCTTGAGACCGTAAGGATGCTGCCTAGGGACAGGTATAAAACAGAGCTGCCTGGCTGGCGGTCCAGCCAATTTAGTATGTAATTCGAGTCGCTGCTCGAGCGAGGATTGCCTTCGAGCTCAAAGTACGGGATCGATGGACCAATGGTATAGATAGGAAACGACAGGCTCGGCTTCAGGCCTTCGACTGTCTGAGATTCGAACTCGTACACAGAAGAAAGCAACAGGTACTGTGCTCGAGGGACCCAATTCAACATTAGGCGGACCATCTGCATTATACTTCCATCGACCATCAACGGCGAACGTGTTGGAGGAATCCCAGGAACGGAATCCTCCTCTTCGTCCCCTTTTTTTGTGACAAAAAGGCAATTACTTAGTAAATAATGTGAAATTGGATCGATTTCCGGGATTTATGTGCATCAAAACAGCAATAACAACAGCTAATTGATTTACGATTTTTTGGGCAGAAGATTTATCGCGTTATTGGCAAGGCTCAGAAATCTGACTAGTTTTAAAGCACGATGGCTGACCTGACAAATTCTGTGGTAAATGGCCATCCTGCTCATGAAGTTGTGATTGGTACAAGGAGGAGAAATTTGAGGCCGCAGTTGTCCAAAATGAGGCCACCGGAATGTTCCTCCGGTTCCCTACACGGACCGCCCAGGACAGGAACGTGTCGGCCACAATGAGGGTCGGCGGAGGGCAGAGCCGATCGAGCACCTCCTCGAACGGGGCTTCCATCTTCGTGGAGACAGCCTCCATGAACTCCGAGAAGTGCTGCGCACGGACCCTCTCAGACGGGAGCACGTTCGGGATGGTGGTGAAGGATAAGTTGCTCAGCTTCTGGTCGGAGTCTACGAGGCTGAGCCACTCCTCGGTGAGGACGAGCGTGACGGTGACGTGCGGGGCTTGGGAGGCTAGGATCTTGCACAGGTTCATCACAGGATTGATGTGGCCGCGTCCGGGATACGGCATCGCCACCATGTGGCAGGTCGACGCTTGGCGGTCCATTGGAGCGACTAGGCCCGTCGGCAGGGGCGATGGCAAGGGGCCGAGCGAGAGACGGAAGCGATCAAATTCAGGGCGAATGCCGAGAATCAATGGAAACGATTTGATAAAGTGAAGTGATGGCGTCACGCCTTATTAAATGAATTTGTCCGATATGGAGCCGAACACGACTTTTGTGGTGTGTATGACTCTTCCTTTTGTGGCAGCGGACCCGGAAGGCAGCAATAATTCAACGTGGGTCCCCAAAATTTACATTTCCGGCGTGCTCGTTCGAGACGGTCGACCATGGTGTTTAATAAACTTTACCGAAGGAGTCGCACGTAGACCCATCAAATGGGTGGGTCGACTCATATTTGACCCACTTAATTCGTTTTGACTCATATTAATATAGTGTAAATCTAATAATTCATACCCGATCCGATTCATACCCAACTCATACCCAACCCGACCTATATTGCTAAAACATATTAATATTTTAGGAAAACCCACACCTACTATATGTTAATTGGATTAAAAATTCAAATTAAATTAAAAATAGTATATAAAAAAAGTTTTAAAAAACTATGAATTGAAATATTTATAAAGAATTAGACCATGCACATGCTTCTCTTGTTTGAAGTGAACATACTATTAAGTAACTGAAAATTGTAACATGAAGAATCTTTGATTAAACTTACGAAAGCTTATTTTTATGATTTTTTTTAAAAGGTATTGCTAAAACACTTTTATGCAATACAAATTTAATTTTTATAATTATTTTTAAAATATTTTAAAAAAATCGAATTTTTAATTATTTATATTTTTATAAAATATAATTTTTTTAAATATAAGTTTTAATTATTATTTTTCTTTTTATTTTTTCTCTTTTCTTTTTCTTCTTTTTTTCGATCATTTTTTCCATGATGACAAAGTGACAACCAGCCACAGGCGAGCTCGACGCCGGCGGGGCCTTGGCCTCGCCAGATCAGCCAGATCGAGCCTCGCTAGTCATCGGGCAAGCTCGACCTCACTAGATCTAGTGAGACTCGAGCTCGCCCAACGCCAGCGAGTTAGAGTCTCGCCAGATCCGGTGAGGCTCGATCCGGCAAGGCTAAGGCCTTGCCCGACGCCGCGAGCTCGAGCCTCACCTGACCTGTCACCAGTCATCGCCGTGCCGGCCACCAACTAAGGGAGGAAAAAGAAAGAAAAAATAAAAAGAAAAAAGAAAATTTAAATATGAAAATTCATTATAATTTCGATTTTTTATTAAAAAAATATTTTGATAAAGTTAAAGAGGGAAAGATTGTGTGGGGCTTGGGTTGGAAATTTATAAATGGGTTCTAAGGTTCTAATCCATTTGATATTTTAAGTGGGTCGAAAATGGGTTAGAACTTATGACCCATTTTCAACCCATTTAAATCAGACTCACTTTTTTGACCCATTTTTAGTTGGGTTTTTAAAAGCCTCTAACCTATTTCCAACCCAAATAAATAAAATGGGTCTATGACCCATTTTGACACCTTTAGTCACTGTTGTTCCCTACATATAGACCCGCCAAAGGGGTGGATCGAATTGAGTTTGAATCAAATCATAAATGGTACGATCCACATGGATCAATTTAATTCGTTTTGACTTATTTTCACCCAACTTGACCCATATCGCTCACACCTACATATTTAACGCAATCTACAAAAGGTCATAGAGTGAGTAAGTACAAGATCTAGTGAAGACGAGAGAAACTAAAGATAGAGGGAGAACCTAGTGTAGGGATGATATTGGAATGAGAAGTTGCCAACATTAAGTTTTTCTTTGGTGTGATATTGTTGGTATTCCTTGGTTGTGGGAAAGAAAAACTTACACAACCAATGAGGGGCCAGTGGAGCTTGCGGGTATCAGCCCTCATAAGTGGAAACACCCTTTGGCTACCACCCAACAGCCTACACCAGGTCCTCCCCAGTGTTGGGGAGAGCTCGGGTAGGGTGAATCCAGGATCAATTTCTCCCCGAAGCTAAATCAACTAAAATTTTCTTAACCCCCAGCAACAACCAGCAATGTATAGCCTCACAAAATGCAAATATAACGTCGAAATGATAAGTAGACAAAGCAAATAACGACACCAAGGATTTAACGTGGAAAACCCGATGCGGGAAAAACCACGGACCGCCCAAAAAACATCCACTAATCACCAAGAATAGTAGGATACACAAAGTATTCTTCTCTAGTCACACACTAGAGATTTAACATCAACATTACAATCATCTTTTTCTCACCACATAGGTAGACAAATAAGTTTGGAGCAAGAAAAACCTTAACCGCAACTGGAGAATTCGGAGACGGTTCTCGACAAACAAAAACCATCAACTCATAGCCCTCGATCTCACGAATAACATACTGAAATTTGAGCCGATTCCGTCAATATTTGGCCTTCGAATCAAAGCCGCAAAGTTGCAGCCCTCTTCCTTATTCTTCCTTGCTTGTGCAATTTTTGTTTTCTTTTTCTCTCTCCTCTCTTCACTTTTCGATAGACACCCCACGCACGACAACTTCCACTTCTTTTTGTTCTTTTCTTTTCTTTTTCTTTTTTTTTAAATTTTTATTTAATGCTGGCTGGGCCCCACATGAAGGTGGACCCAGCCAACAAATCTCCCATTCCACCTCATGTGGGAAGATTCGTCATGCCCGCTTTTCTTCTACAAGCATCAAGCTTCATCACGGGCAAGGCTTTGGTCATCATGTCGGACTTACTGTTGTCGGTATGAACTTTCTCTAGTAGGAAGAGCTTCTCTTCTAGCTTTTCTCGGATCCAATGATACTTCACATCAACATGCTTCGATATTAAATGAAACACCGGATTCTTGCTAAGATGAATGGCACTCATACTATCGCAATATAGAACAAACTTCTCTTGCTTCAAGCCCAACTCTTGTAGGAATTTTTGCATCCATAAAAGTTCTTTACCTCCTTCGGTAATAGCAATATACTCGCTTCAGTTGTAGACAAAGCGGTACATTTTTGCAATCTCGATTGCCATGAAACAGCTCCCCGCAAAGATTATTATAAAACCCAATGTGGATTTTCGGGAATCAACATCACCGGCATAGTCTGCATCCGAGAAGCCACTCAACTCGGGCTTCGCATTTCCATAACACAAACAAAGTGTAGAAGTGCCTCTAAGATATCTCAAAATCCATTTAACAGCGATCCAATGCTCCTTACCTGGATTAGAGAGAAATCTACTCACAACACCAACTGCATGAGCAATATCGGGTCTTGTACAAACCATGGCGTACATCAAACTACCCACGGCCGATGCATAAGAAATTTTCATCATCTCAACCTTCTCTTTCTCACTTGAAAGACACTCATTACTACTCAACTTGAAATGGCCTGCAAGTGGAGTACTCACCGGTTTACATGTGCTCATGTTGAATCTTTCAAGCACCTTCTCAATATACTTTTCTTGAGATAACCACAGTTTCTTATTCTTCCTATCACGAGTAATTCTCATGCCTAAGATTTGCTTAGCCGGGCCTAGGTCTTTCATTGCAAAAGCTTTACTCAACTCATTTTTCAAGCTCTTGATTTTCTTGGCATCATGCCCAACAATCAACATATCATCCACATAAAGTAGAAGAATAAGAAAATCATTATCTGAAAATCTTTTCATAAAGACACAAGAATCGGAGTTTGTCTTACCGTATCCTTGTTCTTCCATGAATGATTCAAACTTCATATACCATTGCCTTGGCGTTTGCTTGAGACCATATAAGCTTTTCCTCAATCTACATACAAGGTGCTCCTTGCCTTTAACTTCAAAGCCCTCCGGTTGCTTCATATATATCTCTTCTTCTAGGTCTCCATGAAGAAAGGCTGTCTTTACATCAAGTTGTTCAATTTCTAAATTCAAACTGGAGGCCAACCCAAGAACAACTCGAATAGAAGACATCTTTACAACCGGTGAAAAAATCTCTTCAAAGTCTATGCCCTTCTTTTGACGAAAGCCCTTCACAACAAGTCTAGCCTTGTATCGTGGTTGTAAACTATTTTCTTCCATCTTCAACTTGTACACCCACTTATTTGTGAGTGTTCTCTTATCCTGAGGCAACTTCACCAATTCAAATGTGTGGTTCTCATGCAAGGATTTAAGCTCCTCTTGCATGGCTTCATGCCACTCATTCTTTCGTTCACATGATATAGCATCTTCATAAGTTTCTGGCTCCCCTGCATCAGTGAGTAATACATACTCATGTGGCAAATATTTTTAAGAAGGCCTACGCTCTCTTTCAGATCTTCTCACTTGAGGTAGGATAGATTGCTCTTGCTAAGCTATTTCACCTGTCTCAGCTGAAGAATCAACATTATGTGATGATTCACCATCTTCATGGTTTCCTTGCACTTCTCCCCCATGATTTCTACCGATAATAGGACTTTGGTTGAAACTAACCGAACGTTGAGCTATATTCTTTGGTCTCTCTGCCTTGTCAATGTCTTCAATAGTTTGATACTCACAAAACACCACATCTCGACTTCTAATAACTTTCTTTGCAACCGGATCCCATAACCTGTAGCCAAACTCTTCATGTCCATAACCTAAGAAGATACACTTGTTTAGACTTGTCATCAAGCTTGGATCTTTCATCTCTTGGCACATGCACAAATGCCCGACAACCGAACACTTTTAGATGGCTGTAGGAAACATCTTTACCACTCCAAACTCTTTGTGGAACATCCCCCTTAAGAGGAACCGATGGAGAAAGATTTATCAAGTCTACTGCTGTTCTCGTCGCTTCACCCCAAAATGACTTAGGCAACTTCGCATGAGAAAGCATACACCGAATCCGATCATTAATTGTCCGGTTCATTCTCTCTGCCACTCCATTATGCTGTGGTGTTTTTGGAACAGTCTTCTCAAGCTTGATACCATAATCCCTACAATAGTATTCAAATGGGCCTCTATATTCACCACCGTTGTCAGCCCAAACACATTTCAGCTTCTTCCCGATTTCTCTTTCCACATTGACATGAAATTGCTTGAAAGCCGCAAGTACCTAATCTTTAGTTTTCAAAGCAATAGCCCACACTTTTCTAAAACAGTCATCAATAAATGTCACAAAGTATAATGCACCTCCAAGAGTTCTAGCATCCATGCAACAAACATCAGTGTGAACTAAATCAAGTACATTTAATTTCGTGTGTGGAGAGGAACTATGAAATGAGAATCTATGTTTCTTACCCGTAAGACAATGAGTGCATTCCTTTAGAGTTTTCTCCTTCAAAGGTAAAAGGTTCTTTCTAGCAAGAGTTTCAAGTCATTTCTTGCTAAGATGACCCAGCCTCATATGCCATAAATCAACCGAGAAATCCTCCACTGCATTTACCTCTTCTTTAATCAAGTCAGCTTGCATGGTGTAGAGAGAGCCTGTCTTCTTACCTTTTGCCACTACCATGGAACCTTTAGTCAACTTCCATTTGCCATCAAAGAATGAATTACAATAACCATCATCATCTAAGGCACCCGTAGAGATCAAGTGAAGTCGAATATCCGGAACATGTCTCACATTTTTCAAAAGCAAATTACATTCGACATCGGTTTCCAAATAAACATCTCCCATGCCAATAACCTTGGAAACATCACTATTTCCCATCCTAATGCAACCAAAGTCGCCGCCACGATAAGAAGCAAAGTAATCACGCCGTGAGGTGACGTGAAAAGAAGCCGCGGAATCAACAACCCACGTAGAGTCTTGGCATGTAAAATTCACATATCCATCATCACATACAAACACAATATCGCCATCGGATGCAACCGCTATTGTAGCTTGTTTCTCTTCTTTCTTTTGATCTCCATTTCTATCATAGAATCTATCTCTCTTTGGCAACCAACATTCTTTTGCATAATGTCCCATTTTGCCGCAATTATAACACTTAACACTCCTCCTCGGTCTTGATTTCGACCTTCCTCTTGACTTGCCTCGGGTATCATTTCTTTGAAACCTTCTTGATTGACTTCTCGCCCTGTTTTCTATAACAAGAGCATCCGATGTAGAAGCATAATTCAAGCCTTTTCTTCTTGTTTCTTCATTGAACAAGCTTTCTTTAACCATGCTCATAGAAAGCACACCAAAAGGAGCCGAATTATTTAGTGCCACAATCAAGGTGTCCCAACTATCAGGAAGAGTACCAAGTAATAAGCATGCTTGTAATTCATCACCAAGATCAATCTCAAGATTTGTCAATTGATTTACAACATCTTGAAATTCACTCAAGTGTTCCGCCATATTACTCCCCTCCTTGTATCTCAAATTCACAAGTCGCTTAACTAGAAGAGCTTTATTTTGTGGAGTTTTTCTCTCATAAAGATCTTGTAATTTCTTCCACAAAGTGTCCGCCTTCGTTTCTTGAGCAACATGATGAAACACACTATCATCAATCCATTGTCGGATAAACCCAACCGTTTTCCGATTCATTCTCTCCCATTCTTTGTCTTCCTTATCTCCTTTAGCTTCATCACCCTCAATAGGATCAAATAAATCCTTGCAATATAACACATCTTCCATCCGAGGCTTCCAAATAGAATAATTTGAGGCATTTAACTTAAACATGGTGCTGCTGGTTTCTTCCATTTAACACTAGAATTTCGACTTTAGCTCTGATACCACTTGTTGGGGAGAGCTCGGACAACAATTCACCACGGCCAAACGCAATCCAAGATCAATTTCTCCCCCGAAGCTAAATCAACTAAAATTTTCTTAACCCCCAGCAACAACCAGCAATGTATAGCCTCACAAAATGCAAATATAACGCCGAAATGATAAGTAGACAAAGCAAATAACGACACCAAGGATTTAACGTGAAAAACCCGATGCGGGAAAAACCACGGACCGCCCAAAAAACATCCACTAATCACCAAGAATAGCAGGATACACAAAGTATTCTTCTCTAGTCACACACTAGAGATTTAACATCAACATTACAATCATCTTTTCTCACCACATAGGTAGACAAACAAGTTTTGAGTAAGAAAACCTTAACCGCAACTGGAGAATTCGGAGACGGTTCTCGACAAACAAAAACCATCAACTCGTAGCCCTCGGTCTCACGAATAACATACTGAAATTTGAACCGATTCCGTCAATATTTGGCCTTCGAATCAAAGCCGCAAAGTTGCAGCCCTCTTCCTTCTTCTTCCTTGCTTGTGCAGTTTTTGTTTTCTTTTTCTCTCTCCTCTCTTCACTTTTCGACGGACACCCCACACACGACAACTTCCACTTCTTTTTGTTCTTTTCTTTTCTTTTTCTTTTTTTTTAAATTTTTATTTAATGCTGGCTGGGCCCCACATGAAGGTGGACCCAACCAACACACAGGAACCGAACTCCGCTGCTGCGCACTCCCGCTGTGAGCTCCTCCATTTGGTCGCTCGAGACTGATAGGAAACTCCCCAGAGAGATGTACAAGACGGAGGCTTCCGGTTGAGAGTCTAGCCACCGAAGGTAATCGGAACGGTCATTTCTAGACGTCGACAGTGAGGATTTAGTTTTGAGTTCCATGTAAGGTATTAGAGGTCCGACGGTGTAAATAAGCAGCGGAAGTTCAGCTTTGAGAGCATCGACAGCACGGGCTTCGAGCTTGTAAAAGGTGGTGAAGATTATATATTGAGCTTTCGGCATCCAGGAGAAGCATTCCAGTGCTCTGTCCAAAGTCGCTCGGCCTTTGCCTTCAAAGAACGTCGGAAGATCGACCAAACGCGTCGGTGGAAGTCCTGGTATGTAGTCTACGAGCTCATCTCCCCGTTCTGTTGTGCAAAACACATTAACAATATCCATCAATCAATTCACAAAATCAGAAAGTACTAAATGGGAAAAAAAAAAAAAAAAAAGGCATCTTCTCCAATCAAACCGCACCAGCCAGATCAACGGGGAAATGGTTGTTCTGAGCAAGGAGGTCAAAGTGATGGAACACCGAGAACACCGAGACCGACATGGTCCAAAACGATCCCACCTGGATCTTCCTCTTGTTCCCGATCCGGACTGCCCAGAAAAGGTACGTGTCGGCCAAGATCGTGGTCATTGGCAGCTCGAGCCGGTCGAGAAGTTGCTCTACAGGAGCCTCCATCTTCGTCATCACCGCTTCTATGAAGATGGGGAAGTTCTCCGCACGGGCTCGCTCGGACGGTATGACATTGGGTATGGAGGCAAACTGGACCGCATCAGGCTTCGGCTCGGACCCGATGAACCCAAGCCACTCTTCCGTCACCACAAAGGTGACGAGAACATCGGTCGTGTTGGACACGAGGAGCTTGCAGAAGTTCATCATGGGGTTTATATGGCCTCTTCCCGGATACGGAATTGCCATCACATGCGCCATCCTCGCCGCCCCGGCCTGTGACCGTGAGAGATCCATTGACTCAACGGCTCAAGGAACTCCTAGTTAAAAAAGGAAAGAGAAGAAAAGAGGAGATGGATGCAATTGGGACTAGGTTAATCAGTGTTAGCGGATAGGAGCAGGATTTAGACTGACTGGTGATAGCAAATTCATGATTGTTCTCTCTTCTTTTATATTTAGGTCTTGTAACCAAAACGAAAAAGGCCAAAAAAGAAAGAATCAATCGTTCAATAGGCACCAGAATTGCGCCATCACATTATCAAACGAGGCTAAATGGGTGGAATGCGCTACCATTCAATGTTCCACTCTCATTTCTCAGTGGACACTTCGGCATAGGGACGACCCTGTATTTGTCACGATGTGTTCCAGACTTCCACCAGACGCAATCATGCGGCATAACGTGCTCAGTAGGGCCGAGGGATAGTGTAGTCAAAGAAGAGCTTCTCACATGAAGTGCAAAGCTCCCGCAGATTTGACTAATTGACAGCTATAAACGTTTTAATGCGGTGCTGATTTAGAGAAGGCTTTGCTTTACTGGTGTTCGAGCTTGTATTAATGCAAACCACTGCGCACGAAAGCATCGATGCTTCAATCGGATGATCCGCCCTCCAGGAGGGTATTTCACGTTGTCCCTTGAAGTTCCTTCACGAGGGAAGAAATCACTAGACGCCTTCCTTCTTCTTGATTCACCAACTGATCCTCCACGAGCAGCTGGCGATTCAAGACTTCATCCCAGTTAATTGGGATGATAAGCATGGAAAGGTCAGCAAGGACGGCATGAGTTCCAACTAAGGTATTAAGGAATCAGCCAATCCCTTTGCCCCCTTCACCCCCCCGGGACAGTGCTCATGCTCAGGCCCGCAATGATTTCATCCATCTGGCCTTTCGATGCAGGGCGGAGGCTTCCCCGCAACACATACAACACCTTGCGCTGTGAGTCGAGCCATTACCAGTAATTCAGGTCATGCTTGAGATTGGATAGAGGTAAATCATAACTCTGCTCACCAGTTACAGTAACTTAGACTTTGGTTTAATGATAACTCAACTCATAAGTCTGATCAAGCTTCTATAATTCATTCCAAAGATTTTTTTACGAGTTAGTAAAGAAAGTTATAGGAATCCTTTAAAATTGCATAGTATAGCCATAACATGAATGCAGGGGAAAATATTAAAGCCTATAAGCTCTAGTTTAGCTCGAGTTCATTTGATTATAGCTCCAGCTTGGCCCTATATCCGCTCGATACACCTCGAACGAGAGATTTTTTTTATTATGGTAGGCTAGGTAGGTTAGAATGAAATAGGAGCACTTTCAGGAAAGAAAACGATTGGATTAATAGAATAACCTTATCTAAAATGGCTAGTCCGATTTGACATTATAGATATGATGGGGAAACCCAATGGCGAATTGCCTACTCCCTCTCTCTCTCTCTCTCTCTCTCATGGCGGCATCAAGAATTCATTTTTTTTTTTTTGGATTAATACTTTTAAAAACCCTAAACTGGTACACTTGTGACAAATTTACCACAAACTATTTTTTTTACTATGAAAAACCCCAAACTGGTACAACTATGACAAAATTACCCCGACTAACCATAAAAAAACCATAAACTGATACATTTATGACAAATTTACCCTAAATTAATTTATTCGACAGCAAAAAACTCCAAACTTGTGAATTTGTGACAAATATACCCCCCGCTAAATTGGATTAATACAAAAAAAATCACAAAAATTGTAAACTGTGACAAACGAAGTGTAAAATCCCAAATTGGTATATCAATCAACTGTCACGTGTCATTTAATTTAATAATTTGGCAATAAAATTTAATAAAAATTAACAGAGGGTAAATTTGTCATAAGTGTACTAGTTTGGGTAAATTTGTCAAAGTATACCAGTTTGTGGTTTTTTATGGTTAAAAAAATAGTTTGGGGTAAATTTATCACGGGTGTCTGGGTTTGGGGTTTTTCAGGGTATTAACCATTTTTTTTTTTAAAGAATGGAACAACCAAGTTGTCTATGCTAAAAACAAAAGCTTTCTTCTTGTCGCTTGGACATATCAATTTCTCTCTTTTCTAATTTGTTTTCATTATTTTTGGCAGTCACCTATTTGTCTTTTTCTCTAAAGCTGAAGATTCCATCGGTGGGTTTACAATGACGAAGGACATATCAATTTCTTTTTCTAATTTGTTTTCACTATTTTTGGCAGTCACCTATTTGTCTTTTTCTCTAAAGCTGAAGATTCCATCGGTGGATTTATAAACCTCACAATGACGAAGGACATATCAATTTCTCTCTTTCCTAATTTGTTTTCACTATTTTTGGCAGTCACCTATTTGTCTTTTTCTCTAAAGCTGAAGATTCCATCAGTGGATTTATAAACCTCACAGTGGCGAATTGTTATTTTCATTGTTTTTCTTAAGTGATTATTGCATGCTAATGTCCCTGGCCAATGCTTGAGATAGCGACCCTAGCGGCACTTAGGCTTGCTTTGGCTCTTGTTTGGATGTCTAAGCTCAGGTTTCCTCGATGTATCTCGCTCGCTCACTCACTAGTGCACTTAAATTGTGGAGAGAAAAGGAGTTTAGAGAGAAGTTTTGAGAGTGCTTTTTATTGCTCAAATGTTGCATGATAAAAATGAAGGAGAGAGCATCCCTAATTTTACATGAAACCTTCCAATTACTATCATTGATCATCCCTTGATCAAATGGTGGAGATCCACTTTCCCCAACTACTGTCTACCCTATCAAATAGAATACTACCATCTACTGCATTAAACACAACAATAATTTGAATGCAAATATACATTTTTAAGAAACCATAAGCCTATAGTAGTTCAAGACTTATTATTATGTTCTCTTGGATTATTTCTTGGTACATCAAGCCTTGAAAACCTTGGGACCACAACATCAGCCGAAGAGATTCTCCTGTCTCCATATCATCTCCTTTGGCCAAACCACTAGTAATATGGTAAGCTTTAACCCTTGCAGAACTGACAACGAACAATAATTCTAGCTATGCTCAACAATAGATTGAAGTAATAATTAATGTCCTGAATGTTCATCGCACCACTCGAAATGACCCTAATGGAGGTGTAGATATTAGTCCTAGACGATCTGTCCAATCCAATCACATGGTGACATAACTCCCGATGGTGTTCAGCCCTTCTCCTCGATTCTATGCTCTCGCTCTCGCCCAGATCCGTGAACTTGCGCACTAGCCAAGCGATGTCGCCTTTACCGACCCTCCACCTAACCTTCTAATCGTTCACGATGATCTTGCAATTGTGACCTTGGTCCATGGCTATCGGGAATGCCAAGAACGGAAGCCCCACGTAGACACCCTCCTGGATTGAGTTCCATTTACAGTGGGTCCAGAACCCCTCGAACGAGGGATGGGTCAGTGCCCTCAATTGGTCGGACCACAACACCGCAAATCCCCGAGTCGCCTCTGGGCAACGGCTCCTTCAGCCTAGACATCTCGTCGCGCGCCACCCACAACAATCGATTATTCCTGTTGCGCAACCCCGTTCCATATCATCTCCTTTGGCCAAATGAAAGGAAGCTACCAAGGGACATGTGCAAAATAGAGCTACTCAGTCGGCGGTCCAGCCACTTTATGCAATTCGAGTCGCTGTTCAAGCATGGATTGTTCCACACTCCACAACCCCCGAAACCTACCCATCGACATCGAAATAGGTCCCAATTTTTTAAACGAGAAACCTATCATGCATACTCTGAAATCTAAAATCGGACATGTTCCCAATCGTCGTTCTTGGGTTCCAGATTCTCCTTAGAACCCCAGCCATGCTCACCTCTAGTCATTGCTAAAAAAAATTCCAGAAAAATAAGAGAAAGAGGAGAGGGACAATGAAGTCATGCCTTACCGAATGAATTTGTCTGCTCGAGGCAAAACAAAGATATGGAACGGAACATGTCTGCCGTGGCGTGTATGCTACTTCAACTCTCGATGGCGACACCCAGCAACTCTTCAACGCGGGTCCCCAAAAATTTTCATGTTTTGTTTGCTTATTCTAGATGGTCGTTATTGGTGTTTAATACATGATCAGTGATGACTAATTAGTTTCGCGGGAGCCCATCGTCGGTGATGGAATCTATGGGTAGGGACGATGACAAAGAAGAAAATGTTGGTGAATTGTGTTGATAAAGTGGTGAAATATCAGGGTTGGGCTTTGCTTTTTTGCTACTGGAAACGGATTAGCTGTCTGGCATCCAAAAAGGAGAGGGAGAGTCAAAGTGAATAACAAATAGTCTTTCCTTAAAGCATTGATAAGTCGTTTGTACCATTGAAATTTAGTGAAGGAAACCAACAGTAAGTCAGAAATTTTATCAGTTGGGTTTTCACTCACCTGAAAGAATATTTTTATAAATATTCGTGATGAAAGAAGTGGTGTCCTCCTCTGTGTAGGCAAAGACATGCCACGGTAGAGCATCTGTGCCAAGTAAATGTGCGAAAAAAATTTCCACATTTTTCACTTTGTTTGTCTCGAGACGGTGAACCATTGAATATCGTTGAACAAAGCATCTCTCAAAATTGTAGTGATAGACTTTGTTCATCGTGCAAAACCGCTGCCCCAGCAGGCCATAGTAGCGGAGGTAAGTTCTTTCTTGACTGCAACACTCAAACAGCATTATACATAAAGCCATCTGCACAGCCCAAAAAACAAGACAGTAAGTAAAGAAGACGACTGGTTCCAAGGACAGCAAATGAAGCAGCTGGACTAAAATAAGAATTCTGAAAGCATCCCATGACGTAAAGGAGGCAAAGACACATAAAGGAAGAAGGAAAAAATGTTTAAAAGAATTATAATATGATTTATTTCTCTAACAAATTAGCATGAGAAACTACAAGCGACACATAAATCATTATAACTAGGGACATCGATGAAAGTTGCAATCAAAGATTTTAACTGAGTCCACTATCTAGCTTAGCACCCTCTGTGAAAGCTCTCACCCTGTTAGCCCAGGAACAAGTCAATTTTAAAAATCTCTACATTTTGAGGAAACTCAACCCCAGAGAATCCCCAGACACACTTGTAGCATTATACTCCATCTACAATATTAATTGCAGAAATGCTTCCAAATAAAAAGATTCTACTTTCAAGCTATCTCGTCTAAGCTGCCATATGCCTTATCAGCTGAGTCAGTCAAAATGATGAGGAAAAATATACTTAAGGAGACGATAAACCAGAAGTGTCCACAAGATCTCAACTTTTCATCCACTCCATATGTACTCAAAATTCATGTGGCACAAGTAACACATGAGAAAGTCTTCCAATAATCATACATGTAAGTACAAAATTGATCAGTCATTTTAATAACAGGAGCATATGAAATACAGAGACAAATTAGGAAAAGCAGAGGAACTTGTTATGCAGCCATGCAAGAAAAACTGAATATAGACACTTAAAATTGCCACAGTTTCAAAATCAGTGGAATACACAAAGGCCACGCCAGTCTATCCTCGTTTACAAATGAATCATAACATGCAAGGGAATCAGCTCTAAAAGTACAGGCCTAAAAGTGAGTTCAAAAGAAAAATTGTACTCAGCTAACTTCACCGCTGTTTGGGACAGAAATCAGCAATATTTACTTTTATTCTCAAAATCTCCGGACATGAGTAATCAACCTTCTTAGAAATCAAGGGCAAGAAAGAAGATAAGAATTCAAATTTGGCTGCAACACATGAAATGTTGTCTCACCTCTTGTCCAGGTTCAAGTTTACTTATTAATAGCTTATGCCCTGCTTCCTCGAAATCGACACTGGACATAATCGTCAGATATATCGTTCTCCGGAGATTTACAAGATTCGTCTCAGTCTCATCTTTAATGTTCATCTGTTCACCCTCTTCTGCGTCAACTTCCTCAGCAGATGCATCTTCTGAGCCTTCTTCTGACTCTTTCTCCTCTTCAAACTCGTCACCAAGAATGGTTTTCTTCAATTGTTCATAAAGCTTCTTATTCTCCACCAACTGCGGATCAGGCTTAAATATGTCTGGTCCAGAAACAAGTATGACATAAAACAAAAAACAGACATTGGAATATGCAGATTACGGATTGTAAGTAGCTTCATGTAACTGGATAGGCAAACAGATACCAAGAGTAATTTCTGGATCAATGTCCCCCTGGAGTGATATCTTGTGTATTTGTTGATCTTCGGCCTCCACAAGGTCCAATTCTGGATGAACTGTGGACTGCATGTACACAAGGAAAATTAAGTTATGATGGTAAGAAGGCTTAGACGTGCATGCTCAATTAGTCTCTCCGGACCAAAAAACGTACTTGCTCACGCTGGCGAGAGATTGGAGTTAGTGACCTGAAACTTAGCTTTTCTAATGGCAAAGAGGCCTTCAATCAAAAACTTAACTCGCTTATCTATTCCACCTTCATAAAGAATTCCACGAAACCATTCAAAGGTGCCTGAAGAAATTATCAGAATTAAGAGGCCATCACACAAGACATTATTGAGAAAAACATAAAAGCAAGGATCGCCAGCATCATACCTGGTAATGCACACTATAGAGTAAAATTATATTCTTAACTACACACACGTACGAGTTTGGAAGGTACGACACACCTCTACAAAGCCTTAGGATATCACATGGTGACACTCCATTTAATGGATGATACAAGCTTATTCATAAGTTAACACTTCCATCTCCTTTGTGATCTCCAAGTCTGATCCGATAAATTCATATGCAACCATTAAAGAAAAACTCTCCAATAGATCACCTCACAATTTTAAGGGTAAAAACAAATTGAATCTATCAACTAACCCAATAAACAAGTGCAAGTACAAAGACGACAGAGGAGACTCTTACTACAATGATGATACGTGCACACAAGCAAAAAAAAAAGAGAAATGAGCTGGATAAACTTCGCCACATATACCAATCATGTAGACATTTAGGAGGTAGGTCTTGCAGTATGGAACCACACTAGGTCACAAAACCAACAGCAACATCCACACTGTCATCGGTAGGATTTAATAGCAGAACAGTGAGCAGCTCCAAAGCAGCAAGTAATTGAGGCTGTTAAGAATACAACCAAAGAAATTAACGTTAGAAGTATGTTAGAAGTATGCATAACCAGAGAGAGATGCTCGTGAACTAAGAAATCTGAACATAGAAGGGTGCTGTCATACCTTGTCATTCCACTTATAAGCTCTCTTAAGTTGCAAAATAATCCTTATTAGTAGAAGGTGACCAACCTCTGCAAACTTCGTGTTGACAACAGAAACCAGGTTCGTTGCATTGACCTTATTCACCAAACCGTTTATACTCTTCCTTAAGACTTCCCACCTCAACCCTTGATACTCAATGCCGCTTTTGTCTTGAACCTCTTTCATCATTCTAACCAACTTAAATGGCGGGATGTAAACTCCTCCACTGCTTTCCAAGTTTGCAGCATCGGTAATCATATTGCCTTCTCACAATGCTGGTTGTTCTGGTTTCCAATTATCAGCCTTTCTGCCATCTATTCCCTCTTTCTCCTTCTGCTTCGTGTCGCTATCATACCTCCTGTCACACCCCAAAATCACAAAGAATGGGGATGACACGGCCGTCCTTCCACATGAAGGACGCAGCCTCAAACACAACCAACAACCTGATATCAACTTATATATATATCAAACCATATATACATATCAGATAGACCAATAGATTGATTGCAACATCAGAGTTTCTATAATCCACCAAAAAGAAATATACAATTAGAACTCAGACAATCCAACCACTAGCAAGGAAAGTGCACCACTTCCTTTGGCCATACCCAAAAATAGAACTCCCCAAAAAGTTTCCCACCGACGGCGCACTCGCTTTATTCGCCGCTAACCGAGAAACCTGAAAAGATTAAAGGAGGAGTGGAATGAGCAACAACAGCTCAGTGAGTAGTACATATCTTCTAAGCAGATCGAACAACCACTATGCATGTATACAAAGCAATACTGAATTTTATAATGCCAACTCAATATATAAAATACATACCAAATCATATAAGAGTTATTTGATATCATCAAAGCTTTATACTAATATGGAAAAATCATTTAAATCACCATCAAAGATCAAGTATCAATGGTCAAGCCCATTGAATAATCTCTCCATCAAATATCACATATCAATGGTCTATCCATTGATTAATCTATTCTCAATATTCCACCATGGTCACGACACAACGCCTTGTGACAAGGCGACCAAGCTTTTCCCTTTGGCAAGGTTTCCACCTACAAAACCGATGGCTAGGCCCAGAAGGATATCCTAAACCTAGTATGCATACCCCAAAACCCCTCACTTTGGGTTCACAAATATATTGAGCATAAATAACCATCCTCTAATACCAGAAATCCAATTCAGAAATCAATATCTTAAACCAAACAAATAACATTTGCAGCATAACCCATCATCCATTTCATATCAATTTCTCAAATCATTATAAACCTTTCCATAAATCAATCGCAAAGCATATATATATTTCTCCACTTACTTTGTATAACACGCTTTTCAAACATTCAAAATCAACCAAAGAGTAGCAATTGCTCGATCTGACTTTTATGCATAAAAATGCTCTCCTCAATTCAATGTATGTACATATATACTTCAAGACATGAATTTTTCAAAACCAAAGAAGATATAGTACCACTCACCTCGTTGTCTACGACCAAACGACGAACGATACTCGTATCGTCGAACTCAAGGCCCTATCAAATAATCGAGGAATAAGGTTAAAATCTAATAAAACTCTTATCTTAACTACGAAATGACTAACTTATGCCTTAACTCTAACAAAAGGACTTCTACGCGCTAACAAATCGCATAACCAAAGCAATTGTTTAAGCGATTCGCAACGCGGAGTTTAAATGCAAAACTTGATCATGCCTTAACTTCCTCCTCCGAACCCCGATCCAAATGAATTTATAGTCAATAGAGAGCCCTTGACACATATTACAAGAATCTCAACTTCACCGCCCCAAAATCAAGCCGAAAAATGACAAAATACGGGCCCAAAGCTGCTGACGCGTACTGTTCACTGCGCGCGGGAAACTTTGAAATTTTGTTTCGGACAAACCACAAGCTCAAATCACGATCCGTAAAATCCCACGGCTTCACAACACCCTAAACTATCATTCCCACAAAAATACACGGCTCAACGACTCCAAAATCAGACTTCGCCACTTGATTTTTCAACAATTCCGAATTTGAGCCCTAAACTCATAAATAACTTCAATTGGACGAACGAGGGGCCTAATCTCTTACCGGGTGCTGCGTTATGGAGTAGAGTCGGCTTGGCGAAACATCCGTGGCATGCACGTGTTAAAACCCCTTCCTTTCTTTCCCTTTCTCTTCTTCTTCTTCTTCTTCTTCTTTCTTTTCTTTCTGGTGCCCGAACGTGGGCTTTCTTTCCTTTTTATCTCTTCCCCTTTTTCTGTTTTCTTTATTTTCTTCCTCTCTCTCTCTCTCTCTCTCTCTCTCTCCCCCTTTCCCCTCTCTCCCGAAAACTCTCGATTTCTCTCTCTCTTTGCTGTAGCTTCTACCTTTTTCTTTTTCTTTTTCTTTGACTGGGTCAAAACCCATCTTTTACATTCTTCCCTCCTTAAAAAAATTTCGTCCTCGAAATTTGCATGTACTTCAATCATGAAACAAGTGAGGGTATTTGTGTCTTGCCTCCTCCTCGAGTTCCCAAGTAGCCTCTCTTTCAGTGTGGTTTTGCCATTGTATTTTCACATAAGGAATAGTTCGTCGCCGCAACACCTGATCCTTCTTATCGACAATACAAATAGGTTGCTCCTCATATGTCAAGTTCTCCCGTAATCTCAATGGAGTAAAGTCTAGCACATGTTCAGGATTTGGCACATATTTCCGCAACAAAGAAACATGGAACACATCATGGACACCTGATAGCGCCGGTGGCAGAGCCAATTTATAAGCGACTTCACCAATTTTCTCTAAGATCAAGAATGGTCCCACGTACCTTGGACTTAACTTACCACGTGTGTCAAATCTCATTACACCCTTCGTAGAAGAAACTTTTAAGAATACATGATCCCCACACTAAATTCTAACTTGCGTCTTTTTAGATCCGCATAACTTTTCTGATGACTTTGAGCCGTTCTGAGACGTTCCCGAACCAGCCTAGCTTTCTCTTCTGACTGTTGAATGAACTCGGGGCCAGTTAGTCTTTTCTCACCAACGTCATCCCAACAAATAGGACTTCTGCATTTTCGGCCATATAAAGCTTCAAAGGGTGCCATCTTAATGCTAGAGTGATAACTGTTGTTATAAGAAAATTCTGCCAAATGTAGATGTTCATCCCAAGAACCGCCGAAGTCAATGATGCATGATCTCAACATATCCTCTAATGTCTGAATCGTTCTCTCTGACTGTCCATCTGTTTGTGGATGAAAAGCTGTACTCAAGTTGAGTTTAGTGCCCAATGCTCCTTGCAGACTCTTCCAAAAGTTAGACACAAACTTGGGATCCCTATCAGAAACAATGGTTACTGGAACTCCATGAAGCTTCACTATCTCATTAACATATCGCTTTGCCATATCTTCCATTGAAAGGCCAAATCGATATGACAAAGTGAGCGGACTTAGTTAATCGATCAACAATCACCCATATAGCATTCTTACCACTTGGCGTCCTCGGTAGGCCAACTACAAAGTCCATGGTAATATGCTCCCACTTCCATTTAGGTATCTCTAGAGGTTGCAACTGTCCACCTGGTTTCTGATGCTCAATTTTTACTTGTTGGCAAACTAAACATTGATCGGCAAATTTTGTAATATCCTTTTTCATGTTGATCCACCAAAAGTTTTCTCTCAAGTCCCTATACATTTTAGTGCTTCCCGGATGAATTGAAAATCTAGTGCTGTGAGCTTCTTGCAGGATCTCCTTTTTCAGCTTTGAGTCCTCAGGCACACATAGTTGACCACGAAACCTCAAGGATCCATCTACGTGTAAACTAAAATCCGCTTGTCTTCCATCTTCCACACCTTCTCTAAATTTTTGTAATTGTGGATCTTCATTCTGTTTAGCCTTAATTCTGTCAATCAACGTAAGTTGTACTTGAAGGTTAGCTAACTGAGCACCAAGCTGATGCACCAATACCTCCAAGTCTAACTTCCTCATATCTTCAAGAATGGGCGTCTGAGAAGTGAGCAAAGTTGCCATATTTCCAAAGGATTTACGACTCAAAGCATCTGCTACCACATTAGTCTTACCCGGATGGTAATTAATGGACAAGTCATAATCCTTCAAAAGTTCTAGCCATCTTCTTTGCCTCATGTTTAGTTCTTTCTGAGTAAAGATATACTTTAGACTCTTGTGATCGGTAAAGACTTCACATTTTTCACCATACAAATAGTGCCGCCATATCTTCAAGGCAAATACAACCGCTGCTAACTCCAAATTATGAGTGGGGTAGTTCTTCTCATGTAATTTCAATTGTCTAGAAGCGTAGGCAATAACTTTGCTATTTTGCATAAGAACACAACCCAAACCTTCTTTGGATGCATCGCAGTAGATTACGAAGCCGCCACTTCCATAAGGTAGAGTTAGAATAGGAGCCGAAACTAGCCGTCTCTTCAACTCTTGAAAACTGTGTTCACATTGGTCTGACCATTCAAATTTAACTTTCTTCTAAGTTAGTCGGGTAAGTGGACCAGCAATCTTTGAGAATCCCTCTACAAATCGCCTATAGTAGCCAGCTAGCCCAAGAAAACTTCTCACTTCTGTAACATTAGTCGGACGATTCCACTTAACAACTGCTTCAACCTTCTTTGGATCCACTAATATGCCATCCTTCGAGATCACATGACCCAAAAATTCTATATGATCAAGCCAGAAATCACACTTACTAAATTTGGCATACAACTTCTTTTCATGCAAAGTCTGCAAGACAAACCTCAAGTGTTGTTCGTGATCTTCTAAACTCTTCGAATACACTAGGATGTCATCAATAAACACCACAATAAATTTGTCTAGATATTCCCTGAACACTCTGTTCATCAAGTCCATGAAGGCCGCAGGCGCATTTGTTAATCCAAAAGGCATGACGAGAAATTCATAATGGCCATACCTTGTTCTGAAAGCGGTTTTAGGCACATCATCTATCTTTATCTTCAACTGATGATACCCAGAACGAAGGTCGATCTTGGAAAATACTTGAGCTCCCTGAAGTTGATCAAATAAATCATCAATCCGGGGTAAAGGATATTTGTTTTTGACCGTTACCTTGTTAAGCTCTCGATAATCTATGCAAAGCCGCATACTACCATCCTTCTTTTTCACAAAAAGAACAGGAGCTCCCCAAGGTGAAGCACTGGGTCTGATGAAACCCTTATCCAAAAGCTCTTGCAGTTGTGTTTTCAATTCTTTCAATTCTGCGGGTGCCATTCGATATGGTGCCTTAGAGATCGGTGCTGTACCAGGCATCAATTCAATACAAAACTCGATTTCTCTATCAAGAGGCAAGCCTGGTAAATCTTCAGGAAACACACTTGGAAACTCTCTAACAACAGGAACATCTTCCAACTTCATTACAACCTTACTTGTGTCTTTTACACAAGCTAAATAACCACAACAACCATTTCTCAAAAGTTTCCTCGCTTGTAAAGCCGAGATCAACATTGGAAAAATGTTTTGACAACTTCCCGAAAAAAGAGAATTCGGGTTGATTCGGAAGCCTAAATATCACTTTCTTTGAAAAACAATCAACAGTAGCACGATAGGTAGATAACCAATCCATCCCTATAATAACATCGAAATCTCGAATATTTAACTCCACTAGATCCACAGGCATTTCAACATCATTAATCCGAATCAAACATCTCTTGAACACATGATGAGCAACTAAGAAATCGCCAGTAGGAGTATCAACACGCAATTCACATTCAAGAGGGTCAGGCAACACATCAAGCTTCTTTGCAAATTCAGTTGAAATGAATGAATGCGTAGCACCAGGATCAAATAACGCATAAGCACATTGCAAGGCAATAGAAATATTACCTGCAACAACTGCGTTAGATGCTGCCGCATCCTCCTTCGTCATGGCAAAAACTTTCCCACTTGTACTTTGTCTTTGTTGGTTCTCTTGGGGCCTACCAACCAAAGGGGTATTCCTCCGCATGGAACAATGGTGTGATAGGTGTCCTTGTTGTCCACATAGATAACATGATCTATTGTCAATGGGAGGATTCCCTTGTGTAGGACAATCTCGCCGCATGTGTCCCGCTTTCCCACATAAGAAGCATACTCCAGTTTTCCGATGACACTCACCGCGATGATAACTTCCACATGTATTGCAGGGGCCCTAGTTACTCAGATTTCTGAACTGTCCTGGCCGACTTAAACCTATTCGCCTTCCACTACCATTAATATGGCTACCTTGTACATTTGTGGGCTTAAACCTTTTGGGCTGTGGCGCTCTTTGTGTGCCGTGCTTCAGAATGCTTTGCTCCACCTTGATTGCTCGCTCTAGCACATCCTTATAGGTTGTTAACATAAGAGGTGCAAGTGCAAAATTAATTTCAGGTCGGAGCCCTCCTAGGAAATGGTCGACCTTATCTTCCTCATTTGCTACCAAGTGCTCTGCAAATCTACTCAACTGATTAAAGCGGACTGAATACTCTAAAACTGTTGAGTTACCTTGAGATATATGTACAAAATCACCATTCATCTTTGCCTGGAATGACTTTGGGAAGAATTGAGCATTGAACGCCTTTTTAAAGTCCTCCCAGGATATAATAACATCCCTACCTCCAAGACTTGGCTTCATTCCATCCCACCAAAACTCTGCTTCACCTTCCAAGTATTGGGTGGCAAATTTAACTTTTCGCTCCTCGGGAACCTCTTCAGCTTCAAAGATCCCATCAATCTTTTTAATCCAACGCTCAGCCGCAAGAGGATCAGCTTTCCCATCAAAAGTGGGTGGTTTCGCCTTCCTAAATTGGGCAAAAGTGCCTGAGCCAGTCGCTCCATCTCTAGTTAATTTTTTTGCTTGGCGATACCAATGGATCATTGCTTGTTCAAATTCAGTTGAACGGGTTGGCTCTTGATTATCTTCTCTAACTTCGCGCAAGTCAGGACTCCTATCAAAGCGGTCTTCAAGTCTCCTTCTCAACGACGCACCTCGAGAAACTTAAGGCATGTCTCTAGCATCAGGGGTAGCGACTCGTTTGCCTTTGCTGCTTCTACGAAGCGAGGCAAGAGTCTCGGAGTCGGTACGCATGATCACCTGAACCCAAGAATGAAACTACACCTTAGAATCTAAAAGACTAACGCAAAAATAAAATCTATCACACAACCTCACAACGTCCCATAACAACATCCGAAAGATCAAAACTTAGGCTCTGATACCAAAAGATGTCACACCCCAAAATCACAAAGAATGAGGATGACACGGCCGTCCTTCCACATGAAGGACGCAGCCTCAAACACAACCAACAACCTGATATCAACTTATATATATATCAAACCATATATACATATCAGATAGACCAACAGATTGGTTGCAACATCAGAGTTTCTATAATCCACCAAAAAGAAATATACAATTAGAACTCAGACAATCCAACCACTAGCAAGGAAAGTGCACCACTTCCTTTGGCCATACCCAAAAATAGAACTCCCCAAAAAGTTTTCCACCGACGGCGCACTCGCTCTATTCGCCGCTAACCGAGGAACCTGAAAAGATTAAAGGAGGAGTGGAATGAGCAACAACAGCTCAATGAGTAGTACATATCTTCTAAGCAGATCGAACAACCACTATGCATGTATACAAAGCAATACTGAATTTTATAATGCCAACTCAATATATAAAATACATACCAAATCATATAAGAGTTATTTGATATCATCAAAGCTTTATACTAATATGGAAAAATCATTTAAATCACCATCAAAGATCAAGTATCAATGGTCAAGCCCATTGAATAATCTCTCCATCAAATATCACATATCAATGGTCTATCCATTGATTAATCTATTCTCAATATTCCACCATGGTCACGACACAACGCCTTGTGACAAGGCGACCAAGCTTTTCCCCTTGGCAAGGTTTCCACCTACAAAACCGATGGCTAGGCCCAGAAGGATATCCTAAACCTAGTATGCATACCCCAAAAACCCCTCACTGGGTTCACAGTCATATTGAGCATAAATAACCATCATTTAATACCATAAATCCAATTCAGAAATCAATATCTTAAACCAAACAAATAACATTTGCAGCATAACCCATCATCCATTTCATATCAATTTCTCAAATCATTATAAACCTTTCCATAAATCAATCGCAAAGCATATATATATTTCTCCACTTACTTTGTATAACACGTTTTTCAAACATTCAAAATCAACCAAAGAGTAGCAATTGCTCGATCTGGCTTTTATGCATAAAAATGCTCTCATCAATTCAATGTATGTACATATATACTTCAAGACATGAATTTTTCAAAACCAAAGAAGATATAGTACCACTCACCTCGTCGTCTACGACCAAACGACGACCGATACTCGTATCGTCGAACTCAAGGCCCTATCAAATAACCGAGGAATAAGGTTAAAATCTAATAAAACTCTTATCTTAATTACGAAATGACTAACTTATGCCTTAACTCTAACAAAAGGACTTCTACGCGCTAACAAATCGCATAACCAAAGCGATTGTTTAAGCGATTCGCAACGCAGAGTTTAAATGCAAAACTTGATCATGCCTTAACTTCCTCCTCCGAACCCCGATCCAAATGAATTTATAGTCAATAGAGAGCCCTTGACACATATTACAAGAATCTCAACTTCACCGCCCCAAAATCAAGCCGAAAAATGACAAAATACGGGCCCAAAGCTGCTGACGAGTACTGTTCACTGCGCGCGGGAAACTTTGAAATTTTGTTTCGGACAAACCACAAGCTCAAATCACAATCCGTAAAATCCCACGGCTTCACAACACCCTAAACTATCATTCCCACAAAAATACACGGCTCAACAACTCCAAAATCGGACTTTGCCACTTGATTTTCCAACAATTCCGAATTTGAGCCCTAAACTCATAAATAACTTCAATTGGTCGAACGAGGGACCTAATCTCTTACCGGGTGCTGCGTTATGGAGTAGAATCGGCTTGGCGAAACATCTGTGGCATGCACATGTTAAAACCCCATTCCTTTCTTTCCCTTTCTCTTTCTTCTTCTTCTTCTTCTTCTTCTTTTTCGGTGCCCGAACGTGGGCTTTCTTTCCTTTTTATCTCTTCCCCTTTTTCTGTTTTCTTGTTCTTTCTTTATTTTCTTCCTCTCTCTCTCTCTCTCTCTCTCCCCTTTCCCCTCTCTCCCGAAAACTCTCGATTTCTCTCTCTCTCTCTCTCTGCTGTAGCTTCTACCTTTTTCTTTTTCTTTTTCTTTGACTGGGTCAAAACCCATCTTTTACACCTCCTGCGTCTTCTTTCCTGTCCATCTCTCCCCTCATCGTCTTCCCTTGCTCGACAAAATCCTCTCCCCAGGTGTTGCGAGCGGAAAGATCAACACAAACTGAGAAAATCGAAAGAAGAATGGCACTCACTAGGGTGATCTCTTCTTAAAGTGACAATTCCAAATAAAGAATGAATTCCTCACGAAAAAAACAGCCAAAAAGAGTGACGAAACTCGCCGACCCTTTTCCCAGAATGGGATAATTAACAAGAGACGAACACG
Source organism: Eucalyptus microcorys (assembly GCA_014182515.1). Lineage (NCBI taxonomy): Eukaryota > Viridiplantae > Streptophyta > Magnoliopsida > Myrtales > Myrtaceae > Eucalyptus > Eucalyptus microcorys. The sequence goes on from CM024571.1 coordinate 23,325,663, forward strand.
AGAAGAAACAGAATTGTTCAGGAACAGAGCCTGTTCAGGAACAAAGCCTCGAGAAGAAGAGGAACTCCTTACAATAAAAACCACCCAACAGAGTGACGAAACTCGCCGACCCTTTTCCCAGAATGGTATAATTCACAGAAAAACGAACGCCAGAAGAAACAGAATCGTTCAGGAACAGGGCGACTCGAGAAGAAGAGGAAGGGAGGGAGCGCGTCAAAAGTACCCGGAAAGGTCCCAAGGGTTGAACTTGTAGAAATCCATTGGTGCTGGCACCATTCCCGAGGTTCACCAACTTGTCGTCCGTCGGATGGAGAGCGCGAGAGCGAGAGAGGGAGGCCGACGAGACCGAGAGCGAGAGAGCACGAGCGTGCCAGAGTCTAGAGAAACGTCTTTCCCTTTCCAAGTTTAAAGTGAAAGACCGTTCATGTTCTGTTCAAAAAGAAAAAAGACCGTTCGCGTCAAGCAAATTATCCAAAATCAGTTTCCTAAAATAACTCGAATCTCGATTCTATCTTCTTCTTCTAAAATCTTTTGCCAAACTTTCAATCAATCTCATAACAAAAATCCATTAATCCGGTAAATTAAGATAATATTCTTAGGTTTCAATCAGCTTTAAATTCATTTGTCTCTCTTAATCCCGAGATATCAATTAATGAAAATACTTTTCTATTCTTTTCTTTTATTGCATTTATATATAACTCAAATAATCATTATAATGATTTACCCTAGGCTGTATTAAATACAATCAAGCATAAAGATGGAGTAGACAAAAGTGGATGTTTTGGAATCACAGAAAAATTGTCCCCCTCACTGAAATGTGTTTCATAACAAAAGTCAATGTCTCAAGACCACATAGGAGATAAATTATCAATAATAATAATAATAATAATAATAATAATAATTATTATTATTATTATTATTATTATTATTATTATTATTATTATTATTATTATCATGTGAAATAGTTTTCATACCGACAAATTTAATCGAGATGTTAAAAAAGAAAAATCAGATAACAAGCCAATTTACATATATACTTCCATTGGCATCGATACCTTTCTTCAAAGTAAGATAATACCTTGGCATAGATTCTACACAATCACATGAAAGAAACAAAGTATCCCTATAAAAGAGAAAATGCAAAGATAGTGCTATAATGCAACATGATGATGCCCTAATGCAAATATTGTCAAGAAATAAGGACACTATAAATATCATAACTTTTTTACGATACCCATCGCAGGACCATAACTTTTTTTTTTCGATTACTTTAGTGTAATAAGTGGCATTTACTTGAGGCTATAACTTCTTATTTCTAATCACCTCATTTGAGTATCATAACTTTTAAAAACGTTCACCATAAGTGCTATATTAGGTTGGATTTCCAAGACTTAGTGAACATTTTAAAAAACTTTTGGCACTTAAGTTCGGGGTGAGTATTGATCTAGGGTCAACCCTGAATCGACCCTGAACCAGCCCAACATTTTCAATCCAAGTTCGGTTCCTAAGGAAACTAGGTCGGGCATTGATCTTAGGATTCCTGGACCAGCACTGTGCGAGTTGGTCCTTAATTCTGAGAGTTCAGAGTCGGTCTAACCCAGATCAACTCTAACTATATATATCTAAAATATTATTTATAATTTTTTATAAAGATAAAATCTTAAAATAAATGGCGTCGGCAATATTAAATGGCTCTTTAGTAAGAAGTTCAAGTAATTTTATATTATTTTTTAATAACTTAGATTTTTAATATCTTTTATGGCGTCAATAGTTATAATTTACGAATGAAGATAATGTTTTTTTGAAGAGTTCTCACGACGTCCAAAAGGACATAAACATATCCTTACGGCATCCTCCTCTAGTGTTAATTCTCTTCTGTCTTATTTGTCCTCTTAGTCTTCAATTTGCCAAAATCGAAAGAAACAACTTCTCCACTCGCCACTCGACACTCGCCTCACTTGCTTTGGGTCACTCGTGCCGCTCACCGCTCGATGCTTGCTTGGCTTGTTGCTCCCCGCTCGACACTCGATACTCACTCTATTCAACGCTCACCCCACTAGACCTTCACCGTTTGCCTTTCTTAGCTAACCTCACTCGTCATCAAACCCATTGGATAAGTCCGGTCCTCGATTGCCCTTTTAAAGAGTATAAAAAATGAAATAAAAATTATTAGTTGGTCCCGGTTAACCTTAAAACCGGACCGAACCCATTGAGTCAATCTGGTCCTCAATCACTCTTTCAAGGAGTACAAAAAATGAAATAAAAAATTATCAGTTGGTCCCGGGTTGACTCTGGAATCGGACTGAACCCACTAGGTCGGTCCGATCCTCAGTCTCAAGCTCAATAGGTTCGGTTCTCGGTCCCAAAAATTGAAGACCAATACTGTGCAGGTTGGTTCTAGGGTTAGAGGGTGGACCGGCTTAACTCGGATCATGCTCACCCCTAACTTAAGTGATCAATTGAAAGTTATGGCAATCAAATGGTTATAAAAAAAAAAGTTATAATCCTTATAAATGAGCAACCGTAGGAAGTGTGATTGAAAGCTGGCACTCAAGATATGCCTTGATAAAGCAAAAGTACCCAAATAAACAAGGGGAAATAGTTACTGTATCTGAAAAAAATATACCTCTGGTCTGTCATGTAAAGCAATGGCCAGTGCCAACAAAAGGGCGCACCTTGCCAGTGAATAGACTTACTGCAGTATCTACGCACAAATCTTGTCATTTCAGAGTTTTGATAAACCAACTTTATTTGAGGCAAGATAATGCGGAAAATAGTTCTACTAATCATCTGAAACTCTTTGATGAATTTAATTAATCACTCTTTTGAAAGAAATTCACTCGACAATTGATGTATAAAGGTGGGTTGAAGTGATAAATATGTAATTGTTGTTCAATCGATTCTAAAAAGCATCCGATCGAGTTGAAAAGAGCGGGCAGCAGTGACTTGAAAAAATTGAACCGCCCCTTACCTTGAACAGTGCTTTATATAGAAACAACTAGAACTATATAGCTCCTTTGGCATCAAATAGCTTCATTCAGCCAAACCACCAGATCTTCCAAAAGAGAACCTAAATCATAAAAATTCTTCAAAAATACAATTTTATCAACGGATATAAAGCAAAAAGGATAACTTGCTGATTGCCAAATTCAACATAGTGGACGGATAATATATCTGTGATGATAAGCAAGCATCCCCTCTTCCTACTGCTATATATTATCAGCATATACGAAAAACATTACGGACTGGTAGCTAAGATTTGCCAGTTACCTAGAAGATGATTCGATTTTACCAGCTATCTAGCCAACATTAGCTATGTCCAAGTGCAAGTGACAAGTAGTTACTGTTCTCTGCCTGACAAAGCATGCATCGACAAGTATGTGAATCCCGTGACCTGCGTATCAAACAGGGTCAAAGCAAGGGGAGACATTCAAAACGATACCGAAGGATATATAACTTGTCTATTCTTTGTCATGAGAACCAGAGAAAGGTAAGAGAACTGTCTCTGTAGTTGCTATTGAAGTTGCCAAAAGCAACAAAGAAAAACACTACTGCTTCGGGTCGGGTTATCTTTGAACGCAACACAAGACCAGTTTGGACCATCAGAGCCACTTTATGGGGGGTGAAAGCCAAGAGTCAATGGATGAATCAGTATCCTAATCACAAGATGAAACATATCAAATTGAACATCAGACTTCAATTGGAGGCAGCAGCCCCACCGGACAAGCTATAGCCCCATCCCTAATATCAACTTATCACTGCAGAAAAGAACGGTGACAAGATGTTATCCGCGAAAGTAGATACCAAGTGTAGTGAACCATAATACATGAGTTGCTAATGCCTATCAACACGCGGAGTATTCAAATGCATTTTCATTCCAAAAGAACATTTTGACCCATCAATGACTTCGGTGCAAAATAATCGACAGGCCGCAATTGTCCCCAGACCACCACCTGAAACTTTTTCAGTTAGCTAGACATTCCATTCAAGTGACTGGCGTGTTGTCTATAGGTTGGGTCTGCTGTGTGTGAAGTACCGATCGTCTGTCCAGAAAATCTCACCTACCGATTAAGTATTACTCAGTTTACCAGAAGAGAATTAAATACTTCATTGCGCGGTTCCTCCTACTCTTTGCCATACAATGACCTCTGAGTCAAGTTTAAATGCAGAAACATCACCGATCAACTTATACATTCAACTTTCCGAACTGTCATTGGAAATGGGTAATGTCCCTGATAAAAGAATTGATGTTAGTCTCGGTCGATCCATCTTTTCCAATCGCTCGCCGACATACCTCCTGGAGATGCTTAGCCTGTCTCCTGACCTCTCTGCTTTCATCATCCTCCAAATCCATGAACTTACGCAAGAGCCCAGTGATCTCCCTACCCACCCTCCATCCGACCTTCCAGTCCTCGACGACTAGTGTTGCATTACCGCCTTGATCCATAGTGATAGGATATGCAAGCAGAGGAACTCCGGCAAAAATAGCTTCCCCAATTGAATTCCATCCGCAATGCGTCCAAAACCCGCCAACCGACGAATGTGACAGCACCCTCAACTGGTCGCACCATGGCATGACTATTCCCCTATTGCCACACAACCCTCTCAACCTTGAAGCTTCCTCGCGCGCCACCCACATGAAACGAATGCCGCTGTTGCGCAAACACCCTGCGATCTCATCCATCTTAGAGCTGGAGACCGAGAGAAAGCTTCCGAGGGAGATATATAGGACAGAATCACTCGGCTGACAGTCCAACCACTTTAGGTAATCGAAATCGTTCAAGCAAGAGTCATCTGCTAGTCGAGAGAAATGGATGGTCGGACCTATAGTGTAGACCGGAAAAGACAAGCTAGCTTTAAGAGAATTGACAGCCAGATGTTCCACCTCATACACAGTTGCGAGCAAGAGATACTTGGCCTCATGGACGATGCTAAATGCATCAAGGACGTGTTGTAGAAATAAATCAATCGTCCCGGAGCTGATCAAGTCTGCTAAGCGTGTTGGAGGAAGTCCAGGGATGTAATCGACCCGCTCATCCCCTTTTTCTGTGACAGAGCAAAGACAAAGCAGAGGAGATCAATCAGACCTGATCTTCGTGCACATATAACGAAGGCCGCTTCCACTGGTTTCTTATTGGGTAGTGGTTCATACTCCCCATCATAAGGAAGTATTAGCATAACGTGAATAGCTACTGACTTGTGCCGCCTATATATAATCCATATCTCTTGTAATTGAGAGTTGTAACAGAGAGATGAGATGAGTTAATTATAGTGGATGTAGCCCTAATTTAAAGGATAAACTAGGATAAACTTTGTATTTTGATTTCTCTTTCTCACATTTACTCTATTTCATTGTGTTTGTACACCTATTCATAACATTTCTTCAATAACCTGGAATTCAGACACAACTGGCACACTCTATCTTTTGCATAAGCAGTCATCACTGTACCCAATTCGAATTCAACCGAACTTGACTGAAAGCATTTCAAGCTAGCCATCTTTATTGGTTGCTCATCTTTTCCATCAATACGCTAAAAATTCAATCTCAAATTTCAGATGCCGCAGAAGCTACCGACCACGCCTTCTGAGATCTCAATGGCCAATTGAAAAGCTTGAGTAACTATAGTGAAACCCGTTGTATATATTCTTACATAATGGATTACGCTAATCCCAGGTCAAGAAACAGGAGACCCCTTAGAAAACAGAAATTTTAGCAAGAATAATGGGCTATCTACAGTCCTAAACTGGCTTCACATTGATTAAAATGACACGAAACGGAGACTGAGCTTACCAGACAAATCAACCGGGAAGTGACCGTGTTGTTCAAGAAGATGGAAGTGATGGAACAAAGAAAAATCCCAGGCTGCCGACGGACAGAACAACGCCACGGGAATGTTTCTGCGGTTCCCCGCGCGGAGGGCCCAGCTTAAGAAAGCGTCGGTCACGATGACAGTTGGCAGGGGCCGTAGCTGATCCAGCAGCTCCTCGAACGGACCTCCCATCTTGGCGAAAACAGCATCGATGAATTCATCGTAGTGCTGAGCCCGGACCAGCTCCGAGGGGAGCACGTTGGGGATGGCAGCCAAGGATATGTTGGCAGGCTTGGACTCGGAACCAATCAAGCCGAGCCACTCCTCGGTCACGACAAAGGTGATGGTGATGTCCGGGACTCTGGAGGACAGGATCTTGCACAGGTTCATCATGGGGTTGATGTGCCCTCGGCCTGGATATGGCATCGCCACAATGTGACGACTGCCTGCGGCGGAGGTCGATGACAACAGAGCTTCCATTTTCTTGAAGTTGCGAAGCCGTCTAACCAGTGAACTTTTCCCTGGAGTTCGATGGATGTTGTCGAACTTGGTGAGTTGACTCATCGATCAGCGAGCCGGGGAGGTAAAATAATGAAGCTAGCGTGCGCCATTCGTCCTCTGCCACATGCGGTTGTCGTTTCCCCGTCACGGCGGAGCGCAAAAATCATTTTTATGGTAAAGCACTGCACGAGTTCAACCATGAGTGATTATTTCCCTTTGTCTTGTAATTATCGTAAGAATGAATGAAAGAAAGCACCCGTTTTCGACCAAAAAAAAAAAAAAAAAACCATGAGTGGGATTTTGTCGTATGTGATTGAAAAACTTAATTTGGAATATCCAATTGTAAACAAGATGATGAAAACTGAATGACTATCGCAATACGATAAAATAAAATATTAATTACATGAAAATGTAATGAATTCTAAAGGAGTATATGCAAGAAATTGTGCAATCGATATGTATGTGCAAGAAATTTAAGAATCGAAAGGTTAAGTAATATTACTTTGTTATGAAATAATACTATATGGAGGGTTATTATTCATGGAAATACTATGGGGAAAATTGCTTCAGATTGGGTAGAAATGGAATCAGATTTTGAGGCATGATAACAATCTTTTTAAAGAATTATGTGTTCCGCAATGTTGCTAATGTTTACCGGTAAAAAATCTTGTAGAATACAAAAATGTCTCAATTAAAGATACTAGATAGCAATTTTGATATATCTCAAGGAACTCTCAAAAGGAAACAATTAGAAAGAAGGTTGTATTTTTAGGAAACAAAATTTGACGGGACTTGAGTATCATTTTATTTAGAAACGGATGTACTTATCTCAATCTTTTTTAACAGAGGCAATTATTCAAAAAAGATTGCAGAGTGAATAGGTATGTTATCAAAGGTTACGTTGAAAAAACTTATTAAAAATTCGGAATAAAAATAAAAATAGGATTAATAATAATAATATATCTTTTTAATTCCTATAGAAAATCAAGTAGATTCTCATGAGAAAGAAGCAAATGATTCTAGAAACATGATTGAATTGAGGAGAAGCACTAAAGCAAGAAAATAAAAAACATTAGGTCTAGAATTTATTACTCATTTAGGATCGGCTTTGAATCTAAAAGCCGATCCTAAATGTTTTAATGATGCTATATCTCCTTCGTTTTGGAACTTGTAATTGATGAAATTGACTCAATTATGTCCAATAATACTTGGGCATTAGTAGATTTACCATAATGATCTAAACCTATTGGGTACAAATGGGTTTTCAGGAGAAAATATCATTCTCATGGTTCCATCCAAGCTTTTATAGCTACTAGGTGGCCAAGGGGTATGGACAAAAAGAATGAATAGATTATTTTGATATGTATGCTCCTGCAACATGTAAACTCCTACTTGAATACTTTTTGCTCTAGCATCCATTTGATGATATTTGCGTTAATCAAATGAATGTTCTTGAATGGAGGCTTAAATAAGGAAATTTACCTAGAACAATCAAAGGGTTTTGTTCTCCCTGAAAATAGAAGAAACGTATGTAAATTGATTAAATCTCTTTATCGGCTTAAGCAAGCACCGAAGCATTGGCATGAAAAGTTTGATTCAACCATATTTTATATTGATTTCAAACAAAATAGTACTGATAAATGCATATACTTTAAATTTACTAAAGACTATAGTGTCTTAGTAAGCTTATATGTTGATGATATGCTTATCTTTCAAACAAATATGACTAGAATCATTAAGACTAAGAAGCATCTAGCTCTCATGTTTAAAAATGAAAGGTTTGGGTGAAGTAGATACTATCTAAAAAACATAGTGGGGGTTATTCCTTGAGCCAATGTAATTACATTGAAAATTTGTTAAATAAATTAATTATCTTGGTTTCAGAGAAATGAGTACTCCACTTGATTTCAATATTAAATTAAATTATAATACTGGTAGAATAGTAGCATAACTTGAATTTGCGAGCGCTTTAGAGCCTTTAATTTGCAATGCATTGTACTAGACCAAATATTGCTTATATTACATGTAAGTTGAGTAGAAGTACTAGTAATCCAAGTATAATAATTATTCGGCTCTATTAGAAGGTACACCAATGCTAGTTGAATTACAAGTGTGGGTGATTAATAATCCACTTCTAGATGGATTTTCACATTTGATGGATGTGCTATATCTTGGGCAATCAAGAAACAACCACGCATAAGTAACTCAATGATAGAATTTGAATTCATTGCATTAGCAACAATTGGGAAAGAGGTTGAATGAATTAGAAATTTGTTATTAGATATCAAATTATAGCCTAGTCCTATTCTATTAATTGTGATAGTCAAGCTTCTATGACATGATTATGTGAGACAATTAATTCAAGATAGTACCACAATAATTGTTTACATGAGGTTAAGCAAGAATCAGGCTGATCCCTTTATAAAGACTTTACCAAGAGATATGGTAAGGATGACCTCAAAAGAAATGCGATTGAAGCCCTTTGATTAAATTCATCAATTGTAGTAACTCGACTTAACTAGAATATCACTAGTTCCAAGGATTAATAAGTTAAAACAAGTTATTGATAGTAATTACTTGATATCGACATTAGCCCAAACAAAATAAGTCAATATCATCTGATACGTTTTAAAAGCTAAATTAAATTCTTAATGAAATATAATACAAATTAGCAATATGTTACTAGTAACAAAAACACATGGTATATACTTTAGCTATATGAGCTTAGAAGTCATACTACTTCTTACGAAAGTTTGGGTTGTTTTCTAGAGAGCTCATGAAATAAGTACAAGCACAAGGCCGGTAAATTATGAACTTCTCGTGGAAACAAGATATGAATATATATATATATATATACATATATATATCCATTTCTATTATTAAAACGGTGAGTTTCAAAGCATACTTGCTTGAAACTTTTATAGAATTTTAAATACTTACGCTATATAAAGGTTTAACTTGACAGAGACCTTTACAAATGTATATTGATCTCATGGAAATTTGGCTATATTTTTTAAAATATTATTTTATTTTTAGAAATTTTTTTACAAACAAAGTGGGGGATTGTTGGTTTTTTGTTTGTAATGTTAGAATATTGCTTGTTTTAATGTAGTTTGCAGATTTAAGATTAGGGAATTTATTTATTTCGAATTTTTTATATAAAAAATACCAAAAACATTAATTTCGGATGTTAGATTCTATTTTCATTAATTTAAATTGCACGTTTAATTATTGGACAATTTTAATTTCGAATTTTATAAAAAAAGAAAAAGAAAACCTAGAATTAGGGCATTCTTTGCACGTCATCTAGTCATTGCATATTAGGATAAGATTGCATGTTTAATTGAATTCTATAATTATAAGTTTAGATCATTTTTCCTAGATAGATTGCATTTTAGGTTAGAAATTACCTAGTTAAGATAACATTCTAGTTTAAATTAGGATTTGGCCTAATCTAATTCCTAATATAAGTTGGATAATATCTTAATCTAGATAGACAATTTTTGCTATTTTCTAATTTCGAATTTTACGTAAAATACCAAAAAAAAAAAAAAAAAAAAAACATTGCCTTAGAATAAATTAGTTTCTTTCTCTAGGATAGATTGCATGCTTATTAAGAAAACACAAAAAATATTATACTTATGTCATGTAGTTTAGGTCATATTGCTATGTCATGTCACGTCATCTTAGATTTGTAGCATGCATTGCATAAAGCATGATTCTCCTTAAACAAGTGAAAATAAAAATTAAGTAATTGCATATTAACTAGAAATCATGCATAGGACTATTGATGTGAATTTTGAGCTAGCACTTTTGTTGTTATGAGATAAGTCCCATAATTTATTTATTTATTATTTTTTTGTGTTAAATTGATGGTTCGTGTACCCACATGATCACCTTATACATTAGAAAAATAAATTAAAATTAATTCAAGCTACATGCAAAACATTTTTTCGAAATAAAAAAAAATGTACCGAAAAGGCATTGAAAAAATCTTGCAAAATATTTTTTCGAAATAAAAGAGAAATATATTGAAAGGATGATAGAGAAATCTAATATAATCAAGTCCCCGAATTCACAATTTTTGATTTATAAGAGTAAAGTAAATTTTCTGTTTCTTTACTTGGATTTCTAATTGACCCATCAAAAATAAATTAATGATGATTCCTAATTGAAAAATCATTTGCATGTTAAAAATTTGAACCTAAATTGTGAATTAATATGAGTTTAAACTTGATAATCTTTTAGCCAAACCTAGTGCATCCAAATTTAGGTCGCCATAAAATCAAAATAAAGCCGCCTAGGGACCCGTACAAAACCGAGCTACCCAGCTAGCGGTCTAGCCACCTCATTATCAATCTGACTCGCTCTGTTCAAGTACGTGATGGATGGACCGACCGAGTAGCTATGAAACGACAGGCTTGGTTTCAGAGGGCCCATAGTCCGAGATTTGATCTCGTGTGCAGAAGAAAAGCAACAGGTATTGTGTTCGATGGACCCAGTTGACTGTCGAGTGCATTCTCTGCATCATCCGTTCGTTCCTTCCACCAACCAGGTCCGTCAAAAGTGTCAGAGGAATCCCAGGAATGTAATCCACCATTTCATCCCCCCTCCCTATGACAGAAGAGACGGGGGTTACTCACTAGGTAATCTGAAAATGGACATCGAATGTTGGAATTTATGTGCATCAAAGCAGCTAGAACCACGGAAACTGATTTACGATTTGGTACGCAGAAAGAGTTTGGGCACAGACTTCAATTTCTTTGGTTAAAGGTACATCTTTTCCAGAGTTACAAAATTTAAGAAAGTGCCTGCTTGCGGTTTTATCATGTGATAGATAGGCAAGGCTCGAAAGTTTTCCTAGTTTTAATTCTGAGCTAGACTTAGAACGATGGCTGACCTCACAAGTTCTGTGGTAAATGGCCATGCTACTCAAGAAGTTGGAAGTGGTAGAAGGAGAAGTTCGAGGCCACAGTAGGCCAAAATGAGGCCACTAGAATGCTCCTATGGTTCCCAATGCCGACCGGCCGGTACAAGAGGGTTGGCGGAGGGCAAAGCAGCGAACCCTCGGTGTAGAGCTGAGTCCAGACCCATTCGAATGGGATTACGATGGGGATGGTGGCAAAGCATATTTTGCTTAGCTTTTGTTCGACTCCAATGAGGCCAAGCCACTCCTTAGTGAGGACGAATGTGATAGCAACATACAGGGCGTTGGAGGCTTGGATCTTGCATAGGTTCATCACCAGGTTGATGTTCCCTAAGTAGCATCGATACCGACACGTGACACGCAACAAGATATGACACAATATCTTGGCAATGTTGTTTAAAAAAATAGAGAATTCGAACACGTTATATATTAAATATATATTTATATATATAATAAATTATCATTTTTATTATTATTTCAATCAAATTAATTGTATTCAAATTCACAAATAAATAAATAATTAAAAAATCATAGAATAAATTTACACTAAAAACATTAATCCACCATTTATTAATATCATTCATCGTTTTAATTTGACAAATTCAACTCTATTTCAATAATTCATAAAACTTGGAGAAAAAATAAGCAATCGACATTCTAGACTTGCATGGTAAATATGTTGGAAGAGGAAAAAAAAACTTAAGGAATAAATTTTGTATCACGAAAAGTGAGAGTCAGAAGAGAAAAGAATACTTGATTTTTCTTCTTTCTCCATTTATCATTTTTATTAGTGTTTTACTTTTCCAGACATCTCATTTATTGTAAATTTTTAAAATTGACCTTGATATTGGAATTACATATTAAAACTCGTTTGTTGGAATTCCGACTCAAGTGTTGGAGAATATCGGAAAAGTTGATCGGTGTCGGATTTTTCGACACGTGTTGATTGAGTGTTCAAGAGTATCAAAGAGTGTTGGATACGTATTGAAGTGTCCAACACGATACGAAGGCTCTTGAAGAGTGTCGGTACTTCATAAAATATGTCCTAGCGTGGGGACAAACATTGCCACCAAGTGGCAGGGCAGTGCTTGGCGGTCATTTGACCAACTAGGTGGCGGCCGCAGTGCGGGGTCGTTAGTTCTGCAGGGCCGCACCGGATCAAATCAGCAAGTGGCCGAGTGAAGAGACGGAAGCGACTGATTACGGCGCGAATTGTGAGGAGTGATGGGAAAAGATTTGGATAGGTAAGTGATAAAGTACAAGGTCTGATGAAAGGCACGCCTTACCAAATGAATTTGTCTTGTGATGTGTAATGCTACTCCAATTCATGATGGTGACGGCCACCAATAATTCAACGTGCTCCCCAAAATTCCACGTGTTGTTTGCTCGTTCAAGATGGTCAATAATGCTGTTTAATAAGCTCAGGAGGGGGTTAAATAGGCTGCTGTTTCTTGTGGTTTTGGAGTTCCTTTAGTGTTAGCTGAATCGTGTGGTTGAAAATCAGGCAAAAGAGTAATCAAATGTTTGTAATTATAGATGAGTCTCATGTCGAACTCTGGTAGAGCACTTCTTTCATACCATGTTCGGTGGGAATCTCTCCTAAAAACCGCTACCGGCAATCCTCTATCGTGTGTCCGAAATTGCACTTTCCCCGCACCTTTTGCAGCTGAGCATTTGGATCGATCTGGGAGATCCTAAATCGCGGCTACTCGAGAGGTCCCCGGGTTCTCGCATTAGCATGTTATTTTCCTTGAGACGTCGAAGTGACACGACCTACCTGTCCGGACTGCTCGGACACAAGCTCGTTGAAGCTTGCTCACCCTCTTCCTGATTTCCTTCCCGTTCTCACTGTCCAAGTTCATGATGACCCTATGGACAGTCTCAGCAATGGCTAGTCTCGACACCAATTCCTGTATCATCTTCTTCGCTCGCCAACCAATCTTCCAATCCCGCTTGACCTGCTTACCGTCGGGATCTTGATCCAATAAAATCGGAAAGACGAGGCCCACAAAGATAGCTACCAAAGCGGAGTTCCACCCGCGATGCGTCCAGAACCCTCCGACTGAAGAGTGGTTCAGCAACTTCTGACTGATCACACCAGGGTAGCACCCGACCCCTATCGCCACAAACGCCTTCTTTGACCCATGCACCGGTGTCCCCGCTCGCTGACAAGAATCAAACTCCCCTGTTGTGCACTCCCACCCGGTCATTCGGGACCGATAGGAAACTCCCCGGAGAAATGTACAGGACGGAGGCTTCCGGTCGAGAGTCTAGCCACCAGAAGCTTTTTGCAATGCCTATAAGGAGGAGTTAAGTTTACTAACATAAATTCACACTACTTACTAATGTGTTAAAATCACCAAATCTTATATGAAATCACCAATTCTCTTTTAGTCCACCTAGCAATTTTATTTAGATCGTTTCAAATGTACTTATTGTTCCTTTAAGTTAATGACATGTATTTGCAGAATTTACCAATAGGTTAAAATGACCCATTTTTATCCGAAATTTTCACCCCTGTTGAAAGAAACTAACCATTCCAGTGATTTACCTTGCGGAGTTTGATATGCTAACTCTTTTCTCAAACTACTTTCTCTTATTCCAGCCAGTTATAACAGTTACTTGGTTTTTTTTTTAATTGCTAACTATTCCAACCGTTTACCAACAAATATTTTCCAAAGTGTTGTAAATCTTCTCAGGTTTCTAACTTAGAAAGTTACGAATAGTCATATGAAATTATTTGTTCTTACTTTAGTCTTCATAATTGTACCAATACTTCTTTAAGAGTTTCCGACAGGTTAAAATTACCACTATAAGAAATCATCAGCTCTTTTCATCATTATAAAAAATTCAACTAATTCATATTTATTTGCCAAGTTTAAGATACCAAGTTTTACATAAATATGAATTACTTACAGATCTACTAACTCCTATACAGAAACTTTCATTTCTTATTTGGTGATTGTAAAACGTTTGTAGCTGCTTTAATAAAATGTTGGTAAATTATTAACATAATTGATAAATTGAAACAATTCAATGATTATTGGTAAATAACTTGGATTAGAATTTATAATTTCTTAGAAAACTAGTAACATTAATGCATTACTAATCAGCAAAAAGAGTTCCGACCAAAAAAATAATCGCTAAAAGAGATATTGGTAAATTTTTGGAACAGTTGATAAATTCAAAAACTCAAAAAGTTGTGGTATTTTTTTTGAAAGTGCTAGAAAAATGCTGACGTGTGACAGACTATACAAGTTGCCAATCAACTTTTTTGCCAACACTTTCATGAATTTACCAGTACGAAAAATGATATCCTAATTTTTAACACATGGAACACCAGATACATTCTTATCGAGAAAATCATGTATTATTTACCAAGTAGAATTCACTCTACTTAATAGATTACAAACAATATTAACAGATTATTTTCCACTGTCATGTTTTTAACTTCAAGGAGGTTGGAATTGATAGACCGGACAAAAACATTCTATCGCCAAAATTACGAGGGAAGCAAAATTAAAGGATGTGGTACTCGTCAAGTAAGCTTTAACTCTCACGAATTGACAGCAAACAGCAACAGACTGTTTTCAACAAGAGATTGAACTATCAAGGTACTGACTACTACTGTCCTGGATTTTCGCTGCATCATGGGAAATGTCCCTAAGGAAGGCCCTGATATTAGTCTCAGACGATCCGTCTGATTCAATCGCGTGGCGGCATAACTCTCGGAGACCCTCGACCCTCCTCCTCAGTTCTCTGCTGTCGCTGTCGGCTGAGTCCATGAACTTGCGTACTAGCCCTGCAATGTCGCCCTCACCCACCCTCCACCCGACCTTCCAATCGTCCACCACGAGCTTGCAATTAAGACCTTGGTCCATGGCTATCGGGTACGCCAGGAATGGAAGCCCTGCATAGACACCCTCTTGTATCGAGTTCCAGCCGCAGTGGGTCCAAAACCCCCCGACCGATGGATGTGTCAATGCCCTCAACTGGTTGCACCATGGCACCACAATACCCATGTCGCTGTCAGGCAACAGTTCCTTCAGCCTAGAAACCTCGTCACGTGCCACCCACAAGAACCGGACATTACTGTCGCGCAACCCCGCCACGACTTCATCCATTTTGGAGCTCGAGACCGAAAGGAAGCTACCTAGTGACAAGTATAAAACAGAGCTGCCCGGCTGGCGGTCCAGCCAATTTATTATATAGTTCGAGTCGCTGTTCAAGCGAGGATTGCCTTCGAGCTCAAAGTACGGGATGGATGGACCGATGGTGTAGATTGGAAATGACAGGCTCGGCTTCAGAGCGTCGACCATCTGAGATTCGATCTCGTACACAGAAGAAAGCAACAGGTACCGTGTTCGACGGACCCAGTTGAAAATTGGGCGGAATCTCTGCGTAACTTTTTCATCAACCAAGTCCGTCGAATGCTTTGGAGGAATTCCAGGAACGGAATCCACCTTCTTGTCCCCTTTTTTTATGACAGAAAAACGTCTTCTTAGTAAATAATATGAAATTGGACATATTTTGAAAATATATGTGCATCAAAACAGCAATAACAACAGCAAATTGATTGCAATTTTTTGCGCAGAAATAGTATGGGTCGAGACTTCAGTTCCTTTGGTGAGATGTAAATTTTCTCGAGTTACGAAAATTTGGTAGTGCGTGCTCGTTAGCGAGACCCACAAGATTTATCGTCAGAAATCTGACTAGTTTTAGAACGATGGCTGACCTGACAAATTTTGTGGTAAATGGCCATTCTGCTCAAGTAGGAAGTGGTACAAGGAGGAGAAATTTGTGGCCGCAGTTGTCCAAAACGAGGCCACCGGAATGTTCCTCTGGTTCCCGACGTGGACTGCCCAGAAAAGGAGCGTGTCGGCAACAATGAGGGTCGGCGGAGGGCAGAGCCGGTCGAGCACCTCCTCGAACGGGGCTTCCATCTTCGTAAAGACGGCCCCAGCGAACTCGGAGAAGTGCTGAGAGCGGACCCTCTCGGACGGGAGCACGTTCGGGATGGTGGCGAAGGATACGTTGCTCGGCTTCTGGTCGGAGTCGATGAGGGTGAGCCACTCCTCCGTGAGGACGAAGGTGATGGCGACGTGCGGGGCTCGGGAGGCTAGGATCTTGCACAGGTTCATGAGGGGGTTGATGTGGCCTCGTCCGGGATACGGCATCGCCACCACGTGGCAGGTCGATGCTCGGAGGTCCATTTGAGTGACTAGACCGTGGGCGGTGGTGTTGGCTAGGGGCCGAGGGGGAGCGATCAACTACAGGGCGAATGCCGAGCAATAAGGGGAAAAGATTTGACAAAGGTGAGCGATGGCGTCACGCCGTACCGAATGAATTAGTCCGATCGACGGAAAACAAAGATGTGGAGCCGAACACGTCTGGTAAGGTGTGCATGCTTTCTTCAGCTCGTGACGGCGACACGAAAGACGGCAATAATTCAACGTGGGTGCCTCAAATTTCCATGTCTGGCTTGCTTGTTCGACATGGTCAACAATGGGGCTTAATAAGCTTTTACCGAAGGAGCGACACGTTTTTCCGCACATGTCAACCTGTCCAACGAGTGAATCAGGTTGGGTCATAACAATTTGCTCCAAATAGATTTATTTAATCAGTTTTTATCAATTTTCACCTGATTTGATCTATTTTACTAAAATATTTACATATTCAAGTCTCGTCCTTGCTAGTTGCTATGGTTGGACTAGCTCGATCTCACCAGCAACATTGAGGCCTCACAGGGTGGCTGAGGCTCGCCTGTAGTGACCGACAAGGGACCTCGGTATTGGTTGAACAAACGAATAAAAGAGAGAGAGAGAGAGATGGGTTGTCCACTAACATTGAGGTCAACCTCATCATTTGATTGGACAAACGATTGAAAAATAAGAGAGAGAAAGAAAAGAGAGAGAGAGAGAGATGGACTGTCCGCTAACATTTAGGTCAACCTTATCTCTCTCTTATTTTTTATTCGGCCATCTAGCCAATGCTGAGGTGAACCTCGCCGGCCATTAGGAGGCTCGCTCTCGCCTAAAAGGAAAAACAAAAAAAGAGACAGAAAAAGAAAAGAAAAAAATAATTAAAAAAATTGACACGATGGCATTAGTCGAACCGCCTATGTCAGTCAATCAAAATTGATCGGATGGACTGAATTGGCCTAGATGTAGAAAGTTTATGACTAAATTGATTAAAAAAAAGGTTTATAATTGAATTGAAAAAACTATAATAGGTTTAGGACTATTTTGATTATTATCTCACATATTTAATCCAATCTATAAAAACTCATAGGGTGGGTAAGTAAAAAATTGAGTGAAGGAGTTGGTTCTAATTAGGTTATAAATCCATTTATGACCCATTTACCTAGTTAACTGTAATGCCCAGCCCACTCGCACTAATATTATTCCCTTTGGGCAGTAGCCGCACCGTCATTGCTATCACGGTTTTGTTCTTTTGGGCTTCACATAGAAAATGCCTCACGTGACATCACTTATAAGATACTTCACCTCACCATCTATAGACGATGTGAGCTTTGGTTCATTCCTATCCACATCACCATCCTCATAAGGCGAGCTCTTGGCCCATCGGTCGCAAGACCGGTTGTTATATTAACTAACCCATTTAATACCAATATGAATTAAGAAATGGGTTTATGATCTATTTTGACGGATCTACTTACATGATAGTTATGACTTATATGTTTGGTTTTCCTCTAACATCGGCTTCTTTGTTTTTTCCTTGACAGAATTGTGCGAGGATAGAATTCAATCATGATGATCGAAGAAACGTTAGTGATACAATTACGGGCGGAAAGCTGCACTTGGCAAGCCTCTGTTATGAGTCAGAATTTGCACTTTCCTCGAGCCTTTTCGCGGCCGAGCATTTGGATCAATGGACAGATCCCGAATCGCGGGTAATCGAGAGTCCGCGGGTTCTTGCATTAGCACCTGATTTTCTTCAAGATGTCGCCGACGAAAGCATTGATGTCGGAGTGAGACGCCCCCATTCAGGATTGCTTGGCCGCAAGCTCGTCGAAGCTCGCTTGCCCTCTTCCTGATTGCCTTCCCATCCATCCTCACTGTCCGAGTCCATGAAACCCTATCAAATACAAGAATCTTAAATACAAATATACAGTTTTAAGAAACCCTAAGCCTTAAGTAGATCAAGACTTATCATGTTCCCTTGGATCATTTCTTGGTACATCAAACCTCAAAAACATTGAAACCGTGACGTTAGCTGAAGAGGTTCTACTGCCTCCATATCATTTCCTTTGGCCAAACTATTACTTTTATGGGAAGCTTTAACCCTCGCAACGAACAATACTTCTAGCTTTGCTCAACAAGAGGCTGAAGTACTACTAATTAATGTCTTGAATGTTCCCCACGCCACTCGAAATGTCTCTAATGAAGGTGCAGATATTAGTCCTAGACGATCCGGCCAATCCTATAGCATGGCGGCATAACTCCTGAAGGTGTTCGGCCCTCCTCCTCAATTCTATGCCCTCACTATCGCCCAAATTCATGAACTTGTGCACTAGCCCAGCAATGTCGCCTTTGCCGACCCTCCACCCGACCTTCCAATCGTCCACGATGATCTTGCAATTGTGACCTTGGTCCATGGCTATCGGGTACGCCAGGAACGGAAGCCCCGCGTAGACGCCCTCCTGAATTGAGTTCCATCCGCAGTGGGTCCAAAACCCCCCAACTGAGGGATGCGTCAGTGCCCTCAATTGGTCGCACCACGGCACCACAATCCCCAAGTCACCTTCGGGCAACAGCTTCTTCAGCCTAGACGCCTCGTCGCGTGCCACCCACAAGAATCGGGCACTACTGTTGCGCAACCCCGCTGCGATCTCGTCCATTTTGGAGCTTGAGATCGAAAGGAAGCTGCCTAGGGACACGTACAAAACAGAGCTACCAGGCTGGCGGTCCAGCCACTTTGTTATGTAATCCGAGTCGCTGTTCGAGCGTGGATTGTCTTTGAGCTTAAAGTACGGGATGGATGGACCGACGGTGTAGATAGGAAACGACAGGCTCGGTTTCAGAGCGTCGACAGTCTGAGATTCGATCTCGTACACAGAAGAAAGCAACAGGTACTGTGTTCGATGGACCCAGTCGACTATTGAGCGCAGTCTCTGCATCATCTGTTCGCTCCTTCCGCCAACCAAGTCCGTCAAACGTGTTGGAGGAATCCCAGGAATATAATCCACCATTTCATCCCCTTTTTCTGTGCCAGAAAAGACGGTTACTCAGTAAACAATGTGAAAATGGACGTCGAATATTGAGATTTATGTGCATCAAAACAGCAAGAACCACAGGAAAATGATCTGCGATTTGGTGCGCAGAAATAGTATGGGTGCAGACTTTAGTTTATTTGGTTAAACGTCAATTTTTTTCCAGAGTTACAAAATTTAAGTAGTGCCAACTTGTGGTTTTATCAGGTGATAGGCAAGACTCGGAAGTTTGACGAGGTTTGGTTTTGAACTAGACTTCGAACAACGGCTGACCTGACAAATTCTCTAGTAAATGGCCATTCTGCTCAAGAAGTTGTAAGTGATAGAAGAAGGAGAAGTTTGACGCAGCAATAGGGAAAAACAAGGCCACTGGAATGTTCCTCCGGTTCCCGATGCCGGCTGCCCAGGACAGGAACGCGTCGGCCATAATAAGGGTTGGTGGAGGGTGTAGCCGGTGGAGCACCTCGTCGACCGAGGCTTCCATCTTGGTGAAGACGGCCTCGAGAAACTCTGGGAAGTGCTGAGCCCGGACCTGCTCAGATGGGAGCACATTCGGGATGGTGGCGAAGGATATGTTGCTCGGTTTCTGGTCGGACCCCACAAGCCCGAGCCACTCCTCAGTGAGGACGAAGGTGATGGCGATGTGCGGGGCTTGGGAGGCAAGGATCTTGCACAGGTTCATCATGGGGTTGATGTGGCCTCGTCCGGGATACGGCATCGCCACCACATGGCAGGTTGATGCTTGGCTGTCCATTTGATCGACTAGGCAGTGGGCGGTGGCCTTGAGTGCGTACTCGTTTGCTCCGACAGTCCGCGGCAGATCATATTGGCTAGTGGCCGACGAGCGCAGCCAATTACAGAGCAATTTCCAAACATTGAGGAGGAATCATTTGAGTGGGTAAGTGATGATGCACGGGGTTTTATCAATGTAGAAGAACTTCAAAAGCGCAGTTCTGATACCACCTACAGAGAATCATGATGTCACACCCCGAAACTATCATGAATGGAGTATGACATGGCGTCCTTCCACCCAAAGGATGCAACCTCAAATTTCCCAAAATCCAACTCTTAATATCACTCTCGTACTACTCATCATTAGTTGAGGAACCTGAAAAAGATTGGCAAATAGAATGGTGAGCAACCACAACTCAGTGACTCTTTTAAGCGAATTGAATACCCACTATGCATATTTACAAAACCAAACTACAACTCTTTTAACCCAAATTCAGAATATAACAAACAAATAATAAGAGAATAAGTTACGTATACTTAAAAATAGCTACATTCATTTCACAATAACATCAAAACCAATGTCAATGGTCAAATCTATTGATCAATCTTATTAAGTCACACACCAATGGTCAATTCCATTGGTTAATCTCATACCACACATCAACGGTCTATTCCATTGATCCATCTCATATGAAACCACACGTCGATGGTCCATTCCAACGACTAAACTCAAATCACATGTCAATGGTCCACTCCATTGACCAATTTGTTGCTCAATATCAAATCATCCTCACGATACAACGCCCGGTGACAAAGCGACCAAAATTCCCCCTAGCAAGATCTCCACCTATTATTAGTTGGTGACTCTATTCACAAAAATATCCGAGAATAATATGCGCATACCCACAAGCCCCTCACTTGGTTCAGAGTGATATTGAGCATCAATACCAATCCAGAATAATACCATCAACAATCCACAAAGCCAAGTCCATAAATCATTTCATATATCACCAAAAAATTCCGCAACTCAACTTATTCGCCAAAAATACTATTCTAAACATTCTCAAATAATTTCAAGACTCTTCTCATAAATCGACTTTATAAACTAAATCAAATCAAATTCATGTCATAAGACATTTCACAAATCGATATACATAATATTCCATAACCCATGCTCAAAAAGCATTTCGTAAAAAGGTTTCGCAAACCCAAAATATATAATATTTCTCAACTTCATTTCCCAAACAAAATATATTTTCCCACCAAAAAGTTCTCACACTATTTATAAATATCAAAATGTAGTAAATGTCCGATCCAATTTTATGCAACAAACATGTTTATTCATAACTCAAAAAATATCAATTCTTTGTCATTTTAAAGACACGAGCTTATAAATTCTTAGAAGAGATAGCACCACTCACCTGGAAAGCTGAAAATCAACCTATGTGGTTACTTAGCCAACGCACTTGTATTCTTATCAATAAATCGAAAACAATATTAAAAGTAAGTAATATGCTCCTCTCCAACTAACGACTCGACTAAATTATGCTTATTCATCAATAAAACGACACTTACGGGAAATAACGCATATCCAAAGCGATTATTTAAATCATCCGCAATGCGGAACTTGAGTGCGGAACTTGAGCGCGGAACTTGGTCACGTCATAACTTTCTCCATCGAACCCCCACCGAACCCCATTTCAAGCGTACTTATAGTCAATAAAAAGCCTTTCTAACATACTACAAGAATCCTAATTTATTCAATCCAAAGTCAAGCCAAAAACCAACAAATTATGGCCCTGAAGTCTTGGTCGCGCATTGTTCATCACGTGCGATAGACTTCAAAATTTTATTTCGGACAAATCGTAAACTCAAATCATGATCCATAAAATCTTATAGCTCCACAACATCATAAACTATCATTTCTATAAAAGTGTGCAACTCAATGACTCAAAAATCGGATTTCACCATTTGATTTACCAAAATTCAGAATTTCTATCCTTAAGCCCGAAACTACTCCGATTGAACGAAATAAGCACTTACCAGACGTTGTG
The DNA here is from genome assembly GCA_014182515.1 of Eucalyptus microcorys. NCBI lineage: Eukaryota > Viridiplantae > Streptophyta > Magnoliopsida > Myrtales > Myrtaceae > Eucalyptus > Eucalyptus microcorys. The sequence goes on from CM024571.1 coordinate 23,347,920, forward strand.
TTACATAGTTGCAGCGGTTTGGCAAGGCTCCCATGGTGAGAACACGCAAAGCCCCTTTTCTTCTTTTCTCTTGTTCTTCTTCTTCTTCTTTCTCTTTCTCTGTTTTCTTCTTTGTGAGAGCTCTCTGCCGTCCCTCTCTCTCTCCTTCTTTCCTTCTCTCTTTCCCTTTTATCTCCTCCTTTTTCTTTTTTTACTTTTTCTTTTTCTTTTTTCTTTCTTTCTTTTCTTTCTCTCTCTCTTTTTTCCTCTCTCCCGAAAACTCTCGGTTTCTCTCTCTCTGCTCTACCTTTGACTTTTCAACCCCTTACTTTACACATGGGTTGCAAACATAAAAAACACCATTCGTAACATCACTCCACTGACATCCACTGACACTCACTACAAAACCCAATAAAGACCCCACTCGCACGTATTCCTTATCACACAACACCACACACAAAAGACAACTCTATCACTCCGCTACTTTGCTCTCTGTGCCGTCTTTGTTTTTAAGAATGGTGAAGGTATGGGCAACGTGTTGTCTCTTTGTTCCACAACTGAAAAATCTTTAATTGCTGTTTTTATTCAAAGCGATGCACTTCCCTTAACCCACCCATAAGCTAGAGTCTTGTCGCCATCACCTGCTAAAAAATTCCAGAAAAAAGTGAGAGAGAGAGAGAACCGGTGCTCTTCAACAATGAAGTCATGCCTTACCGACTATGATGCACGGACACATTTTAAAAGCTTCCGTGTTGTGTCGGACACCTCGACACGTGTCCAATACGTGATCAACTCTTTTGGACACGTTCGGACACGCGTGTCCAGAAATTGCGAGAGGTGTCGGTTTCCAAGGTAGGTATGCAAGTGCGAAGGTCGTTGAAGAAGGCGATGGAGTGGAGGTGAGGGCCACGAGCGACGGCAAGGGCTACGACTAGAAGGGTGGGCCAGAGGAAGAGCGACCCAGAGAGCCACGACTGCGATGCCGCCGTGGAGGGCTAGAGGTTGCGGCTGCGACTGCGGCTGCGGTTGCGAAGGAGGGAGGGCCGGAGGCAAGCGATTCCAAGAGAGAGCAAAGATCATGAAGAAGAGGTAGTGGGAGGAGGAGGAGGCGTCGGTTGCTAGGGTTTTCAAGTTTACTTCCGTTTTAGTTTTAGGCTTTTAACAAGAAAAGTAGAAAAAAGAAATTAAAAATAGGGGTTTTGATGGAACTTGGCGTGAAGGGGGTGGGTGGAGCCGTGGAGGAGTGTGATTTCAATTTTCAATGAAGGAGCTGACAAATTGTGAGGGGAAAGGAACGCGGGACGGAGAGGGTAAAATAAATGGGTGGGGGCTTTTTTGGGTCAGAAAATAAAAGCATTGAATGGTGGCTCACCCGAACTGGCAGCCTGCAATTATCAAGGCTTTCCAACGTATTGAATGGTCAAAAAAATAAAATAAATAAGATTAAAAAGTGATTTCAAAAAATAAAAATATTGAATGTTAAATAATAATAATAAATTTTGATTATTAAAGAATATCATAAATTTATTTAAATAAGTTCATTCTAATCTCTTGTTAATTATTAATTTCATCAATATTTTTTGTTAAAATTAGCTTTTTATTTATTTATTTATTTATAAATTTGAATCAAATTAATTGAAAATAAAAATATTCATTTAATATACAACGTATCCCAGCGTATCGAAATTTTTTATTTTTGAGAAATGACGCGTCGACGTGTTGTGTCATGTGTTCGTGTCTCGTGTCGATGCAACAGAATCGTGGCATAGCACGCTCAACTGCTCGCACCACGGCACCACCAATCCCATCTCATCTTTAATCTGGGGAGTCTACTTGCACCCCATCCAGAAGTACCTTACCCCGTTCATGCGCAAGCCTATAGTGATATCAATTGAGAAAACTCCTACCAAGATTTTGAAGTTGACAAAATTTTCTGTTTCTAATGCCTATCTTAAGTACAAATTGTTTATAAGTTGTTTTTGAGGAACTATCATAAACTTCTGTCAAAGTCTATTTCATCTCAAAAGTGTTTCCCACTCTAACGAGTCTAGAACAAGATCGTGTCCAGAATGAAAGAGAGTTTAGAATCAAACTCAGCAACATTGCAACACAAATCCAACTTTATTTGGAAACAATTCTTCAACGACTATCTTTTGGCCAATGATTTTACTTACCTTGTTTAAAAAACATTGATTGAGTCAATTATATATTGACAAAATCAATCTCGAAGATAAGTTCCATATGATGAAGCATCACTTATGAAAACCAAAATTTTGATTATGTGGGCAACTAGAACCAAGTATAATTTTCATTCCTATCTTCAAACGACCATAAGATCCCTTTGAAAAATTCTGTCCAACAGTTTGATTAGAAAAATTTCCTTCAGAGAATGTCAACAACTAGTGTTGTATGGAGGAGTATCTAAAGGAGGTCAATTGGTCAAGTTGAGTAGGAACGTGAATTTAGAATTCCAAAGTCTAAAGCTATTGTCAACTACTTGTCTTCGTTTGTGAGGATTACAAATTGTTATCAAGAGAAAAAAAACATAAAAAAGGTGTCTTAGTGAGCTAGAGAGTTCTATCACTTAGTGCTTGCACTCATAAGTAGTAATTTTTTATCGATTCTATAGTGAAATCTAGTTAATAGACTGTCAGCGTGCGAGAGAAGATGTAGGCTTAATTTAAGCCGAACCGCTATAAAATTCGTATGCAATTTTCTATTTCTTTAACTCTTCAATTTAACACATATTCACCCTCTCTAGGCGTTAGTTCTAGTTACATCAATTTCATCCATTTGGCTTTTTGAGGCAAAGTGGAGGCTTTCCTGAGACACATACAGCACCGAGCCTCTAGGCTGCGAGTTGAGCCATCGCCAGTAATTTTCGTCATGCTTGGGATTAGAAGTTGTAGGAGAGCCATGTTTTAGATTGAAGTGAGGGATTGTAGGGCCAACATGATAATTAGGAATTGGGATGTCATGTCTTAGAGCATCAATCACTGTAAGCTCAAGCTCATATACAGAAACCGAGATGAGGGATTGCGCTTTCGACACTGCGGCCATGGCCCCGAGGGCACGATTCAGGACTCGGAGGCCTTTCCCATAGAAGCAAGTCGGGAGGTCTTAGATCAAAATGGCTGGTACTCCGGGAATGTAGTCCCCAACTTCATCTCCTTTTTTCTGCCAGTCACATGAATACAGAACATAGTTACCACACTTACTTGTTTCACATTCCATATCATTGCACAACCAAAGGACAAAAAGAAGAATAGGAGAAAGAAAGGAAAAAAAGAAAAAAGAAAAAAGGAAAAAAGTAATAAAATTATTTAAAAATTAAAAGAAAATGATTGGAGTAGAAATTTTGAGCACGGTACCAAACGCAATTCTAATCCGGGAATTGAAATTTTGAACAGTTACCAAATGGCTTAAGATGCTTATAAATTGTTCCTGAGAACAGAATAAAAAATAATTATTTCTGATCAAATATTATTCCCGAGAACAAAAGCATTACCAAACACGCCCTTAATTGCGACATTCTTCGGAAACTTCATGCTTCATTTCGTATTGGAGTTCGACACTCGATCAATCAATACTTCAATACTCATGTGTCGGAAAATCCGTACTTCATGTCGTATTGGAGTCCGACACTCGAGATTTTAACAAGTGGTTCTGATATGCGAGTTTCCGACATACGAGGTCAATTTTAAAAATTTTCAATAAATGAAATGTCAAAATGTATATATATGAAACAATAAAAAACAATAATAAAAGTAATAAATGGGGAAAGAAGAAAAACACGATCTTCTCTTCTCTTCCGATTCTTATTTCCCGTGATATATAATTCATCTCAAGTTTTTTCTCTTCTCTTCCAACACATCGACACGCAAGTCCGAAATATGAATTGCTTATTTTTTTTAAAAAATTTTATGAATTATTATGTAGTTGAATCTATCAAATTGAAATAATGAATGATTTTAATAAATAATAGATTAATATTTTTAGTGTAAATTCATTCTAGACTTTTAATTATTATTTATTTATTTGTGAATTTGAATCAAATTAATTTGATTGAAAAAATCATAAAAATGATAATTTATTATATATAAAAATATACATTTAATATACAACGTATCCTAACGTCTCAGAATTTTATATTTTTTGATAAATGACATGTCGGTGTGTCGTGTCGTGTCGTATCGCGTGCCACATATCGATGTAGGTGTTATTTAGATTGGGAGAAGAGTAACTTATTTAACCGGTTTCCTTCAAAAAATTAAAATTGGAAAATCTCATTTTGTGGAATTTCCTCAAATCCCATGAGTTTCCTTCATTTGAGAAAAGAAAAAATAACATGAGAAAAAAGATATTTTTAGAATGAACCAAATACCAAAATATAGATGATTACAAATAAAACAATATAATCACTAGCAAAAATAATAGTTAATGTCATAAGAAAGATCAATTCAAGTTGAAACATGAAAAAACACAAGAAAATATTGGCTTTGAGACTAATAACGAAATCATTGTACTTTTGAATGGCTCCTCGTACTTTTACTTATATCAAGTTGCTCTAGGAGATTCTCTAGTAACTAGAATTAAGACTATTGATATAGGTAACACATGATCAAGTGACACATGACCATCATTTCTTGTGGGTTAGAAGTTAATTTTGTAGTAAAGTAATTTTCTTCAAAAACAAATTATATTTTGAGAATGCCTATGGTGACCCATCTAGTCCAATTTCCAAGTGAGTGAAAATCATTGAAATTCTCTTGAGTGCCTCCGGGAATCAAGTGATCAAGGGTTGCTTTCTTCTACATTTGTTCTATTTTATATTTGTCGATTTCATTTTTTTTTTACGTAACAACCAATTTAAAAAAAAAATAATAATTAGGGTGTTATAGACCTTTTTTTTTTCTTTAGCTTACATTGTAAAAGTAACTAAAGGTGTGTGTATTTTATAAAATTTATATGTAAATTTCTCCAACAAATCCAATCGATTGCCATGGATGAAGACCATTGTCATGATGGTCGTCCTTGATAGGTGTCCATGGCAATGGTGTGTCGTTCTGTTGACAGATGGCCACCACAAATGGGGGTCGTTGACAACAGTAGCCATTGCGACCGTGGTCACTAATGTAGGTCGAGATTAAGATTGAGATGTAGATATGGATATGATTTTCCATGTTTATGTCCTGATTCTTATTGTAATTTCATTTTGATAAAACACATGGTTGTAATGTGTTGTATTTATATGCAATTTCGCACTACTAGGCATAAGCATTTGCACTAAATATTATGACATAGTATAAAAGTATAGATGACTAGTTTAGACTTTAGCACTTTAATTGGCTCACACTAAATAGGAATTGTGTTTCATAATAGTCAAGCTGAGTTAAGCACATGTGCGGAAGGGGCTTACACATACGCGAGTATTTGTGCAATCTCATATCACTTGAAGGCATTATAATAGTGTACCTTATATACATGTATATAAATGATATAAGATTTTACTAGCAATTCAACCTAAAGTGATAATCCCAATAGAAGCAATTACCACCATAGTGGTCGTCACGTAAAGGCAATCATCACCATCAAGCACCGGCACAAGTTGTGGTTGGTCACCCACAATTCCTCTCCCAGTTTTTACATTTTAGTTTATTTTTGTGTTATTAAGTAATATTTTGATTTTTCCCTATATTTTGTATTACTATGTCGGATAATAACATCCAAAGTTTTGCCAATATATATATCATAACAATTCCTAGCTTTTTTTTTTATGCTAACTGACTTTATCTATGTCCTAATCATAATTATGTGATCAAATACAGTAAAAAAAGTTGTTGTTTCACTTTTTTTCCCAAATAATTTGTAGCGGATTCTTTGTTCTCTTAAATAGAATATTTGCTAAATCTACTTCTCAATGGGCGTCTCAGCACCTTCTTGAGCTGCTTGCCAAAGAGAACTTATGGTCTAGAATCTACTGTTATCTCTAAGAATGATAGTACCATTACCTTATCCGGGCGCTTTGTAGTTTAGTTGTAATTTGGGTCTTCTTAACAATTATCCTTGGCCGGATTATTAGTGCGGCCAAGCAATTCTTAACACGATCTATTTTCACAACACGTAATTAGTCTGATTTAGCCTAGACATGGACAGGTTCCTCTTACATACAAGTCAACCCGTTTATGATGACAAACATCGTGTCTTACATAGGTTGATTCACTTATTTCGTTAAGATATGACTCGATACGTTTGAGTTAACGTGTTAACTTATCAATTTTCTAAGCATAATATGATTAAACATGCTTTAATGTGTTTGATAACTATATTTAAAACTTTTTTGTCCTCATAGAAAGATTACAGAAATAAACCCCGTCTTCAAAAGAATTAAAGGGTCAATTAAATTATATTTAGAATACGAAGGTAATAAAACATAAATAAATAAATAAGCTAACTATAATAAGGCACTCTACATGTAATGTCAAGTGAAGTATTGTCTAGAAAAGTGTCAATAGTACATCAAGAAGAAAACCCTTGAATCTTTGCATTGGACTGGCATGAAGCTGTGGCCTTAGAAGTCGTGCCAAGCATGAATCACAAGCAAAAGCTAGGCGTGCTTTTGAGCAAGGCGATGGATGACCGAGGAAGAGGAGCGGCATTTTGGGGAAGATCAGTTGATCGGAGCAGAAGTCGCATAGCTTGGGCATAGCTGCTCTAGGATGATCCTGATGCCAGGGGGCTGGTTCACGACCGTGATGCACGAGCAAGGTGCACGTTTTGGCTTGTCGGGCAGTGAGTTTGAGCACGGTTTAGATTTGCACACGGGCCATGACACGCGCATGACTCGGGTAAGATGGTGAAGGACGTGCTGGGACATTGGTTGGCTCCTCGGGTTGGTGACTTGCTCCGCTGGTGCTCGGGAGCTAAGCCAGCATGTGAGCCAATACCGGGCCATGTACCAACGAGTTTGCCCGTGACTAGACATGGGTTTAAGTCGTGAGTAAGGCTTCAGGCTGGTAGTCGACCGAGGATAAGGCCAAGATATATTCTAGGAGGATATCTAAGATATGCCTGGGACCGCCGGACGCTAGTAACAATCTAATTTACTTGTGATCGCCGGTCCCTTGTTTGAAAAACGAATCTTGGACTTGTCCACACTGTGTGGATTTCATGTGTTTGTAATGTATTTCTAAGAGGCTTGGACAATGATGTATCATGGGAAAAAGTACCAAAATAATTCTAAACCTTTTGCATTTGTACCAATTCAGTCATAATTTTTTTAATTGGACCATTTTAATCCTAAACATTTTTACATTGGTACCAATTCAATCCATCCAGCTAATTTAAGCCGGAAATTGCTGACGTTGCCGCCGCCGGTCTTATGTGGCGCATTTTATAATTTTTTATATTTTTTCAGATTTTTAAAATTATTTTCTTCTTTTTTTCCTTTTTTTTTCTCTTTTCTTTTTCTTTTTCTTTTCCTTTTCTCCTTACCCCTTGGCCGGCGAGGTCGCCGGTCGGTGACCATCGCCGGCCAGAGGCTAGTCGGGGCAAGGGGCCCCGCGCCCTTGCCAGCCACTAGGGAGGGCCACCACGCCCTCGCCGGCCACAAGCAAAGGCGTCGGCCCTCGCCCGTGTCAACCCTCGCTCGTGGCGGGCGAGGGCCCGATGCCCTCACTCATGGCGAGCGAGGGCCACGGTGGCCTCGCCTATGGTGTCGGGCCCTCGCCTGGATCTAGGTGAGGGCCACCGCACTCTCGCCCCCCACAAGCAAGGGTTGACATGCCCTCACCTGTGGCCAACGAGCAGAGGCCCTTGCCAGCCAACAGGCGAGGGTTGCCGTTAAACGAGTGGGTCGGGTCGGGTTTGGATTGGATCATTAATGGTCCGACTCAAATTGACCCATTAATCCATTTATAACCCATTTATGCTTAATGTAAATTTTTCGACCCAAACCCGACCCGACCCATACCCAACCCAACCCAACCCAACTCATATTAATAAAATATTTTCATATTTAACAAATTTAGAAAAACTTATTCCTATGTTTTTTTTTAAAGATTATATTATTAAAATACTTCCAAGCTTTTATATGTATTATTTTTTTTAAATTGTATTGCTAAAATAGTTTTATACAATATAAATTTAATGGACAATTTTTATAAATTTTAAAATAATTATTTTAAAAAATCGAAATTTAATTATTTTTTTAAAAATTAAATTTTTAATTATTTTTATTTTATTTTTAAAATATTATTTTATTTTTAAAATATAATTTTCTTTTTCTTTTTCTCTTTTCTTTTTTTTTCTTTTTTTTTTTTTTTTTTTTTTTTTTTTTTTTTTTTTTTCTCTTCTTCTTCTTCTTTTTGGCCGCCCGCCGCCATGACGATGGCCGGCGACCGGCCACACGCGAGCCTCACCCGACGCCGGCGAGCTCGAGCTCGCCCGACACCGGTGAGCTCGAGGCTCGCCTGGCCAATCGCCGGCCGTTGCCATGCCGGCGACCGGAAGGAGAAAGGAGAAAGAAAAAAAAAAAAAAAAAAAAAGAAGAAAGATAAAAAAAAAAGGAAGAAAAAGAAAAGAGAAAATAAAAATAAAAAAATTATAATTTGGATTTTTATAAAGTTAAAGAGAGAAGGGAGGGATTATAATGTTTTTGTTAAAGATGAGTTTTCAACCCAACCCATTTAAAAACCCACTTAAGACCCATCTATCTTAAACCTTTAATTGTGAAACCCATTTAACTATCTTTCATTATAAACAAGTGACCCATTTTAACACCTATAGTTTCGACCCTCGCTTGGATCTGGGCGAGGGCCGACGCGCTCGCTTGTGGCCGGCGAGGGCACGGCAGCCCTCACTAGTGGCCGACGAGAGCACAAGGCCCCTCACCCCAACCAGCCTCTAGCCGACGACGATTGGCCGGCCGCCGAGGGGTAAGGAGAAAAGAAAAAGAGAAAAAAAATAATTTAAAAAATCTAAAAAAAAAAAAAAATTAAAAATTTTGTCCACATGGCGCCACATAAGACCGCCGGCAGCCACATCAGCAATTTCTGGCTTAAAATTGCCAGATGGATTGAATTGGTATCAATGTGAAAAAGTTTAGGACTAAATTGGTTCAATTAAAATATTTAGGATTGAATTGGTACCAATACAAAAGGTTAGGACTATTTTGGTACTTTTCCCTGTATTGTGTGAATTGAATAAATAATGTTGTTGGGAAGTGTTCCAACATCCCAGTCCTCACCCTCGCCGATGGCTGTACTAAGGAGGACAGCTGGTGTCTAAGTCAATAATTGGTATCAATGCAAAAGATATAGGACTTCTAGTGTGCGAAGCAATCCGTCACATAAGCTCTTCAAGTTCATGCTTGGTTTGCAAGGTTGGGCACAAACTAAGTTGTGAAGAAGTCGTGTGAAGGATTTACCCACGGCTTTGGCAGCGGCTGATGCACTTGTAGACTTCTGTTTTGATCGGACTGAGGAGACATCGAAGATCAGGTAGGCAATCGAGGGTTGGAACCTCGAACGAGCAAAGACAAGAAGCACAAGGAATTAGGAAATTCCAAGTTGAGCGGGCAAGCTACATCGCGGAATGGCGTCGAGGAATCGTTAAAAGACCTGAAACCTCGCACAGGGCTGCTTCATTTGCAACGATCCTCATCGAGCCAAGGATTGTCCGAATAGGGAATCAACGAATACGCTTGTTCAGGAGAGTCATATTTTTCCTCGACAAATGCTGGCTGTACCAGAAGAACTAATTTAATGGAAGCAAAGGTAGAGACTAGAGACAAAATGGCAAAATGTGTGTAATAAACCTCTGAAGTGCTACATATTAGCTGTCGCTAGGGGCCCCCATGGGAAGCAGATAACGATCACCACGCCGGTGTAACGAGGACCGCGGTCCGACCAGGTGCTTAGCACCCTCTTTGTAATTCAACTTGAACTTCAACATCAATGCCCCTATCTCTCCTCTTCTTCGCTGTCCCGGGATAAGCTGCTGCTTTCCATATTCATTGCAAACTGGGCTTCAATATCTTCCTCCACCGTGACACAGCATCGAGCGCTGTCACATCTTCATAAGAATAATCTTCCTCATCCTCGCGCTACAGCAAATCCCTATGAAGCGAACGGAGCTATTCCATATGCTTATATGTGGAATTCCCCTGGCAATTGAGGCATTCTCTGCCACGGTGTACGCCTGTGGTTCCTTCTCCTTTTGGCTTCTTGAGAAGAGACTATAATGCGTTCTAATTATGGGTTGAATTATGTGAAGCTTGCAATTTGAGTGAATATCGAAGAGAGAAGATATCTGTTGACGATCAGAGTTTCTTGTAGCCCTCATGAGCAAATGCACGAGAACCTTATCACTTTCATTGATTAATCCCTTTTTGGTTTTCGCTGGGACCTGAAGTAATCGTGATGCAGAGATGTAAATGGTCCAATTAGCTTTACCATTTAACACACGATTATGACACGAAGTACAGAGAAACTCTTAAAGAAGAAACACTTCATTTTCCGTTGAATACAGGTATGTCATTTCACACGGTTATGACACGGTACAGAGAAATGAAGTCTTTCTGTTATGGTAACCAGCAATGGACAGTACAAAAAAAGGACGGCAAACTTTTCACAATGTCAAACGTTTCTATAATCATGTTCGCTGATATATGTTCCGTACATACCAATGTCCTGGCAACACTAATCGAAGTAGTTTCTTTCATGGGCCAACAAGCAATACTACACGTCTAACATGAAAATCAATGTCCAATCTGGAAGTCTGTTATTGAATCAGATCATGAGGTACTTCTAACTTAGTGGAGTAGTTTAGGCTGGTGTCCCTATCCATGTCCATGTCAATTATCAGATCATATCAAGCCTTTCAAAAGTTTGAACATCAATACCTGTAATGGCATTTAAATTTCGTCAAATCCAGAAAAATGTGTTTCTCCTATCTTGTCAATTCTCATGTACCAGCCCCATACTGAGATTTTGCAGGCCATGATCAAGCAGACACGAGTATGATGATGTTGAACAGTCACCATTGTCCCTCAAAATGGATGTAGAATTTCAAAGGCCATCAGAGGAACACAACATGAGGTCCAATGACAGTTGATGTTTTCAGTGCCTGTTATCTTTTGTGAGATGATTCAACAGGAAAGGAAGGAGAAAAAAAACAATGACCGACAACATTTCTCTGCTCTACACAAAGTTCAGCCAAGGTAGGCATGACTCCTATAACAGAGCATACCTGGTGGATCAATGAGCAGTGAACCTGCCTCAAAATTGACTCTGCCCTTCCTAGAGCTCGTAAAATTATGTGGAGAAAATAAAAACCATCAAAATAGTTGTAAAAAGAGAGCTCATCAACAGAATTTGAGGCGAGACAAGAATTGACGAATGTGAAGTCCGTAGTCCAACAGCGAATCTGCAAGTATTGGTAGATGGATCGACAGTTGTGATCAAACCTAATCCTCCAAAATAACAGCTGTCCAGTCTTTGATCATGCTGCTGGTAGTAGCTATTGAATGCGTAGGACACATTGCGGGGCCAACCAATGTTATAACAAGATCCACCAGGAGATACTGCAGTACAATCGGCAACAGAACAAGCATCTAAAACACTAGCGGTCGCATTGGACAAGTTCTCGTTATTGTTCACAACGCACCACCGGGAAGGAAGGTACTCAACATTCTGTGCATTCCACAATTTTCTGGAACCCTGGCCTAAATCAAAGTTGTACTTTGCCTGGCCATCAAAAGTAAACACGCCCCAGTGTCTTTCGAAATTTCCTGCAGAGGTGCTTCTTTGGTCCTCGTCTAAAAGACTTAAAATGTACACTTCCAAAGGAGGATTCCGAGGCCTAAGTGGCGTCCCTGTTTTACTGTGGATGTGGTCTACAAGACCTTTCATGAAGTCCTCAGCAATGACTGAGGTAGCATTAGCTGCTCCATCTGTCGGCCAACCAATCTGAGCTACAACAATTTCCATCTGTGGGAAACCAGCATTATACAATGCCGTGACTAGGGTGTCATAGCTCAAGTCAAAGCTGTTTTTGTATATTCTGTGGCTGTCGTTATGAGGCCGTGCAGTTCCTTTGAAGAGAGCAAAGTCGAGGGAAATATTCTTGCTCTGGTGGAAGCTGAGGAACGGCAATATTGACACAAAGAAGGGCGACCGATGTTCGCTCAAAAATGTGAGCAGTTGAATCATGGTTTTGTTGACATCAGGCCTGAAGTGTCCTTCAGAGGGGAGGTTTGACTCAGACTGAAATGCATCAAAACTGCATGGAACTACAACTTTCACCTTGCTTCCTAAGTTTGCTTTGGTCAAAGCTGCTTGGATTTGGGTGGCTGCTCCAAGGACGAATGGATAGAACTGATCTTCCATGACTCGAGAGGAATGGATCATCCCCCACAGCAATGTACCTGTCCATTATCTGGTCAACAGTGATTATGAGGATGAAGAGGAAGGCACACATCATTATATCTCTTTTGCTTTCAAAACAACTAACAATCTAGTGGAACAATTGATTTTGCAAGTTAAGTTGACAGTGTCAAGCCCTGCCATGCTGCATGAAGGCCACAAACGAAGGGAGAAACAAATTTTGTTCCCAATGCATCCTTTTCACTCTTTTTCTTTCCAACTCAGAAATCTCTTGCACTCTGACAAGAAAAAACAGCTCCCAGGAAAATTACTTGGAGTGACCATCCATAGATTCCAACCTCAATACATTGAGCAACCCAAATGGAAATCCTCATGTATGAAAGGTAATTACAAAAGCAAATCAACTGCTTCATTAACAAGTTTTCCAAGAAATTGATTGTCATGACTGATTGGCTCAGCTGCTCAACAATACATAGAGCATTTGCTAAACTTGGCCCTGTAGAATTTACCACAATGCATTGCCAGAAAATGTGGACCACTACATGCACTAATCAAAAATTTGATTTCTCTCTATACCAATTACTTTCCTCCCTAAGTTGCAACTCATTCAACCAATTAGACATCATCACAATGCATTCAGAGTTATTGGCTTCAATATAGGCTAACATTGTCAACAGCATGAGAAGGTAACCCACTTCCAAGCTACATATCGATCCTTTGAGGAACATTACTCTCTTGCAAGACTACTTTCATTTTTTGGGGGGAATCCAGGTCTCAACGTCTTGTGTTCTTTGGTCTCATGCTCTTCGAAAAGTATTGTACTACTTTTGATACATAACAGAGTGTCTCATCATGTCCAGATGAACGTCTAACAACATCATGGAGCAATATAACATTTACCTTAACATGTTTCAGCAAAATCAATTTACAGCTGTATAAATGGGCCTATGTTGGCTATTTACTAGTACATAAAGCATTTTGGTCAATTAAGGTAGAAAAATCCTGTCTCTTAAATAGCTGGTAGAAGTCTTTAACCAACTTCAAAGCCATGAAGGCTTTTCACACTGGTCAGGCAAAAGAAGATTTTCAATGTTCCCTACTCTGTTGTTAGCTAATCTAGGACATTGTTCCATAATGCAAATGCTTTTCTAGTATTATCCAGTTGTCCCAACATTGCAGCACAACAAGACAGTTATATTCATTGGAACAATACATGTATAACACCTCCATTATTTTCCACATTACTACTTTAGACGGATGATTTAGCAAATGGGGGTTTTCCATGGCCCTTCAAAAAAAATCCACCACGCCCGACACATTTTGTCACGCGTCCTATGCAAAATGCAATCCCTCACAAAACTCAAAACTCCAAAAGTTTTCTATGGACAACCGCCATTTGTTCTCTCGTGAACCAATGGTCACTGATAGATCCTCGGGCATTTGTAGAAGTACCCTTTAGCAAATTATTTGCCAGACAGTCTTTCCAGGCATATTATATAGCATCTGGGCCACGCATCTGCCTTAATTAAGACTGAAAAAAAAAAACAATCTTTATCTCGTGTCAACGACACCAAATAGAAAAGCTTCCTTTTTAAGGTATGTCCTCTTGGATGTCTATACTATACGGCACGAAATAGAAAAATAACAATGTACCCAACTGAGAGAAGTGTGAAGTATGAGAAAAGCGCATGCATTATTCCAACGCACAGCTAACAGCAGCAGCAGCAGCAGCAGAATCGGCGAAAAATCGAAACATTAAACGCAGAGAGCACGCAAATAAGTACAGAAAGAAATCGAAGCTCGTACTCGATCCGAACGCGGGGGCCGCCGGCGGGGAAGTAGCGAGTGACGTTGTCGTGGACCCAGCTCTCGGCGGCCTTCCTGGAGGAGTTCAAGGTCCGGAGCACGAGGTTGGGGATGCCGACGGTGACGGCGATGCCGGAGCCAGAGAGCGACAGGAGGACGTCGGGGGCGGCGTCGGAGAGCCTGACGCGGGAGACGTTGTTGGACCTGAGGAGCTCCACCACCTTGGGCGGCGGCAGGGGGTGGGACGACGCCGCCCCCCAGTTGACGCCGACGGCCCCGGCCCGGGGCCACCCGGCGATCCCGACGACCGACGCCACCGCGAGGAGGCGGAGACGGAGGAGGAGCGGACGAGGGGTGCTGGGCGGCATCGGTGGGGGGAGGAGCGAGGCTCTTGAAATGGCGACGGCGGTGGTGCGAGACAGTGAGCTCAAAAATGGAAAGAACAGGAGAGAGAGAGAGAGAGAGGGTGAGCGACAGTGTCCTTGGTTTCTTCATTCGATTCGGGGAATTTATGTTTGAACCATGTTTCAACAAGTGACGCGTGAAGACTGTCGGAAAAATTACTAAAAAAACCCTCGACTTATTATATTTGTGATAATTTGATTTAAATTTTTAAATTATAAATTTTTTAAATTTTTTCAGATTTATTTTTAAATATTTTGTTTTAAAAATGCTGTGACTGACTTTTTTGTATTGACAATTTTTTAATATTGACGATTTTTTTATTTTTTTAAGATTTTTTCCTTTTTTTCTCTTTTTTTTTTAATATTTTTGTCTTTTTCCTTTCAATTTAGCCCAAAACGATGGTCGCACATTGGCCATGACTGATGGTCGGCAAGGGTTAGGCAAGGATTGCCTTTGCAACAAAGGAAAAAAATAAAAAATTAACTCAAAAAATTTTTATGAAAATTGTTCAAGGTAATACAAATGGTGCAACGTAGAATGACTAACATCCATATCAGTAATTTCCGATCAAAATTGATTGAATGAACTACAATGAAAAATTATCAAAAGATTTAAGACTCATCGACTAAATTTAGTACTCTTTTCATAATTTTTCCCGATATTGTCATTAACATTAAGAGAAAACTGGCTTTTTAATAAGGTGCTCCTTTAAATAGTACAAGAACAACTCGATTTCTTGTGATATTGAATTCAAATCTTATTAAAAACACTTCATCAAAAAAAAAAAAAAAAAGTATTTTGAATACGTCATATTGAAGTGGGAGTGTATCTTAAGATTGCTCGAGAAGATGAACTTTTCAAGATGTGCAGGAAGCTTGTCGAGACGCGGCATGATCGCTAAACGAAAAACAAACCCACTTGTTTAATTTTTTTAATGATTATGTGTTACATTATATGGTATACAAGGTTTGTTAAGTGAAAAGGCTTTTGATATATTTAATACTACTATGTCTCAGTGTAAGATTGCAAAAAACACGCAATGGTGTTGACATTTTGATTGATGTACTCATGTAAGTATATTTGAGTATTGTTTAAATATATAGATCGATTTGTATCAACAAAGGTTATTCTGATATTTCGTTGAGAGAGATACATTCAATTATTTCTACCTAATTAGGTGAAGTTATTTTACTTCATTGATCTGACTTCAATACCTTTCTAGCTCTGACATATGCATTATCTATTTGTTGAATGTCTATCTCATGAACAAGCACCACGTACATATGCCTTAATGTATCTGGTCACTAGACACCACGTGAGGATTTGTGTTTTGAACAAGATTAAGCATAAACAAATGGATTTAGGTGCTGTTTGCTATTGATCTCCTGGCGAGCAGACATGCCTACCTCCACATCCTTCAGCTCAAAGAATGGGGGTCAAATGCCTCACCCACTTGAAGATTCAATGCTGTATCCCCCGGAGCCAGCAGAAATAACCCAGAATTGAGAGTTGAAGAAAGCAGAGGGCGGAAACTGGAGGCAATACAGAGAAACCTGCTTACACAGGAGGAGGCTGCCATTCTTGCAAGTTTTCAGAAATGCTGAGAAAAACAGCTTGTTATGGCTTGGTGACAGAAGTGGGCAGGTGCCTGTTAGAAGTGCTTATCATTTCTTAAGGGAAAAGGAGAGGAAAGTTGTTTCCTTTCAGCCTTCAAGTTTCAACCAGATTGAGAAGGTTAGTATGGAAGGGGACTTGGAACATCAAATGCATTCAAAAAGTAAAACACTTCTTGCAGAGATTGTGTTCTAATGCTCTTGCCTCCATGGAGAAACTTGTTTAGAAGGAGCAGAAGCAGCAGCTATTGACAAAGACTGCATTTTTTTAGCTGGCATTTCTGGAAAGCTGGTTGCTCTGTCATTTTCAGGAACAGGAATTGCATGCCCAGCCCTAATGAGGATTTAAAAGAAAGCCCAGATAGCTTGGAAGGAGTTTGTGAGGTTGCAGGAAAAGAGAGTGGACCTCAGACAGATAAGACAAACGGATCTGAGGCAGAAGGATGGGTGGCAATAGCCAACCGAAGGGGTTACCAAGCTAAATTGTAATGGTGCTGTTGATGCAGGATCTTGGCAGGCTGGAACCTGGTGTGGTACTAAAAATGACGGGAGAATTGGCTGATGGAGCTGGAAGATTGGTCCATACAAATGAAAGAGAAGTGGCTGAAATGTTGGCAAATACAGGATGGACTAAAAGCTGGCAAAGGTAAAAGGTTGGCAAAGCATCGATGTAGAGACATATTCACTGAATATTTCCAACGCAACGAAAGAGGGAGAGCCATAGAACTGGAAAAAACTGAGGACTTGGCATGAGTTAATACCCAAGAAATGATGGCTATTTAGCAAGTGTTGGATGGAATTTAGGTAGACGAAATATATATATCCTCTTCAATGTTTTTGCAAAAATCAAAATAACAAATTTTTGGTACAAAGACACTTGCTAAAAATATTGAAATATGATGGAATCTAGGTAGATACAACGCTAAGTGATGGTGAGATGTATCTTCTTTGTTTTTTTGCAATAAAAATAATAAATTCTTGATAAAAAGACACTTGTTGAAGATGATTAAATAGGAAACATTCAAAATTTAAAAAATCAAATTGATTGCACGTCTCACGAAAACAGCAGGCCCACTCAAAATTATGACGTTTCCTTATTTGATTGATTGACAGGTCGCCTTGGCACCATCTTCTTGCGCCGTTGGGTTGGATTCGCGATTAAAATTTAATGATTCCATTTCCTAGACGCGGCACGCGAGTTTCCCGCTTGAAACGAGAGGAGGGCGAGAAAGGCGGACGAGATGGAGGAAAGGGTAAAGTCATGGGTGGGTGGGTCATCTCTCGGAATAGCTAGAAAGCCAAATCGCCAATCCGTGCGCAGAAGCGAAAATGCTCCTCGTTGGCCATGGGAGTGTCCTACAGGCCCCATCCTCGAAGACCCTCCAACCTCCTCCCTTGCCTCATCGCCCTCTCTCTCTTCTCCATCTCCGCCCTTCTCCTCTACAAGGTCTGTCTCTGTCTCTGCCTGTCTCTGTCTCTGTCTCTGTCTCTGTTTCTCTGGATCTGCATCAACCCATAATTGTGTGTTCCTGTGGTCATGTTGTCGCGGCGCTTGATTTTGGAATCTGGGTTCTTTTGCCTCTGCCTGCATTGGCGCTCCATAGTGTCTTTACGTTGTTTTGCTTCGCTCTTCCTCCATCTTGGATTCACTGGGGCATTTCGTCGAACAGGTGGATGACTTCGCATCGCGGACGAAGACGGTCGCCGGCCACAACTTGGACCCCACTCCCTGGCACCTGTTCCCTCCTAAGACATTCAATGAGAAAACCCGGTATGCCCGCGCCTCCAAGATCATCCAGTGCTCTTACCTTACCTGCCCCTATGCCACCGGGTCGATCCGGGGACAGGATCGGTCGCGATCCCGGTCTGCCCGAGCCTGCCCGGCATTCTTCGCCTGGATTCGCCGTGATCTCGAGCCCTGGGTGCGGACCGGGATATCGTCAGCTCATTTGATGGAAGCAAAGAGATTCGCGGCGTTTCGGGTGGTCATATTCGAGGGGAAGCTATATGTGGATTTCTATTATGCTTGTGTGCAGAGTCGGGCGATGTTCACGATTTGGGGACTGCTGCAGCTTCTCAGGAGGTATCCTGGGATGGTGCCTGATGTTGAGTTGATGTTTGATTGCATGGACAAGCCCAGTATTAACAGGACTGAGCATGCCTCCATGCCTTTGCCATTGTTTCGATATTGCACCACGCCTGGGCATTTCGATATTCCTTTTCCAGATTGGTCTTTCTGGGGATGGTAAGAATCAACTGGACCTTTCAACGGTCTTAGTCTTTCCAATCAAATCTGGGTCCCTGCTCTTTCTTACTCGGCAAGAATATGCTATTTTACATGTTTTCTTAAGAGTTAATGCGTGGTTGATTCTTGTTGTTTGTTCTATTGTCTGTTTTAGTTTTTATTAAAGATCTCTAGGGTCACGTCGGAACTCGTTCGATTCCTGTGCCTGGCTTAACTTTGTTGTGGTATGATCTATTGGCACCATGAAAAACCATCATGACTGCTGATAAGTCGAAATATAGAGGAAGCTCTGTCTTCCTGAGTCCCAAATGCATTTAAGTAGGCTAGTTCAGGTGAACTGTTGCCTGATTCGCTCATAATTACTTTTACAGGCCAGAGACAAACTTGAATCCTTGGGATGAGGAGTTTAGAGACATTAAACAAGGCTCTCAAGCTCTCAGGTGGTCAAAGAAATCCCCCTATGCTTACTGGAAAGGAAACCCTGATGTGGACTCTCCTGTGCGAACAGAGTTACTGAAATGCAATCATTCCAGGATGTGGAAGGCACAAGTGATGCGTCAGGTGAGTCCAAAGAGCTGCATAGACTTCCATGTCACTCAAAACTCCTATGCAGTTGTGAAGTCATGGCTTTGTTTCTGAATGTCACTTTGTCGAATGCCTCATAGGATTGGGCAGAAGAAGCAAGAGCAGGGTATGAGCAGTCGAAACTATCAAACCAGTGCAACCATCGGTGAGTTTTTATGAGATGCTGTAGATTTCTGAAAAGAAGAATATATGTGCAATGTTATCGCACAATCTTACCTTCCTGCTTTTTATCTACAAGTTTAAATGGTTGACAACCAAATGTAGTATTCATATACTGGTCGAGGAAGAATTTCTGCTTCTCATTCAAAATTACAATGTCTTCTAGTATTAGAATAATGCAACACTAAGGAAAGTTTCTAGATCTACTAGTGAAACTTTTGAGTGCTCAAGAAGGGTCTCATTGTTGGACAATAGCAATTACTTGTGTGTAATCAATGATCCCCTTAAATTGAAATTATCCATCCCCGACCTTTTCTACTCTCTGAGTCATGTCTTTGTATTCTCACAGGTACAAAATATATGCCGAAGGTTATGCTTGGTCCGTGAGCTTGAAGTACATAATATCATGTGGTTCTCCTGCCCTAATCATATCACCTGAGTACGAAGATTTTTTCAGCCGGGGTCTGTTTCCCACGAGGAACTATTGGCCCATCTCTTCTACTAATTTATGTCCCTCCATCAAATATGCTGTAAACTGGGGAAATGCAAACCCGTCAGAGGTATGAGTTCCTACTTTGACTTGCTTATTTTTTCTCAAACTGATCTTGGTTTTTCTGCCTCTATTGATCACAGTGAGTAAACCTTTTTTGTGCATTGTATGAATTTATACTTCTTAAGGACCTCTAAAAGATTCTACTAACATTGTGCCAGGAGTAGTCTAGTCAATTCTAAATTTTTAATGTTTCTGAAGTATTTGGTAGTTGGGTGATCCCATACACAAATTTCTCCAGCATGAAGCCTTGATTGAGAATATCAATTATGAAGTCAACTTCTTTTATTTTCCATGGACTTAATAGTGGGAGATTAGCCTCATCTGATGCATTTCAGTTCAATTGCACTAGTATCAGTAATCATGATGCCAGGTAGCATTAAAAGAAGTTCTGTTCAGCAGCTCATAATTAAGTGGAGTCAACCTCCATTCTTAAATTTAAGATGTAGCCAGAGGTGGTCTTTCTTGATTTACGAAATTTTCCTCAGGACTTCTCAAAACCTTGCAAAACTGTTCGTTAAACATTCTTATGATGGGTATTACCCTTTTTCACCCGTTCTTTTTGGTCAAGAAAATGTGCAGAAGTTGCTGTTTCTTGTCCTCATGCTGCAGCAGGGATAGCTCATGCTTTTTTCGATCACTTTTTTTTTTTGCTTTAGTGGAATGCCTTTTCTATTCATCAAACTTCTTTTCCTTTGAAACTTCATTATTAAATCTTTTGAGACTGGTTTTGTGCTTGCATACGGTCTCAACTTCTATGAGATATATAAAATCTAGGTGCTATGAGACAATAAGCCACCTAAGTATATATGCCAACCTAACAAGAAAGGAAAAGGGAGAAAGGTTACGGAAATTTATCCTAATTATGCATCTTGAGACAACATGAGGCATTCATATATGCTTCTTTCTTCAAATCTTGAAATTTAGGCTGAGGCGATTGGAAAAAGAGGACAAGATTTCATGGAAGATTTGAGCATGGACAGGATTTATGATTACATGTATCATCTCATTATGGAGTACTCAAAGCTGCAAAATTTTAAGCCGATTCCCTCTTCTTCTGCTCGGGAAGTTTGTGTGGACTCCTTACTTTGTTTTGCCGACCCTAAGCAGAGGCAATTTCTGGAAAGATCAACTGTTTTTGCTTCTGAGGAAGCACCATGCACCTTTAAGGCAGCCCGTGATATTACGGTCACAAGCTGGATTAAGCAGAAAGAGAAAGCTATACAAGATGTGAGAAAGAAGGAAATGTTAAGTGCAGAGAGACAGTGAGATTAGGACTCGAACTTCTTCTTCTTCTTTCATGCAGACAAATCAATTTGTATAATTCTCAAGGTGACATAGATGAAATGGATGAACGTGTATTTAGAGCATAGATTCGTCAAAGCTAGTCATTCATGTTGTAAGACACTCGCATTGACAATACGTTTGTCCATGGAATGCCATTATCCCCAATTCCTATGTTGATGTTCATTATCATTTTCGGACTTTAGCAACTAGAGGTGACTCTTGACAGCCTTGGCTTAAGAAGAAAGTTACGAATCTGAGACGCAGAGGAGATGATTTCAGAGGAAGTAGAGACTAGAAAATCAAGTGCCTTACTTATGCGTTTCAACAAGTATAAGAGGATATAGGCGTATAATAGACCAAAGAACATCAAGTAGATCCCAATAGCTAGTGTGTATGGATATGGTCTCTTCTCAAATATTTTTCTTCTTAAAAGATGTGTGGCACAAAGGCCATAGCAAATTGTCCTTAGGGTTAACAATTTTCAACTCGATGAAATTTACAGACCATGTAGAAGAACTTTGATTCCCACACCGTCAAGTGTAGAAAGTAAATATTCTAAGTTTTAACATACAGAGGGAGAAGAGAAACTAACAAGTCCTAATTTATTTATCTACGACCGCGCAGCAACTATTGATTAATATTCATAAATATATTTCAACACAGTCCCTCTCAACAGCATCTAGCTTGCATATACAGATACAACTTTCATGTGTAAGCCGAACATTCCACTAGATGATGGATGTGGATAAATCGAACAGGATTTAAGACAACAAAAGTTGTGCAAGTCGGACCTTACACAACACATGAACACCGAATTTGGTGGAAATGCTGAAGTAACAAAACATGACTTGACACCTCTTTCTAACACAACCCCAATTAAGACCCGTGCGGACTCGACTTTGTGAATTGCGGCAAACTTAACTGCATCATTCCATGCCACTCGACTCTGGCAAATCGATGATGGTGTACTTGACTCCGGTGCTCACAGTTGCTTGGCAACTTGATCGCAACTTCAGTCGTTGACAACACTCGCAAATGAAGATGAGTCTCACATCGCATGACATTCGCAATGGAGGTGTGGAGGACCAGAATTGGCAAGTTTTACTGAAGACGACTTCTGGACAGGAAAATAGACTCGGAGTAAACAAAGCTGACTCGAAACCTTCTTACTTTTTAACTTTTTTACCCCTTTTATTGGTTTAGAAAAAGACACAAAGCAAATTAACGTATGACCAAAGCAGATGTCTGGATATCCTAATTAGTGCTCTGATATAACCAAATCTCTCCTCCCAATCTCTTATGTCTTCGGTTTTATATCTTCCTCGATGTATGTTCTATCTTAATCTCTATCAGTAGTTAGTGGACGGTCATAAATAAGAAAATTAAGGTTTTATGGCAGTCTCTCATGCTTTATAAATAGAGCCGTCTGTGCATCGAGGGAACATGTAGCAATTTAAGTATTTTTTCTCTTCCTCTCTCTTGAACATCCTAAAATATTTAAATGGTATCGGAGCCATCAAGAGAATGACCCAAACCAAAAACTTCAATTTCTTTATTTATGACCACCTACTAACTACCGCATGATATTCATGTATATACTTCAACATAGGCGATTCCATGGTTGGGCCATTTGGTTCTGCAACACTGATGCCAAATTAATAGACTAAGGTTGTGTGTGTTTTACTGAAAAAAATTCTTCGATGGAAACCTTTTTAATTTGTCTAGTAGTTTGGGAAAGTTAGTTTCCTTCTTACCTTGAAGTTGTTTTCCCCCAATCTAAACTCATTATTTTCATTCTATGGAAAAGTTTTCCGTAAATCAATTAGCTTTCCATTGTCCAAACCTTGGAAAGTCAAGAAACAAATCTCCGGAAATAGTCTTCCTCCAAGCAAACGGATCCTAAGTATGGTCAGAAGCAAGTAATGTCACTCCAATAGGGAGGAGTTGATGACCCTCAAATATTTCGGGTTGAAACAGGTTAGTTGCGTAAGCATCTAAAACACCTGTAGTTGGTGAGCTACAGAATTTGGAATTGAGGCCCCAGGCCACAAGTGGATGCTGAGTAGCTTATGTTTCGTTGGGACTCTGAAACCAACCTTCTGCAATTGCAGGGAGCAGACAATAGGCGGCCCAAATAGTTATTGGCCATGCAAGGTTTCTAATGCACCTAATAACAGAAAGTGATATCAATGCGTGTTGCCTTCACTTTGAAGCATCGAAGGTACGAGGATTTCGAGATCATGTTGGACCACCTGTCTCCCCACTTTTCCTCTTTCACTTTAAGAATATCTCGAGCATATGTTTTGTTCTAAACTCAGGGAATCACTTTGTTTCTTAGGATTCCCTTTTACTGCAAGTTGTTGGGTATTTGGATTCCAAGGGTTTGTCTGCTTCCCATCAATGTAAGGGAACGTATTGATACCTTGCTTGGACAGCATTCTGCTGAGCAAGATATAAGGCTCTTGCACGGACACACTCTGGCTTTGTGTCTCTCAGTAATAGGTGGACTACAATTCATCCATGATGCGGTCGTGGTCGCAGCCAGGAATTTCAAGAGACGCAAGACGACCTTTCCGTTTCAAGATCTGTTGCTGTAGAAGAAACTTCAATTTCAGGGAGGTCAGAGTTCCCAGTGATGTCCAGCTACTGTTTGAGCAGTACTCCGAAAATGGCACAATGACCATCGGGCACTTACAGAGATTTCTGGTTGAATACCAAAAGTTAAAGGATGCAACCAGAGAGGATGCAATGTCAATCTTACACAGCCTTAGGCATCGTATCATGTATAGGAAGGAACTGAATCTTGACCACTTCTTGCGGTATCTCCTCAGTGATCATAACCCTCCGATCGAGCCACCACTTGGGGTAATTAGTCATTATATATGCATTTTATCTTCAGCTTTGTCAGACAATGAAAGATACCGGCCTGGCCTCTGACCATTCAATTGCTCTTTTCAAGTTTGAATGTAATCTTGGCTAAAGCATTGGATTGGCCTTTTCACACCTCGTCCAGATAGCGCAAGTGACATTTCTTTATATTTCAGGTGCACCATGACACAAATGCTCCCCTTGCTCATTACTATATGTTTACAGGCCACAACTCCTACTTAACTGGGAATCAGCTAAGCAGTGACAGCAGCTCTGAACCAATCGCGAAAGCTCTAAGGAAAGGTGTAAGAGTAATCGAATTGGATCTGTGGCCAAATTCCAGAGGAAACAAAGTAAAAGTCTGTCATGGAGGGTATGACCAATTAACTCAAAGCATTGTTCTTTTCTTTATCTACTTCTCCAACCATCCGTAGACTTGTCACCCAAAATTCTCGTTGAGAACCTACTAATGTTTGACAAATTATAATGTGTATCGATTATCATGGGCATCAGTATTTTCATTCCAAGGTTCATGATCACATAGTAAAAAATTTGACGTATATTTTGATGTGCTGCTGTAGTTTATGATCAAGTATCTGCTCGATCTCCTATCTGCTGGCAAGTATCTAGTAATCAGTCATTGTGTCAAATTCAAATTCCTTCTTAGTTCTCAGTACAAATTTGCGTCTATATCTTTGACTAGTAATAATTTCCATTGTAGCATGATCTAGAAATATCATGTGGTTTCATAATCCTCAAAACGAACGGCCTCCCTATAGTTGCAAATTTGCTACTGCTGACTGCATATTCAAAATATTTCAGTTGCTCGGTCCAAAAATCTGTGTATTTTCAAATTGGTTCAGGCAAGAAAGTTAAACGGACTTGTCAATTATCACAACATGAGTCTCTGTACCTTTTTAGTATGCATATACACATGTAGCATCTGATTGATTTCCTGTGTCCTATGCAGTACACTCACTTCTCCAGTCAATCTCAACAAATGTCTAAGTGCCACCAGGGATCATGCTTTTCTTGCATCTGAGTTCCCTGTCGTGATAACCTTTGAAGACCATCTAACTCCACGGCTTCAAGCTAAGGTGGCCAAGGTACTTTAGAAAAGGGAAATTATACTATTTGATCTCTTTTTTTCTTTTTTTTAATGCATATTCACCAGGGTCCTTTGCTCCAGATCGTCATGAAGACCTTTGGATCAAAGCTGCATCAACCAGATACAGACCAACTAGCAGAATTCCCATCACCAGAATCACTGAAAAGGAAGATCCTGATTTCAACAAAACCTCCGAAAGAGTACCTTGAACGTCAGAGCAGCATGGAAAAAGAATACAACAGCGTGCAGGTGAAACAAAATATGCGGTACTTATGTCTTGTAGGGAACTTTTGTGCCTAGAATAAATTCAGAGGTCTAATTACCGTTCACCAGTCTGAGGAACTTTCAGACAAAGACAGCAGCGACCAGGATGAAGAAGAGAAGAATGTAATCCCCGAGTACAGGCATCTCATTGCCATCCACGCCGGAAAGCCAAAGGGCAGACTCGTGAATAGTCTAAGGATTGATACGAGTAAAGTTCAACGCCTTAGCTTGAGCGAACAAGAGCTTGAGGAGATATCAAAGGAGAATGGACAAGATCTTGTGAGGTAAGCATGCAACATGGTTAAGCCTTTGTCCTTCCTTGCCCACAAAATTTAATGCTTTTGCTTCCAGGTTCACTCAAAAGAATCTGTTGAGGATATACCCTAAGGGTACTCATTTCGATTCGTCCAATTATGATCCACTGCTAGGGTGGATGCATGGAGCTCAAATGGTTGCATTTAACATGCAGGTTTTGTTTTCCTGACCTGGCTTAGCTTAATTGGAATTGTCATTGATTTTTTCCATTCTCTATTCATCTACTGGTGCTGCTTGATGTTTATATGTTTTTCAACGTGTCCTTTTCATGTAGCCTTGACTTTCCTTTTCTTTTTCGGTCGAAATGGCACCCTGGAGATGTTTGTTGGAACAAGTTTTAAAGCAACTGTGTTTGAGATCTGCTTATATAATCCATTCAATTTTGTTTCCCATCGAAGGGATACGGGAAGTATCTGTGGATTATGGAAGGAATGTTCAAAGCCAATGGTCGGTGCGGTTACGTCAAAAAACCGGATTTTCTATTGGATAAAGACCATATTTTCGATCCTGCAAAGCCATTACCGGTTAAGACGAACTTGAAGGTGTGTAGTCCTATTGTGCAAAATGGGCTTTTCTACATCTGCACCAACAAACATTTATATCTGAAAAAGGTCATGCCTGTGGTTGAAAACAACAGGTGACAGTGTACTTGGGAGAAGGGTGGCATTTGGATTTCAAAGCAACTCAGTTCGATCAATTTTCACCGCCTGATTTCTTCGTGAGGGTAAGTAGAACAGAGATTCGATTCGTTCAGCTCACAGCCAACACTTCATGACAACGAGGAGCGTGCGTGCTTACTTTGTTTGACTTCTGGAAATGCATTGCTAGGTTGGAATTGCAGGAGTTCCTGATGATACAGTCATGAAGAGGACCGAAGCAATGGAGGATGACTGGACACCGGTGTGGAACAAGGAGTTCGAGTTCCCGCTCAGGGTTCCCGAGCTGGCCATCCTCAGGATCGAGGTCCTAGAGTACGACACGACCAGACACCACGACTTCGGCGGTCAGACGTGCTTGCCTGTGTCAGAGTTGAGAGCAGGGATTAGAGCAGTTCCTTTGCACAACCCTAAGGGGAAAAGATACCGATCCGTTAAGCTGCTTATGCAGTTCGAATTCGAGGAACCTTATTCTGAAACGGAAGATGACGGTTGATCAGACGTTCTTGTTGGTAACTGTTCGCCAGGGAAAGGCTCCCTTGACAAATATCTTTCACGGAAGGGGCAAAGCTACGACTTTGTTATTTGAAATGGATTATGCGTCATTTCGGAAAGGAAGCAACTTGTCTCTAAAACATGGGCAAATGAAATACAAGAAAACATGAGAAAATTAAATGTGCAATTGAATGGAAAAAAATGCAATAAAGGAAAAGATAACTAGTTGAATATGTCTTCTATTGTTGATTTTGGCAAAAGTTCTTTTATACGAACGCCTTTTTGGCTATTTATAGTGAGATTCTATGAGTAACTGCTCTTCAACGGTTACCACTTTGATTTTGAATTATTTCGGAAGCTTTGGCTCCATAGCAATGACCACTCGGCTTTATCTGCTTTCTCACCGGTAATGATTCCCCGTAACCGTTTTTATTCTTATCTTGTTCCTCCCGACTAGTTTTCTAATGTCACACCCTTCAAAAGTTTTAGTTGCCAATTGCTATCTTTTCGGCCCATTGCCTATGAGTTCTCACACATTGGCTTGATTACTCTTGTTCACTTTCGAAGCCCAATAGGCCAATTTTGTTGCTAACAAATGCCCCATTTAAAAAGATAAAAGGATAATTTAATTCTTTTAAATCGTCTTAATGAATATACTGGCTAACCTTATCATCTTGATATTCACAAAATATCGTTTCGGCTTCTAATTTTTCATACACAATCTGGTGCCTTTAGGGTTCTGAATCCACTTCCTTTTCGAATCGCTCACTACACCTTTTTCCTTTATAAACACATAGCTTTTGACTTTTAGCCATGTCACTTTCGACGCCATTGAAGCTTGCTTTCAAGGTTCAACTTTTATCGTGCTCCTTTGTTGCCTTCATCTTTTTTTGGTCCCCTCTTGATCCTATTATGTTTCGATCATATGATCTTGACACTTTCTTTGCCTGCCTTAATCAACTCAAGTCCCTAGAGTATGCTGACAACGTCTACTTGTCGCCTCAAAATTGTCCGGAAGGGGCAACTGATGAGATAGTTCTCAAGCCATGCCTACGAACACCGGTACCTCCTTCTTTCTCTTCTAAATGTTTTCTGAATGTTTCCCTTAGTCGGCAAAAGAACCCTTTCCTTTTCAAATGGTTCATCTTTTGGAGTATGTCTTGAGTCCCTCTTCTCAAAAGTTTAGGGGGAGAAGTACAGCTGCCAAAACTTGGCACAAAAAAACACTTAAGTGCCAACAGTTAGAAAAGTAGTGCCAACAGTTAGAAAAGTAACACTTAAATGCCACTTTTTAAAAAAAATGAGAAACTTAAGTGCCATTTCCGGCAAACCTCACCGAAAATCCCACATGGCAATTTTTTATTTTTTTTCGTCTACGTGACTCACCGGAATACTAACTCAAAAAAAAAAAAGGCAAAAACGATGTCATTTTTGAAAGGATTCGAATTTTAATAAATAAATAAATAAAAGAGGTGGGGGAGAGGAGGCCGGTGACCCTAGCCGACGCTCCCCTCACCGTCACTAGCCCTTCCCAGGGATGGCGGGGAGGCAACAATGACGAGGGCTCAGCCCTCAGCCACTAACTCCTCTCCCCCACCTCTTTTTTTTTTTTTTTTTTTTAATTTAAATAATTATTATTTATTTTTATAATTTAATTAAAATAATTTTTATATTAATTATTTACCACGTCAGGAAAAAAAAAAAAACTACATTGTTTTTGCTTTTGTTTAGCCACATCAATGTGCAAAACGACGTCATTTTGCGTTTACCTCACCGGAAAATCGCCACCTCAACATTTTAACCAGTTTTTGGCCGAATTGGCACTAAAATGATCCATTTTGTTCCGATTTTAGTACTTAAGTGTCATTTTCTTAACTTTTGGCATTGTCCCTCCGTATCAAGTTTTGACACTCCAGATGTCCGGCACTCAAGTTTAGGGCTATCTATCCTTCTGATCGTGTCTTCTTTGAATGATATTTTAGACTCAAATATACTAAACACGAGGTATGGCATAAAGCTTGAATCGAAAAAGCCTTAGAGTTTTGTACCTTCGACTGAAAGCTTAACCATAAACTTTTGGAGAGCTTTGTAAGTCTCTGGTCACCGTTGGTCAACTCTTTCTTTCTTAGGTCTAGCCCAATGTCAATAACCCTCCTGGATGTGTATGCTATCACCGGCTTGAGTCCATATGGTGATGACCCCAACGCCATCGATCGTGCCGCTTGTCCCTTTTTTTTCCGCAAGGTGCTAATCTTTCTTATACCATCTTCAGACCACCTACGCTTGCCGGATGGGTTATGTCGAAGATGAAGAACATGTAGCTTTCCTACTTTACTGGTTGTCCAAGTTTGTCTTTTGTCATCCTTCTTTTCAAGTGGCTCAAGAGCTGAGGGGTCTAGCTTTTGTCTTTCACAAGGCAAGCACATAGCTATGGGTCTTCTTGCCCTAGCCACTCTTTATCATGATCTGGGTTTCTCCTTTGTTACTATAGGCATGCTCACTGCTGGGGTCTTCCATGGCCCCTAGCCACCCTTTATCAGGGTCTGCGTTTTGTCTCTATTGCTATGGGTGTACCCACTATATCTCCTTAAACACCAACAATTTTTGCCCGCTCTCCAGTTTGGATTTTATCTCTGTTTTCACTTTCAACCAGTCCAAGGATACCTAGGAATTCTGGTGTTCTATCTTGGTTACATCTAATCTGACATTTCTTAAGGGAAAGTTGAAGGCAGGCGTGGATATTTATTCCCATCAATATTGTGATTGGTAGTTCAACTTGTCTCAAGGCATTATGATTGTCGCCCTTTACTCTAGGGACTTCCCTTTCGATGAGAAGCACCACTTTGTAGTAACCAAGGCGTCCAACCCCTTTGTTTTCATTCGCATGGTCACCTATAAAATACTTTATGGTTACTCAATCAAGCAATTAGATCTAGCTCCTGGCGCCCTCAAGAGTTTTCGCTTGGTAGAGGACCTGTCGAGACTCTCTAATCACTGATGACCTTGACACTATTCTCTGTAAGGTTATCTCCAAGAACCTTCCTACCGATGCTACTGAACTTTCGTCTAGGTTACATTCTCCTCCATCTCATCGAGCACAAAAAAGGGCATTAGGTCCAGGCACTACCCTTCTCATTATCTTTGTGACTTTGGCCTTTATTATGTTTTGGTTTCTAACATTTTTAATGCCTTATCCAATGACTTATGAGCAAGTATTTGCCCCCCAGACTAAGATGCGTTTGTCTAGATCCATCCCTAAGGTTCCAGTTGCACAATCTGCACCACCAACTCGCCTGACCTCTAAATACTCCACTCACAACTTTGTTAATGCAGCAATATCACAAGTTGAAGGCCATTCTTCTATCGGTAGTCCTACATATTTAATTCCTCCTGTTGCTGAAGTTTCAGCATCACCCTCGATTGACACCACCAACTCTCCAAGTCCTACGGCTCTTCCTATTACGGAGCCTACTTCTTTGTCCTCTGATAGATTGAATAAGTCCCCTTTGAAATCGATCCTTTCCTAGGCTAGCGGACATGAATCTGATTTGTCCCCAAGGTAGACCCTCTTGTCGTTGGCTCGAGAAGGTTTAGAAGTGAGTTCTCCTCCTGCCGCAACTTGACATCATTTTCTCCCGAAAGGATGAGTGATCCTACTTCAGCACCTACTTTATCTACTTCTGCATCTTATCTCCATCAAGAGCTGCTGCTTATATCTAACCTCAGTGACGACAATGAAAGGGATTCTACTTTCTCTCCAGCTCGAGACCTTGTTTTCTCATCGTTAGCCCCGATGACTTTAGAGGCCATTTTCTCCCTAGCTGTTACCTCCACTGCACCTTCATCATCCTCTATTAAAATCTTGCTACCCAATAGATCGGACTGCTGCTGTTGCTGATGTAAGTAAGACTCCTCTTCTTTCTTTTCTTTGCCTATCTTATCGTTCTCACTGTTACTTTACACAAATTCCTTGTCATAACCTGTTCCTTCTATCATCCGGTCAACAATTGAACTAGACTCAAGCGAGGTTTCTCTTCCTTGATCTAAGGCAGTCGAGAGCATAAGGCAAGTTCTCCATAAGATCACTCCAACGCCTTCCATTACTTCTTTCGAGTTCAGTTCGGAAGAACTTTCCAAGCTTACTCCACAAGAGAGGCTTCGGACATTTCTGAGGATATCTAAGAATGGCCTTATCGGACTTTTTTCGGATCCTCGGCTTGAAGTAAAGGCCAAGGGGCACTTTTCCAATCATTTTGTTCTGATCTCGCTTTTGCTAAGTGTCGAGCCTTCCAAGCCAACTGCAAGAAATATCTTCCCTTTTTCCTCTCAAGTCTGGATACCATTAAAGGGAACAATGACCAACTCCAATCCTTAGCCATCTCAGAGCGAAGAGCCCATGTGTTTATTGACAAAGCCTAAAAGCAGAAGGCTATGGCAGACCCAGAGACTCAGCTGAAAAGGAATATTGCCAATCTTAAAACTCAGCTTGCCAAGGCACGTTGCAAGCTTCTATCTCATCAATTCGATATGATCAACACCTCACACTTACTCAAGAGCAAAGCCACAAAAGCAAAAGAGCAATTTCGAGAGTCTGAGAGTACTATCGCATCCTTAGACCACCAGAAAATTGTCAAGCCCAAGCACCTAACTAAGAATCTGGCTTGTGATAAGGATTTTTATAACTTTTCAGTTTGTAATTGAGTGAGAGTCCTCTCACATGTAACCTTTGCTATCTCAATGCTAATGCTGAACCACTTGACTTTTGCGGTTTCTTTTGTTTTGAGCACATGCGCCCTTTTGATTGACATATTGAAATTCGATTAACTCACTTGCATTTGAATCTGCGGCTGTATTTTCTCACGCGGCATTTAACTTCTTCTTCCATGTTACTCACAATCAGCATAAAACCACCTTATTTCTCCATATTCTGTAGGGCTCTCTCTCTCTCTCTCTCTCGGCGGTTTCCCAATAATTTTCTCCTTTTATTCATTGATGCCAATCATTTCCCTTCTTTACTCTTGTCGACTTGCATTTGCCTTTCTCCTTCACCATGGCTCCACGCACTAGAGCTTCTAATAGAAACGTGTACCGCTCTAGTGTCTTCATGAGTCGTCTCACTGCTTTGTACCGCCTTGAAAAGAAAGGGTTGCTTTTGGCCAATCCTATTGACTTGACCTTTGACCCTACAAATATTCTGCCCTTGCTGATTTCAAGCCGAGCCCTTACTTTAAAACTCTGCCCCCTCCTTCATATTTTGACAAATACTTTCCTCGATACCATAAGGAGAAACTTCCTTTCTAGTAGAGGATCCTTATTGATCATAAGTGACCTCCCACAGATAGCAGGTTTTTGTTAGACAAAATAATTCATGATGCGGAAGCCAGGATCAATTAAGACAAACCTCCAGCCTCCAGCCATTGTTCTTGTTCTCGTTCGTCTGAAAAACCTGAAAATACAAAGAAAATTGGGGACACGCTACTAACCCAATTCCCTCACGTACTGATGGTGTATTCCAAATATGAGAGTTTGTGTTAGACCTTGTTATCACCCGTTAGAAATGAACGTACGTTCCTTTTTATACACCGTCTCCCATCAAGACGGTTACCAAATGGGCGGTTGTCACGGAAGGGTACGAAGCGTGGAAAAACTTTACGTCGAATAGTCGCAACTTTAAGAGAAAATGTGGGTCCAAAATGTGGGATCACAAAAAATAAATAACATTCTCCCACTTGATCCCATCATTTTCATCATACGAATTATTCAACTAATTCCACGAAAACTTTATGCTTAAAGAAAAGAAACAAAACACATGGATCATGGCGACATGTCCTCTAAAAGTGAGTAATATCTTCCATGTATCACAATGCATCTTATTTCTTTAATTTCAGCCTATATGTGACAACAAATCTTAATGAATAAACCCCATGTTTATTCCAGAACCAAGGATAAATGTTATTCTCATAAACAACAAAATGTGTACACCAAAATTGAGAATCAACATTACAACTGAACAAGAGTTTCATACAACAAAAATCGTTCATATGACAACAAATCACATGATGGGACCTATTCCCATACTAGTTACATGATCCTTATACTTCATTGGTGGCATGCCTTTAGTTAAAGGATCGGCAATCATCAATTCAGTGCTAACGTGTTCAATGACCACTTTATTCTCCTTAACACATTCCCTTATGGCTAAATACTTAATGTCGATATGCTTACTTCGACTGCCACTTTTGGCATTTTTAGCCATAAAAACTGCAGCTGAATTGTCACAATATATTCTTAATGGCCTAGAAATAGAATCAACAATTCTAAGCCCAGTAATGAAACTCTTCAACCATACACCATGCGAGGTAGCCTCAAAACAAGAAACGAACTCGGTCTCCATAGTGGAAGTAGCAGTCAAAGTCTGCTTGGCACTTCTCCATGACACGGCTCCGCCAGCTAACATAAAAATGTATCCAGATGTTGATTTTCGTGAATCAACGCAGCCTGCGAAGTCCGCATCCGAATAACCGACCACTTTCAGGTTGTCAGTCCGTCTATACATAAGCATATGGTCTTTGGTACCTTGAAGGTATCTCATCACTTTCTTTGCAGCTCTCCAGTGGTCTAAACCTGGATTACTCTAATATCTTCCCAACATTCCCACAGCAA
Organism: Eucalyptus microcorys; assembly: GCA_014182515.1. NCBI lineage: Eukaryota > Viridiplantae > Streptophyta > Magnoliopsida > Myrtales > Myrtaceae > Eucalyptus > Eucalyptus microcorys. The sequence goes on from CM024571.1 coordinate 23,381,304, forward strand.
AAGCGATGTCAGGTCGAGTGCAAACCTGAGCATACATCAAGCTTCCAACAGCGAGAAGCATATGGAATGTTGTACATTTGTTCCCTTTCTAAATCGTTCTTCGGGCATTGGTTCAAATTGAACCTGTCACCCTTCACAATGGGTGTTATACTTGGTGAACAATCTTTCATCCGAAATCTCTCTAGGACCTTATTGATATAAGTTTCTTGAGATAGTCCTAAAATGCCTTGAGGTCTATCTCTATGGATCTTAATGCCAATGACATAAGATGCCTCACCCATATCCTTCATGTCAAAACTCTTAGAGAGAAATTGTTTCACCTCATGTAGCAACCCCTTATCATTGGTTGCAAGTAATATATCATCCACATACAGCACAAGGAAACAAATTTTACTCCCACTGACCTTCTGATATATACATTGATCCATGACATTCTCTACAAAACCGAATGAAGAGATGACTTCATGGAACCTTAAGTACCATTGGCGGGATGCTTGTTTCAAGCCATATATAGATTTCTTAAGCTTGCACACCAAATGCTCACATTTACTAGAGGGGAATCCTTCAGGTTGTTTCATGTAAACCTCCTCCTCCAGTTCTCTATTGAGGAACACTGTTTTCACATCCATCTGATGTAATTCCATATCAAAATGGGCAACCAATGCCAAAACAATACGGGAGAAAAAGTCTCAGTGTAATCGATTCCTTCCTTTTTGAGTGAATCCTTCGGCAACGAGTCTAGCTTTATATCTTTCAATGTTACCCAATGAGTCCTTCTTAGTTTTGAAGACCCATTTACAACCAATGGTCTTCGCACCATTAGGTAACTCAACCAAATCCCAGACTTTGTTCGATGCCATAGAACTCATCTCTTCATTCATAGCATTGTACCACAAATTAGATTTATCACTATCCACGGCTTGTGAAAACGTTTCGGGATCATTCTCAGCTCCAATATTGTAGTCAGACTCTTGTAAATACACAATATAATCACTAGAAATAGCCGATTTCTTTATTCTAGCAGATCTTCTCAATGTTGCATCAACATTCTCTTGAGGAGCGTGTTGCTCAACTGGTTGTTCAACAGTTTCTGATAATTGCTGAACAATTGGATCTATTAGATCAATATCAGCAGGTTGTGGAACTTCAACGATTGGTTGTTCAATAGCCGGCTGAACTGAAAGGGGCATTATGAGCAATAACCAACCTTAAACTTGAGGTGGAAGGTTGAGTGTCTGAAAGATCTTCCTTAGGAACAAGGTCCCTCGGTCGATCGCTCCCACTGATCAAGTCATTTTCAAGAAATTTGGCATTTCTTAATTCCACAATCCTAGTGGTATGAGATGGACAATAAAACATGTATCCCTTATACCTTTCGGCATATCCAATGAAATATCCACTTATGGTCCTTGGGTCCAACTTCTTTTCTTGTGGATTATAAACTCTCACTTCAGTCCCCAAACGCACACATGATGTAAACTCGGTTTCCAACCCTTAAATAGCTCAAAAGGTGTCTTTGGGGCAGCCTTTGTCGGAACTCGGTTTAATATGTACACTGCCGTCTTAAGTGCTTCAGTCCACAAGGATTTAGGAAGTTTGGAGCTACTAAGCATACTACGCACCATGTCTAATAAGGTCCGGTTTCTTCTTTCCACTACGCTGTTTTGGTTCGGAGAACCAGGCATAGTATATTGGGCAACTATCCCATGCTCTTGAAGAAATCTTGCAAATGGACTAAGTGCTTGTCCATCTTCAGTGTATCTACCATAAAATTCTCCACCTCTATCTGATCTCACGATCTTAATTTGCTTATCGCATTGTTTCTCTACTTCCGCCTTAAATACTTTAAAGGCATCTAATGCTTCATATTTATTATGAATCAAGTAGAGATACATATAACGTGAGTAATCATCTATGAAGGAGATGAAGTATTTCTGACCACAAGAGTCCATATCCGGACTACATATATCCGTATGTATGATTTCTAATATTTATGTACTCCTCTTGGCACCTTTCTTTGTCTTGTTAGTCTGCTTTCCCTTTATGCAGTCCACACAAGTATCACAATCAGTAAAATCTAAAGTACCGAGTACTCAATCATTTACTAATCGCTTAATTCTTTCTATGGAGATATGTCCCAATCTCTGGTGCTACAACATAGAGGAATGTTCTTTCACAACACATCGTTTCATACCAGCTTTATCATGAACATGCATCGCATCATAATAGGCATTGTCTTGTAAATTAATTCGAAAAAGACCATCAGACAAAGTACCACTCCCGACAATTTCAGATTTAAATGATAAATAGAAGTTTGAATCTGAAAAGTTAAAGAAGTATCCCAAAGGTACAAGTCTTGAAACTGAAATTAAGTTTCTAGAAAAACTAGGAACATAAAAGGTCATTTCCAAATTCAAAACAAAACCACTATTGAGAACTAGTCTACATGTCCCAATAGCTTCCACATGTAAGCGCATCTTGTTTCCTGAATAGAAGATTTGTTCACTTCTCACTGGCTTCCTGTGGTTTTGAAAACCCTGCAAGGAATTCGAAATATGGATTGTAGATCCGGAATCAATCCACCAAGTGTTGTGACTTACATCAGTCATATTAGATTCATAACAAACACAAGAGATTTGATTACCTTTCTTCTCGAGCCAAGCCTTGAATTTGACACAATCCTTCTTTATATGCCCCTTCTGTTTACAGAAGAAACATTTGGATTCTTTCTTAATGTCAGCTTGGGGAGGTATTTTACCTTTTCCCTTATGCTTGCCATGGCTCTTATTCTTTCCTTGTGTTGCCAAATGAGCACTTTCTCCCAATTCCATAATCAGTCTTTCTTCTTCCTCTTGAACACACATGGTCATGAGTTCATTAATTGACCGTTTATTCTTATGTGTGTTGTAAGAGATCTTGAAAGGTGCATACTGTTGTGGGAGAGTGTTCAGAATATAATACACAAGAAAAGATTCAGATATCTCAACCTCAAGTTTCTTAAGCTGAGCTGCAATGTCCCTCATTTGCATGATGTGTTCACGCATACCTCTAACACTAGTGAGCTTTAATGATAAAAATTTCATAATCAGGGTCATGGCATGCGCCTTCTCAGAACTCTCAAACTACGCATCTATGGCCTCCAATAAAGCCTTAGCATTGCTATGCTAAGCAACCGAACCACGAATACTAGGAGATATTTTAGCTCTTATAAATATCGCACAAACGCGGTTGGACCTCTCCCATTGGTTATAAAGAGCTATCTCAGCTGAAGTGCTCGAATCAATAGGAGCAGGTGGTTCGTCTTTCCTTATAGCATAGTCAATGTCCATCCACCCCAATTGAAGAAGAACTGACTCTTTCCAAATTTTATAGTTCTCACCATTTAGTATGGGAACATCAAACTTAAATTCAGAGAAATTCACAGGTTACGAAACTGCATATCAAATAATCATGCTTATGTCACAAAATTTGAGGTAAATATAAATAAATCATGTTTTACCAATGTAAACATGTCACAATATGAATCACATAACATAAAAACTACTTGTGGGCTAAGTTTTTAATTTAAATAGATTCATAATTACTTCATGAAGAAACTACCATATTATATGCCTTTTCTTAATCCCTGTGGGTAAATTAAGAAAAATAATATGATATTTCATCCTAATTAATCATATTAATATAATGAAAATTCCTGTGGGATAAAATTCATCATATTGATATAATTAATTACAATCAATGTCCATTTCTAAATATGATCCGGATGCTCTTAATATATAATTTAATTAATTAAAGATGCTGTGGCCACTCTCTAATTAATTAAATATATGGACCATTGAACATTTAATTTCATGTATAAAATGACATAATAAATAAATACATCAAGGGCCGAACAGCAAATAAATAAATTGGCCAAGGGCAAGATTGTAAAAACATGAAAAAATTGGGGCAAAAGTATAAAAACAGCCGCGGGTGGGAGACGACAGGCGCATGCCGCGCACGTGCGCGGCCAACGCACAGGCGCGTGCTGAGCACACGCTAGAATCCGCGCGGGCGCGTGGCACGTGGGCTCCACGTGCCTTCTTCCTCACGCCCAAAACGAATTTCTTCGCCGTTTTCGCAGTTCCGCCGCGGTTTCGCCAGCCATTTCTTCTCCGACAGCCCATCTCAGACACAAATGAATAGTGGGTTTTGAAGAGCATGCCGGCACGACCACATGGGTCCAAGTTTCGCGAAAATGAGCAAAAATTGGCCCCAAATCAGACGAAAATTTCCCAAAACACAATTCCTCAACCACCGCGACTTCCGCCGCCCGATTAGCCTCCGGCGAACACCGATATGCCGAAATAACTCATGGCTAATATTCCTCATGGCAGTGCGACCGTACGGGTCTGAATTCGAGGGGTGGGTCACTGGATTTTGCCCAGAATCGGCGAATCTCTCTTGGCCTCAAAACTTCGAGTTACTGTTCATCCTAAAAAAATGCTCGAAAATACATCAAAAATTCAACAAAAACAAGGCAGAGGTACTAAACACGCTCTGATACCAAATGTTAGACAAAATAATTCATGATGCGGAAGCCAGGATCGATTAAGACAAACCTCCAGCCTCCAGCCATTGTTCTTATTCTCGCTCGTCTGAAAAACCTGAAAATACAAAGAAAATTGGGGACACGCTACTAACCCAATTCCCTCACGTACTGATGGTGTATTCCAAATATGAGAGTTTGTGTTAAACCTTGTCATCACCCGTCAGAAATGAACATACGTTCCTTTTTATACACCGTCTCCCATCAAGACGGTTACCAAATGGGCGGTTGTCACGAAGGGTATGAAGCGTGGAAAAACTTTACGTCGAATAGTTGCAACTTTAAGAGAAAATGTGGGTCCAAAATGTGTGATCACAAAAAATAAATAACAGTTTTCCCATCTTCCAAGTTTCGACCCCATGTTTTTCACATAGTATCGTCGATTGAAACCGCTTTGGAGCTTACCTGGAAAAGGCTTAAGATTTCCCCAGCTCTCAAACTTTGCTACATTCCCATTTCCATCGATTATGACTTACTTGCCAACCTTTGTTGTTTATGGTCGCCTTTCACCCATTGTTTCTTTCTTCCTGCTGGCCCAATGTCCATTACCTTGCTTGATGTTCATGCTTTAACCGATCTTGTGCCTTACGACAATGGGTCAACTACTTTGTATTCCACAAAAACTCCCGTGTTTTGTGACCTAGGTCATCGAATCTCTATCCCAAATACCTTTGTGAGACACTATATGTGTGGCAGTGGCGACATCACTCATGAGGAACATCCAATATTCCTACTATACTAGTTTCTCGATACGTTTTCTCTAGCCCTTCAAACCTTATTTCCAAGGAGTTTGGTGCCCTTACTATTTACACAATCCTTGAGCTGAATGAACCCCTCGGCAAGATAATACTCGCTACTCTATATAGATCCATTACTGTTTTTCAAACCTCTCTCACTACTGAGCACCCTAAGCCATTCTTGGGTCCTCTTTGGCTTCTACAAGTTTAGGTCAAATTATACTTCCCTTACTTGTTCACTAGTGTTCCCGCGGTTCCCCGAACTTGTTCACTAGTGTTCCCGCGGTTCCCCGAAGATTGTATGATTTACATTCGAGTCCACTTGGTCCCAATAACTTCAATGTTACAGTTCTTTGTGTAAGTGCTAATATGAACACCTAGAGGGGGATGAATAGGTGTAAAGAAAAGTTTTCACGAAATATAGTAAAATATTTTGATTTTGAAATAGAGTCTGAAAAATAATAGACTTTGAGCAGATTCAGACTTTACCAGTTAAATAGAACTATGAACAAAATAAAGAAGTTCGGGAAAAAGAATAAGAACACAGAATTTATAGTGGTTCGGCTTAAATCAAGCCTACGTCCACTCTCCCACACTGACAACCTTCTGGCTGGTTTCCACTATGAATCAAAAAAGAATTTACAATCTTGCAATCTCGACTTCACAGTGAAGGGTCTCTACTTTTCTCTCACGAAGTCACACTATAAGTCTCTCTCTTTTGAGTACAACTTTGAGCTCAGAGTAAGAAGTAACAAGGGAATAGAAAGCCTCCGACTTTGGAATTTCTCTTTCACGCACTCTGTTGAACAACTGGAGAGTCCTCCTTAAATACTCTTTCATGCCTTCTCGATCGTTAGCACTTTCTAAAGGAATTCTTCCAATCAACCCGTTGGACAGAATCAATCAAGGAGATCTCGAGTCATTTAAAGATTGTGATGAAAGAGCGTCAATCATGTTCACCCATATAATCAGGATCTTGGTTTCCATAAATAGATTCTTTCCAAAATTATTTGCCCTTCAAAAAGATTTGATGTATCTGTTATTTATTTTTGTGATCTCACATTTTCGGACCCTCATTTTCTCTTTAAAGTGGCGGTTATACAACATACAGTTTTTCCACATATGTACATTTTCATGACAACCGCCCATTTGGTAACCGCCTTGATAAAAGACGGTTTATAAAGAAACGATCGTTCATTCTAACGGGCAACTACAAGGTCTAACTCAAACTCTCTCATTTGGAATACACCATCAGTACGAGAGTGAATTGGGTTAGTAGAGTGTGCCCAATTTTCTTTGTATTTTCAGGTTTTTCAGACGAACGAGAACAAGAAGAATGACTGGAGGTTTGTCTATAATTGATCCTGGCTTCCGCAATATGAATTATTTTGTCTAACAGTATCTAAATTGATTCCAATAAAGATAACCAATCTCGTAGGTGATATATCCATCCAAAAGGCCATATAAAACATGTACGAATCGAACTCTTGAAGTAAGAAAGATAATTTTGCATTTGGATAAGTCTTCTTTCTTCACTTGTGTTCAGTCTGAAATTTGTCAAAGTGGGCATACTTCTGATGTCGAATAGACTTTGACACTAAAGTTTGGCAGTCTTCAGACTTTGACACTAAAGTCTGGTCATCTTCAGACTTTGACACAGAAGTCTAAAAATCTTCAGAATAGACTTTAAATAAGTTTTGTCAACTTCCAAACATCAAATGAGTTTTCTCTAACAATCTCCCCATTTTATGGTGATAAAACTTCCCTGCAAATTTAAAGATTTATAACCTGCAAAACAACTCTTAGCAGTACATAATATCTTATAAAAACAGTTAGTTAAGGATCTGGATAGCATCGATTCTGTAACCACCGAAAACATGTTAATCTTGAAAACATTAAACATATATCAAGATTTAACCATCCTCTTCCATGAACATCACAACTACAAGAATTGCTACAGAATAAGTGTTCAAAGCAAACTTGAATCAAATCTGCAAAAAGTTAAGAGTTCAAAGTTCAAAAGTTCAAAAAGAAAAATCTACAAATTCTCCCCATTTTTGTCAACAGCAAAAAGTGGAGAAAGTCAAAATAGAGAGAAAAGATAAAAGGAATCAGGGTTGTCTTGGAATTTGAACAAGCTGGAAATCCCCCGTAGACTAAATTGTCTCCTCCAGTTTTCGCATTGTCTCCTTAAGCTTCTCAACATCTTCAATCTTGGCAGTCTGTGAAACTTGCTGATGTAAAGCTTGAACTTGAAAGTTTAAATATTGTACATTCTCATTGAGAAAATCTGAAGTAGATTGCAAAGCGGAGTGAAGCTTCTAGATCTCAAACTCCATACCATATTATTGTGCTTTTATCTCCAGAAGGAGCTCGAGCAACCTTTGAAAGTCTGCAATAGGTTCTGTTTGTGCACTAGCCTTAACATGTTGCATTCGTGGAGTGTTGAGAGAAAATGGAACATCAGCTTGTCTAGTCCCTTAACTAGGAGTGGATTCTGCAATATCAGCTTCAGGAAAATGAGAAGCATAAACATCTTCGGGGTGTGCTAGAGATCGACTAATATCACTCGCAAAAAGAGGAGAAGAAGTCCTTGTTCGCTCAACAGCTCCCCTTGTTTTTGTGCCTATAGGTGGAGAAGGAATTTCTTCTTCTTGAGTCATCTCCTTTTCAGGATGAGAGTGATGTTCTTCCTCTGTACGTACTCCAGTTTGACCACTCCAAGTTGCTTCAGAATCTTCAGATAAAGATATGGCAATTGTAGCCTCATAAGAGTCATCCTCCTGACCTTTTTCTTCTTCATCTCTTCCTTCTGCTTCTCTTGCTTCTTCTTCTCTTCCTTTTTCTTCCTTTTATGGTTCTTCTTCTTCTTCTGGCTTTGTTTCTTCTCTATCTTTTTCTTCTCTTTGCAATGGTTTCTCAAAACCAACAAATCCTCGAAGATTCTTCAAGGCAATTGCAAAAAAGGTGAGATCATCATCATCATCATCTTCGTCTTGCAGGATGAGAGATCTTCTCTTCTTTACGGGTTCACTTGCAACTTCCTTGCCTTTTCTCTTCCTTCTAGCAGAATCTTCTTTGGTTTTGCTAGATGAATCCTTCTTCAAGCGCTCAATGGCCTTATTCAGATCTTTCAACCTCATCTTTGAAATCATCTTGAGTCCTATTACTATAGGAGCAACAATTCTAGAGCAAAGAGAGATGGGGAACTCGATCTGAAAATGTCTGAACAATTTGGTAACCAACGCATAATAAGGCAATTGTCCATTGTCCTTCACAACTGTCCCGTACATGTGCATCAGGATAGTGTATGGGAGTGAAAATCTCATCCCATTGCAAATAGCAAACATGAGCCATTCTTCGAACCTAGAAACATCAGTTTTTGATGCAGCCTTCATCTGATGCAGTTAATGACAACTTTATGCAACATAACATTTGAGGTTGACAGTCTCGAATAAGTGATGCCTCCTTCTAACAATCTGTCCTTGACAAGAAATCTCATTGTTTGACCAAACGAGACATTTATTAGTTGAAAACCACTCCTTTCCACCCCAATAATGTCTGTCAATGTGTCTACATCCACCAGATAGTCTTTATCACTCACAATAAATTTGATTCTATTCTGGTCAAGAAATGACAGGTTTAAAAAGAAAAATGCAATCAACTCTAGATAAGCAATTGTCGTCTTAGAACAAAAATTCTCGAGTTGAAGAAAGACTAACTTCTCCCTCAAGTTAACCTTGATTGAGTCTAGGAAGTCAAAATCAACAATTCGAGGGTTCATCACTCCTCTCTTCAGCAATTGTGAGCAAACCTTTTTGTGTTCCTTAGAACGAAACAATCTTGTTCTCTCTCCAGGAACATCAGCAGCAACACCCATTCTGGGTTGAAAATTCGAGTAAAATTTCTCATCATCATCCTTGTTCTCAGGATGATTAGAACCGAACTTAGGGTTTGCAGGAAAATTAAGAAAGGCGTTGTCTGCCAATCCTTCCGGTGCTAAACCTAACCGTTCCATCCTTCTTAAGAACAAAGTCTCGTTCTTATAACCTTTTTCTCTTAGAAATTCATTAATAAAGGTCATAGGAGTACCACTCTGCTTCAAATGAGTATAAAGTTTATAAAGAACCTGGGATCTCAAGATCTGAGAGGTTCTGCTTCTTCCTCGATTTCTTCTTCCATAGGTTGGCGCGGAACATTCTGAGTAAAGTGTTGTGAAGAGTGCTGTGGAGAGTTACACGAAGAGTCTTCCTTAGTAAGGTCAAAATGAGTATGCCCTTCTAGCATGCTTCTCGGACCTTGATTAGCAATCCGGGAAGATTTCCTTTGGTAAGACATATTTTCAGGCTTGGAGGATTTTACAGACCGGTTCGAGTGAAAAAGATGGAAACTTGCGAAACAAACTTGAGAGTAGAGACGAGAGAGTAGAGAGTCTATATTTTAGGGTTTTGAAAAGAAGTGCTCGAAAGAAATACAAGAAGGTATATAAAGAAGATGAAAGGTCACAAAGAAAACAAATAAACGAACCGTCATAAGGAAAAAGAAAACTGCCTTTTTGAAATAGACTGAAAATAAAAACTGCCAAAAATTTGAAAATTCAAAAAAGATAACTTCTAAAAATAAAATAGGCAAGCAACGATTTCGGTTAATCATACATTTTCATTCCAAAAATAAAATACCTAGATTTGAGACATTCTCTTACTGGAGTAGCGTCTAGAAATTCTGAGTCTGACCACTTCAGACTTCACTCCAAAATAGAAATAATATTCAGCTTGGTGCAAATAAACTCAAATAGATTTTTCACCGAGGGCTTTGTGAAGATGTCTACTAGCTGATTCTTCGAATCAATGAATTGAATCATAATCTCCCCATTCTGGACATGATCCCTTATAAAGTGATGTCGAATTTCTATATGCTTCGCTTTTGAATGAAGAATTGGATTCTTTGTGAGGTTTATAGCACTAGTATTGTCGCATTTGATCTCGGTACACAATTCTTCAATCCCAAAGTCTCTTAGTTGTTGTCTTATCCACAGAATTTGAGAGCAACAGCTCCCAAGAGCCACATATTCTGTTTCTGCTGTTGATAGAGTTACAGTACTTTGCTTTCTTGAGAACCAAGATACCAGCATATTTCCCAGCAATTGACAGGTTCCAGAAGTGCTCTTTCTATCCACTTTACAACCAGCTAAATTAGTGTCTGAATATCTAAGAAGAGTAAAGTCTCATTCTTTTGGATACCACGAATCCAGCTTTGGAGAAGTCGCCACATATTTAATGATGCGTTTTGCAGCACTTAAACGAGATTCTCTGGGATCAAATTGAAATCTAGCACAGATGCAAACACTAAAGAAGAGAACCGATCATGCTTTTGTAAAGCTTCTAGTCTACTTTCTTCTCTTTTTCATCATTGTACAGCTTCGAGGAACTTGACATAGGTGTCTCTGTCTTTTTGCAATTCTCTAACCTAAATTTCTTGATCGGATCTTTGGCATATTTCTCCCAGTAAATGAATTTACCTTTCTTCGATTGTTTGACTTGTAATCTCAAAAAGAAAGTTAACTCACCCATCATGCTCATCTCGAATTCATCCTGCATAGACTTTGAAAATTTCTTGCAGAGACTTTCATTAGGCAAACTAAAGACAATATCATCTACATAAATTTGTACTAGTAAAAATTCTTTTCCTTTTCTCTTAATGAACAAAGTAGTATCTACTTTCCCTTTTTCAAAACCGTTTTGAATAAGAAACTCACTCAACCTTTCATACCAGGCTCGAGGTGCTTGCTTCAGTCCATACAAAACCTTTTTTAGTCTGTAAACTGAGTCTGGCTTTCTTGGATTTTCAAATCCTGGTGGTTGTTCCACATAGACTTCTTCTTGAATAAAACCATTAAAGAATGCACTTTTGACGTCCATCTGAAATAACCTAAAAATTTTATAGCAAATAAAAGCAAGCAATAATCTAATTGCTTCTAACCTCGCTACTAATGCATAGGTCTCGTTATAGTCTATCCATTCTTCTTGTGTATATCATTTGGCAACGAGTCTTGCTTTGTTCTTGACGACTTTTCATTTCTCGTTCATCTTGTTCCTGAAGACCCATTTTGTCCCGATTATAGATTTACCTTTAGGTTTTGGAATCAACTCCAAAATATCATTGATGCTGAACTGTTTGAGCTCTTCTTGCATAGCTTCGATCCAGCTTTCATCATATAAGGCTTCATCTACATTTTTTTGTTCAATTTCATAAACAAGTGCTAAAGCACTCGACTCTTCTCACCTTTTGGATCTGGTTCGAATTCCTTCATCAATGTTGCCAATGATGAGTTATTTGGAATGACTTGATTTGTGCTTCTAGTTACTGCTTGGTTAGAAAGTTTGTTGATCCTCTATTTCGGTTGAAACTTCTTGATCTGTTTGTTGCTGTTCTCCAAAAGTCTGAACCTCTTCGGGGGAAGTAGACTTTGTAAAGTCTGGAACAAGTTCAGACTCTTCAAGTTGAGTCTGGTCTGGTTGAGTCTGCACATAATCCTAAAACTTGACATTCATAGATTCTTCCTTGGATTAAGTCTTCTTGTCGAAGACTCTATAAGCTTTGCTTGAAGTCGAATAACTAAGGAAAATTCCTTCATCTGATTTTGCTTCGAACTTTCTAGTTCGATCATTGGCATTCTTCAAAACAAAATATTTACAGCCAAAGACATGGAAGTAGGAAACATTTGGTTTCTTTCCTCTGTACACTTCATAAGAGTTTTCTTTAGGATAGGCCTCAAGAATACTTTGTTGATGATGTAGCAAGCTGTGGAAACTGCTTCTACCCAAAATCAAGAGGATATATTGCTCTCATTAAGAGGGTTCTGGCCATCTATTGTAAGGATTTGTTTTTCCTTTCCACAACTCCATTTTGTTCTGGAGTGTATGGAGAAGAGAAAACATGCTTAAAATCATATTCATCACATAATTTCGCAAAGTCTTGATTCTCAAACTCTCCTCCATGGTCAATTTGTATGCTTGAAATAGCATAACCTTTTTTTTTCATTCTAAACCTTCTTGGCAAATTTTAAGAAGTAAGAGAATGTTTCAAACTTATTTGCCAAAAAGTAAACCCAAGTGAAGCGAGAGTAATCATCCATGATTACTAGGCAATATTTCTTTTCACAAATACTCTGAGTTCTGGTTGGTCCAAAAAGGTCCATATGCAAAAGCTGCAAAGCTTGATTGGTAGAAACTTGGTTTACAGATTTAAATGTACTTCTAACCTGCTTTTCCAAAACACATGGAGTGCATAATTCAAACTTTTGGAAAGCCAAGTTGGGAAGACCATGAACAAGCTTCTTAGAAGAAATCTTGGCAATTTACTTCATGTTAACATGACCAAGCTTTCAATGCCAGAAACTTGCTTCATCTTGAATAGATATGAGGCACTAAGAACTTTCTGAGTTTACATCCAGAAGATAAATATTCCCATGCCTTCAGCCAGTGAAAGATTGAGAGAAGTCTTGACTCGTTCCAGAACAAATACCTTCTTGGAAGTTTATTTTAAATCCAGTGTCACAAAGCTTGCTTATGCTAAGTAGATTGTAGTTTAAACCTTCCACCAAGGAAAAATTGTTGATAATCAGGCTTCCAATCTTCACAGTTCCACAACCTACAATTCTTCCCTTGTTGTTTCCTCCAAAAGAAACTTTTCCTCCATTCAGTCTAACAAGCTTTATGAAACAGCTTAAGTCTCCTGTCATATGTCTCGAACAACTACTATCCAAATACCATTTGATCTTCCTCTTGATAGTAACCTACAATCATAAGAAGAACTCAAGTTTTCTTTGGTACCCAGATTTTCTTGGATCCAGGAGAGTTAGTATTATAGATGATCTTTGCCAAGTCCTTCTTAACTGGCCTCCAAACCTTGAGACATTCTTTCTCGAAATGTTCTGAGCTGTTACACTTTGAACATTTGAGAGCTATTCGGCCAACAAATTTTACAAAAACTCTTTGCAAATGATTTTTGTAAAATACCCTTTCGGGTCTTTGTTTGATTATTTCTTTTACTTTAGGAAAATCAATTAATTGAATAGTTTTCGAAGTCATACCCAAACCATATTTGTTAAAGTAGGGTCTTTGTACTGAAAGAATTTCTCCAACTTTTCGGATCCTTTTGAAAATCTCTTTGAAATATTTGAAATGTCTTCTTTTAAAATAGCATTTTCCTTAGCAAGAGAATCAGAATTTTCTTTCAAATTAACAAAAATTTTATCCAGACTTTCAAATTTTTTTTTTCCAAGAAATTTCCTATTGCTTGAGTTTAAAATTCTCGCTTTTTAGTTCGGAAATCCTTTTAAGAGAAGTTTTGAGACTGAGACAAAGTTATTCTATGTATTTCGAGACTTTAACAGGAATTTTTAAGTTACTTACCTTAACTTCTTGATCTGAATCTGAATGAGAGTCTGTTTCTGATTCTAAGTCTGAATCGAATGGGCCATCAGACATATATTGGCATATTCCTCTTCACTTTCCTTGCACTCGGTATCACTCTAGGTTTCAGCTTTGAGAGCATTTTTGTATTTCTCAGTTCTTCCTTTCTTTCTTTTTCAACAAAGGATAGTTAGATCTAATATGCCCATTTTTCTTGCATTCGAAGCATATTACATCTTTGCTAGTTTTATTGTCCTCAGTTAGTCTCTTTTGGAAATTTTGCGTACTCTGTTTTTTCCAGTTGAATCTTCTTCCCTTTTTATTCAACTTTCTGAACTTCTTAATCATAAGCGCTAACTCCTCATCATCCATATCATCATCTAAATATGTATCATCATAATCATCGTTAAATTTTAAAGCAATTGACTTCTTACCTCTTGGATCTTCTTCCTCATTAATCTACTCCACTTCATATGATTGAAGCGTGCCTACTAATTCGTTTACAGATAGAGGCATGATCCTCTGAGTTTCTCTAATTGATGTCTTCACATGATTCCACTCTTTAGAAAGTCTACGCAGCAATTTATTGACTTTCATTGGTCCTGAGATTGGTTGACCTTGATAAGCCATACTGTTTACAATCTCTGTGAAGCGACTGAACTTATCAGTAATGGATTCTTCCAGCTTCATCTTGAAGGCTTCATACTATCTGAATAGAATATTGATTTTCGTTTCATTTACTCGGTCAGTTCCTTCGTGGGTAACATGCAATCTGTCCCAAACTTATTTTGCTGTTTCTCAAGATAAAATTCGATTATACTCAGTTAGAGATAAGGCACAGTATAAAGAGTAGATAGCTTTAGCATCAAGAGCTTGTCTCTTGGTTTTTTCTGCTTGTGTTGTTTCGCCAGCATCTACAACTTCTTTTCCTCTTTCTGAGGTTGATGTAGCTTTGGGATTGATTCTTTTTTCTACCACATCCCACTTCAGGGGATCTTTCGATCTCATAAATGCCTTCATCTTGTTTTTCCACACATTGTACTCTTTCCCATCAAAATAAGGAGGTCTGGTGTTGCTTTGACCTTCAACCAATCCTGGAGCCAAAATATTAACCATAGATCTTTAGCTTAGAAGTAAAAACACTTCAATGAAATAAGCACACATGCTCTGATACCACTTATAAGTGCTAGTATGAACACCTAAAGGGGGGTGAATAGGTATGAAGAAAATTTTTCGCGAAATATAGTAAAATATTTTGATTTTGAAACAAAGTCTGAAGAACAACAGACTTTGAACGAGTTCAGACTTTAGTAGTTAAATAGAACTACAAACAAAATAAAGAAGTTCAAGGAAGAGAATAAAAACACATAATTTATAGTGGTTCAGCTTAAATCAAGTCTACGTCCACTCTCCCACGCTGACAGCCTTCTGGCTGGTTTCCACTATGAATCAAAAGAGAATTTACAATCTTGCGATCTCGACTTCACAGTGAAAAGTCTCTACTTTTCTCTCACAAAATCACACTATAGGTCTCTCTCTTTTGAGTACAACTTTGAGCTCAGAGTAAGAAGTAACAAGGGAATAGAGAAAGCCTCAGACTTTGGAATTTCTCTTTCACGCACTCTGTCGAACAACTAGAGAGTCCTCTTTAAATACTCATTCATGCCTTCTCGACTATTGGCACTTTCCAAATGAATTCTTCCAATCAACCCGTTGGACAGAATCAATCAAGGAGATCTCGAGCCGTTTGAAGATTGTGATGAAAGCCCGTTAATCATGTTCGCCCATATAATCAGGATCTTGATTTCCATAAGTAGATTCTTTCCAAAATTACTTACCCTTCAAAAAGATTCGATGTATCTAAATTGATTCCAATAAAGATAACTAATCTCGTAGGTGATATATCCATCCAGAAGGCCGTATAAAACCTGTACGAATCGAACTCTTGAAGTAAGAAAGATAATCTCGCATCTGGATAAGTCTTCTTTCTTCACTTATGTTCAGTCTGGAATTTATCTGAGTGGGCAGACTTCTGATGTCAAACAGACTTTGACACTAAAGTCTGGCGGTCTTCAGACTTTGATACTAAAATCTGGTTAGTTTCAGACTTTGACACAAAAGTCTGGAAATCTTCATAATAGACTTTGAACAAGTTTTGTCAACTTTAAAATATCAAAGGAGTTTTCTCTAACACTTTGTAAGCCTTCAAATCAACATTCATCCCCCCTTCTTCCTTTACCTTTTTTCCAGAATATTTCCTTTCAGTTCGAGAAGACTCCATTGTTGGAGAAAAAATCATTTATTGTTTTGAAGTTGACAAAACCTTTCCACAGTCTAGTCTGAAGACTTCAAGACTTTAAAGTCAAAATCTAAAGACCGACAGATTTTAGGATCAAAGTCTACTCACGCTGACAGATTCCGAACTAAACGATACTGAAGAATAAAGACTTATTTAGATGCAATATTATCTTCAAGGATTCAATTCGTATGGTTTATGGATGACCTTATGGCTAGATATAGCACTTATATAATTGATTATCCTTATTAGAATCAATTTCGATAATCAAATCTTTTGGAAGGCAAACAAACTTGGAAGGTTCTACTTATGGAAATCAAGATCCTGATTGTATGGGCGAACAGGATTGACGGGCTTTTACCATAATCTTAAAACGACTCGAGATCTCCTTGATTGATGCTGTCCAACAGGTAGATTGAAAGAACTCCTTTGGAAAGTGCTAACGGTCGTGAAGGCCTGAAGGAGTATTTAAGGCAGACTCTCTAGTTGTTCAAAGGGTGTGCATGAATGAAAATTTTCAAAGTCTGAAATTTCGTAGTTCTTTACTATTTCATTTGCTGAAGCTCAAATTGTACTCGAGAGAGAGAGCAAATTTTTGTGAGACTTTGGAAGAGTGTAGTAGAGTCTCTACACTGTGAAGTCGAGATTGTGTAACTGTAAAATCTCTTTTAATTCATAGTGGAATTCAGCCAGTAGGCTGTCAGCGCTGAAGAGTGGACGTAGGCTTGATCTAAGCCGAACCACTATAAATCTTGTGTTTTTATTCTCTTCCCTAAACTCCTTTACTTATTCGTAATTTTGTTTATTCGTTAGAAATTTAAAATTCACTTAAGCTCATTGACTTTCAGACTCTGTTTCAACAAAAGAAGTATTTTACAAACATTCTTGCAAAAACTTCTTTTAACACCTATTCACCCCCCTCTAGGTGTTCGTACTAACCCTTTCATCCATGACTTTCGTCTGTGTCTTTTCTTCTAGTCTATACCCACCCTCAGACTAGTTTCTAGACTACACTTCTGATGGTCTCCAAACAATGAATACCTCTGGAGGCATGCTTTTTTTTCTACGAATCTGCCATTATATTTCTGTTGTGATGGCAAGTTTTCTCCTGGGTGCAAGGTATACCATCCACAATACTATGCAAGATAATTTGGAGCAACCCAAGAAATGATTATGCCTTGTGTGTATTCTATTGACTTTCCTTTTGCCTTCCCAAAGTGCTATCATCCTCGTAAGGCCTTTGAGTGCCAAGAAACCATTGATGAGGATATGGTTGCGCGTTCCTGTCATTGCAGCTTTTAGGTGGATGCTAGGAGTTTACCCTCCCTCAAGAATTGGTAGGCTTTGTACCGAGATACTTTATTTGTTGTTGGTGTCGAAGCTATTCTATCTATAGTGACTAGAGCTCAATTTCCTCAGCTTCATTATTCATGTACTACTCGGAATAATGACCAGCCTTCTTCTTCCAATAAGTACATCCATTCGCATACCTTACACTCCTTTTGCATGAAATTTTTGGTTTATTGAATGGCCATATATGCAGGAATGCCTTTGCATCATGCCGAGTACTCTCGCTCCTGATCTAGCCGCGGTCAGAGTAGGACTGGTACTCCTCGAAATGATGATGCTACTCTTCCTTTCAATGTCCTATCCTCACCTACGGATCCCTGTGATTTGGAGAAGTGAGGAAATTGTCCAATATCTTATCTTATGGATATCCCCATAACATTTCCAATCCACTTATGATGGGAGAGATTAATTATTTGTTGTCAAGCTTAAATCCCCTAATAAACTCTATGTCATGTCTTGCTTTTCAGCACATATATAAGGATCTATCCCTTTCCATCTACTATGCTCTTGAGGTTTATTATGATAACTACGTCAAGCTTGCTTCTGCTGAGGCACTCGAGGCTGAGTATTGATGCAAAGAGTCAGAGAAGGCTGATCTCGAGGAAGAACTTACAATCAAGATGGAATAGTTAGATGATAATAGACAAGAGGCATCAATACTTCATCGACGCATCAACCTAAACAACCCATCTTTAGCTGATCTTTTGCAACGAATAAAGCTAGTCAAAGCATCTGTCGGACTGCTGGCTCAAGACATTCACCGATCCTAGGATGCCATAGTGGTCCTTGCTCATGACTGTGAAGGTCTACATACAAACATTCGAGCTCAGGCTTCCCAAAAGACTCAATATCGTGCAGAGAACCTAACACTAGAGTGGCGGCTTAGAAGCTTCGTTCTCATCTTAGTCAACAATTTAATTTCTAATTGTTTCTCCTTTAACCCTTGTATTTGGGCTAGTTTTGTAAATTTGTCTTCCACCGTATGCAATGTACACATCTTTTAAGGCAAAAGATTGCTTCAAGTGCCATAAGTTGGCACAATGGGATACTTAAGTGCCAAAAGTTACGAAAGTGCCACTTAGGGTGCGTTTGGTAACATTTCTGTTTAAAAATTGTTTCTGAGAATAGAAATAGAAAAAAAGTATTTCTGTTTCAGGGAACAATTTTTGAACAAAAAAACACGTTTGATAAATCTGTTCCAAAATATAAAAAGAATAGAAACACGTTTGGTAAATTTGTATAATTTTTTTATTTCATTTAATTTTTTAATATTTTTATTTTATTTTTCTATTTTCTTTCTTATTTTTCCTTTTTTTTTTTTTTTTTTTTTTTTCTTTTTCCTTTTTCCTTTTTCTTCTTTTGGCCGATCGCGCCTCGGCCATGGCCGGCAACCGGCCGATGAGGGCCGACGGCCTCGCCCAGCCACGGCGAGGCTCGCCGGCCCTCGGCAAGGCCGAGCCTCGCTGTATCTGGGTGAGGCTCGGCCTCACCTTGGCTAGGCGAGCTCGGCCTCGTCGAATCCGGGCGAGATTGAGCTTGCCCAGCCCGCGCGAGGTCGAGCTAGGCGAGCTCACCGCTCCGGCGAGGTCGCCGGCCCTCGACGGCCATGGCCGAGGCCGGCGACCGGCCAAAGAAAAAAGAAAGAAAAAAGAAGAAGAAAAAAGAGAGAAAAAAGTGTTCTTAAAATGTGTTCTAGAAACAAAAAAAAAAAAAACTTTTTTTTGTTTCTTGTTTCTGTTCGAGATGTGTTTAAGGGAACAAAAAAATAATTTTGAAACAAAAACGCAAACAAACGTATTTCTGTTCCTTTTTTGTTCCCGGAACAAAAAAATTGTTTAAAAACAGAAAAAAGAAATCAAAACAAACACAGCCTTAAGTGCCACATTCGAAAATAAATTGATCACTTAAGTGCCACTCCGGCCAAAATCTGGCCAAAATGCTAACGTGCACAATTTCCAACGAAGTAAGTGCAAAACAATGCCATTTTGCACGCTGATATGGCCAAATAACACAAAAACGGCGTCGTTTTTATGCTGACGTGGTAAAAAAAAAAAAAATTAATTAATTTTAATTTTATTTTATTTTTTTAAAATATTTTTAAAAATTAATATTAAAAAACTAAAAAAAAAAGGGGGAGGCGGCCGAGGGCTAAGCCCCGAGCCGCTGCCGCCGCCTCCCCGCTGTCGCCTAGAAGGGCCGGCGATGAAGGGGGAGGGTCGGCCGGGTCACGGGCCCCGGCTAGGGACTCGGCGACCCCCACCGACCGGTGGCGAGGACCACGAGCCCTCGCCACGATTCGGGCGAGGGCTCGCAACCCGCCACCAATCGGCGACCCCCCGCCGACCCTCCCCCTCCGTCACCGGCCCTTCCTCGCGATGACGGAGCCCTCACCCGCCTCCCCCTTTTCTTTTCTTTTTTTAATTTTTTAATATTAAAAATTTTTATTTTTAAATATTTTAAATAAATTTAAATTTAAATTAATTAATTTTTATATTATTTTTTTACCACGTCAGCACCAAAACGACGCCGTTTTACACTTACTTTGCCGGAAAATCGCCACGTCGCATTTTGGCCGGATTTTGGACGAATTAGCACTTAAGTGATCAATTTTGCTCCGATTTTGGTAATTAAGTGTCCATTTGTGCCAACTTTTGGCACTCCAGGGGTCCCGATGTCCATCTTTTAATGTGTCGTGCTAATCTTGTAACATATAAGCATCGGATAACTCCAATTTTGCTTATTTTCCTTAAATTTCCCCAAATAACCTCCCGAATTGATCTCTTCTCCCGGATATTGCACAACACCAATTCCTCGCACTATTTCAAACTGCAGCTGAGCAATTATTCAGCAACCTAATTCCTTAGGCTTAATGAATTGAACCCAATAATCAATCTTGAAGTCTATGGTAACCTCGATATCTTTCCATACGATTTTCTAATTGATAAGGTCACGATATCTACTGGCAGAGCCAAATCCTGCCTGCAAGCACGACTTTCCTAATGGTCGATTGGTTTTCCCAAGGCAAGAGCCACTCGAGGATAGCCACCTAGGCGATTCGAATAAGCTTTTGGTGTCTCCAAACATTTGATGAGCTCATAAACAGTTACTTCCCTTCTGACTCTTCAACTTCTCCTGCAATCCACAGGACTTCAATAATTTCTTCCTTGCCGCACAATAATGCATAACCTTCCAATCTCCTGAGTAATTCAATCATGCGTCTCCCCTATGATCCACGATCTCTTCAACCAATGCGTACTCTCGCTATAAATAGTACTTTTCCTTAAACTCATTCATCCCCAAGATTGTCTTCTTCTCTTATTCCTAAAGATGACAGCGCCCTCAGTTGTCCCTCTCGTTCATATTTTCTCAATTGAGATGGTTGAAGAGTGGAAGCAACTCTAAGAGTTGCTCTCTAGAGACTTGGCTTTGATAGTCAAGGACAAAAAAAAAAAAAAAAAAAAAGCTGTGGTGAAGAGTTTCCTCCTAGAGATGGATATTGCTCCTGTTAGCGGCTCCGAGCTAAGAAGCCTACAAGCTTAATCTCACCCAAATCAATAAGAAGGCCATCGTACAGGAAAGGGTCATATCCCTTGATTAACGTGCTGACCTTGTTGCTCATATCATGGATTGGTACCGCAAGGTTATCACCTCGACAGAGAAGAAGCTATCCTACATTCGTGACGAACAAAGCTCGATTGGTGCATAAGCTTGCCAAAGAGGAGGAGAAATTTGCTGTTAAGAGATCCCGTGTCAACATTAAGTGTGTCTTGGAGCTGAACGAAAGATTATTTGACGTAAGGCTGGAAATCTCGATCCTCGATGAGTTCCTTGCCAAAGTGAGGGTTTGTCTGTATGTGCAGGAAGTGAAAGTCGAGACCTTGGAGAAAGAGCAAGACCACTTCTTCGAGAAGGCCTACAAGATGCACCCATCGATAGCCCAGAGCGAACAAGCCAACTCCCACATGGAGGAACATGCGAAGGACTTCCTAATGGCAATCAAGAGACAGCTTACGTCTGTCCCTATCGCCAATCTATAGCCCCTATTGCATCTTGACCGCTTTCTGCAGGACCCGAATGTGAAATCCTTATTACTTAGGACTTAATGTATGCCTGTTATTAGGCTGTAGATGCTTTTCCCCTTTCTCTTTTTATTTTGGTTATAAGGACATGGTATTGGTTGTCTTTTGAGAATGCAGAATGGTTTGAACTTATATTTCTCCTTTCCACTCCTTCATTTCCCACATTGTCGAGTAGAACAACTTCAAATATTTTCCATTAATGAAACGCGATAACTCTTCCCCCTCTAAACTCATCAATCGATAAGCATTGCCGCTTAAAACATCAATAACTTGATACAGTCCTTCCCAAGTGGATGACCACTTGCCAAATGTTTCGATTCTAGTGTAGAATAGGAGAACCGTCTTCCAAACCACATCCCCAACGGCAAAGGACTTAGCCTTCACATGTGCATTATAAGCTCTTGCCACCCTCTTCTTTTGAGCAATCATATGGTCTAGTGCTGTTGATCTTACCTCGTCTAGTTCATCCAATCGCATTTACATTGCTTCATTGTACTCTTCTGGCAAGATCTCACTTTGGAGTCTTAACCCTTAGTAATTGCACTGTGATTTCTAATGGCAAGTCCACCTTTTGGTTGTAGGTCATAAATACAAGCTCATCTTTGTTGTCGATCTCTTCGACATGTGGTATGTCCATAACACGGTAGACAAAGTCATGTCCTATTCTCTTGTGTTGGCTTACGCATAATATGGTATTGAGTACATTATCTCTATTCCCCTTGATTCTACAAAGCGAGAACTTCGGTACCCGTGAAGACAATCCCTTAGTTAGTTGTAATGGTTTCGAGAATGCCAAAGCGATGTATGATGTGCTCCTCGATGAACTCATTTACAATCTTCTAGATTATGTTTTTGTATGACACTACTTCCACCCACTTAGTAAAGTAATCGGTGGCCAGAAGTATGTAAGAATGTTTCAGGAGAATTACCAAAAAAGTTCTAAACTTATTGCAATTGTGTCAATTCAGCCCTAAACCTTTTTTTTTTTTGTCAATTTAGTCCTAAACCTTTTATAATTGTGTCAATTCAATCCATCTGACCAAAATTGGCCAGCCGACACTGACGTGGACACCGGCCGTCCGACAAACACTGACGTGGCATTTTTTAAATATTTTTTTATTTTTTTAATTCTTTTATGATTAATTTCTTTTATTCTTTCCCCTTTGTCTTCTTCCTTGTTTGTCTTTTTCCCCTGTACCTTCTTCTTCAACCTTGTGCCTTCTTCCCCAAATCTCTCTATTCCTTCTACAACTTAACCAAACCAGAATTATTGGCGACGAATCAAGCATATACATTGCCACCGAACCAACACCAACCGATGGTCACCTGCTCCAACTGACGGTCACCAACTCCGGACGCTTACTCTGGCGATCGCAACAATCAACGGAAAATCTCCACACGAGATTAATTTCTTCCATGCTTGGCTTTCTAGCAAGCATATAATCACCAGTGAACTACAAATCACAAAGACGAACTAACCGGGGTGGCCTTGAACCATGTGGCAGCTGGCGAGGGGAAGATTTCCAACGGAGTGGAGGATTTACGGCCGAGGACTGAACCCGAGAGAACGTTCTTCGTGGTGGTTGCACTGAGAGAGGCGAGAGATAGGAAGAAGGATGGAGATGGTCAAGGTGGCTTGGTCGAGTCTGTCTGAGGAGAAGGAGCGACGCTCCCAAAAAAAGAAAAGCCCCCGCTCTCTTTCTTTCCTTTCGCCTCTCCCCTTCTCCCTCTGAAATCTCTCTTCCTCAAAGCGTTCCTCTCTCTCCCCCTTGCGATATGGTTTCAGCCAAGAAAGAAAGATGCCCCACCCATCTCTATGTGAGGAGAGTTTCCAAAGAACCCCAGAACGTTTTGATCCAGCCTTTTGCGATTCCCCAAAAAACCAGTGAGCCCCCTTTTGCTTTCCTTCAGTGAGCGCTCCCTGTATTTCCTTCAAGCTTTCCCTCTTCTGTGAAAGTTCCAGGCGGTGCAAGCAAGAAGAATGTTCTACTCTCACCAGCTTCTCACCCACAAAGGTCTCCTCGGCCAGATATCGACTGCGTTTGGAAACTGCTTTGCAAAGGGCTTTGAACACCTAAAGTCCTTTGGGCTCCTCGGCCAGATATCGACTGCGTTTGGAAACTGCTTTGCAAAGGGCTTTGAACACCTAAAGTCCTTTGGGCTAAGTATGAGATGTTTGGAAACAATTTTACAAGTCCCATTAGCCAAAAGCCAGCCTTCTCAAGGCTAAGAGCCCAAAGCTGGTCTTGGGGTGCCCAGCCTTCTGCAAATGTAAAAATTATTGTTCATTATCTTCGGCGTTCACTGTTCATCTTCTTCATTGAGGGTGGTCGGCAGGGTTGCACAGGGCTACGAGGGGCCGGCGACTGGCTAGAAGGAGGCTGGCAACTGTCACGGTGACCCAGGCGACCATCGCCAGGGTGTCGTGGCAACCTCCACGCCATCTAGGTCACGGCGGCCTCCGCGGGGGGCAACGCGATTTGCATCTCAGCGACCTCGCCGGGGCCGCACGACCTCAGGCGAGGGTCGCGTGGCCCCAGCGACAGCTACTCGGGGTCCGTGACCACCGACGAGGTCACGCAACCCAAGCCTGGCCCTCGACGATGGCCGATTGAGGTCGCACGACCTAGGCGCGGCCCTCGCCGAGGCCCCCCAACCTCAGGCGAGGGTCTCACCGGGGGTCGCGCGACCCCCGCTGGAGGTCACCTAACCTCAGACGGCCTTTGCCGGTGGTTTCCAGGGGCCGCCTAAGGTCTAGTGACCTCGGACGACGACCGCTGCCCTTACCGGCCAAATATTTTTTTTTCTTTTTTTAATAATAAAGGTGCTTTGTAAATATAAATCTTCCAAACACCATTTTGTTCAAAGATATTTTATAATGGACTTTCAGATTATAATTTTACAAACGCAATTTGCATTTTGAAAAACCCTTTTTTCACTTAAAGTCCTTTGCATTTTCCTAAAAACTTTCCCCAAAAGTCTAACTAAATGCACATCATCATCCTCTTGTTTGTCTCTGGTTTCTCTCAGCAAGCAACCTCTCTCTCTCTCTCTCTCCAATGGCCGGCTAGGGGAAGGAGAGGAGAAGATGAGAAAAAAAAAAAGAATTCAAAAATTCAAAAAAAAAAAATTGAAAAATTGAAAATAAAAAATAAAATATATATATTTTAAAATGCCACGTCCGCGTTCGCTGGACAGCTGGTGTCCACATTAGCGCCAACCGGCCAATTTTGGCTAGATGGACTGAATTGGCACAATTGTAAAAGGTTTAGGACTAAATTGGCCCAAAAAAAATGTTTATGATTAAATTGGCACAATTGCAATAGGTTTAAGACTTTTTTGGTAATTCTCCCGAATATTTCTTGCTCAATGGTAAGTGTATCTTCTCAATAATATCCATCGCCCATCCCTTGAAAGGTCATAACTTCACTATTAGTAGTCGGGCCATGTTGGATCGTGTCATGTATTTAGCAAGGCCTACATCCTTTCGCATCATCTATACAATCTTAGGTTATTATGGGCCAAAAATAACCATGACATCTTAACAGCCATTTCATTTTAATGCGTGCTTGATGAGCTCCACAAATCCCTTCGTGAACTTCGGTCATTGCCAACATCGCCTCGCTTCTATCCAAACACCTTAACAATACTCCCTATATGGTATGCCAATATAGAAGTATATATTTTAGTGCTTGCTTTCTCAATTTCTTATCCAAACACCTTAATAATACCCCCTCTATGGTATGCAGATATAGTTCTTCCCTAGAAATATAAATTTTAGTGCTTGCTTTCTCAACTTTTTGTCTCGTGACTGGAGATTCTTCAAATACTCTATTATCGGTATCCTCCAGTCTTGACCATCTCATTTAGCTTTGGCTACAGCAACCATAGTACGTTGAGACATAAATGGCAATGTTTTTGTCTCGGTTATAGTGTAGGCCAATCCCTTCCTGATACGGTAACCGGATGCCATTTGAGCAAGCTCATTGGCTTCCACATTCTGGTATCGCGGTATGTGTACCAATTCTGAGTCGAGGAATTTAGCTAACAATTATTTTGCTTTGTGGTAATGCTCACCAATGTTTTATTAAAATATTGGTATTCTCCTCTCGATTGCTTTATTACCAACTATGAATCACCCATTTTGTCGATTGATTGTACACTCATGTCAACCAGCAAATAAAGGTCAACTATAAGCGCTTCATATTCGGCTTGATTGTTGGAACATTTAAAATGCAACCTGAATTGGAACTTCATTTATGCCCTCTTGCAGACACAATCAAGATCCCTACTCCTGACACAACTGATGTAAAGGAACCATCAAAGTATAGCAACCATGGGACCAATTGTGCATAGCTTTCGCTTCCGAAGCGTTCAACTTGAACACATGGATACTCCGCAAGGAAATTAGTTATTACTTGTCCCTTTACCGCTTTCATCGGTACATACACTAAATCCAACTCAGATAGTGCGAAAGACCATTTTGCCACTCGGCCTTTTACTATAGGCCCGTAAGCATATATTTAATAACATCAGTTTTACATATCTTAAGAATGACAGCTAGCAACAGATAATGCCGCAATTTTGTAATTTTGTACATGCAAAGTATAGAGATAAACCAATCTTTGTAACAACAGTATATCTCTTTTCGGCATTGTTCAGCATCCTGCTGAGATAATATGCTGCTTGCTCTTTACCTTCATCATTCCCTTATGCCAACATGCTACCGATTGTTGTATCAATGGCCAACACATAGAGTTTTAAAGGTCTGCGTACTTTTGGCAGCACCAACACTGGAGGACCAGTCAAGTATGTTTTTATCCTCTCGAAAGCACGTTGGTGCTCCTTTCGCCAAACGAACTCATCTTGGTTTTTTAATTTCAACAAAAAAAAAAAAAAACACCTCTATTTCGCTAGATAGGTTAGTCATATATCTTCAAAGAAAATTTATTTTTTCAATTATCATTTGTAACTATTGTCGCGACTCGATTTCTCCGCTACCGACCCTCGGGGAAAGGAATTGGGGAAAGGTTAAATTTAGGGATACCTTACCACGAGGGCTCCCTCATAGTTCTCATCCATAGAAGTGTCATCACCTCTCCTCTTGGGCGAACCTCTTGTGAGTTTACTTGATCGCAGTCACGATCTCTCCCAAGCTCATATCCCATATGATAGTAGAAGGTATCGTAACCCTACCCTGACATCACCACATGTCTTGATCGACAGTTTTTTTAAGGTCGAAAGGAAACTAGACGTAAATGTGGGTTTAAGGTTACTTTTACGATCGTGATAGCCCTCTCAAGATGAACATCCACCAAAGACTGCATCACTTTATCTTTACCGGCTTCATCATCTTGAGTTGCTAAATCACGACCGTGAACTTTTTCCAAAGGTTCATACCTCTCACAACGGGTTTATTAAACAATTTAGTTATTTAAGACAACCTAAAAATAAGATGAGAGTCGTCATAGGCCTTGTTTTTTAGAGTTGGCTAGAGAATCCAATCGAGGGTCAGGAGTAGTCTCTCAATTCTTACACAACTAGATATCCAGGTTCAAGGACTTGAGTTACCATTTCGGTACCTAACAATATATTGTGTTACCTGAGGTGTTCATGCATTCCTTTTTACCTTTTCGGGATCGTTTACTCTAAACTAAGTGATCATGCATGGATGGTTTTTTTTTTTTATGGTAACCCGGGAACCCCCGTACAGCCGACAGCCGACGAGATAAACCCGGAGCGGTGCTAGCGCAAGATCCACCACCACGACACCGCGCTTAAGACCACTAGCAACGACGCTAGGATTCAAACACCATCCCTTGCGTTAGGGGAAGGAGCCCGAAGCCAACGCCACCACCACATGGGGTGGTGCATGGATGGTCATTTTTGTGCCATTCTATTTCTAAAAAAGATAAAAGAAAGCACACTATTGAATTTGAAGTACAAAACAGTAAGTAAACAGCTATGGAAAGCAATAAATCTGTCATGCAATCCTAAAAAAGAAGTAAACTCAAAAGATAAGCAAAAAGAAAAAACTCGCAACTTGTTGGGTGTTTATACAAATGAGAAAACTCGAAACATATGTTGAGGACAAATTATACAAAATTATAGTCAAAATGGACGTCGACTTTTCATCGTCTTCATGTCCTCTCCATCTTCATAATCTCAACTTAATCTAAGAACTATGACTAGGTACATACAATGGAAAGAAACAATCATACACGTCAAAACGATCAAAAGCACAACATAGGGCCAAGATCAATCAATCAAATGAAACAAGGTTAAAATCAACCAAATTTGGGCCTCGGAGTCGACCTTTGCAATTCATGCATAAATCCCTCTAGACACCAATCCAATTCATTTTTATGACTTGTAGCCATTGTTGACCACTTGTGTTCTCGCATGGCCAATAACGCTTGTAAGTCCCAAAAAATGTATTATAAGTGACTTCTCAAGATTTTCCCTTGATGTCATATATTGCTCTTAACATACATCTAAAATTCACATGCATGAGCATGAA
Organism: Eucalyptus microcorys; assembly: GCA_014182515.1. Lineage (NCBI taxonomy): Eukaryota > Viridiplantae > Streptophyta > Magnoliopsida > Myrtales > Myrtaceae > Eucalyptus > Eucalyptus microcorys. Next base: position 23,409,288 of record CM024571.1, read on the forward strand.
TTAAACACACAAGCAGGCCTTTTAGACTTTATTTTTCAATTAATCAATCAAGTGAGTAAACCGTCGGTGGGTCACTTATTACAAAGGCATACACGAATCACAAACACAAGCATTTCTAATGAATGACATAACTATATGCATGAGAGGGTACACGTGATGTTTCAAAAAATAAATTTGAAATCATTGATAATGGAAAGTAAGGTTTTTGAGACAAAGTAAAGTCTCAGTTATGGAACACATTTAATTGCCAAAACTAACCCGGGGCTCGCATAAATGCACTCATAGACATCACAGACATTTTAAATACAATCCAAACCATGATTATCATAATGTCAAATCAAAGTTTAAAAAGATTTGAAAACATTTTGGATTAAGGGATATTTAGGTTATAGAACGCATTTAATTATCAAGGCAAACCCGGGGCTCGCATAAATGCACTCATAGGCACCTCAAATATTTTAAATATGGTCCAAACTATAACATTTCCTAAGTCAAATCAAGTATTGAAAAGAATTTATAAAAAAATTGCTTTTGGAAACGTCACATGTACCAAAGTGGTTTCAAGGTGTAATTCGGAAAGGCCATTCATTGAAAATCATTTGACAATGAAGATTAAATGATTTGAAACAAATTTCATGAAGATAGATGTCCTAATTCCAAACACGAACTAGCTTAAAATGCCAATTTTAAAAGTATAATCATCATTAAGAGGTGTCGGGCAATCGACCAGATGGGTCCAATTTGCAAAAATTTGTGTTTAAAAAGAGAATTGCACTTAATGGCCTAATTAGGGGTCAAATTGCAAATTTACGAAATTCGAGGGCCAATCTGCAAAATCGTGGTAAATTAAGAGCATGGAAGTGAAATTGGGACGGTGAGGATCCCGAAACTAATCACCGGAGGTCCAGAATTGGTCAGCAAGGGGCCAAACCGGCCTACCCACGGGCGGCTGGTCGGATCAGTTAGACTAGTTCACGCCAGTTTGACCGGTTCTTGACCGGTTCTGGCCGGTTCTTGCTGGTTCACACATTTATGGTCCTCTTGGGTTCAAAATATATGTAATACATGTTGCCTTCACTTTGAAGCATCGAATGTGCTGGGACTTCGAGATCATGTTGGACCACCTGTCTCCGCACAATCCCACTTTCACTTTAAGAATGTCTCAAGGAAATATTTTGTTCTAAACTCAGGGAATCACTTTGCTTCTTAGAGTTCCCTTTTACTGCAAGTTGTTGGGTATTTGGTTTCCGACGGTTTGTCTTTGCTTCCCATAAATGTAAAGGAACGTACTGATACCTTACTTGGATAGCATTTTGCTGAGCAAGATTTAAGGTTCTCACGCGAACACACTCTGGCTTTGCATCTCTCAGGGATAGGTAGACTACATGTCATCCACGATGCGTTCGCAGTTGCAGTCAGGAATTTTAAGAGAGTCGAGACCCACGATGCGTACGCGGTTGCAGTCAGGAATTTTAAGACAGTCGAGACGGCCTTTCCGTTTCCAGATCTGTTGTTGTAGAAGAGACTTCTATTTCAGGGAGGTCAGACCTCCCAGTGATGTCCAGCTACTGTTTGAGCAGTACTCCGAAAATGGCACGATGACCATCGAGCACTTACGGAGATTTCTTGTTGAATACCAAAAGTTAAAGGATGCGACCAGAGAGGATGCAATGTCAATCTTACACAGCCTTAGGCATCATATCATGTATAGGAAGGAACTGAATCTTGACCACTTCTTCCGGTATCTCCTCAGTGATCATAACCCTCCGATGGCACCATCACTTGGGGTAATTAGAGTCATCATATATACATTTTGTCTTCAGCTTTGTCAGACAATGAAAGATATTGAACTGGCCTCTGACCATTCAATTGCTCTTTGCAAGTTAGAATGTATCTCGGCCAAAGCATTGGATTGGCCTTTTCACACCTCGTCCAGATATCGCAAGTGACATTTCTTTGTATTTCAGGTGCACCATGACATGAATGCTCCCCTTGCTCATTACTATATGTATACAGGCCACAACTCCTACTTAACTGGGAATCAGCTAAGCAGCGACAGCAGCTCTGAACCGATCATGAGGGCTCTAAAGAAAGGTGTAAGAGTAATCGAATTGGATCTGTGGCCAGATTCCAGAGGAAACAAAGTAAAAGTCTCTCATGGAGGGTATGACTGATTAACTCAAAGCATTGTTCTTTTCTTTATCTACTTCTCCAACCATCCGTAGACTTGTCTCCCAAAATTCTCATTGAGAACTTTTTGCGGCCTCCCTAATCTACTAAAGTTTGACAAATTATAATGTGTATCGATTATCATGGGCATCAGTATTTTCATTCCAAGGTTCATGATCACATAGTAAAAAATCTTATGTATATTTCAAAGTGCTGCTGAGGTTATGGCCGAGTATCTGCTTGATCTCATATCTGCTGGCAAGTATCTAGTGATCAGTCATCGTGTCAAATTCAAATTCCTTCTTAGTTCTCAGTATAAATTTGCTTCTGTATCTTTGACCAGTAATAGTTTCTGTTGTAGCATGATCTCGAAATATCATGTGGTTTCCTAATCCTTAAACTGAATGGCGTCCCTATAGTTGCAAATCTGCTACTGCTGACTGCATATTCACAATATTTCAGTTGCTCGGTCCAAAAATCTGTGTATTTTTCAAATTGGTTCAGGCAAAAAAGTTAAACTGACTTACCAATTATCACAACATGAGTCTCTTTTCCTTTTATAGTATGCATATATACACGAAGCATCTGATTGATTTCTTGTGTCATATGCAGTACACTCACTTCTCCGGTCGATCTCAACAGATGTCTAAGTGCCACCAGGGATTATGCTTTTATTGCATCTGAGTTCCCCGTTGTGATAACCTTTGAAGACCATCTAACTCCAAGTCTTCAAGCTAAGGTGGCCAAGGTACTTTAGAAAAGGGAAAGTGTACTATTTGATCTTTCTTTCTTTTTTTTCCTAAATGTATATTCACCAGGCTCCTTTGCTCCAGATGGTCACGAAGACCTTTGAATCGAAGCTGCATCAACCAGGTACAGACCAACTAGCAGAATTCCCATCACCAGAATCACTTAAAAAGAAGATCCTGATTTCAACACAACCTCCGAAAGAGTACCTTGAACGTCAGAGCAGCATGGAAAAAGAATACGACAGCGCACAGGTGAAACAAAATCTGCAATACTTATGTCTTGTAGGGAACTTTTGCGCCTAGAATAAATTCGGAGGTCTAATTACTGTTTACTAGTCCGAGGAGCTTTCAGACAAAGAAGGTAGCGACCAGGACGAAGAAGAGAAGAATGTAATCCCCGAGTACAAGCATCTCATTGCCATCCACGCTGGAAAGCCAAAGGGCAGACTCACGAATAGCCTAAGGATTGATACGAGTAAAGTTCGACGCCTTAGCTTGAGCGAACAAGAGCTTGAGGAGATATCACACAAACGTGGACAAGATCTTGTGAGGTAACTCTTAATCCTTGAACTAACCAGGCAACAGGGTTAAGCCTTTGTCCTTCCTTGCCTGCAAAATTTAATGCTTTTGCTTCTAGGTTCACTCAAAAGAATCTGTTGAGGATATACCCTAAGGGTACTCGCTTCGATTCGTCCAATTACGATCCTCTGCTCGGGTGGATGCACGGAGCTCAAATGGTTGCATTTAACATGCAGGTTTTGTTTTCATGACCCATCTTAGCTTAATTGGAATCGTCATTGATTTTTCCCGTTCTCTATTCATCTACCGGTGCTGCTCAATGTTTATATGTTTTACAACGTGCTCTTTTCACGTAGCCTCGCCTTTCCTTTTCTTTTTTGGTCGTAAACGGCACCCTGGTGATGTTTGTTGGAACGAGTATTAAAGCAGTTGTGTTTGGGATCAGCTTATATAATCCATTCAATTTTGTTTCTCATCGAAGGGATATGGGAAGTATCTGTGGATTATGGAAGGAATGTTCAAAGCCAATGGTAAGTGCGGTTACGTCAAAAAACCGAAGTTTCTATTGGATAAAGACCATATTTTCGATCCTGCAAAGACATTACCGGTTAAGACGAACTTGAAGGTGTGTAGTCCTATCGTGCAAAATGGGTTTTTCTACATCTGCACCAACAAACATTTATATCTGAAAAAGGTCATGCCTGTGGTTGCAAAAAACAGGTGAAAGTGTACTTGGGAGAAGGGTGGCATCTGGATTTCAAAGCAACTCATTTCGATCAATTCTCACCACCTGATTTCTTCGTGAGGGTAAGTAGAATAGAGATTCGATTCCTTCAGCTCACAGCCGACGCTTCATGACGACCAGGAGCATGCGTGCTTACTTTGTTCAACTTCTGGATATGCATTGCTAGGTTGGAATTGCAGGAGTTCCGGCTGATACAGCCATGAAGAAGACCGGAGCAATTGAGGATGACTGGACACCGGTGTGGAACGAGGAGTTCGAGTTCCCGCTCAGGGTTCCCGAGCTGGCCATCCTCAGGATCGAGTGCCTAGAGCTCGACACAACCAGAAACTATGACTTTGGCGGTCAGATGTGCGTGCCCGTGTCGGAGCTGAGAACAGGGATCAGAGCAGTTCCTTTGCACAGCCGTAAGGGGAAAAGATACCTATCCGTGAAGCTGCTTATGCGGTTCGAATTCGAGGAACCTGATTCTGAAGAGGAAAATGAAGTGGAAAATGACACAGGTGATCAGATGGTTTCGAATCAAGAGGAATAGCGAAACCAGAGTTTGGGGTGTGAGAAAATACTAAGAATTGTTTACCCGACCACGTTACTAACGATTATCAGTAAAAATCCTCCGGCATGTAACAAAGTCTCAACTAGAATACCATAAAACAATTTTAGTATTTTTCCAAAAAAAAAAACTCTAAAAAGGGAAATAATTAAAAACAATAGCTATATTTTTTTCGAAAGAAAATCATGAAATAAATAAAATAAAGCAGAAAAAATAAATTTTTATCAGTTTATTAAAACACGCGTTGCATTGTCCAAAGACATATTAAAATTTCAAGTTAAAAATAATAAATGTTGATTTATGATAGCTCGCTTAGCTTATTATCTTCAATCGTATCTACTGCTATAGACCCTTTCCATTTTGCTTTGCTCACACTTGAATTTTGCTGGTTCTAGCCCTGTTGTCTCATCTGTCGCTGCAAGTATCTTCACAGCTATCTCACTTGCCCTATCTTACTTGGTAGACTAAGTTTAATAGATCACACCAATCACATGCTAAGAAATCACAGGATCAGGATCCATCACGCTCAATCTTATTAGGAAACACAATTTTGCAAAACGGTTTTCACGTCGCGGTCGGTTCGGTCTATCATGCTTGTGTCCAGTAGCCTTTTCTCTATGACCTTTTCTAATCTATGCGTTACACTGAACTAGAAAGGCATCGGTATCGCCTGTGCTCTTGCCGAACCTTTATCGAGCCCAAGACAGAATGCTCAAGTCTACATTTCCCAAGTCCAGCTCACTTAGCTTTTTTTGCCCTCCTGAGCCAGGTCCAATGGGATAAACTTTCGCCTCAGCCCGCAGGAATGATCGGCAGCCCTCTCGGATTCATCCGGACAATCATCCTCGCCCACAGACAAGCCATCGAGTAACCCGGCCCGACCATCTAAGGTCATTTCGAAGATGGCCCATGCTGCATTCTCGACACGATGCTCCCGGGTCCCCTTTTGTATCTTTTTCTATCCCGGGAGGAAGGAATACTCTCCCGTTACTTTACATCTAGAGGACTCCGAGGTCCGAGCAAGGTTCTAGATAGAGCCTTTTAAAATCCGGCTCAGGACCGAACACGGTCCAACCATCCGAGGTCATTTCTCCACCCAAGTGGTGTCCTCGAAGGCTTGCTGCTTGCAACGCATGTTGGACATAGGATTGCTCAAAAGCTAAGCACTGACATCACGTCCTCGTTTTCTCGTCTGTCGCCTTCATGTCCATCAGTCCTGTCCCTAAAACTTTCCTGGCAACCCATCAAGATTGACAAAGCCTTTTTCCCTCCAGTAGCGAAATGGAATCTCGTCTTGACTCAAGTCACCGCGTCGTTTTCCTCCCCACTTCGCGTCCAACAAGATGGCTGGCAACTGTTCACCCACTTTTTTTCTTGATGACTTTTTTCGCTTCGGCAGTGAGGCCGCGTCGGGGGGCCAACTTTCACGCGCATCGACCCGTCCATCTTTCCGAGCATTTTACTCCTCAATGTTTCCAATAAAGACTTGAATCCCGAAGCACGAAGAGAGGCAACTCCCGTCCCATCTTAAGTCATCATCTTGCTGGTTGGCAAGGCTTAAAAATTCTTTGAGAAAGATCATGGCATGCTCAAGATGTGACTTGTTTGCGCTGTTGTATGGTATGCATGCCTTGACTTTTTCCTTTTTACCCAAAATTTTTTTCATGACAAGAAATAGTTTGATCCATCTAATTTTGATTGACAAGAAAGCTCATCTTAAATAGATAAGATTTAAGCCAACGAATACCCACTAACCTCATAAACAAGATCATGCATGTAATTTACAAAAAACACAAAGCTTTTATTATCCAATGGTACATTGATTTTATACACAACATTATCGATTTTCTTCCTCAAACTTCAATTGATATCGTGTTATAATTTCCTTCCTTCCTTTTCCTTTTCTCCTCGGACCATATATTCTTCACTAGAGTCAAGAGAAAGTTCATGCAATTATATATCTCTAATTAAGAGTTCATAAGTTATGAACATTACTCACATGTAAACTTAAATAAATATAAATAATGCTTAATGTCTGTGTCCTATAATCCTTCGAAGTAGATGGATTGGAATGCACAAACGCCTCCAAGATCTCTGTAGAGTCCCATTTTTATCTTCAGTGCACTCTCAATGGATGGCTTGGATTTATCATTTTTTGAATCGAATGGCTCTTTACCTCAGCAACGAGCCGTAGAACTTGCTCCGTTATTATCAATTTCATAAGCCTGTTGTTAATTTATTTTATTTTTTTTAGGGAAGCTGTTTTAGAAAAGGCCAAAAAAACAAACACAAATTCCGCGGACAAGGACTGCGAAACAAAGACAATCTAGAAACCATCGAAATCCTCTCTCTCTCTCTCTCTCTCTCTCTCTCGTTGATGAATTCAACGATGGTTTGTAGCGCACATCATGGGAAGGATTGTCCTGTCCCTCGTTTTAATAATGGATTTTATCTTTACCGATCGTCGATTGGGACATCTATTGTATACTTCAATTGCATTGGTGTGCCCCATTTCAATCCATGACAGGGACATAAAATTAGAATACACCGAGTTGCCTGGATAGAATAATCAGACCCGATTAATTTAAGCGGGGTCAGAGTTGGCGATTCTTGACTCGAAGAGACACGTATCCCGATGCCCCCGAACGAGGTTGGAAACCAATCTGATTGGATACGTGCCCAGATGGCCTTTCCTCGAGACAAAAATGATATTACTTAAAGTTCGAGTTTTCTGGAAAAGTTCAATGTAAGCTATCAGCTTACACATATGGTACGAATGGACCGCCGTCCGACATTTTCTGCCATCGAACATTTGTCTGCCTATTTTGCTAGGACCTAATCCCTAGAATGATCTTATGGTGAAAACGGATTTGTGTTAAAGGCTTCATTTGTTTTATAAAAAATTAATAATTTGAAAAATATTTTCCTTAAAATAATCACTTATATTGCACAAAATAATTAGTTGATAAAAATATTTTTCTTATTGATAATAATATATGTCTACGGATTTTTATGAACGATAAAAATATTTTCATCCATTCATTTTTGTAAGTAATATAAACGATCATTTTCAAAATAATTTTTTTCAAATCATTCATGTTTCGTGAAACAAACTTAGTTATAACGGATAATTCGGGTTTCCAAGTTCGTTGCCGCGATCTCCGAATAGAAACTAGTTTTCTCCATTAGCCTTTTTTCCCCTTAGTTTAATTAAAGTATTATTCGACCAAAAAAAATTAATTGAGCACGTAATTAACTTTTGATTGACTCTTTACTTAACTTTTTGGCATATTTTTATTAGGCGAAGCAAAATGCTTGCCGCCTTATCAAATTGCCATATGGTGAGCTATGATGAAAAGCTCAAAAGCTTCTCGATTACTATCTTTCGCAAGAATGATTATTTGTTTGAGAATATTTACGCCTCTAACTTTAGTGCGCGGACAAATATTTTTTGTTATAAGAAAAACATTCAAATTAAATTTAAGGTTTAATACCACAAAAAATTACAATCTAGTACACATGTAATAAATTTACCTTAAACTAATTTTTTTATTACTAAAAATCTCAAACCGGTACACCTGTAATAAATTTACTCCATAATAATTTTTTTAACCACAAAAAATCTCAAAATTGTACATTTGAAACAAATTTACCCTCTATTAAATTGTATTATGAAGAAACTAGATTTAACACCTAGAGGGGATGAATAGGTATTTAAAAGAAATCTTGACAAATAAATTTAAAGTAAAATAAATTGCAAGCAAAGTTTGGATGAAGAATAGAATCAGTTTTGAGGAACACCAGGCTTCTTAACCAAAAAGTGTGCAACGGACTTAAAATAAATAGAGTAAGAGAAGAGAAAAATGCACACTAATTTTATAGTGGTTCGATTTAAATTAAGTCTATGTCCACCCTCTCACACTAACAGTCTACTGGCTAAATTTCACTATATAATCAATAGAAGATTACAACTTAAGAGTTCAAACACTCAGTGGTAGATTTCTTTAGTTCACTAAGACACTCTTTTTGTGTATTTCTCTCTTCTTTTTGTGTATTTCTCTCTTGATTGCAATTTATAATGCTCACAAACGAAGACAAGTGGTTGAGAGAAACTTCAGACTTTGGAATTCTAATTTCACGTTTCCCTTCCAACTTGGCCTACTGACCTTCCTTTAAATATTCCTCCATGCAACATTTGACATTTTCTAAAGAAAATTCTTCCAATCAAGCCATTGGATAGAATAATTCAAGGAGATCTTATGGCCGTTAAAGACAAGAATGGATATTTCACTTGATTATGCTCACCCATATAATCAAAATCTTGGTTTTCATAAGTGATGCTTCCTCATATGGAATTTATTTTCGAGATTGATTTTGTCAATACATAATTTACTCAATCAACGTTTTTGAATAAGGTATGTAAAATCCTTGGCCAAGAGATAGTCGTTGAAGAATTCCAAACAAAGTTTATTCTGAATTTGTGTCACAACTGGTTCTGGACTATTCCTCGTTCTAGATACTATATCATTCTGGGCTCGTTAGAAAGGAATATACTTTTGGAAAAGTATTGTTAAGAGTCTCTTAAAAATCCTCAGAAGTAAAGACAATAGAAGCAGATAATTTTGTCAACTTCAAAACTTGGTAGAAATTTACTCAACATATTAATATCACAAAAGATCATAAAATTAGCATACTTGTGACAAACAAATAATAAAACCCCAAATTGCTACACTAAACAACCACCACATGTCATCCAACTTAGCAACTTAGTAGTAACATTTAGTGAAAACTAACGGATGGTAAATTTATCGCGAGTTTATCAGTTTGGGTTTTTAATTTGGGGTAAATTTATTATGGATGTATCAATTTGAAATTTTTTGTGATATTAATCATTAAAAAGAATGTTAAAAAATACGATCGAATGGAAAATGCATTGAACTTGATGAAGGGCCACCGCCATTATCATGAAGGTTGGAAATTATCAATGTCTTGATGGTGGTTGCCCCAGCCATGGTGTTCGGTCAAGAAATTTTTAGGCGTGAAAACACTATTTTTAAGCTACGTTTAGTCAACTGCATTTCTAATCATTATAGAATTGAATATGATATGATATGAAATTTAGAAGATTTTATTATATCTTGTCAATTGTTTGATGATTAAAGTTTAATATATTCAATCATATCATATATATTGTTTAGTATAAATGACATATCAATATAAATGAACCACAAATTTTACAAGCGAAGATAGTAAAAATATCTCGCGACACTTTTGTCCACTTTATTTTTATTTTTTTCCTTTCTTTTTAAAGTAATTTTTTTTTTATTTCTTTCTTTCCCTTCCATCATTATCGAATAATTTTTTTGAATAGAAAATTGTACTAATACACTTAAAATACTAAAACTCCTAAAATATGTAATAAATATATATTTACCTATCGAATTTATTTTATAAGATAAAATTAAATTCGAATATATAAATAAAAATAAGATTAAATTAAAAAAATTTGTTAATTTGAATTTCTTATATTAGAATTGAAATATTATTTATATTGAAATATAATTTTAAATTTTTCAATTTAAGAAGTTTTTTATTTGAGCAAAATAACTTTCCTATTTTAGATATTAGAAATTTTTTCCACTTGTATCCCATCTCCCCCATAGGATAATTTTATCCGACATATATCCCCCTATATCCGACTTTATTATATTCTGAGTAAGCACCAAATGCGGGATTTGATCAATTTTATCACATCTTGAATTTTATCATGATCATCAAATGCAGCCTTATATCTAAATCAAATATACCCGACTCCTTCACAATTGGATCATATTAGCTCTCGCTAAGAATAATTGTAAATCCATCCTTGATGATTGATTCGGGCTCTGACTCATGTCATAGTAAATCCTGGTAATAGCAAGGTATTTCATGGATTGGATTTTAACTTATTGAGATTGATTTCTTACCATAAAAAAAAAAATTCTACATATTTATGTTAATTTTGGACCAAAAAATTAGCAGGGATGCTGTCTTTGGTATTCAGTGAATAGTAGAATTTCTACTATTCATGAAATTTGCAATAAAAAATTTTCAGCATCAGGTTATTAAAAAAATTTGTCTCGGTCTTAGATAAAGTTTATGATTTGTCCTGCATCATCATCACTATTGTCATCATTCTAAAAATCAATTACGAATTTTCAAGCTAAAAATGATTGCACATCATGTAAATGGTTTTGAATATTTGGACATCTATATGATTCTTTGCAAAATCTCGATTAAAATAGACTAAATATTTCTTCAACGACAAATATACACATTGACATGACTTCCCAAACACTCTCTTGATAAAATTTTTATGATTAAAATAATAACATACGGAATTGATTTTTCCTTCAGACTATTTAAAAGGGTTGACTCCATCTGAACATATGAAATTCGACAGATTTGACAGTTTGTACCGAATTTATTGTATGATACAAACTCACATGATTATTTTTTGTATATAAGATGGATCATTCTATGAATATACCACATAACTTATTTCATAGGTTTAGCTATTTCTATGTCTCAAAGACACAGAATCTTTTATCTCCAGATGTTTTGATAGTCTTACAAGTGTAAGATAGATAAATTAAAAATTTATGCGAGCACCACAACATAACTAGCAAGTTTATATTTATTTTAAGATTTTTCTCGTACAAGCGATACTCATATATTATAATCATCATATTTTACGACGGCAATAATAAACTAGGCATTCCAATTTTAAGAAAAGGGAAAAGAATTGGAAAATTGAGTAAAATAAAATAGAGAGAGAGAGAGAGGATAAAAAAGGGGACGGGTTCAACCGAACCTAGCTTGGTTTTTTTTTTTTTTTTTTTTTTGAACAGAGAACCTAACTTGGTTCGAGAGGGTCAAAACGACTACTTCTTCGGCCCCCGCGGTGACAAACGTCTGTCATCGAGATCAAGGAGGAGGCACCGTCACCCTAGCCTTTTCCTCGTCGAGGTAGGGTTCGACCAATCGATGTCCATTTAGATCTCGCTCTCATGACATCTTTGACGGTGCAGGTACGTCCACGTCATCTGCAATGGATCAAAACGCGTATGGCGTGACCAAACCTCCCGGGCAAGGAGAAAGGACCTCGCGAAAGAGACATAATGGGAAGGAGCCACAAAGAAAAACATTAAGAAAAAAAAAATCAAAAATCCTAAACTTTACTTAGAGTGATAAATTTACTCCGAACTTTATGACGTAAAAAATCTCAAATTTCACTAACCGTAACACGTTTAGCCCAAACTCTATGACCAAAAGCATTTTTGTCTTATTTTTTTTGCTCTTTCTATTTTTCCTTTTTCTTTTTTTTTCCTTTTTTTTTTCTTTTCTCTTCCCTCCATCATGGCCGGCGGAGGGAAGCCAGACTTAGGCGTTGGGCTGCCCTTGCTGACATCGGGCGAGGGCAGCCCGACACCTAAGTTTGGCGAGGGCGGCCCTCGAGGGTCGCCCTTGCCTAGGCTTCTCTCCACCATGGCCGATACAAGGAAGAAAGAAGAAGAAGGAAAAAAAAATAAGAGACGAAAATGCCTTATAATTTGGGGTAAATGTATCATACAGATATAAATTTAAAGTTTAAAATTGAGTAAATATGTTACAGTTGACAAAATTTAGGGTTTTCTCGTATCATAAAAAAAAATTAGGTAAATTTATTATTCTAGATAAAGTTTTGGGTTTTTGGTGACTTTTTCCCAAACATTAAATATTTCCCAAACATTAAATTATAACCCATTGCAATACATTCACGCTAAACTCTTTTTGTGACATAAAAAATTATAAATTACGCTTACAATGACATATTTATCATTAACATTTTTTGATCCCATAAAAATCCAAACTTGCATCTATTGACACATTTACCCCCTTCATCAAGGTTGAACTAGATGATTTTTCAGCAAAAAAACTCATTTTTATTATTTAAGTCACATGAGTACTGTGTCGATATTATTTTTTTATGGCGTCCATACAGGTAGATTCTTAACAATGTTTTTGTTGATAGAACTTTAACGAAGATAAATGTGTTTCACATGCATAAATTTGGGATTTTTTGATGTCACGACTCAAAAAAAAGTATTTAGGTTATGTGTCACGGTGAACATAGTTTAGAATTTTTTTGTTACTTTTGTCCAAAAAAATATATTTTTATGGTTCATAGACAATTTAGACTAAGCTCATTAATGGGATGGGTTGCCGCAACAAGGCTTAATATTACGTGATCGAATTAATTGGTCGTATCGTTGGCGCAATTCATATCTCAATCGATTTTCTTATATTTATATTTCGAAAACCATATACGGGGTGATTGATTTACTTCTCTACGTGTCGATACTATAGGAGCAATACCTCAAAGGACCAGGGGTACGAGCCCGATGGATGATAGCCGTCGGATCACGTGAGTCCCGAGTCCACACACGACCGAACGGCTTGGATGAGTCGCTGAGCTCACAGACGTTCGACGATGAACAAGGTTCACATGTGACCAAATGGCCCCCGAGGGGCTGCGAGGCCGGTTGGCGGGCAGAATGCGACACGTGGACTTCCACCATTCGGGAGAGGGATTAGATATTATTGAAGCCCCCACACGCGCGCACACACACACGACCAAATTCCGACTTCATTTGGGCGAAATTTCGCATTTGAGTTTCATTTGGATTTCCTGTGCGAGAGAGGGAAAGCCAAGAAAGCAGCCATCTCTCTTAACAGAGAGAGAGAGAGAGAGAGAGAGAGGAGTTCGTTCTTTCTTCCATAAGAGGCTGGTTGGCTGGCTTTTTTGACCCGGCGATGGGACGACAAAGGTCGATCACAGTGTGGAGTTGAAGCTTGATAACCAGAGCCCGCCTCTCGTCTCGTCTCGTCTCGCTCGCCCTGCCTGCGCTTGCTCTGCTCTCCGTGTGCCAAGGTCAGTCCCTGGGTTGGGTTGTGTGTTCTTGTTCTTGTTTTTGTTCTTGTTCTTGGGTGATCGTTGCTTTCCGTGCGTGTTTTCGAACCTGGGCGCAATCTTTATGCGGGGTTTGATCGTTGCCCGGGTCCTGTCCCGTTGTTGTTCTTTTAGTTTCGAATTCGCCGTTCACCGATGCGGGTCGCGATTGTTTTCCTCGGGCGTCTCTGTCGATGTGTGTTGTCAAGAAAAGAACTTGGGTCCTGCCCTGATCGTAAGTTTGCTTCTTGTGAGGGTGACTATGTTATTGATGTGTTTGCGTGACTTGGGCTTTTGAGACGGTCGCCGTATCTCGGCATATGGCAGCTCGTTGACGATGACCCTTTTCTCGTGTGTTTCTATGGGATGATTTCGGAGCGTCGTATCTTTTGAAAGGTTTTCTTTTTCCTCTTCTTTTTCACTCTTGCGGACCTGATTATAACTTTCGGATGCGAATTTTGATAGGGAGTGTTCCTAGGTGCTGAATCTTTCCATGTGTAGCGGTTCAAAAGGGAAAACTACACCGGGAAGCTCTGTAAGGGAGAGTGAATTCGAGAAGCAGAGGATGTCGGCCCGTCAGTTCTCAATCCTGCTCGAGTTATCTGCTGCGGATGATCTGACGAACTTTAAGAAATCAGTTGAGGAAGACGGCTACGATATCGATGAGTCGAGCTTGTGGTATGGTAGGAGGATCAGGTCGAAGAAGATTGGGCTTGAAGAGAGAACTCCCCTCATGATTGCCGCGATGTTCGGCAGTATGTCCGTGCTGGATTATATTATCAAGTCTGGCCGGGCTGATGTAAACAAGGCCTGTGGTTCGGATGGTGCTACTGCGCTTCACTGTGCTGCGGCTGGTGGCTCGGTACAATCTCCTGAGGTGGTCAAGCTGTTGCTTGATTCTTCGGCGAATGCTAACTCCATTGATGCGAATGGGATACGAGCCAGAGACTTGATTTCTGAGGTCTCTGGTTCGCCCTTCAATTCGAGAAGGAAGACTTTGGATGTCATGTTGACTGGAGGTGGGACTGCTGAGTTTGTCGAGGAAACTTACAATCTGCCCGAGAATCTGGGTAGTCAAATTGAAGGAAACGAACAAAGAGAGAGTCCAACGGCCCGGGCTTCCAAGGATGGTTCTGAAAAGAAAGAGTATCCTGTCGACCTTTCTCTTCCGGACATCAACAATGGAATATATAGCACAGATGAGTTTAGGATGTATTCTTTCAAAGTGAAGCCTTGCTCGAGAGCTTACTCTCATGACTGGACTGAGTGTCCATTTGTTCACCCTGGGGAGAATGCTAGACGGCGTGACCCACGGAAATATCACTACAGCTGTGTGCCTTGCCCTGAGTTCCGCAAGGGGTCATGCAGGCAAGGGGATAGCTGCGAGTATGCTCATGGTATATTTGAGTGCTGGCTTCACCCAGCTCAATATCGCACCCGTCTCTGTAAGGATGAGATTGGATGCACCAGAAAAGTGTGTTTCTTTGCCCACAAACATGAAGAGCTTCGTCCATTGTATGCATCAACTGGTTCGGCGCTTCCTTCTCCAAGATCATTTTCGCCCGTTGCTGCTTCTCTAGACATGGGATCACTGAGCCCTCTCTCTCTCGGTTCTTCTTCGGTCCGGATACCGCCAACTTCAACACCACCTATGACTCCATCAGGGGCCTCTTCTCCCCTTGGTGGGTCGATGTGGAAAAGCCAAATTAATAGCGCTCCGCCTGGCTTGCACCTTCCGGGTAGCAGGTTGAGAAGCGCATTGAGTGCTAGAGACATGGATTTAGATGTTGACTTGATTAGTCTAGAAAATAATTATCGTTTGCAGAAGCAGTTGCTCGAACACTTTCCTGATCTGTCCTCTCCTTGTGGTTGGAACAACTCTTCATCCACCACATCGGCTTTCCCTGAGTATTCAGGTGACATGACTGGAGAAATAAGTAGATTAGGAGTAAAACCAAATAATCTCGAGGATAGTTTCAGGTCATTGGACCCAACCCTCTTGTCTCAGTTACAAGGGCTGTCACTTGATGGCGCAATATCCCAGCTGCAATCTCCTACTGGAATGAAGATTCGGCAGAACATGACCCAGCAGCTCTACTCAAGCTATACTGACAAGCTTTCCTCCTCACCTAGGGCATTGCCGTCATTTGGAACCGATCCTTCCAGAGCTTCAGCAGCAGCCACTCTGAGTTCCAGGTCATTGGCATTTGCAAAAAGGAGCCACAGCTTCATTGAGCGGAGTACAGTGAACGGTCAGTCTGGATATTCATCAGGCGCGGTTTCTCCAACTGCAAGGATGTCTTCCCAGAATGACTGGGGCTCGCCGGATGGCAAACTAGACTGGGGCATTCAAGGGGAGGAGCTGAACAAGCTGAGGAAATCCGCATCATTCGGGCTCAGGAGCAGCAGCAACCGCTTCCTTGCGTCTGCAGATTCTGCGACAGCAACTTTAGGGGAACCAGACATGCCTTGGATTCAGTCCTTGGCAAAGGAAGCCCCGTCACAAAACCCTGGCAATTTTGGAGCAGAGCATCAGCAGCAGCAGCAGCAGCAGTATCATCTTAATTCTGGAGGTACTGAGCTGCTTCCAGCTTGGGTGGAGCAGTTATACGCGGATCAGGAGCAGATGGTCGCCTGAGATCAACATTGGCTTCTTATCTAACCACTATTAGTCATTTCGTTATTGCTTTAATTTTTTTTCTTCTGAGTCTAGTATTAATGTCTAGGATTCGAACGAACTGGAAAATTAAATCTAGAGGGAAGATGGGAAGAAAAGAGCAGGATGGAAGGTTTCTGCTCGGTCCGAGATTTCTCATAGTCTATAGTATTTCTCGTTCTTTTCCGTCCCAATGTTATTGATTTGGTTCTCAGCATGTTTTCTAGATGAGGCTTACAAACTATGTAATCTTGTCTTGCTAAAAGAATCAGAGCTGCACCTGCACGCCTACTGATGATGATGATAATAATAATTCAGACATTTAGTACCAAGCCCCATGTCTCAGTTTCTCGAGCAAAAGTGGTGCTTCATTCAGTCTCTCTTCGTATTGCTTTTACTCCTTTATTGTTCAGGTGCAAAGCTTTGCTTTACCACCTGTGTCAAGCTTCAACTCGAAGGTTGCTTTGAATATGCGCAGGTGGATGGTTGGAATGACCAAAGTCCAATCTTCCTCCATCTGATATGATGTTTGCCCACCTTATCACCTTTATTATGCATTGGTTTTGCACTTCAGCATGGTTGGAAAAGTAAAAGCATCTCTATAAAGGCTTTGAGAAAGGGTAGAGAAAACTAGGATCGCCCTTTTGGAAATTTTCTAGGGCTTAAATGACGGAATTCAGGACAAAAGGGTAGAAGGGGTGAGTCGATCGCTCGATGGGTTTTGAACTTAAACAACCAAAAGTTGCCAAAAGCTCTTAGCTTGACACCCTTTTCTCCTCTGCCTTTAACCAATATGGCTAGGGGTGGCCACCTGGACATGATTAGGCCGGCAAGACCCGGCATCTTTTCTTAGAATTTTAAAAAAAAAAATAGTGAAAAGATTTCAAACATTTTAAATTTACTTTTTATTTCAAATATTAAATAATACATGAACAATTATGGAATATTAATGAGAAATACTCATTCAATTAAACGCGAATGACATACAAATATATCTTCAAATAATCTAAAAAAGAAACGACACATATAACTGCCTTAATAACAATGGTACATAAATTACACCCAAGACAATATCTCCTAAAGCCGGTGCTTTCGGCGTTGCATCTCTTGCCATGACTCTGATGATAAAGTTTAGTTCTTGTCCTCTTTCTCAGGTTGGAACACATCTGGCTAGACTTTGTTCCTGCAGTATAGCAAATAGCAAATCTCCACATTTTTTGCAGTAAAGTTGCACATGTTGTCTTTCATGATCCATTGCCTAGAATTGAACATGGGCTCAAATGATACTGTAGAAGCTGGTGGGGCCAATACGTCACGAGGCATGGTGAAAAGAATTAGAAAATATAAAGTTATGGCCTGTCGCCAATTTATGATAGATTTTAATTTTGCCAACTCTTTTGATGTATTTGGAGTAGTTTGTCATCAAATACACCTCCAACTTATTGGTACATGAAGATGAAGAGTGTTCCTCTTCTTCTTCCGAAGTAAAGACCATATAGATTTCTAGATATTGCTCGATGAGGGTAACATCTCCGTTCACGGGGTGAAACTCATTGCATCGAACCAATTGGGTTATGCGGCATATGTATTCTAGAGCCAATACCTCACCATCACGAATATCTGCTCCATTTGGACCTTCTCACCTAGTTTCAAATATTTGTAATATGGAACAAATAGTGTTTTGATCCTCTCTAACTTGAACCTCGAACTCAAGATAGTAGACACGAAAAAAATTAACAAGCAAATCTCCTTGTAAAGTTTGAGGAATTTTGCTTTCATAGCTGGTATTGTTTCATTGAAGAAGGAATCACCCTCCTTGTTGGCCAATTAAACTGAAATCATGTACGTAAATGGAATGGCGAGGTTGCTTTTTGGAAAATCTCTGGACAACAAGCATCAGGCAAATCACTAAAAACCCATAAGAAATGCTTAAAGACTTCAACAACCGTCCAATCTTGCTGTGTCAACGGGGGAGACCAATACTTCCGCTAGTAGTGGCATAAAGCGTAAGTATACCAATTTCCCCACATGCTTTCTTCAACACCTTATAGGTTGAATTTCACCTTGTTCTTACGTTTAGTAGGAAATTCTCAACTCGCCTTCACTAATTCATATGCAAGATGTCTAATTATTGATGCCTGAGTGTGGTGGATCTCATGTATTGAACCCACCCACTTGTGGTTGCCACAAAATCATAAAAACGATAAAAAAAAAAAAAAAAAAAAAAAAAAACATGTTATTTACAAGTTAATGTAGTGACACTTGCACCGCACATGAAAGAAAATCCTATTGCAAACAAGATTTAGCTATTGAACCGGACTTCTGAATAGGGAGATGTTCACATTAGCATTATCCAACATGATGCTATGATTTTACTGTTGATATCAAACTCATTGGTAGTTATCATTATTTTAGATGCCACATTCGGAGAATTATGCGGGAAAATTAACTTCTTATTCCTCATTGACCTTATCGCTAGTAATGACACATTTCGTGTAATTCGTATAACTAATCCATAAATTAAAAGCAAAGAATACTCAATAGTTATTTGGTGACAACATAGCACCAACACCACGCTTCTCTCTTTGTACATGGACTTGGAGTTTCTGGTGTTTGTTGTCCACGAAATTGGTCTGAAATAAGATTGTAGAGCTATCCACATGTGACGGCCGAAACAGGAATCGTCGGCGAAGCCAAAGGATTGCTCAATGGTAATACAATAACATGCAAGCTCCTGCTGATTTCTCGCCTCGAACGGGCTTCTAGTACATGGCGATGTACTTGAAGAGGTTCCCCTCGACCCTAGACATCTCTACTTCATGTTTTGCTTGTTGCTTCCTCAAGTGGCCTGTCCCCCTTGACGATTCAGCAAATAACTTGGAGCCGGAAATCTTGCAAACAGCCTTCTTCACGCCATCGGCATCCATCTCGAGTCAAAAAGGCCTCCAAACGTCAGCAAATAATATGGAGCCGGCCATGATTAGGCCGGCACCAACCGGCTGCAAGGCCTGAGCCCCGCATCTTTTCTTAGATTTTAAAAAAAAAAAAAAAAATTAGTGAAAAGATTTCAAAATTTTAAAATTAATTTTCCATTTCAAATATTAAATAATACATGAACAATTATGGAATATTAATGAAAAATATTCATTCAATTAAACACGAATGACATACAAGTACATCTTCGAATAACTTGAAAAAGAAATGACATGTTCAACTGCCTTCAAAAAAATTGTACACAAATTACACCCAAGATAATATCTACTAAAGCTGGTGCTTTCGGCCTCGCATCTCTTACCGTGGCTCTGATGATAAAGTCTTGTTCTTGTTTTCTTCCTCAAGTTGAACACACTTGGCTAGAGTTTATTCTTGCAACAAACAATCATGCTCGCAAATAGTAATCTCTATATTTTTTTTGCAGTAAAGTTGCGCATGTTGTCTTTTGTGACCCATTGGCTAGTATGGAACATGGGTTCGAATGATACTGTAGAAGCCAGTGGGGCCAATAAGTCACAAACCATGGTCTATTACCATTTCACAATTGATATTATCTTGGCCAACTCTTTTGATGTAAACCATGGTCTATTACCATTTCACAATCGATATTATCTTGGCCAACTCTTTTGATGTAGTTGGAGTAGTTTGTTATCGAATACGTCTCCAACTTATGGGTAGATGAAGATGAAGAGTGTACTTCTGAAGTAAAGATCACATGGATTTCTAGACATTGCTTAATGAGAGCACTATCTCCATCCGTGGGGTGAAACTCATTGCAATAACCAATTGGATTATGCAGCATAGATTCGTTAAAGCTAGTCATTCATGTTGTAGGACACTTGCATCGACAATACGTTTGTCATTGAACAAGTCCCATCACAATTCACATAGTCAATATATTCAAGTGGGATGATCGAAAACGAAAGGTGCTGCTCTTCACTGCAATATTTAGAATGTGTCTAAATTGTTATGATAAAATAAGAAATAAATAAAATGGACAAACTTTAGAATTAAAGTTATATACGAACGAGGCTAAGAAAAGCCAAAAAATGAGAGGTGCAGGGATCTATTTGTAGAAGAGGGGAGGGGAATATATGATGCTCATCTCCCCGACAACCGGCAACCGTTGGGCGTTCTACTGTCCATAAAATAACAAAATCGTCGGGCTTGGACCAACCCTGGCCCGATCGTGCTGGAAAGGCACGGCCGTCGGCCAGCCTAGTTTAGGCTCATGAATACATTGCAAAAACTGTTCAGCGAGACCAAACCTCCTTGATACTACTGATTTTACCACTTGGAAATAATGTGGAACCAATAGCTCTCACTATACTAAACGCCAAAACCAGGTTAATGACGGGACATAGTTGAATCAACAAACCATTCCAAGATGATAAGACGCACAGATGAAATGTCATCTTACTAATCTGCATTGAGTAAAAAATGCCAAGACTATACAATAACACGTAAATCCACACCTATTAAGAGAGAATTTATAAACATTTAAGCATTATTGCTACCATGTCATCAATATTCTAAAGGTGAAGGAGAAAGTATCGATGCTGGTATGTGTCTGAATCAATGAATCTAAAGTGTTGGACCCTGATGACTATATTCGGCTTATGTCACGACCAAAAACGAAAGTCGTGAACCAGTTTATGGCCACGTAGAACCTGTTCCTCCAGCTTACCACGCGAGTTAGATAAGCAGAGCGCCAGATAAACCAACTGGTAAATCCTGCTAGGGACAAACCTTTTGCCTCCTGCAAAAGAAAGAGAGAAAAAAATGTAACTCTAAATTTGTCTGCCCATTGAGCTGTCTGATTACCAGTAAATTCAATCAAAGCTGATTAGATCACCTTGCTCTGCCTCAGGTCCACCAGAGCTTTATATCTCCCAACAGTGGCCATGCTTCCGAGATGCCTATAGACAAAGGGATCTCCTAATGCGATTTCTTTGATGCTGTTTGCTCGCCCTCCTCCAGCTTTAGCCACACTGTTTAGTAACTCTGCTAAATACTTCCCCTGTCTCTCCGCGACCTGCTCATGCAGAAAAGTACCCATCAAATTGCAAAGAACCACCTTTCCAGATACAATCATCAATTGAGCAGATGATATTCTCCAACTGCAGACTGTAGGATGGCAAATATGCATGGAAATTGCCAATTTGCACCCTGGATTTTTTAGGATATGGCACACTGCACCATAGATTCCAACACGGCACCTCACAATCTTAACTGGCGTGGGACTTTGTAGTCTTTGATTAAGGTCTGTTTGACTAAGCTAATTTTCCCACTTGTTACTTTCCTTTCAAAAATTTGAAGATGGAAACAGATGTTTTAATCTTTAAGTAGTGATGAGAAAATATAATATATGGTTCTACTCTACACGAGAGAAAAAGATATATGGTCCTACATCTCAATATTGGTATATATTGAAGGTCTCAAGTTATTTGCATTAAAAACAATCAAATTATGAGAGCCACGACATTTGAGAAAAGGTAATTGTAAGAAGTAGAAGTCACGCCATTTTAGAGGGGTACAAAACACAACACCCCAGGAATTTCAGGGTTTTACTGTACCATCTTAAATGCAAAGTGCAGTTCTTTGAAATTACTTTGAAATTTAAGGATGAAATACTACATTTCAGCTCTAGAGTCCGATGAGCAACAACTCCAAAACAGGTCATATTCTGGTGAGGTTTGCGAATAATCATCATTGGAAAAAGTTAGACATAACCAACAAATGCTTCAGGAAAAAGAGAGGTTACGATTCATATATTTCTCAAAACTAAATGGACATAACGTAATTGTCACTAAGTGATGTGACCTGCCTCTGAAAAACAGATCATTTCCTAAGTTGATCGATAAAGAATGCCACAATCTACTCTTACCAAAATAATGAGTTGAATAAGAAAATTTTAACCCTGCCAACGAACACCTAACAACACAAAAGGACAGAAGCCAACCATCTCGAAAGTTCTGACCATTCTTTAGGTGTGATGACTAATCACAGACTATTAAGATCTAAAAGCTCAGGATGCCCACCTGGGCCAAAGCTGGAAGGACTGGCTTGCCAGTACTTTCCAAGAACCCACTGCAATCACCAATTGCGAATATATCCTGAACAGAAGGAACTCGAAGCCATTCATCAACACCAATCCTGTAAAATCAGATGGAGAGCATCCATGTACACATGAAGCACACAGCTCCCATGTCATCAGACAGAAAAGGAACACCTAATATGAAGACTGAAAAATGATATCCAGCGAACACCGAATTTGCAGCACAGGAATTTACATGAATGGAACCCAAAAGAAGATAATTTATATGGAAATACTTCATTTGGAGGACTAGAAGCAAACATTTAGACCAATGCTCAATAAAGAGCATGGAGGGAAGAGAAGACATCCAGGTTGATAATAGGATGCACCACTTCCAAAAAAATGTCATAACCTCCAAGATTAAGTTCTTTTCTGAATAAAGATTTTAATAGTTTGGTTTAGATTGCCACGCGCAAGGAAAACTTGCTCAACCACTCTACCCTATGCTCATTTTCTAATTTTAGTATATACCCTATTGTCTTCTTGCCTTAAATGCCCATTACTTCAAAGAGATTTAGAAGATTGTGGGCTTAAAAAGCACATCATACAATTGAGATCAGAGTGCCATGGGGAACAAAGTATCTATGAAAACCTGGACAACATTTATAAGCTTGCAATTCTTGCATAGTTGTGTTGTATTTTCATTTTTTATCATCCTTCATTTTAGCATTTTAATTGAACAAACTCATGACTCTCTTTTAGAATACCATTAAAACCAAAATTCACTGAGTCTTTAGAGTTTTACAAGAAACTACCCTTCACATTGCACTTTTATCATTCTCAAAACTTAAAGCAATAAAAATAAGAGAATTGGATCATAAGTTCACCTCCCTCCTGGGGATTTTGGAAGTTGCAGAGATCTCACAAAAGGTGAGGGACCAACACCAGTAGACCACACCAACAGCCCATAAGGAACCTCCGTGCCGTCATTGAGAATTATCTTCTGAGATTTGACATCCTTCACAACACCTTGGACCAAACGAACTCCAGACTACAAATATGAGAATATTAATTGACATATACAACCAAAATAAATAAACAAAATAGGTATCCCATTGCTTTGCCTCAATGAATGCTTTCAGGAACAAAAATTATTCTCAGGAAGGTTCCTCTTTCAATCTTATGACACGATGGCTCCTTCAGTAGAAGCACCAACTGATAAATTAATTTTCAATGTGAACATGGAAAGACAAGATAATCAAGATGTTGCAATTTCTTCTTGCACGGCTAATAAATTCTCTGTATTGGATAACATCACCGACCTTTGTCAGTTGCTTTGTAGCATATCGCCGGAGACGATCATCAAAGGAAGATAATATCTCATTGGCCTGTAATAATGATTGGGAAATTAGCTTTGGGAAAAGGTGAAATGCAGTATAATCCAACACTCTTGCTATGGGAAAAACCTCTATTAGGGTAACATGGATGAAGTCTTTCACATGTGTATATCTTTGATGAACATCTTTCATAATGAAATCACTCAGTTCACCACTAAACTCTACACCTGTCGGACCCCCTCCAACAACAACACAATGTAGGAGCCTCCGCTTTTCTTCCTCTGAAATACCTGCATACATGAAAAACTATTAACTACAACCATATGGGGTAAACTGAGTGGCTTGAATAGATACCGCATAAGATATGAAAAGGAAAAGACAGCAATAGCCTTGTAATGATGTGAGTCCAACTGTAATAGCATACCAGGCACATCCGATAGCATCAGGTTTAGGAGCAGCTTCCTGCGGATTTCTTGTGCATGGTGCACTTCACGTAGAAATATTGCGTTCTCATTCACACCATGGATTCCAAAAGTTGAGGCCTCTGCTCCTAACGCTACAACCAGCTTGTCATAAGTAATTTTAAACTTCCAAGGCTCTAAACTGCCGTTTCCATCAGTTACAGTCTCGCATTGCACCTTCAACGTCCAAAGAAGCACTAAGATTAAGAGTTCACTTACTAGTGTTGATTCCATTCTGGTCATGTAATAAAGTTTCAAAGAAAAATTCACCCTATACGAAACAGAAGCACTAACACAAGAACAGAAAAAGGACGATTGAACAGTTCCAATATATTTCTCATGTTCATTAAATGAAATGGGAGCTTCTTCTATCCATGAAATCAGTACATTAAAAAAAAAGGGCCCCGTATGATACTCAAGGATGAAAGTGACATGCGTCTGAAGCTTCTATGCACAAAGAAATCAGACCACAAGACAACTCAAAGATCCAAGGAATCCAACAAAAAAACCTCTAAAAAGAAGCCAACTCAAAATTTTTGCAACGATATTATTAATTTCCTTCCACTCCCACCTTTACTCAAGGCCAATGCAAAACAAGAACTGCAGCCCAATCACCATGTCAATTTCATGGCCCAAGTTGTTCAAAGCGCACGATATAAGTTCGATACCCTCGCCTAGGGAGATCGCCAAAAAGGAGCCCAAGTTCGAGCTTGTCAATATATCCAGTTGAACCTACCCACACTCAAAAGCTTAAGCCAACTAAGATATACTAACTGTTCTACACCACATCAATTCTCCACGTGCATCCTAATAATCTCCCTCTTATATGTGAGCTCAGTGTTAGGTCTGCTCCCTCTTAATTCAAGCAATCTTATGCATTGACTTCCTACAGGCTTGCATTACTACCCCCACAACATCCACTTGCTTAGAAACTGCAACCATGGACTCTGATGGCATTTGTTGGGAGTGCGCAGCAGAAATCAATACCTTTACCTAAGGAGATCACTAAGAGGGAGCCCAATTGCGAGCCCATCAATATATCCAGTTAGACCCACTTTCACCCAAAAGCTTAAGCCAATGAGTTATGAGTCAACTAGGATATATTAACAGCTCTACACCACATCAATTCTCCAATATAAGATTTCTTTGATACAACTTACTCACACATGCATCCTACCACAATTGGTGAGACGAACTAATCAAAGGGAGATTGATCTGCCAAATAAAGCCACATCCAATCGCTATCGTTGGGAAACAGCTTCTCTAGTTGGAGTACTATAGATTTTAACATTAGTGAAATAGGGATACGATCATGAATGAAGATGTCCAGCACAACAGCTAACAACCGATAGCTCAATGATTTATCTCAATATGCGGCAACTAAAGAAGGAACCCCAAGTCCTAAGTGAGGGTTAACTGTTTCCAGGGTCCATAGAGGATACCCCTGATGGTAAACCCATAGTAAACACGTTCACTTTCACACAAATGTTTAGTAGATAGTGGATTGGCTTATGACAAAATGAATGTGCTTGGAACAGATTTACCAATGAGGGATCATGGCTCCATCATCTTAGACCAGGGAAAGAAAGTTAACACGTTTTAAGCAGTTACCAGCACAAAAAAACATAGACACATCTAGAAAGCAAATTCCAGCAAACAATTCATGCATAACCTCAGCAACTTGCCAAATTGTAACTACCACAGTCGCCAACTTGTGGACCTACACTGAATCATACCATGAAGCAGATAAACACAAATTTTCGCAGCAACCGACGGCAACCGACAATACTTTAACCATTCTAGACAGCATTTTAAAGATATTTTGTCAACGAGCCCCCAGAGCAAAGTCCTTGAGCACCACTACAAACGAGAATTTGGTATTGCAATCGAGTGAAAGACTGATGGTATCGCACAAGGAACAAACTTTACCGAGTGATTGTCAGGATCGACCCCAGTACACTTGGCGAGGAAGAAATAGGACCCCGGCGCGGTGGAGATGGCGGGCTGGATCCGCGCAATGGGCTCGGCGACGGAACGGAACTCCAGGGTCCCCACGCACGTCGACGCCAGGAGCGGCGTGAACACCATGTGGTTCCGCGGCGACACGCACACCACGTCGTAGGCCTTGGTGTCCAGGCCCTTCATCAGCCGACAGGCCGCCCAGCCCGAGCCCAGCACCACCACCCTCGGCTTCTCGCCGGGCCTCGTCGGGGCCAGGTCCGATTGCCACGACCGCACGGCGGCCGCCGGCCCCGAGCCGGCGGCGGCGGCGGTGGAGCTGAAGTGCGAGAGGGACGTGAGGAAGTGGGTGGGATTGGTGGGTCGCGCCGAGTTCTTGGTATTGGCGAGTTGAACGAATCTTCCGAACCAGACCATCTTGGGAAGCTCTGATCTTTCCGCTTCCGCTTAGCTCATCCAGCTCCCAGAAAATGGGGTTTGGTTCGGCAAGACGAGACGTCGTCCCCGAAACTCTCGGCGGACACGAACGGTTGACCCTGTCGTGTTTGGAATGCTCGGATGGATCAAATCTGGCGTACGGAGACTCAGAGAGAGAGAGAGAGAGAGAGAGAGAGAGGAGGGTTGAAATTCTGAAGCGTACGTGGCGAGAAGATATACTTTCCACGAGTGACGCAGTTGGAACGTAGCATCAGCGTATCAAGCCGCTTCGGCGGGACAGTGGCCTCTCGAAGGGAGGATCTTTTCTTGGAATGTAATGGATCGTTCGACCACCTGCGGCCTAGTCACATTCTAACGTGCGTCTCAGTAAATATCACATTTCGGTTTTCAAGTTCCCAACCGCAGTTGAATAACCTGAGGAATCAATCATTCTGGTGCGGCGAAGCTATTCGACCTTGAAGAAAATGTGCTCGAGGGTCAATGAAGAAATCATAAGACGATTTTCTCATGTGAAAGCAGGTCGGATGTAGTGACAGAAAAGTCCGAGACTTTCTTGAAAGAGGTTCTTTAATAAAGTGGGACTTAGTGGAGCATGCAGTGGCGTGTGTAGATTGCATGGCACTTCTTTTGTCCCCCCTTTATGCAGAAGGATTCTGACCCAGAAAAGATAGTACTCGACATTGTTAAATATTTGTAGGACCCAATTGAATATGTTCTCCAAAGTACCAAGGCATATCGGAAGAAGATAGATCCTAGGATACCCAATTACCCATGTGACGATTCCCACTCATTGGATGTTGAGCAGGAAACTTGTGATCCCCAATCAAGTTCAGGTTCCGAGTTAACAAAGCAAAAACAAGCAGTGTATGTCTGTATCAGCTCTTGTTGCTGCTAAATAGAATAATGTTTTAACCGACCAAAAAAAAAATAGAATAATGTTTTAGGACATGGCAGACTCAAATTTTTCCATAGTCACTCCACAGAAATCCTGAATGCTATGACTAATTCAGAGGCCAAAACAGAAAGTATCATCTCCTTCAAGAACAATATCCATCACATGCTTCTCAATTACATTGCTGACAAGTTAGGATAAACAGGTTTGCCCACGGCCTTCATGGCAATTCAATCCTCTTTGAAATAGCCGATCATTGGATTGTGGTGAGCTGGCATCATAGCATCGCATGAGCATCACCGCTTCTTAAAACCATACTTCTTGCGTTCGTAGAAGAGATCAGTTTTAGCGCTTCCTAGATTGACGATTTTTGGACACCCATCCCTGTCCTTCTCCTGCTGCGTGCACTCTTTGCAGTAGTAAGCATCAGAGATTCCCACTCCCCCACAGATGACGCAGCGGCCCTGAAAAGAACCATAGTTGCACTCATCACACACGCGTACAAGCGTGCATGGGCGGACGTAGGAATCACAGACGACACACTTGCCATCACATTTCTCGCAGAGTCGTCCGATGGCAATTCCTGGCTGTTTCCTACACATGATCAAATCAGGATGATGCTTGGCCATGTTCTCTGCAACAAGCCTCTAGCTGCCAAACCTGGCCGGTAGGAAGCTGCAGATATCATAGCCCCACAAAGTTATACTTCATCATTGAACATATAATCAGCAATCAGTTGAGCCAACCAGAGCTGTGCCAGAAAAAAAGGGCACAATAACAAAGCTTCACTACAAAAGGAACAGGCTATCATAGAAAATGATAAACAAGCAAATTTAAACTAATTTGATCATCTAACAATTCATACTTAAAGGTCAAGATCCAGTTCAAACCGAAACAGATTTGCCAATTGAACCAGATAAACACCTACTTCGACTGGTTCTTGACCTGCAATTGTATAAAATACTAAACCAGACCAGCAACCAAACCAATCTAATTAAAATGCCAAATCCATTTTTGAAATAATGCAAAACTTAACATACATAAGGTTTTGTTTGAACTTCTCGATCTTGAAGTGGACAGAATAAGCTTTAAGGGAGAAGAAATCCCACAAATTTTAAAGACACTGTCATCAAACTGATGGGATAAGCTATCTGAATCTTTTTGTCTTCCCCAAATAGCTTTTGGCAATCAGAACATATCCAGACTCTAGTTACTTTAGTGGCCATCAACTGTTTTGCAAAAGGTGAGAATGCCAGATAGAAACTAGGCGAAACAACATACCGCAAACTACTCTAGACAACAAAAATGAATGGTTCCTTCCTCCCAAAAGAAAAGGAAAGATGAGCCGTGGCATTTGAAATGGTGAAACAATTGCAGTTACCAAATGCAAATT
Source organism: Eucalyptus microcorys (assembly GCA_014182515.1). Lineage (NCBI taxonomy): Eukaryota > Viridiplantae > Streptophyta > Magnoliopsida > Myrtales > Myrtaceae > Eucalyptus > Eucalyptus microcorys. The sequence continues at coordinate 23,438,158 of CM024571.1, forward strand.
GATTTGATCATGTGAAATGTGACTAAATAGATATGCAACATTAATTGATTTGATGTTAAAGTGACAGATCATGGAGACTAGATAAATCTTGCTCTCAAAGGACGACAACGAGGAGGAAGCGAAGTTACACTGGGACCATCCTTGCCCATGACCCTATTAACTTTTGTTGTGACCTGGATTCGGCATTGCAGATAGGATTGATTCGTCCACAAAGACTAAAGGCAAGTAAAAAATGCAAGTAATCATTTGCAGCAGAAATGACAGACACTGTGAGGAGTGTCTGGAGTCCCCAAACTCTAGCAATCGAACAAGCAAAATCTTCACACCTATGACAGAAAAGAGAAAAGTTGATGCGTGCAGCTCTCCCTTCTAATGGTTCAACTTACTCCGCCCTAAAAGTTTTTCCTGAAGGGCAAACTGTTCCATATCCAAAAAGATGTAATTATAATTTCCCAGAAAGAGCTGTAGAAAGACAAGCTGAGAGGTGCAAGCAGAAAGAAGTAGAGAGGGATGGACCAGAACAGCAGTAGAAAAAAGAAAGGGCTTTGAAAAATTTGAGAGAGAGACACATCTCACCTACCCATATATATTTCCAATGAAGTGTGAGTTCAAAGAACCCAAACCTAGACATTACAACTACTTTTATTCACCTTTTTGGAAATTGTCTTATGACCATTAATGAGAAGTTTCTTAGTAATACACAGCCGAGGCAGCTAAAACCTATTCCTGCCTGCCTGCACAATGGCTATAGCTTTTTGCTTGTCCTAATCCCAAAAACATGCACAATCTACTACCAACCAGGCACCAGAGCAAGTGATTGTCAGCTCCTCTTGGGACAGAAATATGGGCACACTTAAATTCTTTCTAAAGAACTAGATAACAAGCAGAAATGGTATGAATTATTCAACAAACACAGTCCAATAAAAGTTCCAGATCTAAAACATGCATAATATGATTGCTCATCATAAATTCTATCCACTTAAATCAAGTTTGACCAAGACTTTATCCGAACTTCACGTTGTTACCATAAAGCTCGAGGAAGGTTTTAGACCTATAGAACATGCAAATGCAAAATCCACGACATGTCACAATCCTATTAACCAACTATAGCTCAATTCTACTAACAATTTGAGTCACTGAAAACTATACTAAGTGGAGTAGGAAAGCACGATATACTAGCATTGCAAACTAAGCACAAGACTTCTTCAGGGAGGATGCCGATAAAAAGCTAAATGAGCAGCAGCAATATCATCCTACATAAGGAGTGTATAAAACCCAATTGTCCAATTTCCAAAGCAAGCCCTTAGCATCTGGCATTCAAGGAAACTTCGACTTGAAAGCTTTGCACCTCAAGAACCAACATAAGCGAAATCAAAGATACAAGTTATGACTCAGCAAATGTCCCCATAAGGAAGATTTATATTTGGCGACAAAAGGACGCATTAATTATGTTTGCAACTTTCCATCACTACCCCGATACGATGAAACTATGAGATTAAATTTCTTTGCGTAACTTCTTTAAAATCCACAAAGGAAACACCTGATATTTCATAGCACTAACATATCATTGAAACTCAAAGCACAACCTTTTGGGCTTTTAACCCAGAATGGAACAAATGCCCAAGTCACTAGCATCCAGGTAGCTCATTGTTTCAGGGCATTATTTCCAGCGGCCTCCCAGCATGAAAATCAGACACATCTACCGGTATGCACTCAATTCTTTGTTTCAGGTTATTACTTGGGCTCAAACAAATCTCATCAGAGCACCTCAAACTCAGCACAGCATAAATGAACTAAATCTGGTGCAGAATCGCGGAAAGCAGATGGCTTTAAAACAAACTGTTGGGTTGGGAGCCTAGACGACGACACTATGTCAAAAGGGCATTTAGAAACACAGCCAAAAGACAGCCCCACGTTCTTGGACTCATTCTTAAATTCCGCCCAAGTTCTCGAAACCAACATAAAGAACGGCCAAGCGAAGCTTTCATGCCGCACCTCCATCGACAAAAGAAACGATCTCGCCGCACAATGGTCACCCCATCTTCTTCCCAAGGGAAAAGAAAGAACAAAGTCCAAACCACCGATGAATCACACTGTGCTCTCCAGCGTAACATGGACAAGACGGAGAAAGCAAGACAACAAGCAAGAGAACCAACCCAGATAGCAAACCGCCCGAAAACGAAAGGACAACTCGCCAAAACCCTAGAACAAATCCGTTTCATCTACCTACATGCTCGATAATGCAACCGTGGGTGACTAAAAAGACAGACCCAAAAGGCAAAACTACAAGCGCAAGAAGTACCTCTGTCCAAGGCTGATATGTGCGTGCGCGGGAGGGTGATGATCGCCGTCGGCGGTGTTGCCGGCTTCAGCAGGATCTCTCTCTGGAATCACCGACCTGAAAAATGGCACCTTTCTAGAGTTCGGCCCCTTCAGCCTTCGGCAATTTATAGGTGGACGATGTCCAACGAATCCCGACCGTCCATTAAGGTCGTGGCATTTTTTTACTTGCTGAATCGGTACCCGGTATCTTACACCGTTGTGATTTTTTTTTTTTTTGTCGAAAGAAAAGATTTTTTATTTTCGAAAGAAAGTGATTGTGATTTAAGGAGAGAAGGGGGAGGGACCAAATGTAATTAACTGGCTGCATCTTCTCTTTCAGGATAGAAATGGCAAGAAGCATCCACTTTTTTTTTTCCTTGAAAAGCTTTGATGATGAAGCCTTAATGTGTATTTGGTAAGTTATAATGGTAAGCTATATATAACGTGTTCAAATTAGATTTGATGATGAAGCCTTAATATGTATTTGGTAAGTTATAATGGTAAGCTATAACGTATTCAAATTAGAATCCTACCACTTATATTTTTCAGACCTATCGTCACGAGCCAATCGATTGGGATTGTGATCGTGCGGCGACTCAAAGCACTTTTGGATTGAGTGTTCAAATTAGAATCCTGCCACTTATATTTTTCAGACTTATTGTCACGGGCTGATCGATTGAGATCATGACCGTGTGGTGACTCGGGCACTTTTGGATCGTCGAAAAACAATCGAGTTGGATCGTTCGCTCATCGGGATTTTTCTATTGTTCGCTCACTCGCTCTAGCGAATTTCTCTATCGTTCGCTCATTCGCTCTAGCGAATTTCTCTATCGTTCGCTCACTCGCTCATCAGATTAGAGAGTTTCTAGAGAGAAGCTCTTGAAAGAAAAGAGCCTTTGTATTGCTGAATGAATGGTTACAATGAGGGGTACCTCTTCTTATACTAGAGGCCTTCAGATTCCATCAATTAATCGATTTTCATCCGACAGATGAGATCATATCACCAAACCTACCAAGTACCGACACTAATGACAGGAGAGTTCTAGATTTCGGCTTAATTACCGTATCGCCCGCCCTTGGAACGTTCCAGAAGTCTTCTTGTTGAGAATCCTAGCGATCACAGGAGATCCTCCTCAATAAGGCACGACCTTTAGTTGCAGAAACCTCTTGGCCGCGACATATTCATAATACTCATTACCAAACCAAATTTTTCATTATTTAATTCCATCTGGGGGAGACATTTTCCACACGTGCCTTTTTAAAAATTGATTAGTTGAATTGACTATTTGGATATTTACTAGGTTAAGTACTTAAATTAACCTTCTCTCTCCCATAAATTAGCCATCTCTCTCAATGCATGTAGTCCATGCCGATGATCATTTTCATGCTATTTCTCTCTTGTCTTCAAATCGAAGCTCGTTGTAATATCAAGGGTTGTGCAAGTGTGATCATAACATGCTAAAACTAAAACCGTATTATTAATACTTCACCATCAGAGAAAAAAGAATCAGCTATTTTGTTTTCTCTCCATTGGAAAATAAAATAGTCAATCGTGAGTATAATCTCGCAATTTACGGGGAGTAGTGGGAAATATCTAAGGTTTTTAGGCAAAAAAAAATATAATATCATCTCCACAATTTGGGAGTAATCCTTGCAAGAGGGGTGAGGTAGAGAGTGCTTAGAAAATTTATTAATTCCTTTATTTCATTAATTGAGGTCTTCAGTGTGTTTAATAACAAAATTGAGGTTTTAATTATTGCCAAAAGCAAAAAAGATGCTTTCCAGCTGTTTATCTTCATTATTAAAGATCAATTATATTCTCTATTCCTTTTATTTTTAAAATATGAGGTTTTAGTCTATGATCATAAAATGATAGAGCCGTTTGTGTTTCATTTGAAAAAAATCAAAATTTGTAATTCCAACATTGAAAATTTATAAATTTTATTTTGGAAAATCACGTACAAAATTATATGCCAAATTATAGGTCTATGTCACATGTTATATAAGTTTGTAGGTACGTGCTAAATTGACGTCAAATTGTCCGAACTAACAAACCTTAAAAAAACAATAATAGTTTGAAAGAAATAAATAAAAAGTAAAGGTATCCCTCAATAATACATAATCTTAAGAAAATGACGTGTCATTATATATTTATCCAGATACGTGCGCAGCTACATCTTGGGCCGCAAGCTTCGACGTGTCCTCAAGCCACTGGCCCAACCGTGCGACCTTCCGTACGCATGCCCGCAGGGGACCAGACCATTTTCGAATAAGCTTATTCTAGTCCGAGGACGTGGCGAGCGAGACGTACGGCCCGATCCCGCAAATCGGTCGAGCGAATCGCGGCCGTCCGTCAGGTGGGCCCCGGACCGCGCACGTGGCGAGCGAGGCGTCGCGACGCCCGATCCCGCAATCCATCGAGTGAATCGCGGCCGTCCGTTAAGGGCGGCCCCGCGCTGCGCACGGCGGGGATTCGCCCTACGCTTCGGGGGGGCCCCACTGCACGGGTCCAGTTCTACCCTTTTCGGCCCGCTCGCGAGAGAGAGAGAGAGAGAGAGAGAGACTGACTGAAACTTCGACTGAGACTGAGAGAGAGGGTGGTGGCGACTCCGGTCGGCGACGCTTCCGTTTTCCGCCTCGGTTTTCGGGCTGCTCGCTCGGCGAATTTCTCGCGATCGTCGTCGCCGTTTCTCGGTCGGTCGATGGACGAAGGAATGGCCGGTCGCGTCGACGGGGAGGGACCGAGCGGCGCGAGGAAGGGCGGCAGGAGGAAATGCAAGCCGAAGCTTATCGTTGGCGAGAAAGTGGAGGTGATGATGCCCGGCTTTCTCTGCCTTTTTTTTTCGGTTGTTTCTTTTCTGGGTTCGTTTTTTTGCTGCGTACAACGTCTCGTTCTAGCGTCCCTTCCGTCGTTCACGTCGAACGCAGCAAATGGTCGCGTCAAAGCCTTGTCTTTCCCGTTCCTTTTCCTTACTGTTTTTCCTGGTAGTGTCTCCGTGCGGTGCCGACGGTTGTCGTTCTGTTGTTGGTGATCGTCGAGTTTTTTAGATGTCGCGGAGCGAGTGTTTTGGTGGGTACGCGTGCTTTGTCATGGCCACGTCGTTCCGGTCGGTTACCTTTCTTCTTCGCGATCCTCGTCCGCGTTTCGAGTCTTGGCTGGGCAAAGAAAAAAAGGAATAAAGATCCCACCTTTGGACCGTAAATGAGAGTTTACTCGTGTTCCGTTGCATGCAAGGATGAATTTGGGCGCCTTGTCTTGTTCCCTGGGCGGGAGCGTGATCGATGGAGCTTGTGCTCTGGTTATATATCCAGGGTTGTGTTGGGATTCTCGCTTTTCTCGACCGCCCACGTGCGAAAAGACGAGGATCATCTGAGTTTATGCGGCATTTCTCTTTGTAGTGATGATGGATGCGTGATGTGTGCAGGTAGCGAGTGACGAAGACGGTTTCCAAGGCTCGTGGCACTGTGGAGTCGTCATTTCTCGTGGCATTCGAACGCGGCGCGTCAAATATGATCACATTCTCGTTGACGATGGCTCTGGCAAACTCGTGGACTCTGTACGTGTACCACCTGCCGTGGATGGATTAGTCTCTTGCACAGTTGACCAGCATGATTACCGTGCTTCTATAAGGCCAGTGCCGCCTATTTACGTAACTGGTCCATGTGACTTCTCATATGGAATGTGTGTGGATGCGTTTCACATGGACGCCTGGTGGGAGGGAGTGATTTTTGATCATAATGTTGGCGCGGAGAAGAGAAATGTTTTCTTTCCAGAATTGGGTGATCAAATGTTGACTCAACTCACTAATATTAGAGTTACTCAAGATTGGGACGAGATTACAGAGAAATGGCAAAGTCGAGGGACCTGGTTGTTCCTTGACTTAATTCATGTGTATGAGCAGGAATGGCCTATTCCTGTTTCCTCGAAGCAGATATGGTATGATTTGCGGGGAAAAGAAGCCTTTCAAAGGAGTAAGTGGACATCTAGGGATAAGGCCTTGTGGGAGAAGCTGGTGTTGGAAACTATCAAAGAAGACCTTGCAATTGCTTCAATTGATCTTATTCCCCTTTTAGACTTTCCAAGATCGAGAAACTCAATGGAAGAAACTTCTACGCTGTTGGAGTTACCTGAACTGTCTTCTAAATTTAATCACAGTGGCATAGCGGCTTGGGATGATCCTCATGCTACAGTGCCATTTGATGGGATGCAAAGCGTGGACAAGACTTATTGCAGTGATAAGTCGGTGAGCTCTGAATCTCGTGTTGTGGATGGTGTTTTGAAACTTTCCAGATCTAGTGATGTGGGATATGAGTGCCCCTTTTCAAATGGTACTGTTGTGCGACCTGTAGAACATTTGCATGATCTGGATGCAGTCACTTTTAAGATAAAAAATGGGTTGTCTCGTACAAGTGGTGCTGTTTTGTCAAATATAACCTGCCAAACACCACAGGCTTCACGAATTTCAGCTGAAAATTTTCAACAGAGTTTTTCAGTCACCTGTCAGGGATGCTTTGAAAAGGCAAATGAGAAAGCCACAGATTCAAATGGAAGGAAATGCGAAACCTCTTGGCAGCTTGTTGGTCGTGATATGACTTCACAAGCTGAATGCTGTCCATATGCTATTACGAAGTATGCATCTAATATAAGCAGGAACGATCGAAATTCTTTAAAGGCAGATGTACGAGAGCACCTGTCATTTCTAGGCTGGAAAATTGAATTCTTGAGGGGCATTAACTACCCCAGGTATAAGTATACCTCTCCCAATGGGAAGTGCTATTACTCACTATTAGAAGTCTGTCAAGACTTAAGGAAAGTCAGTGGGAGAATAAGTGTTCGAATATCCTCAGGCAATAATGAGAGCTTTGTCGCTTCAGGTGATAATCTTCTCTCGCCTTCAACTTTTGACAGTTGCAACATCAGTACTGGTTGTGGTCCGAATCCTTCAAAAGCTGTGGCACCATTAAGTATCGGCATGCTCGATGTCAGATCAATGTGTAGTCCCCAAGCTGTTGTGCCCACTAACAAGACTGGATCTGATCAGAGTTGCTATACAGAACATAAGGCAACGAGAGTCATGAAAATTGATGCAAAAAGCCATGTCTTACCTGTAAGAATGGGGCTAAAGGATATTGATGAGAGAGGAAAGCCCAAAATGAGATGTGATTCATCGAGGAAACGGAGTCATGATTCATTTATTTTGGCGCTTCCTTATCCTGGCAACAATGAATTGTCGGCAGCTGGTTGGGGCGAAATAAAACACTGGGGTGATAAGCGGCTTAGGAAGAAGAGGATGTTTCGTTCCAACTGTGGAGAATCTCAATTGATTGGAAGTCAAAGTGAAGATTGTTCGACTGCTATAGGTGGATTCAGCTGCAACAGAAAGTCGAGAGACACAAAGCATAAGCCTACTGATACTGCCAGGTCGAGAAGTATGGCATCCCGAGCCTTGGTCAAAGTTCGAGGCAGGGGAGCTGATTGCCCAAATCGCATTCGGAGATCAAGCAAAAGGATTCAGCAGGTTGTTCCCAGTCCATCGTGCCGGCATCCACGGAATGTACTGTCTTGGTTGGCAGATAATGATAGAGTTTTGTCCAGAAGAAAAGTATATTACAGAAGGGGAAAGAATCGCGGTACTTTGGCTGAAGGACGAGTAATTCGTGGAGGGATCAAGTGCAGTTGTTGCAAAAAGGTGTTCACCTTACGTGGATTTGCATATCATGCTGGCCGAAATAACCAAAGAATAGCTTCCTGCATATTTTTGGAAGATGGCAGGTCGCTGTTGGACTGCCAGAAGCAGCTATTAAGTGATAGAAAAATGAGTAGATTTACAATCGAGCAACACGATAATACTAAAAGAAATTGGAAGAATGGCAAAAATGACTGCATATGCTCAGTCTGTCATTACGGAGGAGAGTTAATTATGTGCGATCAGTGTCCCTCCTCGTTCCACCAGATTTGCCTTGGCTTGAAGGTAGGTAATTTATTTGATTAATACGAGAATAGTGACGATATTTTTTCATTATTTATTTCCTCACCCATTCTCTTTCCCTTACTCATGGTATTTGTGGCACTGAACTTTTTTATTTGCTGTCCGCAATAGGAAATTCCTCACGGTGACTGGTTTTGCCCGTCTTGCCGTTGTGCTATATGCAGCCAAAGCAAACTTAAAGAAGATGCTATGCAGTATGTGGATGATGAGAGTGCTTTTACTTGCAACCAGTGTGAGCGTAAATGTGAGATATTCAAATATTCAAGCCTTATATAAGGCCTGCAAGTTGAACACATGCATATTAATTGATAAGAACACACTTAAAGTGCTTCTTAGCTATGCATTTAGATACTTCTGAATTCACCATTTGTTTCTTTCCAGATCACTTAGGGTGCCTGAGGAAAAAAGGAGCAACTAACTTGGAATCTCATTCCAAAAAGGACTGGTATTGCAGCAAGAACTGCAGAACGGTACTCTGAAACTGGGCACTTCTCTTCTGATCTTCCATAGCATACCTAAGCTAGTTAGTGCTGATTATCTCGCTTTTATCACGACTTGGAAGTGCTATAATGCAATTATAGATACTTTGGGTACTTTGACTCTTGAGTTGCCTGCAAATGGTAACATGCAAATATTTGACTGATACTGGATAATTCCTAGCCTGCTATTCCAACCTGGTGTACTTCTCCTCTTTCCATCTAATTTTGGCTGTTCATTGTTTTATTTTTCTGCTTTGAAGTGAAATGAAGTGAAGAGATGATCTTGATTAGCAGTAACTTTATCATTTTTAAAGCTCTGTTTATCTAGATCCTAATGGTCTGTCTTTTGTTGTATCATTGTTTACAGCCATACCTGTTACTGTTCTTTTCCTAAATTGAGAATAAGCTCTGTACATTAGATTTTTGAATGGCAAGTTTTTGTTCTTCTGGAATATCTATCATCTCTAAGTTGCGGTATTTCTTAAAGGCTTTATGATCATAATTGCTGTCGGTCTATAGTTGCATACCTTCTGAATCAAATGCTCTTCATAATGATGCTTAGTGTCTTCAAGACCCGCGGAGTTTGGAATTAGCAAGTAGGTATTACTTGAGTTTAGCATCATGCGGAATAGAAAAGGGCCATACCCCGGCAGCATGAAAGCCAATGCCTTTTTTTAGGGAAAATACTGAAAAGATACCTCACCATTGTCACGATGATCGCTTATATACCTCTATTTTTGCAAATGTCATGCAAATTACTTTTTCTTGCAAACTCTTTTGCTTAGGCTTTCAGTAATTTGGTTTTTTGTCAAGTGTTTTTGGTGTGTGTGAGAATTTAGGATTTGGGGATGGGCATTTTTGGAAAGAAAATGATGATATCATAAATATGAACATGAGGATAATTGATGTGAATGTGCAAAGTTGTTTCCAAAGTTACGGAAGTGGTCATTGGGTGAAAGGTGTGGTATGTTTTTGATACTTCCCCCACTTTTAAAATGATGAAAGCCAACTTCATATTTCATCCTTACATCAAGATGCCAAAAATATGCACAATTGCAGGATGAATTCTTAGCTATAGCATCTTCTGAATATGGAATCACTTTTGCAGATCTTTCTTGGGCTTAATAAACTCCTAAGGAAGCCAATTCAAATGGGCATGGGGAGTTTGACATGGACCCTATCAAGGTCTATTGATACTGATTACCTTGATGTTCGTGATCGTCATATCGAGTCTGTTATAGAAACTAACTGCAAGCTGAATGTTGCCGTTGATGTGATGCACGAATGTTTCGAGCCTGTAAAGGAGCCCTATGCCAAGAGGGATCTCATTGAGGATGTTATCTTTAGTAGAGGGTGGGAAATTTTGATTTCATCAAATATGAAAGTTCTTTCTGTGTACATTTACTATAGGGTTACCATTTTCACTATAGTTTGATTAATTCACTCTTTGTTGTTGTCATTTTGTTAAGATACTGCACATTATTCATAGCATAAGCAAGAAATGATTTACTATCATCTCATAAAGAAACTAAGAAACAATTCCACTGTCTTGAGTTGCCAATGAATAAGACCTGTTAAAGAGGGCAACTGATGTCTAGTTTTAAGGTTTCAATCTCAAATATCCCATTGAATACTCTCATTTGCTAGACATACAGCCACATTGCATGTGATTGTGCTTGCATTAAGTGCATAAACATCTTATCTAACGGTTTTCTAGCACTTTCTGGAGGCAAAAGTTTCTGAGAGGATTGGCATTTATTGTATCTTCTTCACTGCTGGTGAAAGGTTCTTTCCCGATTCAGTGATTGTGGCTATTCCAAATTGTTCGTTTGCCTTGACGCCTTCTTGTATCTGCATGCAAAAGTTGCATCCAGGAAATTGTTCGCTATGTGAACTGCAACCTGATGCCAAAGTCTTCGAAAAGATGAATGTTCTTGAAGGTGTTTTGTCATGAGCTATTTTCTTTCATTATAGGATAAGGAAGCTGAATCAGAAACCTAGATGAACTTTCTTCCACCTTTATGTTTCATAATGTTGTATGTCGCTAATTCCCTTTCTTAGGAGTGTGGATATACTTGCAAAAGTAACTCTGCTTGCCCCATTGAACTGAGAACTTAACACTGGACTTTAGCTCTCATGGATGACCAAAACATCGTGCATGGCACTGTTACTTCACATTCAAGTGGTACTTTTTCTTATGCTTACTAAAAATACGAAGCAATGTTGCTAAATGATCCCATTATCTTGCAACCTTGCAGGTCAGAGCTTAAACGTCTGAACTTCAGAGGATTCTATACAGTATTGTTGGAGAGAGATGACGAGTTGATCTCAGTGGCTTGTGTCAGGTAATGAGTTAGAAATTTAGGCTTTATACCCACGTTTTGCCTTAGATGGTATTGGATTTGCTGTTAGTCACCCTGTTACTACTCAAGTATCTTGACTTGTAGAATTTAATTTTTCTATGTTCAAGGGTGCTTGGGGACAAGGTGGCAGAAGTACCCCTAGTGGGGACCAGGTTGCAGTTCCGTCGTTGTGGAATGTGTCATATCTTGATGAATGAGCTTGAAAAGGTAACTCTTCTGAATTATCTACATTTGCACCAATGTATGTACATGTGCATGTGGGGTGTGCATTTTGCTCTCCCCCCCCCCCCCCCCCAAAAAAAAAAAAATCCCAAAGAAAAAAAAAAAACAACAAAACCATTTTTTTTGGCAGTTTTAACTATCATCATGTGAGGGCTAGGCTTGGCATAATGGTAAGATTACTTGTGAGTTTAACGCTATGGGCATGGCCCATGGAAATAGCCTTTTTGCTAGAGAGCTGGGGAATGCTGCAGTGAACCTCACCCAACCATTGCATGGTTTGTAGCTCTATGCACTAGATGCTTTCTCCCCCCACCTTGAATTCTTCAATTATCCATACTCGCTGGTGAAGCATGATACTGGGGTCATACAGTTTGATAATCAATTGGCTTGGCAGGCTAGGGAGCACTCTGCAGTCGATCTTAATAATCTGCACAAAACACTTTGTTTGGACTTTTTCTATCTGGTGACCATGTAGCCACTAAAAGCTTTAAAAGTAGGCTCTAGTTCTACAGGTTTGAGAAGTTAAACCTGGTTTACACTGGGAGAGTAAAATCATGCAACAGAGCTGTGCAAGAAAATTATTTTGGTAGAATGTGCATTCTTCGACGTGTAAGTGGATGTTGTTTAATTTGAGATGTATAAAAAATATCTATATCCCATTTCACATTAATCAGGAGACTATATAGATAGGAGTTGGTAAAACTTAGGGCCTGCTTTATAACACAATTTAATGAGATTAGGTTTGCTTGATAACCCTAATTAGCATTCACTTAAATGATTCAATTAAGTAAAAAATCCACTAAATCTGGTAAGGACTGGGTTACTTAATTCGTTCAGTACAAATAGTTGATGGTAATTGGAATCATTAGATATCTTTGTATTATTATTTTCAGCACTTAAGATTGTCAACACTTAAAGTTCAATTCTTTAATGTTTAGCTCTTTATGAAAGCCCTTAGTGAAGTGTCTTAAAGAGACAATAATGTCTCTCATAGCCTCTTAGTTTCTCTGGTCCTTTGTCTTGAGAAACCACGTCAAGTTCACAAGATCATATGGCGAGGTGAATTCGACACTCCACCAACTCTTCCTCTGTCTCTAAATCCATATTCTATTGATAGTTCTTCCAACTGCTATTTGAAATTGTAAAAACCCATACCTCCTATCAAATTTTTAGTTGCATGTCATCAATTATCAAGTTAATGCACATCTTTTATTACTTCACTGCCCTCTATTTCCACTCTGTTTGTGAATTCCTTAGACATCCTGGTTGGAAAGCTGCTATGACAAAGGGATGCTTAATTACAGCAAAACAATACTTGAAATCTTGTGCAACCTCCCTGCTGATAAGTTTACTGTTGATTGTAAAAAGATTTATATAGTGAAATTGACCATATAGTTCAATTATTGAGTTGAAAACGCAATTGTAGCTTAATGCTATACTCTACTCTGTTAAATAGATTATTTAAATATTATTCTCCACTTGCCAAAATGCATCCCTCAAGTTATTATTATAAGATAATCCCACATTGCTTGTCTGTAGAGCTTCTCTGGGTCTTGCATACATGTAGTTCCCCTTAATTTGATGGTTCAAGTTTCTGGTTGGACATTGTAACATGGTATTAGAGCTAATTTCCAATTAGTGATGCCCCATTTAATATTTCATTTCCTGTATGGTTCCTGTGTCCTATTCTTCTTCTATCCGTTCCACATGCCATTCTTTATCTAATTTTCACGTGAGAGAGGGTGTTAAAGTAATCTAACTTCGCTTGTTAATAACTTAATATTTTGGATTATATATCCTAAAAATTATTTTGATGTTTCAGTGGCTTTTACATTAGTTAGGTATAAAAAAATGCTTTCCTGGATGGAGATGAGGAGAAATATGCATGGAGCAATCACTTGCTTTTGTTGCTTAGGGGGAGTAGAGATCTTAGTTTGTTGACTCAAGAATTGTACAAAACAATCTTCTTGAGCATGGTTTGGTAGCTTTAGTGAAGTGGTGATTAACTTTGGCCCTTGGAGATGCTATGTTGATCATCCAATTCGATTAACCAATAGATGTCAATGCTATCCCTTTGAGTTGGTAAATGATGCCATAGAAGAGATTAATTGGAAAGTTGAATTGCTTAATGGTTGCAAGTGAGGGCATGCCTTTTGCCATGAGTGTGGTTCTAGCCACACTAGACCTATACATTGGAATCAGATGTACTTATTCGGAGATACATGGAAGGTGCTCTAGGGCATGATTTACTTTATGAAAATCATGTTACATCCTCTAATGCTGATATCTAATAGAAGGTTAACCACCAGATACTGTGTAATTGTTTGGGGTAACTAGATGTCGGGGAAAAGCCAGTTGCAAGTCACAAGGTCAACTGCTGGTTTAGAGTAGGAAGCCACAACAAATGCCACTTGTGAGCCATTCCGTCGAAGCACATGAGGGAGGAGCTTGAACTTACGCATTCTGATCCAATAACCCTCACATGCTATAATCAAGCTGCTATTGATAGGGCATCCAATTCTGTTTACAACGAATATACCAAACATATCAAGGTTGATTGTCACATAGTTTGACAGAAACTACCTTCTACAAAATGTGCGACCAATAAGATTTTGGGATCAGCTGGCAGATATATCCGCTAAAGTTCTAGAGTCCTAGAGTTTCTTATCTGGGGTTCTAGAGTTTCCTCTACCTACACTTACATTAAATTGTCAAATAGAGTGAGTGTAAGCCCACACAGTCTACTCAATGCCTATACTATTTGATTCCATTTTTAACCCCTAAAGTGAAACTTGCTTTATCCCATCTCTCTCCCTAGATAATATAGTTTGAAAAAAAAACATTAATTTCCCTTGGCATTGTCAATTATCATTTAACAAGGCGACGTGGGGACCAAAGCAAGCTTTTATTCATTGTTCCATCTTCTCTGAATCTCCAGTCCTCCATCCTGAGGTGAGATCATGTTGCACCTGGGCATTCTTACATGGTACTTCCTCTACAAAGTAATGACCAATTAGCCTATTGTGATAAACATTAGAGCTTTACATCGTGACCTCTTTTGAAGGGATAGAAGCAGAGGGCAATTCAAGCAGTCAAATGAAGTTTGTGGATATCTTTTACAATCCTTAAATTGCGGTAATTATTATGCCGCTATACTCTGATCTATATTATTTTAACCACTCAACTTTGGACATTGCTTAAATGTTTCCATGCCATCACTTTGCTATCAGAAACAGAGCACTAAACTTGATGTGGATGTCCTACAGGTATTCTTTCAAATGATGGGCAACTTATCTGCATCAAATTTCAGTAGTCTTTTTTATGGCAAATTGATGGTGTGGAAACATTGGAACATGGCAAGAGTTGTGTTTCAATGGCAAATTGGCAGTGCTAATGAAAACTATACATTAAAATGGTCCAAGATATTTACTCAAATGGACAGAATCCCACTGTTGTCAAGAGAGATTGCTGAGTATTGGGCTGAGCATATCAAAAGCTCAACATGTGCGTGGGACAAGCTGCAAAAAGTTACAGGGTTTGGGATGAGGGGGAGAAAAAAAGAAGGGGGGGGTGTTACCTAAATGTGTCTGTTCGCTTTTCCAGGAAAAAAACATGAGTACTCCAAAGCAACACCAAATTGGAATTCGTCTTTTCTTTTCAGCTTTTTCATTAAGATAACTGGATTTCACACCCCCTTGATGCATAAACAGTCATCGCATTTAGAAAGCATACTCACCTCCTGTCAACTAAAGGTGTTCTCCCCTTTAATCCACGACATGTGTATGTATTGGCTAAAAGCTCTTACGAGGCATTAAAGCCACCCTACCAATTCATTCAATAATTTCTAATCTTGAGATGTTCAGGAGGTGGGTAACTGCTCAATTTGAAAAAAAATCTAGGACCTACCTGCATTTTTATCAAAACCTGATCGGTGTACAGGCAGTTTACCCTATTCATTAATATCTACCGTCAAGTGATAATGTCCCTTTTACATGGAATCGCATTTTGGGTTGACTCGTGTGGAACAGTGGAAGAGATGAAATCTATTCTGCAAAGTTCTACTACAAGCTGTTAGAACAGATTAGTGGTGCTAGAATGGATTTTCCTTGGAAAGTGAGGGTTCCATCATAAGTTCTTTCTAGAAGCAAATTGGGAACGAGTCCTGACTTTAGATAACTTACAACAAGGAGGTAGAGTAGCGGTTGATCTCTTTCCTCTGCTAAAAGGGGGCAGAGACCATGTGGCACCTCCTCCTTCATTGTTCTTGGATGTGAATGGTTTGGTAGCTTGTGTTTGCACTGGGTTAATCATAGGTTATGGAGGTTCTATTGAGCAAGAACTTTTGGGTTTGGCAGGGCGTTTATTTGGAACACAACAAGAAAAGGACTACCTTGGTCCTTCTCTTTTTTCGGTTGATTTGGAAGGAGTGGATGTGAGAGCTTTTGATGGAGAGGAATCTTCCTTCTCTCTCCCTCTCTCTCTCTCTCTCTTTTTTTGGGAAATCGGCTTAAAACACTTTTGGTCTAGTGGGGATGTAAATATCTTAGTTGATATAGTTGATGATTTATCCTAATATTGGTTTTGAGAGCTGTTTTCTATATGGCACTAGTTTTTTTAGCTCTTTTTGCACATGGTTATGGGTTGCACCCCCTTGGTGCTCTATTACTTATTTATCTTACCTATCTCACAAAATTAACGTTTTTTAGACACTAAACAGAAATAAGTAAAAGAACATAAGAATTTGTTTGGCTTGGTATGTTGGACTTCAATTTTTGCCAGTTAATATGAAGGGTGGTAAATGTGGGCACTACTACGTTTTTGGTGACTCAATGAAAATGTCATATTAGACTCAGCTTTTCATATATTGCTTAGAGTCTGTTTGATATAGCTCTAGTTGTACTGGAGTTGTCTTGTAACTTGTGCTTAGTACTTCACATTCTAAAGGCACATCATTTTAAAGCTGGGTGAGGCAGTTTTCTAAGAGTTGCGGTAAATTTGTGGCAAAGATAGCCTCTTGGTAGTAGTTCTGAATGACTTGGGGAGTAATGAGGGCTTTTCCATTTTATTTTATTTTTCCTTTCTTTATCCAGGACTGTTTAATGCTATTGTTCTGATTAACTCTATGTTCTCCCTCGTTTTACAGAAGCTGAAGGAGTTAGCGGTATCCAAACTGGTTTTGCCTGCTGTTCCCAGTTTGATCAACACATGGACTACTTCATTTGGGTTCACTAAAATGACTTCTTTGGAGAGATTGCAGTATCTGGATTATACTTTCCTAGACTTCCAGGATACAACCATGTGCCAAAAGCATTTGTTGGATAGTCCATCAGCAGTCCGCTTCTTCACAGGTATTTGTTGCGATCATTCTTCATAGGAGACCATTCGCAAACACATATTCAGGAGTAGCAAACCTCTCATATGCAGGTACATCACCTAAGATCCATGATGCACTGAAAGGAAGTGGTAACAAAAATAAATTGGAAGCATCAAGTACCGTGTCAGAAGTATTTCAGGCAGATCAACATGAGGAAAGTGGAGCTGTGGACCAAGGCCATAGAGTGCATGTCTCTCCCCTCTCATCTCAGGGAACAAGGTGCATTTGTAGGAGCTATATGGTTTATTAGTGCCAGCCAAAGGGAATAAAAAACAGTCAAATGTAATGCTTGTTTTACTTATGTTAAATCAAGTCAGAGCATGGAAAAAAACTATCTTGCATTTTGGAATCTTAGATCACATGTGGAAAACGTTTGATATAATTGGAGAAGGATGAGGAAGAATCGCATCAGATTCTCCTGATAAATGTGCGGATTCAGAATGTTTGATAGTTAATTGTCTTGGAGGAAAATGCTTACTTATGTGCTCTGTTGATGATTTTTTGCATATGCTTGTGGAAATCGAGTCTTGAAAGCTGGGGTCAAATTGGAGTCTTGAATTTTTGCATATGCTGAGTTGTCTCCCCAGTGAAAGTTCGTGCTTTTTTATGCTACGCAATTGAAAGTTGGGGTCAAAATTGTCTGCTGGGTGAAAGTTGGTGTCTTTTTTGTTAAAAACTCAAGAGTGCTACAAAAAATGCAGTATCTAGGGCATCTGGAGATGATTTTACTTGTTAGATCCTGCAATGCCAACTCTTTAGCGTCTTTGAGGATGGCGAAAGACTAATGTTGCATCAGAAGCTAAATGTCAATGAAAGTTAATTAGCAATAATTTGGTGTTTTTGGTCTTGTGAAATTTATTCAGTGGGTAGCATTCTTCTTCTGCTTCATATGCGAGCAGCAATGCAAAAGAGATTTGATGCCTTATGAACCAAAATTGTTCATGAAGCTAGAAGCATGGTAAAAACAATCATTTGGATGAGGGAGAAATGTGGCTTGCTTAACATTGATTTTGAGTATGGTTTTTGGCTTGGTAAATCTTAAAATGAATTTCCTACAACTAGGCTTCTTCATAAGGATATAGGTCTTACCTTTCAATGGTCAGTTTTGGATGTAATAGCGTGCGATTCTAAGGATTTCCACTTTACTGGGAGATAGGTGGATTCCCCCTTACGGCCATTGTCTTCTCAATCTGAAATTCTTATGCTAGACACCTGGACAACTGGCTAGATACACCATTGACATGCCCACCTTTTTAACACATTCTGCTGCACAATCAGCCTAAAAGTTTGTTGCTTAGGGAATACTTTCTTTTATAGTATATGGAACTCAAACAGGACTGAACTAAAAGCTAATTTTATGGAGGGAAACTTCGAAATTCAAGGGCCTTAGCACTCTTCTGATTCAAGGGGGTGACCTTTGTGATTATGTCATGCCTACAGCTAGGAACTGCACTTGTCTCTTCTGATCAGTCTTTGCTTTATATTACATTCAACAATTACTAGTCGAAAATTCCTCCATTTATAATACCTTTTCTCCAGGGTCTTTCTCAAATATGGCATGCGGCTTTTAATAGCTTTTATTGGAAGCATAGCCTATATATCTCACTGACTGCTGTGATTTTTCACCAGTTTGGATGCAGGCAATGCTGTTGATGGTGAGGGCAGAGTTGTTTCTTCGGCTATAGGGGTATTTGCTTCTCACCAGATAAATTTAATTTCGTTCTTGCATTGAGCGCTGATTTCCAATATGAATTCTGTTCTGCTTCTTTCCCAGGTTAACCAGCCCACTGAACTAGGTAGTGGACCAGGCTTCCCTGAAGGCATTACCGACGGTTCAGCCAGAACGGAGAGCATCGAAGTTTTGAAGTGCTACAAGCGGAGGAAGAAGTTCTCAGTGTGAGATCTGGTCAGGTTGGGATTTATTTGTAACCATGCTTTGTAGTTTTATTGGTCTGGGAAGTTATGGAACCTCTCTCATCTCTCCCCCCTCCCCTCCCCCCTTCAATGCTAGATTTGAAGGGCTTTTGTTTCTTTTCATGCTGGCCCAGATCATTTTCCAGATCTCAGCTAAGGACAATGATCTGGAAATTTTGGCCTGATAAGCATTTGGCCTTGTGCATCAGACAGTAAATAATTATTGAACACCATGTAATCTCCTGTTCTTTTTCTAGGGGAAAGTCACGATGTGTTCTTTCTTTGGGATTCCATTGATTCAGAGTCAATTCTTAGGAAGTTCCCGTTGAAATTGAAGCTCAGTTATGTTATGTGGGTTTCATTACATGGGTGAACGTTGAAGGGTGTGGTTGAGGTTGAAGGTGTGTTTGGTTCAGCATTCTCAATGAGTTTTTGATCTTCAAGGTTGGGAAATGTCGGACCATTTGGCAATGATTTTGAAGTTGCTTTCAAATGAAAGTTGAAGTTGGAAAGGCTAAAGCCCAATATTAGTGGCGATTAATATTGAGCTTTCAGCATTTAGCCAAATGTTGAAACTCATTTTTCTTCCACACTTTCGTCCATTCTTCAAATTTTTGATTTTGCCCTAAAAAATAAATATATATAAATGCTAAAAAATGAAATATATATAAATTGTTTTTAAAAAAAAGAAGACCAATCCTTTGTCGGTCCAGCGAGTGACAGTGAGCCAGATTTGGCGTAAGCGACTGGCTTGAGATCATTCTATGAGGGTTGCTGGTTGTTAGGTGACCTCCGACAGTCCTCGCCAAGGTCACGTGACCCTTGTCAAAGGTCGCTTGATTACTCGATCAATCGGTGTTCTCGACGACCCTTGTCAAAGGTCGCTTGATTGCTCGATCAATCGGCGTTCTCGACTGATGGCCATCGACGTCAAATCTAGCTCGTTGGCGACCATAGCCTTTCATTGGTAAAGGGTTGGTTCTTTATTTTTTTTAATTATATATTTGATTTTTTTAGTATTATTGTTGAAATTTATATTTAAAAAGTTGCATATATTATTTTTTCAATTTTAAGCAAATAAAAATTAAAAAAATTAATATTATTCACCCAAGGGTCTTTTAAATGTGTATTTTTATTTATTTATGAAACGACATTTTTCTCAAAATTGTTTCTCAATGCATAATTTACCAAATAATTTTTACATTTACCTAAAGTCTCTTAAGTTAAATTGCTGTGTATTTTTTTAATAGGCTTTAAAAATGTCAAATCAAAGGCACTCGAAAAATCTTGATGTAGCAGTTAAACTTATGGTCCATCATTAAAATTTGCCATAATGTACTTGGATATTTGACTGTCTGAAATGCTTTTTGGAAGGCGGGAGGTTTCATCACGTGGAGATCTAGACTAGAACAGCTCCTGCGCCGATTGTCATTTTGTCTGTTAGTGAAATGTTAAAATATTTGTAATTTATTGGTTTCTTTTCTACCCTTTTCTTTCTTTTGCTGAATATTGCAAAATGTTAGTTAAATATGAAAAATACTTACTATCAAATCATATAATTTGAGGGGGAGATTGATTGGTCATTCATGGAGGCTGAAAAATTCAAAAGTAATGTCACCTAAAAAGACCGGCAAAAAGGTTACATATTTTAAAAATAATCCCTGGCCCCCCGGCAAAAGTCTGAACTGTCTGACACCTAATGGGCAATAAATTTTTGAAAAATGAAAACGTAAACCTACAAAAGTTAAGGAGCCTGGAAGGATCGATTTCTTGTTGATTCAGAAAGTAGGCAGGTTGCCAGGATTTATGGAGAAATTATTGAGTGGTTGCAAAGTGACACGGGATCCTTTTTTAACTTATATTCAATAATAGAATGACGTAATAAAAATCTGATTTTTTTTTTCTTCTTCCAATGTTACCGACTTTCCTGTGTTGATCCGGTTGTCGTGCATGGCCGCCGACGCCGCATTGAGGCATCTTTTTGGTTGGCTCTTTAGATGTGGCCGTACATGGCGATCGCCGGCAGATGAATTGTTGTCACTGGCAGCTATTGCTCCAAATATACAAGTTTGGTCGGGCTAGATTGAGAAGCACTGGCCCTAGACAAGCAAGGATGATGAAAGGGTGCTCGGCTTGGGCGTGGTAGTGTCGGCTTGCATTGCGTTACTCGCGATCTTGAGATTTGGAGTCAATGGCAACCAAATCCAAACTTCGTCACTTGCAATCCTTACCGTGGAGACTAGATTTGGACTTCATCGCTCACCTTCGTTGCTCACCCTCGTTAACAGATCTACAATCTCGGCAACCAAATCTAGAATTCGTTGTTTGTAGTTGTTGTTATTGGTGGTTGGACAAACACCGATCATAGCTTGTTGCAGTGGGTCGATGGACAAGCAAAACTTACAACCATGGTCGAGGCCAAATTTGGACAAGTAACGACGGAGTTGATCGTGAGAGATGATGGAGGGGTAGCTTGGGTTGACCCCAAGCGACGCCAGAAGGGGTAGAGATGGTGGTCGAACGAGGTGTTCCTATGTGACGAAGGAGGAAGAAGAGAAAAATCATATTTTATGTTATTTCACCTTAACAAAGACATGTCAATTAGTTATTGGATATGGGTAAAAAAACGCGCGACACTTCAACAATTGACATGGTGCCTTGCAACCATTAAATATTTTCTTAGATTTGTAATGATATAATGATTTAATTCCCACCTCATTTGGTGCGAACTATTTGGCATTTATCAATTGCTAAGATTTTTGTTTTTACTTTGCTTGATTCATGGTTTCAAAAAGGTATCATATTTGTCTAAAACTCAACATTGCTCTCGCACGACGAATTAAGTTTATCCCTTATGTCCAATCAAATAAAGGCAAAAGGCTGAACGTGCCGAAATAGGAGAATTCATAGGTCGATCACCCTTTTTAAGACAGGATTGCCTCGAGTAGCCACGAGCCTCCGGCAGGAGAACGTTATGGTTGTGGTTTTGTCTAAAAAGGAAGAGATTCTCAATTACTAGTGAATTTGACCAAGCACTTAAATGGGATTGGCTGATGGAGCATGAGAAGTACTGCAGTAGTTCTTTCGGGTTGACTTTGAGCACTGGAATAACCCCATGTTTTTGCCAAACAAAGTAAAAACTAATTACCTTTAAAATGAGAAATACCATTTCCAAAAACAAAAAGAAAAAAAGCAAAAGTTATTAAAAACCCAACTTATACTAACCGTGACATATTTATTCTACCCAAACTTATACTTGTATGACACATTTACTTCTATCAATGATCATTGTTAAAAATTTATCTATATGGACGATTAAAAGAAAACGGTGTTGATATGACACTTATGTGATTTGAGTGAAATAAAATGATGTTATTTTAATTGAAAAATCATTTAACAAAATTTTGAGAGAGGGTAAACATACCACATAAATATAAATTTGGGCCTTTTTTATGTTACAAGAAAAAGTATAGGGTAATCATGCCACCATGGGTACAAATTAGAATTTTTGGTGGCTCCTTTCCAAAGAAAAAAATGTGCAAAAATTTTCAAACAGAGTTTTTGAAAAATGAATAATGTTCTTGCGCGACTCGTGCTATATATACACATTCTTCGAGCCCGATTATTCTTAAAATCAATGCGAGTTTTTATTCTATTTCGCTGGAATCCAGTTCTCCATTCCCAAAGACAATGGGACAAACCCTCGTTGAAATCGAAGATCAGCACATGGCCGTGGCTGGTGGTGCACCAAAAGACCGATCCAATCCCCTATGCTGATGATGGACAGATGAGCCTACACCTGGTGTCAGCCATTTCCTCTCTAAAGGCCGATACAAAAAAAAAAAGCGAGTAAGGAAATATATATAAAATATAAAATAAAAGGTCCAAGGGTCCAAATCAACTTCACAAGGCCACCGCCACTAGATGGACAAATCAGCTTTTTAAAAACGCCTAAAGCTCTCTCGTGAACCCTGCTTAGCCACCTTCACATGCTCAAATCTTTTCAAAACTTCAGAAACCCCACACACCCCCTCAACTTGTATATATCTCTCCTACTACAAGCCACAAATCACTACATTACAAGGGACATCCTAAAACATCTGTCCCTCTCTCTCTCTCTCTCTCTCTCTCTCTCTCTCTCTCTCTCTGTGTCCATTGCAGCATTCTTCACCATGGCAAGACCTTGCTCTAATGCCATTAAGCCATGCTCGCTTGTGGTGGCGCTATGCCTCTTCTGGCTTCAACGTCACATGGCTTCCTGCTCGGCCTTGCCAAGGACGAGAGCAAGGAACGCCCGGGTTGTGCATAGACAGCCAATGCTCGGGGCCAAGCAGTACTCCAACTGCTCACTGTATGTCGGCACGTGGGTCCTCGACGACACGTTCCCGATGTACCAATCCTCCCAGTGCCCCATCATCGACCCCGAGTTCAACTGCCAAGCCTTCGGCCGCCCGGACTCGGACTACCTCAAGTATAGATGGAAGCCTCTCAACTGTGAACTTCCAAGGTAAGAGACGACTGTAAACTTGTTCTCTTTTTTTACGGTGTTTTTCGTGTTTTTCGTTTCTGGGTCTCTTGTTTAGGTATGCGGTGAGTGAAGTGAGGACTTAAGGCAGTGATTTCGCAGGTTCAATGGGCTCGATTTCCTGGTGAGGATGAGGGGGAAGACGGTGATGTTCGTGGGGGACTCCCTGGGGAGGAACCAGTGGCAGTCGCTGGTCTGCATGATATCAGCTGCCGCCCCCAAAACGCCCGTCCAGAGGATCTCCGGCGACCCACTCTCCACTTTCAAGTTCCTCGTGAGTTCATCATCTTGGCTTCATCCTCAAACTAACGATCTTTGCCAAAATTTCACTGCTCTCCATGTTTTCTTGCGGAGGAAAAAGGGAGTTTCAATAATGCTGTGCACACCGAACATTTCTTTTTCATGAAGTGATGTGGTGGAATCATTGAGTGCTTAATTAAGTGGACCGGAAACATCATGGAACTCAGCTACTGCACAAACGAGAGCCCCACAATCATTGTTTCTCTAAGGACTGATCACTCTCTAGTGGCCCATGAGTACGCACACCACCTGGTGCCTTAGGAAATAGAGATACTCAACAAAAGCTTCTAATCTCCGTTACATTAAATCCAATTAGAATTTAACAATGTCCGGAGTCAAGTTTAGAGGCCGTTCAATAGGGACTTGTCGTAGCACTTACTGATTTGAAACAAGTGCTACGGCATCTGAGAAGGCCTTTCGGCTCCACGCTTTGGTTTTTAGAAAGCCGCTTCCTTCAGTTTCGAGGTGCTGTAACGTTGGAAAATCACGTCACGGGCTCTTTGTGCGCAATTTTGTGGGTATACCAGTAGGTTGTTGTCGGCAACGTGACCCCGGGAGTCAAGTGGGGGAGTACTAGTACTCACGTGGAGAAAATAGGAATCTCAATCATAGAGCAGTCGGTTCCGTGCCATCGTTTTTCTTCTTTTCCCGTCAGTAAAAGCTGCACCCTGCAAAATTAGGAAGTCAACGTCCATATCTCTCTCTCTCTGTGTTTTTGTTGGGAGAGTGTAGAGCTCACTGTGATTCACATGGGATTATGTTACAAACATGGCAGGACTACGGGGTGTCAGTGTCCTTCTACCGGGCCCCCTACTTGGTGGACATCGACTCCGTCCAGGGCAAGAGGGTCCTGAAGCTGGAGGACATCTCGAGGAATGGCGACTCGTGGCGGGCTGCCGACGTCCTCTCATTCAACACCGGCCACTGGTGGATCCACAAGGGCTCTCTCCAGGGGTAACCAAACAAACAAATAACAGCGCAGTCATATTTATAATTGAATTCTGTGATGAACTACTAATCCTAAGACGACGGCGGCGGCGGTGATGAAGGTGGGACGTGATGGAGGCAGGAGGGAGGTACTACGAGGACATGGACCGTCTGGTGGCGTTAGGAACGGGGCTCAGGACATGGGCCAACTGGGTCGACGCCAACGTCGACAGGGCCCGGACCCGGGTCTTCTTCCAAGGCGTCTCTCCTACTCATTACAAGTAAGCAACCCTCTCTCTCTCTCTCCCCCTCTCTCCCCCTCTATCCGTGACATAATAATTGAGGTCTGAGCAACTTGTCAAAAGAGAAAATCAAAAGAAGGCTGCTCCAGCTCAGCTCCAAATGGCTAAAAATTCAATCTTGATGGGGGGACTTAGCTGTGCGAATTTGTTTGCCTTTTGCGGCCGATCCTGGGCCCATGCTGAGTCAAATCAGCACTTTGTCTGTCTGGATATCATTCCTGGGGCTGAGGTTAGTCCCCCCCCAAAAAAAAAAACAAAAGGAGAGACGATGCTCGGGCCACCTCTCGCGCATCTCGACCAGTCGCACCTGGCACCTGCTCGGCCAATCTTATTGACGTACTTCCCATCAATAATTTAGCATTTTGTGGAAGTATCGCACGCTCATTTGCGAGATGCATTTCTGGTCATCGAAATTTCGACGAAACGACCCTTCGAAAACGACAAGAGTCTTGTCTGCAGTTCTATATCTAGTATCAATGGAAGTGGACAGGTAAAAAGGTAGGCGGTAATTCGTCTCCATCGCAAGGTCCAGCGCATCTTGTCCTCACACCCCATTTGACTGCACTAGACAAAACCAACTGAGAACGAGCCAATGTGTCGGCCGACCAGCCATGGAGACGCATAAGACTCCGCGAAATTCTCATGTGGTAGAATGCCGGCATTAATAAGCCTTCAAGTGCAGACGAAACGATCAAAGCGGTTGAGAAACTTCTCTGCTCTCTCGCCAGCCTAGCTCCTCCTGGCCATGGCACTGCCTTTTGTCTGTCCATTTGCATCTGTCGCTCTGCAATAAATGAAGCCTAAATGCATGCAATCCGCAGGTTAACGTGATTCATTTGGGTGTCGGAGGATTTCTAGCTTTGAAAACTAGAAACCACTTGTTTGAATTTCGCTAATTATGTAGATTACTCTAGATTAGGCGCACAAGACATTTGACTTAATGAGTTCATAGGATTTCTGCCGGGTCTCCATGCCCGCATCCTTAAATTATGGGATAAAAAGTAATTTCATGTCCATGAGTAATTATTCATTTTCCATCATTGATATAACGTTCATACTAGATTGAAGTTTAACTAAGTTATCTAGAAATGTTAACTAATTGTCTATTTAGTTGATTGACAACTTACCAATTGATTCAATGAAATTGCAGTCCGAGCGAGTGGAGCACGGGTTCAATGGCTACCGGGTCCAAGAACTGTTATGGCGAGACGGTGCCAATGAGCAGCACCACCTATCCTGGGACTTATCCTGAGCAGATGAAGGTGCTAAGCGCGGCCATCAAAGGCATGCAGACCCCAGTGAATCTTCTTGACATTACGATGCTGTCAGCTCTTCGGAAGGACGGGCACCCTTCGATCTACAGCGGTGACCTGAGCCCCGAGCAGAAGGCTAATCCCGACCACTCCGCTGACTGTAGCCACTGGTGCTTGCCCGGCTTACCGGACACTTGGAACCAACTATTCTATACCAGTTTACTTTTCTAAACTTTCATATCTTTGGTGTTAGACGTTACAAATACCTCCCAAATAGGATTTGATTCTAGGTTTGAATTACAAGTTCCACTTAAGATGTGCAAAGTAAAAGGGTGTTTTGTTGTAATTAGTGAAGCCAATGCTCAAGTTGGATTGCAGCTTTTATTGTTTAATTGGAAATGTGCTACTTTTCTTCTTCGCTGATTCCATAATTGGAGCTGTCCAATATCGGGCTTGCCCAAAGTAACCCAGGCCATGACAAAGAAAAACCCAAAATTAACCGGGAACTGAGGCCAGGTACGGTACGTCGATTTGCGGAACATTAGGTGACTTGGCAGACTTGCAATACTGGTGAGCATTCAAGTTAGTAGATCATACTAGAGACATAATAACATATCGCCAAATCAAATCACTTCGAATTTCTTTTTTCATACAAATTAGATGTTGAAAAGTACTTTGATGAGAAAGTTAAATTAAGTTTTTTAACAGGTTAGAAATCATTTTTGATATCTTTTGCCAAAAAATGAAAACATCCATTGAACATACTAAATCGAGCTTAGCACACCATCTCGTTATGGATCTTAGCTTGGTATTCCAGGTATGGCCCCCCCAAGCTCTTAGGTCTAGGCATTGGCTTGTTGGGTCCTATCCCAGGGATCCCAGGTACGCTACCAAGTCTTGGGTCCAGAGGCCATGGTTGCAATCAACCATTAGGTCCCAAGTCCAGCCGTAACGACGTTGGCCTCAAGTCTTAGCACACCACGTTCTTGCTTCATATCCTCAAGGTTGGGGCGTTGAGCCCCGACTCCCTAGGGTTCGTAAGGCTGCTAACCTTGAGCTTTGCCATTTGGAGCCTAGGTCAAGGCGTCGGGGTCGCGAGAGCTGAGTTTAAGGAATCAAGGACTTCATCCTAAACACGAATTATTCCTTGATGTAAACACGACTGGTCTGCTTCTTGAAGATTTATGAATATTCAAAAGCCAATAATTAAAATTGCGAAGAAGCTATACACCATACTACATGTCAAAATTTGAATATTATAAAGTTTCAAGAATCTTGCGTTATATAAGTGCTGTAAAATTTATCAATACTCAAAAGTTAAAAGTAGAAGTCATATTCTAGATAAGCTCTTTTTTTTTTCCCTTTTGAGATGGGAAAACTAAGGAGACCATAGATGATACGATAGCTCCAATATTTATTTCTCTGCTTATATTACTCTTTCTATTGAAAATTACTATACAATTACTAGAGTTGTGCAATTGGTCTAGTTCCATCCGAAAATAGGACTGGACCGCCCAAAAAAACAAGTCTGGTTCCTAATCCAACTTTTTGGAACTGATATCTAGGTTATGGGTGTTGAACTTACTCATCCACCAACACCCTATTAGGAACGTTTAGAACTTGTTTTTGAAATTGGAATAACATGATCCATTATTCTTATTGGAGCTTAGCTTCCTTATTGCTTTATATTTCTTTTTGTTTTGTATCGATATTTTACTTTGAACCGTTTTAGTTACTTGTACTATTTTGCTATAATTACCATTTGTCTTGGTTTTTAAAAAAATTGAAGGGTAAAAAACACTGGTTGCCAGTTCCAAAATTTTTGAGTTGGTATTGTGAGGGTAAATTCTAGGTTCTAAATGTTGAATCTATGCACCCGCCTGCCCAACTTGGGAACCGATTAAAACCTACTCTTTGAAGTTAAAGAAGATGATTTATTATTCTTAAAAGAGCTTAACTTCCTTATTACTTTATATTTCTATTTGTTTTGTATCAATATTTTACTTTGAACCGTTTTGTTGCTCATACTGTTTTGTCATAATTGTTATATGTGTTGGTTTTAAAAAAATGAAGAAAAAAAACCAATTTCCAATTTCAAATTTTTGAAACCAGTATTGTGCGGGTGGATTTCAAGTTATGGGTGTTAGTTAAACCTATCCACCCCCTAGGAAACTAGTTAGAACCTGTTTTTTTGAAGTTAGAAGAAGATGATTTATTTTTTGTAAAAGAGCTTAACTTCTTTAATGTTTAACATTTTTTGTTTGTTTTTATATCGATGTTTTTTTTCTTTGAACCATTTTATTGCTTGTGCTATTTTGCCATAATTGCTATTTGTTTTGGTTTAAAAAAAAATTGAAGCAAAGGAAAATAAAAAATTTGTTTCCGATTCCAAAAATGGGAATTGGTACTATTCGTGTAGGTTCTCCGTTCTGAGTGTTAAACCCATCCATCCACTGGGAAACTGGTTGAAATCTATTTTTTGAAGTGGAGGAAGATGATTTATTATTCTTAAAAGGATTTAACTTAAATATTTGCATATATTTTGTATCAATGTTTTACTTTCACATGTTTTGTCTTTTTGTTTGATTTTTTTTTGGGATAAGTGCACCAGAGTTTGCATATATTTTGTAAAATTAATTTTTATTTCCCACGTGGCTTTTTTAATGATTTTTTATTCATTTTTAAAAAATAAATGTTTTTTATCTTATTTTCAACAAAAAATAAAAAAGAATTTATTTAAAAAAAGCAGTTTTAAAAAAAAAGGAAAAAAAATGGCCGCGTTTTGTCGCTCATACTTTTGTGTTGATTTTTGGCCGTCGCCCGCCCGGGCAAGGCGTCGCCGGCCCTCATGGGGGCCGGTGAATGAACCTCATCGGCAAGAAAAAAAAAATCAGTTTCTCGCTCGGCGTGGGCAACGCCTCGTCGGCCCTTGCTCGGGGCCGGCGACGAGCACGCTCGCCCGAGCTTGGTGAGGGTCGCCGGTGAGGCCTCGCCCACGGGCCCGCAAGGCCTCGCCTTGGCTAGGCAAGAGCCAAGACCGCCCGGGCCGGCGACCATCGCGGCCCCTCCGGCGACGGTTGCCGGCCCCTCCGACAAGGCTGCCATTTTTTTTTTTTTTTAAAACTGTTTTTTTAAAATAAATTTTCTTTTTCTTTTTTTTTTTGTTGAAAATAAGATAAAATCAATAAATCTAATTTTTTAGTTTTTAAATCTATTTATTTTTTAAAAATGAATAAAAATCATTAAAAAAAGCCACGTGGGAAATAAAAATTAATTTTAAATGCCACGTTTTTTAACCAAATTTTTGAAACTCAAATGAAACATTTTGATTTTAGTTATTTGCACTTTTTGGGTAGGTTTTCGTGGTTTTGGATGCTGAATCCCTTTTTTTTTTTTTTTTAAATGAAGTAAGCAAAAAAAAAAAAATCAGTTTCTCGTTCCAAATTTTTGAAACCGATATTGTGTGGGTAGGTCTAGGTTTTGGATGCTGAACCTACCACCCACCCAATCACACTGGAATGATTAAAACCTATTTTTTTGAAGTTGGAAAAAGATTATTTATTATTCTTAAAAGAGTTTAACTTCTTTATTTATTTATATTTATGTTTGGTGTGTATATGTTTTTCTTTGAACCATTTTATTACTCATACTATTTTGCTATAATTGTTATTTGTCTTGATTTCTTTTAAAAATGAAGATTAAAAAAGGAGACCGATTCCCCAGAAACCATAAAACTAGACCAAACAAACATGATAGATTCCAGGCTTCTAGGGTTAGTTTCATGATAAACATAGTAGGTTTAAGGTTTCAAAAATTAGGAATTGATTCTAACATGATAGGTTCTTAATTCCAAATTTGTAATTGTTCAATCCCATTGAATTTCACTTTTGAACTAATTTTTACATTTGTAACGCATGAAGACAAATCACATGAATTTTAATGATAAATTTTTCTTAAATATGATCTTTTGGAAAAAATTATGAATGTGTTTGTTTCACGGAAAGTTTCATAATAAAGAATAATATTTTTTAGGAAATTATTTTTCAAAAAAATGTTTTTTCCCATTTTCAAGTTAGAGAAATAATATCCTAACTTTAAGCAAGCATATTTTATTAGACTATACATGGTTTTTGTTGACTAATCATTTTTAATAAATCAAATGTGTGAAAGTCCAGAAAACTAATTTGTGGAAAATTTTTTCACTCAAACAAATGCAACCATGTAAACGTCAATCGGATTGTGTATGATTATTGACATATCTTGTGTTATCGTTCCTCTTTTTGGTTGCTCGTGCTTAGTTTCATTAGTAATATTTATTTGTTGGAATGTATTAGGAAATCTTCTCGAATTTCTCCCTGATTATATTATGTGATTTGATTTGATTTTGTTAGGTGTAAATTAGATATTGATAGAGATTAGAGGCTACTTAGGATCTTTACCTAAATAGGTTTCTTACCTAATTTAGGTTCTTTGTTCATGTATTTATACTCATTGTAATCACTATATGAGAAATAAGAAAACATATTCTTTTCTTCATTTTTTAACCATGAACCGTTTTAAACCAATTTGTTATTTATATGTTTCTCTAATTGTAAAATACACAATGTTAATCTCCATTATTTTAGATTATTTTAAAAATAAATAGAATAAACTTTATTACTAGAACACAATTTTTCGGAGAGGATGCACATTTTTCACTCTTTCTTTCTCCTACAAATAATTAGAACCGAACCCTACTTGAAATCAACAATTTTATTATGTCTATAAACTGAATCATGAGGGAACAATGTCATTTATCTCCTTTATTATCACCAAAAGTGCATATTTCTCGTTGTTTGTTAAAAAAAAAAAAATTGATCTTAAAAATGGGAGAGGACAAGTTGAAAAACAATACAAGGACTAGGTTGAAAATTCTTTCCATAATAAAAAAACGTGTAGACTTAATCCTTAAAAGGTTGCTCAAGGGGACTCGTAAGCATGTTCGTCATCCTTGCTTATAACTTGTATGTCTTCAGTAATTATCAAGTGTAGAATGAAGAGAGTGTCGAACCCGATAAAGATTAGCCGAGTGCTCAAAAGATCTCAAAAACTCCACTAATATATTAAAAATGAAGGAACAACATGCACATTCTTCTTGCTAGGGGTGGCAATTCACGTTTGCGGGTTGGTGTCCCTATGATATGTACTACACATTAGGTTGACTGGAGTGCAATCGTGTCTATCACAAACATTACTTGAAAGAACAATCTTTTAAAATTATCGTGTCCACATAATCATATTAGCACTAACCCGTTAATCTGAAGCAGGGTTATCTAAACCAATTTCGTGTCTTGCGAATTTGACACGAAATCGACCCATAGACATTTAGACTTGAACTAAGAAAGGGTAAATACCATGACAAACCCCAAAATAGTACTCCTGTTTACCACCAAAATCATTAAATTAGTAATTTATAATAAATTCACCCTTTGTTAATTCCTGTTAAATTGAATTAATACCATAAAAAGTCACAAACCGGTAAACTTGTGATAAACGGAGAATAAAATCATAATCTAGGATATCCATTAACCATTATTTGTTATCTAACTAAAATTAACGGATTGTAAATTTGTCATGTGAATATCAATTTGGGATTTTTGATGGTATTTATCTTATGAAAACCCGCCTAGTTTGGAGGTCGTGTGTGCTCAAATCGTGTCGGAAATGGGCTATCCTTATCCCCAGTTGTTCCGATTGCTAATCCCTACATCCAAACACCCCCGTCTCTTCGACAGCGAATCGACCGAAAACCTCCCCCCAAGCTTCAACACCACCGCCACTCTCCTGCCCCTACAAAACCCTCGCAGCCCCCCTTCACCCCGTCTCTCTCTCTCTCTCTCTCTCTCTCTCTCTCTCCGCCGTTCTCCGCCGCGCCGATCCGATCCGATCGTCTCCCTCTCCCGCCGGAGCTCACACCGCGAACCGCCCCTCCGGCAATGGCGAGCTCCGAGCCCGAGCGCGAGCACCGGGAGGACGAGGAGGCCCCGGCCGGCGAGGACGAGGACACCGGCGCCCAGGTCGCCCCCATCGTCAAGCTCGAGGAGGTCGCCGTCACCACTGGCGAGGAAAACGAGGACGCCATCCTCGATCTGTACGATCTCCATCTCCCCCCCACCCACGCGCGATCGTTCTGATTTCCTTAGGTTTTTTCAATGGATCTCGAGTGTTTCACTTTGTCTGTCTCTGTATGCCGGCGATTCCTGCAGAAAAGCGAAGCTATACCGGTACGATAAGGACGGGAGGCAATGGAAGGAGAGGGGCGCCGGGACCGTGAAGTTCCTGAAGCACAAGGAGACTGGCAAGGTCCGGCTCGTCATGCG
This sequence comes from Eucalyptus microcorys, assembly GCA_014182515.1. NCBI lineage: Eukaryota > Viridiplantae > Streptophyta > Magnoliopsida > Myrtales > Myrtaceae > Eucalyptus > Eucalyptus microcorys. Next base: position 23,470,488 of record CM024571.1, read on the forward strand.
GCAATCCAAAACCTTGAAGATCTGCGCAAATCATCTAGGTCCGAGGCTTCGCTTTTTTGATTGATTTTTCCCCCGGTGCGATTGTTTTAGTTGCATTCGATTCTTGGTGGCAGGCCTTTTGATTGTTGTGCTTTTTCGGCTTTTGCAGTTATTTCTACCATGACTTTCCAGGAACACTCGGGCAATGATAAATCGTGCGTTTGGCATGCGACCGATTTCGCGGATGGGGAACTCAAGGACGAGCTTTTCTGTATCAGATTCGCATCAGTTGAGAGTGAGTTTAGCTGGATTCTCTGATCTTCTCTTGGCTTTGATGGGATTGGTGATTTAAGCTAATTTTACTAGCAGTTAAGGATGAGGATGAGCCCTTCTGCATCTGATTTGGATCGATGGGTGATGCGTTCAGCAAATTCACTGATCTTCTCCTAACTTGATGGCATCGAGAGTTTAAGACAATTTAACATAGATGCCGATAGGTGTGCGATGAAATGGCCTATGTTCCTCTTTTGCTGGTATTAGTGTAATGTGACTTTAGGATGCTGATTACACTGAGTTCACTGTACCACATTGCCATAGATTGCGATTCCTCCTGCTGTAGTGTGTCCTTTTTTCCCTTCATTAGATTGGATTTTAACAATATAGATTTGTGTGATGCTTAAAAGATTGGGCGACTACCACCAATAGTAAGGCATTCAGGATTAGTCAGCAACTTCTGTACTCATAAGCAATATGATGTAATGGCATTGTTCATGATTCATATAGTTCGAATGCATCTATTCTCCTGTATTTCTGAAGCTATTGCTTTTGTTGTTTGTGTGGGAGTGAGAGGCTTCCTTATACCTTACTTTGGATCTCAAATGTGACATTGGATTCTTGTCCTGTTTGGGCTGAATTAAGCCCTATTGTCTCTTTCTTGCATCCTGCCTTCATTGTTAGCTCCTGAGTCAGTGGGGGCATATGTTGGAAGCCAACTGAGCATCTATTTATTATAGAAGCTCATTATGTTTTGTCAACTCTTGACAAGTAATTTATCTGACCAGACTATATGAGCACTTCTCTATTCTAAATTTGCAAGTGAAAAAATACATATTAGGTCTCTATATGCAGCTATTTTTCAATGAATACTATTATTCTCATAATTTCAACTTGTCATAATTTCTAATAAAATCTGTTCCTTCCAAATGGAACTCACTTTGTATGATGATGTCTATATTTGGGAGCCACTAGTTTACTCGTGCAGAATTCGAGATCAAAAGTTGTGGAGGTGAATTTGGTTATAAGTGTTCTCAAGTCACCATAACCTAACGATTGACCTTGTATGATAGGACTCATGTATACTAGTTATTCATAATTTCTTTGCAATAACTGAGCATCTCTTCTGCTCGATTTCCAAAGTGCCTTATCTCCTGGTTGGTCTTTGTATATTACAAGATCAACTGTCAAAATGACGAAAATTTTCTCACCTTATGTTCTGATTTACGTTGCAGATTGCAAAACCTTCATGGAAATGTTCCAGGAAGTTGCTGAATCCCAAAAGAAGAAAGAGGAAAACAAGGATGCTAGTTCAGCTGCTGGACTTCTTGAGAAATTGAGTGTTGAAGAAAAGAAAACTGAAGATAAAGCGGCAGAAGGGGTGGCTTCTGCTTCTGAGGGGGAGAAGGAAACTAAATCTGAAGGAAAACCTGATGCAGATAAGAAAACAGAGTCTTCTTCCTCAGCTTGAGGGCTTTCGATGTGTTCATCCCTCATTTTACATCAGCCACACAAGGAGGTAGATTTCAGACCTCTTCCGCTGCCCATGAGCTCTGCTTATCTTCCTTCTGGAGAATCTTGGGGTTTTCTTCATGGACTGGAATGTAGTTGATCGGTCCTTTGATTTCTTGGTCTGTCGGGGATTGGACGGAGTCATGTTTGCATCTTCAGGGATCCAGTTTGGTGTGCCAAGTGTCCTACTAGGTTTTCTTCATACTATTTATTTTCCTTTTTTTTTTTATTGCAGTTGGTCGGTCATTGTCTTCAAATAGTGCACAAAAATGCCTTTGTTATAAGCCGACTAATATTGTGAGATACCTTAATGAATTTGTGCAGTCAGAGTTCGTCATTTTATGGACGGTTGCAATGTCTCACGTCAAGAGAAATGGTTTGGTCATTGAGGAATATGTAGATTGTTATGTTGCACGTACAAATCTAATATGATCTGAAGAACTAATTTTGCCAAACTGATTGCACCATGCCACGATCTAGGAGGATGTGGTGGCATAGTGGGGGAAGTTCTTTCACCTTGATCGGCTTGATTGTGAGCAGAGGTTGAATGATTGGAGTGCCGCCACACCTGGACTTGGAATCTGTTAAACATATATCTAAAAGCAAGATAGATGCTCAATCTTACATACTCAATGGTCCACGGTGCAATAGCCGATGCACGGTCCGACCGTTCCAAGGACCTATGTCTTGGACTTTGCTTGGGACTGGTGGCTAATGCACCTCTCTTACCGTTGCTTTCCCCTACCTTGAGAGGGAAATGAGATGAGAGTCTTTCTATTCTGCGAGTTTCACTGCTTGCCTCAGTAAACATTCATGGCCTAAAACTTGGAATGATGTTGTCAAGTTAATTCTGCTTTGCTTGTTATTTCCTCCGAGCTCCGGAATTTTCACTATGATTTGAAAGTTCAATTTGATGGACTTTCCATGTTTCGCTGTTGAAGTCGTAATCAGATTGTACGACCGAGCCAATAATGGGGAGTGAAGTTTTACCGCAATTTCTAGCACATTGAAGAACGTCCTCAAAACAGTTGCTAAGCTCTGATTCTTTTATGTTTAGTTTGTTTCAAAACTTACATGCATAATTGTCACTTTACCCTCTTGACTTCGTCGATGATTGAAAACTTTGGGCCGGACAGTCTCCATTTCGAACTTCTGGTCGATCGATCTTAATTTTGAATTTCTGGTCAATCGGGCGGGTGGTTTGAGATTTCTACACTGTCATCGTTTCTCCACGGATGCTGACAAGACTTTGGTGGCAAGCAGATACTCTCAACCCAGTTTAAGCTAAGGGCTTCCCGCAAGGAAAGAGAAGGCTTTAAACACGACTTGGTTTCGATAGCATGTTACCCGATCTTCAATCGAGAGATAAGGAAACAAGTGATTGGGGTAGTGCAGGATGTCTTGTTGGAATTTTTCGAAAGGCGGATCGGACGTGCTCTAAAGTTGTTAAGAAAGCATGATAACGGTATAACCCGGCCCCCGAATCCCTTGTTCTTTTCTTCCTTGGCCCCTAATCTCTTTGGTTAATTCCTGGAGGCGCGATTCCATAATAGACACCTAGAAATTTATACTTTCTGAACAATTAACTTATAAACAACCGAAAAAACAAAAGATAGAAATGGAAAAAAAAAAAGGACGGTGTTGCCTTGGTGTCCAAGCTTGTGAAACTCGCACAGCACATCAGATCCTCCATTTTTCTCCACTGTAGACACACGACGCACCAGCCTGTCCCTTCCCATTTCACACCTACGTTTCCCTTTCAATGTTTCAGCTCTCAAGTGAGTTCATGTGGAGCAGTCGCGGCCTTACTCTTAAGCTTTTCGTCCTTAAAATCGAATCGATGCGTAACATTGTTTACTCTTAATATTTCGCATTTATACACGAAATAATGACCACTCCCCAGAAAATAATGCTACCCATCACCACCTCCTTATTCTGTGAAGCTCTCGCCTTTCCTCCATGCAATGCAATCCGTCTAATAAGCAAAAGACACAAGAAGGACTACATCATCGATGTCACTCAAAACATTCTCGATTGACCTAGCTCCTGAAATGTACCCAAAACCATCACAAACACTTAAGGAGAATTACCAAAGAAACTAATTCAATCATAAAATTTTTAATTTGGTCAATTTAATCCTTAATTTTTTGATAATTTGCTAATGTAATCATTTCGGTTAATTTTGATGGGAAATCGATGACATGGCGTTAGCTGTTTTATGTGACTCTGATGCCAAAAAGGGGTTATGCCAAAAATAAGAATGAACCAATGCAAGTATTCTATCCTTCACGGTACCTCTCTTAAGCCTTACCCAACCCGGATTGACTTTTACCATTCAGTTTATACACCTATTTAGGCATAAGGCTCTTTAGTCTTGGGTTTCTTATGCACAAAATCCTCATAGAGGCGAGTGCAAAGCATATTATCAGTAAGATCAAGATTATGTGCCAGTTGTTATAGATAATTTTTGCATTTGTTAAAAATTTTTTGAACTTTTTCCTTTTTTATAAAGAACAATAAATTTTGAAAATGCAGAAATTTTCAACGTCAATGCCGGCCATACTATATCGGGCAGTTAATATCCACGCTAGCTAGCGATTTCTGGCTAGAACTGCCCAAAATGACTATCTGAGTAAATTATCAAAATATTCATAACCAAATTGTCTAGGTCAAAAAGTTCAAGACAATTCAGTCTAAAACTTTTTCTTTCGCTAGTAATTATCTCTAAACACTTGGCTAAGAAATGTTGATATCCGAATCGTCCGGTTAAGAAATAAATCGAGATTATATAGAATCGATTCCGTTAAATTCCTTGCGCGAAGGGCTACTCTTTCTTTCCAAAACCGGTCGACAAACTTGACCCCCACATAACTGCCATCCAAAGGACCGATCCAGCTCAAAAAAAATCCTTCTCCTGACTCGCCGGCGGAGCTCTTCAACCGCACCGCACCTATATCTACGCATCTCCGCTCCTCCACCATCGCCATTGTTTCGCCACATAAACGTTCTCGCGATTCCACGACGATGGACTCCATGGTTGCTTCTCCGATGGACTCGTCCTCCCCGGGCGCCGACGACCACCTCGCCTGCCCCCCGGCGAACGGCAAGTGCTCCCCCATCCAGACCTCCCACCCCCCTCGGCCCCCGCCTCCTCGTCCGAGGCCACCCTCGGCCGCCACCTCGGCCGCCGCCTCGTCGAGGTCGGCGTGGCCGACGTCTTCTCCGTGCCCGGGGACTTCAACCTCACCCTCCTCGACCACCTCATCGCCGAGCCTGGGCTCAACAACGTCGGATGCTGCAACGAGCTCAACGCCGGGTACGCCGCCGATGGCTACGCGAGGGCGCGCGGGGTCGGCGCCTGCGTCGTCACCTTCACCGTCGGCGGGCTCAGCATCATCAACGCGATAGCGGGGGCGTACAGCGAGAACCTCCCCATCATCTGCATCGTCGGCGGGCCGAACACCAACGATTACGGCACCAACAGGATCCTGCATCACACCATTGGGCTGCCGGATTTCAGCCAAGAAGTGCGGTGCTTCCAGAGCGTCACATGTTATCAGGTAATGAGGGAAACATCAGTTCAGATTCTTAACGTTCGGCACAAATTACATGATCATGTCTTTACATCCCGGCAAGGAGGAACCATTTTGTAGATCCGAACTCGAGCAATCTCGAAACTGATTCCGGCCGTCATGCTAATAACTTTTGTGGCACTGCAGAACACTGACCTTGAGATTTGTTCATTCCATTAGAGTCCTTCGTATGATAATATAGGATTTAGCATGCAAGTGTACGTGCAGTGATGACGGTCTCTGTAATTGTGCCGCAGGCGATCGTCAATAACTTGGAGAACGCGCATGAGCAGATTGATCGAGCCATTTCGACGGCTCTGAAAGAGAGCAAGCCTGCATACATAAGCATCAGCTGTAATCTGCCAAGCATTCCTCACCCCACTTTCAGCAGGGAGCCGATCCCATTTTCCCTGCCGCCGAAGTATGTTCATGTTCCCTCTTCTATGCTTTCGCTTCGGATCCGGCGATTTCTAGTACTGATCCAATTTGTTTCCTGGGGACATATTGATGATTTACTAGGATGAGCAACAAGTTGGGACTGGAAGCTGCTGTCGAGGCTACGGTCGCCTTCCTCAACAATGCAGTGAAGCCGGTCCTGATTGGTGGACCGAAGCTCCGAGTCGCTGATGCCCGTCATGAGTTCATCGAGTTGGCCGACGCATGCGGCTATCCCATTGCAGTAATGCCGTCCGCGAAAGGCCTTGTGCCTGAACACCACCCTCGCTTCATCGGCACGTACTGGGGGGCCGTCAGCACTGCCTTCTCCGCCGAGATAGTCGAGTCTGCAGATGCCTACCTGTTCGCGGGGCCCATCTTCAATGACTACAGCTCCGTGGGCTACTCGCTCCTGCTCAAGAGGGAGAAGGCGATCATCGTGGAGCCCGACCGGGTCGTCGTTGCCAATGGCCCTGCTTTCGGTTGCGTCCTGATGAAGGACTTCCTGCACCTGCTCGCGCAGAAGCTGGAGTTCAACGCCACCGCCTATGAGAACTACCGAAGGATCTACGTTCCCGAGGGGATCCCTCTCAAGTGTGACCCCGACGAGCCCTTGAGGGTGAACGTTCTCTTCCAGCACATACAGAAGATGCTTTCGCAGGACACGGCTGTGATCGCCGAGACCGGAGATTCCTGGTTTAACTGTCAGAAACTCAAGTTGCCCGAAGGATGTGGGTAAGCAACATTCCTAGTCCAGTGTTCCGGTGTTGCAATAATTGTTGACCTAAAAGGATCTCAAGTTGTGCTGCAGGTATGAGTTCCAAATGCAGTATGGCTCAATCGGGTGGTCCGTCGGCGCTACGCTTGGATATGCACAGTCAGTGCCAGATAAGCGAGTCATCGCTTGCATCGGTGACGGGAGCTTCCAGGTTAGCATGTTTCTCATACGCCGGCCATTGGGAAGTTCAATATCCATGACTCTGCATCACTTTCCCGTTAGGTCTTTAAATCCTCTCAAGTTTTTGCATCTAAGGACTAATCGAATGTAAACTTAGGGTACACCATTCAATCTGCCACATCTATTTCTCTGCATCTTGCAGGTGACGGCACAGGACATCTCGACTATGATCCGATGTGGCCAAAAGACCATCATCTTCTTAATAAATAACGGCGGGTACACAATAGAAGTTGAAATCCATGATGGCCCATACAATGTGATCAAGAACTGGAACTACACTGGCTTGGTGGACGCTATCCACAACGGCGAAGGAAACTGCTGGACAGCAAAGGTCAGTTCGATTATGATGCCACAGAATGTCATTACTATCGCGACTTCACTTTATTTTCGACCCGTAAATACAGGCGAAAAAGAAAAAACAAGTCAGTGCCCGTCTTTTGTGCAGGTGCGTTGCGAACGGGAGCTGGAGGACGCAATCACGACTGCTACGGAGGAGAAGAAGGATTGCTTGTGCTTCATCGAAGTGATCGTCCACAAGGACGACACCAGCAAAGAGTTATTAGAATGGGGTTCTCGTGTGTCTGCAGCCAACAGCCGCCCACCGAATCCGCAATAGAGTGGCTGAGCTGAGATTCCAGAACTTCCTGAGATCGTGCCACTTCCTTAGTTCCATCATCTCTCCCTTTTTGTTCGAACTGCTGTTGCATTAGCTTCAATGTTCAGTTCTGGTCTGAACATGATTTGACCATTGCAATAAAAGCTGAAGATTTCCTGTTTCTGTTCCATCACGTTTTCATCGTGCCTCGTCAAGTCGAGAAACTGATTACTGTGAATTAGGTCTGCTCCTCAAGATCCAAACTTCTAAATGAGTTGCGACGGAAATCTGCAAGCATTCCTGTTAGAAATAAAGCTCAACCATATTCACTTGTCAGCAGAGACTGGTGTGTTTTGGCAAACAGAACACGTGACATATTGGTCAGATCTGAGAGCCATAGCGATGCTGAATCTTTTCCAGAACCAAGCTTTGGTTTTTAGGGGTCTTAAAAAAGGAAAAATAAAAAATAGAAGTCGGTCCTCTTGAAGAGGTAATCAATTTTTTTATTATTCAATTTGAATCGGGCGCACGCTCTCTTCTCCCTACTAAAAAACACAGATTACTATCATATGCTCATTACTGATAATACTTTTCAACACTCCCCTCAAGTTGGGATGTAAATATAAAATAATCCCAACTTGTTACATAAGAAACTTACTCTATTTCCCCGTAGAGATTTAGTTAAGATGTCCGCAAGCTGATCCTTTGTCTTTGTGTATTGAAGAATAATCTCTCATTTTGAACTTCTTCTTGCACAAAATAACAATCAGCCTCAATGTACATAGTTCGCTCATGAAAGATATGATAAGATGCGATATGAATAGCGGATTAATTATTATAATATAACTTTGGTGGATTTGATGGTGACATTCCAATATTTGATAGTAACATCTTTAACCATAGTAATTCGCTAGTCACATGTGTCATAACTCAATATTTAGCTTTTTTTTTTGCTTTTTCCACCGACTAAATTATCTACAAAAAACACACAATAGTCTAAAGTAGATCTCCTATCCAGCTTAGGAAATAACATGTAGTTTCTCGATGACAAAGAAAGGAAAGGACTCAAATGAGCAACTTTTGTACCAATAACTTGAGATAGTGAGCCATTCGCTAATGTAACTAAGTTTGATAATGTCACACCCCAAAACCATCAAGAATGGGGATGACACAATCGTCCTTTCACCTGAAGGACACAGTCTCAAACCATCAAAATCCAACTCTCCAATAGTCCCCTCGTCTGTATTGCTCTCGTACTACTTATCGTTAGCTAAAGAACTTGAACAGGATTAGAAAAATAGAGGGGTGAGCAATCACAATTCAATGAGTTGTGCATCGCTTCTAAATGGATCGAGCACCTACTATGTATATTTACAAACCAAATCACAACCCTCTTAATCTAAATCCGTAATATAACAAACATATAATGATAGAATAAGTTACATATGCTTCAACATAGCTATATTTATAGTATAAATATTCATTTCACAATAATATCAAAACAAACATTAATGGTCTAATCCATTGATAAATTTCATTATTCACACACCAATGATTCATTCCATTGATTAATCTCATGTCACCCATCAATGGTTTATTCCATTGATTCATCTCAGATAAAACCACACATCAATGGTTCATTTCAACGACTAACCTCAAATTACACGTCGATGGTCTATTTCATCGACTAAACTTAAATCGCATGTCAATTGTCCACTTCATTAACCAAACTCATATCACATGTCAATGAACTACTCGATTGAACAATCTGTTACTCAATATCAAAACATGGTTACGATACAATGCCTTGTAACAAGACGATCAAAATTCCCTCCTTTACAAGGTCTCCATTTATTATTAGCTAGTGGCTTGGCTCACAAGAATATCCTAGACTAGTATATGCATACTCATAAGCCCCTCATTGGGCTCACAATGATATCGATCACTCAACCTGATCTATCAATGCTAGAAATTCAATCCATAAACAATCTCACATATCAAAATACATTTCACAAATCAATCATCAATAGCTTTCGTAATTTAACTCATTCATCATAAATACTTTTCATAAAACATTCTAAAATTATTTCAAGACTCGTCTCATAAATCGATTTAATAAACTGAATTAAATTAAATGCATGTCGTAAAGTATTTTACAAATCGATATATATATATAATTTTTGAATTTCGTTCCTTAATTAGAATATATTTTTCCACCAAACAATTCTCACACCATTTACAAATACCAAAATGTAATAAAAACCCGGCCCAAATTTTATGTAACAAACATGCTCATTTGTAATTGATAATATATCAAATCTTTATTAATTTGAAGATATGAGTTTATAAATTCTTAGAAGAGATAGTACCACTCACCTAGGAAAACCGAAAGTTAGCGTATTGCTCGAATTGATGCACTCGTATTCCTATCAATTAATTGAAAATGATATCAAAATCAGGTAATATGCTACTCTAACTAACGATTTGACTAAACTATGCTTATTCGTTGATAAAACAACACCTCACATTAACAAATTGCATATTTAAAGCGATTATTCAAGTTGTTGGCAATGCAAAGCCTGAGCGCGAAACTTTGTCACGCCATAACTTTCTCCACGAAACCCCATTTCAAACGTACTTACAACCAATAGAAAACTCTTTCAACGTGCTACAAGAACCCCAATTTAGCTAACTAAAAATCAAGCCAAAGCTGACGAAATATAGCCTTGAAGTAGCTAGACGCACACTATTCATCACGCGTGAAAAACTTGAAAATTTTGTTTGGAGTAAACTGTAAGCTAAAATCATGTTCCATAAAATTCTATGGCTCCACAACATCCAAATTATTATTTGTACACACGCGCGCGCACGCGCGTAGCTCAACAACTCAAAAATCAGACTTCGCCACACGAATCTCCACTAATTCTAAATTTTGAGTCCTAAATTTGAAGCTACTCCGATTGAACAAACGAGAGGTGAGAGTGCTTATGGAACATTGCGATACTTAGTTGAATCAGCTTGGCGAGGCTCTGTGACAAATGCACGAAGCCCTTTTCTCTTCTTTTCCTTCTTCTTATTTTTCTTTCTTTCTCCTCCTGCTTTTTTTCCTTTCTTCTTTCTCCTTTCCCTTCTCTCTTTTCTTTCCCTTGCACGAGCTCTCTGGTCGTGTCTCTCTCTCCTTCTTTCCGTCTTTTCCCTTTTATCTCCTCCTTTCTCTTTTTCTTTCTTCCTTTTATTTCCTTTTCTCTCTCTCTTTCTTCTTTTTCTTTCTCTCTCTCAAAGGCTCTCGGTCTCTCCTCCTCCCCCTTCTTTCTTTTCTTTCTTCTTCTTTTGACCATTCAACTTTTTTTTTTTTTTTTTTTGATTTGGCCAAAACCCATATTTTGCGGATAATAAAGGGGATGTAGAATGAAATAAAGATAGTAGGTTAGAGTTACTAGTCAAGACTGGTAGCTTTGGAGTCCGTAACCCAAGAGTCAGACGTTGTAGAAAACAAACAAAATGAACTATCTTTGGAGGTTTGTGGCAAAGTTGTCATAGGAGTTGTAAATCCTTTCACTTGTTGAGAGCGAACTAATATATCATATTCAACAAATGTCAATGTAACGGAATCGCCTGTATTTTGCACTGTAGTTGAACTTGGTGGAGCCGATGAGGGAGAAATAATAGTCTTCAGCCTCTGCCAAGGCAACAAGGGTTGGTATGAGCTCTAGGTGAAGAGTATAATAATATGCTTTTGTATATTGGCTCTTTGACAATGACAGCAATAATGTGACCCACGACCATTCGTAGAACGAATGGCACCACAAGGACCAACCCCTCCATCACGGTGATGACCTTGACCTCCATGTCCACTAGGACCACGGGAAAGCATAGTGTTCATCTCCAAAGCTGGTATGGAAGAAATCTTCTTAGTGATTATAGAACGGATAGCCTAAGAGAAGACTTCGTGTAAGAAGAGAGTTTTGAGATGTAATATGTTGGCGAAGAGATGAATGCTTAGGCCCTAATGATTTGAGATTAAAAATCACCCATGGATTTTCTTGGCATTTGGCTAGAACAGGTGAATCATTCAAGGTAGGAAGATAAGTATCCAATTACTGGCAAATGGTCACGAACCAAACATAATGACCAAATAAAGATTGATCTCCACGGTAAATATCAAATAATGCTTCCCACATGTCACATACTATTGTTATATTATTCTACCCAGAATGGAGTAATGCACATTTCTCCCAAACTGCCTTAGCAGAGTTACACTGAATAAAGTGATGATTGACCTTAGGATCCCTACTATTCCATGAAAGAGTCCAAATCTCCACATCTCTTGCAATCTGGTTGGTAGCTTTGTTCTTATCAGATGGTATCGTAATAAGATAGTCAAGTTGCTTGGTGGTAGTAAGATAGATCTTGACTATTTTAAACTAGTACGGATAATTAGTTTCATCTGACTTGATAAATGTTAATTGAAAATGATCAAAAGGGGATCCATAAGTCGATCCATAAGTCGCCATCAATAAATAAAGAATGTGATCGAGCTCAAAAATGAATGTCACAGCAATTAACCCTTGAATCCAGTAATCCAATCAACCACACAGTAATTTCTAGAAATAAAAAAAAAAAAAAATAGGGCTTAATCCAATCACCAGTAATCGCAGCAATTCACCGAAACCTCATAAAATCATTTCATTGATATGCAACGCCAGAACATATAATGAGAAGGCATTTGACTCCTCAAGAGTTTCGTTAGACAGGTCTACAGATGCCATCTATCAGTGAGCAATATTACGAATCACCAAAAAATCAGCAACCTCATTCTCAATATTTGGAGTCTGTTCCGATAATTATTTATCGGCCGCAAGCAAAAAGTCTCGAGTTCGATGGCTGTTGGAAGTGCATCTCACCTGGAATTTTACTATGCTCTGGTGACAATTGAATTCTTTCGGTTTCAGACTTGGTTGGGACTTGCGAGTATATTCCAGCTTTTAGCTCGACTATTGAACATAATATTTTGGTGAGAAAGTAGATGGACATATTTTGTTCGTACTATATAAAAGTGACATATCAGGGTTTTTATTTTATTTTATCATACTTGGAAGAGTGGAGTCAACGCCATCATTTAGAGATTTCTTGGACGGTACTTTTATTTGCAGCAAATCTTCTGGGTTCGCTCTATGATACAGAGAGACGGAAATGAACTTTTGTTAACTTGGTTTGCTTGCCATTGGTCGAGAGTTCGAATTTATTGCTGATGTTTTAGCAACAAATCCAATAAATCAAAATGCTGAGTTACTGATAATTGTCGGAAAGTGAATTTGAGGAGAGTTGTTCACTCACACAAGGGAACTGAGAACAGCTCCATATCCAAAGAAGCCTTCATACGGTACAGAGGATCAATGTCAAATCATTCATATATATTCACTAAACCCCATCAATGACATTCTCTTGATAGCTCATTATCTGTTCTTTGTTAGTTGTCGCTGATCTAAGAATCGGAGGCTCGGTTGTGATTCCGATAGAAGCTTCCTTACTCAGGTATACTTTGCCTTTGGTATGCAGATTTCAGGTCCAGGACCAGAGTGCAAATTTGTACATCAACGGACACAATAACTTAACCCAAACGGTGTCAGACTCGAAACCTTTCCAGCTAGCACCAAAACATGATTCGATCCTCACCGTATTAGATTTGTCTCAAGGCAACTTGGAATATGTTCATGACCCCCAAGACCAACCCGAATGGACAACACTTTGCTAAGCCTACCTCTCACTCATTGGGTCACACGAATGGACAGATCCAGAAACATCTATCGGTATGGAGCTGTGCTGGACCCCGACCAAAGCTTCTACTTCAGAATCAACTTTCCACATTTAATCCACCGAAAAGATAAGGCAACGAGGATCTTCATACATTGACATTACCCGAAACCAAGTGCCAGTAATGCAATGAAATGCCATACAACCAAGGGCTGCCTCAGCAGCTCTCCTGCAATAAATGTCTGCAACTGCCTGCAGAACTGAGAATGAAATCTGAACCATGCAAAGTGAGTGGAAACCAACCAGAAAGAGAAGAGCTAAACATATAAATAGTTTTTTTCTAAAATAAGTTCCCTCGATCCTGGGGCATGTATTGGCAGAGAGTTTCGGTGAAAAGAAACGCAAGAGTCTGCATACATTTGAGTGGTTAAGAAACCTCAAGGATTAATTAGGTGACATGTCCCAACCAGTCCACATTTTAAGCCCTCTCACCATTACTTCTATTATCATGTGGCAAGTTGCAGGTCCATGAGGTTCCCTAGTCTTTAGGGAATTCCAAAGAAGGGGTATGAGCAGGACATCTCTGGCTTCAGGGGCCCCACACGGCAAAAACGATGGATCAGATCGAACCATCACGGTTCAGAGATCTAGTATCTCTCTCCCGCTCAGGTTTATCCTTACTCAGCTGTCGGAGAAATTTCGCGGGCACCTTCTATACTTCAGTGAGATTCGATGGAATCTACGGCTTTGGAAATCTCATCCGCCCCTCTGCTGTGAATAACTTCTGTAACTTGGTGAAATTCGATGGAGATCCCATGCTTTTTCAAATTCTTGTTTGCAACCCCTTTGAAGATGTAGTTGAAAAAAATCACCACGGAAGCAGAAGAAGAACTCATTTGCCTCTATTACCAGGGGTAGATGTCCATTGAATGCCCGAAGTTTAAGTGGTGTATAATGAAATTTCCCATGATGGGGCAATTGCTCTAGCCGACCTACAAAGCAAAGTTTTGTCGGAAAGTAAAGACGCTTGGGCTTTTCTTGAGTTTAATTGGCTTCAAAGTTTGATATTGGCAGTATTGTTGTCCTCATCAACAGAACATTAGTGTACTTACTGTGTTCAATCACATTATAGCCTCCAAGAAATATTTAATGGACAATGGAGTACAGATCTGATCTTCAAGGACGTCCGTGAGAGCATCGCATCACCTTTGGGAAATCAAATGATCAAAGGTGAGATTCTTTGTATGATCGCTTAGTTACAGGAAATAAATCATCTAGTTTAAAACAAAATACAAATGGTAGAAGTGTGAGTTTGCAGGCTCCAAACAAAATATTTGTTTAAGTCACTCTTGAGCCATAAGAGTTGCACCAACTAATAAATGCTCTGCACTGTACTCTTTTTGTGCCCTCAAGAATGAAAGAGCGGACAAGGTAAAAGTAAAAAGGAAGAAAATCAGTAATATCTCATTCTGGTAGGCAGTACCAATCAGGAGCTTTTTCTTTTCCTTTAATTTTCGACTGTCAGCAATCAGCATCCTTCATTGCACTGCAAATTAGCTTTCCTTCATTTCTCATTATATATTTTCTTCCCCAAATTCCCTCCATTCCCTTCCGTTGCTTCAGAAGCAAAAAATCAGTACATGCCCATTTGCTGCCATAGATATATATCCACATCAATTCACATTGGCTCCCATTTAAAGGGCAAGAAAAACTCAGTAACAGATTGACTCTTTTTGCCACCCTAGGAAAAAGGAGGGCAACCGATCATGCTTTCTCACTCTTTGTGCAGATAGGATTTTGCAATCAGTTCTGAATCATTTTGCCTCTGGGCCAATCATCATCAGACCCCAAGATTTAAATGTAGAAGAAACTTCCTTGCCTTTGAACAGTAGTTTCCAGGTCACGGCAAATTCAAGAATTTTCTTTTAACAGATGGCAAAAGAGAACACAGTGAAAGCAAAAAACATAAAATTTAATGGTACACCTACCATGGCTTCCTAGGGACAACTACCAAAAAAAAAAAAAAAAATCCCCTCGTTGCTTTTGTGACTGGAACCCCAAGGTCTCTCAATTCACCTAAATTTCAATATAAAATACAAAGGTCAACACGCTAATCACCGTAGCCAACCAATGCTAGACCAGAGAAAGGTCTAAAACAACCTTGTCTGCAACACTAGCCTTCTGGTGGCCCAGCTGCCATTGCCACCGCATTGAGGGGCATTGTTGTAAACGATCGCTGCTCCTTCACCATTCGGTGAAACATCCCTTACTTGAGAAATAAGGCTATATATAAGGTAAGGAGGTCCTGACATAACTAGTGTCACTGGGCCTGCCTCTTCTACAGGCGAAAATAGACGACGGAGAGAAAATGCCAAGAGAAGGCGATGACTCAGAGATCGCCTCGCTCAGGATACAACTTGAAGCTTGTCTGGCAAGGAATATTTCCCTGGAGAAAGAAAATCAGGAGCTGAGGCATGAAGCAGCACGCCTTAAGTCGCAGATAAGCTCCCTCAAGGCGCACGACAACGAAAGGAAGTCCCTTCTCTGGAAGAAGATACAGAACTCACTAGAGAGCGAAAATGCGTCTCTGCAGAAACCAACTGCCAAGATAGCGGAACATAATTCGCCTGCCGAGAAGTTATCTCCGAGACTGGCTTTTGCAGCTAAAAAGGAAAGAGAAGAAAGGATCCCGATTCCTCCACCGAAGCCTAATGGTAATCTTGCTTCCTTTAAAGATGAGAATGGGAAAAAGTCGCCATCGGCACCAGCACCACCCCCACCGCCACCGCCATCAAGATCTCTTTCAGGGATCCGAGCAGTTCGCCGTGTGCCGGAAGTGGTGGAGCTGTATCGTGCGCTGACGAGGAAAGATGCACGGATGGAGAACAAATCCAACCCAACAGTAGTACCCACAGTCACCTTCACTAGGAACATGATCGGAGAGATCGAGAACCGCTCTTCTTATCTCTCGGCTGTAAGTTTTAGCAGCTAACTTTTTGTATGTAAGGGTATTTGATAAATACCGACTTTGGCTCAAAACACATAGTTGTGAACAGATTAAATCCGACGTGGAGAGGCAGGGGCAATTCATCAATTTCCTAATCAAGGAAGTGGAATCGGCAGCCTTCAAAGATATGACTGACGTGGAGGCGTTCATCAAGTGGCTGGATGAAGAACTGTCGTCCTTGGTTGACGAGAGGGCGGTCCTGAAGCATTTTCCACATTGGCCCGAAAGAAAAGCAGATGCCATGAGGGAAGCGGCTTTTAGCTATCGGGACTTGAGGAACTTAGAATCCGAAGTTTCTTCATTCCAGGACAATCCCAAGGAGCCCCTCATCCCGGCCCTGAGACGGATGCAAGCATTGCAAGACAGGCGAGCATGTATAAAAATTTATCATCTTCTCCATGTGTCCGTTGAAGATGTTGTTTATTGATTCCGTGATTCCAATTTCGCATTCGCAGGTTGGAGCAAAGTATTAACAACGTGGAGCGGATGAGAGAGAGCACGAGTAAGAAATACAGAGATCTTCAGATTCCTTGGCAATGGATGCTGGACACGGGACTGATCGGTCAGGTAGGTAGCTTTTGAAAGGGAAAAACTGGGCAAAATATTGTTGCTACACGACGTATGATCCCAAGTTCAAGTAGGCTGCCGGTTCAAATCACTGACACAGTCACCTACAAGAGCTTCCAAATATGTTAATCTCACCACAGAAAATGATACCGCATCAAAATTGTCACTTCACTATAGTTAAGAGCACAGCTTGAGGTGCTTCTCCATTCTCTTGCAGATGAAGCTGAGCTCGCTAAAACTGGCGAAGGAATACATGAAGAGGATAGCTAGAGAAATGCGCTCTAGTGAGTACTCACAAGAGGACAATCTTATGCTTCAAGGGGTTCGTTTTGCTTTCCGAGTGCACCAGGTAAACTATGCAGCGAAAAGACACTTTGCTTTTCTATATGTATGGGCGTATCTAAGTTTCGAAAATTCAGTTCTCAGGTGGTTTTGATGACGAAACCATAAGTGCATTTGAACTACTGAAGATGGCTGGCTCGGGTTATCAGAAACAACAAAATATGGCTACAGACTTGTAATCATATGCAGTTGGCAGGTCAGGACCACTATGTAGGCTATTCGTATAGAAAATTTTCCTGTCTTTTCATTTTCCTTTGTTTCAGAGAACAAGAAAACGGAAACCTCCTAGAGTCACTCGCTATAGCTATTGTTATGCACTCAAACCATCTCATATCTTTTGTACATTTCTGGTGAAAATCCAAATAGGAATGAGCTTCTCTGTTGAAAGAGCAGTTTGGATGAATTCCGTGTCAAATCTTCTGTTAGGACAAGTATCATCTGGAAGAGAGGATGATTGATTCGTCTAATGTTAGCTAAGCCTAATCTTTTTTAGATCTTACATCAGTAAAAATCTGGACGATCATAGTGGTTTCACTGAGCACATTTAAATGAGTATGTGACTAATATTAATGAGTCAGTTAAACTACTATTGCTAGTTGAATGCATATCAGTCAATCATGATAGGCACAAGTAACTACAACAGAGCTCGAGTCTATATCACATGGTCATTGTCCTATATGTTAAACCGACTTGGCGTGCATATTGGGTAACTGCAGACTCCAGATGAAGAGGATTCCGTGTAATAGGAATATAGAATAGACGCATCATGTTGTCGGTCACCAATATTAGGGAATTACAATTTCATCGCCAGAACTTTCAAGTCACGTCCAGATTACTGAAGTCAGAGGATGATATTGGTCATCAATAGTTGCAAGCATCATAACCCTTCTGGAATTTTTTTTTCTCTTTAGTTGAAGTTCTTGATAAAGACACTAGCAGTTCATCATCTCTTGGTTAGTTGGCCCTACTGACGAAGAAAACCGGCACAATTGTACCACTGATGCAGGACAGACTAGAGAGAGTCGAAGAGCGAGTGCTACACTTACAGAGAAATTCGATGGTAAATGTTCTCAACCGTGACAAAATTGATATGGCGTCCTGGGGTATCATATTTAATCATCTGAAACACCAGAATTCTATTTGATAATGAACATTTGCCAACATGCCATATCAAGTTATACCCTGTAATCATAAAGCTAATTGAAGACTTATCTCATATTTCCATCCTATATCTCACTTTTAAGCTGCGAAGCTGTTTATGAGTGGAAGATAGTACAACTTTCTTTACTTGTTATGTAGATTTTAGTTTTGAGGGATTTAGTTAATCATTACAAACACATTGCAGTACTTATCATAGGGCATTAGATAACCTCCAGTGCATTGTGAGACTATCTTAGGGCATTGTTGTTGCTGGAATCTGCACGGTCCATTGTTACCAATCCCAAGTCCAAGAGCAAAGAGAAACTGCAAAAGGGCCCCGGAGTTTTCTCCTGTTAGCTCGTCCGATGCTAAAGTTAGTCGGCACTCATGGAGGATTGAGAGAGAGAGAGAGAGAGAGAGAGAGAGAGAGAGAGAGAGAGAGAGAAGGGCACGGCTTCGTAGGAGAATAAGGCATACCACGATTAGATACCATGTGCTTAGGAAATGGACCTCATTGTTTTAGCCATACTGCTAGCTAAGATTCGAATTCCCATGGGGCCTTCCAGTGGGTGGTGGACTTATTCTTGTATCCCTGATTCTTTTACACTCAAAAGAACTTCATATGTTTAGAGAGGTCCTGATGCAAACTCCTGCAAGGAGCCAAAAGCATATACGGTATCTCCAAAACTGGACTCCCCACCAAACTCTGAAAGATTCATCTACCATGCTCATCACAAGTATGGAATTTGCGCTTTTGGGAAGGTGGCGAGGCTGTTGCTGGGTCCTCATCCTTAACCAGTTTGGCAAAGAACTGCTCATATAGCACGTTTATGAAATGAGAGCAGTCGTCTGTTGTTTAAGCTTCTGTTTGCTGTTTGTTGCACTCGGGAATTCCTGTTCCTTGCGTTGATGTTTAATGCATCTCCTTGTTTTATCGGAAAAAAGAAAAAAGAAAAAAGAAAAAGAGGGAGCCAATGAATTTGGTTGGCTCGACTCTGCGCGGGTGATTCGTCGCCACCAAAGCAGAACAACTATAGGTTCATTGCATAGATCGGCTTCTTAGTTCTTACCCTTGTGACCTCATCATCGATTTGAAACGCCACCGAAGTTTTTACCCCTATGCTGGAGGCTATCGTCCGCCTCTTGCAGCACGCGTGCATCCTTGAACACCTCTGGTTTTTGCCGCATCAACCTTGCGGCGGCTGCATAATGATCACCCCGCTCGCCAGACCGGCTTTGCACTGACCAACAAAGCTCACCATCCACGTCCTTGAGCTGCCGTTGCGCGGTCTAAATTAAGACCCTCCGGAGCATCTACCGGGTCATGAATGTGTCAACGACTTGGTTCAAAGTTCGTCATATCAACTCCTCAAAGTTTGTTCAATGAGCCCATTTGTTCACTTCACCCACGTGATGGGCTCATTGAACTTCAGGAACTAAGAATGTGATGTGTATCAGGAAAAGTGTCACAAAAATCTTAAATATTTTGTATTTGTGTTAATTTAGTCCTAAACCTTTTAATGATGCCAATTTAGTTCTAAATTTTTTGACTTGATGTCAATTTAATCTTAAACTTTTTAATAGTGCTAATTTAGTCATAAAATTTTCAAACTAGTGTCAATTCAGTCATAAACCTTTTGATTCGATGTTAATCAGTCTTTTCAACTAATTTTGACTAGATTTTACTGACATGTTGGCTAGCTCACGTAGCATCAGCGATGCTAACGTGGATAATTTTTTTTCCTCTCTCTCTCTCTCTTCTTCCACTAGGCGGTGGCCGGCCACCAACCATGGTTGGGTGGGCTGGCTTCACCTGGCCGAGGCAAGGCCAAACCCCTACAAGGCCGACCCTTGCTTAGGCCAAGGTAGCCTTGTTGGGTGTCGCTTGGGCAAATGTGACACTCAGTGAGGTCACCTAACTTGGGCAATGGTTGGCCTCGCTAGGTTTGGCCTAGGCGAGGACTCCCTTGGTCAAATTCGGCGAGGTTGGCCCTTGCCTAGGCCAGGGTGGCCTCACTAGGCATTGCCTTCGCCCATGTGACGCCTAACAAGATTGCCTTGGCCTAGGCAAGGGTCGGCCTTGCTGGATTTGGCAAGGGGAGCCCTCACTAGGGCTAGGGCTCCCCTTCCCTAGGACAGATCGGGCAAGGCCGACCCTCACCGGGGCTTGGCCTTGCCCTAGCCAAGCAAGGCCAACCCGCCTGGCCATGGGCTGGCCTCGTTGGATTTGGTGAGGGAAGTCCTTACTAGGGCTACCCTTGCCCAGGATAGATCGGGCAAGGCCGACCATTGACCCTCGCCGAGGCTCAACCTTGCCTTGGCCAAGTAAGGCCAGCCCACTTGGCCATGGCCGGTGGACATCATCGACTGTGGCCACATCAACACCATTAGTGTAGCGTAAGCTAGTCGGTGTCAACGAAATTTTGCTAAAATTAGCCGAAATGACTTGATTGGCACTAAATCAAAAAGTTTAGAATTAAATTGACATTGATTAAAAATGTTTATGATTAAATTGATATCAATACAATAGATTTAGGACTTTTCTAGTACTTTTTTCCATGTGTATCTGCATGCCAATTACGACATCATGATGGCAAGAGGAATTTCAAGCCATTATACCACTCAATCCTTGTCGTGGAATGGTTGAATCTGACGAGAAGCTTATCGCTCTTAATTCATCCGCAGTCCTCAACATTCATGCATAGGCATTAGTACCTAAATGCCCGATATTTGTGTTTTCACTCGTGAAACACTTAGGGGGTGTACGACAAACCAGAATTTCTGTTCCAGAAACAATTTTTTTATTCAAAACCTGTTTCTGGAATAGAAATCCATTTGATAAACCTATTCCGTTTTTCTATTTCTGAAATAGATTTTTATTCCAGAAATAGATTTGGAACAGCAAATCGAAATAGAAATTTTTACTTCTCTATTTCTGAATGTAAATCGAAATAATTTCTCCATGAAATTTTCTACTAAGATGAATATGCTTAGAAAAAGTATTACCAATAAGATGGCAAGAGATCATAATATACCGGAGATTCCATGAAATCGTGTTTTTAACTTTTGTAATGTATTTATATTATTTTGTATTTGGGGATTTTCAATCTTTGCTTTTGTAATGTGATACTGTATTTGATGATTCCTATCTTAATTCTTGTAATGTGATGTTCTACTTGAGGATTTCCTTTATTTGTAATGGTCCTTTATGACAAGCTCTATTACACTTCGTAAAATTTGCCGATTTTGTAAAATTTGCTGCAAATTGCCCAATACACTTCTTTGTGTTTCTTTCTAAAACGATTGCTTGATATTGTAAACCGTGGCGGCGATCGACGTAACACACTAGCATGAAGGAGATTAGAATATGGTTGCCCACCTTCATTCTACTAGAGTTTTGGGAACCTTTTATCATGCTCAAGAGTAATGCATATTAATCTCTTTTTTCTATTGTATGGAGACTATTTATAAGTATATTGTTTGATCATAATTGCCTATCTAGGTGGATGCTAAAGAATTTTGTGTGAAAATTTAGAAAATTTGATATAACAACTCTTACTTTGTATTTTTTTTTTTTTTCAAAAAAGGGAGACTTTACTAAAAAAAAAAAAAAAAAAACTCTTACTTTGTATTTGGGTTAATGGGTTTATAAGTATATGAAATTTGTAAGAATGGACATCTCATTTGCTTCAAAAAAAGAAAAAATTGTTTTAAGAAATAGAAATTTCATACTGTTATCAAACGAATTTCTATTTCTGAAACATAAATTTTGATCGTTATCAAACAAATTTTTCGCTTCGAAACTCATTCGAAATAGAAATAGAAAAATCATTTCTTAGAAATTATTTCTAATGAATGGTTGTCATGCGCGCCCTTAATCAATGCAGTGGGGTCCCAAAACTTTTAAATAGGACAGTGAAGTCCCATAATTCAGTCTGCACAATCAAATATTTCGGTGAGTTTCGTCCAATTTAAGCAACGAGAAATGTTGATGCAGCACTTCTTAATTTTTTCGAGGATACATGGCGTTGATGTAACGGGTTGAGGTGTCGAGGCATCATATAAAAAAGACCCGAAGATGAGAAGCCAAACGAAAAGGTTAAAAATAAGTGGAGAGAGGAGAGAGTGGAGAGAGAGAGAGAGAGAGATGGGGAGGGAGCCAAAAGCCTTGATGGAATGGCGAAGCACGTAAGGAGGTTGGCAATTCCTAATGAACGCACCCAAATTCGGATTCTAAATCCGTGTCAATTCCGGGCTTTGGAGATCATGGTGATTTTGTCGAGCATGCTCGATAGAATGTCGTGTTTTGAATTTGTCAAATCAGGATGATTCTACTTTTTTGTAGAGACAACATCACAACACCATCCATGCTAGTAAAATTTCGAAAAATTAGTGTTAAAACCTATTGGTAATAAAATTTTGATTAGCAACTTGTTTATTTAGTAACACTTTTTTTTTTTGAACAAATAGTAACACGTTGTTAAGTTAACAACACTATCTTAGAAATATCAATAGTTGCTGGATTGTTGCAAATTACCGATAATTTCAATAGTTTATCAACATTTATTTATGTAAATCTAACAATATGTTCAAACTATTATTTTTGGGATGAGAATAGTAAAATGCTATAACTTTTATACAATGTTTATTTGAGTGTCATAATTTTTTTTTACTCATTTAAGTGTCAGATTGAAGTAAAATCGTTTATGTGAATAGTAACTAGCAAATCATCATATGTGGTTTTTTTACTTAACTTTCCATTTCATTGTGGAATTTTAAATATAAATGGAAGTTCAGCGTGGAAAATGTTGTCCACTTGGAGAGAAACGACGTCTTTCCATGCAACCCGTTGTCCCTCTCTTTTAACGGAAACCACGTCGTTTTTATTCCTATATCTCCCTGAAAGGACGATGTCTCACTTGCACTTGTCTTCCTCGTGTTCGTCTCTGTATCGCAAATTAGGGGTTCAATCTCTCTCTCTCATCGCAAATTTGGGCTTTGATCTTCTTCAACACTCGTCTCTGAAGCAAATCAAGCGGGATGTGCAGGGTTGAGGCGAGAGGGAGCGTCTGATCTGGAAGATCCTATGGAAGAAAGTTGGGCTGGTCCGATCTCCGGTGGAGCGCTGGGCTGATCTGGTCGCTTACCTTCAATAGCTGTGGAGGTCGCCGGAGCTGCTGACTACGTTTGACGTTGCAGATCTGGGCAACGGGCGTCGGGAAGAAGTTGAAAGCTTGCTGAAGTGACACCGGTGATGGTCTGAAGCGAGTAGAATAGGAAGTGATGTCGTTTGTCCCGATTCCTTCAACTTGCGACGTTGTTTAGTATCTCAAATGATGACTTCTGCTTGTTGCTGGCACGCCACGTCAAATGGTTCAATTTTTTTTTTTTCAATGCCACGTTAGTTTTTCTAGTGAGACAAATCACTGACAATACTTAAGTGATCGATTTTTTAAATTTATGATGTTTAAGTGAGCGAAGAAAAATTACAACATTGAAGTGAGTATTATACAAAACTTATGACACTACATTGTTCTTATCCCCATTTCTTTTCATAGAAAATTACTAACTCTTATTTGAGTCCACTGGATGCGTTTGGTAACATTTCTGTTTAAAAATTATTTCGAAGAATAGAAATAGAAAAAAGTGTTTCATTCCTAACAATTTTTGAATAAAAAAACGTTTGGTAAAAACTTGTTCTAATAAAAAATGAACAAAACACGTTTAGTAAATTTGCGTTCTTTTTTTGTTTCTTTTAATTTTTTAATATTTTTCTTTTTTTTCTTTCTTTTTTCTTTTTTTCTTCTTTTGGCCAGTCCACCGCCTTGGCCATGGCTCGGCCTCGCCGAGCCACCGCTAGGCCGGCGAGCCTCGCCGGTGGCTAGGCGAGGCCGAGCCTCGCCAGGGGCCGGCGACGCTTTGGTGAGGTCGCCGGCCCTCGACAGCCGATCGCCGGCCATGGCCGAGGCTGGCGACCGGCCAAAGAAAAAAGAAAAAGGAAAAGAAGAAAAAAAAAGAGAAGAAAAAGAGAGGAGAAAGAAAATTTGTTTTTAAAAATTGTTCATTGTTTACTTCCAAATGTGTTCATGGAAACAAAAAAATAGATTTGGAACAAAAATGCAAATAAATGCGTTTCGCGATTACCAATTATTTTTGTTCCCCGAAATAAAAAAATAGAAATTTTGTTTATAAACAGAAACAAAGAACATTAACAAACATGCTCTTACTAGTTTACCAAAAGTTTATTTATTGAACCTAACAAAATTTTAAAATTAATAATTTTTATAAAAAAATTATCAACTTTTATTTGAGTCCTCCATTGTTTCACGATTACCAATTATTTACCAACTTTTGCTTGATAAAGTTACCAACGTGTTATTGATTTAGGTCATTTACTAGTTTTTCAAAAGTTAGCTTTACTAAATCTTATTTGAGTGAGTTACCAACATTAATTTGATTGTTTTGAAATTGCTAAAGGTGAATGGTTCCAGATTTCGTATAAGTTCTATATGAAAACTAGAACCTATTCATTGGAACATGTTCCTCATTTTTGGGAATTTACAATGCATATCATAAAATTTGGAACCTACCCTATTACAAATTCCAGGGTCACTTTCAAGGTCTATCTAAGTTCCATAATTGAACGATTACAGTAAATCAAAATCTTTAATGATTGCCACTTGTCATTACAATTCATTGGCCATAAAGGCACATGAAAAATATAAATATTAATAAAGTAAAAATCTTAATCATAAAATAGAAGCTTGGATTAGTGCTTTCATATTATATAATCATCATCGAACGACGTTTAATATTGTAAGATCATGTGAAGACATGAACAAAGAAAAATATTAAAATTTATTCCAAATTATAGATTACAGGTTATGAGTTTTAGGTTCCAAGAACCTATCCATCAAAATATGTTTATCATTTTTTAAAATCTGGAACATACTTTACATATCTTGGAACTAAAACTTATACGTTCCCATTGATCCGGTTCTCAAGTTTTAGGTTCTACTCTGGAACCATGCTCACCCTTAGAAATTATCAGTGGTTTTATTGAAAGTTATTAGCGGAGTTTGCCAAATTCTTACAAGAAATCACCAACTCTAATTAAATCCTTTTATTAATCTTTATTTGATTCCTTGATATTATTAGCACTTCCAATACTTTACCAACATTTATTTGTTAAAATTTTCAAATTTAGTTACTGTTATAATAAATTACAAACTTTGAGTCACTACCGATGTTTATTCAATCATTTCGATTATCAACTATTCAATAATTTACTAATAATTATTTGCGCAACTTATTGAGTTATTTAATGTACTAACCATTCTAGGAAATTACCAATTATCATTTGAGTCCACATACCAATATTTATTAGAAAATATTACTGGCATGGGAATCTATGTCCATTTGTGTAATTTTCCAAACATACAGACTTTCAATTAATAAAAATGACATGGATAGTCAATGAATTTTGACTCAATATACAATATAATTTTTGAATTTTTAATTTGTTCATTGTAAAATTTGAACTTTAGCCTAATATGCAATATTATCTCCGAAATTTCAATTTGTTCAATGTGGATTTGGACTTTTGATATATTTTCAATTTAGCCTTTGAGTTATATGAAGATGTTCAATATTATACTTGAACTTGAATTAACATGAGGGCAACATTGAACATGCACTAAAAATTTAGAAATCATATTAAATACATAAATACATTAAGTTAAAGTTTAGAGATCAAATTGAATAAATAAAAAAAATCATGAATTATAATATCATTAAGTCAACATTTAAAGATTATTTGTGTCATTATCCATGTGCATTCGTGCCAATCCATTAATAGTAGTTGGGATAAAAGGGTTGGCCACCGCTCGTGGCCTTGGTCCCCCACCTTGAGAATAAACAACAAGCATTTTCGCAAACACTTGGAAGGAGTGGGAGAGAGATACGAGGAGGCTCGCTCGCTCGCTCGATTCTTATCGCGCATGACAAAGGCGCACGCGCACGCGCACGCAGACAACGAAGGCGCGCGCAAACTCTCTTTCGCTTCTCTCCATCGCACGTTCCCTTCCCTCCCCCGATCTATCCACTCCCTCCGCAACCCGACACGAGTCGGAAGCATCGAATCCGCACCCCTTTTACCTTTCACCCTTTCGCCTGGGCTCGTTCGCGTTGCGTATATAGAACCGGCTGGGCGGGGGGAGGGGGAGGAGGGAGAGGGAGAGGCTTAATCCAGGACGCGGTGCGCGCGCGCGGGGGTTCGTTCCGCAATGGGGACGGGGTCGTCGAGGGGCGCGGACGGCGGGTCGTACGGGGGCGAGGAGCGGGAGGACCAGCAGCTCTACGTCTCGCTCAAGATGGAGAGGTACAAGCTCAAGGGCGAGCTCATCCCCCACGTCTACGGCTCCGTCCATCTCGTCGGCTCCTGGGATTCTTCCAAAGCCGTAACGTTCTCGCTTCGTCCCCTTTTTCTCTTCTTTTCTCGATTTGGTATTGGGATTGATTGCTGGAGCGCGGAGTGGCGCGAGCATTTCTCTGTTTTTCATGGGTTTTGCTTTTTTCTTTGTTTGGGATAATCTCCAGCTGAAGATGGAGCGTGAATCGACTTCAACTTGGGAGCTGAGTTTCGTGGTTCCTCCCAATCACGGTATCTTCGTATACTCATGTTCTGGTTTCGTTTTCCCTAAATTCGTTTTCGAGTGAAGAAACTGAGGGTGCAGTTTATTTTTCTATTGCACAATGCTAGTTGCGCCGGCTTTTGGTTTGGTGACACCTTCTAAGTCGGTCAGCATCTAGACTAGTTGGTTTTAGTTCTCAGTGCTTCTTTTCCTCAAATGGGAAGTTTGACTACTTTTTTAAAATTGTGATTTTAAGTCGTAAAGTGGCTAACTTTGTCAGTTTTGGTGCTTACAGAGGAGAGCATTGATTTTTACATTTCCTATTATGATTTTTGCATTTCATCCTAATAATAGAGACCCTGGATTTCAAGTTCCTTTTGAAGCCAAAATACAGCAGTGCGCCTGTTATAGTTGAGGAAGGTCCAAACCGGCTCCTCACCGGGGGTCATTTACAAGGGGACACGAGGCTCGCGATTTTCAGGCTTAGTGCTGATGAGGTTCTTGAATACCCCGTTTTCATTAAAGCCGATAGGGTATCTCCATTTGACCTTGCTGCCAGTTGGAGAGCCTATCAGGAGAATCTCCAGCCTTCAACTGTTCGTGGGATCCCGGATGTTAGTATTAACTCAGTGCCTGAGATGGGTATCGAGGTATGTACGCCTCGAACTATATTTCACTGATTTTTGACAACATAACTTGACCTTTCTTATCGCCTATCTGGATTACCTGTGAATTAATTACATCAAGATGGAATGACCTGTGGATATTTGTTCCATATTCTTAGATAGTCATCTGATAATACCTTCATCTGATTCTGTTCACATGAAAATTTGCTAGCCCGCATATCATGATGGGTGATTAAATTTGGAAATTGCTAAATTATTGAACTGCACACCTTTGTTTCAGATGCGTTGTTGGTAGCTGCATGAGAGGGTAATCTATGATAGAAATGTTATTATATGTAATTATCCTCATGTCTATGCTTTTACCTATGATGGTTGAAAACCTAATGATAGGATCACTGATATCTTGTCCTGTCCATGATACCTAGCAGTATCCAACCAGTTTTGGGGTGTTGTTGTCCTCAAGATTTGCCACAATGGGGGATATTTCCACCTTGTGAAAAAACATATTAGGGTATATTTTCAACTGTGCTAGTTTGGATTCTTGTTGGAATCATCTAAGTTTATCTTTTCTCTGCTCTTTATTTTTTTTCTCCAGAATGGATCTGCAGTTAGTTTGGAGCTTGATCTTGAACATTATGTTATCCCAGCTCCATCAACTTCCACACACTCTGGTTTGGTTTATGCTGCCAACATGACAGAGACTCCAAGATCTTTAACCCGTTCTGGTGTTTTTTCTAATTCTGATGGTTCAGTCAATCCTTCACATTCCACCAAGGATAGTGGTGTTTCTGTTGATCGGCCTGCACCTATAAAGGTTCATCTCCTGACTTATCTTGTGTCCTCATGGCTGGAAACTTGTTACTCCTTCAATGTATAATTTGACTCCTCGTCTTAATTGTATCAAACTATTTGATCTACCACTGTGATAATTATATGTTTATCGAGCGTATGTTGGCAATGTTAGTTCTCATTGTATTTGCCGCAAATCTATTTGCATGAGCACGGATCAATTAGTTGGCTGTACTTTTTGACATCACAGTGAACCTATGTGCAGTTACTCTGTCTGTGTAGTGACTGCTTTAGTAGAATTGCACTCGTAAAACTCCTGCTCCTTTAGTTCTTATTTTCTACTTTGATTTTGCTAGGAGATGGAGATAGTTGTCCCAGATCCAGCTAAGGTGTATTCTGGTTCTGGCATGGTTGAATCAAAGTCCGTTGGAACTTTTTCTCCTTTGCAAAAGCAGGATAGTCATCGGGGACTCTTTGTAGATCGAGGAGTTGGATCTCCCAGATTAGTCAAATCAGCAAGTTCAACTACCTTCAGTTTTGATCTTAAATTGAATAAAGAGACCAAGGTTTTTTCAGATTGATATCTTGATTATCATATCATGAGTTTTTTCTGGTGGAATTTCTCAAGTTCGTCTCCTATCATTTAGAATCCAATGCCGGCAGCTGCTGGAGCTGTGGCTGCTGCAGCCGTAGCTGATCAGATGCTTGGGCCAAAGGAAGATAGACATTTAGCAATTGTCCTGGTAATTTCTTTTGAAAAGAATTAGTTACATCACTGATTGATGTGATTGCACCATCCACATGTTTATATAGTTGGTGGGGATAATGGCTGAATGCTGTGTTTTTTGATTTCCCTGATAGACTCTAAAATGGCTTCAAACCACTCATCTAATTACAGTCCTTTTAATTTGTGTCTTCTACTTAGTACTGGTTTTGAACTTTATAAATGGGAGAGTTATGGTTTGCCCCTAAAGTGTCAGATTCACGTTGCCCTCTTGAGATTAAATTTTTGTCAGTTTGTCACCTTGAGTTTATATTACTGCTTCACTTTGCCTCATTATTCTAATTACGGTTGCTTTTTCAATCAGAGGTTTATTGTCTCCTCATGTGACTCGTTTTTTATTTTCATAGATATGCATTTTTACCAAAACTCACCAGTTTGGCCAAAAGTAATCTTCATAAGTTGTAGAAGATTCTGTCTACTTTGCAAATTCTCTGTGAAGCAGCATGGAAGCTTTTTGATGGAAAGGAATCTTATGAGTTCTTAATTCTTCAGGTTGGCTTGCCTGCTCGAGGTAAGACTTTTACTGCAGCAAAACTTACTCGATATCTTCGTTGGTTGGGCCATGATACCAAGCACTTCAATGTTGGAAAGGTATAACTTACTGTTACAACTGTTTATTTAATAGTCCCAGTTCTCTAACTTTCATGAATTACTCCTTTTATTGTCATTTTCACAGTATCGGCGCCTCAAGCATGGAGTTAATCAAGTAAGCTTCGATTTATTGTGAATGTTTGCTTTAGTCTTGGTCTTATTCAATGATGATTCTTCCTATTACTCTGCAAATTGCTTTTGCTGCTGACAATGAGCTGAATAAACATATGCACTAGGTTATCTGATCCCTCTTTGCCTATATATCTTCTTTGGTTTGTGGCTCGTCATATGCTCAGTTTAGATGTCAGGTAGCAGTTTATGCCCTTTAACTTAATAGTGTTTGGTGGGATATGGCACTCAGAAGGTCTTTCTTATAATTTGCATTCTGTAAAAGCTAAACATGGCCATTGTGAAAAGATGTGACTGACTCTTGCTAATTGGATGGCACATAAAGTATAACTAGTTACTTCAGAAGCTGGTCCTGTTGATCAGATTGAAATTTTTCTGGTCATGTTGTGCATTGGGGGTCTAACAGCTTGATTGTATTATATGTTTCTTCCTGCAGTCTGCAGATTTCTTTCGAGGTGACAATGAAGAAGGTGTAGAGGCACGCAATGAGGTGATTGTCTGCACTAAAATTGTATTTGACAAGTAATTAGTAATTTGCTGTTCCAGACATTGTTGAACAATTTGAGGTAATGATGCCTTGTCCAAAGTTGAGTTTTAGTAGTTGAAAAGCTCTAAGCATGGTCACATCAGCCTTGAATGTGCAACCTGCACTGTCCACTGCCACTGGACTTGTTTGGGTTCTGTGATAGTGGGACAGTGCAGTTTGCAGAGTCACCTGCTCGGTCACTACTTAGGCGCTTGTTGTTAATGCAGCACATGAATTGTTTATGACCTTTATTTCAAAGAAGCTGACTCCTAGTGGATTCTATTCGGTATCGGTGCTCCTTATAACAATTTAGTTTAAAAATCAAGAACTCATGTTCCCCTTTCATGTCCAAAAACTTGCTGTGGTGGCAGATAAACCTCCCCCTGTAGTAGCAAAGTGGTAAATAATGTCCTGCATCCTCATACTTGAGAGTCAATGGAAAAGGAAAAGCAGGCGGGGGAAGCAATAAAAGAAGATTAAATTGCTGTGAGTTGACACAATTGACTGTGTGGAGCCAATTACCATTTAACACTACGAATGTGTGTTGCAGTAAATATCAAATTCCGTCTTTGAATTTGAAATACTGTGAATTCTAACAATGACGTGGTGTAACTGCCGTGTGAATACTTATTCTTGGTTATAAACAACTGTTGCCCAATGTGAAGCTGTATGGTTTGAATTGATCTATAAGGATGCAGGGAGTGAAGATGTTCCTTTTCCTTTTCTCTTCTTTGTCCTCCATCATGCTGACTTTGTTGTTCTAACTTATGTGAAACTAGATTTTGGAGGCCAGTAATGTCAACAAATTTTCTTACGTTCTGTCCTGACATACACGTACTAGGTGGCAGCCTTGGCAATGGAAGATATGATATCATGGATGCAGGAAGGAGGTCAGGTCAGTCCATCTGGATCAGATCTTGCAGAACCCTCTTTGATTTATTCTTCTTCTTCTTCTTCTTCTTTATCTTCTTCCTGATTTTGCCATTTGTTATTTAATCTCAGGTAGGGATATTTGATGCAACAAACAGTACCAGCAGAAGGAGAAATTTGCTGATGAAAATGGCTGAAGGCAACTGCAAGGTACAAGGCCCATATTCTGGCAGATACATAAGAATTTTCCACTATGTAAATTTGTACAGTGAATGAATCTTGTTCACTGGAAGAGGACAATATTGACGTTAGGTGCCCAGAATTTGTACTTTGATATAAATGTCCATCATAAGTTTACAAATCTAATGCATGCCTCCATTAAAAATGGGATGCCAGACTTGACTAACAAAATTCACTTTTATGTCACTAAGAAGGGAGGATAAAGAGGCTAAACTTGATCTATCTTTCTGGCTTAGCCGAAGCTGTTTAGCTCTGAATCACAGCTTATCCTCATCCTAATACTTAGATCATGGTTAAGCAACCCCATGAGTGGGAGGTATATGATTCCAACTGCGGGCTTTGAAGACCCAATTGAATTCATCCATCCCCAAGTCAAACTGGCGCTTGCTGTTGCACCAGGGGGCTTTTATCCTTTGATAAAGAAGAGGGGAATTGATACTTTTATAACCATGTTCTCACTCCTTGGGCGCTTCTAATCTCGATAAAGCTACCCAAAATCAGTTGGCAATGTGGAGCAATTGGGCATAAATTGACATTGACGTCCTGCCGGATTGATTGCTTAAGACCTTTGGTCTCTAAATCCTGGAAAAGCAGAAGGCCGGCTGGTCGTTTGCCCTTGGATTTCCTCCTTGTCAATTTCAACCCTCTGCCGAAGATTGGCTGTGTCGATGTCGATACACCAACTCCAACAAGAGTTGGCCGTTTTCTAGGAGCAGCTTCTAGAAAAGAAGAGTAAAAATGGATTACAAAAAAAAAAAAAAAAAAAAACCTATTTGTATTTATTAGAGACAGACCTTCTATTAGTGATTTATGCCTGGTGTCCATATGGTTCTGGAGTTAGGTTGGTTCTTAGGTGGGAGACTCAGACAGATTGGGATGCATAATCTTTCCATGAGATGATGTGAACCAACTTTTTTACTTGCTGCATCATTATTATTGTGTTTCCACTTTTGAATCTCTCTCTCAAAATGCTTGAGTTTATATACAGATTCAGATCCTTGAAGAAAGACTTCAAACAAGGATCAGTGACTTACAGACTTCTCTCCCTTTAAAAAGAAGGGGGTGAGAAGAAACAAATGGTTTTGATACTGTTTTGGTACAAAGGCACTTGGCTTCTAGTACAATGATGACTTTATTAGAAACATATACTTATGAGTTTTTTTGCTTGTTCATTCAGTTTGAATGTCATTGCCATGATGTTGTTAAAGACTGATCTGACCGCTAATTTTTTATGTCTCATTACTTCTTTCTGGCAGATTATTTTTCTGGAAACAATATGCAATGACGAGAGCATTATTGAACGAAATATACGTCTTAAAATTCAACAGAGTCCTGACTATGCTGAAGAGTATGTATGCTTTCTGGAGCTACTGCCATTTCAAATGTAAAAGAACTTCTGGACTTACCACTGGCATTCTTTTGCAGACCAGATTATGAAACCGGATTACGTGACTTCAAAAATCGATTAGCCAATTATGAAAAAGTAGCTTCTCTATTGTCTAGCAGTTGCTACTGGTCAGATTCGTTATAATGAATTTATGATAATTAATGATCTGCGGTGATGCAAATATCACCAGGTTTATGAACCAGTGGAGGAGGGATCTTATATCAAGATGATTGACATGGTTGGTGGACATGGTGGAATAATACAAGTAAGATAGTCTAACTCTCCATTCTTCTGAAATTCAAAGATGCAGTTAGTTACAAGTTTATTTTAGTCTAATATGTCGGTGCTTCTGTTTTATCCATGTTGTGGCTTGGTTGCTTATCCTGTGATTGGAAGTAGACAAATGCTTAGATAGACGGCTTTTTCTGTGTGGTTTTTTTGATACATGGTTGAGCACTGGCAATTCAAACAAGCAAGTTATACAGGCAGAGATCACCAATAGGTGGTTTATATTTCCAAAAATGAGAAACCTTGATAGTTTCTTGAGCTTGGAAATGGAATGCAATCTTACATACCATCAAAAAAGTTTCTAATATCATCACGGATACTTGAAGATTGATCCTCTAATGTTGATGCTCTTGGCTAATTCTAGTGGATGGGTTTGGCTGGCTGGCTGGATGCTTGTTAAGTTGTACCTCTGACAACTATAATTAGCTTTTTGTCAAGCGATTTTGTTGGGTTTCATCTTTTTATTTTTTCCTTGGGGGGGGTGGTTGTTTGAGCGGAGAAGGGGAACAGCTGGTTGCAGCTGCTGCTGGAAGTGAAGAGGCACATATATCTATCTGCAGTATGTGTGTGGGACCTTATTATTAGCTCCTTAGCTCCTGTTGTTTGTTTGTAAAAATCAATTACTCCTTTAACAGATTCAAAATTGTTGGTTTACATGGAATCATAGTTAGGTAATCTTGCAGAAAAACCATTTGTTCTGTGGTTATGATCATTTTGACTTGGGTAATTGAAAGTATGTTTGTCCTTGACTCAGGTGAACAATATCAGTGGCTATCTTCCTGGACGGATTGTTTTCTTCTTGGTATGTACTTGTATGACATCTGTGCTGCTTTTGTTTCTGCCTCTTCACAACATATCATGCCAGCAAGTGGTTGGTTTTGTGGTTGCTATAGTTCTCATCATAGAGTATCTGCACACATTGTTTGAAGTTTGGAGAGAAAGTAGATTAATAACGTGACTATTTTATTCGTGTCTGGGACAATTGTTTGCTGTCTGAAACTTATTTTGAGACTGATTGTATAAGTGGAATTCCAGCATCAAAAACCTAGATCATTTGATCCTGCATTTGCCCCCAAGTTTCTGGGGCCTCTTTTTTTTCAAGGAACTGTGCTCTATATGCACATTGATGATTAAGCAATGTACATCAGTGTGAAGATATGTAAGCAATTCTTCATGTTGAGTATTCCTGCTTAACATCATAGCATCTTACAGTTAAAAATAAAGAAATTATGTTATACTGATATCTGTGCATCTCTTTGTCCCCAATAGTGTCTTTCTTAGAGGATGGTTGTGCTGATGAGAAAGTTCTTAAAATGATATTGCAGGTCAATACACATCTCACGCCCCGCCCTATCCTACTAACCAGGCATGGGGAGAGTTTGGATAATGTGAGAGGCAGAATAGGTGGTGATACTGTCATAAGGTATGTTTTGCTAGTGATCATGACAGTTCATTTTGGTTAGCTAATTCTGGACGAAGTTATTTTGTTGCTTCCAGAAGGTTGAAGCAGGTTGGAGATATATGGTTTGCATTATTGTTAGCCTGTCATGGACCTTTTCCTGTCACTTGTCATTCATCCTGACTGAATGATCTGTTTTCTTCACTTTTATTCTGCTTGGGAAAGCCTTTTAAGAACGGAAGAACTAGTTCTTATAATGTTGTCTAATTTGACTGAGAAACAACAGTAATGCCAATAACTTTATCTGCTTATATGCATTAATTCTCGTGGCAACACATATGCTGTTCTAGTTCCACAATCTTTTATAAAGATGAGATCCCTTGCACCATTTTTAACTTCCGGTCACATTCCATTGCCAAATACAGCATGGCCCTAGAGATTCCAGCCAAAAGCAGAAGGAAAATACCAGATTTCATCTACCACTTTGGTGGATAACCAGACTAGCATGGCAGGGACCATGGCTTAGATGATTGCTTGATCAAAATCATAGTATGAGATGCACTCCAAATAATTAATGATACGTTAATGGGTGCTTTGACATTGCATTGTTATTTCCAAGAATGTCATTGCTGTCGTCACTCTTAAGAAAATGATTCTGTTTAGATGCTGCTTGCATTGTTGTAATGGTGAGTCAATAAACCACTTGCTAGAATATCTTGTTTGTGTCTGGCTGATTACTTTCGTCGTACCATAAGTGTCAGTATCATCTGAGTCATTTGTGGGTTTTGTCCCCTGATGAAGTCCATACTCCATTGTTCTATTACCTTTATCTTTTAGCATGCGATTGCTGATGATTAATTGATCATTTAGTTACACTTTTCAAAGCATAATACTTCTAGTTTATGTGGCAGTGACGCTGGGGAACTCTATGCAAAGAAACTTGCTAACTTCGTCGAGAAGCGACTGAAGTCTGAAAGAGCAGCTTCCGTAAGCTTCAATGACATCCATAATAAATGTTCCATCTTGCACAATCTATATCAATCTAAATTTTTAGGTTAAACATTTGATCTCCCTAAAGAATCTAAATGATGATGGATGCACATCATCATTGAATTCCTTTATTTGGTCTAAAAGGAAAAGTTAGCTTGCGAATGAGGTCTCATGTAAATTTGTTTGACACCAAAACTGATGGGCACTGCCAATTCTGTCACTGGCTAACATTGGCTTTCCTCTATCCTTTGTTCATACTTCAGTGAATAGAGTCAAATTACTAACTTGGTTGTACTTTAAAAGAAGTTCAATATTTCAAGGTCATCCTTTAATTTGTATACTTTTTTGGGGTGTATATGTTGGTTGCTTATGTGATCTTATTCTATGCTCTTTGGACCAGATATGGACAAGCACTTTGCAGAGAACTATCCTGACTGCTAGTCCAATTGTTGGGTTCCCCAAGGTTTGTGAATTTTTGTGCTCAGTCTGCTATGCTTTCTTCATTCTTTGTCAAGGTTTCTGATTACTGATGGAAGTTCTCTGCTACTGCAGATACAGTGGCGTGCGCTAGACGAAATAAATGCTGGAGTATGTGATGGGATGACATATGAAGAGATAAAGAAAAATATGCCTGAGGAATATGAGTATGTTGTATTTTCATTTTCCCGCTCATGTACTTCATTCTCTTTTCTTGTTGGTGGAATCCTTTACGAGACGATATACATAATACAGAATCTTATGTCCTCTTGCTACAATACAGGGCACGTAAGAAAGACAAGCTGAGATATAGATATCCCCGCGGAGAATCTTATCTGGATGTTATACAAAGGTTTACAGTCTATGAACTTGCCTAATCATGGAATCATTGAATATTTGAAGTTATATTGGGTCTTCGATGGATCATCTGGGCACAAAAGTAACTCTTCCTCTTGCGGATACAAATAATTTTTGCAGGCTAGAGCCGGTGATCATTGAGCTTGAAAGACAGAGAGGACCCGTTGTAGTCATCTCTCATCAGGTTATACTTTATGTCGCTGAAGTTGAGATTTCTTGCTTGCCAAGTGGTGGTCAGAAGATAATTCATTGCTTTATTTGCAGGCTGTGTTGAGGGCATTATATGCTTATTTTGCTGACAGGCCTCTGCAAGAAATCCCACATATTGAGGTAATGCTCATTTTCTTGGAAGCTAATTCCACCTTTGGTGGCATGCCAACAATTTGGGATGCGACATGTATTCTAATGCAGGGATTGATACATGATGGTTTCTTAAAATGAAAGGAATTATGCATCTGTATGGTTAATTGCCAAAACTATTCCAAGAGAGACTTTGCTAAATGCTCTTGCGATGCAGTTTAAAATAGATTTTTGGTAAAGGTGGGAAGTGTAACATCAATTGAAGCAGTTGGTTTATGCTCATGGACTCTTTGGTGGATCTTTTGGTAATCGGTTTCGGTGTTTAATTGAATCAGTAAATTCTTAGCTTAGGCCACGCCACGTAAAGTGTTCATTTTATTGTATTCTTCGCACGACTCCTCAGTAATAGCATTGTCGATTCTTTCTTCAGGTGCCGCTCCACACAATTATAGAGATACAAATGGGAGTCTCTGGGGTCCAGGAGAAGAGGTACAAGCTGATGGACTAGTTAGGTCAGGTCACTTGTTCTTTTTGGCTAGTTTCTGTAACCATGATACTGAGGAAATTTTTCATTTCCAATTATTCTCGAGCCGATTCAACAACAAGATGTAACTCTTGCATAAGTGCATTGTTAAGAATTGAAATCAATGCCTTTAATGTACAAGCAACGAATTGCGTGTAACCCTGGATGCAAATCCATCATGGGTGATTTCACATTGAATAAATTGAATAAGATCAGCTACTGCCTTTGCGAAATCCATTCAAATTCAACACTCTTTTAAACTTCATCCAGGCCAATTGAATTTCTCGATCACTTGAAGAGATTTATGTACCAATCCTTGTGGACTGAATGGCGTGTTGTCGCGTCATGACATGGAGTGCTGTTGGGACATGGAGTGCCGTGGCTGCAACTCTACTGGGTTAATATACCGCTTGTTATCTCCGCCTGTGTTTAAACTCACAAGCATGCATGATGAGATGATCCTTTGATGTTCAGTAAGAAAAAAGTGCCTTGGTATCTGTCTGAAGAGGGAGGGAAAATCACAACCGAGTGGGAGAGGCAAGGCAGGCAGCGACAAAAAATGACAGGACTCTATTAGTGGAAGTGCCCCTGATCCGATTCCTGAAAGCCTGAAATGGTCAGCTCAAGAGATGGGGTGATCACGAGATCTCCACTCCACCAGTCCTACAAGATCACATCGTGTCGCATGGCATACAAAGTTTTCAAAGCCTGAAGGCACACAGCACAAGAGGTGGTACGCCCTGCTGTCGAGGAGTCAGAAGAAAAGGTGAAACTGACGAAAAGTCTTTTAGGTCTCTGGCTAGATTCACATGGGACCCCTGAGGAGAAAAGAAAGCTTGACTCCCCTGAGCTTTCTGGGTTGCTTGCCGCACTTGCCATGGCATATTCTCGCCCTCCTTGACCACACTCACGAGGTGATTTTTACTATGGTTTGAAATTGCAAATGTAGTTTACTCCAAAGATGTGAATTTCGAGAAATTCTAGATGCGCATTTTCAACGATTGGAAGTCATGTGGACGATTTAAATGGAGATTTATTTGAATCTCATGTTTTATGTGGTTGGCATGTGCAACAAAAATTTGCTCTGAGCAGATTTCATTCGACCTTACGGAATAAAACACTCGCTGCATCCATCCAACCCTGCCCTTACCTTCAACTATCGCTCGAAACCGATCTTCAAGCGTGCTTCGAGGCTAGGAACATGCGTGTAGCACGTGTCGTCGGATCCGGAAGACTTGCACACCTAAAGTCTAATAATTGATATTATGCCGTGCTATCACGTTCCCATCGACTTACCTACAACAATTGATAAGATTAAAAAAAACACGACCGTCCAATCCTTAATGGCACGAACTTTGCATAAAGGTCAGAATTGCTGAATCAGAGGATGAACTCAGAGACGATGCACCCTAATTATAATATGATGGTTGGGGTTCGAGTGTTCTTTTTGGCCTCGGGATCCTTTACCTGCAACACTACCAAAACATTAAACAAAGCCGCGTGCCTCCTTGTTCTCTTGCCGTCGCCTTCACGCCCTTATTTTCCTCTCTTTCTCGGGCGTCTTGGACGATGGAGTCTCTCTTTTGACTTCTCGAGTCCGCACAATCATGCAACCCATCAAATCTCGAGCCTCCCTTTGCCGCCGATTGCACCGTTTCCTGTTCCCCAGATGGCATAACATAACCCAAATAATAACATCTCAATTGCGAGCTACGTTCCTTTAAGAATTGAGCATATCTTCAATGGCGATACTGTTTGTCATCCCTAGTAGTTGCGTAATCAATGCATCAAGCCCTTCTCTGGTGCAAACGCCCGTCGATGTCGATATAGTGACAAAGCAGACTCATTTGCTGTCGATGTCATTGGGTAATGGTAGAAGTGCACTTAGTTCGGTATCGCGAAATCGACTAACAAAACCGCCGGAATAGGATCCTTATATAAGAATTGATGTCAATCGTGGTCGCTTCATTACATAAATTGAATTAGTGAATCGGTTCGATGTCCTCGACTCCTCGGTAATTCTCGAAGTTGATTTCGAGGGTTAGAAAAAGGTCCAACGGGCAAGGCGACACCAACTTCATTTTCACGTAAATGTTCTCTCTCTCTCTCTCCCTCGCTGGTCAATAGTATTCGTGGAAGATTCCAACGGTGTCTCCTTTTTAGTCCTCCTCCTCTTCAGTCATCGTTCATCTCTCTCTCTCTCTCTCTCTCTCTCTCTCTAGCTGAAGAGCATGGTAAGCCTATCGAGCCCATCCCCACCCGACGCGCCGGCGACGGCGAGCTGGAGCCGGAGCCCGAGCCGGAGCCACCTCATGGACGCCGTCTTTTCCTACGACGGCAACGTCATGCTCGCCGCCATCGTCTGCCTCCTCCTCGTCATCCTCTTCGTCCTCCTCCTCCACTTCTACGCCAGGTGCTACCTCTCCTCGTCCTCCCTCCTTCCCCCGCCGCCCCCGCCGCCGCCGCCTCCGCCTCCGCCCTCCTCCTTCCCCCGCCGCCCTCGCCGCCCGCCTCCAGACGCTCGCCCGCGACGCCGCCCTCCTCTCGCCGTCCCGGGGCCTCGACCCCTCCACCATCTCGTCCATCCCTCTCTTCGTCGCGGGGCCCGAGGGCGGGGAAAAGGACGAGGAATGCGTCGTCTGCCTGGGCGGCTTCGAGGAGAACGACGTCGGCCGGAGGCTGCCGGGCTGCGGGCACGGCTTCCACGTGGACTGCATCGACACGTGGCTCCGCTCCCGCGCGAGCTGCCCCATCTGCCGAGAGCCAGTCGTCGCCGACGCTCGCAGGGAGACGGAGAACAAGAACAAGCTCGCGGTGGCGGCAGAGGATGCCGATCCGGCCGGCGCCGCGCAAGAGAGCAGGGACGCAACGGTTCAAGAAGAGACGGGCTCGGGTTCGACGGAGGTTGCGATCGACGTTGCCCACGACGGCGGCGGCGGCGGCGGCGACGACGACGACGCGGGCAGCCCGTCGTCGACCCGAACTCAGCAATCGGCGACGACCCTCGGGGATTCGCTGAAGAGGATGCTGAGCAGGAACAGAGCAGAACACAAGATTCATCCGTCGTCAGCATCGTCCAACGAACCGGGATCAAACGCTTCATGTTAACGTCTCATTCAGATAAAAAAGATGTCACGATTCCACGGATCCGATCACGCTTTCTTGCTCGACTCCTCTCGAGGCCGGATCCAACTGTCGTTACATGTTCGTTCGGGTTTGACTTGGTAGTCCGTGGAAAGGCCGAGGTTTAGGAGAGAGGTTAGGTGAGTTTCTTGAATTAATTCGAAGAGGAATCCGAAAAACCCACGACCCGAAAAAGGCCAAGGAATCATGAAGTCATACGTTAGGAGTGTAATCATTTCTCGATTTCGAGTAAATTAAAGGTGCGGTTGAGCGGAGCACCGTATACAATTCGCTTTTGCATGTATTTTGGGCGACGAAAGTCAATTTTGTCTCTATCAATGGCGGCCGCTGTTGGTACGACTCTCATGTGCTAGCCTGGTTCTTGAGAAGGACAAGAGGGCTCTGACGAAATTTTGTACATCTTTTTTCTATTGCTTTTCTTTGAATCTTTTGGGGCGTAATTCCAGGCTTTGGGGTCAATGTCTTGCTGACGGTCAGAGGGAAAAAGGGCAGGTATGGTGGGGGACGGAGATAATTGCCTCCATCTCCATTTATTCCTCCTCTCTGCTACGCCTCATTCAATGCATTATCTTGCGGTACATGCCTGTTCTCGTGGACTTTCGGGCCGACTTAGGCCTTCCCTAGACAAATGCGTCCTCGCTTCTTCTCCTGATGAAGTTTCGTCTTTTCTGGGGGGGTCAAAGATTAGGGGGAATTTACCAACAGGTTGGAGTGAATGGCGGGGTTGCAGTTTCGGGGGTTCGAATGCGTATGACCACTCGACACTTGCGTGATCGATCGAACAACCGTGGTTTGATGAGCTCCTTCCTATGTGGACTTTGTCTGTCCGACGATAGCTCTACTTTGAAAGCACCGGTGTGATTTCTTTGAGTGCGATATTCACCTAAAATGTGATGTGTATCTGGGACGAGCAAACCAAATGTTGGATAAAAGAGATGTCGTTGTACATTTTATATCTTTTTGGAGGTACTGGGGAAATTGGCAACCCATTAATCACCATCGACTATGGCATTCCCCGTCCCAACCGTGAGCGATCATAAAGT
This sequence comes from Eucalyptus microcorys, assembly GCA_014182515.1. Classification (NCBI taxonomy): domain Eukaryota; kingdom Viridiplantae; phylum Streptophyta; class Magnoliopsida; order Myrtales; family Myrtaceae; genus Eucalyptus; species Eucalyptus microcorys. Next base: position 23,511,718 of record CM024571.1, read on the forward strand.
CATACACCATGACGCCTGGAGTGGCAACAATGATGGGGGTGAGCAGACTAGATCGAATTGAGTCATAGTTTTTCTGTAGGTAGTAATGCTTGTCTAAGTTTCCTAGGTGGTGGTGTTCTACTAAATAAGCAAAGCCATGGTACCAACAGCGACCGCCATATGGTGTAGAACCCTAGTGTGATTGCTTTGGTACCATGGCTTTGTTTATTTCATGGAACTGAATTGTAAAATATGGGCTTTAAAACAAGAAAAGAAAAGAAAATAAAAGAAAAGGAAAGAGTTTGAAAAGTCAAAAAGAGAGGCTGAAGGAAAGTGGAAGAAGCTTTGGCTAAGTATAAAAAGAGAGAAAGAGGGAGAGAAAGAGAAGAGCAGCGGGCAGAAACAGGGGAAAACGCAAAAACAGGGGAGAAGAGAAAGAAGAGAAAGGAAAAAGAGAAAAGGAAAAAAAATAAAATTTTGGCGCGCTTGTGGTCCGGACGCCTCATCAAGCCGACTCAAGGGTGTTTTGCAAGGCCGGTAAGAAATTGAAGCCTTTAATCACTTACTTGAAGCAATCGCCGCAATTAGGGCTCGAAATTCGGAATTCTTGGGTATTTGTGTGGCGAAGTCCGATTTTTGAGTCGTTAAGCTGTATATTTTTAGAAATGGTACTTTGGGATGTTGTGAAGCTATAGCAACTTACGGATCGTGTTTTGAGCTTGCGGTTTGTTCGGAACGGAATTTTGAAGTTAGGGGCGCAATGCAGTACGTAGCGATCAGTGGCTTCGAGTATCTTTTTTTGTTGTTTTCGGTACTGTTTTGGGGCGGCTGAGTTGGGGTTGTTGTTGTACGTTAAGAGAGATTTCTAAAGACTATAAGACGGCTTGAAACGGAATTTTGTGGAGGGAGTTATGGCGTGACGAAGTTGGCGCATGGGCCGCGCCTAGCTGAAAATGATGGGTTTATGCTAAATTGTGAGCTTTTGGAGGGCGTAGGTGTCGTTTTATCGACTAATAGGCCTAGTATAGGCGAGTCGTTATAAGAATATCCTTTTTACTCGACCTTTTAATATTATTTTTCCGTTAATTGTTAGGAATCCGAATGCGTTGGTTCGTATGAGCGTCGTAGTTGATTTTTGGCTTTTCTCAGGTGAGTGACACTATTTCTTCTTTGTATTTTAAACTCATGTTTTGAGAAACGTGGTGGATTATATATTCCATGAGTTGATAAAAAGCATATTTTGTTGCATAAAATAGGATCGAGCTATTACTTGCCATTTCGTTGTTCGAAGGGAATTATATTTCGACTTCGATTTGAATGGTTGTTTGAAAAAGGATTTGTGAGATTCTTTGCGAAAGAATCTTGAAATGTTTTGGAGAATGCTTTGATATTTATATATCAAATTTTGAGTTGTGATAAAATTCTTGGATATTGTGATTGGTGGTTGGTCTGGTGTGTGGGTATTCTTTCTAGGATATCCTTGCCGAGCCACCGGCTAATAATAGGTGGAGACCTTGCCAAGGGGGAATGAATTAATGAAAAATATTTTCAAAATGGAGTGGACTTTGGACCATCCATGTGATTTGATGAGATTAATCAATGGAAAACCATTTTGTTTTGAGGACAAAATTTACTTTCGGTATTATTATGATTTGATATTATGATAAAAATGAGTTATGTTTGTGTTTTAAAATGTGCGATAATGAAAATATTTTTCATTGACTAATTTTAAGTTATTTTTGTGGATTATAGATATACTCATTTTAGGAAAATATCTTTTTTGGTTAACTCATTTGTTTTCTTAAAAAATGAATTAATGAAAAATATTTTCATCTTTTACGAAAAATTTTTAGACAAAATTATTATCGATAATGAAAATTTTTTTCATTGACTAATTTTAAGTTATCATTTTAGGAAAATATCTTTTAACTCATTTGTTTTCTACTAAAGAAACAAGGCTTTTATATTGCTATCAGTTTCCTGCTTATGTTAGTTTCAAGTTAATTTGGATACCAAACTGCAATATCAACACCATATGGAAATCCAAAAATCTAAAAGGAAAGATAAAATGAAGGGTTTAATGCAATTTAGAATAAAATCGAACCGCCTAACACACTAGGGTTCGGGTCAATTTCAGCATACCTAATGATTTGGCTTGGTTCGGCAAAAATGCCAAACCATTATCATTACTTAGTTTGGTTCAGTTCGGTTCAATCTCGAAACGAACCAAAGTGTGCTGTGCTCGCCCCTAAACAATGAGGCCAAACAACCCGGCAGCCCTTAATCTCCGAAGGAAATGGCCTGAGTGCCGTCAAACTGCAACGGCAGTGAGTGCCGCCGGCCGATGCCATCGCGATTCGACCAAAAAGGAAAAAAAACGGAGTAACCAGGGAACGAAGGGCACCCTTCTGATGGGTCAGCCGCGATGGACCCCTGACATGGGGCGGCGAAAAGCTCTACTAGTTTAATGCCGCCCTCCTGCTTTCCACGGCTGGTTTTCCAAGTGATCGAAATGCGGACGAAAAATCACGTGGCGGCAAATAATGGTTTCGGGTCAGCACCATCTTCTATGCTCACAGTCTTAGGGAGAGAGGCTTCACTTCAGTCAACGGCGGAGCTCGGATTGGACCGACGGAAGCTCCGTCGACGATGACTTCCCCCAAAAAGAGAAAGGGAGAAAAAGAAAGAGAGATGAAAAGGGTGGTCCCGGCGGGGCTCGAACCCGCGACCTTCGGCTCATAAGACCAACGCTCTAACCAACTGAGCTACGGGACCATTTATGACTGCATTTGCATATTTATTAATGCATAATTGTTCTTGATCTCGCTCTCTCCCCCCAATTATAGAACACCGTACTTTGGTCAAGAGTCCATTCCAGTTCCAGCTTCTTCCTCTTTGATTCATGAACGGGCATGGGAATGCCCTACCCAGCGAGGCGCGGTACGGTTTGCACAGCCACCTCTCCAGTAGGTAGCTGAATCCTTTATGTTCATGTCCTATATTATCCGAGACAAAAATATAAAGCTTATCAAGAAAAGCTCGTTTCGACATCCAACTCACCTTCAAGTATAGAAATAGGGTGCGTGCTCAGCCCATCGTGACCTGCAAAATGCTTTCTTGCCTGAGAAAAAATCCAAAAAGAAGGAACCGCAGTTCGAGTTTCAACCACTGGGGCATTCGAATCAGCCATGCATATTGATGGGAGTGTCTTATTGTCGGGTATGGTAAGAAGTTTGATAACCGTGTTGGTCATATTGTGTAAGCCACATTATTGGACGAGTCATGTTTATGTTGGAATAGTTTGAGAGCGTTTATTAGATATGTTACGTTCGAGTTAGCCATATTCATGTTATACCCTAATCTCAACACGGCACGACACGGATTGGCCGCCTTACTTGCGCCACTTCCTGCACAGTCCAATGACACTATTACTGATGTCCTCGACATTGGAATGCATTGGACCTGAATTGGTAGACTTACTCAGGGAAATAACCGTTTCTTCAAAAACGGCTTGAGAGACCTATGATCACGTGTAGTTCATACATGTATAGTCCTGCCACGCAACAGCTGAGCAAGGGATTAGACTAGGTGAGATATATATATATATTTTTTTTTGGTAATCGAGGACTCCATCACAGGCTTCCCGTGCCCGGATGGCACCAAAGAGCCGGGTCCCTATACCTCGGGGGAGACTAGTACATGACCCCAATACCATGCCCCCCCACTTACAACGCTATCAACTGTGAGTTTCAAATTCTCGACCTTGGCGATGAAGGAGAGACTCTCAACCAACACAGCTACCTACAGTTGGGTTGACTAGGTGAGATATCTGCATAGACATTATTATGAAATTGAAGGAAGAATTTCCATTAGCTACTCCGTCCAGTTTCGCAAAACACCCCCTAAATTTGACAACCATGTATCAATTATCTCTATTTGCTAATCGAACGGTGATGAAAGTGATCCGTCGCAGCACATGCATCTCACATGCTTAATTTCAGTTCGATCGAGAGCATTTTTGTCAAAAAAACAAAAAAGAAACTGCTTAAAAATTAAAATGAGAGAGAGAGAGAGAGAGAGAGAGAGAGAGGAGGAGGAGGAGGCAAAGGCTCATGTACATCTAATGTTATTAACGTCGCACCAATCCTACCCCCATAATTTTTTCTTCTAGTTAGGCCTGTTAAATGGATGAGTTGGGTCACTTCGAAAATTATCCGATTCAAATTGACGGATTTAACTCGTGTAGCCCATTTTTATGTAAGACAATTATTTTAATAATCCAAACTCGACCTTACCAAAACCTGACCCAACTCATATTACTAATACACATCCATATACATACCAAAACATTTAACCTACTTTAAGCTCTTCATAAGAATGTGTTACCTAGATAGATTTTTTAAATCAAATTAGCGAAATGAAATATGTTAGTAAATAAAAGGAAAAACATAAAAAAAAAAAACCTAAAGATTGAAATGCACATGAGGAACCAAAAAAGCAAACATGTGTGGTGACAAAACAAACCAGAAAATTACCCAAATGTCCTAAATCTATTGCATTTATGTTAGTTTTGGCTAATATTTTGACGATTTACCAATTTAGCTATTTAGGCTAGTTTTGATAGAAAATCGTTAAAGTAGGCGTCAATTGTCTTATGTGGCACAACTGGTGTAGGATAGCCTATGCTGACGTGGATAATTTTGCAATTTTTATTTTAAATTTCCAATTCCTTTTATATATTTTTATTTTTTTTCGCTTTTTTCTTTCTTTCTTTCTTTTCTTCCAAGTTCGATGAGGGTCGTCATCAATCTTGTTGATCACAAGCGGGGGCTTGATGACCCTTGCCAACTTGCCAACCACAAGCAAGGGCTGATGACCCTTGCTGGCCATTGCGAGGACCATGAGGCCCTTGCCGGCCACGAGGGAGGGTTGGGCCTTTGCCTAGATTTAGTGAGGGTCACAGAGCCTTAACTTAGTAGTTGTTTGGGCACGGAACATGACCCTCACCGGATTTTGTGGTAAAAAAAGGAAAATAAAGAAAGAAAAAGGAAAAAAGAATAAAAATAAAAAAAGTTTAAAAAATTCAGAAGATTTTAAAAATAAAAAATTATTAAAATTGTCCAGACATATCCAACTCCAGCTGGAGTACTTTGCGCATTATGGAACGGTGAAAAAGTTCTCTATTTTTCACATGGGTTTAAAAATGAATAAATTCTCAACCTATTTAAGACTTATTAAATTGCTGGGCCCTTAATTCTCGGGCCCATTTAAGCCTGTTTTTAAAACTTAATAGACAATCCATTTCTGACTACCATCAAACACCTGCCCAGGATTAAAAAGAAGAGTAAGAGAGAGCTGGTAACACTGACCCTTTCTAAAAAGTCATTGGACTAACTTTGGACCCACATTGACATCCATTGCCCGGACAAACCTTCGAATGTCTGAGCCCGGGTTCGAACCGGGGACCTCTAGTGTGTGAGACTAGCGTGATAACCGACTACACCACCCAGACAGGATGTGGTGACTTTTGCTCAAATTAAATATGATCTAATCATGTAGTAATCGGACTGCAAACCAATGGCAAGAGGTGGTCTGAATTCTTACCTTTCCTCTTGTTTTGGCTGGGCGAGGTTCATCTTTTACTTGTTTCTGGATTGCAAGTGATGACGCTGAATTTCGATTGCCATTTTAGATTTGTCAAAGCACTAACGATAGTGGGAAGGCGCATGGGGCAGATGATGTATAGAAGGTGTAGTCGGTTATCATGCTAATCTCGCACACTATCTCTTGATGAAGTAAAAATGTGGGCTGATGTGCTTTTGCTTGAAATTCAAAAATCACTTTGTCGTTTTCTTTTTTTGTGGGCTCGAAATAGTCCAATTGCTTATTAAAAAGGTTCGTCATTACTAGCTCATTTTTTTTTTTTCAGAAGTAGAGATGGCAAAATGGGTCTAGAACCCATATTTGATTGTGCAGGTTATAAATAGGTTTCCTTAGTTTAAAAAATAGGCTTAAGGGGGCCATGAACTAAATACCCAAACACTTAATAGGTTTTAAATATGTCGAGAATTAGCCCATTTTAAACCCATATGAAAAATAGAGAACCTTTTCACCGGTCAATGAGGCGGGTTGATGAAGTTGTACTAATCTTTTCTTATAACTCCACATTAGATGAAGCGGAGAAATTTAATTCAATTTGAAATATTTATCGGAGGGGAAAAAGTAGCGCCAAGTATGAGTTTACAAACGTGATACTGCGTATGACGCGTTAGGTGGAAAGTCAGGATTGAGATTTTTCAGCCAAATTGAGACCCAACAGCAAAAAAGAAAATAAGACCACAGGGTGGTCACTGGTATAAATAACATCTTAGGGGGATCAAATGTGAGAACATGGGGAGGAAATGTAATTTACCAAGAAAACAGAGTAACAGAAGAAGTAGGAAGGAGCGTGACCGACCAACCGCAAGCACTAAAAACGACAGCACAGATGTCCCCGTCGAGTGTTCTCCCCTTGCTTACTCCTCCTCTGAAAAGTCCCAAGTTTCAACTAACTGTAAGTTCAACCTTCTTCAACTTTCCCCTTTATCTTCCTCACCACATTCCCAAGCCCACGCATGCTCGAGGGACGAAGCTTGCCATCTGAGCAAGAGGCACATGGACTAGATGTACTGCAGTGTCTAGATTCAACTCGGGTCATTGTATCTTGTTGATGTAACTAAGTTGTTGCTACCACAGCCTGTGAACAAGAGGGGGAGCATGGCGGTCGTGAAAGACATGTCTAAAGTGGTTCCACTGGAGGACCCAGCCGGCCGAGAGGGCAGGCTTGCGGCCCAGATGGGAGATCGAGGCATTTCTCGGGCCCGTGAGGCGGTAGCCAGGGTCAGAGCAGAGGTTGATAAGCTGTCTGAGAAGGTTGGCTTGCATTGTCACTTTGTCGGCCTACGCATTTTTGTTGCTTCTTTTTGTTGAGTGGATTGATTGCATAACTGCGACACCTTGGTAGGTCGTGTCACTGGAGACGGATCTTCGCGGTGGAAGCCGGGTCGACGACAAGGAATTCGTTGTCTTGACGGAGTTGCTCATGGTGAAGTTGCTTGAATTGGACTCGATTGAGGCTGATGGAGAAGCAAGAGTTGAAAGGCGGATTGAGGTTGGTATTATTGTTCAACCAGACAATACAAATATGTGACATTAAATTAGATAACAAACATGAGAATCTTCGGTTGGTGATCCTAATGCATATAGATTTGGGCATGACATCAATCTAAGAAATGAACACGAAGATGTCTCTACCGAGATACTGGTGTGATGGATGGTAATTTCAAGCTTTTTCCATGATATAAACCATCCAAAACTCGATAAAGACCATGCGAGCAAGAGAAAGAGAAGATGAATTTCCGTTAATGCTTAGCTGAAGTGCAAAAGGAATGATGTCAAAGCTGTGTGTTGATGATTTCGTGTGCTCAGGTTTGTCGAGTCCAGAGCATTGTGGGAACACTTGACAGTCTAAAGGCGAGAAACACCGACCCTTTGAGCGGAAGCAAAATGCTGCAGTGGCCGACACCAAGAGCGAGCAGATCGAGTCACGAGTTGGAATCGTAACAGTCCAAGGGAGCTTGCAATCTTCTACAAGAGTCACTCTGGACTGGGAATTGTTTGATTAGGGGAACTGATCAGTCGATGTATATCTACGTGCAAAGTGAAAAGAATATCGAGCAGACATGCCGAGGATTTAGTTTATGCGTTTGGTCTCCTAAGTCGCATCATCTTATCTTCCTAGGGAGTGGCCGAGTCGCTTCCTTTTCATTGTCTCTGTTCCGTTCACAAGCAAATCGAAGCATCTTCGTTTTGTTTCAATCTTTGGAATGCAGGGTCTGAAATTATGATGCATTGACATCTGCAGATATAGAGCACAACTGGTTCTTCACTCTTGTTCAGTATTATCATAAAAATTCTGACTATAGCCCAATTTCCCAAATGCTTTTATCCTCTTCTACCGATTTGGACGACCCATTAGTCCGCACCTGAATGATCGATAGATTAGCCTGCTGTGCTCGCTTGCTTGCGTTTCATGCATAATTGACGAGCTAAACGAATTTATTTCACCGGCATTATCAGTCTACCTTCGACCCTAGGATCGATTCATTCCAATAAACGGAATTCCTATAGGTCGGAGACTGAAAATAGGGAATTTTCTGGGCAGAGGGACAGCGATCAGGACACAATGTGGTAGCTAGCAGGTCCTCATTAGTTGCTGAGATGTTGTGCGGTTGCATGAGACCACAGCTGCTGCGGCTTCCATGGGAAGCACTTGAAAATAAAGGACCATGTCACAAGAACAAAAAACTTAACCACAAAACATAGGAAAATTACTTTTGGCCAAGAGAAGTACATGGAGAATCACTTACCAATTCATGAAAACATACTCATTGTTACCAATCTCGAAACAACAAAAAAGGAGCCTGATATCTCGATGTCTAGGAACCGCAACCGGTTGTTTTGTAATGTTTGAGGGCCAATCGAAAATTTGAAGATACATACGTAGAAAAGTGGAAAAGTACCAAAAAAAAAAATCATAAACCTATTGTATTGGTATCAATTTAATCTTAAATTTTTCAATTTGACTAATTTAGTCCTAAACCTTTTTTCCATTGGCATCAATTCAGTCTATTTGACTAATTTAGATTAGAAATCGCTTAATGTGGACACTAGTCATCCTATATGGTACGGTCGGTGTTGAAGTTGACATTTTAAAATATCTTTTCAATTTTTTAATTTATTTAATTTTTCCTCTTTTTTTTCCCCTATTCTTTCTCCTTTGCACAATGGCTCATCCTAGCCATGGTTGGCGATTGGCCACATTTGAGGGTCATCATCGCCAGATTTAGCGAGGGCATGACCCTGGCAACTTGGGCGAGGGTGGCCCTTGTTGGATCTGGGGGCGACTAGTACTGGCCTTAGGGTAAAAGAGAAAGAATAGAAATAAAAAAGGGAAAATAAGAAAAAATGAAAAAAAATAAAAAAATAAAAAGATATTAAAAAATTATTTAGTGCTAATTTTATCACATGTGATAGTCGATGTGCCACGTAGGACGGTGGCGTTCACATTAGTGATTTTCATTCTAAATTGGCCGGATAGACTGAATTGATACCGATGCAAAATGATTTGTAACTAAATTGATCTAATTAAAAGGTTTAGGACTGAATTAATACTAATGCAATAAATTTATGACTTTTTTTGTACTTTTTCTGAAGGAGAGATACAAAATTTTTTGATTTACACAAGCAAGATGGATACAACTAGGCTTCTTATTTTCTTTTGCTTTGTTTGAACATAACTACTCTATGCTTCTTGATTTGCATGCCATAAATCAACCACGCAGGAGGATTTTGTTCATGATCTAGCAATTTTGGAAGGTGATTAGCGCTTGTTTGATAATTGACCAAATAGTAACTAGTTTTGTTCTTTTATTTCCCGAAACAAAAAAAAAAAAAATATCCATTTGATAAAATTTTTATTCTCGATAATAAATTTGGAACAAAATCAAAAAGTAAAAGAATCATTTTTTTTTCTCTTTTCTTTTCTTTCCTTTTCTGTTCCGCTCCTTCTTACTCTACTCGGTCGTTGGCCATGGCGATGGTTAGCTATCGGCTAGACGAGGTTTGATGACCTGGCTAGCCATCGACGAGGGTTGGCCTCACCATGGTCGGGTGAAGCCGACCTCTAACGGTTGGGTGAAATCAAGCCTTGCTATGGTTAAGCAAGGCGGACCTCATGGCGACTGGGCAAGTTGAGCCTCGCTAAGGGCTTGCCTGAGGTTGGCGACCTTCCAGAGGAAGAAAAAGACAAAAGGGAAAAAAAAGAAAAGAAAAGAAGACAAACAAAGAAAAATGTAATAAAATTATTTTAAAAAATTAAAAGAAATTCTAAGTCATAAAAAATTTGAAGGTTGTATCAAATGCATTTTTATATTAGGAATAGAAATTTTATATAATTACCAAACGTCTTTAAATGCTTAGAAACTCGTCTAGTGAGCAAAAGTAGAAAAAATCAATTATGAGTAGAAATTGTTTCTGGAAACACAATGTTTACCAAACGCCATATATGTTTAGATAATATATGGATAAAAATCAATTAGTGAATCCGAAATTTCAAAGAACTAAGAAAAGTAAAGGTAAAAATCAGTCATTCCTCCCGGTCACTAAAGATATATCAAAAGGGAGAATACCATATATGTTTAGATAATAAATGGCAAAAACTTGCATATGCAACTTAAATACAGTTTTAACTTTTAGGAACAATTTCCATTTAGAAAACATCGAAGAACTAACAGAAAATCAATATTAACAATTGGCCAATGTACGGCGGCTTGAATGATAATGAAGTTTAAGGGGTAAGTGATAATACCACGGTCGTACAACAATGGCTAGCTATTATCACTAAAGCTATGGATTGAATAACTAGCGGGTTAAAGATAATCGTGGCCTTAAAATTATTTCATTTTCATTTATGTATGGAATCATTGTTAATGACATTCATCTAATTCTAATAAAAATTTCAAATAAGTGTATTAAGTGCCCTCATTATCTTAAAAAGAACTCATAATGGATTTTATTTCAAACAAGGTATTAAAATGACCATGATAGTCTCCAATAAGGGTTTGACCGTGGCGGCTGACCAAATATTTTGATTGGTCAAGAATATTTTCATGTAAAGACAAATTTCTTTTCTTTTTTTTTCTTTTTATTAATTTCTTTGTCTTCTTCCCTCTTTGTTCATCTTTTTCATCTAGCAAGATGAATATGGAAGAGTTGCTAAAGCAACGAACTTAATGACCCAAGCCATATGAAAAATTCCGTGATCGCCCAACCTTGCTTAGATTTGGGGAGGCCATTGAAGCCATGCTTTCGGCCAGCCTCACCCAGATCTAGGCAAAGTGGCGATTTGGGCTAAGCCACGGCCGGCCAATCACGAAATTCTCCTCGCAGAAGTGAAGCACTGAAGCGACCCGTTGAAGTCGATGGACCGCTTTTTCCGTCTCCGCTTTTGGATCTGCTCTTGTAAAGCTCTAACGGTGAGTTTGCACTGCTCGAAGCAAATTTATGGTTGGATTTTTTGTGAGTGTACGTTCTCTTTTGACTTGCAATTGTGGAGTTAATGATTGATTAGAGAATAAATCTCAGTGGAGTATACATTACTTTTGTCATCGTGGCCGTGGGCGAGGCTACCTTGCCTAGATCTGGTGAGCCCAGATCTAAGTAAGGCCAGGTGACGACAGAAATTTTTTAAGGGCGATTGGGGCAAGGCCATGGCCGGCCGAAATTGCATAAGTGAAGTACGTAAGTGACTTATTGTAGTCGATGGACGTTTGTTTCCGTCTCAGCTTTTGGATATGCTCGTGCAAGCTCTAACGCTAAGTTTGCACTGCTCAAAGCAAATTTATGGTTGGATTTTTTGTTAATCTACGTTCTCTTTCGAGGCAGCACGGAAATGTTCGGCAGAGGTTTGAGACATGATGCTGCAAATGTAGTTGTGGTTTGGGCAGGCACGATGCAGCTGCGGAGGTCCCATGACGAAGAAGAAGATGAATAGGGAAGAGAAAAATATAATTTTTTTTTACAAAAATGCCCTTGATCGGCCAGAAGATTCAGTTGACCGGTGAGATTAGACCCTTATTTGACACTAATATGATCACTTTAGGCCTTTATTTAAAATACATTTCGCTTTGAACCCTCTTTTGAGAAAACAAGGACACTCGGACCCATATTTGGAATTTCCCCCCATGGTCTAATCTTCATTAGCTCTACTTTTATACTGAAGAAAAAATTGCGTTTTCAGTTAAAAGCATAACATCAAACATAAATGTGAACACTATATTTGTTTTGACAATTGAAATAATTCTAATGAAGAACATCTACAAAGTGCGTGCTTAAATATCATTCTTAGAACTGAGATAAACCATACTATAGAATCGGAAAAAAAATTGTCAAATTAATCTTAAACCTATTGTACATATTCCATTTCAATCCTAAACTTTCTAATTTTATTAGTTGAGTTTTAAACCTTTGCACGAAATTTCAATTTAGTCAAGTTTTGGAGGAGATCTTTGACATGATGCTAGTGATGATTGGACTACCACGTCAACGATTTCCAGCAATAACTGATTGAAAGGATTAAATTAGAATTTCGTGCAAAACTTTAGGACTAAATTGATAACATTAGAAAGTTTGAGATTAAATTGAAATTGACATTTGTAATGATTGGACTGCCATAATGATTTCCAGCAATAACTTATTGGAAGGATTAAATTAGAATTTCGTGCAAAACTTTAGGACTAAATTGATAACATTAGAAAGTTTGGGACTAAATTGACATTCGTACAATAGATTAAGACTGGTTGGATAACTTTCCCATAGAATTGTGAGGCGCACAAAACTTGAGCAAATGGTTCATCTTGAATAAACATATAAATAAGCCACGGAGTTCTTAACTCCAAATTGTCTTCATGAAGCTCCATACTGAAAACTAGATCAAGCATAAGATGTAAAGACATAACGGTTTCGGCTCTTCCAACAAGAGCTTAATTAATAAAGGCATCTTAATCTCACAGCCTATATAAAGTTATAGGTCGGACGTCCGGTTGGTCCATGTCCACGAATTGGGCACTTGCCATGCTGCTCTTCCGGAGTTCTTCATAGTTTTGCTGTTCCACAAACACCTTTTTTAGCCTGTCCTCCTCTTTCTTCAGTTGCACATGTTCAGCTGCATCAAATATCAGTCAATTAAATTCTTAATTTCTCCTTTAATATGAGTGCACGCAGAGGGAGAAAGAGAGAGAACCTTCTTTGAACCCGATTTCATGATAAATGAAACCAAGTTTTTGCTTTAATATGCCATTCTCGACTTGGAGCGAATAGTGTTGTCGTGCCAAATAGCACATCATGGTGGAGTCCCATTGTATGTCGGCCTATATATGTCAAATAAGAAAAGTTTAAAATCATTAGATGCTTGTCATTTTAATCACCTCAAATGCCAAATCTAGAAAGCACGCTAAAATGGAAGATAAATTGGAGGAAGAATTCAATTGGTCGCTAACTTCCAAAGACTGCACTATCCATTCCAGTTGCATTATCCGCCAAGTTTGTTTGAAACGATAGGTTTGAGCGTATTGTCTGTTTGCCAACATCCTGAAAGACACAAATACAAAAGAAAATTGAAAAAAAAAAAAAAATCTAATATCTCTCTACCATTTTTACAATTTCTTTTTTTTTTTTGGCCCATTTTTCACCAAACATTTAAAATGTCTAGATCATGAAAATGGGCATGGTCGTCCATGTCCTACAATTTCGAAATGCATTTGAAGAGTTATGACTTTATGAGCACCTCTTAAGCTTTTCAGGGTCAATGTTGGGGTTTGAAGAGCTTTGTCCTTTCGTTCTCTGGCTTGTTGGAGGCAAAGGAGGCATCCCTGTAGCGATGGTTCTCTTGTTCTTGTTGTTGGAGTCGTTGAAGCTTTCGATTTATCACTTCGATGAAAAGATTGCCTACAACACATGAATAATAAGTTAGCACAAGATCATTAAAGTCTCAAAATCATTCTCTAGAAAAATTAAGAAACAAACTAGTTAACTAGAGATATTGGGATTTGTTTATTTACTCACATGGATTAAGAAAAATGAAGAAGAGAGAAATACAAGTAGTGAGTTTCTGAAGTGACTTCAGCCTCTTATTTAAAGGAGAGACTAAAAGGTCCATCTCCCTTGCGTTTTGCAATACCTACATTAATTATCTATGATGTAATTTCATTTTCAGGAAACAGGCTAAACCTTCTGGAAATCCTTGAAATAACCTTGCATGACGACATTGAATTCTTAGTCACTTTTGTCTTTACAGCATGGCCAAAATTGGCATGCATGCTGTCAAAATTAAAATTCTTTGAGTGACACCCATTAATAATGGGGATTAGAAGGATAAGGCAAGAAGGGAAGTTTAGGAAATGTCATTTTGGGAAATATCCATTAGGAAAATTCCTCTTATTCGGCTTGCACCTAAATTAGGAGCCTTAAAAATGTGCCATCCTTATTTCTTTCTTCGATTGCAGCATGCTAAAAGGGGAAAAAAAAAAGGAGTCGTGCGTGGTTGGTGGACTTACAATTAGTCAATGCCCTCTTATGGAAATTTAGGGAAAATTGTCCAAAAAGTCCTAAACCTATTACACTTTTACCAATTAAGTTCTAAACCTTTTAACTTTGCCAATTCAGTCCTAAATATTTTTCACTTCTTGCCGATTCAGTCCATCCGGCCAATTTTGGCTGGAAAATGCTGACATGGATGTCGACGGTGCCACATAGGACCGCCGGTGCTGACGTTGATAATTTTTAATGATATTTTTATTATTTTTTTCTGCTTTTTCTCTTTTTTTTTTTTTTTTTTTTTTTTCTTGGCCTTTTCTGGTGGCCAGCCACCGGCCATAGGCCATAGCCGGCCACCGGAAAAGGCCAAGAAAAATCCAAAAAGAAAATAAATAAAAAAAAAAAAAAAGGGAAAAACAGAAAATATAATAAAAATAATAAAATAATAAAAAAATAAAAAATTATTAAAAATTGTCCATGTCGGTGCCATCAGTCCTACGTGGCATTGTCGGTGTCCACGTCAGCATTTTCCGGCCAAAATTGGCCGGATGGACTAAATCGGCAAGAAGTGAAAATGTTTAGGACTAAATTGGCAAAGTTAAAAGGTTTATGACTGAATTAGCAAAAATGCAATAGGTTTAGGACTTTTTGGACAGTTTTCCCTAGAAATTTATGCGGGTAAGAATAGCAGGAGTGTTATAATTTTTGTATGGTGCTCACTTAAGTGGAGCTACTTCCAAAAGAAAGCACCAATTTTAGGTAGAGAGACAAATCTAGCCCAAACTTTTTTTTTTTTGTCTCGTAAAATGTACCAACTTTAGATCGAGTGGCAAATCTGGCTCAAACATTTTTTGTCACGTAAAAAAGCACCAATTTTAGGTCTAGTGACAATTCTAGCCCAACTTGTTTTTGTCTAAAAAAATTATCAACTTTCACTTAAAATCCTAAATTTCCCCCCCTTAACTTAGATCCATTGATTGTCTTTAGCAATAAATCCATGTGCACTTGCTAGATTTAAAACACTATTCGTTGTCTTCTTTTTGAGCCACAACTCGGAGAATAATGGTGAAATTGTTCATTGTCTCCTACACTTCATTAGCAAGTAAAAAATCTCTAAATTGAATTTCTCTAGCCAAACTCTGTCATTTTATCGTAATATGAAGTTGTAGACCATCACCCATCAAGAGACACCACGGACGAGATCCGCCAACCACACGGCTAGAACTTTTTTTTTTCCCCGAAACTATGTTAACTTCAAATAGAGAGTTAATGATAGAGGTCAAATTTTGGATAAGGGTGGAAGTTTGTGATTTTTTATGAGATAAAAAAAAAATTAGGGCCAAAATTGTCCCTTAGCCTAAAGTTGGTACTTTTTTACGAGGTTAAAAAAAAAAAAAGCTGGGTCAAATTTGTCATTTAACCTAAAGTTTATGCTTTTTTACCAGGAAAAAAAAAGTTTAGGCTAGATTTATCCTATGACCTAAAGTTGGTACTTGTTCTTGGAATTAGCTCTACTTGAGTGCGATAACTTTTTTTTTTCACTCACTCAAGTGTGACATTAGAGTAAAATCGATTATTTGAGTGTCATATCCGACAAATCATCTTACGTGATTTTTTTTTAAATTTTAAATTTTTTTAATTGTCCATGTTAGCGCTAGAGATGCCATGTATGACAACTATCATCCACATCAGATTTTTTAGTGAGGCAAATTGTTGATGATATTTAAGTGATCAATTTTTTGGATTTGTAGTCCTTAAATGAGCGCCACATGAAAGTTATGACACTCTTAGTGTATTTATCCCTAAAATGCTTATATATGTGCCCATTGAAAGAGTGATTATTTAAATATTTAGGAAAATTATCAATTTAGTCTTATACCTATAGTCCTACACATTTGCGTAATATTTAAATGTAATCTTTCCTAACAATTGTATTCACAAATTATGACGTGGAAATCAACAAATTGCTCACGTCAACATGCCACTTATGACGGCCGACAGTGACTAGAGACCACATTAGTGATTTTCAATGACAATTGACAGGAAAGACTACATTGAAATATGATCCAAAAGTTTAGGACTATATTGACAAAATTGAAAATATGATTGATTAAGTGGAATAATAAGTTGTTGACAAGAAAATTATGACAATTGTAATTGCATTATAAGACATTCCAAAACATATTTTTTGTCAATTCTAAATGCATCAGAATTTCCAAAGAAAGAGAAAAAAAAGGTAAGAAATAATTTTGAATCTAGAACTAGTAAGAGATATTGTGGTCAATTTAAGGTAAAAGGAGTGTCAAAAGTCAAAAAATGGATAGAAAAGTGCGAGCCTTTATGCATTTATTCTTTTCGCATAATTGTTCATTCAAATGTTAAAGAGTTGACGCAAGTAAAATAACGAGAGAGTATGATGGATTTCTAGAGTATGAAGGGTCGTACGGTGGTTGGGAAAAATGAGAGGCAAATGTGGTAATTTATAATTAATACTACTTATGTATTAATACAGAATAATTGTTTTAATGATATTTTAATTTCGATATTTGTTGAAAATTAATTTTAATATATTTTGGATTTTATATGCAATGGGCCTCATTATGAGAAGTACCTAGTTTTATATATATGGTATCACCTTCTATAATATGTCTCATAAAGAATTAATTAATGCAATATTTGTCTATGTGGGACCTCTATGATAAAGTTCATAGGATAGTTGCATTGGCCCTCCCCAACCTTTTCACTTATAAAGAAAAATGTTCAGATAAAGATAATAGGAGTACCATAACTTTTGTATGTAGCTCACTTAAATACTACAACTCTTTTTTTTCTTCCCCGCAAACTTAAGCACTACATCAGAGTAAAATCGATTATTTGAATGTCATCATTGGCAAATCATCATACTTTGATTTTTTTTTTTTTTAAATTTTTTTATTCATTGTCCACATCATCGCTAATGATGCAACGTAGGAGGACCGGTATCCATGTCGGATTTTCCGACGAATCAATTTGCTGATGGCACTTAAGTAATCGATTTTTTAATTTGTGGCAATTGAGTAGATGAAAAAAAGTTATGGCTCTCAAGTAAGCGCCGTACAAAAATTATGGCACTCTAAATATACTTATCTCGAAATTTGTGGGACAAGGACATTCCAAGTATTATAGCTTTTGCCGCTCACTTGATTGATGTAACTTTTATTTATTTATTATTACTTAAGTGGCATAACTTGAGTGTCATGATTGTTTTTTGAATCACTCAAATATCATATAACTTTTTAATTGATCTATTGATTACTATGATTTTTTAAAAACATTTACCACAAATGCCATGTCAAGTTGAATTTTCGGTACTTGGGTGAAAGTTTTAAAAGGTCTATGGCATTCAAATGATTGATCGAAAGTTATGACACTCAATAGAATGCATTTTTAAAAGTTACATCATCTAAATGATTGAAAAAAATTGAAGCGCTCAAGTGAGTGTCATATAGTATTCTCTTCTCAAAATCATTCTCATGAATGAGTTAGTGAAAATTGGAAAATCATTTATACTTTCACAGCTAAGTCGTTTTACTATGTGAAGTTTGCTAATTAAACTATTTTAGATAGCCACAAGTTGACATTTACGCGTGCATTTTCTGTTGAGCAGGCGGTTGGTCAAATGTTGGGGGAAAAGACGAACCAAGTAATTACCCAACGATTTTTTAGATACAATTGCCTTTTTTCATTACATCAATTAAACCAAATAATAGTGAGATCAATCAACAATTACTCGATAAGATTACATGCTCAACCAATCTCATTATTTTCTTTCAAGTAGCAATGGGAATGTGAAAGAAGAAGAAGAAAGAGTTGGTACAGCGCAAGAATTCTAAAAGAGTAATTATAGGATATGCTGCTGGCATAAGAAACGTCTTTACTTAAACAGTCTTCTACATCATTGATTTGAGAAAGAAAAATTATCAAAAAATTCCTAATCCTATCACACTTGTGCCAATTCAGTCATAAGCTTTTTAATTTGCCAATCGAATCATTTTGGCCAGTTTGGTCAGAAATCACTGATATGGGCATTGGTCATTCCATATAGGACGGCCGACACTAACGTAGCCACTTTTTACATTTTTTTAAAATGAATTTATAATTATTTGTTCTTTCTTCTTTTTCCTTCATTTTGGCTAGGGAAGGTTGCCAACCATCAGGCGAGCGCTTGTGTGGCCTTGCTGGCCGCAGGCAAGGCCCAGAGATCTAGTGAGGGTCTTCGTGCCGTCGCTAGCCTTAATGTCAAAAAGAAAAGAAAAAAAGAAGAAGAAATAAACAATTCATTTTTATAAAAAAAAATATAAAAAAACATTGTCTATATTAGTGCCGGTTGTACCTCATAGGACAATTGACATTCACTTCAGTAATTTCTAGTTAAAATTGACTAGAATTAAGATAACAAAAAATTTTGGTAACAACCTTCCAATGTTCTATACTTGGATTACTAACATATCTACTCAACTTACACAAGGAATAAGCAATATCAAATTTAGTACAATGCATTCTATACATTAAAGACCTTTAGCACTCACATGTTCAAGTTGTGCTACTGCTTTACCAGTATTATAATTTAACTTAATATTGAAATCAATTGGAGTATTCATTTCTTTGAAATCATGATGCTGAAATTTATTTAACATTTTTTCAATGTAATCACTTTGGCTTAAAAAATAACTCCCCACCATGTTTATTAAATTTAATACCCAAGACAACATCTATTTCATCCAAATCTTTAATTTAAAATATGGAAGTTAGATACTTTTTAGTCTCAGTGACTCCAATCATATTGATTTCAGGGTCCTCTTGAGATACCCCCACTTCAAGACTATTTCGAGAGGCAACCGAATTGAAACTACGCATTCATAGGATGCCGGGCTCATTGGGTCACTGGGTGCAAGCAAAACCTTTGGGAAGAATTACCAAAAAAATCCTAAACCTATTACAATTATGTCAATTCGATCATAAACTTTTTTTTCCCAATTTAGTCCTAAACTTTTTACAGTTATATCAATTCAGTCCATTCGGCCAAATTTGGCCAACGACGCTGACATGGACGCCAGCCAACATTGGCTCTTTGGCAAATGTTAACATATCAATTTTTAACAGTATTTTATCTTTTTGAATTTTTTTTTTCCCCTTTTTTCCATCTTCTTTCTCTTTGGCCTCCTTACCCGTTATGGCCAACGAGGCTCTAGCGGGGGTCACCAGCCACTGGATGAGCCCCGTCGGAGCCTCTCCAGCCACTGTGAGTGAGAAGAAGCCAAAGAAGAAGACAAAAAAGAAAAGGAAAAAATAAAAATAAAAAAACTAATAAAAAATTCGAAAAAATATAAAATATAATTAAAAATTGCCATGTCAACATTTGTTAGATGGCCACGTCAGTGCCGGTTGGTCAAATTTAGCAGGATGGACTGAATTGGCAAAAAAAAGGCTTAGAATTGAATTGGCATAATTACGATAGATTTATGACTTTTTTTGTAATTCTTCCAAACCTTTGCATCCAATGAGACCCGTGGAGTGATAGTTATTTTCATGGGCCCATTGACGCTACTCATGAGACTTTGGAGACCATGTCTTAGACGCCCCCGTGCAAGAGGTGCCAAGAAATTGGACCCCGATGCAAAACGAATGGCCCAATCCCTCATCCAAGGGCTTCGAGAACTCCAAATCGACTCCGCCTTTCCCATTGGGAACGAAGCCCCGACTGCGCGAGGAGTATTGTTGCCCATATCTTTAATCGCAATGAACCTCACAAATGAGACCTCTGACGTGGAGAGTTTCTATCACTTTGTACCGTGAGCCAATACAGGGCAAAAGAACTCGAGCAGAAAAGAGAAAACTCAACTAACGCAACCACCCCACGAAATATACCAGTAGTTGTGCAACAAGATTACTCAAATTTCCAATGCCTTCCCAGACCACAGAACAATAAATGGTATAAATACCAACTACGGCACAATAAAATCTAGTCCTCTTCAAGGACATTGACTGGACTATATTAAGAGATGCTGAGAATTTTCTCTGTATACGCATCCACACCCCTCGAACATCTCTCTCCGACGATCACCGTGGACGGATATGGGAACCCACCGAGACACAGAGCAACAACGAACGACCAAAAAAAAAAAACATGTGCTCATATTTTCGGTCTTAACAACAATGAAACGTAAGCAAAATTGAGTCTACACGATTACGAGATTATTAAATCATGTTTATGCCGCGGGTGTATGCTATAATTACTCTTTTACAATTCTCATTTTCTACTAACTCTTTTTCTTTTTCTTCTTATTCCCATTGCTTTTTTAAAGAAAATAATGAGATGGGTCGGGCATTACTTTATTTGGGTATGTAATGTTATCGAATCACCATTGATTGATCTTACGATAATTTGATTTTATTAGTGTAACACCAACATACTATTGTATCTCCAAGACCATTAGGTAATTACTTTCTTCGTTTTTTTCCTACACTAGATCAACTACTTACTTAAAGGAAAATGACCGTGTAAATATCAACTTGCGGCTATTTAAAAATAGATCAAATAACAAACTTTTGCAAAGTAAAACATATTGTTAGCGAAATGATAGACGATTTTCCCTTTCTAGCGAGTTCATTCACGAGGATGATTATGAGAATGGAGGACGAAAGTATCATCCCCAGACGTCAATTGTTGAACTTCACTCTTTTCCATTTTCTACAGACGATAATTGAAGCAAGTAACAAGGCTGGCCAATATTTAAGCATCCTAATTAAAGTGCAAACCAAAAAAGAGGAAGCCTCCTCGTAGATATTTCCCGAAACGACATCTCCTAAATTTCCTTCTTGGCTCAGCCTTTTAATCCCCATCAATAATGCTCTCTTGTAGATAGCAAACATGGTAACACCAAGAATTGGGTTTTGACAGCCTGCATGCCCATTTTGGCCATGCTATAGTGACAAAAATGACCAAGAATTCATGTCTTGATGCGAGGTTACTTTAGGGATTTCATAAAAAAAGAAGAAGGAAAGTTCGGCCTTTTTCCAAAAATGAAACCACACCATCAATGTATCATGCAATATAGGAAAATGCATGCTGGTGCCAGTTAGCTAAAGACCCATGAGTCTTTCCTATAAAGCAGAGGCCGAGCTCACTTCACAAGCTCACTACATTTATCTTTCTCCCATTCATTTTTCTTAATTGGTGCGCATCTTTGGCTCACTAGTTTGTTCGTTTCTTTTTGCTTTCTATGGGAATGATGTTGAGATTTCAATTTTTTTTGTGCTAACTTATTGTTCATGCGTTATAGGGCAATCCTTTCATTAAAGTGATAAATGGAGAGCTTCAACAACGACAACAAGAGAACCATCGCTCTAGAGATGCCTCCAACAAACCAGAGAATGGAAGGACAAAGCTCTGAAAACGCTAACCTTTACCCTCAAGAGCTTCAGAGGTGCTCCTAAATTTTAAAAACCTTTAAACGCGTTTCAAAATGTTAGACACAGACGACGATGCCCATTTTCTTAACCTAGACATTTCATTTGAAAGTGAGGAAGGGAAAAAATGGGCAAAAAAAAAACAAAAAACAAAACAAAACAAAGAAATGGTAAAATGGAGATATTAGATTTTCGCTTCTCTTATATTCTATTTTTTCGTTTAAATAAAATGGTGACTTTTTTTTTTTTCAATTCTTTTGTGCTTGTGTCTTTTAGGAGGTTGGCAAGGAGGCGATATGCTGATACCTTTCGTCTCAAACAAATTTCTCGAATAATGAAACTTGAACAGAGAGTGCAAGCTCTTGAAGTTAGTGATCGATTTGATTCTTCCACCAAATTATATTCCGTATAGTGTGTTTTTGAGATTTGGTATTTGATGCGATTAAGATGACAATCATCTAATGATTCTGAATTTCTTTTGTCTGATGTATATAGGCTAACGTAGAAAGGGACTCTGTGAGGGTGTACGGTTGGAAACGACAACACTATTTGTTCCAAGTCGAAAATTGCAAATTAAAGCAAAAATTTGTTTCTTTTCTCATGAAATCAAATTCAAAGAAGGTTATCTCTCTCTTTATCTCTCTTTGACGCGCACTCATTAAAGGAGAAATTAAGAATGTAATTGACCGCTAATTGATGTAGCTGAATGTGTGAAACTGAAGAAAGAGAAGGACGAGCTCAAGGAGGTGTACGTGGGTCAGCAAAAATATGAAGAGCTCATGCAGAGCAACATGGCAAATGCTGAACTAATGGAAAGGCGCATGGACCAACTGGGATTTCCGACCAACAACACTATGTAGGCCATGAGATTATGATGCCATGAGTTAAATTAAGCTCTTGTTAAAAGACCCAAAATCCTTAAGTTTTTTAATTTTGGGTATGATCCAGTTTTTAATATGAGTATTATCTATGTGAACTTAGTTAAGACAATTTAGAGCTTAAAATTTCCGTGGCTTATATACATGTTAATTCGAGATGAACCATTTACTTATGTTTTGTGCGCTTCACAATTCTATAGTATTGTTTATTTTAGCTCCAAAATGGTTAATATCTAAGATGCCCACGATTGGTAAATGTTCCATATTGTTTCATTTGTCGGGATAACCTTGTGCATCTTGGCTGTAGAGAGTCTGTCTAGCCAATGGAGACGTCGATAAATTTGTACTTCTTGACTCTTCCAAAGTAACATCATTTGCTTGAATCACTGAAAAACATAGGGATAAAAAATAAATTGACCAGGCTATGTTATATTGTTCCAATTTGTTGGATAAGTACACCAAAAGTCCTAAAAACTTGTCGCCAAAGTGCAATTGAAGTTTAATATTTCCAAAAAGGGCAATCAAATCTCAAAATTGATCAAACTAGTGTAGTTGAGTCATTCTATTAACTTTGTCCAATTAGGCTAATGGAAAATGCTGACATTGCTTTTCTTTTATTATTTTTCTTTCCTACATGGTATTTTGGTCCAAATCCTAATCTTTTACTGCAAATTTTAGTTTGAGATTACACAACAAGAAGTCCATTAACTTTTTTTAAAAAAATAAGGGATAAATGCACTAGAAGTTCTAAAATTTGTCAGGAAAGTGCAATTGAGTCTTAAAACTTTCGAAAAGCGCTATCAACGAAAAGCCTTGATTTGATCAATTTGACAAGATTTATTATCTAATTGCACTTTTTAAAAATTTTAGGACTTGATTACCATTTTGAGTTTTAGAACTTAATTACACTTTTTGAAAATTTTAGGATTTTCAATGTACTTATCCCAAAAAAAAAAAAAAAAAAAAGACACAAAAAAAAAAGGGTTAGCAACCTCACCTAGTTAGGTGATGCCATCATTGGGAAGGCCTGTGGTAGAGGTAAGCATGGTTTGGGTTTCGTCGATCCAGCATCTAACCAAGGATTCGACCTGCGTAGTGTTGGTTCCCAATTTTTAGAAGTGGGGACTGACCTGTTAAGCTTGGGATTGAGGGCTAAATTGACCCTATGGCTAGTCCAGTTCTAGGGTTAATTCAAGACCACCCAATTCTTTTTTTTTTTTTTGTTTTTGTTTTATTTTTTGTATTCCTTGAAAAAACAAATGTATTATTGAAAATTACATATTCATCTACAATGCAATATTGAGAAACCAAACTATAAACACCGGTAGAAATCAAATAGAAATCGACAACTACAAAAATCTCCACTTGCCAAAAGCATCAAACCATAAAAGACAAATATTTGAACGCACACACAAAGTTGGTCCAAGTTGGACTGAATTATAAATATGACGAAAAAGGAGCTAGGCATTTAAGTTATATACTAGTTTTGGAAAATAAATTTGTATTTGACCTCTCGACTTTGCATAATCTCATGCGGGAATGAACAAGAAATATGTTTAAAAACCACGATTATCTTGAACTTACGAGATTCAATCCATGGCTCTAATGAAAATAGCTAGCCATAGACGATAAATTTATAATCAACTTTTATGATATAATTGTGGTATGTTCGGCTCATCAAGGAAGCCAAGTACGTATTAAAGCGTCAATCATTGCATTAGATAGGTCGAACCACCATATAAGTGAGGGACATCGATCATAATGAAAATCATGTGTTAAGTTCTACTTATCATTCTTATCTCTCTCCTAAAATTGTATTCAAAGTATTCCATGAAATCCTGTATAATTATACCATTTCTAAAAGTTTTTGCTTCATCGTCGTACGGCGGCGCTACTATTGTTTACCACTTTAAATTTTCATGATTGTTTGGCCCGCCATACATAAGCCAATTGCTTACAGTGGACAATCACGGCCATTGCTGATTAACCATTCTTTAATTTACTTCCTGATTCTTAATAATCTCTTAGGGTTCATTTGTTTTGCAAAGAAAAAAAAAAGAAAAAAAAAAGACATTCGTAGCAATAATCACTCACATTGCTTACCAAAATAAATGGATGAAAAAAATTTCATCGTCCAAAAAAATATTTAAACA
This sequence comes from Eucalyptus microcorys, assembly GCA_014182515.1. Taxonomy (NCBI): domain Eukaryota; kingdom Viridiplantae; phylum Streptophyta; class Magnoliopsida; order Myrtales; family Myrtaceae; genus Eucalyptus; species Eucalyptus microcorys. Next base: position 23,536,310 of record CM024571.1, read on the forward strand.
TAAATTTTTGTCAATAACGAAATATTTTTCATTGACTAATTATGTCAAATGATATAAGCGATTACTTTGAGGAAAATGTTTTCTAAATTATATATTTTCTAATAGTTAAATGGAGCCTTAGTTTTTGAATTTTTTTTCTTTAGTTCAGCTCCCAACATTTATGGTGTGCTTGTTTAGAGGAAGATTTCATGAGAAAGGAAAATACTATTCAGAAAATCATTTTCTAAGGAAAATGGTTAATTTTCCTTTATTTGGCGATATGTTACTGAAAATGTTTTTTGGTGTTTGGATCTTATTTGAAAAATGATTTCATTTCATGCAAAAAAAAAAAAAAAAATCCTTTTTAAAATAGTTTTTATTGTATTTTATTTTCTTTATTTTCTTATTTTTCTCTTTCCTTCTTCCTCCAATGCCAATCGTTAGGCCTCGGCGATAGCCATGATAGGCCACTGGCACTATCATCAAGGGTTAAAGAGATCGAGCTTGTTGCGGCGAGGGTGGGGAGGCTTGAGCTCACTTGAGCTAGGCCTTGCCTACCGGCAGAGTTGGAAGGAGCCTAAAAAAGAAAAAGAAAGAAAAGAAAAGAAAAAAGTACACAAAAATATTTAAAAATTTATGTTTTAAATAAAATATTAAAAAATCACATATGAGTAATTTTGGAAAATGTTTTCACTTCCCTAGATTTAGGAATTCATTTTCCTAATTTTATACATGAATGTTTTCCTTGACCAGAAAATATTTTCGATTAACTTATCATTTTTTGGTAAACCATATAGGTGAAAGTTTGAAAAACTAATTTCGCGAAAATACTTTCCCTCAAACAAATGTGCCCTTATTTTGCATTGAGATTCCGGATTCAGAATTCTTATTTATGACCTGAACATTTGTAAAGAGTATCATTATGTCACTGTTAGAATATTTCGTCGGCTGCGTAATCATGTTGTGGTCGAATGCAACCTAATTTAAGAAATAATGTCTCAGTTCAACCAAAAAAAAAGGAGAGTTAGAGACTAAATTTCAGGAATTTCAAATTTTAGGGACTGAGATAAGAATCATTTTTGAAACTAGATCCTCAAACTTTATAATCACGTATTTAACTTTACCTTTCACAATTCTTGATAAATTATCTACTTAACACATGACCTATAAAAGCCATCCAACACTTAAGCTACCTCGAGGGACGCGTTGGCGTCAAAACAATAGCCTTAAATTGGCTATTGACATATTTGATATAACATATATTTCTGTAAAAGTTTATATCTTTCCATAATTTGTGAACCAATACCCAAAATATCCTAACACTTAGACTATGCATTGCTTATGTAAAGAAAATTTTACACAAGCAACCTTGTACATAAGTGATTTGAGGGTCATTACTACTAATTCTCTCAAAAAATAATTTCTTGTTTGATGAAACGTTTGCACATTCCTCACAGCATTTTATTTCCATTTTCTGCAGACGACAATTGAAGCAAGTAACCAGGATGGTTGATTTATAAGGATCCTTATTTAAGTTCAAACCCAAAAAGAGGAAGCCTCCTCACATATATGTATTTCCCAAAAGGACATCTCCTGAAATTCCCTTCTCGGAGCCTTTTAATCCCCATAATGCTTTCTTTATAGATATATTCAAGGCAAACATGGTAAGTCCAAAAATGGAGTTTTGACAGCTTGCATGCCAATTTTGGCCATGCTGCAGTGACAAAAATGACCAAGAAATAGTGTCGTGATGCGAGGTTACTTTAGGGATTTCTGAAAGAAATGGAAAGTTAAGATTTTTCTGAAAATGAAATCACCATATCAATATATCATGCATTATAGGAAATCGCATAAGAAATGTCCCCCCTATCCAATCACATTGGTGCCATTTAGTATCTGCTATAAATGAGAGGCCGAAATCACTTCAGCTCACTACATTTCTTTCCCTCATTCATTTTTCTTTGTTAGTGCGAGTAAAGAAATGAATCTCAGTATCCCTGACTAACTAGTTTGGCCTTTTCTTTGGCTCTTCTAAGAGAGATTTCGAGACTTTCATTACTTTTGTAATAACTTCTTGTTTATTGTCGTAGGGTAATCTTTTTACTGAAGTGATACATGGAAAGCTTCAACAACTCCAACAACAACAATAAGAGAGCCATTGCTCTAGGGATTCCTCCATTGCCTCCAACAAGCCAGAGAATGGAAGGACAAAGCTCTCACAACCCTAACATTGACCCTGAGAAGTTTAATAGGTGCTTGTAAATGTACAACTCTATAAACGCGTTTGAAAATGTTAGACATGGACGACCATGCCCATTTTCTTGACCGAGATATTTCATTTGGAAGTGTTGGTCGGAAAAGAAATGGGAAAAAAAAAAACCAAAGAAATGGTAAAAGTGGCGGAGTGATATACGATTTTTGGTTCTCTTAACATTTTAATTCCTATGTAATGAAGTGGTGACTTTTTTTCAATTTTCTTTCGTGTTTGTGTCTTTTAGGACATTGGCAAGCAGGCAATATGGTGAAAACTTTCGTGTTAAACAGAATTCTCGAATAATGAAGTCGGAAAGGACACTGCAAGCTCTTGAAGTTAGTGATCGATTTGATTCGTCCACAAACTAGTGTTATCGTGCTCTCGAGATTTGGTATTGGAGGTGATTAAGATGACAATCTTCTAATGGTTCTGAATTTTTCGTGTTTGATTTATATAGGTTGACGTAGAAAGGGCCTCCATGACGATGTACTATTGGAAACGACAACACTATTTATTCCAAGTCGAAAATGACGAATTAAAAGAAAAACTTGGTTCCTGTTCTCTTGAAATCGAATCCAAACAAGGTTCTCTCTCTCTCTCTGCGCGCACGCCTATTAAAGGAGAAATTATAATGTTATTGACGATATTTGATGCAGCTGAATATGTGTTACTGAATAAAAAGAAGGACGAGCTAAAGGAGGTGTATGTGGATCAGCAAAAATATGAAGAGCTCATGAAGAGCAACATGGAAAATGCTGAATTCATGGACATGGACATGGACACCATCCGGGACTGTCGACCTACAACTTTATGTGGGCCACAAGATTAAGATGATTTGGGTTAATTAAGCTCTTAAGAGACCCAGAATTCTTACGTCTTTCCATTTTATGGAGCTTAAAAATAGTCGATTTATGTGAGCTTATATTGACAATTTGGGAGCTTAAAAAACTCCGTGGCTTATATGCCAAAAAAGTTGGCATAAATGGACATTTAAGTGCTAAAAGTTACGAAAGTGATATTTAAGTGCCAATCTGGCCAAAATCGGGCCAAAATGCTGACGTAGCGATTTTCCAGCTAAACAAGTGCAAAACGGCGTTGTTTTAGTGCTAATGTGGTAAAAAATTAATTAAATTAAATTTAAAATTAAATTTATTTAAAATATTTAAAAATATAAATAAAAATTTAAAAAATTAAAATTTTAAATTAAAAAAGGGAGGCGGCGACGGCTGAGGGCTCAGCCACCTCCCCCACTTTTTTTAATTTTTAATTATTTTAATATTAATATTAATATTTTTAAATGTTTTAAATAAATTTAGTTTTAAATTAAATTTAATTAATTTTTATATTAATTTATTACCACGTCAGCATCAAAATGACGTCATTTTTGCATTGTCTAGCCACGTCGGCATGCAAAACGACACCATTTTGCACTTATTTCGCCGGAAATTGCGCACGTCAGTATTTTGGCCGGATTGGCACTTAAGTGATCCATATCTCTCTGATTTTGGTATTTAAGTGTCACTTTCGTAACTTTTGGCACTTAAGTGTTTCTTTGTGCCAACTTTTGGTCCTTGAAGCATACTTTTGTCGCTTATATTTACATGTTAATTCAAGATGAACCATTTGCTTAAGTTTTGTGTGCCTCACGATGCTATAGTATTGTTTTTCTTAGCTTGAAGAAAGGTTATTATTTTCTTTGATTGAAAGAAAATTATATTCATTACTCAAAATGATAAAATAAGTATATAATTTTCATGATAAATCAAATCCAAATAGAGCAAGAATACTAAAAACAAAGCCAAATACAGCACACAAGGAGGATCAAACGAAGCAATAGCAAAGTTAAGCATATACTCGTTCCACAATAATGGATTTGTCAAACAAAATTGCAGTTGATCACAGGATCTCATCTCTTTGTCAATGGCGAGCACACGCCGGAAATTCCTTCTCCAATAATTACGACGTTGCCCGTTGGCAGTGCGTGCCTAGATTCGGTTTCCTCTACATTATCAACGTACGGAGACAACCGAAGTAGATTCAACAAATACAGATCTAACATGTGAATGAGCAAATCTTCGTAATTTAATAAGACGCCAAAACTCTTGTGATTATTATTAAAACTAAAGACAAAAAACCAATACATGAACAGAGTAGAGGAGCGTCAAATCTCCAAAAGCATATTTATTGAACTCCTGGATCTAAATTATGAGGGGATAACACCCAAATCTAGAACCGAATTAGGATAGTTCAAACTCTCCAATCGAAAACTAGATTTGGAAAAGAGAACTCCCAAATTTAAAATTGGGAGTGAAGAAAAAATAAGAAAAGAACAATAAAATGCAAACAAAGTCAATAAAATCAAGAGTGGTTAGTATTTAAAATGACATGATTGGTCAAATGTTCTTCCCTCAAATCCTTTCATTTGTCGGAATAACCATGTACATATTGGCTGTAGAGAGCATATCTAGCCATTGAAAGAAGTAGAACATACGTATATGACACATTAATAAATTAGGTACTTTCCTAACTCTTCCAAAGTAACATCATTTGCTTGAATCAACTGAAAAACGCTGGGGTCAAAGATTAAATTGTTCAGGCATTGTTATATTGTTTGAATTTTGTTAGGATAAGTACATCAAAAATCTTAGAACTTGTATTAAAAGTGTCATCAACTCTTAAAATTTTCAAAAAGTGTAATCAAATCTTAAAATTTATCAAATTGATGTAGTCAAATCATTCCTCTAACTATATCTAGTTAACGTAAAAGAAATTATTGATGTGCCTTTTTTTTATTATTTCCTCTTTCCCATGCGGCATTAAAATTCACTGAAGCATTAAAACTACGTTGTTTTGTTCTAAATCCCAACTTTTAAACCCAAATTTTGGCATAAGAATGCTTCAAGTGCCATAACTTGGCACAAATGAACACTTAAGTGCCATAACTTATGAAAGTGATACTTAAGTGCCACATTCGAAGAAAATGGATCACTTAGTGCCACTCCGGCCAAAACACTGACGTATCAATTTTCCGACGAAATGAGTCCAAAACGATGTCGTTTTGATGTTGACGTGGTAAAAAATTTAATATAAAAATTAATTAAATTTATTTTAAAACTAAATTTATTTTAAAAATAAAAATAAAAATATTTAAAAATTTCAAAAATTTTAAAAATTTTTTTTTTTTAAAAAAGGGCAGCGGCGGGCGAGGATTGAGCCCTCGCCCACTGCTACCTCCTTGCCCGCCGCCGTTGGGAAGGGCCGGCGATGGAGAAGGGAGAGTCGGCCGGGGTCGCCGGGGCCGATCGGCGGATCTAGGCGAGGGCCCGCAAGCTCTCGCTCGGTTGGACCAAGGGCCGCTGCCCGCCGGGCGACCCCCAATGGGCGGCGTCCCTTGGCCCGGCCGGGCAAGGGCCGCCGACCCTCACCGGATTTAGGCGAGGTTTGTGACCCTCGCCCAAATCTATGGCGAGTGGTAAGGGCTCGCGAACCCTTGCCTAGATCCGGCGAGGTTGGCGGCCCTTGCCCGGCCGGCCAAGGGCCGCTGCCTGTGGGGGTCGCCCGGCGGGCAATGGCCCTTGGTCCGATAGGGCGAGAGCCCGCCGCCCTCGCCCAGATCCGGCGAGGGCTCATGGGCCCTTGTTGCTGATCGGCCGGGTCGGCCGGCCCTTAGCCGAGGGCCAAGGACCCCGCCGACCCTTCCCCCTCCGTTGCCGGCCCTTCCCGACAATGGCCGAGGGCTTAGTTCTCAACCGCTGCCCTTTTTTTTAATTTTTTTAAATAAATTTAGTTTTAAATTAAATTAAATTAATTTTTATATTAAATTTTTTACCACGTCAGCATCAAAACGACGCCATTTTGAACTCGCTTTGCTGGAAAGTTGACACGTCAGCGTTTTGACCGGATTTTGGCCAGAATGGCACTTAAGTGTCACTTTCGTAAGTTATGGCACTTAAGTGTTCCTTTGTGCCAAGTTATGGCACTCCAGAAGTCCGCGTGTCCTCAAATTTTAATTAAAGAAGTTCAAAAGTTGCCCCCCTCCCAAAAAAAAAAAAAAAAAAAACCAAAGACTCAAACCAAGAAACATTAACGGAGAAGAAGAAGAAGTGGGGCCTACAATTACACTTGGTGAGGCGGCGCCATCGCCAAGAAGGGCTGGTAGAGGTTGCGGGGACCTCGACCATGTCTGCAATCCTCGCCCAGATATTGCCTAGATCTCGGTGAGGGCCTTCTCTCTCTCATCATCACGTGACTATGATTTTATCTCTCTAGTGCAAGTGCTCTCAGACCTACATGGTAAGATCTTCCTCCGGCGCGAGAATCTCTGAATCGGCCTTGTCGTTCGTGCGACTGTGTCTCGGTAGTTTATTATGGTTCTGTGGGGGCGCGAGAGTGTTTTGCTGTGCTCTAGGGTTCCAATCTCTCACTGCTTCTTTTGAGAGGGTAGCCATAGCTGGGGCCTCAGCCTTAGCGACTGTCCCATCTTAAACAATCCATCCACAAACAACAACGATTCCTCCTCCAAGCTCTTTGATTCGTTCCTTCCTCCAAGGAAAAGAAGAGACTTAATGCCTGCCCCCGCTTGGTGCGTGAATGCCGCCGTCGCGCCTCCTGGCTACGCTCTCACTGTGGACGGCTCTCTTCATTCAATGGCAAGCCCCGGTGCTCCTTTACGGCAACAATGAGGCTGCAAGTGAGGTTGGAGGCCCTGTTTTTTCTGTCCTTTTGAGAAAACTTTGGGACGTTTGTTAACCGAATTTAATTAAATTTTGATCTATATAATTAGGATTTGAATCAAAACTACATCGTTTTAGCGTTTTAGTTGACAGCACATAAGAAAGAGAAGATAATAAATAAATAAATAATCACATTAGCATTTTTCGTTTGGCTGATTGTACAGAGTTGAAGGATTTGATTGCACCAATTTAACACGTTTTAGAACTTAATTATATTTTTTTAAGTCGGCTGTATGCAGTGCCGTAAGGCGTGCTAACTCGGCAGTAGGCCTCTCACCCACCTTCACTCACCCTAGGCGCAGGAGGCTACTATACCCTATGTAGTACCGACACGAACACGGGACACGGCACGACACGCCGATACGTCATTTATAAAAAAATAGAGAATTCTAACACGTTCCGACACATTATATATTAAATATATATTTTTATACATAAATACATAAATAAATAAATAAATAAATAATAAAAAAAGTATAGAATTAATTTATACTAAAAATATTAATCTAACATTTGTTAATATCATTCATTATTTTAATTTGATAGAGATTGAATGAGAAATTCAAAATTGCAAACATAAAAGACTAAATTTGAAGGAACATGTCCTGTTTCCTTATAGTTGCGAAGATTAGTGAGATTTCTTATAGTGCCAAATAGAGTTCGGAGTTTATGACATAGACTAGCTTGGAGCTCCTTTGCAAAATAAGGTTCGAGAAAAATGAAAATATAGGACAAGAATTCTGAAGTACGACCAAAAGAAAAGGAAATAATTAAATTCGCCATGGAAAATGTGTGATATAATTCACAAACCAATGACATAGACCAAAAAAGATAACTCGTAGGCGATGCTTGCGAGAGGCGGAAAGAAGCAAAAAAAAAAAAAAAATCACAACTTTAAGTTTGTAGGGGCAACAAAGCGATGCCGGCGAGAAGATGGGCGTTCCATCATCACTCACAAGAAGGTCAAAACCTATAAGTTAGAAACTTGAGAGTGGGAATTTTCTTATTTCTCCTTTATTTTTGTTATTTTCATTATTTTTTCATATATTTATATTTTGACCCATCAAGTATTGAATTGACCCCGTGCGTGTCGGAATTTTGGACTCGTGTGTCAGAACGTGTCGAGAAGAGTTGACTATGTGTCGAATTTCCTGACCTCGTTGACCACATGTTGGAACATGTTGAACACGTATCGGAGTGTCAGACACGATATAAAGGTTTTCAGAGAGTGTCGGTACTTTTTAGACTATATATGCCTACTCGACGGTAGCTAGGACTGTAGCCTGACGTGGTGTTTACCTTCATCACCATGAAGCCCCTAATTCCCTGTTTATCTTTGTCTTCCCAACAAAGAGGGAATATGGAATTGACATTGTGGGGTTTCCCACCCTAAGGCGGATCTTCCCCTTGAACTTTTTAAGGACTTGCTCAAGTCCAAGTCTTACGGGAGGTTATCCCAGCCTTTATCTTTATCGAGGCAAGGGAGCGACCTCTACCCTCCTTAGTTTTATGCTGGGAGAGAACCCTCGATGTAGGGGCCGGCACCTATTAGCTTACCACTCCCCACCAAAGGGAACAACCTCATCCTTTAGGAATAGGAGCTTTGGGGTTACCCTCCCCAGGAGGGTTCTCCCCTCTTTCTCCTGTTGGCCTTTTAAGGACCTGCCTATCGCACCTTCTTGATAAGGTTTAGGACTTTATGCATATATCCCTACCAGAAACCAACCATGGATGAGGATTTTGTCCATAATCTAACATTTTTGGTAGGTGATTGATTTGTTTAAATATGAAAAATTGAAGAATTAAGAAAATATTGATAACAATTAGGCTCTGTCGTTTCGCATAAAATAATTTCTACAAAAACGTTTTTCAGATTTTCTCTCGAAAAATGAACTGGTTGGGAAAAACTTTATCCATCAACAGGGAAAAAAAAGTCTCCTAAAATAGGGGGAAAATATATTCTGCATTTCAAACAAGGGAAAACATTTACCTCACTTACTCCCTCTTATCTCACACCCTTGCTAACCCCCACTTTTTTTTTTATTTATTATTTATTATTTTTTTGTCATTTTTAAAAATTTTTGAATTTTTATTATTTTTGAATTTTTTTCATTTCTTTTTTCTCTTTCCTTTTGTTTTCCTTCTTCTCGATTGGTCGGGGTCACGACAATGGTTGGCGACCGGCCACAGGCGAGCCTTGAGCTCACTAGCCTCGAGCAAGCTTAGGCTCATCAATCTGTTAAGGCCCAAGGGTGGCAAGTGTGAGCCTCGCCATAGGCTCAAGCTCACCTTAGGCCAAGCATCAGCCGTCACTATGGCTGGCGACCTAGCAAAGAAGAAGAAGAATGAAAAGAAAAAATGAAAGTAAAAAAAAACAAAAAAGGTAGAAAAAACAAAAAAAAAAAAACAATTAGAAATTCAATTTAAAAAATAAAAAGAAAATAAAAATTTTATTAAAAGGAGTGAAAGAGGAAAATCGAATCGAATTTTTCATACCAATTGACAAAAAATATTTTTTAGCTCATTTTCAAGTTTTAGCCAAACACTAAAAAATATTGTTATCTTTTTGGAAAATAGCTTCCTGGAAAATATTTTCTAAAAACATCACATTTTTTTTGCAAAATGAATGGAGTCTTAGTCGTTCCTCTTGTTCAATGGCTTTAACCGAACATGGGTGGAACACCATACATAATTAGAATAATAGGCAAAAACCCACATATGCAAATGAAGTGTACAACCTATACTTTTGGAAACAATTTCTATTTGGGTATCAAATACCCAACTAAACAATTAATATTAAAAATTGGGCGATGTACAATGGTGTTGACACCTGAATTTTCATCAATAGGCTCAATAAAGTTAAAACTCGAGGACTTAGGGATCTTGATCGTGGCATGGCCCGTTTCTTGACGAAAAAAAAAATCTTTTAAATGTCTTTCAAATGTCTTTTAAGTGTCATTAAAGTTCCATTTGTGTATAGAAACCAAGAGCATCTCATTTCATTTCATTTAGGTGTCATCTTCTAAAAAAATCAAAGGTTGGCTTTTTGGTCAAATCTAAAAACTCAAATTTGAGTCAAATCTCCATAAAAAGATATTGATTCTATCTTTACATTCAAAGTTAAGTTTTCAATTTCTAGTCTTTTATAAAAATGATCGAGAATTGACTTTTTGATCAAACTGAAAATTTTGATTCTTGATTGAAAATTTTCATAATTCAAAATTTGATTACTTTTTTAAAACATTTGATCGAACTATCACAATTCAAAATTTCAAGTCACCAGTCAACGTTCAAACATGAGTTTAGGACCGTGGTTAACCATTTACAATAAGATCAACATCACATTTAGGATCCATTCAGCGAAATAAACTCAATTTCAATATCAATTTGAGCACAATTAGGATAATTTGAGAAAGTGAGCATAGAATTGATGAGCCGGAATCGACAGGATCACGCCAGGTCAACCCTGTTCGGCTCGACAGGCCGAAGCCCAATTCGGCCCTTTGGGTGGAACAAATGAATTGGCCGAGCCCATGCAGTAATTTAGAGAGATGTTAGACAATTGAGAGGCCTCGGGTCAATCCAATTTGACCAAAATTGACCCCAGCCAACCCAAAAGTTTAACAAATTCCAACCCATGGGCGGCTTCCTCTATTCATTTTTATCAAATTGTCATTTCCTCAAAATTATCAAAATTTAATTCCATGTCATCGATTTTGAGAACCCTAATCATGATCATCTATTTTTCATTTAATCCTAGTCATAGCGAGTGCCATGTATCCCATCTATGTGTATAAACAAGAGCCAATAGTATCAGTGCTTGCTCATTAAGCAAAGAACTATAGCCATTAAATCATGTGATGAGTTGTAAGCCTAAGATTAAATCAATTCAAAAAGTTTCCTCCCTTTCTTAGCATGGTCGGCCTCTCTCTCTTATAGAACACAATTCATTTAGCAAAATTGAAAAAGAAAAAAAATGTGACTCTGTTAGAAGTTCTCTCTCTCATCGCTAACGTCCCTCTCTCCCGCCAAGTTTCCTCCCTCCACTAGCAAATTTTCAGTGTCCTTCCATCATGCTTGACTTGTGACTAGCTAGCTTGGCCTCTCCTCAAGCTATTCGTGCTGGACCTCTATCATTGCTGTAGCTAGATTCGCTCAATTTGTCAGATTTCGGTGATTGTTTGCTGATTCTTACTTCAAAATAGGTCTGCTACACTTTTGTGATGATCATTTCAAAGGATCATCCAAAGATCCATCATTCAATCATAGTCTAAAATTGAAGTTCCAACTTCAATATGTGATTGAATTTCTAGGATGTAATCAAATCAAATGATAGTAGTTGCTAATTTAGGTTTTAGTTTTGAAATTGAATGTCAATCACTTGTTTAAGTAAGTTTAGTGTTTAAATTTCATGTTGACCGAAGTCTTGTTAGATGGAATTTGATGTTGTCTTAGTTGATTGATGATTAATTCAAGTTAGATCATGTATCTCTAAGTGATTCTAGTTTGATGATTCTTAAGAATTATGTCTAGTCTTAGTTAATTGAACTAGAATATAATCAATTCCTCGATACCCTCATGTTAGCCAAAGCTTCTAAAATTGTTTTCAATGATGATTTGAGTGTTAATTGGCCTTAGATGGTTGAGTATTACTTGAATATTGATTTAGTAGCAAGTTGAATTGATTTTCATGGTTGATTCTTAGGATTTGTTGATCTCCCCAAACAAAAGGCATTGGACTTCTACTGCATACTCCTAATAATATTATCCCATATCGCTTAACAATGTTTATTTCTCTTTATATTCATATGATATATTTCCATCTATCAGTTTATGGTTTTGGATTGATATTTCTAATAATTCTCAAATGAGATTAATTTGTGAAGTTTGATAATCAAATATATGGACTCTAATGTGACGGAGCCTAATCAAAGTAAGACAAGATTTACATTCACTTCACCTTCCCCATAATGTAGCCTAATAGAGAATAGGATATTACCTTGTCAATAAAGTCAAGCTTTCGACCAATAAAAAAAAAAAAAATAAAAAAAAACAAAGTCAAGCTGAGTCGCAGTAGGCAGTCCAATCAACTACCGAAACTCTTCCGACCGTCCGCTAAAACAAGAGCCAGTGGAAATGCTTCAAGCGTGCTTTAGCCACTTCAATCTTCATAGTCACAAAACAGAGTTGAACAGCGGCTTCTCGGGAGTGACCGTATGTCAATGGCTACATCGCCTTGGGAGCCATGACGAGCCAGAAACACTGAAGAAAGTCTATTGAAATTCAGGAAAAGATCGAAGAATCAATGTTACTGATTGAATCAAAAATCAAAAAATAAAAATCAGAGAACGAGGGAGAAACTTAGCCGTTTAATCCCGTTAGAAGGATCAAATGATTTTCTCACCTTCCACGCTCAATGAAGACTTAAAACTCTAAGGCTGTTGTTGAGGATCTGCTCAAGCCCCAGTTCGAGGCTCAAGCGCGAGAACATCATGATTGAAGAGCACGAATGTGACAAGAAATTGGAATATCGATTCCGCGAAGCTTAAAGATGAGCGATGAAATTGAGATTGAGAGCTGATTCGCCAGAGATTTTGAGAAAGTTGGTGGAAGATAGAAGTGAGAGAGCTAGAATCTTAAAACCTACTGTGTTTGGGAGCGTTCAACCCTTTTTCAGTGAATGGAGCTCTCAGGCGTAAACCGTGGCGCTCACCCAAAACCGATGCTGCTAGAAATCAATTTCTAGAAGCAATCGGTGTGTGTCCCGACGCAGATTTAGCATGAGCGGATATTGCTTCGCTTCGCACGCGTGCTCCTTTCTCGCTCTAATTGCTTCCCTCATTTTCCTTCTTCCTACTCTACTCGCGCATTCCTCGTTTGCCACCGTAGACGAAGAAAGAGAGGGAGAGAGAACGCTATGGGCTAAGCTCATGTAGATGGGCTGAGCTTGTTCAATGGGCTGATGTAATGGATCCGCGTTGGTCCTCTATTTGTTAATTTTTGTCTATTTATGTAATGTCTATTTCCTTGTCCTTTTCTCTTTTCTATTTTTCACTTTCTATTTTTTTTTTTAAAAAAGAATGCTAAATTCATCAACTAAAATTTAGGTGTCAACACTTAGGTCATTATGACAATGGTCAGTCTCGCTAGGCTGCGCCTTGGCGAGGCCGAGTGTTGGCGAGAGCAACCCTTGCTCAAGCGAGGCCAGCCCTCATAGGCAATGGCCTGTGCTAGCCACCACCAGAAAGAGAAGCGGAAGAAAAAGAAAAAGAAAAAGAAAATAAAGGAGAAAACAATTTAAGAATTAGAATATTTTTTTAAGAAATATCAACGTTAATGCTAACCATAACACGTAGGATAGTCAATGTCTAACCTTAACAATTTCCAACCTAAATTGATTGGATGAACAATTGACAAAATGTAAAAAAGTTAATGACTAAATTGATCTAATTAAAAATGTTTAGTTTGAATTAAAACTAATGCAATAGGTTTATAACTTTTTGTACTTTTCTCGTTATCACTCTCGTCCATACTTCAATCTCCATTTGGTCTACTTTTTAACATCAAACAAAATTCGAACAATATGATTACGTCAAGATATATTAATTTGGGATCAATGCATTAAAATCCTAAAACTTGTTACGAAAGTACAATTGAATCATAAAATTTCAAAATGTTCAATTGAGTTCCAAAACGGTCATGAAGTGTAATTAAGTCTTAAAATTTTCAAAAAGTACAATCAATTCCTAAAACTTGTCAAATTTGTCCCATTAAGTCCTTCTGTTTGATTGCACTTTCGTGACGAGTTGTTGGACTTGATAACACTAAAATATTATGACTTGATTGCACTTTCATAACAAATTTTGGGACCTAATTGTATTTTTTGAAAATTTTAGGATTCAAATGCACCTTTGTGACAATTTTCAAGATTTGATTGCATTTTTTGAAAGTTTTAAAACTCAATTACACTTTTGTGACAAATTTTAGGTCTTTTACCGTACCTATCCCTACTAATTTTGACTCATGTTCTTTTGGTGGATTCAAGCAAATGATGTTACTTAGGAAGAGTCGAGTGAGTCCAAATTACTCAATGTGTAGTATACTCATCTTCTACTTCTTGGATTGGATCTAAAGACTCTCTACAGTCAATATGTGCAAGGTTATTCCGGTAAATAATATAATTTGAATGAAGTACATTGATCAAGCAAAGCACACAAATCTTGGGGAAATGATTCATCTCAATAGAAGTATAAATAAGCCAATGAGTTTTGAAGCTCCAAATTATCTTAATTGAGCTCACATAGGTAGAGCATTCACACATACTAAAAACTAGATGGAGCATAAAATGTATAGACATGAGGATTTGGCTCTTTAAACAAAAGCTTAAATAACTCAAAGCATCTCAATCTCATAGCCTACACAACGTTATCGGTCGGGCATTCTAGTTGGCTCATGTCCATAAATGGAGAATTTGCCATGTTGCACTTCATGAGCTCTTCATACTTCTGCTGTTGTTCCACATACACCTCCTTTAGCTCGTGCTTCTCTTTCTTCAATTCCACATATTCAACTCATCAAACATCGGTCAATCACATTTTCAATTTCTCCTTTAATACGTGAACACGCAGAGGGAGAGAGAGAACCTTCTTTGAATTCGATTTCAAAAGAACATAAATCAAGTTTTTGCTTTAATTCACCATTTTCGACCAATAACAAATCGCTATGCCTTTTCAAATAGTTTATATGTGCGGAGTTCCTTTCTATGTCACCCTATATACATCAAACAAGAAAAATTTAGAGTTATTAGATGCTTGTCATCTCAGTCACCTCAAATGCCAAATCTCGAAAGCGCACCAAAAGGAATATAAATTGGAGCAAGAATCAAATCGATCGCTAACTTCAAGACATTGCTTTGTCTGTTCTATTTCTATTATCCAGGTAATTTGTTTTTTGTTTTTGTTTTTTTTGGTCGGAAAGATAATAAACTTCATTCATGGAACAGCAAAGTTACAAGAGTTTAACGCCTCAGTACTTAAAATATCGAAAAGCGCGAGAGGAGGGAACTCGGCCCAGTTAGAGGGGAGAAGATGATGGCCATGGGCTTTTGCGGCCCACTCAGCAGCAAAATTAGATTCTCTTCTACAGTGTTGAATTCGTAGGGTTTGGAAGCGAGTGAGCAGCGTCGCAGCCTCAGCAAAGAGAGCTCTGTTCTCCCACATGATGCGACCTTGATCATGAATCGCCTCTACCACAGCCAAACAGTCGGATTCAAGAAGGAGATTATGTTGATTCATGCCTTTGTTGATGAGATATTGGAGAATAAAAGTAAGGGCTTGTGTTTCTGCTTGCAAGGGTGAAACAGAGGTGGTACATCGGGCAAAGCCAGCAATCAGTTTACTTGAGGAATCACAGCAAACACAAGCAACAGTACCTTCATTGACTGTTGTGGGGAAGGAAGCATCAATATTGATCTTCACCACACTAGGATCAGGTGGACACCAGATCAACTCTGAAGGCAAAACTCGAAGCTGTCGATTCATTGGCGATCTAGAGCAAGATCGGGTAGAAGCAGAATCCGATCTGTCGGTAAGATTTCTTGTATCAGTCTGGCTTCGAGCTCCTTGTGGGTTGTTTATTGAGTACGATTTCGTTTGATGCTGATTCGGCAAGGTCCCATGGTAGTGTGGATAGGATCGGGTCATTGGCGAACTGGAACAGGGTCGAGTAGAAGCTGTGTCCAACTTGTTGGTAAGAATTGTTGTAGCAGGCTGGCTTCGAGATCCTTGCTGGTGGTGCATTGAGTACGGTTTCTTTTTACTCTATTGCAGCAACATCACATGGCAACTATGATAAGATTGGGCATGGGCAAGAGCAGCTAATACAACCTGATTTGGGTTAGGGATTTTCCAGCGGAAGACAAAATCATTTCTGGCCTTCCAGATGTGCCACAAGACATTAGCTATTATCGCAAGAACTTGTGAGTTTTTCTCCTTCTCTAATATTTGCAGTAGCCAGACGTCAAGTCTATGTGTTTGAGCTTGTTGAACAGAGAAATTGAACTGTGGGTGCCCCCATATTTTTGTTGTCCAAGGACAATGTAAGAACAGATGTTCTGTAGATTCAGGGACTGGGGAAATGCAGCAGTCTCTACATAACTTACAGATATGATCTGAAATAACATGTCGATAGTATAGATTCTCACCAGTGGCCAGAGCATTTTGGCATAATGACCATAAAAAGATACGTAATTTGGGAGTAGTTGGCACCTTCCAAATATTCGTCCATAGTCGTTTTGGGGGTTGAAAGGAGGAGGAAGCGTGAGTAGGATTACCTGTGCTCTATGCTGACCTGATCTGATTGTAGCCATTTTTTACAGTATAAATACCATCTAATCGCCCCTTCCAAATCAGTTTATCCTCAGTATATTTCGGCCTGATCTGAATTTTGAGAATTTCGTCAGTTATGTAATCATCAAAACTAGCAAAAATCAGGGGAATATTCCATGTTTGTTGTGCTGGACATATGAAATCAGCTACTAATTTGGGTTCATTCCTAGGGGCAGGGCCTCCAATTATGCCTTGTGAAAGCCACCGATTCTCCCTGACTTTAATCTGCTGCCCATTGCCTACTGACCATTGAAGATTGTTTGAAATAGAATCATGGCCGAGCAATATGCTTTGCCATCCCCAAGAGGGTCAGGCGCCTCTATCCGCATGCCCAAAATCTTTACAAGGGAAATAAAGCCCTTTAAAGATCCTACTCCATAAAGAAGTAGTTTGTTGATATAGATGCCAAGCCTGTTTAGCTAAGAAGGCTTTATTAAAAACGATTAGATCCCGAAAACCAAGACCACCTGTGTCTTTACGACCTTTAAGAGTTTCCCAATTCCGCCAATGTATGCCCGACTTGTTTCCTTGAGATTGCCACCAAAATCTAGCCACCTTTTGTTCTATAGATTTGCACAGCGATACCAGAATCTTAAAGATGGACATTGCGTACTGAGGAATAGCTTGCACATCTGCTTTGATTAGGACTTCCTTGCCGCCTTTGGTAAACAACTGTTCTTTCCAGCCATCTAGTTTCGAGTTTACTTTAGCCAAGATCCAAGAAAACATTTCTTTTTTAGATTTCCCCTAGTCAGATGGAATGCCTAGGTATTTGCTTGTCCTTGTCATCACTGGAACTCTGAGTTCTCTAGCTAGAATCGCCTGCAGATCAGGAGGACAAGCACTACTAAAGAAAATTCCAGGTTTATTACGATTCACATCTTGTCCCGTGGCCCAGCAGTATTGATTTAATATATTGGCTAGATTTTGACATTCTAGCATTTTCCCTTCGATAAAGAAAATAGCATCATCTGCAAAAAATAAGTGCGATAGAGTAGGACACCTGTTATTGAGTTTAATGCCTTTGATGTTGCCCATGTCCACTGCCTGATGTATGAGAGTTGAGAGGACATTCGCCACTAAGATAAATAAATATGAATAAAGTGGGTCGCCCTGCCGAAGCCCTCTCTTCATTTGAAAAGGAGGGAGAGGTTCGCCATTTAATTTGACACTCATAGAAGCCGTAGTGATGCACTGCATAACCTGATGTAACCAAAATGCATGAAAACCCATCCAAAGGAGATAATCTCAAAGGAAATCCCATTCAACGCGATCATAGGCTTTTTGCATGTCAAGCTTGAGTATAGCCTGAACTCTGCACTTCCATTTCCGGGTTCGTATTTGATGTAGAACTTCCTGAACCACTAGAATGTTATCCTGTATCTGGCGTCCACTGACAAAAGCACTCTGTTCCGTAGAGATTAGGGTCGGTAGCCAAGGCTTTAAATGGTTAGCTAGTACCTTTGATATTATTTTGTAGGAAAAGTTGCAGAGACTGATTGGTCGATATTGGTCTAGCTTCTCAGGGTGAGATATTTTCGGAATCAAAGTGATGAAAGTCTTATTAATTGCAGGATTTAGCACACCTGAAGTAAAAAATTCTTTAACTGAGCTAACAATGTCATCTTGTAAAATATCCCAGTGAGCTTGATAGAACTGACTGTTTAAACCATCCGGGCCAGGTGCTTTTGTTGCTCCTAATTGAAATGTTGCTGTGCGAACTTCCTCTAAAGTAACTGCAGCTGTAAGACTGTCATTCATGGCATCTGTCACCACAATAGGGCATTGATTAAGTAGTGGACCATAGTCTCGCTGACCCATCGAGGAGTACAAATTCTGAAAATAGGTCTGTGTCATATCCTGTAGTGACTTCTGATCACGCACCCATTGTTGATTTTCATTTAGTAACATACTAATTCTGTTGCGTTGACGTCGCTGAATGGTAGTTGCATGGAAGAAGTTAGTGTTTTTATCTCCCCACTTTAGCCATTTAACTCGAGACCGCATTGCCCAGTATTGTTCTTCTTGTTGCCACAGGTGCTGAATTTCATTCTTTAAAGCATCCATCCTGGATTTGTCATAATGAGTATTCAGTTTGTTGGTTAGGATATGAAGTTGTTGCTGCAAGTCATTAATGTGACGTTGGCCATTCGTGAATTTGGATCTACTCCACCTGGTAAGGGCTGCCGAGACTCTGGTCAACTTCTGAGGTAAGTTTAAAGCCTTATGATGAGTAGTATGCCATGCTTCCGATATTACTGAGCGACAATCTTGGTCTTGCAGCCAAAAGGATTCAAAGATAAAGGCTCGCCGTCGTTTAGGTTGGATTATAGTGGTTATCAAAAGGAGTGGGCTATGGTCGGACCCGATGGCTGGAAGGGCAAAATACTTCAACTGCTGGAAAGGTAAGTCGCCATTGCATAGTACAAAAGGCCCTGTCTAATCTTTCTTTAATTAAAGCATCCCCTGCTCTGTTATTGCACCATGTGAAAGAACACCCTTTACTATCTAGATCCATCAATAGACATTCACTCAACATCTCTCTAAAAGTATGCATGCCCTGTGTAGAGGCTAGCTGCTTTCCTTCTTTTTCCCAGGGATACATAATCTCGTTAAAATCTCCAATGCATAACCAAGGTAAGGTATTAAAAGTGCTGATAAGTTTCAAAGCTCTCCATAAGTGTTGTCGAGACTGAAAAACTGCCAGCACATGTAAACAAGTAAGTCGCATCAAAGTTCCACTTTCCTCATCCGCACAAACCATATCAACAAAATCTGGCGTCTGTTGATCCACTATTAGGTAGAATTTCTCTTTCCAAAACATTGCTAGGCCCCCAGCAAGGTCGAGTGGATGTTCCAAAATATTGTTTGGATACTTAAGTTGTTTTTGGATTTTGCGAAGCACCACTTCTTTATTTTTCATTTCCATTAGAAAGAGAACATCAGGCTTTTCCCGGGCCACCAACGCCCTTTAAGATGATGGGTTTTAGCATGTCGCCTGTTTGACAACTTCCTGAAAGACACAAACACAAAAGAAAATTGAGAAAAAAAATTCACGACTTTAGATGCATAAAAATTAAAATCTAAGAGAAGGGAGAGTTTTGATATCTCTCCACCATTTCTACCATTTTTTGTTTGTTTGTCCCCCATTTTTCACCAACACTTTCAAATGATATGTCTAGGTAAAGAAATGGGCATGGTCGTCCATTTAAGCACCTCTTAAGCTTTTGAGGGTCTATGTTAGGCTTTTGAGAGCCTTGTCCAGTCATTCTATCGTTTGTTGGAGGCAATGGAGGCATTCCTGGAGCGATAGTTCTCTCGTTGTTGTTGTTGGGCTCTCCATTTATCACTTCGATATAAAAAATAAAGTAAAAAAAAGTTCGCCCTACAACACATAAAAAAATAAGTTAGAACAAGATCATTAAGGTCTCAAAATCATTCTCTAAAGAGAGCACAAGAAAAGAGCAAACCAGTTAGCCGAAGACACTGATATTTGTTATTTACTTGCACTAAATAAGAAAAATGAATGAGAGAAACATACGAGCAATGAGCTTCTGAAGCGAGTTCGGCCTCTCATTTATAGGAGAGATTAATGGGTTTTAAGCTCGCTACCATTGGTGTGATTGGACAATGGGGACCATCCCTCGTGCATATTCCAATACCTGCATAATATATTTTGAAGATTTAGTTTCATTTTAAGGAAAAATGCTGAACCTTCTCGAAATCCCTAAATTAACCTTGCACGACGACATGAATTCCTGGTCATTTTTGTCTTTATAGCATGGCCAAAATTGGCATGCATGCTGTCAAATTTTAAACAGTGACAGGCATTATTAATGGGAATGATAAGGGCGAGCCAAGAAGGGAAATTTAGGAGGTGTCATTTTGGGAAATACCTATTCTCTTTTTTGGTTTGAACTTCATTAGGTTCCTTAAATGTGCCATGCTACTTACATCTATTGTCCTCTGCACACAATGGAAAATATATATATATGTACTTTGATAATTAACATATGATACCGCCCCCTGCCCGTGGGGGGGGGGGTGGAGTCCTTCACTAAGAATATGCTTTACTGTGTGAATTTTTTAATCAAATTATTGAGATAGACGCAAGGTTACTTATACTTAATACTTAGCTGTGCATTCTGTTGGGGTTTCATGAATCATGTATAGCTAAAATTAACAAAAAGAACGTAGCGGAAACAAAAATGATATATTTTATATATGATTCTCCGAAGGCGTTGTTAGTGCATTTTAATCAAAAATCTGAATATAAAATGAGAGTTAAACAAATTACCTCTCAAAGCGCGCTTTATGCGAATTGGTTCAGACATTCTACAATTTGAGCCCCACAAACGTCGGACCTCTAGTTCAAATACACCAACAATGGATGTTGAATGGAAGAGAGAACTTTCGGATAATCACCACTATGATCGTGCTAGCAATCTCGTGGAAACAATCTGCCATATCCTTGATGTATTATAGTCACGGCTCGAACGAGAAAACACTCTTCTTTCTTGCGTCTCTCAAAGAACACAAGAACACACACAAATTTCTCTAATTTTTGCAACCCCTTTTTTTTTTATTTTTTATAAAATAATTAAAAGAAACACACATTGATTAATTAAAAAATAATAATTAATCAATCCATTTATTTATATATATAAAAATGACGTAATCTTTATGTGTGCAATTAGGGTACATTAACATGTATCCACTTTGGGCATATGTGTGCATCATATGCAAGTAGGCTCGTGACTATAATACAAATTAAATTAAATCTTATTTAATTTAATTTCAAATTGACTCAATTTGATTATAATAATTTACAATAATATTTCTCTCTTGTTCCACGTTATCCTAATTGTTTATGGTGTGTGACATCCCTAGGTTCATCACTAAGCTGGTAGTAAGACTTGTACTAACACATTAGTACTCCCAAAAGAATTAATTGTCCAGATTAATTTTTGGGTCCTACAAGTCATGATTGATATCTAGCAATATGTCATGACTATCCAGATAGTGTGAATGTTTTAAGAACATAATGAACTTGTCAGTTTTGACTACAGTGTAATTCAATCTCTTTATCTTACTATGTCTCGATCAAATAAAGACCATGGAATATTTGTCAAGTCACCAATTTGATCATATGTACAAATCTAACTGACATGCATTTTTTTTAGACATAAACAATTTATTCTCAGTTACAACCCCGGCCGAGGATTTCAATGCATTGTTATAATTAGATCGCATAGGACATCATTATTATACCTTGCATGTAATAAGGAGATAGATTCCATATCGCGCACACGTGCAACTTCGTATATAAACAAAATATGACCATCAAGTACAAAGACGGATCAACGACCTGGCATTACGTGCATCTGTGAACCATAATTGTTCGACACACAAGTTAACACCGTGTCTCAGGTCTAAGAATTATTTACACAAGACCAAAACATGAACAATTAGATATTGACCACGCTAAAAGCTTCAATGTCGCTAATCGTTCCATATGCGTCACGTTCAGTGAACTTGTCTAATACAAACACTTGTGTTCTTAACTTAGGCATCACAATACCTAATGACTTGTGACTCATCATTCCCTTAAGTATCCAATACTTAATGGTGAAGTTATGAATACACTGATCTCAACAGGATTATTAATATCCACTCAATAATCCATCGACCGAGAACAATTTAAAGATTCAGTTTAAATATGAACCCGTCACATATATTCTTAACATCTCAAGAATAGGTCTAGTTGCAACTGATCTTATGGAATCATTCATAAATATAAATAATTGGACAAATGAATGAATACGTCATTGCCATTAATTAAATAATAATAATGATAGTACAACTGAAATCCCTAATATGTAACTATTACATAGTAGCTTTAGGGCATACATCCAACACATTCTCCGTTAAGTAGGCAATATTCTAAAGGTGGAAAAAAAAAAAAAAACTGAGCAAGTAATTACCTAAAAGCTTCCGGGATGCAGTTGCTCATTGGTGTTACATTGATTAAATCAAATTGTGTCAAGGTTAATAGGGTCAATCAACAATAACTCGACGATGTTGCATAGCCGACCAAAGTAATAATTACTTTTCTGGTTTTGTTTTCCACCATTAGATCAAGTACCTACTTAACGCAAAATGCATTCGTAAACATTGACTTGTAGCTATCTGAAATAGTTTGATTAGCAAACTTAGCATAGAAAACATCTTATTGGAGAATCGATGAATGATTTCCCATACAAGGGCATTGATTGATTGTAAGTCCACCAACAATGCATGAGTCCTCCCCCTCTTCCGACGTTAATTACTCAAAGACATGTTGTTACCACTTCTCGCATATGACAATTGAAGCAAGTTACAAGGATGGCCCCATTTTAAGGATCCTAATTAAAGTTCAAACCAAAAACAAGGAAATTTCGTCATGGGTATTTCCCAAAATGACATTTCCTTTCTTGGCTCGGCCTTCTAATCCCCATTAATTTCTCTTTTAAATATTTTTAAGGCAAATGTGGTCGCTCAAAGAATTTGAATTTTGACGGCATGCACGCCAATTTTGGCCAAGCTATAATGACAAAAATGACTAATAATTTTACAGCAGGTTAATTCAGGAATTATCACAAGGATTATTAGCCTTTTCCCGAAAATAAAACTATATGGCCCACAATCCAACCATACTAGCGCAAGTTAGCTTAAGACCTATAAGTCTCTCCTATAAATGAATGGCCGAACTCATTCAGAAATTCACTGTTGACATCTAATTTTAAACAAAAGAAAAATAAACAAAATAAATACATAATAAACAAGAAGAAGAAGAAGAAGAAGAAGAGAACTCGGGGGGTTGGGCCAAATCCAGCCTCGGCCCAACTTGCCTCTCTATTTTCTTCTCTCACGTGCGCACAACCTGACCCAACTTCCTTCTCCCTTTAGCCCAACTCAACCCAGCTTCCCTCTTCCTCCAGCCATCTTTGCACCTAAAAACCTGTAGAAAGAAGGGAGCAGGGGGAAAAGACAGGGGAGCAGAGGTAGAAGATAGGAGCATAAAGGAGCAGCAGAGTAGGGAGAGAGGAAGGGGGATGGAATGGAGAGGGGAGAGGGACAACCGCGAGAGGAACAAGAAACCGGGAAGCAAAAACAAGACCAGAGGGGAGGCGACCGGAGAGGGAGAGGAGGGCGAAATAGGAGTAAAATGGAGAAAGGAAGCCCGAGACGCCTTGCCACTACTGGAGAGATGCCCGTTTCACGCCCCACCGCCACCTGTGAGCCGTCGACCAATGCCAACCACCATCATTCTCTCTAGAACTCAGGTAGGCATTTCGTCGAGCACTTGGTGTGCGTCTCTTGAAATGAGCTGGCCGGAGCTCATCCTAACCAGTTCGAGCTAGTTCCGGCCACCACCTGCCCTCGGCGTGCCTCATTAGCCCTCCATTTTGCGCTGGGCCTCTAGTTGAACCGAAAATTCCCCGGATCTGCAACGCATGCAACCTGTTCGCTGTAGTGCCCCCACTCAAAGCAGCCTTATTTCCCCCCATTTCCCGTGAAGCTCTGGCCAGGTCAGCCGACCACAGGGGTGGCGTCATTGACTGGTCGGAGCTTCACCACCTCGCTTGACTGGGACGGCGCCTTATCCCCATTGGAGAAGCCGCTTGCTCGTCATTGCTATCCCCTGTCGAGACTGAACAGCCGCGGAACAGGGTCACAGGCCGAGCTGTGATCTAGCCCACTTGGCCTCTTCGTTGTGGGCCTTCGAGTGGCTTTTTTGGGGGATTGGGCCTATTGTTTGGGGCCCAATCGGAACAAAACAAAGGCCCGATCAGCCTTGGTTAGGCCTGGCCTCTTTTCGGGCGGATTGACCAGCCCGCCCCCAAACGGGTCGGACCTAGGCGAGTTTGACCAACCCACCCCGACATGATCAGACCCGGGTTGGGTCAAGATAGACCTGACTTGGCTCGGGCGAAAATAATAAAAAATATTTTTATATTTTTTTAAAAAAATATAAAAATTTAAAAAAAAAATTAAAAAAATTTTCGAAAATTAAAAAATGTAGGGTTTGGTTAGGAATTGCCATGCCTTGCCTTCTTAGTGTAATTAAGCCTTTATTTGCTTGTATATTGATTATATTGCATGTTTAATTTGTATATTTTATTATGTTTAATTGCACGTGCTCAATTTTACTACAATTAGGATCTTGGTAGCTATAATTATTATTTAATGACTGCGCACCCACATGATCACCTCGCATGTTAATGGATATGTGTAAAATCAATCGAAACCGCTTGACAAAAATCTTTTCTTTTAAAATGAACAAGATTAGGTACTGAAATGGCACTAATTGGTCAATTAGTGTAATCAAGTCCCAAACCCTAGATTATATGGTTGCGTAGGAAGCGAGGCATACTCCGATGCCTCACTTGATTTCTAGCCGACCCCAATAGGCTAATAGCTCCTTTTTTTGCAAAATTCTCTAGAATATCTCAACATCGCGCGAGGTATGAGCTTGGGAGAGCTCGTGCCTAATCATGGACCTTAGGTCCGTCCTTTAGGCAGAACCTTTAAACATATCCCCTCCCCTTGAGGGTAGATCGCGATAGCTTGGCAACTTCGCTAGGAACTTAATTTAAACCTTGGAGGACTTAGGCATAAATCTATCTTGTTTAAAAATAATTTTTGTTTGGCAATGAAAATACCGGATATGTCCCTAACGTGAATGTTAAATGTTTTTACAGTTAGGGAGTTATAAGGAGAGGAGTGATTGTTAACCCCTTATCTTACAAGTGTGGAGTTGAGAATAAATGTTTATATTTTGAACTTTTGAAGTGGTGTTTGTTTATAGACTATCATGCATGTATTCCTTGCATTGCACTACACCATGACACATTACCTGCCGTTGGACCTAGGCCGCATAGGATCACTTGGGATGGTGTTGAGGTGGATACCACTCCCACTACAACCACGTAATACGAGTTGCCCATCTCAACCCTGAAATTTCTTTCTTGATGTCAAAGGTCCCCACCCTGGTCTACAACCACGCGACACGGGTCGGTTCTTTGACGAAGCCGAAGTCATGGGAAACACGACCTAGCCATGATCTTGTTGGTTCAGTCCGGTGATCCTATGGCTCCATTTTGAGCCGTTTAAAATAGAAATCGAACCACCGCCCCATGCGCATGTCCATGTCATTGTCATTTTTACTCAATGATGTAGGGTAAGTTTTACGATCCATTTTACTCACAATTTACTTATTCGCTTTCCTTTTGGTCGGTCCATGACAAATTAGGTTGGTCGTAACTTTGGTTGGCATATGATGGGAGTCAAGAGTCATGTATTTCCGTCTTCAAAAAAGCTTCGTTGTTTAGGGGTTCTCTCTCATGTCTTTTCCTATGTTATGTAACAACTTTGCTTTCAATAAAATGAACAAATTGGGGCGGTTAGATCTTTGTTATGGGCCAACCACCTATTTATTTCTTGTGCTTATATACGCTTATTTACCCTTTCGTCAAGTACTAGCCAATTGATTGCCTTATGTCGATCGTTGACACGGCCAAGCAAAGATCTTCGATTCGCACTCGTGCGAAAGCCAGGATGGAGAACGAAGACACCGACACACGCATGGCTAAGATGGAGGACCAGCTGGCCCAACTTATTGCGATGATGCTCGAGATAAGCCAAAAGCTCAAAAAGCCCCCATCGTAGATGTCACCGAGACATCTACTCCTACATCATCAAGACACGCTCCCCCGTTGATAGAAGACCCACACGTCGCCGACCTTCCCGGAAAGGAAATTGCTAGAAAAGTCCCTTCTGTCATGCCAATTATCATCAACTTAGATCCTTTTTGGAAGGAAGAGCCAATGTCCCGCCTAGATGGAGAGAGTGAAAAGCGCCTGGCTAAGATGGAGGAGTGATTGTGCGCCTTGCATGGATACGAGCTGAAAAGAGCTGACAACCTGTCCCTATATATGAAAACGAACTTCCCGAGACTTTCCAAGAGCTTGAATTCACATGGAAGTATGACGGAATGGGATGCCCTAAGACTCACCTTAGGTACTACTTGAAGGAAAATGGCTCTCTATGCTGATAACATGCTCTTTCTCATTCAAACATTCCAAGATAGCTTAGAAGGTATCGCCCTGACGTGGTTCATTGTGCTGGACATCGAAGAGTTCACTAGTTGGGAGGACTTGCCCAATGAATTCCTGTAGCAATACAGGTTCAACACCGAGCTCACCCCCACAAGGGAAGAGTTGACCTGCATAGAAAAAAAGATGGATGAATCATTTAAGGCTTTCACACAAAGGTGGAGAACCATAGCCTCACAGGTGAAGTCGGCCTTGAATGAGAGGGAAATGAAGCAGCTATTCCTCAAGACATTGCCTCCTAAATACTTCCAAAGATTAGTGTACTCAAGATGCTATACATTTTCACAATTGGTAAATGTGGGTGAAGGAGTCAAGTGGGCAATCATCGAGGGAAGGATATCTACTAGAAGCACTAAGAAATTCCCTACGAGGAAAGATAAGGAAACTACGGTTGAAGTAACGCTGGTGCAAGAGCCGTTTCTCTCTAGGCCACCTTCAACACCCGTGCATAAGCCTGCAATGGCTCAAGGGAACTCATCCCGAGCATATGATAAGGGCAAGAGGCCCATTCGAAGGGAATTTTTCCCATTACCGCGCCCGTTGTCGAAGCTGTTGCCATGCTCCTCGAAAAGAGGATGGTTGCGAATGAGGTACCTAGGGACAACCCCCACGAAGTTCGCCAAGTTTGATGTGACCAAGACTTGCGAGTACTACATGGGAAAAAGGGGGTAGGACATAGAAAATTGCTACGTGTTGAAGTACAAAGTCCAGTAACTGCTAGATGGGGGCATCTTCACTTTCAAGAAAGTTCAACCTAACGTGCAACCGAATCCCTTACCAAATCATGCAAAGGGAGTGAACTCAATTTTCGAGGAGGACGTCATATGCACCATCCTAGCGTGCAAGGAAGCTAAGTCCTCCAAAGTTGTAGATATCCCTCTAGAGTAGGGTGGTTCTCGTTCAGCTTAGTCTTCTATCTTATGTCCAATCCCCTACGTGGGATCTCGTTGTTATTTCTTTCTTGTCTATGTTGTTCATAGTGTGAACTATGGTCAGCCCCGATCTTGAGCCGTTGGTTGAGGGTGGTGTGTGCTAAAATATGGCATTATCTTTCCTCATTTGATAAAGTAGACGCATGTTTTATTAAGGACATATGGAAGCATATCAAATTAGTCTTATGATGGTCGTTAAGGCCTGGGCCTCCACATGCTCCCAAGTTTGACTGTTTTGCAAGGACGAGGAAATCCGATGATATGATGATGGGTTCTTGAAACTTTTTACAAAAAAATACTTCAAAAAATCCTTCAAAAACGACATGCATGATCTTTATTATTGATATGCTCTAACTTATTTCATCGCATTCCAGGCATTTCATTATGCATAATCAAAATAAGGACTCATGTGACCCGGATGTGCATGAAGAAAGTCTCTCGGGTTCCGATGACACCGATGATGATCAAAATGAGATCAAGCATGAATAGAATTGACATGAGTAAACGCTGATGCAGTCAAGAAATATTTTCCATGAATGAGATCAAGGCCGAGGAGCCACTTTATGCACAATCCGAGTCGCATAGCATCATACATAACATCATAGATATCATGCATATGTTACATACACGCATATCTACTTGTGTTTCAGGCACCCTATCATTCGATGAGGAAATGACGGAGGAAAGAGTCGATTGAATGACCCATCAAGTCTTCGCACAAACGGTTGAATATCTCTTTTTCTTAAATGAGGTAAACCGAGATGATAAAAAAAAAATGCATGGCATCATTCGTATGACTTATTTCCGACGTCACTATGTGTGCTTCATGTCGGTGACCCTCAAGAAAAAGGGTTTGTAAAATTGTTTTTATTCAGGCAAAAAGGTGAAACGTTAACCATGCCAAACAAGAAGTGCTTAGGATGAAGAAAGGCAAGCCATTTCCAAACACATCCTTCAAATACTTTTGAGAGTTGAGTGAAAAGCAGCATTCTCTTACGACGAATGATTCATTCACATTGAGCGCAAAGATCAAAATGATAAAAGCGTTTTCTTCATCAATCCCAAGCATTGCACTAATCTCTTGCTATCCCTTTGGGCCGAATAAAGATGATCATTCAAAGTACCCATGTCAAGAACAACTCTACATTGGGGCAGCATAGGAGGTTACAGTCATGTTGTAGAGCAAAAGATTGAGAAAGATTCTATTACTTTCACTTGCATCAATCTTCTAGTGATAGTTTCAGAGAAATTCTCATCAGAGCTTAACTTATCCCAAGGTGAAGAAGAGCATTTCCTTCTCCACCCAAACACGATACTCGTTGCTTTAACCAATTTGGGCCTGATTATTCATTTTTGAACCCCGAGTGGTGATCATCTCCCTTCACTGGGGCAAGGCATAATGATTGATCATATACAATTGACATTTACGAGAAAATGTGAAAAACATCTCGAAAGTCATAAGAGCTCTAAAAGTTCAAAGAGCAAAAAGTTTGACAAAATTATGGGGCATGAAAAAGTAGTGTGCCTAGTAAAAACAAGGCCAATACCCATCAAGAAAAAGAGTCAAAATGCTGCATCTTATGTGAAAGAAAAATTATCAAAGTCCAAGTACTTGTGTAAAAAATCATCGCAAGTGCAAAGGAAATTAGAGAGAGGAGCAAAGCTCCCATGCAGTCAATGGACTTTTGAGATGTGCTGTGTTTCAAAAGCCAAATGATTTCAAAAGTCGAGTGACCTGGTCATGATGCCATGATGATCACCAACTCTTAAAAACCCTCTTGAAAATTTTAAACCTTTCGAGCTTTTCCCGAACCAATATTACAACCCTCTTCCGAAGTCTCTTCTGATTGGGATGGTTTGAGTGAAAATGAGAATGCCACAAAGAAGCTACTGCTTGAAGGAGTGGAAGCAATTCTTTTTTGTTTTATGTTCCAAGTTCTCGACTTGTAAACCTGATGAAGATAGCAACAAATGTTCCCTTATTGGCCTCAAAGCAATAATTCATTTGTATAATCACTAACCAAGCCTATATTGTGGTCCTTTCAAAAGACCTTTTCGATCGATTAGATTGTGCTCATCGCGAATATTTCTGGAAACCTTCGACATAGGTTATGGGAGATACCTTCAACAACCAGTTATCTCCCACATGAATGGATGTGATCAAGCAGCCAATTTATTGAGAGTATGTGAGAAACCCTTTCTCACTAAGAAGCTCTAGTTTGGCATGCTTAATAAGCCTTATTCACGAGTAAAAATCGCTTTGATAAGAACTTGTCTCCCAAAGAATTTGATGATTAATGATACATCCTCGAGAAAAATGACAACTTTGCACCACATGATGTTAATTGACATCGAATGTTTCTCAAGGCAATCAGACTTAGCTTGATTAGCTTGTTCAATTAATACTGCAATTTGCCAATACATCTCTTGATGCAATCCCTAATGACATTTGCTCAAGTTGAATTTGATAGAATTCCCCAATGAAACCATGCAGTTTTCAAGGGATTAAAGGATGCTTCTCTAAAGACTACAAGGTTTATGGTCAATCTTAAACCATGCCATTTCCAAAGGTTCATAATCAACCTTAGACCATGTCATCTACAAGGTTCGTGGTTAGTCTTAAACCATGTTATCTCCAAAGATTCATGGTTAACCTTAAATCATGTCATCTACAAAAATTCATTGGTTTTCCTCAAATCATGCATTTTCAACCCAATCGAAACTCGTTGTTACATGGTGAGACCTCATTTCTTTCCTTCTTCCTATGACATGACGTGCTTCTATAACCCGGAGTCTTTCCTTTTTCTTATGACACGGCGTGTTTCTGTAGCCCGGAGTCTTTCATTCTTATTATGACACGGCGTGCTTCTGTAGCCCGTGGTCTTTCCTTTTTTCTTATGACACAACGTGCTTTTGTAGCCCGGGTCTTTCCTTTTTTCCTATGACACGGTGTGCTTTCATAGCCCGGGTCTTTCTTTCTTCCTATGACACGGCGTGCTTCTGTAGCCTGGGGTCTCCCTTTCTTCTTATGACACGGCTTGCTTCTGTAGCTTGGGGTTTCTCTTTCTTCTTATGATATGACGTGTTTCTATAGCCCAGGGTTTTCCTTCTTATGACACGGCGTACTTCTGTAGCCCGGAGTCTTTCCTTTTCTTATGACACGACGTGTTTTATAGCCCGGGGTCTTTCATTTTCCTATGACACGACGTACTTCTATAGCTCAGGGTCTCTTTTTCTTCCTATGACACAGCGTGCTTTTGTAGCCCGAGGTCTCTCTTTCTTCTTATGACACGGCGTGCTTCTATAGCCCGAGATCTCTTTTTCTTCTTATGACATACAGCGTGCTTCTATAGCCTGGGGTCTTCCTTCTTCTTATGACACGGCGTACTCTTGTAGCCTAAAGTCTCTATTTCTTCTTATGACATGGCGTATTTCTGTAGCCCGGGGTCTTTCTTCCTCTTATTGACACGACATGCTTCCATAGCTCGACTTGATGCGAGCCTATGCAATCATGGTCTCTCTACCGCCGAAATAATTTGTGTCTTTTATTTTTGAATGCAACATCTTCGAGGCTACATTTGAAGAGGGGCAGCTGTTGACACATATTTTTAAACAAAAAAAAATAAACAACAAAAAAAAAGAAACAAAAAAAAAAAAAAAGAAAAGAAGAAGAAGAAGAGAACTCGGGGGGAGGGGTTGGGCCAAATCCGGCCTCGGCCCAACCTACCTCTCCCTTTTCTTATGTCGTGCGCGTACGGCTCGGCCCAGCTTCCTTCTCCCTTCAGCTCGGCCCGGCTCAGCCTTTTCCTTCCTCCAACCATCTTTGCGCCCAAAAACCTGCAAAAAGAAGGAGTAAGGGTAGAAGATAGGAGCAGAAAGGAGCAGCAAAGCAAGGAGAGAAAACAACAGCAGGAGAGAGGAAGGGGGACAAAACAGAGAGGAGAGAAGGAAAACTGCGAGAGGAATAGGAAACCAGGGAGCAAAAACAGGACCAGAGGGGGAGGCGATCGGAGAGGGAGAGGAGGGTGAAACGGGAGCAAAACGGAGAAATGAAGCTCGAGACACCTTGCCACCGCCGAAGAGCTACCCATCTAACACCCTACCGCCGCCTGTGAGCCGCCAACCGACGCCAACCGCCGCCATTCTCTTTAAACTCAAGTAGGTATTTCATCAAGCACTTGGTGTGCATCTCTTGAACTGAGCTAGCCGAAGCTCATTCCGACCAGTCCGGGCGAGTTTCGGCCACCACTTGCCCTCCATTGTTTTCTCATCGCTCCGGTGTGCCTCATTAGCCCTCCGATTCATGCTTGGGCCTTAGCTGAGACGAAAACTCCCCGGATCCGCAACGAACACAACATGTTCGCTGTAATGCCCCTACTCAAAACAGCCTTATTTCCCCCTTTTGTGTGAAGCTCTGGCTAGGTCAGCCAGCCATAGGGGTGGCATCATTGATTGGCCTGAGCTCGCCGCCTCGCTTGATCGGGATGATGCCTTACCGCCACCGGAGAAGCCACTTGCTTGTTGTCGCCATCCCTTGTCGCGACTAAACAACCATGGAACATGGTCACGGGCCGAGCTGGGCCACATCTATGATCTGGCCCACTCGGCCTCTTTCGCTGTGGGCCTGCAGGTGTCTTTTTTGGGGGGATTAGGCCCATCATTTGGGGCCCAATCGGAACAAAGCCAAGGCCCGACCTTGCCTCTTTTCGGGCGGGTTGACCAGCCCGCCCCCAAACGAGTCGGACCTAGATAGGTTTGATCGACCCGCCCTGACATGATCAGACCCAGGTCGGGGCAGATCGGATTCGACCCGGCTCAAGCGAAAATAATAAAAAAAATTTTAATTTTCCAAAATTAAAAAAAAAAAATGTAGGGTTTGGTTAGGAATTGCCATATCTTGCATTCTTAGTGTAATTAGGTCTTTATTTGCTTGTATATTGATTATATTGCATATTTAATTTGCATATTTTATTATGTTTAATTGCATGTGCTCAATTTTTCTACAATTAAGATCTTGGTAGCTATAATTATTATTTAATGACTGTGCACCCGCATGATCTCCTCGCATGTTAGTGGATAAGTGTAAAATCAATCCAAACTGCTTGACAAAAATATTTTCTTTTAAAATGAACAAGATTTGGTACCGAAATGACACTAATTGGTCAATTAGTGTAATCAAGTCCTTGACCCTAGATTATCTAGTTGCGTAGGAAGCGAGGCATACTCCGATGCCTTACTTGGTTTCTAACCAACCCCAATAGGTTAGTGGCGATTTCTTTTTGCGAAATTCTCTAGAATATCCCAATGTCGCACGAGGTATGGGTTTGGGAGAGCTCGTGCCTAATTATGGGCCTTAGGTCTATCCTTTAGGTAGAACCCTAAACCTATCCTCTCCCCCGAGGGGTAGGTCGCGACACTCACTAATTTTAGCTTTTTCTCCTTCATTTTTTTTGAATTAGAGCGAGTAAATAAACTAATTCCAATATCCTGAACCAACTAGTTTGTTCTTTTCTTTTGCTTTTTCCAGAAGATGATTTTGAGACTTTAATGATCTTGCTCTTAAAGAACCATTGCTCTTAAGATGCCTCCATTGACTCCAACGGGCGAAAGAATGCGTGGACAAAGCTCCCAAAACTAACATAGACTCTCAAGAGCTTAAGAGATGCTTATAAAGCTATAACCCTTTAAATACGTTTCAAAATATTAGGCATGGACGACCATGCTCATTTCTTTAAAATGTTGCGACGAACAAAACAACCTAAGAAGAGGGGGGGGAGTGAATTAGTTTTTCTCAAATTTCAAATAAGTTCTCTTATCGAAGACAATAAACAATGGCAAATCAAAGGTGACGGGTGCAAATGTTGCTGACAACTAGTTGTAGCTTATAATGAACTAATGAAGACAATAATGAGAAGATAGAGAAGATTACATGGAGATCTGTATGAGTTCGGTTTTATTCCCAAACCTATGTTATCTTTCCAAGGTACTAGCCTCAATATTGGCTAGATTCTAATAGTAATCTTCAAGTCAAATTACAATCAACATTTAATATTCCTATCATTTGATAGATCACATTATTAGGAGAAATGTACTACTACCACTCTTGTACATTTGCTTATGACTTGATTACAAAGCGTTAAGAACGCTACATAAAGAAATTTTAGATAGGCAAATGTATATTATTATCACACAGAGAGAATGATGAACAATGCTAAAAAAAATTTATTTTCCATTTGACCCTTTTGAGTTTCTTTGATCATTTTTATATTGACATCTCCAATCCATCCTTTAGAAACTCTTTGGGAACGCAAGGAGCCATTGGGGATTAAGTGGAGTAGTTGGCAAGGTTAGATTGCCCATACAATTCCTTCCAACAACAATTGTAGGATTTTCCAATATGGAGTCTGCTGATTGTTGTGACCTCCCTTAACAGTGAATCACCCTAAGGTTTGGCTAATGAATTACTAAACTTAGACTTAATTTGTGCCCTCCCAAGTCCATACCAATTCATGATTTGTTTCAAGTTCTTAACATAGAAATTAATTTTATTTTGGAGTTGCCATTAATCAATTTTTGGTGGGTTGATTAGATACCCCGGTAAGTGTGGGAGAATTAACTTACTTCTTTGAACCATATATTTAATGAGTTCAAAGGATAATTACGTTAGATTACTCTAACACCATTTTAGTGTCATTTCATTTATTTTTTAAAACATTTATGCAGGTAGCTTAGAATAAGATACTATATGCAATGAGTGATCATATGAGTGCGCAATCAATGAAAATTGATACTAAATAAATCAAAGTGATAAATTAATTGTGAAAGAAATCAAAGAAATCAACTATTCTTTTTTTTTCTTTTTTTTTGGTTTTCTATTATCTTAAAATTAAGACTAAACTATAAAACAAGCAATTCTAATTAATTGCATGACCTAGTTCTAATGACATGCAATCTCTAATTAAATCAGCCTAATATGCAAACTACACATGCACGTGACATTTTTTGTATTTTTGTTAAAATTCTAATTAATAAATAGCCTAATCAAACTATCTAAAAGAATAGTTATCTAGTGTTGTTTAGGAATTAATTTAAACTAAACCTTATCCTTTCTTAGAAAACTATTTCAAACATGGGATATTATTTAAGCATGCAAGGCTATCTAAATTATCCTAATCTATTAAGGAAAATCCCATCTAGAATTTATTCTAATTTATGCTACGTTATTCTAAAGTCAATCCTAACATGCTCTTTAACAAAATTATGCAATTTTATCTAAAATCTTATCTGATATATTTTTTTTTTTTTTGGTCTGAAAAAACCTTATCTAAATTTAACATGCAATCCTTTTGTATTTTTTTAGACACCAAAGAAATCAATCAAAATATGCATTCAATCAAATATAGTGTTCACCACTAAAGATATCATCTAATCAATTCAAATAAGGAAATATTATCCAATTAACTTGATATATTTCGCAAATAAAACAAATATCCTAATCTTAGGTCTTAAAGATAAAGATATCAATTTAAAATCTCATAATCTAATAATTCCATCTCAAGGGTTAAAGAGAGACTTAGATTATATCCGCACTGCAAATTAGGAAATATTTGAAGTTAGATGACAATAAGGCCAAATAGGCAATAAAATATTCAAATTCATCTCTAGATAAGAATGTTACCTATTATGCAAATAACTTTCCAAATTTGAATTCAACGATAGCTGGCGGTAGCTCAAAAGTGCTCGTTGAAGGACGACTGGATGAGGGAGCTATTGACCATCTTAGTGAGGTTGGAATGCTTACAGTGGCAGTAGCTTTGTCACTGTCTCAGTCAGGCAGAGGGAGTAGTGAACGGCAGGTGGTTCGTGGCTCGGTGGTGGCAAGTGTAGGCGATCATTAGTTGGAGTGGGCTACAACATTGGAGCTCATGGGAAAAGGGAGTTTGGAATACTCACGGTGGCAGTAACTTTAGTACACTTTGACAAATTTCCCTCAAACTGGTATATTTGTGATAAATTTACCATCTATTAACCTCCGTTAAATTTTACTGTTATATTAATGAGTTAAATGACACATGACAATTGACTAGTATACAAATTTGTTATTTTGCTTTATGTTTATCACAGTTGTACCATTTTTGTAGTTATTTGTGCTATTAATCTAATTTAATTGAAAGTATATTTGTTACATTTTAGAGTTTTTGATGGTCGAACAAATTAGTTTAAAGTAATTTATCATAAATGTACCAATTTTTTATTTTTTGTGATCATTTGGAATAAATTTATCATAGGTATACCAGTTTGAGGTTTTTCATGATCAAAAAATTAGTTTGGGATCAATTTGTTACAGGTATACTAATTTAGGGTTTTTAGGGATACTAACCCTTTTTTTTTTTTTTTTTTTTGTCTATCCTGTCCATAACTTGCATATTACTTTTAGACTTTTATTTTGACTCTTTATAGAGAATGAGAGTTGAATCACACACTAATGAAACTAGTCCCCCCCCCTCCTTGCGTAAATTCCCTTGCCACTGGGCCGTGTACCCAAGGGCCAATGAGCCTTATGTGAAGAAAACTTCAAACAAACGACCTTATCCATCATTGATTCGAGGGTTGTTACTCTTTATTCTCTCAAATCAATAATGTGCAAAACGATTCAATATAACCTTTTTTTTTTCTCATACAATGTATATTATCATTACTTTTCTAGAATTCTCATTCCCTACCCCCTATTTTCTTTTCCTTTTCCCATTTCCATTGCAATTTGAAAGGAAGAAAAAAAAAAAGAGAAGGCCGACCATCACTTTTGTCGGGTATGTAAGAGTGTGTTTAGCAACATTTTTTTCCCATAAGCAATTTTTGTTCGGAGATAGTTTTTTTCTATTTCTATTTCTTAGATGAGTTCTTAAGCATAAGAACGTCTTTGTAATTGCGCAAAATTTATATTCCCAAAATAGAAAAAAAAATAGAAATGCATTTGACAACCTAAAAATTTCTATTCCCATTTTTTTCATTTTATTATAAAAATGTCAATAGAGACTTAACGTTTCATATTTGGATAACACTGGACTTTTGTAATGATTTAATTAATCAAGATATTCTAAGATGACCTAAGAAAATCCAACGTAATAAATAGTCAAAGATGGATGGCTAGTAGCAAAGAGCCCCACTAGTTTTTTTTTTTTTTTTTTTCGGTCGAAGAGCCCCACTAGTTTATAACTCACAATACAATGAGATTGCTAGTAAATTTTTGGGCATTACAATAAACAAATACATAGACATTTTTGAGCTTTCTAGCTATAGGGAAAAGAGCAACATTGCTTGGAGCTAGGGGGTGAGCGGTTCCAAGTTCCATACAAGTTTCACCTCGAACCTGAAACCTACCCATTGGAATAGTTTTCTCATTTTTTGGAATCTAGAGCATACCCTACATACTCTAAAATCTGAACCTACCCTATTACAAGTTCTAGGATCGATTCCAGGATCTAACTAAGTTCCATCTATATTATTAATCGAACGATTGTAGCGAATTAAAACCTTTAATGACCACCATTTATATTTAGACACACGAAAATAATTAACATTAATAAAATAAAAGTCTCGGTCATGAAATGGAAGCTCAGACTAATGCTTCTAGATTATACACTCATCAATAAATGACATGGAATCTCGTAAGATGGCGTAAAGACATCAATCAAGAAAAACATTAAAACTTGTTCTAGATTCTAAGTTGTAGGTTATAGGTTCCAAGTTCCAGTTCCTCAATAAAACCTAGAACCTACCCATCGAATTAGGTTCCTCATTTTTTGGAACCTGGCACCAACCCCCACATACCTTGGAACCTAGAACCTATAGGTTCTCATCGGTTTGATTCTCAAGTTTCGGGTTCTATTTTAAAACCATACTCACCCCTACTTGGAGCTATAAGCTTTTGCGACCTAACATTGTCTCTAAAAGAAAACGACATTCAAAAATTCATATAGTAAAGCCCTAAAAGTTTATTCAATTTTAATCAAAAGATTTTCACATTTTTTATGCTAACTAATTTTAAACTAGAATTAACGCTAAAATCTAATAAAACCACTCAAAATCTAATTTCTAAATTATTTCCTAAAATTTCTGAATTTTTTTTTTTTTGTTTTTTTTTTCCGAATAATGGGGACTTTGATGGGGTCAGGTGACCAAACCTTGTGTCATGTAAAGACAAGTATTAAATTACGTTAAGCTTTTTTTTTTTTTTTTTTTTTGAATGACCTTATTTTTCTTTTTGTTCTGGAGAACAAAGAAGTGAGTTTTTTGTATTTCTTAATTCTACTCCAAATCTATTCCCTAACTACTGATCTGTTCGGAGAATAAAAAAAATTAGCTAATGTTATTAAATGGATATCTATCCTTTTTTTTTTTCATGGAACAAAAGAACAGAAAAGTAAAGGAATAGAAACGTTACTGAATAAGACCTAACATCATCAAGTTATTATTGATTGATCTTGATACAATTTGGTTTAATTAGTGTAACAGCAATAAGCAATTGTACCCTAAAGGCTTTAAGGTAATTACTTTCTCGTTTTTTTTTCCAGCTTTAAATAACTACCTACTTAACGGAAAATGCACGCGTGAGTATCAATTATGATTAACCCCGCCGCTATCTCAAATTGTTTGATTAGCAAACTTCACATGTTAAAAAATCTTCTTATTGAGGGATATGACTAATTGTACGTCCACCAACAATGCATAAGTACTATACACATCACATATTAATTATTGAACTTCATGTTTTTTTTCCTTCTTTGCAAACGACAATAGATGTGAGTAGCAAGTATGGCACATTTCTAAGGAACCTAATTAAAGTTCAAACCTAAAAAGAGAAAACTTCATAATAGGTATTTCCCAAAATGACACCTCCTAAATTTCCATTCTTGGCTCGGCCTTCTAATACCCATTATCAATGCTCGTCACTCAAAGAATTTGAATTTGACAGCATGCATGCCAATTTTGGCCATGATATAAAAACAAAAATGACCAAGAATTCAATGCGGTCATGCAAAGTTAATTTAAGGATTTGCAGAAGGTTTGGCATTTTTCCTGAAAACGAAACTGCATCATTAATATATCACGCGGGTATTGGGAAATGCACGAGAGACGAGCCCCATTGTCCAATCACATCGGTGGTAGCTAGCTCAAGACCCATCGGTCTCTTTTATAAAGGAGAGGCTGAACATCAAAGGCTCACAGCCCGTGTCTTTCTCTCGTTCGTTTTTCTTTATTAGTGCGAGTAAAGAACAAATCCCAATATCTTTGGCTAAGTTGTTTGTTCTTCTCTTTTGTTCTTTTTAGAGAATGATAGTGAGACCTCAATGATCTTGTTCTAACTTATTTCTGATGTGTTGTAGGGCAAACTTTTTTTTGATTGAAGCGATAATGGAGAGCTTCAACAACAACGACAAGAGAACCATTGCTCTAGGAATGCCTCCATTGCCTCCAACAAGCGAGACAATGACTGGACAAAGCTCTCAAAAGCCTAACATAGACCCTCAAAAGCTTAAGAGGTGCTTATAAAGTTATAACACTTTAAACGCATTTCAAAATGTTAGGCACGGAGGACCACGCCCATTTTTTTTTCCCTAGACATTTCATTTTAAAGTGTTGGTGAAAAATGGGAAAACAGAAAAAAAAAATGGTAGAAATGGTGAGCAGATATTAAAACTTTCCCTTCTCTTAGATTATAAATTTTTACCGTCTAAACTCGTGACCTTTTTCATTTAATTTTATTTTGTGTTTGTGTCTTCAGGACGTTGGCAAATAGGCGAAACGCTAAAATCCATCATCTCAAACAAATTTCCAAGATAACGAAACTGGAACAGACAGTGCACTGTCTTAAAGTTAGCACTCGAATTGATATTTCCTCCAATCTATATTTCATTTAGCGTGCTTTCGAGATTTGGCCTTTGAGGTGATTAATATGACAAGCATTTAACAGTTCTAAATTTTCTTATTTGATGTATATAGGGTGACATAGAAAGGTACTCCATGGAGATCCACCATCTGAAAAGACAAAGGGATTTGTTCCTGATCGAAAATGGCGATTTAAAGCAAAAACATGGTTTTCGTTCACTCGAAACTGAATCCAAAAAAGGTTCTCTCTCTCCCGCACGTATGGGTGTTAAAGGAGAAATTAAAAAAGTGTAATTGATCGATGTTTGATGCAGCTGAATATGTGGAACTGAAGAAAGAGAAGGACGAGCTACAGAAGGTGTATGTGTGTATGTGGAACAGCAGCTAAAGTATGAAGAGGTCATGAAGAGCAACATGGCAGATGCTCAATTTATGGACATTGAACCGCTGGGACGTCCGACCTATAACTTTATGTAGGCTATGAGATTATGATGCTTTTAGTTATTTAAGCTCTTCTTTATGGAGCAAAATCCTCATTTCTTTACATGAGTGTGATTGCTTTATTTATGTGAGTTCAATGAAGACAATTTAGAGCTTAAAAACTCCATGACTTATTTATATGTCTATAAAGATGAACTATTTGCCCAAGTTTTGTGTGCCTCGCTTGGTCAATGTACTTCATTCAAATTATATCATCTGTTGGATTAACCTCGTATATATTGGCTGTAGAAAGTCTTTATATCCAATCGAAGAAGCAGAACATGTGTATGCTTCGCATTGATAAATTTGTACTCTCCTCGACTGATTCTTCCACATTTCACATCATTTGCTTGAATCAGGAGTCAAAATTAATATTTCCTGGCCTGATTTTTTTTTTCCCTGGCCTGATTTAATTGTTCGAATTTCGTTTGTTGTTATGCTTCAAATGAAAAGTAGACCAAATGGAGATTAAAGTATGGACGTGGGTGCTAACATCGTTGCCCTCTCTCTCATAATCACTACAACTTCTCAACGTTCCATAATCTTGAATAAATGAACATGAAATAAATTTGTAGGTGGAAAGTCGGCGGAAGACGACTTGCCTCTTTCAATGAGCAGTCAACAATTTACCCCAAAACGATCATTGAATTGCGGATGAATGATGAACAAAAATACTTCACGTTGGTCTGAATGCAGTCACAAGGAAAACATCAAATTTCCACAGCGTAAATGCCAATTATTTTCGTAAATGAGAAATGGAACACCTTCTTTTTCTTTGATGGAAATGGGACAAGAAAGGGAGAAGAGTTTCTTTCTGAGCATACGTTCTACCAACCGTTCCAACGGTTATCTTTAGAAGAAGTTTATATGACTCCCTCATACCCTTTCAAAGGGTGTCTTTCCATCATAACGTATCAAGACAAAACGGTGTGTATTGCACCCCATCATGGACGTACTAATAAAATACTACATCTCCCACTCGGACATGATGGGCTTGATAGCACTCTATCAAGAATATAAGGCATTCAACATTCATCAACTTTAGAAACAATTCATATTGGCAAGTAAGCCATACGACCAGTGAGTACATATGCACTTGGGAACTCAAATTATGCATCCGTTAGGGATGACATAATGGCTACAGCCCTAAAAGAAATAAACAATTGATATCTCACAGTGTCGTAGACATATTTTGTTACATCAATCCAAGTATACATATCCCTTAAAGGTTATACTTAATTATTCTCATAACACTATGTATTTACAATTATATCAACAACCACAGAAAGCGATATAATTGATTGACCAGTAAATACATGTGATAGATGTAAAATAACAATAGTCTTCATTCACACTTATGTTTCTCTTCATTTCATAACAACTGATTTCCTAGACACGTCCTATGAAGCCATATCTATACATGACTGCCGGTAACATGCTAAAGTAGCAACATTGATCTTTCACTCCGAGAACATAGTCAGAAGTAACATAGGGCACAAAATGAGATAAATTATAAATTACCTCAATGGCTCACACGATGAGTAAATAGGGATAATTTCACTCACATTCTCTTGTCGGTCGTACAATGCACATGTAGTATAAATTACATGCTATAGTGGACTTCTCTTTTTATAAGGACATATGTCATTTATTAAATATATCCACTATACGGATCTTTGCCTAAAGATAGTCACGTGCTTCTCACGTACTCCAGTTTAGCTCGAGTGCTATATTAGCTCACTTTCTATAGCACCTAATTAAGTACTCACATCTAGCATCTTTCAGGCATATATGATTGTGGGACTATCATGTTCGGTCTTATTATATATAAATCATAGATCTCATCTTGACTCTAATCAATGCGACATATTCTTTTATGTACTAAACTTGCTATTCAACATTTATTTGTACATGAAGTCTCATCTCAACGTGCTAACTATAGTACTTGAGGTGATTGCTCGTATGAGTGAACCAATCATTACCTGCTGACATACTTTTCAATAATATATGTGTGTTTGTGCTAGTCTCATAATGGATTTGTACTCATTAATAAAATATCAAGTCACTAATGAATAAACAAGTGTAATACATATATCCACATATACATAAACCAATGATCTTCTACAATAACACATATCACATTTTACACAATCCTAATGACATCCTATGGGTCAAGAATATGTCTCTTGGAACAGCCTTTGTAAATGAATCAGCAACCATTCTATTAGTTGAAATGTATTATAGAATCACTTCTTTCTACACTATTATATCTTTGATGAAGTTGTTCTTTATGTCAATGTGTTTTGTCCTTCCATGATACTTATGATCTTTCACATAGGCAATAGCTGCTTGATTATCGCAATAAACTATCACCGGTCTTGGAACCTCAGTGACAGTGGCTAAATTTTTTTAAAAAACGTTTTAGCCATTTGGCTTCTTGCATTGTGGCAGAACATGCAATAAATTATGCCTCCACCGTGACAAGGCCGTGCATGTTTGTTTCTTACTATTCCAAAAAATTGTACCTCCATTAAGCAAGAATGCATATCCAGAAGCCAATTTACGCTCATATAGATCTCTTTGAATAACCTAATCAAATTATTCTCTTGGTAACATAGTCGATAGTCCATGGTTCCTTTTAAGTATCTCAGGATCCTCTTCACTACTTTCCAGTATGCTTGACTGGGATTTGATTGATATCGGTTCACCAATCCCATAGCATAACATATATCGAGTCGAGTAGACATTATAACATATATCAAACTTTTGATTGCACTAGCATAAGAAACAGCTTCCATTACTTTATTTTCTTCTAAAGTCTTAGGACACATCTTAGTACTTAGGTCTTCACCTTGCATGACAGGGGTATCAATGGGATTACAGTGCTATATATTGAAACGTTCAAGAATCTTCATTATGTAAGACTCTTGTGATAAAGCAAGGAATTTCATTGATTAATCTCTTTCAATCTTAACTCCTAATTTATAAGCAACTTCTCACATGTTCTTCATTTCAAAATTGGATAACAACCATTCTTTTATGGTGATAACCAAAATCTTGTCATTTCCAGCCAATAGAATATCGTCCACATAAAGTGATAAAATCACAAATTTATCTTCGGACCGCTTAACATATATATAGTGATCTTCTTCAATCATCATGAAATCAAAAGTTGTTATGGCTCGATAAAAACGAAGATACCACTGTCTAGATGATTGCTTAAAGCCATATATTGAGCGATGAAGCTTGCAAACTTTATGCTCTTGACCTTTAACTATGAAAACTATTGGTTGTTTCATATATATTTCCTCATCTAGTTCTCCATTGAGAAATGTTGTCTTTACATTCATTTCACGTAATTCAAGATCCAAATGTGCAACGATGGCTAAGATAAGGCGTATTGAGGCAAACCTTACAACTGATGAAAATGTTTCCTAATAGTTTATACCCTCTTGTTGAGTATAATCTTTCACCACAAGACGAGCCTTATACTTTTCAATCGATCTATCCGTCCTTCACTTTCTTAAAAATCCATTTGTTTCCAATAGTCTTGCGATTGGGTGGTAGATCAACCAAGTCCCAAACGCGATTTGCCCTCATTGACTCAATTTCGTCTTCCAAAATTTTTCTCCATTCTTCCTTATCAGATGATGAAAGAGCCTCTTAAATAGTCTTAAGCTCGGTATCGTCTTTCTGAGCAATTATAAATGCTTCTCCTTCAATCTCAAAACAACAATGATGAATACTTTTACTATTACTTTTACGTAACTAAATTTATCTTGAATTCAGTTCGCTAGGCGATACAACACTCCCACTAGATCTTGTATGTTGAGGTAAATCTTCATTTCCCTCTACAAAATTAGTAGATGTGTTATTAGGATATTCTATTTTATATAATTAGAAGTCCTTATCAATCTTACCTCTATTAGGAAAATCATTTTATAAAACATGACATCTCTTGACTCAATTTCAGTCATACTTCCATCAGCTTGTTCACCTATAAACACATACCATTTAGAGTGTTCAGAAATCTTATAAAAGTACATTTATTTCCTCTAAGGCCTAATTTGCCATATTTATAAGAAAAATCATGAACATAAGCTGCACATCCCCATGGACGTAAATTACTTAAGGCTGGTTTCCTACCAGTCCATAATTCATAAATGGTGGAAGTGACTGATTTTGAGAGCACTCGATTAAATACATAGGGAGCAGTCAATAATGCATCTCCCCAATAAGAAATAGGTAAATTTGCTTGCGTCATTATAGGCCTAACTATTTCCAATAGGGTTCAATTCATTTTCTCAGCTACCCCATTTTGTTGTAGAGTACTAGGAATAGTCAATTGTCATACAATTCCATTTTCATCACAAAGAGTCTTGAATTGTTCAGATAGATACTCACATTCGCGATCGGTTCTCAATACTTTTATTATTTTGTTCAACTAATTTTCTACCATCACTATATATCGTCTAAAGCAATTTAATGCTTCTAACTTATGGGAGATCATAAAAATATAACCGAAATGCGTGAAGTCATCTATGAAAGTAATGAAATATAAGCATCCATGCATCGCCCTCACGTTCAAAAGACCACAAATGTCATAATGTATAAGTTGTAATGAAAATTCGGCTCTACTTCCTTTACCGAATGGTTTTCTAGTTGCTTTTCCTGCTAGACAATGTTCACATATGGGTAGATTAACATTAATGAGTGACCTAGAAGGCATTCTCTAGCTAATCTTTGCATTCTTTGTAACTCAATGTAACCTAATCTAGCATGCCAAGTACTTGCATTAATCTCAACATTACTAGAAAATGTAATTAAAGAAAATCAACCATCGACATTAACATTGTACTAATCATAGTCAATGTCTAACACCATAAAATCATTTAATACATGACCTGAATTATAATAAATTGTTCCAAACAAAAAGTCAACACAATCACCATGAAAATTCAATACATAAGCTAGGCTAAGAAGAATAACTACGGAAACCAAGTTTCATTGAATATTTGGAGTATAGAGG
Organism: Eucalyptus microcorys; assembly: GCA_014182515.1. Lineage (NCBI taxonomy): Eukaryota > Viridiplantae > Streptophyta > Magnoliopsida > Myrtales > Myrtaceae > Eucalyptus > Eucalyptus microcorys. The sequence continues at coordinate 23,581,149 of CM024571.1, forward strand.
ACATCATGTAGAAATAGGCTTCGACCACCATGTAAAATTAATTTACATGTGCCGATACCCTTCACTTCAACTTTTGAGTTATTTCTAACATATATCCATCTTTTTTCAGGCTGTATTCAACGATACTCCACAAATGCTTCTCAATCTCTAGTTACGTGGTCTGTTGCTCCTGAGTCTACAGTTCACATTGGATGATATTCAGCAAGTATTATAGTGCTAGAAACAAAAGCATTACTTAAGATAATGGAGTAATAGGGCACCTCTTTCAAATCAGTGCATTTACGAGCAAAATAACCCATCTTGTCACAATTATAGTATTTCATCTTGGTCTTGTTCTTCTTCCCACCACATTTCTTGCATTAGAATGTTTTATCCATTTTAGGTGCATGATCAGTTTTCTTCCATTTGTTATTGAATTGATAATTCATTTTGCGCTTGAAGTTCCCGAAACTTTGCGCAAACTCGATTTAGCAATATAAACATGAGTAGAGGATCTCGCAGCCTTTAGGTGCTCATCCTCCAATTCCAAATGACGCACTATATCATCAAAAGTGACGATATTTTTATTATGCGTCATGTTGATCTTCAAATGCTCTCAATTGTCATGAAGAGATCTTATAACAACCTGAACTTATTGTTCATTAATAAGGGAGTGATTTGTCAACTTCAGCTCACAAATTATGTTTGACATCTCCCGAAAATGCTGCCTCATCGTTATATTTGGGCGCTTTCAATATGTGTCAAACTTAATGGTGAGTCTCCTCAACTTAGTGGTAGATATACCTCCAAACTTATCTATCAAGGCAAATCAAGTGTATGTTTCAGCAGCAATTGTCATTTATCTTTGAAAAGAAACATGGCTCAAGAGCTTAGAGTCCTAATAATAGACAAAATAGGGAAATACCTCGGAATACCAACTGATTGGGGTCAATCAAAGAAAGAGATGTTTGCTTGGATTCTAGCAAGAGTTAATTTGAAGTTAGAGGGATGGAAAGAAAAGTTACTATCCAAAGCAGGGAAAGAAACGTTGATAAAGAGTGTTGTACAAGCCCTCCCTCATTATGCGATGTCAATTTTTAAACTGTCTATTTCTATTTGCAAAGCCATAGAAAAAAGAATTGCTTCGTTTTGGTGGAAGCAAAGTGACTCAAGGAGAGGCTTGCATTATAAAACATGGGAAGTATTGAAAACCAGAAAGGATGAGGGAGGTTTGGGTTTCAAAGACTTGATTAATTTCAACAAAGCAATGCTCGACAAGCAAGCTTGGCGGTTATCTAAGTCCCCTTCAGCATTGTGGAGCAGAATCTTGAAAGGCATCTACTTTCTAAATGGAGACTTGTGGAAGGCTAGAAAAGGGCAACAACCGTCTTGGGGTTGGAAAAGCATTTTAACAGGAAGAGAAGCCATAGAATCAACACTTAAACGGTCGGTGGGGGATGGCAAATCTATCAGAATACGAGAAGACAAATGGCTCAAGTCAAGAGTACTTGGAGGCTCGACCAACCAAAATGAACCAGTTATGGTGGCAGAGCTTATCAATGAAGAATTGCGGGAATGGAATGAAAGTTTAATCCTAAATCTTTTTTACGAACAAGTAGCAAATGAGATACTTGCGATAACCATTAGCCCGAGCACAAAGAATGATTGTCTAGTTTGGATAGGTAACAAATTAGGGATATATACTGTGAAGAGCGGTTACAATATGGCTTGTTCTCACACCACAAAAACAGAACCTAACAGAGCCTCATGTTCCTTCAAGCCTCCAAGAACCCTATGGACTAGAATCTGGAGTTTGGCAATCCCCCTGAAAATGAGATCATTTCTCTGGAGTCTATGTCAAAACGCCATACCAACGAAGGAGAATTTGTATAAAAGGAAAATGCTACCAGACCCCTTTTGTCCGCTTTGCTTTACCCATCCAGAAACAATAGAGCACCTATTTCTACTATGCAAGTGGACGGAACAAATATGGGCAGACCCAAGAATCAACCTCAGCAGGAACTTACGCAGCATAACAAGGTTCGATAAATGGCTAACGGAAGTGTTTGAAGGAAGGGAAGATTTACCCGAAAAAGAACTAGTTGATGCTGTATTGTGGAACATTTGGAAGGCCTACAACAATTTCATCTTCCGAGCCAAGCCTCCAGAACCGAATAATCTTGTAGATCTCGCACAAGCACAAGAGAAGAATTTCAACAAATGGTAGAACCATAAAGGGAAAAAAAAACCCACAAATCGAAACTTACCGATCAGGTGGACGCCGTCGGAGAGAAGAGCTGAAGCTAAACATTGATGCTTCATGGGTACCGGACGATTTCCTCTGCTCAGCTACTGGTATTTTGCGAGATCCATCTAGTTTCATCATCAAGGGTTACACCAAAGAGTTTTGGGCGTCCTCTTCCCAGCAAGCAAAAGCCCTATCACTATTACATGGGCTGGTGTACTTGAGAAGAAGAAAAGAGAGGCACGTGGGAACAGAGACGGGTCAAAGTGAGAGATGGGTCTATGAAAGTGACAGTTTAAGCTTGGTTGAAAGTGTTCTAGGCTGGGCTGAAGTACTGTGGGATTTGAAGGAAATAGTAGAACTTTGTAAAGAAACCTTAGCCCTTCTTGAATCAGCAAGGTTAGTATACTATCAAAGAGAGGCAAACCGAGCGGCAGATTGGCTAGCTAAAGCCCACCGAACCAAAACCCTCCCTCTAAATTGGGTGACTTTCCCTCCCTTTTCCCTTTTGGAAATTCTATGTTCGAAATCTTATCCATCGCTGTCTTGTAATTCTCGTTTATCTTTATGAATGAATGCAACAACTATCTTCAACAACAAAAAAAAAAAAGCATTGCATGTTGATTCGATCAAACCAAATTAATCTGAGTCATGCCGGATCAACTCGATTGAATTCATTTTGATTCTTATAATTAGAATTCAGCTTAATTGAACAAAATTGAGACAAATAGTGGGCCGGTCCAACCTAGTCAAGCCCGATCCACCCGGTTTGACCAGAATTGATCTAGCTAAGTTTTTCGGCCATTTTCCGAGTGTCCAACCAACATACCATGGCCGGCCGACCAACCCCACTCCATGTATGCAAAAATTATCAAAATGCCCTCATTTTGGTAAAAATACCAAAATTCCCTTAATTCTTACCATTTAAAATCAACCAATGGGAGCATTCCTTAATAATTAAGGAATTAATCTTGGTCATTCATCATTAACTTATCCTAGCTATCCATTTGTGCCATGTCATCAATCCTATGACATAACACAAGCCAATGGGGGTGATTTCTTAAGGGTTAATGAACGATTTTGAGCCATCAGATCAATCCAATGGTTGAGATTCAAATTGAGGGGATTATATAAAAAATTTTCCCTCCAAAATTCAAATGGGGAATTCAGCTCATTATTTCATTCTCTCTTGGCCTTGTCGAGCTTCCAGTTGTTGCTGGCTGATCGCCAAGCTTTTTTTGGTGAACCTCTAACTCTTAGATCATCTTCAAAGAGTCTTCTAGATTTTCATGGTTGGCAATCATCCAAGCCATGGGCAAATAGTCATGAAGTCAGCCAAGTGAGGAATCACCATACTCCACACCGATGATTCTTCTTGACAATTGCCATGCCATTTCCAACCAGTAGTCGACGTCCCATCGGCCACCGACCCTTGCAGTTGTGATTCTTGATGTTTGCTTGACATCCACATGGCCAGAGTTTAACGGAATTGCCATCGGATCATCTTCAATTAGCCAATTTCTTCTAATTGTCCATTCGGAATTTGGCAGCAAGATTGAGGGAACATTTGAGGAAATAGTGTCAACAGATAGAGATGGAAATGATTGCTTATAAACTCAAAAAGTCTACTCACTAAATAAAAGATCCCAGGTCTAGTCAGTAGGGTGGTTGGTACCACTCAGATTGCGGCCAAACTTCCTAACCATGCACGAGCCGGGCTCAAAGCGCATGAAACTCATCACTATCTTGTAAGGGCGTTCCAATCCTCCATTCATTGGATGCTTCATGGCCCTATTAGCTGGCTTGCCACTCAATTGATCCGCTTTTCGTTATTAACAAGAAATGACTCCTATTCTCAAACGAAGGCATATACAAATAGGATTGAACACACCATATTTCACAAGATGTTAGAAGGTAATATCCAAGTCAACGAAGCTGCCCCTATATCTAACCACCACTCAAATGACTCCTATTCTCAAACGAAGGCATATACAAATAGGATTGAACACACCATATTTCACAAGATGTTAGAAGATAATATCCAAGCCGACGAAGCCGCCCCTATATCTAACCACCGCTCACCCCGATCACATATTGGCACGTACGTTCATGATGCATCATGATCAAAAGGCCTCAAAAGTACAGCATAAGTGCTAAAACTTGGCACGGAAGAACACTTAAGTGTCAAACATTCCGAAAGGCTAAGTGACACTTTCTTTGAAAAATGGAACATTTAAGTGCCAACTTTAGTGAAAGATACCGGAAATCCGACGTGACTTATTTAAACAATATAAGTCGCCTACATAGCTCGTCGAAAAGTTAAGTCAATAAAGGAAAGCCAAAACGGCGTTATTTGGCCTTTTATTTAATTTTCAATATAAATATAAATCTAAATTATTATTTTAAAAAAAAAAAAAAGGATCGCAACACATTTGGCAAGGGCTGTGCAAGCCCTCGTTGTCGCCACCCCACCGTCACTAGCCTAGGGGTCGGCAACCCTAGCCAACCGATAGCAACCGCAATATTTTTTTTAAAAATATAAATTTAGTTTTAAATTTAATTAAATTAAATTTATATCAAAATTTAAATCCGAAGCAAAATAACATCGTTTTTTGCTTATTTAGTCACGTCAGCATGTAAAACGATATCGCTTTCGGTTTATCTAGCCACGTCAGCATGTAAAACGATATCGTTTTGCGCTTGTCTCGCCGGAAAAATGCTATACTGGTATTTCAGTCCGATTTTCTCGTTGTTGGCATTTAACTAATCAATTTTGCTTCGATTTTGGCACTTAAGTGTACATTTCCAAACTTTTGACACCTAAGTGTCCCCCCATATCAAGTTTTGACACACTAGATGTCCACGTCCCTTTGTTTTTCTTACTGATTTCTTCATTTGGTCCAGAAATTGCTGAGCTCTTCATGGCCAATCCATAGAATCCTTGAAGTTATAATGGTTCTGGATTGCTCAATCGCATGCCGGAACGTCTACAAACAAAGTTAGTTCATTGAACTTAGTTAGGATAATACTCGTCTAGCCAAATTATGAACTTTCATAGTGGCCAATTGTGAGGTTGTAATGCTGAATGAATGTCTAAATCAATGTATGTTTAGCAATTCATGTTTAGGAATCAATGGATGATAGTTCAATGCATGTTAATGCCAATTATTTTGGGAGTTTAGAGAGTCACTAAGCTTAATTAGATGATTTGGCCTAATAGACATTATGAAAAAATTTCAATTAATGAATCGATCCTAACATCCTAAGCTTCAAATTTGATGGGTGGTAAGCTGAAATTGGAGGTCGCTTGCTAGGTCATCATAGTCATCTAAAAATATGAGATCAGAAATTGAATTTTAGAGTTAGGTTCTGTAATTTTCGGTTGTGATCTGACCTTGCTCTGTTCTCAGACTTTTCTAACTTTTTGTGTTCCGAATCTGAAAAACTTGTCTTTATGAAAGTTGCAGTCAACATTTTAATATTTCCAATGAAAATTTCATAAAATTCCGAAATTTTTTATATGGTACTATGCATGCCCGAAAAAGACGCTCATATTTTGTATCTGATTTGTTCTTTTGTTCCTGCACTGATTGATTTTGTTTTGCACATCAGACATAATTCAAGTCCTTCTTTTGTAAAAACTTAAGAATAACCAGTTTTTCATCGTGGCCTATTTTTTTTTTTAATCTATTTGTGGTCTAGTTGAGTATACTAGAAAGTTTGAGGACCATATAGCAAAGCTTAGGGGCCCAATTAGGCAAAAAATCGGAGAAGGTCATTTTCGGCCTATAAAACTATTTTAAATTGAGTCATCGGGACACTTGCAAATTTGACATGGTTGGATAGCTGATTTGCAAAATTTCAAAAACACTACTTGTTTTTTTTTTTTTTTTTTTTATCATAATGAAATAGCTCTCTGAAAATTTGGCAAGATTTTGAAATTTCTAGATGTTTTTCCTATATTTTACAAAATTGGGTCGGATTTCGGGTCAAATCAGGAGCAGTCTCGGTATTTGGTCAATTTCGAGTCAACATGACCTGAATTAGGTTAAGTGGCCTCCATTAACTTTAAACTATATACTTCAAGCTTTCTAATGAAACTTGAATCGCTTAGTGGGTAGGTCATTAAGGCTTCCAATTTAGTGCAAACATAATTGCCCAAAATTAGTAAAATGAATTGATCCAATCATTGGCTCACTAATTGATTGTTGATTGATCAAGGCTAATTAGCCTAAATGGATGTCTAGTAAGCTTTTCATGTGATTTTCAAATGAATGATTAGGCCTACGATGCATGTTGATCGATGGGTAGTTTAGTGCGAATGATTAGTAGTAATTTGTGATGAGTGGGTTAATATATCACTTGGTGAATACATGTGGAGGCTAATTATCACTAATCTTAATCAATAAAGCCTAGAGGATAATGAGGTGGCTTGAGGTTAATCGACATGCATGAATAATCAAAAGCTGATCCCTAGGCAATTAAATGTTTGATTGAGTGAACTTTGCTAATGCTTTGATTGGATTGAGTGCATTGATTGTATGGTTGAATGGATGAAACTGACACCCATGAATGGTCGGAGGTGACACCCAAGGCTACGATCGAGAAGAGCATTAGGCTGTGGAAGCCCGATGTCCAATCCGGTCTTAAGTTTTGTAATACTTTAAGATAGTTTCAATTAGGTTGGCTTAAACACTTGTAGGTTAATTAATATAGGTTTGCTAAATAAAAATGATTAGACTTAGCTTCACATTTTAATAAATGGGTAGGGCAGTCTAACTTAAGCTTACCTTAAGTATTCTAATAACAAGCTTCTGATGGTTCATATCTCGAGGATCAAATAATGAAGTCATGTAATATTATCAAAACCCGGCAAACTTGACAAGTTGCAGGTCTTTTCCATTTCTTATACTTAGACAAATGCATTTCAATTTCTTGGATGTTTACTTCAACGCATCGCTTTTTAATACATTAGTTATTTAATTGCTTTCCTACAATATGATTAGAATTAGATTAGAATTTCAATGAACTCCCCACAAAAACATTTGCATAATAAATTAGTGAACTAATAGAATTATCAATGGTAATCAAGAGTGAATGGCCACTTAGATAACACACTTTCAAGTTAGGTACCGAAATTACGCTAAGAGAAACATTAGAGTAAGCAAGTCCACATTCCTAAAATTCTCTAGTTGTGTAAAAATTGAAACAGCACTCCCGCGTCTCAGTTGGCTTCTAATCGACCCGCAATAATGGTTAGTGGCCACTCTTAGCCAAAATCAAATGGACACTCTTTGCCTCATAATGAGATTCGAGGACACTCCTTGTTTTTAGTATTGAAAGGTAGTCCATACATCATCGATGCTTATTCATCATTTACTGAAGGATTGTAGCTATCCATTCTCTCAAATCAATAACGTATAAGATTGCTTGAGTGAAAACTTTTTTATGTCAACAATGTATGCTATAATTACTCTTTTCAAATTCTCACCCTCTACTAACTCTTTCTCTTTCTCTCCATTGCCATTGCTTCTTGAAAGAAAATAATGATATAAGTCTAGTATTACTTTGTATAGGTACGTAATAATATCAAGTTAATGTTGCTTGATCTTACTATAATTTGATTTAATTAGTGTAATTTAGGAAGTACCAATACTTTCCGTGAGCCTTCATGTCACGTCAGACATTCTAACGCATGTCCGACACTCTCCAACACTTTCGGGTACTATCCGACACTCGGTCAACAGACTTTGGAAAATTCGATACTTGGTCAAATCTCCCGACACTCTCCAACACGGGAGTTTGGAATTCCAACATACGAGTTCAGAATTCTAACATGTGATTTTGACATGCAATGGGTCAATTTTAAAAAAATTCAATAAATAATGGGTGAAAATGTAAATATATAAAAAAAAAAATGGGGAAAGAAAAAAAAAACATAATCTTCTCTTCTCTTTTGACTGTCACTTCCCGTGATACACAATTCACTCCCAAGTTTTTTTTCTCTTCTCTTCTAACACGCTCTGACATGCGAGTCTAAAATGTAGATGGCTTGTCTTTTTTTCCCTTCAAATTTTATGGATTATTGAAATGGAGTTAAATTTATCAAATTAAAATAATGAGTGATATTAACAAATGGTGGATTAATGTGTCATTTTCGGCTCTTTTTATTATTTATTTATTTGTAGATTTATCAAAATAATTTGATTAAGATAATCATAAAAATAATAATTTATCATGTATGTATAAAAATATACATTTAATATGCAACATATTTCAACGTGTCGAAATTCTTTATTTTTTAAAAACGACATGTCGGCGTGTCATATAGTGTTATACCATGTCGCATGTCACGTGTCGATGTTAGTACTACTTAGAGTGTAACGTCAACGAACAACTGTATCCCAAAAACTGTTAGGTAATTACTTTGTACAGCCTTTTCTTTCCACTGCTAGATCAACTACTTACTTAACGGATAGCGCACGCGTAAATATCAACTTGCGGCTAATTAAAAATAAATTGGATAGCAAACTTTACATAGTAAAACATCCTTATTAGTAAAAGGATAAACCATTTTCCAATTTTGACGAATTCATTCACGTGAATGATTTTGAGAAGAGAGGGTTTAAATTATGATCCCTTCCAACCCCCCTTCCCCCAAAACAAACCAAAATAAAAAAGTCCAACGATAACTATTGAATTTCATGTTGTTTCCCATTTTCAGCAGGCGACAATTTAGGCAAGTGACAAGGACAGCCAATTTAAAGGATCCAAATATAAGCCCAAACCCAGAAAAGGGAATCGTCCTTATAGATATTTCCCAAAATGGCGTCTCCTAAATTTTCCTTTTTCTCTCAGCCTTGTAATCCCCCTTAATAATGCTTTTCTCTTGTCGATATTATCAAGACAAACTTGGTAACTCCAAAACATTTAGTTTTGACAGCATGCGTGCTAATTTTGGCCATGCTATAATGAATAAAATGACAAAATGACCACGAACTCATGTTGTGATGTAAGGGTACTTTGGGGTTTTTCGGAAAGAAATGGAAAGTTCGGCCTTTTTTGAAAATGAATCTCTATCATCAACACATCGTGCGGTATTGGAAAATGCATAGGAGATGGGCCCACCGTCCAATTACACTAGTGGCAGGTAGCTTGAGACCCATCATTCTCTCCTATAAATGAGAGGCCAAATTCACATCAGAACCTCACTACTTTCATCTTTCTCTCATTTATTTCTCCTAATTAGGGTCAGTAGAAAAACAAATCCCAGTATCTCTAGCTAACTGGTTTGTTCTTCTTCTTCTTCTTCATCGTCTTCTCGCTCTTTTTCTGAGAATGATTGTGAGACTTTCAATTCTTTCGTGCTAACTTATTGTTCATCACTCTAGGGATGGCTCCATTGCCGCCAACAAGCGGAAGAATGAAAGGACAAACCTCTCGAAACCTTAACATCCAGCTTCCGAAGTTTAAGAGGTGCTCGTAAACGTAAAACCCTTAAAACGTGTTTCAAAATATTAGACATGGACGACTATGCCCATTTTCTTGACCTAGATATTTCATTTGATTTGGTGACTTTTTTTTAATATTCTGATTCTTGTGTATATAAAGTGGTGACTTTTTTTTTTTCCAATTTTTTTCATTTTTCTTTTGTATCTTTCAGGCCCTTGGTAAGCAGGAAATATGGTGAAATCTTTTATCCCGATGAGTCATCTCAGATAATGCAACTAGAATTGACAGTGAAATCTCTTGAAGTTAGCTATCGATCTAATTCTTCTATCAATTTATGCTCATTTAGTGTGCTCTTGAGATTTGGCGTTCAAGATGATTAAGATGACAAGCATCTAATAATTTCAATTTTTTCTTGTTTGATGTATATAGGCCGATATGGGTAGGGACTTTGCGATGAAGTACTGTTGGGAATACCACAACTGTACATGCCGAGTCGAAAATGAAGAATTAAAGCGAAAAGTCGGTTTCTATTCTGATAAAATAGAATCCAAACAAGGTTCTCTCTCTCTCTCTCTCTCTCTCTCTCTCTCTCTCTCTCTCTCTCTCTCTCTCTATCTGCTTGCACGCGTATTAAAGGAGAAATTAAAAGATGTAATTGACCGATATCTGATGCAGCCGAATCTGTGGAACTGAAGAAAGAGATCGAGAAGCTGACGGGGGTGTATTTGGGACAACAGCAAAAGAATGAAGAGGTTCTGAAGGGCGACATGGCAAACCAGCTGGGACCGCCGACCTACAACTCTATGTAGGCCATGAGATTAAGATGCTTTGAGTTAATTAGGCTCTCGTTCAGAGACCCAGAAAGCTTATGTCTTTACATTTTATGCTTGATCCAGTTTTTATTATGAGTATGGTTGCTCTAACTATGTGAGCTTAATAAGACGATTCGGTGCTTAAAAACTCCATGGCTTCATTCATATGTCTCTACAAGATGAACCGTTTGCTCAACTTTTGCGGGCCTCGCGACCTTATACAATCGCTTATCTCAGCTCTAAGAATGATTAATGATTATGCGAGCGCTTAATACATGTTCTTCATTCATATCGTATCATTTGTCGGAATAGCCTTGTACATATTGGCTGCGGGGAGTCTATCTAGCCAATGGAAGAAGTAAAACATATGTATACTGCACATTAATAAACCTATACTCTCCTCGACTCTCCCGAAGTAACATCATTTGCTTGAATCAACTAAAAATGCACGAGTCGAAATCAATTTGTCCTGGCCTGATTGTATTTTTTGAATTTTGTTCGACGCTATGCTTTCGCTGAATAAGTATCGTACTAGCGTTCCTCGTTAAAAGTAGACCTAATGGAGATTAGAATATGGACGTATGTCACAACATTTACTCCCTATAATCACTCAAGCGGTCGGCCGTGCGCACATATGTCTTGCATGACGCTATTACATCAACACGTAAAGTTGACGCGAATTTGGCATCTCGACGTTACGTGATCTAATGCATAATTGAACTTGAAATAACTTCAACGATAGGATTATTTTGAACTTTGGAGGTATCTGATCTATTGCTTTAACAGAAATAGCTGACCACTGATGATCATTTAATAATCACCTTTTATGTTATTACTATGGTATGTTAGGTTCGTCAAGGAAGCAAAGCGCATATTAGAGTGTCATCAGGTGCAATTAAATAAGTTGAACGACCATATAAGTGAGGGACATCATGTTGTCATATTAATGTCGAAGATGTCGGACCTGCAATTTAAGTCTATGAGAAATCACCAAAAAAATAAATAATGAATAATAAATAATATCAAAATTTTATGTGGTTAACTCTGAATATAATACATACATTCACAAACAAAATCAGCAACAAATATTCCATTATAATTAGATAATTACAATTACAATAGCTCAATGCTCGAATATTTTTCACGTCTAAATTAAGTCCTAACCTAAAATATTTATAAATAAACAATTTAATTGAATATAAAACTCGCAGAACAAATCCCCTGGTGTTCAAGCTCGAGACAAGAGCTTTTCGTGTGGCCAGAAGCAAGAATGTCTTCTCCGTTCTTTTTCTTTTACTGTGCGACGACTTTTTTTTTACTGTACGGCTACTGCATGTGCGGCTCAAAGAACACACAAACACGTCCACTGGACGACTTGGTGAAGAAATCCAAATCTTGGTCAACCAGTCAAATCTGATTCTTGTTCTTTCCTCTCTTTTTTTTTTTTTAAAAAAACAGAAACAAATCCCCAACATATAGACATAGACGCCCTTCAAAAGCAATTCTAATCCGATTAGAATTCATTTGGATTTCTTTCCTATTGGTTTAACAAAATTGATCTATGTTTTCAATTGGGTTAGATTCTATAACAACTCAAAACTCAAGACATAAATTTAATAATTGTCCTCATCGACTCAACGATTGAAGTCAAATCATGGTACTTATCATCCATGTCACTCATTAAATGCTCCAACGGCTGCTCACACTCTATAGATGCCAATTGTAGTCAAGCAAAGCTTGAGCTTCGCCAAAGGAATGGATTTAGTCACATATCTGCTAAATTTTCCGTCCCTTACCCTTTGCTAAAACATCTCAAATGAAATGCTACTTGATGTCGATATACTTCGTTCACTTGACAGATGTATTGCGTCTTTGTCATCACATTGTATATCAACTTTTTTTCTGCTCCATTCCAAAGTCTGAAAGCAAATCTCATAATCATATCGCCTCCTTCATTAGAAAGGTCAGTATAATGTACTCTATTTCAATCGAAAACAAGGCAACATGGTCCTATAAAGACACATTCCAACTCATTGTGCCTATTGCTAGTGTGTATAAGTACCTTGCTAAAGACCTACACTCATCCAAGCCACCAAAGTGATCCAAATCCACATATACCTAGAGGTCTCACTGCCATTGTTATCCCTTCAATACATTATATCAATGTTTGTTGTCACCTTTAAGTATCTAAGGATCCATTTCATATTTTCTCATTAATCTTTTCTAGGACGCTTTATATAATGGCTAACTACATTCACAAATTGTGAAATATCAGGCCCAATGCATACAATAGCATACATAAGACTAATCACTATACTAAAATAAAGAACGCAGGCCATATGCTTCTCCTCCTTTTTAGCCTGTAGTGATAACTTATCTGAAAATTTACAGTGCTTCACAAATGATATACTTGCTAGCTACATATTAAAATGTGTTACAATCTTCTCAATATAGTTCTTTTGGGAAAGACTTAAAACTTCTACAGTCCTATTATGCAAAATCTACATACCTAATATTTTATTTACAATCACTCAACTGCCTCTTTAGCACGTCAATAATACACATATTTTCTTTTTTTACCGTTATCAATATGTCATCAACATATAATAATAAATAAATTTATGACTCATCATCCAATCTCCTAATGTAAACACAATTATCCATCTCAACTAGCCATGAAAGCATCAAAATGCTTATCATGTTATTTAAAAGACTATTTCAGTCTATATAAAGATTTCTTTAGTAAGCAAATATAGTAAATCTCTATTCTTACCTTTTACCCCAAAAAAAAAATGGTAAATCTCTCGAACTACCTCACATAAATCTACTCTTCCAACTCACCATGAAGAAACCCATTATCACATCTAACTCCCTTAACTTGAGATCACGTACAATAACTAAGGTAAGTAATACATGAATAGAAATATGTCTTACCACAAGAAAGAACACCTCACGATAGTCAATGCCTTCCCCCTGTGTACACCCTTCATAATAAGTCCCGCCATACCTTGCTACCTCGACATTAGCAATGCCCTCCTTCTATTTGCAGGTATACTTGCTTTCAACAATCTTTTGGTTCTTGGATACTTTTGACCAACTCTCATGTTTAATTTCGATGGAATGATTCAATCTTTTTACTCATAGCCTCTAGCCATTACAACTCAAAACTAGCTATTGCCTCAGAGTAAGACAAAGGCTCAATTATCTCTACATCATCACCTATGGTTAATAAATAAGCAATAAATGTATAACCATAACATACTAGTGGTTTAATTTGCCTTCTCTATCTGCTCGCAGACATAGTATTTTGTAGCCATGTTGGTTGTTTAAAATCACTGACTTTAGGAATTGTGGCCTCATCTGCAATCTCTATCTCTATTACCTTTGAGTCTCCAAAGTCTCCACCTAAAACTCCACTAGAAATCTAACACCATGATCTATTTATAATGCTAATTATGTCTCAAGACTCCCCCTTTGAAGTATATTGCAATCTCGTCGAAAATCACGTCTTTGTTGATTAGACAATCGGGTGATATGGGATCAATGCATCACAACCAGTAACCTTTCACCTCATGTGCATAATATAGAAATATGCACTTTTTCGCCCTCAATGCAAGCTTGCCATCACTACATAAGTATACACAGGACATTTGAATACTCGTAATCCGAAGTAATCAACGGATTTCTCAAACCATACTTTCTCAGGAGTCTTCCACTCAATAACAGATAATGGAGGTCAATTAACTAGGTAAGAAGCCAAATTTACTACTTCAACCCAAAAAATTTTGCCTAATCTTGCAAGTGAAAGCACGTAGTGAGCTCGCTTAAGTAAAGTTATGTTCTTCTATTCTGCTTCGGCCCAAAATTCCTTAACTTTGACTTCCTTTTACCTCTACTGCTACTGGACCACCAATGTTGGTCTCTACGTTGAATCAATAGTCCCCGTGCTACATCATGCACTAAACTGTCATCTTGCAGCTCCCTTTACCACTTCTTAAAGAACAAAACGAACTTTACTTTTTCATGGTAGTCATAGTACGCCTTTGTAGCAATGAATTATAAAGTGATCTCATGACTCTAGCAACATCACAACATATTCTTCATCATCAAGGATCTTACTAACATATTTTCAATCCATCATGAGTTTATTAAACTCATTTAGGTAAGATCTAATAGGCGTACCTTCAATGTATCTAAACTAAAATATCTTCTTCAACATGTATGAGCGATTATGCAAACCTTTCATTACATAGAGGGCCTGAAGTTTTGCCCACAGCATTGCAGCATCCTTCTCCTCAACCATCTCTATGAACACCTTATCCAACAAATTCAGCAGGATTATATTCTTTATTTTCTCCATTAACTCTACCTTATTAGCCTCTTTCATCAAGATCGATAACTCATCTTTGTCATCCAATGCCTTGACCAAATCTTGGGTTGTCAATAGCTCGTGCATTTTAACGCTCCACAACCCAAAGTTGTCCTTGCTATTACTTTCACTGTGGATATAATTGCAATAGCATAATTTCCAAATAATAATCAAACAAACAAAAACCAAAATCAAAATCCAAAAAATCTTATCCCGAGTTCTGATATCAATTGTTGTAATTTTTAATGCGAAAAATATCAAACCTTGCAATTTAATTCAAAGCAAAATCATCGAATAAATAAATTAGGGACAATAAAGGATACCAAAAATATACACGATTCAATCTAAGTGTGCATACCTACATCCACAGAGATAATCAAAAGCAAATAATCTACTATAATCGGATAATTAGAGTTACAATTGCACACACGTTCGAGTTACACCTAAATTATGTCTAAACTCAAAGTGTTTACAAATAAACAACTCAATAGGATGTAAAACACACAACCAAATAGCTAAGTGTTTAAGCCCACAACAAAAGCTTTTCATAGGCCAGAAGCAAGAACATCTTCTACTAGCATCTCTTTTTCACAAGAAAATATTGGATACACTAGTTGAGCCAACTCGGCAAAATATTAATCCATCCATTGGGCAGCACAGTCGCGCCGGGCCCACCTTACATAAATCTTCCTCTCTCCTCTAGTCGGTATTTTTTCCTATTTTGCTTATCTCTTGCTTTTTCCTTATCTTCTCCATTGCTTTTTCCCATGGAGCATCCATAGCCATATGCCCAAAACTTCAATGGCCATGGCTTCCACGAGGTTAAGCTCAAGTGACATTATGGTGGCAAGATGTCAAAGCTCAAGTGGCCATGGTTGTAAGCTAGAGATATGGCAGCCATGGTTGCAACCTTGTGCTCAAGCTACCATGGCTACTTCTAACTCAAGTTTAAGTTGGCAACTTTAGGCTTAAGCTCAAACTTCGTGGCCATGAAAGTTGGAGGCTCTGTATTGAGTGTATGTGTCCTTGAGTGTCTCAATCTACTGACCAATGCCACAAGCTCAAAGCTCAAGTCACCATGGTCATGAGCCATGAGCTCAAAGCTCAAGTGGTTGTTGCCATGAGCTTGAGACAAGCTTGAAACTTGAGTGGCTAAGGCTACCCCAAGTTCCGGGGTTGAGGTCGAGCTCCATGGCCAAAGCAGCCACGAGTCTTGAGCTCAAGCTCTAGCTCTAGCCATGGTCATGATGGACACAAAAGGAAAGAAGAAAAGCAAGTGTTAAATAGAGAAGATGAGGGATGGAAAAGACGAGGAGAGAGAGAGAGAGAAATTTATACGAGGTGAGCCTGACGCAACACGTGTTAGCTAATGAATAGATTTGTATTTTGCTGAGTTGGCCTAGCTAGAGTACCCAATATTCTACCCAATATTCTCCTTTTTCCCTCTGTACGACTCGGTGAAGAAGTCCAAATCTTGGTCAACCGGTCAGATCTGAATATTATTTTTACCCCTTTTTTAAGAGAAACAAATCCTCAAAATATAGGCATCTATGCCCTTCAAAAGCAATCCTAATCCAATTAGAATTCTTTGGATTTCTTTCCTACCAGTTTAGAAATTCGGATCTATATCTTCAACCAAGTTGGATTCCCTAAACGGCTCAAACTAGATATAAATTTAACACATCAATCATAATGAGAATTTTGTGTTAATTTCTAGTTATCATCCCTGTTTCTCTTCTAATTATTTCAGAAATCCTCTTAAGTATGCCATTCTACAATCGTAGGCTTCACTGCCATACGACTGGCGCCACTATTTTTTACCACTTAATATTCATTACTGTTTGAGCCGCTGTATTTGTTGGTTCTTCGGTACTCAAATGGAAATTGTTCCTAAAAGTTAAGAGTGTATTTCATTAGCAAATACAGGTGTTTGCCTTTTTTAAACATACATAGTGTTGTACCTTTTAACATCTCTGTTCGATTGAAGCCATTGACCGAGAGTTAATGATTGATTTTATTCCATATTTTCTTAATTCTTTGATTTTTCCCATATCAACTAATTAATCACCTTCCAAAAATGCTAGATTATGGACAAATTCCTCATTCGTCGTTGATTTATGGCATGCAAATTAAGAAGCACAGTGTAGATATGCTTAACCAAATAAATAAAAAATAAGAAGCCTAGCTTCTAGCTGAATCCATCTTGCCTATGAACTTCGGCGAACATACCATTCGCTTTAGATCGATAGTAAAACTGTAAACTAGATTGTGGCAAATTTTTATGCATTTACTAAATCTAAGCTGCTTACAAAATTCTAAGAAACTTGAGGCATATCTTAAAATGGTTTCCATCGATGGATGTCATATGAAACTACATTTAGCACCATTTTATGCTTCCGCGATATTTGCTCTTTGTATTAGAACGGTGATATATTAGCTCGAGCGCACCTATGCACAACGTTGAAACGACATTAGAATCTTTCTCATGCAACTCACGTAACAAACATTTTACTCATGTCAGATTTACGTGTTCAACAATTAATGTCACGTGATTGTTTCGAATTCAATTTATAGAAGCAATATCTTTCCTGTGGATTCTAATTAGCAAAACTGATATAAGGTGACAGCATCGAGTTATCCATCTAATAAGTGTCATAATTGGCCTATTACCTTGGTTGACTAGATGAGGAAGATATAGCATAAACGAGAGGATTAGCGTTGGAATGAAAACAAAGGCAAGTCACATATTTTCGAGCTAGGATTTCAAAAGAATGAATGAATGTCAAACATGGGAAGAACCATATTTTGGAAAGATATCTCTATTGTCATGTGTGCACTTTGACCAGATAATAAATCCTTAAACAAGCCAAAAATTCACTTATAAATTCGCTTTATTCTCGTGAGTTCAACTGCAAATTAATCCCTCTCTGCGCTTGCTGTTAAGCAGTCCTCGCTGCGTTTTATCATCTCTTGTTGTTTTTCTAGGGGAACGCATCAAGAAATGGATGATGGGAACAAAACGATTGACTTTTTGGCCCAGATGGATCCAACAAAAGCTTCTCCGTCGACTCATTCTCTGCAATTTTCCCCCAAAATGTACCGCAAGAACGATGAAGCCGAAGCTCGCAAACCTACCATTGGTTGCAAGCGACGCTTCCGTCCCCTAAACCTGGACATGGACCCTAAAAAACTTAAAAGGTGAATACTTGTCAACGAGAACATAATTGCACTTCGATTGTTTTTCTCTTTGTTTTCTTCAGTCTATTTTCTAATATATTCGTTTGTAAAAATATTGTTACAATGATTATGATCTGTTTAGTAACACAAGTATAATATCGTGTATGCAGGATCTTATCGAATCGTGCATCTGCAGACAAAGCTAGGTTGAAGCAGAGTCAGCATATTTGTGGGCTGGAAAGGAAGGCCAAAGCTTTAGAGGTAATAATCTCGTCCACTGCATAATAACGACTAGATAGATCGGCGCACAATTGTGCACCTTCTTATCAAATCCCACATTAATTATTTAATTAAAAAAGAAAAACAGTTAAGAGGAGGGTACGTATCGGTCCGTACGTACGACTTATCCCCTAATCCAACACAGGCCTCTATTATTTTTGTGTGGTGGCACGCAGCAAGAACCACGGAAAGGTTTATATAAACTCAACTTAAGCAACATTTTCTAAATAAACCATAAATAGTAAAAAGATTGATTCTTGACTCGAGATGTCTCTAGGAGTAGCTTACAATGCGTAGGACTCAATAAAATCATGAAAATTCCAAAAGACTTGTTCTCGGGTAAAGTTTAGCACCACTCAGTAATTTTTTACCGTAACTTTCTCTACTAGACGCCAAGTCACATGAGACTTGTTGCCTTAGAAACTAGACACATTAGCTTTCCAACCATATATTTTGCGACCATACTGGGGCATGAAATCATCATCAAAGCTCAGAAGAAAATGACCCTCGAAATATTAACATAAAGATGAACTTCAACTGTAATTATTGGATAAGGCTTAGCCTATTGGAATGATCTTCATTAGATAAGTTATGAGTTAATTAAGATAAATGAACCGCTCAACATTACACCACATCCCCAATTTGAGACTTCTTTCACCTAACACCCTTACGCACGTAACTCAAATAACTTGATTTGATAAATAGAACATGATGAATGAGAAAAATAAACTAATGGATTCATGTTGGTTTGTCTTGTGCAAATATAGGCACATATTTTGATGCTCTCACCTCAAATAGGCTTCTATCAAAAGCAACATGAGATGCTGCTGAAGGAGCGAGAGGATTTGAAGCGAAAACTCTCGGATTGCACACGTGATAAACATCACAGGGAAGGTAATCAACGATCCCTCTTCTTCACTTTCTTATCGTAACTCTCGTTTCGGTATTTATGCAACGATCACTCATTTGTTTGGACAGCCGAAATAGAAGAGAACAAGTTTTGGGTGAGAAAGCTACAGTTAACTTACAAGCAAAGAGAGGTTACACCAACGCAGGCAATATACAAAGGCAAAATGGTATCTTTTGAGGGTAACAATAACCCAGGTGAGCTGAATAATAGTGTATCTTCACTTTCACGCAGGCTAAATGTTAATATTTTTTCCTTTTTCTATAGTTAGATTAAGCTACAGATTACTACTTCAAGATTGATCATTTGTCATAAGTTTGGCCCTGTGTTTGATGTACGCCATCCGGATATTACCATCTTGTTAGAAGAAGAGTCAACCCATTATCGAAACAAGCAGTTCAATTTATCTGTATAGTATGAAATCTATTGGATAAGTACAGTCAAGTTTATATAACAACCATAATAAGTGAAGTCCACAAGGCAATTATTTAATACTGAGCGTTAATTATCCATATGTACAGACTCATGTATTTACGAACCTGTTGTTTTAGATCGTGCAAGAAAACAATAATCATTTTGTGCTTCATTTGTGAATGTAGTTAACTGAAGAAATGGATATGCGAAAAATAATTGGAATTCTCATTGAAGATAAACATACTATTGCAAGATGTACATCACATTCATCGAACTTTTGTATATCATACTCGTAAAACTTGGGCCATGCTGGGGAATGCGATGACTGGTCATAGATGCAAAATTGATCTATTTGGTGACGTAAATGTTTTTATTTAAGGAGCATAGATTGTATTTCGGCCAGAAACATGAGTATCGAACGATTGACATTAGTATAAGATTGATGTCATATTAGCAACTTAATTTTTTATTCTCATGGGATTCGATAGTTTTTAACAATTTTGCAGCTCAAATTGGAAAGAACCCAGGGGAGGTGACTAGCAAGCTGAGTGAAATTACAGCGAAGCTGGGAAAGAAGGAAGAAGGACACACATGGATGCCGACTCCTCGGGTACCCAAGATGTTGCCGGCGCTGACTCTCAGTATGGGTCGTTGGTCTGAGCCCCAACCCGAGTCGAACAGTAAATCTAAAGATCCTTTGAGCCTCAGTTTGGGCATTAACTAATAGATTTACCTGTGAAAATCGGTTTGTTATGTGAATGTTTAGAATCCCGATTCGGCCGTTGCTTCTTTCTCATTATGCAATGTAAATTTCATTCGACCGCGCCAGACTTTTAGCATGTATGCTTTTCCGTATTTCTCTTAAATCGTAAGTGAATGCAAGCAGGCAATTGACAAATTAAGGTGTCTTCAAATACATGCGCATGTTTTTCACTCTTTTTTCACTGTATGGAATGCACCTTCGCCTCTGTCTGTTTGCTCCGAAGAATATCAAGCTCATAGATGCTGAATTTTTTGCTAAAATAATTTTATGAAATGGAAGATCAAATTTGTCGGAGCTACCCATTTGTGCTTTAATGGTGACTAATAGACGCCACATTATGGGGTTTACAAATTTTCAACGGACCTCCATGCGGACGACCATGCTGATTAAGACCCAAATCATTGCTATCGTTCGGGCACGTTTTGTATATATGTATCACTCTTGCAACTTCAAACTTTCGGGTTGAAATCTGTAGCAGTTTGGATAATCGTAGTCCTCTCAATTTTGAAGGAGACCGATTCACATAACCTATAAATGTATCTTAATATTGACCATTTGTCTATGTTTTAGGGCTTATACTATGTAATTAATGATCTCTAGGAATCTAAACAGAGCTAAGTACTTGATAGGATTCTGATTTTCTGGGAACTTTGAGTCCATTTAATATATATCTTCATGGAAAACCCGCGAATCCACTCATATATAGGTTTTCTTTTTCTTTTCTTTCTTTTTTGAACATCTCCGCCTGCTTTGTCAGTGAAGATCATGAAGCTTACCGAAGGTTTTAGATACCTCCTGGATGCTAACATTCGAGTTGCATATTGGTAAAGTAGTCATACTGATTATCTAAATAAGTGACTGGGTGGATCCTACTATTTGTCTCAATATACCCAACTAAAGTTTGCCCCTTGGAATGTTAAAAAGTTCTAGTAAAAAGTCATCAAATCCTAATATCATCCTTTCCAGTGATCTAAGCTTGAGATGCAACGTTAGAGCATAAAACGAATTAGGATGCATAGATGAATTTTGATTAAGTTAGCATGACTCTGTTATGTCTCAAACATAATAGACAATCATCAGTGTTTTACAATAAACTGTCAAGTGACCTTCTCAGCGTTCCGATTCATGATCATTGCAGACAAAATTGAAGGTAGATTTGGATATAGATATGTAAAGTGGAGTTAACTAAAGCAGAATTCAACTAAGAATATCAGATTTGATAGACAAGAAAGAACATACAGCATGGCCAGCTAACCATTTCTTGGTGTATCATCTTTTTGAGCAAGTACCAACAGGATCTCACCAGAATACACAAACCTAATTCATAGTCAGATCCAGGGTACTCACCAAATTGAGATACTTCGGATAAGTAACATTAGCACTATCGTCACTTTCTTTCAAGCTCTTGAGCTTATCAAAGGGCATGTTAAGATCTAGTGACAAGTCCAGCGATGATGATGATGATGGGCATGATAAAGAAAGACACAGATTGCCATCGACCACTTCACCCTCATTTTGTTCCCCTGAATCGTTCCACCTTACCTCTGCAAGCCTCGGCATCTTATTGCTCAGAGACAGATTCAGATCGAGATCACCACCACCATCACCATGATCAGCCTTTCTTTCCACTGTGCTTCGCTCCCTGTGGTCGGCATCAATATCGATCCTCCAGATCTCATCCTGAGGAGCCTTTCTCATTCCGTGCATTAATTGGTCTTTTGAGGGTTGAATTTGGGTTGACTTTTGCTGTGGTTGGGCATGTGTGAGGCCGGACAACAATGAGAAATTACTGGAGTCTAGCACCGGGTCTTGAGGTTGTTTCCTTCTTCCTAGCTCAAAGTAGAAGTTGTCTTTTGTGTTTGGATGAGAGTGATGAGACACGTGATTCATGTTGTCACCCATGAAACCTGTGAGACGGATCCCATTTCGCGCATTTCCCATGGCTACATCAGTCAAATAGGGTCCGCTCATCCAGTTCCGGTCACTACTCCAGCAAAAATCCCTGCACAGATCGAGACAGACAGACAGACAGTTTAGTATTGGGATAAGAAGAGCAGTGCACATTAATTCATGAACTATGTCACATGGCAATCCTTCCTACCTGATGTTGGAGATCTTACGGTCAAGATTTTGGAGAATGGAGTGTCGCCAGAAGGCATGAGGAAGCTGATCTGCACTCCCCATGAAATCTTGTCTTGAGTTTATAACTGCAAAAAGTAGGTTTAATGAATTGTTTGAAGGAAAAAAACAATTTACAGAGAAACAAAAAACCTATATGAACTCTAAACATAAATCGACACTGGATTTTTACCTTCTCCTCGATCATTAATCTTCTTGCTCCGATACATCTGTGCCCAACAGAAAAGAAATTAAGTTCAACTCTGATAAGCAATTATTTTTGTTAGAAAAAGATAGTTCTTGTGTATATTTACAATAGGTTATGAGATCTTTTATCACCTGCAAATGGCTCTTGACATGAGCAATACTAAGCCCCTTGATGTTCATCAGCTGCAAGACCAATTTCGGCGTGGCTCCTAGATGAAAAAAAAAAAACAAAAAGGAAAAATCTATTTAATTAACATAATAAATCAAGAAATAATCACAAACGGAGAAACAAGAATCAACAAAAAGTTTTTACTTTCTTGACCCCCAAGTCGCTCCACTGCTTGAATGAAGCGAAGGTGAAGCTCGGGAGTCCAACGCAACCTCGGCACTTGAGTTCTCACATACGGCCTCAAGCCAGTGCTAGTACCAGAGCTGATTCCGTTCTTCTTGTTATTATTGTTGTTGTTTTCACTGAACTCCTCGACAATGCTGTTGCTCGAGCTCGTGCTGTTCCTGGTCTTGCTCTCGCAGTCCCCTTCCTCCTCATCCTCACTTCTGATCTCCAATGGAATCGCCGCCATCTTGTTCAAATCACCATCATTTTGATCTCCATTCATAGTGGTTTTGCAAGATCAGAGAGACGAACCGGCCCGATGATGACGAGAACCGAGCTTTAAGGGGCTCTTTCTGGGTAAGATTCAACCCCTGGAGGAAGGAGGAGAAGGAAGGTATTACTCATCTGTTAAGTTTGTCTGGTTTTGGTCTGAGAAATTTTTTCGCAATGGCACGAAAGAAAGAGTGAGGTTCCATATGGGAAGCAACAGGACAAACCCTAGCCAGGTCACAACGTGGTCTCGGCCACAACAGAGACACCTGTATTTCAACTAGCAGACTGAGTCCTAATTGTACGTATTCGGTTGTAGTTCTTAAATTACATACTGTACATGATTTTTTAACCTTCCTGCAGCTAATAAACAAAGCACATGAGCATGTCCTCGTTCCCAGATGATTCTTCTATAATAAAGTGTGTATTTGGACCGGGTTGTCATAGGGAGTGGTGGAAAGGTCCGAGAAACATGCATGATAGGGCTGGTATTATTCAATCTCGAATTCCACGGATATTCTCTCTCAGAAAAACTGCCTTGCGCGTGTATATCACCACGTCTTTAAATTTTCGTTTTCCTTCAGTTTGATTTTCTTTTTCTTTATGGGAGAACATCATTCATTGGTTTACTCCTACGTCTCTCCACCTTCCCATATATTTCTCTGAGGTTTCTCTGCCCGGACTAGGGACCTTCCGAGAACTCCAGACATTAGACTCGTGATGTTCCTGTCTCGAGTGATAATTAGTAATTTCTCAACAGAGATCACAGAACTGCTCCGAAATTGATTCAACAGTCTTGACGGCTCGAGGTCTCAATCTCTATCTACCAAAGTCAATGGTGATGAAGTTAAACGAGCTCATTTAATCGGTCAGCTTGAGAAAACGCTAATGGAAGGTTCTCACACTAACACAAAGTATGGAAACTAATGGAACCGGTCCATATAACTCCGGCTCGTACCAAAATTGGAGTTAGCAATCAATCGATCCTGATCTGTTTTAGCACACCAAGTTTGACATGAGCTCATTAAATTCGATAAAAAAAGACCCAACATATACTATTTTCAAGATACTAGGAAGAGAGTATGCTTCTAGGAAATATCTCTTTCCTTCAATCTGCTGGGGATTGAGAGGATTTAACTTGATGAGCGTACTCTCATCATCTCTGAACACAGACATTCATCTTCCCGGTTCCCAACCCCTTTTAATGTGTATTTTTCCATATACACACTTGAATTAAATAGAGTTACTATGTAGACAACAAGCTCCACTACATCATTCATTAAGCTTTTTATGTACCACTAATTCAATCTTTGCAATGGCGAAATACGCTAAGCATATGTTGAGAAGAGTTGTTTGAGTGCTTCAATGGCAAAGGGAGGGAGGGACAAGATCTTGGGTCCAAACCTAGGATATATTCATCTCAAACTGGTAAAGTAAATTCATTGCAATGCAAAAAAAAAAAAAGATGCTTTGCGTAATAGGTTTAGATTTTTTTTGGACGAAAAAGATATAATTTATTTGGCAGGGTTAGATCTTCTTCTTTTTTTTATGCAAGAAATATATCTTAGAATAAGTAAGATGCGATTCGAAACTCAATTGGACAGATTAAGCATAGGGATCATTTGTACTGAATTGGTGACGGAAAAAATTAAACTTCACTGCTCGAGGACTAAGATATATATACTCATGATTTTTTCGTTTCAATCACCACACTATTAACCCCACTGTATAAGTAGGTTTAGGTTTTCTTATGAGAAGGGAGGGAGGGGGAGAAAGAGAGAGAGAGAGAGAGAAGGAAGGCGTTGGGAAGACAGCTTGACGATTCTTGTTGTCGGTGTTCACGGATGCTTACTCTCGTGTTTCTTTCCCTTCTTCCCCATCCCGTTGAAACCGCACATAATTCCAACGAAAAAACTGCATTTCTTTTTTGCCCCTTCTCCAAGATTCCACGGCCCCCGAAAGCTAAGAATCACATCACTTTTGGCCCTGACATTCATCAGATTCGATGCTTCCCGCTCTGTCCCTATACGCGATTAGTGTCGCTAGTTCTCACGAAAATTGAGGTTGCTGTAGAGATTGTCCGTTTGATCCATCCTCATCAAATCACTCCATCGTGTCCACAACCGTTGGAAGATGTCAACACGCCCGAGAGAACCTTTGAACTTATAAAAGGCAAATGAATGAGGATGGCCTTTCCTTTTTGACACATATATAAGGGAGGTTGTCCAAAGTTGACCGTTGTCGAGACGTTCATAAGTCACTGGCCACTTTAGAACTTAACCTAACATTTGGAAATAAATTGTGGTGTCACGAAAGCGAGCTCCTGAGCTTTGAATTTTTGCTTTTGGTTTTGCCCCGAATGCTGCATCGGTCTTGCTTGGCCTAGTCTGCATGACCAAACGAGAGGGGTGGTAGCCATCGAGATCCATAAAGATCTTTTTGATGTTGGAACTGACAACTTGGGAAATTTAAAAAATTCGAGAAAACCAGAAGAGAAAGTGCATTGATATCGATAACATCATACATATGGATCCGGGTCGTGCGGTTGATATCCCAATACACGCGTACAGAGCTCGGGTAAATTGAGGATATTTTGTCCCAAAGTACCTTCTTTTTTTTTCACTTCGCAAGCACCCCAACCATCACCAAATGATAAAATTAAAAAAAAAAAAATCGGCCTCTCTCTGAGGAGAAGTACTTGCCGAGATCCAGATCCACATGGAGAGGATCCATCATGATGATCGATTACACGCAGCTCATATGTGGATCCCGCATGATCAATAGACACAATCGGTTCAGGTGGGTGGATGTGCAGGTCCATGCAACACTTGCCCCTTCTCTTGAGATGTTTCTGAGGATCATTAGAAACCGGGCCCTCAACCCTTGCATAATCATCTGATTAAAAAGAACGTATATCTCGGCCATTGATCATAAAGTTTAAAAAAAAAAAATCATTTGTTATGACAGTATGTATACAGGAGTCACGACATGTTACCGTCCAAGGTTACCCCCGGTAAATCATACAAATGCCCCAACTCTTGACTTATTTTCAAACAAGTCGGTATTAAGAGTCTCTCTAGATTGAACGTTGAAATTATTCTCTTTTCGCCGTCCATGGACGATAATTTCTCATACCCTAGATCCATAAAGCATATAAAATGAGTATTACAATGCGTGGATGAGGTGAAGATTTTGCCCGGCGACTCTGACCAAAAATAGAGAAACATTGAGATGGTC
Source organism: Eucalyptus microcorys (assembly GCA_014182515.1). NCBI lineage: Eukaryota > Viridiplantae > Streptophyta > Magnoliopsida > Myrtales > Myrtaceae > Eucalyptus > Eucalyptus microcorys. The sequence goes on from CM024571.1 coordinate 23,607,712, forward strand.
AATCCTGTCGAATCAGACCCATGCCGGGATGCTCGGCAAGCAGCCATCGACGACACATTATTATATAAGAAGAGAGAAAACCCAAAGCATCTTGAGATGTCACTCCACCTCATCCTCACGCAATCGGTGTAGTTAAGTTTCTATTTGTTTCGCGAAAACATTTTCTTTATTTTCTAGCATTTGAATCGCTTGAAAAACATAAATTAACAGAAAATATTTTCTTAATTAACTAAAAAACTATATTTAAAATTCGGAAAATAGTTTCCAATTTAAAAAATCAAAAATCATTTTCTAAATTATGACTAGACATCACCGCTTGGACTAAAAATGACACCTGGACCCCTAGAGTACCAAAAGTTGACACAAAATGACACTTAAGTGTTAAAAGTTACGAAAGTGACATTTAAGTGCTAAAATCGGAACAAAATAGATCACTTAAGTGCCACTAGCAAGAAAATCTAGCCAAAACGCTGATGTGGCAATTTTTAGGCAAACTGCGCGCAAAACGACATTGTTTTGTTTGCTGATGTGGCTAAACAGTGTCAAAACAACATCGTTTTAGTATAATTCAATTTTAATATAATAATTAATTTAATTAAATTTTAATTAATTTTAAAAACAAAAAAGCGGGGAGGAAGGAGGAAGAGGGTGGCGGCCGGCGGTGAGAGAATAGCCCTCGCCGTCGCCGCCGTTGGTGCCATCTCCCCTCCATCGCCGGGAGGTGAGGGAGGGTTAGCCAGGGCTGCTGAGCCCTGGCCAAGGGCCAGTGACCCCAGCCGACCAGCAGCAAGGGCCCACATGCCCTCCTCGCCTAAGATCTGGGCGAGGGCCGACGACCCTCGCCGGATCTAGGGCAACCCCCCAGCAAGCGACAGCCCTTGGGTTGGCCGGGCGAAGGCTGTTGACCCTCGCCTAGATGCGGGCGAGGGCACGCAAGCCCTCGCCACCGATCAACCGGGCCACCGGCCCTCGGCTAAGGCTTAGCGACCCCGGCCGACCCTCCCCCACCTTCCGGTGACGGCGGGGAGGCGATGATGGCGAGAGCTCAGCCCCCGGCCGCCGACTACCTTCCTCCTCCTCCTCCGTTTTTTTTTTTTTTTTTTTTTTTTCAGTAAATATAAATTATTATTATTATTATTATTATTATTATTATTATTATTATTATTATTATTATTATTATTATTTTTAAATAATTTTTATATTATATTAAAATTCAAATTATGCCAAAACGACGTCGTTTTGGGTAAATTAGAACTGAGTCAGCTCTCCGACAAGCCACGTAGACGAGCAATATTAATATTTAATTATCACGTATGATTTCTAGCCGGCTTCGCCGGAGGTGGCACTCAGGTGTCCCACTTTTCTACAAAAGTGACACTTAAGTTTCACTTTTGTAACTTTTGGCACTTAAGTGTCCCTTTGTACCAACTTTTGGCACTTGAAGCGATTTTTTGCCGACTAAAAACTTTACATTTGGGCATAGAAATGCCAACTCTTATTCCTAGGCCCTTAACAACGGCCCCAAGTCGAGGCCAGCCTACTGAGATCCATTAAGCCCAAGCTCGGGTTTAAAGAGGTCGAGCCAAGAACCCCGATGCTTAATCCCTAGTCCACAAAGGTTGGTTTGGGGACATCGACGCCCATGACCAAGCCTAAGACTCTAATGCCATTGCCTGACTCTTTGACACTTCAACTCGAGTCCACAAAGGTCGAGCCTAAGACTTTGGTACTCATACTGGGATCTCAGCACTTGGGGCTAGGTCCAATGAGGCCAAGCTCAAGTCCACAACACCCGAGATTGGGTCCATCAAGGCTGAAACTATGACTCTAATGCCAATGCTCAAATCCCCGATGCCCAAGCCCATGTCTATCGAGACCCCCCTAGGATGGATCTATCGAGACTGGGCCCAAGTCCTCGATGCCCATGTCCATGTTTATAGAGGTCGACACGCCTAGGACCAAGACCCCGATACCTATGTTCAAGTCCCCAACACCTAGGCCCGAGTCCATCATCCACAGAGGTTAAGCTCAAGAAATTAGTGCCCATGGTCGAGCCTATGACTCTGATGCCATTGCACAACTCTACAACGCCCCGGCCTAGGTCCATAAAGGCTGGGCCCAAGACCTCAGTGCTCATGCCCAAATCTCTTACACCCGAGCCCAAGCCCATTGAGGCTACCACAACACTTAGACTCAAGATCCCACACTAGGGACCAAATCCATCAAGGCCGGACCATGACCTCGATGCCAGTGTACAGGTCCTTAGTGTCTAAGCCCATTACATGCAGACTACGCCCAAGACCTCAGCGCCCTTGCTCTGAACCACAGCGCCCTTGCCTAGGTCCCCAGCGTCTAGGCTCAAGTCTCGAGTCCGTCAAGTCTAGGTCACAAATAGCAATGCCATCCAAATCAATCAAGGCCAAGCTTGAGACCTTGGCACCCACACTCAGTCCATCTAGGACAAGCCTGAGACCTTGATGCTCAAGCCCCCAATCCCTAACACCCACACCTAGGTCCATCAAGGCCAAGATCAAGATCCCAGAGCCCATGCCCCAATCCCTAGCGCCCGAGTTGAGGTCCATTAAGGCTGGACTTGAGACCTTGGTGCTCATATATGATTCTCCAGCTACCAATGTGCAAGTGTCATGAGCCAATCGTTTGCTATCGAGATTGTGCGGCTACTTAGGCTCTCTTGGATCATTTGGGATCATTAGAGTGCCTAAATCAAGGCTTTTTTGGGATCAATCGCTCACTCGCTTGCTAACCCGGATTATAAAGAGAGAAAGTTTCTAGAAAAAAAAGCTCTAAACGAGAGAAAGGAACTTTGATTGTAAAATGGTTTGATGATTACAATAAGGGAGAGGGCACTCATTTTTATACTCGAGGCCTTCAAATTACAACCATTGATCGTCTTTCAGTATGGCGAATGAGATCGTTCATTCTAATCTACCAACTATTGACATTTATGCCGAGAGAGTTCTAAATCCTCGGCGCAATTATCATGTCGCCCGTCCTTCAAAACGTTCCAAAAGCTTTTGTGGAAATCTTGGGCAATCTTGGGAGGTCTTCCTCGATCCTGCACGGTCCCTTGGTCGCGGTAACCTCATTACCGTGACACAAGTCACTAGTGCCCGAATAATTTATGTCTATTTAGGAAAATCAAATCAAATTTTCCTTATCAAATAACGGAAAATATTTTCCAATTCATTTTCTAGTTTCAACCTAACACAAGAAAATATTATCATTTTCCTAGAAAAACCTCCTAGAAAACATTTTCTAGAAATGTCATATTTTCCGTGAAACAAATAAAGCCTTAAAAAGCAAATACTTGAATCTAATTCGTGAAGATGCATGGGATTGATCGATATTTACACATCAATAAGTATATTTCCGAAGTAGAAAAAATGATGCGAAGTATTGATATGTTAAATTTCATGGTAAATTAGCTTAGACCCAAAAAAAAAAAGGCATTGACCATATAAAGAAACTCATATAAGTCAAGCATGCAGGAAAACAAATCCGCATGTCATTACGTTTATTCTGATTCTCTTGATGAAAAATTGGTAGTAACCTTTTCGAAACACATAGAAATAGAAAATCTTGTAGCACGACCAAATTCTAACATGCGCTTTCACTTTTACTCTCAATAAAGATAATCGTTGTAGGTTTACATTATATGACTTTTATCGATTGACTTATTTTGACATTGCTAATTAACCATAGACAAGCATGAAAAATAAAACGATTGCACACTAAGCTCGCCACACGATGAGACTTTTTAGTGTTTTCCTTTCACACTATGACATTTTTAGTGTATTGCCTCCTGTATCACTGCATAAGATCATGGAACGTAAAGCCAGATTCAACCCAAATGAGAGGTCACTGATAAAGAGCGAAACCCTAAAGAAGGCTGACTCCAAATATTTTTGGAATTTCTTCTTGACTTTCTTCAAGCAAATTGATATTTGCTGCCAAGCATTCCAGCTCATGGGGACAATATCGATTAATAACTTAATCCATATTGCATTCCTTGATTTTCCATGCTTTAGGACAAGTGGTTGCTGTTTCCCTCTAAAGAAAACGAGTGTGGCCCTACTGAAAAGGACTAGGGCAAAAAAATAATGTCTGATAAACAACCGAAAATATTGATTGATAAATCACACATATGTCGAGCTAGAATATGGTGGGAACAGTGGATTTGATCAAGACAGATTAAATATTGATTTGTGCAGAGACGAGATTCGAGATGAATTGGGGAGTTTATCTCTTAAAGTTTTGCCTAGTGTTGCATGTGAGCATTAAAATAGCTTTTGATGTTTTTGTCTGATTCTCGTGGAGGCTTAGAAAAAAGAAAGAATTGCAGGATTTCCAATGTAAGGTCAACTCCACAGCAATCGGTTTCCATGTTTTCCTACTCCATACCATTAAAAATTGATTGATTATTTGGATTTATATCGACCTTTTCTCCATATATTATACCCCACCAAAACCCGCCAATAATTTATCATTTCATGAGAAGACGTGAACGCTATTTATGTGGATAAAAAAAAAAACATTATTCCAAGAATGAGCATGTTTGTCCTCTTCACACCATCGCCAATCGCCATGACCTTGCCGATGGCCGTAGCCCCATCTTTTATTATTAAGGGTTTGTTGAGTCGTGAATCGTTGACGAATGTCTTCTAATTTTATTAAGCATGCTTGATAAAGATGTCTTAACTTTAATGTATTGATTAACGCCTATCGCGAAAATGGTTAGGCCCTTGAAAAGTATCCTAGAAATACTCTATGACAAAATGCTAAGCCATCAGGAGCGAGAATTCATGTTCATGAACGGTATCGGATTAGTCGTAAGTATACACATTTACAAAACTTAGGACTACAGCACATGTGGAAATATTATTGAGGCTGGTCGTCCAACAAAATAATTTAATCATCTCATTATCTGTTGGCCCAAGTGGAGGGGCGTCCTATTGCTTATCATATTTGATTTTTGTCCAGAATTATTGGCTCGACGGCATGAGCTTAAGCATTTTTAGTTATATTATTAGAATTTATATATATATATATATATATATATATATTTCAATCTTTCTTTATTGGTTATGTTGAAAATGTAAAAGGAAGACGAACATCTTACTCTTTCTATCATGATATGGAAGATGGATTTTAATGTGTTGGGTAAGAAAAAGAAAGAATAGGGGGAGTTGAGGGGCTCTCAGCCCAAATTCCATGGGCCTGAAAGGGGAAGAGGAATCCAACATGAATATTGGCAAATCAAGCCCATTTCTCTTTGATCAGCTGCACCCGAGAGCCCAATAGAAGCACGCTGAACGCAGGTGACTCTTTTGACTGGCACGATCTGCACAATCAAGCGCTCCTCGTCGCCAATCCACTTTAGGGTGCATTTTGGAGAGCATTTTCAAAATGCTTTGGGCCTTTGAAGACAGGTGTGCCAAAGTTGAAAGTGTTCGGTAACACAATGCCTCTCAAGTCATGTCGGTAACACAATGCATCTCAAGTCATGCGAGTTTGGTTCAACTTTTCTAAAAGGTTTTGAGCCTCTAAAGATCCTTGAAAAAATACCAAGGTATTTGGCAAGCATTTTGAAATAACTTTGCGTCAAATATTGGTATTGGGAATGCTGAAATCCTAATTGCACCTCTACCCAACATTGCGAAGTAACATTTGCGGAATGTTGAAATTAAGATTAAAATATTTTTTTCCTTACAAAACTACCCTCATCAACTATTTAGTTTTTTTGATTTGGCCCCTCCTTGCAACTATTCATCTTCTTTGCACAAGGGCGGTTGGCGAGGGTCGCGCGACTCAAGCGACCTCCACTAGAGGTGTCACAACCTCAAGTTACCACTATCTAGGTCTCGCAAGCTCATGCGACCCTCAGCCAAGGTCGTGTGTCCCCAAGTGGTGGTCGCCTGGGTTGTGCGACCTCAAGCCACCCTAGTTGGGGTCACGTGACCTCTACGAGACCCAAGCGAGGGTCGCTTGAGGTTGCAAGACCCAGGTGACAATCACTGGCATCAAGACCTAGGCAACTCTAACCATAGATCACCCGACATTAGGCATCCCCAATTGATGATTGTCGAAGCTAGATTTGGCTCATCACTACCGTAGCCCTTTATTGAATCTGGCAAAGGGCTTGAGTTCTTTTTTAATGAAATATATATAGTCAAAACCCATTGCAAAAGTTCTTTTTACCAAACATTACTTGAACCCAAAATCAATTTGCAAAGAGTTTTTACCCAACATAATTTGCATTTCTTCAAAAGGCTTTAAGTTTCAGCATTTGCATTACACCCAAAACCCATTTATAGAGTTAAACCAAACTCATTCATAGTCTAGTATTTCCAAAGTAGTATTAGCTTTAAGCACTTTTGACACACTACTTTGTAGGCTCATGGATCCTTATTTCCAACTTCGTCTTTGATAACAATTTTCCGTATTCCTATCTCATCTTTATTCCACTGTTTATCATCATCATCTCTCTCTAAATCTATCACTCCGAATCTAGGTCCTAGCCTCTAGTCAATGATCACCAAGTGTCGAGGGCCGCCAAGTGTCAACGGTCACGCGTCCATCCGAAGCAAGATCTTGACCTTGGTGTAGGGATAGTCAGTTCTAAGATGGACAGTTCCCACCCTGCAACCAAGAACCGCCTTATTGGTTCTTGGACGCACCTTGGAATGGGACCACCAGTTCCCAAATGGGTTCATGGAACCGGTCGATGGAGGCAGAGAAGGAGTAGGGAGGGTGGGCATAGGTCGTTGGGCGGGGTGGACCAAAGGTGGGAGAGAGTGAGACGAGAGGCGAGGATGAGTACGACAACGATGAGGTGGAACAGGAGTAGAGGCATGACGGTCGAGGGAGAGGCCTGAAGGCGAGGACTATGACGATCAGCTTCTGGTCATTGTGACAGTTGCCGTCTTGGCCGCTGATGAAGTAGAAAGGTTCGGACCGATCGAACTAGAAGACGATGTCGCCGTCGTCCCATTTCTTGATGGGGTTGTGAGCATGGCACTTGCCGTAACCGTCTTTGTTCACTAGCCGCACCGAGTTCTCTCCTTTCTTGTACTTGAAAATTGAGACAGCCTAAAAAAAATAGGGACAGAACATAAAGATGCAATTCACCTTCATTCATCGAGACTGACAGAGCCGAAATCCTGGGGACTTGTGGAGAGTGTCGTTGATCAAGAACCGGTTTCGACCGGCCCAGCGGTTGTAATCCTTCGCAGGACGAACCACCCAACCATCTCTGCCTCCAAAATAGAGCTGGGAAGCTTGGACTTGAACTAGGGACGACAGAGAACAGATGGCGAAGATGCAGACGACAAAGAAAAAATTCTGAGAGATCCGGGCAAATTCATTGAGATGGTGGAGAAGAAGAGAACGGTGTAATTGAAGCTCGAAAATTTAAAACATGTATATTTATATTATGTCCAAGTCTAAGTGGCGGTTCCACATGTCGAACCGAAAACTGAACCAGCAGTTCGGGTTAGTTTGGTCTAATTTCAGACAATTCTGTCTTGAATCTTTTGCACATTCCTACATGGGTGTGTCTCAGTCGTGCGAGGCTTCCAAATTCCCGGTAGTGCCCTTTCTTTTTTCCTTCTGTTATTAATTACTTCAAAGTAGCTGTATAAGAAAAATATCTTAAAAGCCAATTATCCGAAAGTTATTTGCTTCGAGTTTATGCACCTTAAGTCAAAGAATTTTGAAGAAATGACTTTACATGTCCTGAAACTCCCAAATGCAGCCTTAAATCACATTGAGGTGATTGTTGATTTGGTCAATTCTTAAAAATATAAATATATTGTAAAAATAAAGAGCGATGATGTCATCCAAACAATCAGCCAACATCAATGGTGGTGACGACTAACAATGGAGGCGGAAATGATGGTTGGTCAATGTCGAGAAGCATGGGCAGGTACACCAGTACAAGGAGAAATTCCATTTCCATTCACTCATTAAAACTATCTCGTGCTCATTTATACAGCGAAATTGACGATCCTCTCAGAATACAAAATATCCAATCCGAAGAGAGCAAATATGGAGTAAATCCAAACGCAAGGCATCGACACTATTTTTACAGTGACAACATACGAGATGTGTATAAGTTATAAGTCGGACATGTCTTTATACTCTAAGATCTGTCGTAATCATGTAGGGTCCCCCCCCAAAAAAAAAACAAAAAAGACATGCCAATTATACATGTTCCCTAGGTTAGGCAGGCAAAATTTTTTAATTGATTGCTGAATATAATTGTGCCTTTGGTGCTCCCAATTGAATTCTCATACGGGCTGAAGGACACGTGATCGCGCGGGGCCTTTGTCCCTGGCCTGCCTTTTCGCAAGTTGCACGGGGTGCAAAACACATTTATACCCCCCATAAGACTTTCGCCAAAATTAGATCAATCCATTTATTTGTCCAATCAATGAGACGACGGTCCATAAGATGTGGCAATAATTTAGGGGGGAAATAATATTGCCGAGTGCCCTCCTTTCGAGCCTATGGCAACGGTGGGTGGACGTCTGGATTGTTTATTTATCTTATTTTATTTTAATCGTCTATTATTGCATTTTTTATAATTTTGGAATAATTATTGCTCCACGTCCCATCATGTGCATCTGCGTCGGAGCTCTAAAAAAAGCTTATCGCGTGTCAGATTAAACACAAGCGTCTCGCAACAGAGCGCCAACTTGGAATTCATAAATAGATCTTCAAATTTGTCCATTTGTCTTCCAAATTATATTTGGTGGGTCCCGCGAAGATTAGGACACCGAAACCTTATGATTATTTCTTAATTAATTGTTTTAAAAGTGTCGGACCAGTCCTTCTGCTGCAGTGGAGCTAATCCACGAGAGGGGTCGGCAAAAGCGGTTTCATTGGAAATAACGTGTCTCATCAACTATGTTGCACGAGCTATTCTTTTACCAACAATCGTTCAAAATGAGATTTTACAAACGTTAAAAGATGACATGATTGGTCGCTATGTAGATAATCAAATTCGCTGCGTTCCCAAGGTATGAAAAAACTTTTATCAAGTGACCAATCAAGCCTTATCAAGAAAGAGCTTTTCGTGAATTGAAATCAATTAATTTCTTCAAATTTTAAATTCTTCCTGACTTTTAGCATTATATTCCGTGCAATTGTTGCTTCATCCGTTTTATGAATATTCCATCTTATGTAGTTTTGTGCAAGTTATCAAACATGTTACATGTCTACACAAAACCCTCTAAACAAGAAAGACAGACAGAAAGATAATAAAAGCTTTCGACGCCAAGCAAAGTTAGCCAAAAAAAAAAAAAAAAGAAGTCCAGATGGACAGACAGTGAGCAATTTGAAGGTGGAGACTTCATGTCTTCCTTGAATATTAAATCGGATGGGCACTTGAGACCACTAAAAAAAGATTGGAAAACTCAAGAGGATGAGATTAATATTAGCCAACTAATAATCTCTTCTCATCAGAACTAATCTTATAATTAATTCGCTATGCCAAGATATACTATAGTTCTTCCCAAAAAATAAAAAAGAAGAAAACAAAAATAAATAAATTTATATGTATGCACAAACACACATATGTAGAGAGAGAGAGAGAGAGTAAAAACACGAGCGGTTGACCAACTCAAATAATCGGGACGCATGAGAGGCTGTGCTTGGAGGTGGGGCCGCGGTCCGACCGAATCCATCGTCGAAATCGAACCGGAGGAGTTAGCGAACTACTCATCATTTTCATCGTCCCCTCTCTCTCTCTCTCTCTCTCTCTCCTCTCTTTCTATTATCTCCACTCAGCATTCGCTCTCGCCATTTCCAGACAGCAAGCGAGCAGCAGGAAGCGAGAGAGAGAGAGGGAGGGAGGGAGACAGCGAAGTGCTGCTGCTGCTGCTGATTCTTGCCGGCTCCGCCCCTGATCCGCTGCCGCACCGCCCTCCTCCTCCCCCCGCCGGACGGCGATTCGCGGCGGCGGCGGCGGTTTCGCCTCCCTCTGCCAGCAAGCTTCTCAGGTGATAATGAGCACTCCGAACTCGCTCCCCCTACTGATTCGGACCCTTTGCTGATACCTTATCGAGCTCGGCCGCCGCCCGCATCTGGTCTTCCGAGCTGGAGACCGGCTCTTCCCCGGTCGGTCGGAAATGCGTTTCGCGAAGCTCGTCGATCGGTTCAAGAGCACTCAGGTCCACGCCATAAACCCTCATCCCGACCCCGCCCACCCCAGCGCCTCCGGCGACCCCGCCGCCGCCGGAGGAGGAGGCGGCGGCAAGCTGAACGGGAACTTCTTTAAGTTTATTGGGTCGAAGCCGAAACCGGCTCAATCTGCTTCGTTGGCTCAGTCTCTTCTTCTCGCCTATGGGCTCCCCACGGTCGACCTCATCGAGCCCCCTATCGAGCCCTGCCTCAAGCCCATTAATTTCGTGGAGTCCTTGGCCGATGTGTACCGCCGGCTCGAGAAATGCTCGCCGTCGGATAGGGTGGCGCTGTGCATTGAGCAGTACTCGATGCTGCGGGGCCTCGGCGACATAAAGCTGCTTCGGCGGTGCCTGCGGGCTGCACTGCTAGGCGCGGCCGATGTGCACGCCAAGGTCGTGCTCGACGCGTGGTTGCGGTTCGAGAGGAGGGCGGATGAGCTGGCGGGTTTCAATCTGATGCGAGGTGGGGATGGGATGTCTGAATGTCCAGAGTCCAATTCGATATGCGGTTGTGGTTCTAACTCATTCTGCTGTTGTCAGTATTATGAAAAAATGAATGCGCTGAACAATGTGCATACGCTCGATGGGAATGAGAGTTATAGCGTGGAGGAAGAGGAGGAAGATGTTCTATTTTGTATTGGTGATGAGGAGGTCCACTGCGTAAGAAGTAAATTTGCAGCTTTATCCCCTCCATTTGCGGCTATGTTATATGGTAATTTTGCAGAATCTAAAGAGGCAAAGATTAATTTCTCTCTCAATGGGATCTCTGCTGAGGGAATGCGGGCTGTCGAAATATATAGCAGGACTAAAAGGTTGGACATGTTTGGTCCTGAGATTGTTTTGGAGCTACTTTCTTTCTCAAATAAATTCTGTTGCGAGGAGATGAAATTGGCATGTGATGCTTATTTAGCTTCACTTGTTAGCAGCCTCGATGATGCCTTGATTCTCATGGAGTATGGTTTAGAGGAGACCTCCTATCTTCTAGTAGCTTCTTGTTTGCAGGTGTTGCTTAGTGAGCTCCCGAGGTCACTACGTAACCCAGGGGTGATGAAGATTTTATGTAGCCCCGAGGGTAGAGAGAGATTGTCCCAAGCAGGACATGCTTCATTCTTGCTGTACTATTTCTTGAGCCTAGTGTCTATGGAGGAGAGTATGGTATCTAACATCACTGTGATGTTATTGGAGAGGCTAAAGGAGTGTTCTACTGAGAGGTGGCAGAAGGCACTTTCACTGCACCAATTGGGTTGTGTGATGCTCGATAGAAAAAATTATAGTGGTGCGGAGCATTATTTCGAGGCAGCATCTGAGTATGGTCATGTTTATTCAATAGCTGGTATTGCGAGAGCAAAGTATAAGCAAGGCCAACAATATTTAGCTCATATGATGATCGACTCACTCATCTCCAAAAACACAATGGTTGGTTGGATGTATCAGGAACGATCTCTATATGGCGTGGGGAGGGAGAAATTGTCGGATGCGATTAGTGCGACTGGACTGGACCCTACGCTCTCATTTCCCTATAAGTACAGAGCTTTGATAAAGGTGGAGGAGAAGCAGATTAAAGCAGCCGTGCTAGAGATTGACAAAATTATTGGCTTTAGGTTCTTGCCTGACTGCCTTGAGTTACGTGCTTGGTTCTTCATTGCACTTGAAGATTATGGAAGTGCGATGAGGGATGTTAGGGCTCTTTTAACTTTGGAACCTAATTACAAGATGTTCAACGCAAAGGTTAGTGGAGGCCAGTTGGTAGAATTACTCAGCCATCAGGTTCAGCAGACAAACCAGGCTGAATGCTGGATGCAACTTTATGAACGGTGGTCTTCTGTTGATGACATAGGCTCTTTGGCTGTCATACATCAGATGCTAGATATTGAACCTAAAAGGGGTCTTCTCTGGTTTCGGCAATCTCTTCTCCTCTTGCGGTACACATCTCTTCTTTTCATTTCCTTTTAAACTACATTATATATTATTATCATGAGTGTGAACTTTGAGTGAAAAGGCCTAGCCTTTGAATTTGGGTAATGATTTCTGTTAAACTTCCACAGCGACCATCTATGCAATTTAATATGTTGAAACGGCTATTGCATGTTTTCCATTTTTCATTTTTGTCATTTTAAGGCCAAGTGTCCTCTTTTAGCCCCTAGCATGTGTGTCATCTAGAGTTACGGCAAAAGAATTGTCTGGCGGGCATTGTCATACTTCGTGCTGTTGTTTAATGCTCTTATAGAAGCTGGAGGGATTTAGAATTCACAGCTTTTGTAATTATGACAGGTTAAATAGTCAAAAGGCTGCAATGAGGAGCTTGAGATTGGCTCGAAATAATTCTATCTCTGAGCAGGAGAGATTGGTATATGAAGGATGGATATTATATGACACAGGCAATCGGGAAGAAGCTCTCTCAAGGGCTGAGAAGTCCATTGCTATTCAAAGATCGTTTGAAGCTTTCTTTCTTAAAGCTTACGTCCTGGCAGACACAAGCTTGGATTCAGAAGCTTCCTCTTATGTTATCCGACTACTGGAGGAAGCTCTTAAATGTCCTTCAGATGGTCTGAGGAAAGGACAAGTGAGTGTCATGAATACTATAGTCTCACTTTTGGTGATATTGCTTGGAAAACTTTTTTGATTGTTTGGCTGGAATGTGTTGCAGGCATTAAACAATTTAGCTAGTATTTATGTGGATTGTGACAAACTCGAATTGGCTGCCACTTGCTATACAAATGCCCTTGACATTAAGCATACGAGAGCTCATCAAGGGTTGGCACGTTTATATCATCTGAAAAGTCAAAAGAAAGCTGCTTATGATGAAATGACCAAGCTTATAGACAAGGCACACTCTAAGGCATCAGCGTATGAGAAACGGTCAGAATATTGTGACCGTGACATGGCGCAACATGATCTCAATATGGCTACACAGTTGGATCCACTGAGGACCTATCCATACAGATACAGGGCAGCAGGTAATTTTCGTGGCCTTGAATGTTGCTTTGAATGTGCCAATTACTCTAATGGAAAGGCATAGTCTACTTCTTTTCTGATAGATTAGGTCTCACCTACTCAAGTAATTTGTTTCAATGTACTTAAATGCCTGCCATCATACTACTCAGGCCTTAAAATGAACTGATGAGAGTGTGAGTCTTTTAATTTTTTTTTTTTTAATCCACTGCCAGTACTCACTACGGATCTTTACTTGAAGATAGTCATTATGTGTAAATTATTGCCAAATGTTTCTGATGTGTAAATCAATTTAGAGTTCTTGGCCACTTCATTGTTGATGCGGTTAAAGAAGTTCTGTCTTTTGTGTGATATGTCACAATGAAGAAGTCAGCAAAGAGAAGTAAAGGAAAAGGTATAGGGAATAAAACAGAGAGAGAGAGAGATTGCTATGCTATTGATGGATGTAATTGAACATTCTATGGTACCTCTCTGTTGTTATCCCATTTCAATTCGTTCCTGACATCTAGTTATTTTCCAATACTTTCATTTATGTTCTGAACTTCTGCCTGTTTTCACGATGTCTCTTGTAACAGTACTCATGGATGACCAGAAAGAAGTGGAAGCTGTTGAAGAGCTTACTAGAGCCATAGCATTCAAGCCGGACTTGCAAATGCTTCATCTACGAGCAGCATTTTTTGAGTCAATGGGAGATCTCAGCTCTGCTCTCCAGGACTGTGAGGTAGCTCTCTGCCTGGATCCAAACCATATAGAGACGCGTGACCTTTATCATCGAGCGCAAGGCAGAGTAACTGAACAAAAGAAATGACTAATTTGTTACGAAAGCTGTTGGCAAGTAAAATTCAATTGTTGACTTTTGGGCGGAAGGTCCCTTTGGGGCGAGACAACGGATAGATACACTGGAATTGCGATTCACTCAACTTGAAGCTGCAAACATGCCACGTCTGTGAGAAGGTATAGTCAGAAAATGAGCAGAAAGAAAAGGGATGGCAAACGTGAAGGCCTGCTGGATAGAGTGCTGCACACATGTCAACTCCTGCAGATGATGGTCACACTGTCGCGGATCAAGAATCGACTCGATGAGAAGCGGAACGGGACTGTGATTTTGATTAGTCATAAAATTATTTCTCATTCTAAACAGTACATCCGGTTTCAATACATGTTCTCTCTTTTAGATAGAAGCTTGTCTCTACCATTCCTTGTATATAAACATAACTATAGTCTCAAAATTCTGTAACTTTCCTCGAAAAAATCATTTCACTTGATTCTGTTGCAATATTTTAATTCATGCATTCATTAAGAATATTATATATACAAGGGACCAGCGTCGCAGACGAACAGTGAACAAACTTAATTCTATTATGTCGGACAGTTGAGCGAGAGTTCACCGTTACAGGTTGCTGACTTCATGGCTTTGGTCTAAGCTTCCAGATATTTAATGGTTTCTGATGCGTCCGTGGTAAGTGGCAAGAAAAGTTGACTCTACATTCATGAGAGGAAAGCTTAAATGCCATGCCAACGCAATCGCGACTTGTTTATCACTGTCACATCATGCATACACCTTATTTTGGACCGGGCCAAAATGCCACGTGTGGCTAATTTAGTGCCCCTCTTAAGGAATCACACATTCCTTCATGCAGACATTAGTTTGTCTGCTACTGGTTAGAGGCATTGGTTGTAATCGTGAGGAGGGTTTATCCAGATGGAAGAGTATATCCATGTTTGTTACTGCAGCGAGGAGCACGAGTCGCAAAACTAGGATCAGAGCGAGCCGGGACGCCCTTCTCAAAAAATTGCGGCACCTGCTATTTTTTGAACAAGTCAACTTCCTAAAAGCCCGTGAACGGGCTCTGTTCTCTGCGAGTTATGCTGGCTTTTCTCGTGGTACAGCGAGCCACTTACCGTCCGCGCTTCTCTCATGGTCTACTGCGTTTGATGATGGTGACAAAGCCAAATTCGAATAGCAGATCCGACTCCCAACGTCTCTTGGGCTTCATCTGGGATCGTCGATGATGATTAAGCCAAGGTCAAATGGCTCGATCATCTTTGAGGAAGGCCCCCTCGTTTAGATGGACAGGGGAAGGACCACGGACAACACGCCATGTGCAACAAGAGTGTGGCCATGTCTTACCGGTGGCGAAGAAAACAAAGGATAGGGCAGCAAATTGGCGACCTGGGGGGAGAGGACGAATTAGAATTTCTTAGATCGGCATAGTTATGCTTGATTGTAGTCGTCTTATGAAGTATGATCTACTTGAGATTAAAAAGGAAAAAAAAATGAAACATCTATCCCATACTTTGATTCCAAGCAGTGAGTTTGGCATTGTGTCAACTGTCAAGGCTGTTCTTTATGAGGTCATAATGAAGGCAGGTCAAATGCCTAGTTCGGCGGCATAGGTTCTTTCCATTTAGGAAACCTATCGGTACCATGATGATTGATGAGTCGACATAACTATAGTAGCAGTTGAGCTCTCCCCATCAATGTATCTTATCTTCTTCCCTTTATTGTTTGACGTTCTTTTGCCACTCCTTTTCTTTTTCCTTGAAGAAAAAAAAAGGGAAGATCAGATCAAACAATGCAAGCGATGGTCCCTGTTCTTTTAGGTGACAAGTTCACATAAATTCCAGCAATTTGATGCTGATATCATCTTCTAATGAACCTGTAACCATCTCAACTTCATTTCAGCCCAACCCCATCATCATCTCAGCGTGATTTGTTCATATCTACTCTTTCACAAACCCATCTAACGCATTAAGCAACATCATTACAAACCTGCACAGCCGGAGTAATTTTCGACTTCATCAACTCCGGGAACAACTGCCACAGTTCAAAGGCGCATCAACATTCGGCGCCGGAAACAACAACAACAACAACCCCAGCAACGAGGTTAAAAGATGTTAGTTCATCAGGAATGTGCCACGGAAACTTCACAGCGCTGGAAAATCTTACAACATCAATCGCTATTACATATGTTACAAGGCCATGTGATAATCGAAGGGACATGGGGCATGTTCATAGTCCTACCTCTCCTGTCACGTTTGTCACTACTTTTCCCATACATGACGATAAAGAAAAAGGGAACATGACACTAAACCCAAAAAAAAAAAAAAAAAGAGTCAAAAAGTCAGCTTGACTTTTGCTCATCCCACCACCATCCCCCCCACCTGGTGATGGGGCACCATGCTTGTGCTTTCCCAGTTATTATAGGGCCTATGCTTGTTTCCCCATTAATAATGAGGAAGGAAAAAAAGATGAAATTTTTATCTTCAAGAATTGGAAAAAGCTTGAAGAAGATCAAATCTAAAAAGAGGGTTCAAACAAAAAAGGGAACTTACAATTAGCAGGGCATGATGATTGTATTAAGATAAACCAATCACATCAAATGCGTTCGCCTGGCGGTTGCGATCACAGTCGTCGTCGCGTGTCGATGGCGTCTCGCAGATCATGCGATTGACTTGATTCAGTAGAATAAGAGGGCCGGATAGTTAGAGTGGTGCGCATGTACAGGAGGGGCACTTGACGAGGCCGTTCTCGTTGCAGTCCGTGCAGCTCCGGAAGCCGCTCTTCTCGGTGTAGAGCTTGTGGCTGCCGTCGCACTCGCCGCACAGGACGAACCGGTAGCCGCCGCAGGCGTCGCAGACGCCGGGCTCCGCCGCCGGCACGCCCTCCACCAGCTTCTTCAGCTCCCCGATCTCGTGCAGCTGCCGCACCTCCTCGGCGCCGCCCACGTACCGGCCGCCGATGAACACCCGCGGCAGCGCCAGCTTCCCCTTCTGGCCGCCGCCGCCGCAGCCGCCGCCGCCGAGGATCGCCTGGAGCTCCGCCATGAAGCAGGAGTCCATCGACAGGTCCCGCTCGTCGATCCTCACGCGGAAGCCGCGCAGGATCGAGCGGACGGTCTTGCAGTCCTCGAAGGTCGACCGCACCACGCGCAGGCTCGTGAAGTAGACGACAATGCGGTTGCTGTCGGCCCCGGGGATCGAGACAGGCGAGTCGGGCTGCTGCGCCTTGACGGATTCGTTCGGGTTCGGGCGTGGGGCAGGGCACGGGGACGGAGCGGGAGCGCAAGAGGGAGGAGGCGGCGGCGGCGACGGTGGGGCGGAGGAGGATGGGGCGGTTCCGGGGGGAGAGGAGAGGGGAGGAGGGCTCGGCGCAGAGGGCTTGGATGTCCTTGAAGGTGGTGCATGAGAAGATGCCGGCGGCGGAGGAGGAGGACGACGACGACGGCGAGGATGGCGGGCCGCGGGCTTTGACCGTCGATCTTTTGGCCCACGGCCGCCACATTGAGGGCGGATGCAGAATTTTCCCTTTCTTTCTTTCTTTCTTTCTTTCTTTCTTTCTTTCTTTCTTTCTGGATCTTCCCGAAACGAAACTCGACGAGGGGTCGGAGGTGGAGCTTAGCTAAGGGCGTGGGAGATGAATTTGGGCACAGTGAAAATGGCGATGGTTAGAGAGAGAGAGAGAGAGAGAGAGAGAGAGGTGAATGTGGGTGCGTTTTGCTGTTGTGGAAGGGAGAGATTGATGAAAGTTTTGGTTGCTTGAAGCGAAGGCATGCGGAAGGAATGGAGGAGGAAGGAAGGGAGAGAATGGTGCGGATTTTCGATAAAGAGAGAGGAGAGGTTGGTTAAGGTAGTTGAGAGAGGGAGGGTAGGGTTAATTGCATTTTTTTATTTCTTTTTAAGGTTTTTTTTTTTAAATATATTTTTTTTTCAAATGGGGTTATTAAAATGGATAGTTTTGGGGATGAAAAAAGGGGAGATGAGAGGTTAATACGATGGATGGGATAATCTTGCCTAATTATAGATCAGCGGTCCTAATTCACTTTCAAAATCAAAGGTCGATTTCACCCCTCGTTTTTTTTACTACTTTGACAGCCTGGTCGGATGTCTCTATTATCGCTTCACTGATGGTATGTGTCTATTGCCTCGGGTAGGTACTAGGTACTGCTGACTGCTACTCCCGATCCGGGGATACGTCCTGGTCTAGTGACGGGATCAGCTAGCCGCATCTTCGAAGGTGGAGATTAATCTAATCTTGACATAATTACTCGGAAAATAGAAGTCGCGTAAGAATATTTTGGTAAACCGAATAAATGCAACTCCATCCGCACGTACAGCTAAGCATGAGGTTCTTAGGACGGGAAGACATGGCGGTCGGACCCTCTCGAATTTCCGCGTGCGCATCGACGTGGGTGAGCGAACCGCACCAGAGCAGTGCCAGCGAGAGGCGGACAAAAGGCCAATGCGAAATGACCGGGGGACTGGGGCCCACTAATTACTACTGTCGAGGGATTTTTTCCCTTTTTTTGACAGTCCGGCATGTGCGAACTCATGCAAAAGTAAAGCGAAAGCCTTCAAAAGCTTTGCGAGGAGGTAACAGAGCGAGTGGATTCTGAAAAGCGCCACATGCCTCGCTCGCTGCCTCAGTACCCGAAGGAGGGAAGTAGCCTAAAAGTGGTGGAGGAGGATAAAAGCCTCGAAACCACATGTTCTGCCCTGGTGGGGAACCTGGAAGAGACTCGTCCGTTTCATGATGCGCCCCAAAGAGCATCGTATTCCATCTGAAATGATTCCATTCTTATCACCTCTCCACACGGAGTCGCTCTTTCAATGAGATGCTTCGCCCAGAATAAGCCTTAAAAGCAAACTTCGTAAGCTCCATGGATATACTATTGTCACCTACAGCACTGCAGTTTCCCCCAAAGAAAATCAATGGAAATTAAAACCTGCCCCTCCCAGCATCGGCTGGTATTCAGCCTTGCCTGTTTCCTGCTCTTGAGCATTTCACAAATTGGACCAAGAAAATCGCGCGCATTGGATATGCCAGCTTGCTATTCAAACCCAGATTTAGGTTGGGCATTCCCCAACTCTTCGGGAAAGAGTCAACATCCCGGTTAAGGCAGGAAATACAACTGAAAAACAGTGAGCGCCGAGAATGGCGAATGATGCAACATTGTACCCAAATGGTTCATATCAGTGTAAAATGTCTGTGACCTACTCTTGTCTTACCCTAAAACGTTTTGGGGGACACCTCGTATACTCAAGGAATTTTTTAAGGAAAGTCAAAGCCGCCATGGGGCCACCCTAAGACATGGGAGAGGATAGAATAGAGCCTAACGGAAGTAAATCGATATTTGAGGGATATCAATGTCATTGCCCTCATCGTCCTCGCACGCTACCACGACATCCAAGTGACGACGGTATGAAGGGACTTCCAACTTTGCTACTTCTTTAGCCAGATCCACTACTTTCCTGTCCATTCGCTCCTGATGCCTAGGGAACATGCTATTGTACAGCAAGCAACTTCCACAAGAAATGCTATACGCATTTAGGCCCTTATCTTGAAGCCACTGCATAAGCTCCCTCAAAGTCGGGTTGTTCTTGATGATCCACCTATCCCAAACAGTCCAGGTCAAATCACGGTGTTTCACAGCTTGGGGTGGGACCGGCTCAGCCATGGAGAATAGTGGAAGTGCCAAGTTAGCAAAGGTGTTGCGGTAATCCTCCAACTTGTGCCCTCCATCGAGAACCTTGTACAGCTCCAGACAGACAAGTCCAGTGGCCATCGCAGTCGAGGTTGCGATGGCTGGAATGATTCGTCCAGCAATAAACTTGGCTTTAAGCTTGTCCACTTCTGGAATGCTGTAGTTCCTAGCCCTCATGTTGGCTAATGCCGCTATCAAGTCCATGTGATAGTTTGTATCATCATCCTGTACATGAAAGTGCAATATCTGTTAAGGGCTCTGACTAGAAGGAAAGTTAATATATGAAAGAATTCATCGAATTCATAGAACCGTTCCAAGAATGGGAGCTTAGCCATATAGAACAGCATGCATAATGAAAAGAGTGATTCCTACAAACCTTCTCAAACTGTATGGGTTTCATTCTAAAACCTGGAGGAAGTTTCAAGCGGCAGTGCTCTAATCTCGTGATATGGTCATTAATAACCGCCGCATCATCAAGAGATGCTGTAGAGAGACTGGTCGCCTTCTCATCTGTCACAATATTTGCATTTTCCTTTGGCTGAAAGCCTGGAACAATCACTTTATCAACAGCTTGAGCCATTTTCTTGGGATTTTTAGCCCAGTCAGGAACAGGGATCCCAAAGGTCTCTGCTCTCAGTATCGATGCCGCCATAACAAAATGAAGGTGCCCAGGATCAGAGACCGAGAACTGAAGTGGACGAGGGAAACGTTTAGGTGCAGACCAGAAAGGAGCTCCAGTGCTCGTTAAAGCATTTTCAGGAAATGTATATGTCAACTGCTTCACACGATTAGTGAAATAATCTTCAAACCTGGTACAGAAGAAGAAATGGGTCAGTCACCAACTTAACGTAAGTTTTCTAGAAATTGGTGTGAAAAACGATTGTGATGAATGTGAAAGAAGAGTACCTCAGACGAGCCCAGGAGATGCAATCTTCAAATGTCTCGCATCTTTCCTTGTCAAGGCACTCAAGTACATGTTCCAAAGTGTCTTTCGCCTGTGCATCGCCAGAATTGATCATTGCCTTGGTGTACTCCACTGGATTAGACAAATAAGCATTCACTTCAGCTGGAGTCTTCTCAAGCAAACCCTCAAACTCGGATCTAGCCCAGGTCAGACAATGGTCAATATTATGTGGAAAAGAGTGCAGGGTGCACATTGGTGCTTGTTTCTCTGGAGGGTCTCTTGAGGCACCATAATTTTCAGTAAGATGAGGAATAACCATTTGAGTGTTGCATTTAGCACCAAGTGTTCCTGACTCAAGAAGTGGTTTCTGGAAATATAAGCACTTTTGATCAACATAAAGCCTAGCATTGACATTGTCTAGCGCATTGATCACAACACTCAGATTTTCCCAGAAAGTGTCATCAAAAACATTCTCCGTTTCTGGCCCAACACGATTCTGCAGAGCTTCAACATTAAGACGGGGATTTATTGAAGTTGCAGCTGAAGCAGCAACAGTAGATTTGGCCTGTCCAATATTCCAATCACGAAACAGGAACTGTCTGCTGAGATTGCTCTTCTCAATTACATCATCATCGGTGACAGTCAGCTTCCCATGCTTGCCACATGAAACGCCCATGAGGGCAATATTCTTTAGGAATTCACAGCCCAACGCACCAGATCCTACTAAAAATACTTTAGCATCTTCCATTTTCTTTTGCAGCTTGGACCCAAACACGGAAACCTGTGCATCGTAACGGCTATTCCGAGGTTTAAGATCATCAAGATCCAGTGGTTCCGTCGGCAATGATTCCACCGAATCAAAGTAGAAAAACTGCAAAGGTTAATAGAGCAATCACAGCAATGAGTAGTCAGACTTCCACACCTTGACAATAGCCAAATCCACTAATACTGTCCACGTGTTAAAAGTGCAAAAACACACCTATCACCTTGGTAAAAATCTGAAAGGTCCAAAAATATGGACTTCCAGATATACTGTATTCATGGGAGATGAACTCATAAAGTCTCAATCACCTTAACCAAATGAAGCTCATAATATGATCATTCAAGAACTATTCAACAGAAAGGGAAGCAAGAGCACAAATTTTAATTCACAGATTCATGCAGCGAGTGAGAAGACTTTACCTGAAAGAGTGGATGGAACTTCCCTGAGCATGCCTTTACAACCTCCTGACCAACAATTCCCCCAAACATGGCTGCCATTGGATTTAAAACTGCCCTAGAACCAAAAGCAAAGTGCTGGAGAAGTTTTGGGTTGATATCTTCCAATTTCCCATCCCCCAAACTCTCATTTATATTATTGGCAACAGATATAAGCCTCTGAGCATCCTCTTCTGAGCCAGCAACAGGGTAACGCCCAAACTCTGACACAAACTTATCAAGAGCTTGAAAGGCCAAATGGAGGAGAGGAGGACGATCAAACTTGGAGAAGTCACTCAAAAGAAAATCACCCGGATCTTTTATAGCTTCTTTAAGGGGATTAAACTTCAGCACTTTAGGCAGTTTCACCTGGGTTACTATGCCACCTTTCTCATAAGCTCCATAATCCGTGGTATCTTCCTCAAGAATAAAAGAATAAGGCCTGGCACTCTTGATCTTCCTTGGCTTTCCATCATTCAATTCAGTCATTCCATGAACTTCAGAGAATACAACAAGGTCACCATCTTGAAATTCAAGCCTTTCATCATCTACACATGACACTAGGGCAGGATTGTCATTGCTGATCGATGCAATTATGCCTGTATGTGGTTCCTCTCCATCAACATCAAAGACTGTGAACTCTGGTCCAAAATCACAGAATACAGAACCAAAAAGACCTCTAACTTCAGCTTTTATAAAAGAGATAGGAGGTTGATGAGTATGGCAATAATCATCGAATTCGATGGCTTTCTGAAGATCAATATCTGTAAATACAACGGCCTACACCACCCAAAAATGAGACAGACACATTAGCTTTCATCAATTACAAATTGCATTCAAATTGCATGCTATAGTTTCAAAATTTACAATTGATCACTCAGTATCCCCAGGTGTTTTGCAAGGCATTACAGTTTATATGAATTTTCACTCCCCTAAACTCTGTTTTAATAAGAAGTAAGGAACAGCAGTTTATTGCAGGGATTTGTCTCGAGAATAGAGAGAATACAAGGCATAAATCTAAAAATCTACAACTAAATAAAGGTAGAGGATACAATCAAATTGAATAATATCATCAATGTTCTCATCAGACTCCAGAGAAAAAGATAACTCAAATGCCTCATCAGCCATACATATGCTGAGCAATTTAAATATAGCAGCTCCAACAGCTTCCCCTTCCATTGAATCTGTGCAAATCATCCGTGTGCATAAGTACTACTCGATGTTGACCAATCAATTTATCAGACCAGCACATAAAAATTGAGGAGATGTTTAAGAAAGGTTAATGTTCAATTGGAGACTGATGTATCCATTTCACCAATAAAACAAATGGTCATATCTGAAAAAAGTGAAGTCGAGCAAGGAAACTAGAGTAAGGTTGCCCAGTTAACATGAGTCCTCTATCTCTCTCCATAGATGGAGTAGAATTCACTTTTTCAATAAGTGCCCACTCACACTGAAGGAGTGATTATCTATTTGAAGTTCAATTAGGATGCGAAGACACTTCAAATTGTACATAGAGGTACGGTAAAAGTGGATTACCCTATTAAGTTCATCTCCTCATAAAAAGAACAAGCAACGAAACTTTCTCACACATTCTATGCCACAACATGAATCACATCTTCAAACCCTTGAACCATCAATTGACAAGAAGTAATGACCATGAAACGAGCTCACATCAAAATTCAATAGAACCAGTACATTAAGTCCCAAGTCCCTTTTTTCTTATATTCACCAACTAAAGCCAATACCCAAGAAACTAGGGAATATCTCTACAAAGACTGCAAATATCATAATATATTATCAAAAGTACAATTCTTCACCAGTCAGTTATGATATAAGTTACGATCCATACAAGGGACTTCCCATGCCTTCACAAAATTCAAAGCAGATATATTATGCAACAACAGACGTGTAATACATCAGAACTTAAAAAATCATCTGTTTGGCATTGCTGTATCTCCTGGTCCTTGGAACTATACACATGCCTTTTGCATTTTCTTGTGCTACAGTATATTGTCACCATGGCTACCACCGATAGATTTCTCAAGGTGTTGTAGTGATTAATAATTCATGTGTTTTGCATATGATCTACTACTCAACTTATTTCTTCATCACTAAGCATTCTTGCACCATAAAACTGATGAAAACCTAGAGAAACTTTTATATATAGAAGCCAGAAGCCTCGAACGAGAGAAGTTACAAAAACATGTATTTTGTTTGAGCAAAATTTTTACCACTCTAACTCTGAACTACTGCTTTTGAAAGCCTTATAGATCTCTCTGTTGTAGATTTTTGAAAGCAAAACTACTTTCCAAAATAACACCCAAACACCTCACTCAATTTGTTTGTATAAACTACAGAGACCGGGTATTGATGTCCTGGTATCAATTCAAGATTCTATTGAACTTTCTCAAGGACAAAGGCTCCCAGAAAGAATAGAGAAGTTACACCAAAAAAGATACTTAGTTTTGTATGACCAATCTTCCATCTATTTTATACTCCAAAATCAACTACAGACTAGTAACATATGTCCTGGTATCTATTTCAGGTTCCATCGATCTCTATCAAGGCCAAAAGCCCCTAGAAAGAAGAGAGAAGCCAGCAAGACAAACGATGCTTACTTTTTAATCACCAATCTTCCATCTACCGTATGACCAACAAAAAAACTTACATCTACCTATCTTCTATGAACAGAATGATAGGGTTTTATTTGTATAGTATGTGACCCAGTTTGGTCATGTTGAATGACATTTGAAATGGGTTGGTTGTGCTTGACAAAGACCTTCGCATGCTCCATTAGGCAGATGATCGGGAGATGGAGAGGTAGTTTAGAAGGGGCATGGAAGGCGAAGAAGGACATGATATGAGATGATAAGGAAAGGGATGGAGCATTTAGAGCTTGATCAAGCACAATGGTTTAATAGGATTAATATTGTCAACCTCAGTTGCATAAAGCTTGTGTCGTTGTTACTTTATGTGATCCCAATTAAACGTTACTACATCAGATATTACTGATAGTAAGCACCAGTGAATCATACAAACTGCTTGTGATAGTGTTACAATAAGATGCTCACCTTTTTGCTTTAAGACACTATCAATACTCCCGTCAAGAACTATACTCATTAAAGGACACAGCAACACTCCAGTTGTCCTAACAAATCATTGAAGTGTTGCCTAAACCCATAGCCCTTCAGCAATAGCAAGGAAACCACCATTTTCTTGCTAGTAAAGTTGGCTAAAAATAACCTCTTCTTACCTCGATGCAGCTCATTCTAATATTAGCACAATAGATATAACTAATCTTTTTGTCAGGTATGACTACTAAGAAGTGCCAACCATCAATAGCCTACCGTGCTCACTTCTCCTCAATCCATGTTTAAGATTGGTTGCAAAGAAAACCTCGGAAACCATGGATTCAAATATTTTTTCATAGTTCCGGATTATATCCAGACCATGTACAATCGTCATGACAGCTTAAGAATATAAATAGCAATCATAGCAAACAAACGGCCAAGTAACATCTTTTTAGATAAAAAACTTCCGACTTCTCAGAAACCCAGGGGTTTCAGTATTTTTCATATTTCATAATTATACCCTCATCATGGGCAATCATCCTGACAGCTTGATAAAATAAGTCGCAATCATAGCAAATGGCCAACCAACATCCTTTTTAGGGAAAAAGTTTGGACTGAAGAGACATGTAGATTACCTGGAAGTCAGAAAGACACTCTTTTGTCAATTTTGTTGAAAGAGTAGTGACAACCACTGCATTATTGAGCTCTTGCAACTTCTGTACCGAGGCAAGTGCCCTGTTCTTACCAACATCGCGTTCTGAAAAGAGAAAATTGCCTGACAAATCCCACAGTTGCACCACACCTTCATCATGCAAGGTCACTGACTTGACACCAGCAAGAACAAGATTCTTTGCTGCATGAGTCAAAGTTAAGTTAAGAAACAAATATTATGTCCAGCTCGACTATATGTATCACATTAACATGACCGATCTGTAGCATACTTAAGGCACAGTCAATTGGACGGATACTCTATGGGCAAAGATAACATGGTTAGTAGGTTACATTACCAACAACTACTGTAATAAAAAGATTACTCCATAAAATTTCCCCAAGTCAGATTATTCTCATACAGAACCATATTCATCCTTTTTTCTTGCTTTGGCCAAATAGAATATGAAGTTTTCTATGGACCTTCTGCACTTAAAGCTGTTCAGATTGTAAACCTCAGTGAAAGGGCAATAGATTGAACATTCGCTAAAAGAAGAACAAGCCACAAAACAGCGATGTCGAAGTAAAAGTTACTGTTAATTTATAATCTATAAGGCTAATTCCCGAGAAATTCCAACATGCTCCAGAGAAGGAAGACGTAGAAAATGAAAGCAGATGCAAGTACATCTATGTATTACAAAAACATTAAGGCAATAACTGAAAACGCTGAAACTAATGGTCCAAAATGAGACAAAAACTTCACGCGTCATAACCACCGGATGCGCCTATAAATAGAAGATTAGGACATGCTGAACTTAATAGAATCGCACACATGCCATAACAGGACAGTTACCATCTGCTTCAGCTCATACATACCAATCTCAACACCGAGGCCTTGCATCCCTGAGACCAGGACATTCGAAGCGAAGAGCCGCCGCATAGTCTCGCGTCCATAAACCGCAAGCTGTCGGCTGTGCAGATCTTCGTCGATATCCGTCGGCATCGAGCCCCCAGAGCCATGATCGGCGCCCCGCTGCTGCTGCCGCTGCCGCTGCCGTTGCCGCTGTCAGCGTTGCTCTTGCCGTTTCCCGTCGCGGTCAGCTCGGGAGGTCCGAAGGAGCCGACGCGGTTCTTCTTGAGGAAGGAGACGCCGCCCGACGAGGCGGCGGCGCCGCTGCTGCTGCCGACTCCCTCTCCTCCGCTTCCTCCGCCTTCGACGACCGCTCCTTCTTCGCCGCCCTCTTTCTAGGAAGCATAAAGTGCAGTAAGCTGCTGAACAGGCCACAAAACCCCATGCACACCGTCAACAACAACGACAACCACAACCACCACCACGACGACTTCGAAGACACGAAGACTCGCACGCAATCGAAGCGAAAACAGGCGCCGCCGCCGCCGCCGCCGCCGCGCTCTAGAGCTAGGCCGAGCAGGATCGGCGCCAGGGCCGCCGCAAGGCACAGCCCCGCCGCGCAGCTGAGCTTGAGCCTGAGCATGGCCGGAATCGATCGTTCAACACGACCGGCGCGAGGCGGAGCGAAGAGATGGAGAGAGAGAGAGATCGATCGCGATTGAAGAAGCGGGATTGATCTAGAGAGAGAAGGGGGAGGGGACGTACCGATGAGGACGGAGGCGGAAGAAGAAGAATGGAATCTTCGAGAAGTGAGAGAGACGATGGCGGAGCAGGAGGAGGTGGAGGAGGTGGTTGTATTTGTATCGGAACAGTGAGGGGGGCGTGGTGGTCTTTCTCCTTTGAATATTTTCCGCTTCTCTCCTCTCGAGAAAATAGATTTTTCGAGAGGGAGGAGCTCGCGACGTGGCGGGATGCCTGAAGGGGTCATTTTCGGAATTCGGAATGTACTGGAATTTCAGGACGTCCGCGCCGAAATCGGGTCGGGCTCCTCGACCCGGAAACCGGTCTTGCCACGTTGCCATTATTGTTATGCCCTTTTCGAGAGCTTATTTTGTTTGTTATTTTATCGATTTCAAAAGATGAAATTAATTATGACATCGTCATCTTACGCAAATTCGAATTTGGTATATTTGGTCGTATAATTGGTATGGGATACATTTATTTTTTTAACAAGCAATATGATTATTGACTTAAAAGATTTTAGCATGTCGTATAATGACTTACAAACATAATCGACTATTTTAGTGAGTTGAATTTATAAAATCGTTATAATTTTAGGACGAAATTTGAGAATTATCCATTCCATGCTAATTCTTTATGTATTTGGAAATTCTTTATTGACAAAGCTTGAAATGCAGATATTTCTTCCTCCCAAAAAGATTTCATAGTAGCTAAACAAATAACCAACAAAAGTTCACAGCATCACTCCGATGAATGGGAGATCCATCTCTTTTAATTGTGAATTCACTGAGAAAATATATGAAATTTCATCTCTCGAGTCCATCTATAAATCATACCAATAAAACGCATTCGAACCATTGATAGTGCGGGCCTCACGATGGGGCTCGCATGATCAATGCTTTAGATTCTATCGGTCTATATAATTTCAAAGACTTCAATAATGAAAAAAATACAATATAAACAGCAACGTACAATCGTAATAATAAACGTAATAGCTTTTATCATCCTACAATTATTGTCCTAAGCAAAGAAGAGATGCTTTGGACACAAAGTTGGGTCCCCACGAGTGCTGATGGCTTAAAGATAGGAGATTAAAGAAGCAGGCATCTCTCCCCACAAAAGCAACTCTAGCAAAGCACACATTCTTTCTTTTTGCCTAGATTCAATGCCAAAGCAACCGGGTTAGAATAAAGTAAACAAGGAGGATTATAAAGAAAGATCAAGAAAAGAATTTATAAGTAATTAGACAGGTTTTAGAGCTACAAGTCTTCCGTTATCTAGCATTTGACCTAATCGTACCTAAACTTTTATTTTTAAAATTGAACGTTCTTCGGACACAATAGCCTATATGGCCCTCAACGTGTGTTCCAAACTTTGAGAAATTAATTTACAATCAAAATGAATATTAGATTACTCGAAAACTCATAAGATTGGGTATTTGACCAAGAATGAGCTAATCATATATAAATTCGATGAAGTTTTAACTCTTGGCGTCAGATATGAGCCTATTGGATAAGTCCATAATTAGACGACAAGTCATGTCATCTCAAACTTTTAGACCATGCTCATTTCGAATGAAGTGAGTGACACAACATATACGAGAGCCAATTTATTTCTCATGTTCGAACCAATGGTTCTATTCCCTCACACGTGGAGTGGGATCAAATGGTATGTTTGGTCGTCCAGATTTCTAATTGGGATAGGATTGACCCTATGAAGCCAAAAGGTACACACAGGATGTCATGCTGGCTGGAGAACGCCGCGATCGGGACTCCTGGGCCTGGACCCATGCACTGGCACGGTTGGCCCTGGGTTTAATCAGACTATAGGCCCAATGGGCCAACATGGGCTTGACTTTTTTGGTGGATTTGGCCTTTAAGGCCTACCGTTAAAAAATTTTGCGGGCTCAAAGGCCCAAAAAGTTGAACAGTCCCAGTGACCATTAGGCAAAGAATTAAAAAAATTGAACAGTCAATGACCGTGGGGTAAAGAAAAATACTCCATAATTTGTTAGTCCTCACATTATTTCACAGTTTCCCAATCCCCGCTCACATGTTTGACGCTCTTGATCTCTAAAATCATTTGTTGATTTCATTTTTCTTTTTTCGCCTTTTTTTTCCCTACAGCGATGTGACTGCGTTCTAAGAAACGCAATGAAAACCGCGATGATGACGATGGCCATTTTCTATCATCCCAATTCAATCTAGATTTCAATAGACAAAACTCATTCAAGTTGTTTAATAAGTTCCGCAATGATCGCATCTATGCGTCAGCACTGCCTCGGCAATTAGCCCCTATTCACCGATAAACCCCAAGAAGAAGAAGAAGAAGAAGCAACTGCGACGATAGTTTCACGAAGAAAAGCAAGAGAGAGAGAGAGAGAGTTGAGACGACTAGATTCTTTCTATATCAATGTGCTGCGACTAATAATGGCCAGCATGTCATGGGGCTGAATCGTACCACGGTGCGTGATGTGTGAGGACAAATTGAACATGGACCAAATGATAACCCGGTAAGGTCGGATAAGATCACATTTTCCTAACGGGCACAACTTTCCAGAAAAAAATAAAAAATAACCCAACCGAGTAATCATCATCGTATGCCAAAATATTCCTTAATGAGTGCTAGCATCGACAATTTTATGATTAGTACTTTTTCACGCCGGAGTTACCGATTTATCAAAACCATCGGTCCCTCGAAAGTTCTTTTGTCCTATTCAATCTAATGGTCCAGATTGCACACGGGACCGGAGGACAGAAGTACTCAAAAGGAAAATGACCATAGAGACGCGCTTCCATCTTTCTAGTTCTCTGCTCAGCTCAGATCAATCTCTGTCCTAAGAAAAGTAAAGAAAAAGTTCATGATCCACATCCTCAATAAGAACACCGAGGTAGGCCTTTGGAAAAAAAAAACATGTCATTACGACTTTTCACCGCCGAGGGCGAGAGACATACAAACCAAGAGGGACCCCAAGAGCACCCCACAAATCGAACACCACTTGAAGATTGTCGTCCCTTATCCATCCTCCTCCCCCCATCTTTTGCCCTCTCTCTCTCTCTCTCTCTCTCTCTCTCCCCTTCCCTTTTTTCTCATGAATCAACCAAAAAGTTACACCGCACGACCCGCTGGTCGGGATCCCCACGCTGGATAAAGTAATTCCTCGCCGCTCACATCTCAGTCACAGTTGACGCTTAGCGTCATGATGGGGTGTGTGTAACGTCGCGATTCGGCGATGGTTCATAAAGATGATGAAAATATTCTCCTTTCTGGCATCGAAAGGAGCGGAGAAGTGGATGACGAGGTGGTAAAAGGGGAAAAGACCGAAAGATCTATTTCATTCCTCATATGCAAGTTTCGAGCATCTACACCTTTGCGCGTAAGTAGCACCCCGGGATCATGGGTGCAGCATTGGATACAGCTAGATTCTAAATTATGAGAGATCGAGATGCACGACACGGGTTACCTGTTATCGTTGCCACTGTTAATGTAATGTAGCAAGAGCGAGATAATCTCGGAAAACTGAGGGCGCTTCGAAGGACTGTTGTTCCAGCATTTCGTCATCAGATTCCTCAGGAATTGTGGGCAGTCCTTTGGAATGTCCGGCCTGAGTCCGCAAGCCGCGATCCCAACCGCTGCCTGAACTGGAGAATAAGCAGCATAAGCTGCCTCCCCGGTCACCATCTCCCACAGTACCATTCCGAAACTGTAAACATTACTCATCCATGTCTCACTCACACTTTCGGGATCGCCTGCAATTATCTGTCAAAATCAAAACCGGAGTTATTGCATATCTCTTTCAATTTAATCACATAGATTTGCACGTTCGACATTTCTCTTTTCATTTTCCAGTTCACTAATAGCTGCTTGCAGCTTGTTTCTTCAGAGACAATGCTTATTATTTTATCATAGTTCTGCTCAATCTGTCTATCCTCGCAAACAATCAATGAGATGGAAAATGCATCGAAAATTATTGAAACTTTTATGGGTCCAGCACCAGGATCAGGCTGAATCCTATCACTAGTTCCACCAAATAGAAGGAGACGATCTAGAGCAATGTGACTGAATAATGGATAATGAGGTACAATCGATGCTGGATCCCTATAATACGGCTCTGCCGAAAAGGTCACTGAAATGAAGCTCATTAGGAAGAGAACAAAAGCGCCATCAATGGGGGCTCCACCAATGGACCTAGTTCTAATAACAGGTGCCAAGTGCCCACTACGTCTTCTATGGTCGTGGCCTGGAAATGATGGGATTTAGTGAAAGGCATAGAATTGCTTAGGTAATGGTAGACAATTATACACCAGTAACAGCAAAAGCGAAAGCAATAATGAAAGGCATGGAAGGCATGCTCAATGAATGATGTCACAATAATGACTAAAGTCCCTTTTGGGAAGCAAGGAATGAGCAACCTTGTAAAGTGCTGCCTCTGTGCACGGAATCTGGTTGAATAACTTGCACAATGACAAGGAAAAAGAGCGAAATAAAGCATGGAATATTTCTCCCGAAAGACATGCTAGATTGAATGAACAAGAGGTGAAGAGTACAGATTTTACGCGGTATGGTAAATTGACAACTGGAAAGCAGGCAACAGGGTAATCCAACCGGTGATAGTCAACTTTAGGTTACACAATTTATATCCAAAAAGTTTGTAATAAGATTTAGCATGTTTAAAGAAGATTGGACAATCCAAAGGCAAACAGCGTGTGATCGAATGAATACGACTGCCAAAAAAATATTCTTGAGTGATACTTCAAAACTTCAATCATACACATGGAAAAAGTTTATCGAGTTAAAGATTGGACAGTTCTCCACCGTGAGCTATCTACATGTGGACTAACAAAGCTAGTTAAGATTTGCAGCAACATGTGTCGGTGAAGAAATAGCAACATATAAACTGGGCTTGATCCAATTTTGGATGTGTTGGGGATTTTATAACCTAATAGTTAAGACCGTCCTTGATGAGTATAGTGTTTGTAGAAAAGGAGAACAAACATGGTATATTATTTAAGTGCGAATCAGGACTGAAAAATATGATGCGGCAGAATACAAACCTCAGGAGCCAGCCACCGGTAACCATCGGTTTCATACTCCATTGCTTCACCAACACTCTTACAAGCAGCAACAATGCCCATATCCCCCAAGCAGGCATTCCCATGTCGGTCAAGCAAAATTCTCTGTGTATTGAGGTCTCTATACGTGATGCCATGTTCGTTCATAAACTTGATTCCTTCCACCACATCGATTGCGATTCTGACAATCTCCCTGATTTGAAGCTTCTTGCTTTTAAGCATCAAGTCATGAAGAGATCCACCTTCCATCAACTTCGTCACAACGCATAGGCCATGACTTTCCTCTATGCAGACACCAATAAATTGCAGAACATTTTTATGCCCACAAGTCATTAGTTCCAAAAGGTCTTTTCTGAGCTCAAACTCATAGGAGTTCCCCTTATCACAACCCTTGAGCTTCTCGATCCCCACTCTCCTGCCCTTATAGACCCCCTTGAAAGAATTCGGGCCAATTTGATCGATGAATTCAAGATTGTCCGAGTTCAGAAGCCATTTCGCAATCTCATCCCCACCCGACTGTATTGTCTGCCACTCATCAACCGAAATGACATATGATGATGTAGGCAGGGGCATCTGAAGCTGAACCTTTGGATACAGATTCTCACTACCATTTCGATAATTCAGTTCCCCCACGTCATCTTCGGCCTGTCCTACTTCTCTACTGTTTGCGGTCTCTTCTTGACAGCCACATAGCCCAAAAGCCAGCTTCACAGTGGCGGGTCTGTGCTTCTTCATGGCCAGCTTCAGGGCATTCTCGATTCGGGTTTTGAACATCCTTTCTTGCTCTGCTTGCACTAACAGAAGCACAATCCCTAGTGTAAACCCCTTCTTCTCAAAGATCTGGATCTTCTTGCAGCAAATGGATGCATTGTCAAGGGCCCCTGACATCACCGACCACGAGATTGACGAGTTGCAGGCAAATGTGAGCTTAAAAACTGACCCATGGACCTCATCCTGCGACACCTCTTGGATAAGAATCGCGGGACGATCATCCCCCGAAGCCTGCTCCATCAATTTGATATGGAGAAACACATCCTTCATATCAAACTCTGCTTGTGCATAACTGCCCAAAGAATCACCCAACCACAACACATCGCATCAAGAAACATACACGAAAAAAGCGCCCTAGAATAGTTAAGCAGAGCAAGCAACTTCGAATCGAGTCAAGACCAGCTTCGGAATCGAATCAAACCTGAGAGGCAAAGAATCGTAATGCTTGCGGATGTTGGAGACGAGCTTCTCGGGCAGCTGGCTCCCCGGGTACAGCTGGGTCAAGCTCCTCACGACGCTCCCCCACACCATCCTCCGGCAGCCGTCGATCTTGGAGGCCTGCGGCGCCCCGTCGCGCGACGAGTCCAGATTCAGCGAGTTCTTCAGCGACGCGATGGCCTCCGACACGTTCCGGCTGAGCCTCTGCAGCTTCTTCTGCATAACCGACGACGACGACGACGACGACGACGACGGCTCCCTCGCTCCCCCGGACGACGCCGCCCCCGCGGCCCCCGCCGGCGACCCCTCGGACCGGTCGTGGGTCCGCATCAGGACCTGCTCCACCATGTCCTCGTCCGTGCTGGCCCGGCTCGACCAGCACTCCAGAGCAGCAGCCATTGGACTTGGGTCGGGTCGAGATCCCGAGTCAGAGAAGTCCCGAATGCGAGCGAGCCAGGAACTCCCTCCCTCTGCGCGAATCTTGCTTCACTCCCCAAGTTCAGGAGAACAGAAAGTTGCTCTTTTGCCGGCATGCATCATCAAAAGAATCATTTTTCCTTTCTGGGTTCCGGATTCCCATTGAGCCCGGCTCGGAAGAACGAATTCAGGAGAGAAAACGACGGTGGTGGTGGTGGTGGTGGTGGTGGTGGTGGATGGATGGCTGGCTTGCTTCGGGGGGGCTGCGTTTTATCGATGAGGGCCGGGGGCTTGATGATGGGTGGTGATTAGACGGGTGCGTGATGACCAGCGAGAGCGACGCATGTGAGAGTGTTCGGGGCTGGCTGTTTTTATATACCCCGATGCGATGCGGGGCGGGGTTGAATCGTGAATTTCATCGCGGACCGGCCGCGGTCGTCGTGGTCGTGAACGAGTGGGAATTCGAGCTCGATGATGACGGGCTTACATGCCGGGGGGATTGAACGATGATGCATTCGAGAGTCCCAGAGTGCCCCCCAGGCGAGCGAGATGTCGCTTTGATACGTCGGACCAAACCGAAAACATTTGACCCATGCTAACTGGCGAACCTACTTGACGACCATAGGTGCTGGTCAACAGCCGAGTCGCCTTCAAGAATTTAGCTGAACTCGAGGCGGCTTGGCTAAACAGAATTTTAACCTGACTTTTTAGTTAAATTAGATTAAAAATTAAAAAGCTAGAATTTTTTAGAAAAGAAAAAAAATACAGGCGGGCTGCTTGTAGTCGCCGCTCCATCACCGGTGGGGTGTCGGCCATGGCCGGCAGGGTTGTTGACACATTGGTGAGGGTTGACAGGGTTGTTGACCCTCTAATGGTCATTGATTATTGGCAAAACTTATGTGAGAGCCGGCAACCCTCCATAGAATCTAGGAAAGAGTCACAACCCTCTTGCTATCCTTGCGAGGGCTAGCGAGCCCTCACTTCTCTTCCACGAGGGTCACTAGCCCTTGCCAATGCCCACCAATCATGAAGGCAACGTCGGCGATGGCTTGGCTAGCCATAGGAGGAGGGCTTGGTTTCTTCTTTTCTCCGTGTGTGGTTTTGTTTTTTTTTTTGTTTTTAAGTTTTAACCTTTTCTTTAGCTCATCTTTTCTTATGATTTTTTTTTGGATTCTTTAACATAATTTAATTAAGGATTTTTAGTGCATTAGTTAACCTTAATGCCATGTAGGACATCACATGAGAGATAAAATATTTAAAAAACTAAGTTAGTATTTTCTATTAGTTGAATTAGATGAAATTAGTGGAAAGACTTGATTTTCATTTTCAGAATATTGACTCTTGGTTGAGCCGCAAGCCCTCACTGGCTGCTAGTAAAGGTCACTTTGTTTAGGTCCTCGCTAGCTGCTTGCAAGGTGACCATTGCCCATATCAGGCAAGGACTGGCCTTGGTTGTGGCCGACGAGGGTAGCCTAGGTGAGGCTAGCACTCGCTTGTGGCTTTCGAAGGCGGCCTTGGTCGATCATTGCCCGAGATTGGCCATCGAAGAAAAAAAAAAGGAAAAAAAAAAGAAAAGGTAAAAAAAGAAAAGGAAAGGAAATGACCAGAATACCCTTCATCAACTGGTGAAATCAAGCTCTTTTTGAAGATTGACATGATCATTTCAAGTCTTTATTTGAATTTTTCTCTATTTCTTAAGCTAAGGATAAAGTAATATGAATATGTGTACATTCCATTGATTTATATAAATAGAATACAAGTATGATCATTGCAAGCAGCCCTCTATGATTCTCTTAACGTTTAATATTATTATCAATAAAGAAGAAAACAAAGTAAGATCACATGCAACTTTATGGATACTGTGAGACTCGAATGGAATGATAAAAGGGCTTTTCAAAGTACACTAAAAATTGTAAAATTTACTAAAAATGCAATCAAATTTTAAAATTTTCAAAAGGTATAATCAAATCTCAAAACCTATTCAAGAAAGCACCCATCTTGGAGATTCAAAAGTTAGGTTTTATTTTTATTTTTTATAATAATTATTTGTTGATTTCTAGAAGTCGAGAATTGAGTTATATTTGACCGTTGGATTAAATGGTGTTTCGAAGGGGTTCTGGTGGCACCGTCGCCCCATGGCCAGCGGCCCCCAATTTTGGGCAGCAACCCTCGCTGTGAAGGTGGGGCAAAAACTATCGAGGTAAAGACGGGATTTTGAGAGGGGAGAAATTTCAATCACTCAACAAGTTAACTAACACTCCTAATCATTTTCGGATAAATGATGTGCACTAAATATACTTATTTCATCAGATGTCATTCTTTTATAACAAGAAAACTTGCTACAAACATTGTGACACGACTAAAAGTATGTGCTCGTGAATCGCCTTGTCAAGAGAAAATTGAATTATTAATTGATGTAAAAGTAATTATTGATACAATATAAAAAAAAAATCATATGCATAGATTTCCAAATTTGAATATTGCTTGGTTAAGATTGTTCATAAGACAGATGAGACTCCCATATTAAAATTGAGATAGACAAGATAAAAAAACATAATTATAAATTATGACATGGTTCCATCGGTATAATATTCATAAAAAAAATGTAATCGAGGATATTTTTGAGGGAAAAAAAAAAGAGACTTATAGTTCGGTCACGACGGATTAAAAATACCCAATTAGGATATTTTTGCGGGAAGAAAAAGAGATTATAGTTCGGTCACGACCC
Source organism: Eucalyptus microcorys (assembly GCA_014182515.1). Classification (NCBI taxonomy): domain Eukaryota; kingdom Viridiplantae; phylum Streptophyta; class Magnoliopsida; order Myrtales; family Myrtaceae; genus Eucalyptus; species Eucalyptus microcorys. Next base: position 23,644,194 of record CM024571.1, read on the forward strand.
ATTAAAAATACCCAATTATCATGCGATGTCATATAAAAACATCATCATTAAAAAAATATATCTTGCGTTTGGGAAAAAGACTTATTAAGGAATTGACATATCGACAGGGATGGCGGGGCGTTGGGGGTCGTGGGTCCCGCCTTCTGTAAGACGTGGTCTGCCATGTGCCCCACCACATGGCACTGCCATGATCGCCAAGGCCTTCGCGTTTATCCGCCGTTGATTTCGGCGCGAGAGAGAGAGAGAGAGAGAGGGTGTCGTTATTTGCGAAATTGCCACTGGGGAAAGGACTCGTTTCCCATCCATCATCAGATGCGGTCGAACGAGGCTTTCTGAATCCCGGGGGCCCCACCCGGTCGAGTCGCCGAATGGATATGTCTTCCCCCTATTTTTCGACGAGGATTGCTCCGGTGACAAGCACGACCGTCTTTTCAGTTGCTGCGAAGCGTGTCGAAATCGATCCACAAGCTCTTAGCCAACGTTCAATTCGATCTTCACACTTTGATTCTGGTCGAATCGATTCTTGTATTCTCTTATTCGAACTCATTTAGGCTTATAATTGACACGAGAATTCAACTATGATAGTAGACTCTTGACATTTTATTGATTTATGTAATCATATCAACGAAATTTAAAAGAAAATTTAAAAAACAATAGCTCGAAGAGGAGAATAGCCTGTCGGGAATCATTGACCCTCGATAGCGCAAGGGACAGGGGCATCGCTACCCCTACCCCAATACATGCGCACACATGTACATCCTCTCTATTTGATATTATTGTGTCTTTTCTTAATTTTTCTAGCAAAGAAAAAAAATTAATGCATTAAAACAGTCACGAATACTTTTGATTTTACCACGTCAAGATCGAACAAAGTGTTTTGAGCACTTTAGTTAGATGCTAAATCATGAACATGACATCACTTCGTATATAATTCCAAGAGCTATGTGCCATTTCTAGGTAATTCACACGAGAAAGATCATTCGAGATTCGAGATGAAAAGTTGTGGGGGTGTGTATAAGTAAAATTGGTTGCTTCTGAAATAACTCCTTTCGTTGCAAAAAAAATCTTTTTATTTCAGGTGTACCGCGATTGGGTGCTAAAATGACTCTCGCATGCAAAACGACAATCTGTGGTGTTGTGTCGGATGGTGTGTGGTGTGGTCCACCTTCAAGGGGGCCTCGAGTCTTGTCTAGCCCAGTCTAACCTCAAACACAACAGCCCGGTCCACATATTCTTGTCAAATGCTGAGCCCCACTCTGCTGACACATCTCTCCTTGGTCCACATTCTTGTCAATGTTGGGCTCCGCTCCGCTGACACATCTCTCTCTCTCTCTCTTTCTCTCTCTCTCATTTTTTCGGCTGATTGAAAAAACATTTCAACGTGACAATTATCCTTCCCCCCTAATATTTCACCTCTTAGTTGGGATAAAATTCTCTTATGACGTCGTGCTAGAGTTGGCCGTACATCATCCTTCAATCTAGTTTCATCATCTGAAATGAGTAAATCTTCGTAGCACTCCGCTGACTAACTCGCCAATCTCGGAGTTTTGAATTGGTGATGATACAGAATAATTTAACTCAAATCAAATATTTTGTGGCGCACATAAAACAATTATGACAATGTCTAGATAGAATTCTTAGCATTCATCATCCACCCCACTCTTCCCCATTGTCATAGTAAGGGTTTACATGTAAAACTCCGCATCGTTAGTCTCGTCGAATTCTCTCTCTTTATCTCTTCAACGGGCCAAACCGAGGATTTCGCCATAGCTGACATTGGGCCGACCTTAAAGGGCTTGAGAAGTTCATTGTTCTAATGGGCCTGGCCCATGAAAGCCACAAAATTCAGTGATGCGGACATTGGGTTGGGCTACTTAACCCGGTACCAAACAGAATTTCCACAAAAGGCCCGCCTTTGGCATCATACCTCTCCGAGGCCAATGTCCTAACAAGCGAGAACCCATACGGACTCGCACGTCTAACCAGGTATTGATCCGGCTTCCAGCTTCCCGCTGGTGCATCTGATGAACGTTTCGCCAGTACCTCAAAACCGATACCATCACGGAACGCACCTTAAGGCCATCGACTATTCCGAAGCAGCACGCGGGCATGTCTTATTAGGCTCGTTCACACATCTCGGTCTGAGCCCGACCGACTCGACTCCTCATCAGGAAAAAAAGGAGAAAAAGACCCGACTGACGACTGACGCATTTCCTAGACGATTGCTGTCGTTTTCACAGCCTCATATTCTGCATTATCTGGATCAGCGAATGGGAGCTTGAAACCTGCCTTTTGTAATCTTTCCCAGCAAGATCAAGATTAAGAAGCAGGTTACATCTTGGAGACAGCTATTTTGACTTTGCTGCGCAGCCCATCATCATAGGATGCAGCATGATGATCTTCGCTTTCGTTGGAAGAAAAACGCTGAGCAAAGCAAGGGCCTATGATTGAGCAAAAAAGTAATAATCTTTGCTTCTTTCTTTCCTTCTTTCTTGCTGCATTAAGAAATTAATTGTCTTTAGAAAACAATTAAAAAGATAGCCATCTCATGCACATTCCACCGCCTTTATTCGTCTTTTTACACGGCCTGGACCATCTTTTATAATTGCTGGCAAAGAAGGTAACAAAAAGAGGGTAGTAGGAGTGGCCGTATAAAGCAAAATCTTCATCGGTACATTAGAATAATGAAGGATAAGTAAAGATGGGGAGAATTTCAAACATCATTGTCACTTTTGTGCGCATATGAATGTGTGCCCTCGATTTTCGAAACCTCCGATTTTCGTCCTCACTTTTGATACACATCGAATTACATTCGGACATATATTAGCGTTTGGTTTTATTTGCAAGATCGTTATTTTTCTTCCGAGATTACTCCTCTCGCTTTTCTCAACTCACCCCTAACGAAAAGGTCCCAAGCACCGACTGTGGCAACCATGCCTTCATGAGGGATAAGCTCCCTCACCAGCCGGGTTATAGATTGCCGGTGGGCTGAGGGCTTGAGTGGCCTTTGCCTATAATCCAGGTGAATTCCATTCATGCTTTGCTTATTTTTATATGCTGGTGCCTACATGCCTTATTCCCTCCTGTTAGGTCAATATCCTTTTTTTGTCTTGACCCCGACAATATCCAACTTTATTTTACATCTCGTGGTCCAAATGTGACCTTTTAGGGACCTGCTAAGGTCCAACATTCAACATATCTTAGTGTTATATTTACAAGATCATTATTTTTCTTCCAAGATTATTCCTTTCACTTTCCTCAACTCACCCCTAATGAAAAAGTCCCCTGGCACTGGCTGTGGCAACCTCGCCATCACTAACCCCTGATCATAATGTTGTTGTTGCTCCATCACCACCCCTCACGACTCCCAGCCAGGCAACTGCTCACTATAATGGCTATGGAGGAGCCACCATTTCTAGATTAGGAGGAGACTACTATGGCTTCCGTTCGAGGTTGCATAAAACCATGGTGACATTTGCGTCTCCACAAAGACGGAGAAAAAGAGGAGGGAGAGAGAGGCTTGTTGACCTGTGGAAAGAGGGGAGGTGGCCAGGGCAACATTGATCGCAATAAAGGATTAGTGAGGAGTATGGCTCTAAGTAGCGCTCAGAATGGCTGGTTCGACGTGCATTGATAGCGATTTACAAAAAGAGACAAAGGCTGGATAAGAGAGAGGCTAAGGGAAAGACAGAGAGAAGAGAGAAGGGTGAGATGGAGTTTGGAGTTTGATAGAAAAAAGTATTATTAAAGCTTAGTTTTTATGGCTAATGGTTCCATCATAACCATATATGCCATAGATTCCTACTATATAACATCTTTCATACTTGAAATCCTAAAATTTGTAACTTTGATATTGATAATAGTGGAGATTTTTTCTGTCGAAAGAAGTTTCACTAGTCAAAAGGATATATAAGAAGTACGTAGTCTTCATAACAAAGCAAATTGAAACAGAACAAGGACATTGAAAAGCAAAGGTACATCCAAAAAAATAATGAGGATCAATGGAGCATCGGCAAACAGGTTGCCTAATGCGGTGTCACAGTTTTTCCCTCTTTGATTTCGACATGATTTTCCACATAAAAATTCGTTTGTTTTTTTCTCTTCAAAGATGTGGAATTTTAGTCATTATAGGACTAAATATTATATAATATAAAATTCAATAATTTTATTTATATCTTATTCTCTATTTGGTAAATTACAATAATATATTTAGATACTTTTATATCCTATCATATCTATTATTTGGTATGAACGGTGTATCTGAAGAAAATCAAAGGAATTAAGAAAGCAACAATTCAAAGGTAAATTTCCCATGAGAAGAATGTTCTTCACTGAAATCCATGATACACACTTTTCTTCTACATTACATATTGCTATTTATATTAAGAAGATAACCAGATTTCATATTCTATGTTCTAATATCTAATCTTATGGATTGACTCGCAATTAGAATAATCAGAATCAAATCATATCCCATACTCTAATCTAATCTTCCTATGTTTCACGAATAGTATTATCAACCTTATTAGCCTCCCTTGAAATGAGATTAGGTGGAAAACCTCGTCCCAATTTGTATCGTAACCTGCAATGATTAAAGCATGGTAAAGCTATCAGCAATTTGAAGAGTACAAAGAACATACTAAACTTCAAGTAACTTGAGAGTTACTTTCTCTAGAACGAAATGAAAATCGATCTCCATGTGCTTTGTCCTTGCATGAAGGACTAGATTCACTATCAATGAAGGTCAAGTGGTTATCACTATAAAGCAAAATCGGACCAATGAGTAGAATACCCAAATCTCTCAATACAAAAGAGACCCATGTAAGATTCGCCACGGCAGAAGCTAAGGCCCTATATTCAGCCTCCATTGATAACCTTGACACCTCCACTTCTCGTTTTGCGGACCATGACATGTTATTCGATTACAAGAAAGTGCAAAATCCAGTCGTTGACCTCTGAGTCTCAGAACAACTGGCCCAATCAGAGTCCACATACCTGTATAAATTTAGTGTGCTATTAGAGTGAAGATAAAGCCCTAGGTGTTGAGTTCCTTTTACATACTGCAAGACCCGTTTTAACAGTTTGAAATTGCCATTTGTAAGAGAATGCATTTTTTGACAAATTTGATCTACTCAATAAGAGATGTCCGATCTTGTGATCATTAGATATTGTAATCCACCAGCAAGACTTTGACAAGAGGGAGGATCATGAAAATGTTCCATGTCTTGTATTGTTGGATGAGTTTACAATCTTGCATTTATGCTTTCTACAATAAATCACCAGCATATTTAGATTGTGTTAAAAATAGATCCGGACCAGTAAACTTGGCTTTAATACCGAGAAAATAGCGAAGTCGTCTGAGATCTTTCATAGAAAAATTTCTGTTGAAAGCCTCTATTAATTCCTGAAGTAGAGATGATGAGTTACCCATCAATATAATATCATCAACATATAATAGTACCACGGTGTGTCGACCCTTGTGAAGAACAAATAACGATGGATCAGTGGAGTTGCAATGAAATCTTTGTTCTAGTAAAAAGCTGTTGAATTTTTCAAACCAAGCTTGCAGAGCTTGTTTCAAATCATATAACGCCTTCTTGAATAAACAAACTGAGTTAAGCATCATAGAACTCACAAAGCCCAGTGGTTGTTCCATAGACTCAATCTAATTTAACTACCCATTAAGAAACGCATTCTTTTCATCCAGTTGATGAATAAACCATTCTTTAACAATTGCCACAGAGAAGACAATTTTCACGGTTGCCTATTTAACCACATGACTGAAAGTTTTGGCGAAATCATGCCTTCCTCTTGATGGTACTCTTTTGCCACTAATTGTGCTTTCAGTTTATCAAGGTTTCCTTCCGTATCCAACTTGGCTTTAAACACCCACTTACATCCGACTATATTCATATCTGAAGATCTTTACACTAGCTTTCATGTTTGATTTAATTTGAGATCCTCCAATTCTTTTTTCATAGCTTTCCTCCAACTTGGATGACTTAGTGCTCCTTTAATTGTTTTCGGCTCCTTTTGAATCTCATGGGCTATAGAGAGTGTTGGTGTTTGTCTCAATAAACAAGCATATGTGCATAAGTAAATTAAGATAAAAAGTCTGATCGCATCAGAAGTAAAAAGCTTATACATGTGTTTCCAAAGCATTTTCGTGCATTTTAACAAAAATGCATAGAAGAGCTAGAGGGGCTAATCATATTAACCTTGTACCGTGCTCTAAATTTGGTTCAGAAGTTTCTTTGGGTTCTGAGCACGAACGTCTGATGTTCTCACAGTAGTAATTCTGACGTTCTTCAACCACAAACATCTAACGCCTTCTAGTAACACCGGTTCTGATGTCCTTGGATTCTTGACCACGTGTCTAACGCCTTTCGATAATATTGGTTCTAATGTTCTTTAGATGTAGAACGTTTGATCTCTTCGCAGGCTTTGACGTTCTTCAGATCCAGCCCCACAAGTGTCGGGCCTCTGGTTCAGACACACCACCAATCCTCGTGTTGAACATAAGAGAGAAATTGAGAGATCTCACAATTACAATTGTGCTAGCAATTGCTCTTGTGTGAGTGATTTTGTTGATTAGTATCAGCGCTCTCAATTATCGATTGCCGATTATCGATCATCCAATGATCTGCTCTCTGTCTTACTGTTTATAGTCAGTGCAAATCACATTTAAGCACATTAACTCTAAACTGTTTTAGAATTAATTCAGCTGTAATTCCTAACGAATGTAAGTTCTAATATCATTACAAACACTAATTCGGGCATTAACTCTATAACCATTACAGAGCATCATTCTAGATATTTATTTGTAACTATTACAAGTCTTTATTCTGGGTATTAACTTTGTAACTGTCACAAATATTTAATTTCATCGTTACTTCTGAAACTGTTTCAAAGCATTAATTGGTCATTTAAATCTAAAACCGTTTTAGATAATTAAACTACCAATTTATTCTGAAACCATTTTAGATCATTAATGTGACCATTAAGTTTTGAAATTGTTTCAGAACCGTTTAATTTTAAACCGTTTCAGATCTTTAATTTAGCCATTAAGTCCGAAACTGTTTCAGATCATTAATTTGGCTATTGATTCTGAACTCACTTCAGATTATTAATTTAGTCACTGAATCTAAACACGCTTCAGATCTTTGATTCAGCCATAGAGTCTGAAACCGTTTCAGACTTTGTAAACTTTGAAGCCCCTTCATCATAACTTTTATTTCTAGCTTGACTCCATCTAATTTGCTCAATTGCAAACACATTTGCAATATTCCCTCTCTCATTCAAACGTAATTCTAATTGATTATGGTATGTAACATCCTTAGATTCATCATTGAGTTGGCAGCAGGACTTGTACTAACATATTAGCACAATCAAGAGAATTGATTGTCCAAATCAATCTCTTGTTTCTACAAACCATGAGTGACATCTAACAATATATCATGGCTACCTAGACAATGTGAAATATTTTCATAATATTATGAACTTGTCAGCTTTGGCGACCATGTAATTCGATCATTCTGTCTCACCATATCCAAATCAAACAAAGGCCATGGACTTATTGGTCCAACCACCAATTCAATCATATGCACAAATCTAATTGACATGTATTTCTTCGAGATATGAACCATTCATTCTCGATTACAACCCTGGTTGAGGATTTCAATATAATGTCATGATTAGATTGCATAGGATATCAATCTTATATATCTATACATAACAAGAAGACAGATTCCATATTACGCACACATGTGCCATCGTATGTGAACAAACTATGACCATCAAGTATAGAGACGGTTTGACGAAGCGTCAATATGCGCACTTGTGAACCATAGCCATCCAACATACAAATTAGCATCGTGCCTTAGGTTTAAGGATCTTACACCTAACCAAAGCATGAATGATCAGACATTAACCCTGCTAAAAGCTTCAATGTAGCCAATCGTTCTATTTATGTCATGTTCAGTGAACTTGTCTAAGACAAGCACCTGTGTTCTAGCTTAGATATCACAATACTTAATGACTTGTGACTCATCATTCCCTCAAGTATCTAATACTGAATGGTGAAACTTAAGAACACACTGATCTCAATAGGATCATCAATATCCTCTCAATAATCCATCAATCGGGAACTATTTAAAGATTCGGCATAACTATAAACTTGTCACACATATAATTAACACCTTAAGAATAGGTTCAGTCGTAGCTGATCTTATGGACTTCATTCATATAAATTGGACGATGAATGAAAAATCTTATTTGCCATTAAATTATCCCAAACATGTAACTATTACATGGTTGCTTTAGGGCATACAGCTAACAAAGAGAACATACTTCGGATTGGGCTTCTTTATTCTTGATTTTAACTTGTCTACATTGGGTGAGTAGAATGTTGTTGAGTGGATGGAACTGGTAAATCACTTGAGGCATAGACTGTTGCTTCTTTATGTGGTTCATAGTTTATGCATGGTTCTTGTGAGCTCAACTATGGTTGCTGCACATTTGTCTCATGAGGCAGCTCATAAAGAATTTCACCCCATGTAACTAAGTCTGATACAACTATGAATACCTAGGAAAAAGGTCCCCAATTTATCAAAAAATGGGAATATTGTCTTATCAAATATCACATAACGACTTACATACACCCTTCCTATAGGTGGATAAAGACATCTATAACCTTTATGTATCTGACTATACCTAAGAAAAAATAGGTAATGAGTGTGGATTAAACTTTGTTATAGGTGTGGATAACACTCACACCCGAAGACTTGAAGAAACCTATAGTAAGGTTTTTTTACCAAAGAGCTTACCATTCGGACTACTCATTCCCAACACTAGTAATGGTAGTAGATTGATGAGAAATGTGGCAGTTAGAAATGCATCAACCCAATAAATCAATGGTACCCTTGCATGATAGAGCATAGCAAGACCCAACTCAACGATGTGTCGATGTTTCCTTTCGGCATTTCCATTCTGTTCTAGCATGTATGGGTAGCAGACTAACATTATAATTCCTTTCTCATTCAAATGATTAAATAACTGGCTGCTATTAAATTCCCCTCCATTGTCGCATTGGAAAGATCTAATTCAACTTTCAAATTAGTTATCAACAAGATTTTGGAACATGACAAAGATGGAAAAGAACTCATACTTTTCTTCATTGGATACACCTATGAGAGTAATGAAAAACTATCTATAAGATTACATAGAATTTAAACCTTTGAAAAAGATTATACCAAGGCAGGCCCCACACATCACAATAGATTTTTTTAAGTGGTTTATTAGCTAGAGACTCCGAGATATGGAAAGGTAGCTTGCTGCTTTTTCCAACTTAGCAATTTTGTCACCTTTGTAGATTTGATCTTATTGTTGTTCTCAAGAAACTTTATTATTTGAAAGTTTGAATGCCCAAGCCGAAGGTGCTAGATTTCATTACTGGCGGTCCGTTGTCTTTGAGAGTACCACGCCTGTGTTTGTGCTTGATTTGCCTTGTAAAGGCCCCCGCATTTCTTTCCGAGATTGATTACGAAATCTATCAAATGGTCTTAATAGATACATTAAGTTCATCAAAGATTAGTGAGCAAGGGTGATCGTCAGTTAACTTAGACATCAAAATCAAGTTTTTCTTAATCTTTAAGACCACCAAAACCTCATTTAAAGGAAATGAATGCAGTTAGTAGATAAAGATGTTGAGCCAATATGGGTAATGAGCAAATAAACTCCATTCCCCACCATTACCATGTCTGAACCATAGTAAGGAGAGAAAAAATTGAGGTTATGTGATATGGGCTATTGCCCCAGAATCTGAGAATCAATCTCCTCATCGATCATCCTCCAAGTGAAGAGCAAATAAGGCATTTAATATCAGCTTGCTTTGATAAGAATTATCAAAGTGGTACCAGCAACATAGGGCGTCATCTCCCGACCTCTTGCATATCTGAAGTTGAAGCTTCGTATCATCCATATAAAACTGTCTATCCAAAGTAGAATTACCACCCACAAGTAGATACTCCTTTAAATCAACAACCTTGGTTAGATTGTTTGTATAGGGTCGAAAACCTTGATGCTGAGAAGGTGAATTTGGTATGTAATTTCCACCAGATTGATAACCACCGGATGAATTACCAAAAGATCTTGAGAGTCCATAGTTATGGAATCTAGGATAATTTCCAAACCTCTTTCCACGAAAACCATAGCTTCTTCCTCTATTGTCAAACCTGCCATTCCTTCCTCCAAAACCTCTGTCAAAATTTCTTTGGCTAGCAAAAACAAATGTTGAATTGAATGAACCAAAATCAACCTCACTACTCAATTTGGACTGATCAATCTTTTCACCAATAAATGCCAAATTAGGATTTATTTGATTTGACAAATAATTTTGATGTCGCACTTCATATCTCTAGAGCTGAGCAATAACGTCTTCGTAGCTCGGCTCAGGTTTGAGACAATACATAGTTGTCTTAAATGTCTCATAGTGACTTATGAGACCCTTTAAAACATCGAAGACCTTTATGATTTAATCGACCGGTTTCTCGATCATGTTTAACTGGTCACAAATCAATTTGAACTCATGCAAATACTTGGTTAAGGGCCTATTACGCTTTTGACAGGATTGAAGCTTACCCCTCAATTCGATTTCTTTGGCCACAAATCTCTGAGTAAAATGATTACACAATGTATTCCATACCTCAAAAGCTGATTTAAGACCGATTTTAAGTCCCAGCACATCCTCAGACACAGATCATGTGATCCACGATGACACAAGTTAGTTGGTACGATACCATTGTTGATACTCTAGATTAAGGAAATCTTTAAAATTTTCCCCTCATGTGTGTGAAATTCTGAGTGGTGGAGGTTGAATTTAACCATTGATGAAACCCAATAGATCTTGGCTCCTAATGAAGCGAAGAAATTGTGTCTTCCATAGAAGGAAATTTCCTTCGGAAAGTTTGATAGTCACAAAGTTTGAGAGATTTATGCGTATAGGGTATGGGGCATCTTGGGTTTTCCGCCATGATTGTGTATATGAAGAATATATGAACTCAAAGAAAACGATGAAAACAAATATGATAAAACTAGCTCTCAGTATAATGCTTTGATACCATGAAGAAAATCAAAGGAATCAAGAAAGCAACAATTCAAGGGTAAATTTCCCATGAGAAGAATGTTGTTCACGGAAAGCCACAATACACACTTTGCTTCTATAGTACATACTACTATTTATATTAAGAAGACAAGCAGATTTCCGATTCTACATTTAGAATATCTAAACTTATGGATTAACCAGATCAATTAACCAGAAATTAGAATAATCGGAATTAAATCATATCTCCTACTATAATCTAATCTTTTGATGGCAGAATCAATCATATTTGATCTAATCATCCGATGCCATAATCAAATCAAATCTTCTACTCTAATCTAATCTAATCTTCCGATGGTTCACCAATAATATTATCAACCTTACCAGTATCGATGTAACTAGACATAAAAATGCACAAACGAAAATGGTAAAATCTCTCATGATTCATTGTTAAAGAAAATCACAAATGCACGTGTAAATAACTTATGTCAATCACTCTATAATAATTGTACAATATAAATCTAAAATAACAAAGGAGCTCATTGCAACATTCCAAAGTAGAGTTTCAATTATGTCAAGAAATAGAAACGAGCACCATCAATATCGACGAGGTAGATCAACCAGCTCATGGCATAATCTAGTGAGAGAGAGAGAGAGAGAGAGAGAGAGAGAGAGAGAGAGAGAGAGAGAGAGAGAGAGAGAGAGAGAGAGAGAGAGAGAATATGATCATTCACCTTTGTGATTTTAAAAAATATAGTGATTTGACTCTCTCGCCACTTTCGTGGAGTTTTAATGTAGACCACAGAGTTATGGAGGATAAGGAGCTTATACTCTCTTACTGCTTTGGTGGACGTTTGACGTAAGCTAAAGAGCTACGGAGGAGAATGAGCTTCGACTATCTAATCATTTTCTTGGAGTTTTGATATGCACAAGAAAAACTATGGAGCAGCCGTAAAACTTCGACATGAATTAAGATACGAGGGAGAAGGAGAGGAAGCGGGTAGGTTTTCTTTTCTTTTCTTTTCTTTTTTTTTTTTAAAGAAAATTCATTGCTTCTCTTTCTTCGAGAATTAGAAAGATCTTTTGAATTTTGAATTTTTTCATTTAAAATTTGGGTTTTTCTATTTCATATTTATTAACCATTTTTTTAAAATTTTTCCCTCCCTTTTTAAATCTCTTTACTTTTTAATTTCTTTTTTATTCCCTTCCAATATTTCTTAAGTCTTTTTATTAAATAATAAATTATACTAGTATACCTAAAATACCTACTTAATATAAATATTAAATATATATAGAATATATTATAGAATAGAAAGAAATACAAATATATAACTAAAAACAATTTTGTTATTTTGTTATTTCACATTTCCTTTTTTATTTGAATCAAAAAATTATATAAATATGATTATTATCTTAATTCTGATAATCTAAGAAGTTTGTTATTAAGGCTATATCCCATCCCTCATGGAACATTTTTATCTAGTTTATATTCATCTAATATCCGAATTAATCTTCCCTTAGGTAACACAGAATATGATAAATTTTATCATATTTCGACTTTTATACAAGCTGTCAAACTACCCTCACTGTTATTCATGTATCCATCATTCATATGTGATTATGATTTTATAAATTTTTAGTGTGCACGCTAAGCTCTCATAATGGTTGACTATATAGTAGGAGGATGAGACGAACATATATTTATTTATTTCTTTATTTATTGAAAAAAGAAGAAGAATAGAATAGATTGCCCCTCCTCCTCCCCCTCCCTTAGAAGAAGTTGATTTGCTTTTTGACGAGTGACGAGAGGGAATCGTCCTATTGGGTGGTGGGGGCAATGCCAAAATGAATACGCATCATCGGCCTTTTTTATTCAAATGGTAAATCAAAAAAGGGAGGGAAGATGTGGGGACGTGAAGCGGACCTCTCTCGTCCGAATTCAAAAACCAAGAAGAGAGAGAGAGAGAGGTAGGGGTCTGGAAGGAAGCCGTGGAAGATGGGTGGAAGGGGAGGGGAGGGGAGAGGGGGCATTGGATGCGCTTTTGTTTTCCATCAGCAAATTCAACAATAAACAATTGCAAAGGGATTGCGCAAGCCGTACGATGCAACCACCATATTCCCTTTCTCTCACTAAAATAATCCTTCCCTTTTTAAACCCCAATAATTGTCCTTTTTCCAAGTTGATTAGTATAATAATAGGGGTGCTTAGTAAATTAATGGCCACGGTCATGGTGGTGTCCTCGTAGGTTGTTGCTCGGATTGCTGCCGTGAGATCAATGCGAACTGTCGTCAATCTAAGCGAGCAAGGACTCCCCATCACGGGCAGTGAAAGGGGTAATTACCCAAAAAGTCCTAAACCTGTTTACACGACACTCAATTTAGCAGGCATGACTATATTTACAAATTATCGAAAGGTTACGGACTAAATTGACAAAACTGAAAAGTTTAAAACTGAATTGACTATCCTACAATAGATTTAGGACTTCATGAACAATGATCCCGACAATAAGGTGTTTGATGGGTGCAAGCAATTCTTTTGAAAAATCAACTAATAGTGAAAGTGCTCGAGTGATTGATAGTAAATAATAAATATATTAATATTATGCAAATAATATATGTACCATTCACTCGAGTGTAATATGATATCACATGATCGTCCAATTTACTTAAAAAGCAAGTATGCTTGTGTTTTATGGCTTGAAAGCATAGGATGGACATCCTTATAGTTTTTCCATATCGTGTTCCTCTGTCGTATAAAGTAGAATGCATCAACGATAACCATAGTTATGATATAGGATTGCTAAAGGATTGTTGTTTTTTACATAACTTGTGCAAAGTTGGGTGCTTATAAACCGTAGTGAACATGTGTCATGTGTATTTTGAAGGCTATTCTGGAAATTATATATTGTTCAGATTTGATCATAATACTCATTACTCTTGGATGTCCCACTAGCCACCCTATTAATTGAGCTACCTTGACGCACATGGATGGAGCAATTTGCATGTATCAATCAGTATTAATCAAGTGAAAAGATTTGGATACTAGTGTTATAAATGAAACAGAAACTCAAAATGCCATTGCAAACCCAACTAATTCAGGCACCCAAGCCCCCTCTCTCTTTCTCTCATGCCCGCCTCACCTCGCCTTGTCTCACCTCGGTGCCTCCATTGACATCTAGATGGCGATGATGACAAGCCTTAGAGCTCATATGATATCTCTGTAGAGGAAACAAGACCATCAATCGAGCAACTATTCGATTTAAGGTTTGATGAAATTCAAATCAAGATCAATAGTGATGGAGAGAGAGAGAGAAAGAGAGATCGAGAGACCATTACCATTTGCCACCAAGCAAAACAATCGATTGTATGTTTTAATCTCGTGATATATCAAAGCTAATCAAAATCATAAATTGCATAGGTCTAGCGGTTCCACACTAAAGAAACAAAGAAGAAATGGATGCGGTTGGTGGGTCTCCCCCCTAAATAAGGGACCTCAAATGTGTTCCCGGGTGCTTGTCGGCACTCCATCTCCATCCGCTGAAGTGAAAGAATGCTACACGGCAGTGCCATGATGCTGCTGCGCCCACAAATCCTACACTCGTAAGAGAACAAAAAAGGACTCCAAATGGAATATGGTGAATCATGTGCGACTCCAGTCGGTGTCATATTCCGAGACGTTCCTGGATGAATTTGATGCATATGAGCCAAGCACATCTTGACTCTTTCATCACTTAAATTCCACATGAGGATCACCGACATTAATATTTCGGATGTATTGGGGCCATATGTACTCGGATCGCCTAAGAATTTGTTTGATATATGAATTTGCATGTATTCACCAACAGGCATTTGCTTTTGGTACCATCAAGAGGTGACTTATGATCTAAGGGTCCGCTTCAAGTGGATCTGGTCGTATCGATTGCATCAATCAATGAGGGCATGATGATTAGGATTGTGGAGGGCCGATGGAGCATTGAAGTCTCTACATTGAGTAGGAATGATGTGTAAGGTATAGGCTTTCATTTCTTGGCCCCAGAGAAAGAGCAAAAGAGATGAATCAATTTCGAGGACGAGTGTAATGGATACTATCATCACACTTCTCCTGCTTCGGTTATTTCTGCGCTGCTAAGGGAAACTCTTCAATCGTATCTTTGAAGGGACAAGATTATGTTGGAGCGTAAGAGAATTTTCTGCTAATGAACTGGAGGTCCCGTAATTACACCTCACGAACTGCATAAAAACTATTCTAAATCAAAGGTATTTGCTAAACTGAATCATGGGACTTTTAGAATATTTCGTAAATTTTAAGGTAGCTAAATATCTAAGCTTGTGCATTTGGATTGTAGATCGATATTTGAACCTTCGTTATTCTTTTAAACTTATGTTGCTTTTCCTAGACCCTTTAAAAACGAGATCTATATTCCATTATAGACGTAGGAAAATAAAAATTCATTGGTCTCGTGCCCGTGCATTTTTACTAAGTTCTTCCATTTGAAAATTGACACGCTTCTGAGTACATTGATGAAAGTGATCGGAGAAAAATTGACAAGACTTGATCTATAAGTGGTGCAGTGAATAGAGTCGATGATGGTACAAATTCACATGGGAACATGGATTTCCAGGAGGTACTTTATGCGGGTCCAACGATCCCTTAGCTTGTGATTAGCGGGTCTATCGGACTAATCTACACAATGACTTCTGTGGGTCCGACAATCCCTTAGCTTGTGATTAGCGGGTCTCTTGGACTAAGTCTACGCAATGACTTCTCAACATTAAAGGTTGAGATTTTATGGTAGTTAGTTATTAGGTACCCATATGTTCAAGATCGAGTGGATGGCTATGTATCAATGGCACTGTTGTCCTAAAAAGTAAAAACCACTCATGTATTGACCATCAGAGTACTAGAGAAGCAACATATCTCAATAAAACATGCCCATTTTTATTGACAAACTCATGATCCAAACTCTCTCATTCGATCGAATAGCATCGCCAGCTCCTGTTAAACCAGACATCGGATTGAAGCGCTTCATGCGTATTGATTTTGATCTGAGGGAAGGATTTTTCCGCTGTCAAATAACAGCATTAACTCTACTTCTCGAAGAAATGGTTGTCATTGGTGTTTTCTCGGATCACTCGCATGTAAACTTATTGTGGATGATAAAATCCTAGCAAATGACACATAAATGTCCTCACGACAAAGACCCGGACATTTTAATCCTCAATCTTTGCCGTGTCGTCTCTCCCTGCCTCCCTCAATGGCTGACCCTCCCGTCCTCTGCCGCTATTGAGATGGTTGAAGCCATCATCATCGCGTCTAGATCTGAGCCATCCCTGTCATCGCTGTTGTTTTTGAATTGATGGTGTAAGCACACGCGCATGAATGTCCACAAAGGGATTTCCGTTGCTGTCGATGGAGCCAAACGAGAGAGAGAAGGAGGGGGCGGGGAGATGCAAGCTAGAATTGTTTGACAACCTGATGGCAGCAGCGACCGTCATGCGTGATTTGTCCTGGTAACAGCATTAAGAGATCTTAGGAGGCAATTTGAAAAATCTACACTTTTCCGACTATTAATGAAGTCTGATTCTTCCTTAAAGACAAAGTCGTCCTTCAAAATTGTTTCTCTCTTGTATTAACTACAACCAAAATCACATGATGAGATTGTATATTATCTATATAAATATTGAATTGATACAATAGAAACCCGATTCCTTCAATTGGAGTAATTAGCTGGATGGACTCTTAGTCCGAGGCCATCAACATATTGACTTGATCCTGCTTATACTCAAAAGCTTTAGTCAGTACGCTTTCAACACACACACACACACATATATATATACATATCTACCTTTTAAGCTCCACCTCAATTGGTTTGACTTAGCCAAGCTTGGCTGAAAGCTGAGAGATACCATCCACTACCTTGACTAGGTAGATGCATCCAAGATTTTCCTTTTTTGAGATATTCATGAGACACCAATACACATTAGTAATGAGCCACCGATTAATCATTGATTCTGATATCACTTATCGATTATATGTAGTGAAAACTCAATACTTTCACTCGAAAAAATCACCAAAAGGAAGAATACACCCAAAGTCTATCAACATTAAATTAAATTCAAATCTACTTAAAAATTTAAAACAATAAGTTATGATTCGATTGCTATACATATATTTCAATTGTTTCGCATTATATTAAGTTCTCGATATGATATTTTTCTTCCCTAATACATCGCATGTGCACCTGAGTAATGGCTGCTTCATGGGTGCCATATGAAACCCCCATTTTCCAAATAAAGAAAGGTAATTCACTCTCCGACCACGTGTGTATTCACATGCAGGGACCCAGTTCGCATCACGACGAGACCGTTGTCATGGAAAAACTAGAAAGGAGGCGGTAAATTTTGAGGAGTTTTGAGGGGGTTCGCCTCTTCCGATGAGAATCCCATGTCAGTGGTTAATTCAGTTTTCAGGTGAAGGTTGAGGAGGCGGGTGGCAATAAATACGGGAGGGGTGACTTGACGTTTGACTGAAGTGCATCCGGACAAAGATCATTCTCACTCTCTCCTTGTGGGTCTGGACACGTGCCGGTGACAAGATAAGGGGGAAAGCTTTTGTGCCCTCGGGAGGGAGACAGCGACGCCACGACCACCATTAGATTTAACCTAGCAAAAGGAACGAGGAGGCGATGAGCAGCGTCGGACGCGGAGAGATCTTGCAACAGAGGTTGCCGACTTTAAAGAAGTTTGACCTCAGGAAGACCCCATTTATTGCCACAACTGTTCACGACCATCTTTGATGTCAAGCGCCCCCGCTTACCTTGCCGCTCGACCACGCGCAATGCGTCGTTCGAACTCATCGGCTTATCATCCGGCCACTCCACTCTATATAGTGATCTTCTTGTATCCTGAAGATCGAGTGGTACTGTGCTACAGAAAATGGATAATGCTTTACTTACTCGTATGTTGATAGGAATGCGAATGAACTTCTGACCAAATAGTGGTGATCACTTAGCTTGTTGTTACGCACTTAGGGAGCGCACTTAGGGTTCGGAAGTTGGGGTAAGGGGGCGTGGTATTGTTTTCTGTACCCATCTCCCGTCACCATTTTTGGAGTTGTTATGTGAGCGCCACATGTCCATCTTTCATCTGATGTGAGAAAAAAATCTTAGCTGACCCGTGCTATCCTCCTCGTCTTATCCACCTCGGCCTTTGCTCGTTGTTCTTCTTCGACAACACCGACGCTTTGGCCGAGGCAACATGAGTACGTACGACATAGGGCGTGCGCTGTGAGCTCTGTGCGAGAGAGGTCTGTTGCGAGCCCGTGTATCCTCCTCTATGCGAGAGAGATCCTCAAAAGTCCATCTTTCATATAAATTTTCTTAGAGTGAGATGAATTGGGTTGTACCTGTGAGTACATGTTTGAAAAAATCTTTAATTCCATGAACCCTATTGAGTTCCTATGCAGTTCAGTGGCTATATCACACGGAGCTTATGACAATTATGTGTATGCAACAATACCTGAAAATTGATTCATTGTAATACTCATTTCAATGAAATAAATTTTATAGTACATCGAGTTCTTGTGTATGTCAATGCATCACAATCATCAGGTCCACATGATCTAACAAGAATTCGGTAAACTCACTAAATAGCTCTACTTAAGGCGGACAAATATAATTTTTCTAAAATAGTGGGATGAATTGGGTTATACTTATGAGTACATATATCGGAACTCTTAAACTCCATGTGAGAGAGATCCGCATGTCCATGTTTCATATAATTTTTCTATAATAGTGAGATGAATTGGGTTATACTTATGAGTCCATATATCAAAACTCTTAAACTCGATGGACTCTATTGGGTGCTTACGCAATTCGGTGGCATACTGCACAAAGCTTATGTCGATTATGTGTATGCAACAATAGTTAAAAGTTAATTCATCGTAACACTCACTTCAGGGAAATAAATTGTATGGTACATTGGGTTCATGTGTATTTCAGTGCACCACAATCGTCAATAAGCTCTATGTGAGGCTCACATAATCTAACAAGAATCTGATATGCTCAATAATTAGCTCTTCTCAAGGTGAACCGAATCAATGTATCAAACTAAATCTAGTGGACACACGTGAAACCCATCATTTTAAGCGATTCAAATTCAGATAAGTGCCTAGGCGGCGGCTGGAGGGAAGCAGCCGTCGAAAGAGGAAAAAAGAGCAACCCGTGGCCGAGGGTTGCGGCGCGTGAGAGTGGTGGTTGTGGGGGTGGCGGCGAGTACCAACAGAAGAAAAACGGGGAGTGGCGGGGGCCGCCGGTGGTGAATCGTAAGATAGCAAGCGAAGTCACGTCCACCGCGGTGGTGGGGCCACCGCGTGGAAACGATTGCAACATCGCGATCCTTATTTTTCTTATTGCGCCCGGAATGCTCCCTCCCTCTCCCTCTCCCTCCATCGCAATTTCGCCCGGTCCCCTTCGTTCACTTCATCTTATACGTCTCTTTTTCACGTCCCATCACACCTCTCTCTCTTCTCTCTTCTCTCTCTCCGTCAAAAGGAAAATCACTCGCTTTCTCGTGAAAAGATACCCTCCTGAGAGCAGCACCCAACCGTCCTCCATAGCTCTTCTTCGGCCCCCCACCTCGACCAGCACCTCGCCAAAAGCCACTCCAAGTCGCTGATTGGAAACTGAGGAGGCGTTCGGCTACTGGGTCGGGTCTGGTTGAGTTTGTCTTGATCGTTCTCGAGTCCGAGCAGGAAGAAGAGATCAGATTCGATCCCGGGTATCGGAATTCCGCCTGCCCATGGATTCCTCTTCGGGTGCCGGGCCACCCGAGCAGCAGCAGCAGCAGCAGCAGGGCGCTGTCACGGTCGCCGCCGAGGGCCCGTCGTCGGCGGCCGGGGCGGCCCCGTCGTCGGGGGCGCCGCCGAGCAGGTACGAGTCGCAGAAGCGGAGGGACTGGAACACGTTCCTGCAGTACCTGAAGAACCACAAGCCGCCGCTGACGCTGGCCCGGTGCAGCGGCGCCCACGTGATCGAGTTCCTCAAGTACCTGGACCAGTTCGGGAAGACCAAGGTGCACGCCGCGGGCTGCCCCTACTTCGGGCACCCCAACCCGCCCGCGCCCTGCGCCTGCCCGCTCCGGCAGGCGTGGGGCAGCCTCGACGCGCTCATCGGGCGGCTCCGGGCCGCCTACGAGGAGAACGGCGGGCGGCCCGAGTCCAACCCCTTCGGCGCCAAGGCCGTCCGGATTTACCTCCGCGAGGTCCGGGAGAGCCAGGCCAAGGCCCGCGGCATCCCTTACGAGAAGAAGAAGCGGAAGCGGACCCCGGCTGCACCCGACGTCGGCGGCAGCAGCACCACCGGCGAAGGCTCTGGCTCCGGTGACGTCGGCGGCGGGGGAGAAACTACCACCGGCGGCGGCGGCGGCGGCGGCGGTAATGTTGCACCCGCTACAGCCCCGAGCTAGCGCCGGCGCGTACCCCGCCGCGTTCCGCGTCTCCTCTTTCTCCCTGTCATCGCCTTTTCTCTTTTTCTTTCGTCCTCCATGGCCGCCATTTTTAAACGAGCGATATCTGTATAATTGTAATTACGAGTCGATTATTACATTCGACACCCAGAGACAAATCGAAACCCGGCCCTCTTCTGCTTGCCCCCGACACGGTACGTCTTCATTTCCCATCTCCTTCCCCACGTACGTTTTCTGCCGCGTCGCTCGTTCCGACACGCTCCTCAAACGGAGAGCTTCGGAAGCAAAAGACATGTCGAAGCAGAAACCTCGACGGATCGATCGAAGCTTCGTGGTTCCAACATCGTGTCGTTTTTGAGCGCTACTGCTGATGGTCCCCTGCTTTGCTGCTCTCTCAACAAGCCCCGGCTCCCCCCTCGATGCTACTACCACACGTGCGCATTCGCCTGTTTCGGTCCAAGGTGCACCCCCTCTTCTTCCTCCTTCCTCCTTTTCCCCCATCTCCGTCTTTAGATTTTTTAACTTCTGGATCACAAATAAAAACAACAACAACAACGGCAGTAATTCGGCATAAGAAATTTTATTAGATTTTCCTCTCTGTCTCGTGAATAACCTTTAGGGTTTTTATTAGCTCCATCGCCGACGTGAAAAATGATTTACATGACCAATCGACATGCTGCGGTTATTGTGTAATTTATCTTTTTTGCTTGCAGTAGACCCCGCAATAATATATAATTTATGTCGCCGCACTCTCTCTCTCTCTCTCTCTCTCTCTGCCCTACATTTCTTGCTCTGCCAGAATAATGCTGTGTACTAATATGATGGCATTGCTTCTTGGATAAAAACACACGCAGATTAAAGAAACATTTCCGCTAGCATCAAATTGGAAGCAAAATCCAGACCTTGTGATTGCTTCCCTCACATTTCTAATTTTTTCGATTTATTTATTTAAATTTTCTATGGGGGCATCCACCCACCTCAGTGCGAAACCGACCAGTGGCCAACCCTTCCGCTTCCATTTTCTTGTTATATTTTTCTTTGCATCTTATTGAGTTCCTTCTTTGTTTGTATGGAAATATATTCCAGACCCACCAAAAAATTCGGGTTTATAATAGGATTTTTGGTCTCCTTGTGGTTATTTCTTTAATTTGGTTGTCTATGGACTTCTGAGAGCCTATGATAGTTTTCTCCTTCATCGTACATGATGTTTCTGCATCAGATCAGAGGGGACTTTTGCAATGGAAATTAGAGTTGTTTGGGAGCTCGAATGATGCTGCTTATGATAGTGCTATCATGGATCTGCCCCCTTCGTCTCGCTCTTGTTCAATTCGTGTCCGCTTCTGACTTTGTTATGCTGATGGCACGTTGATATCTAGGGTCGAGTTTGGTATAACCACGACTATATTGTGCTGTGAAGTATCGTGATTTGTGTGTTTTAGAAATACATATTCTAACGTTGCAGCACCTTGAAACTGGGTGAGCACAACTTCCCTAAAACTATATTTAGCTGCTGTTACTGTTGGTTTCTATGGTTATGAGGTACCTGCCAAGATCTTATAAAAACTTAAACAACCAACAGCCTCTTTCGCAGCTGTAACTTGCTGCGAAAAAGTCGTACCAAACATGCACTAGAGCAAGCAACGAATGACCCTTCTCCTGACCATGCTAAACCAACCATTGGTACATAGGATCAATTAATAAAGTAATATGGCAAAAGGCAAATTATCACTTAAACAATGCCATCATATTGAGCATTTAACAAGATATCTGTTACACGCATTTGGTAACTTAAAATTCAGTAGTTGGCTTTTCAACATGCATGATATATATATTTTATCCTAAACATATATACACACTTTCAGTGAAAATTGGATTCGAGATTCGTCTATCTTGCTGATAAAGTTCACGTGTATTCTTGATGTACAATAATGGACGAAAGAAGGAAAGTGTCTTCAAACACGATAGATGATCAGGGTAATCAACAGAATTTGAGATGCGTGGGCAAATTAGAGACTAGAGTGAAAGCAGGGTTTTTTTTTTTTTTTTTTAGATTTAAAAAAAATTCGAGGTATAAATGAGATTAGAGTTAAAATTAGGGTTTTTTTTCAGTGAATTACCTTGCATTTGAAACCAACAAACAAGAGTAATTGCATAGCATTTCTGTAGGTGGATTGAAACCACTTCTTTAATGTTTTCAGCGGTACATGTACTACAATTTCCTTTTAAAAAAGAAGCCCCATTTTAAAGATTTCTTTCGTACCGGTGCTACACGTTATAAGCCAAAAGCTAAATGATATATGTTAATTATGACATTATGTATCTAATATTCATGTTCCGTAACGAAGATCTGCGATTGGCCTCGGCTCTTGATTTAGCACACTACATGGGCACGAGAGACAAAAACAGCTCAATCTCATGTAATCGTTGAAATTAACAATTCGAATATCCAAAGTCTCTTTTGGGGAGAATGTTCTTCTGGGGGAGGTGCTATATCTAGTCTGATATCTAATAATTGTGACTAAAAGAGCGGATTGGTCTCACTAATGGAAAATAAGTTAAATTGTCACTATTCTAGGGCACTTCTCCTCCGACCCGCCCGCCCGCCCGCCCACCCCACGCCTCCAATGGTTGCATGACATTCTCTTCGTCGACTCCTCATATCATCGCCGCTTTTTATTACTATTCTCTTCGTCATTTTTCGAATGATAAAATTAGATAAATAATTGGGTTTGCCCAACAACAAATAGATACTAATGTCAAGTCATAAAGTTCACTGAAAGATAAGCATAATGATAACTACTAACGTTACGTAGCGATTATCGTTGACTATCTTTTTTGGAAGGCAAAAGAAGCCCCCTCATCATCGAACTTCAAGGATGAAACATTGCGTGACAAAGTTTCAGATATAAACAAATTTCATTTATTTTATGATTAATACTATATTAGAATTTCTTCTCTCTCTCTCTCTCTCTCCCCCCCCCCCCCCAATCTTATAATATACAAGTGATTATCCTTAATTACATATTTTTGCATGTCATCTATTCTAACTAACTTAATTTATTTATAGGTATAAAATAATAATTTAAGTCACTGTTGACATTGAATAGGCTTGTCTAAATTATCGACTAGTAAATTATTAAGGGAATATGACACAAATTGTTTATGAACTTTGTCCAAACGTGTAATGTGATCCTTGAACTTTTAATTTGTTCAATCCAGTACATAAACTTTGTGAAAATATTCAACATTGTCCTTCCACTAATTCAAGATCATGGATAATATTGAATATTTTTCATATAATTTATATATAAAATTGAACATGTATAAAAAATTCATGAATCATATTAAATAAAATTAAAAATGCCAAAATTCAGGAATCATGTAAAATAAATTAAAAATTCATAGATCACATTATATATTAGACCAAAATTAGAGGTTATTTGTATCATTATCCCATTCTGGAGAGATAGGGTTAGGATTATGGAGGAATATATACTTGCTCTCTTGTTTCCTGCAACCACCAACTCGTTTACTTGTCATGGAAAAGAAAGTGGGGAAACTGGACAAATCCGTAGCACGTCGGACATTGCAGGTACAAAGTACTGGTCCGTCTGGTCACCTCACCCATGTCCATGTCCATGTCCATGTCCCATGCTTGCATCGACATGGTTGGACCTAAGTGCACGTCCAAGGACAGATGCTGAAGGGAAACAAGAGTCACCAGTCAAAGAAGAGATGAATGGTTCTGCAAGCTTTTCACATTGTAGCACTTAGCAGGACAGACCGAATCGATCCCTGCTATGGTTTCCGGATTGTTTCCTGCGCGACAAGCCAAATCGCCTGTCGAAGATATCCTGAAAGGCGGCACGGCTCGGCTTTGATTCAACCTCTCAAGGCGTTCACATGGGGAGAGAGGATGTGGCTTGAGTCAAACCAAGCGAGGACTTCTCAGCACTGGCTTTGAGTTGGAAATACGACGTAGTCGGACGACATGTCGACGTGGCATCATGGTACAGGTATGATATAGCAAGTAGAGCGCGACCGACTGGCCTAAAGCAAATCATTTCTGGTACAGTTTCTCATGAGCTGGAAATAGTAAGAGTGAAGGAGATGCGTCTAAACGAAACTAATATACGACCAAAAAACAAAAAACGAAACTAATGCCCTATTTCCCGAGGCTGCTCCTATAGCAATCAGCTATATGTGTCGGATATCATATCGAGGGTATTAATGCGGAGGCACCAACATTTCGATGCGGTAGATAAGCAGAAAATGCGTGCTCTGCAGCATTGCATCTCCCGCCAATAACTATAAGCTTGGTCTTAGCCAAAAGCCAATTGATTAAGGTAAGCATGATCGCGCAACGTATGCGACACTTCATCCTTTGCCTTTAAGAAAACAATCCACTGCTCTTCTTCACAGTCAAATCTTCAACCACAACAACAGCTAAATACTCAGAAATTTTGAGAGCCAGAAACAGCGACTTACCGACTTAGGCCAAATGCGTATTACACATGCTTCCACAGTATCGAGGAGGCAGTGGGACGGACCATGTTGTAATTCGAAGCAAGTTGAAATCAGTCAGAATCAAGTTCGTGGACCCCCATAGGGCCGAAGTCCTGATCTATTCAATACTATGCCAATTAATCAGGAAAACCCTTGTCGAATTCTTTTTTTCTTTTCATGAAATGGAACTAGACTTTTAGTCGGATATGTCTGAATTCATGTAATACTCCTAGTAGTCCACGTACAACACGAGTCTTTAGTTCAGGTGGATGGCCTTCAAAGAGTGAGAGATCGAACATGGGAAAAAGCCCATTTCGTGGCCACTAAATTAATCGAACCGCGCCAAATTCAAAAACCCAAAATCAGAGAAACCAAAGAAAGAATGATATTACTTGCCTGACAATTGAAGGAGACACTTTCCAATCACGAACTCGCGGAAGAGAGGATAATCCCGGAAGTGGAAGAAGAGGGAGTAAGTGACAGCAATGAAAAAGATAAGCTGATCAAGAGAAAGAGATGAGAGATGATGGAGATGGTTGGGGCAGAGTCGCGAAGAGCGACAGTTTGGCTTCGGTTTCAGTCTCGGTCGTTAGTGACAGAGAGTTTCAGTACGAGAAAAGGCCAACAGCCTCCTCCCGTTGATTTCCGGGACCATTTTCAGGATGCGTTCTGATACATCGTCAGGTTCGATTTTCCTCTAGCTGTTATCTTTCCCCTTATATTCATGCTCAAAATATCTTTCCATTTGCCTATTTGTTTTTCATTTGGTTGGAAACAATCATGCACTTTTCATAAAGATTCATTGTCCATCTCCCCATCATTTTTCTATGATGGATTTTGTCGAATCATTGATTGCGGTTTCTAATTTAGGAAAATGTTCAAAATGGTCCGTTTTACATCACAAGATTTCTTGGTATCGATAAAAACTCATTTGCATTGATTTGATTACCTACCCTTGCGATCTCAAACAGCAACTGCTGAATGTCTCGCCAGCATTGTGTTAAGTGTCCAATCCACAGTACCAGCAAAACTGAAGAATTTGAGATCCGATTAAGGTTTCAAACAAATAAACCATTCACGAAACAATTAGCTGATAACCTGCTCATACTCAGTATGTATAGGAAGGAATGGCAAATGCCCAGACATATCCATTATCCTTCTCTTGCTTCAATGAGCAGTGGAATAGCAGTATTTTAGGAAATAAGTGCGCATACAATAGCAACGCCTGACTTTTATTTGTAAAGAGAATGTGAATCTTTCGTTATAGATTGGATAATTCAAAATCATTTCTCTTTCGAACGCAGAATGCCAAACTGCATTCTTCCCTCCTGGGAAGGGCTGCATTTGTTGCTAACCAATCTAAGTCATTGGTTGTTTCATCATGAAGCCTATGTAATGACAGCCACGCACAAAAGACTATTTCGATCACTGCTTCAAACTTTATACAAGAATGTATCAGAAGAATTTATACTCATCTGAAACACATGGGCGTGAACCACTCAACTGAAAGTGCCTGCCTGCACAGAGCTTGAAGTCTGCTCAAACAGTGAAAATCTTTCGAACCTTTTTCATTTTCCTACGACACAAGGGACAAGAACCGTCTTCCTCCACAATCCTGAAGAAATAAAAGGTCAGTAAACATCTAAAGATCTTGAAAAGGGCTCCCATTTCATTTTGCATAAATAGCACGTAAAGAGTTATAAATTGGACAGCCAGTGTGACAATTGCATGATCATGTTCCTTCCCATGCATCAACAAGTAGTAATATGCGAGCCTCTAAAACGACCAATTGCCATGAGTAGTGGGATATGTCTACCTTGATCCGCATGCATAGCATGTTGCAAAGTGTCCACATGGAATGAAGAAACAATCCCTAGGGGCATCAAAACAAATGACGCAGAGACTGCGGGTGTTGCTGGGGTTTTCTCCATCTCCGAATGGCTTTCCTTCAAGAGAAGAGACTGCGAGCTGCTCTTCCAAATCCTCCTCATCGTGCGATACGGAATCATAAGATGAACCCCAGCTTGATAGGTCATCCTCCTTAGGAGAAAGCAATGGTGCCCGTTCAGTTTCCATCTGTCCCGGTTCATGTCCTGTACTTTCTCCACTGCTAGATTGGAACACCTTACAAAATCGGAATGCTAACAGTAGGAGAATGGTCATCACAGCTACAAGAAGAAGAGCCGGGATATAAGTGTGACCAAACCACGGAATTAAAAGTAATTTGATGAGAAAGAAGGAAGAAGAACCTGATCCAGCAAAATAGGTGATCCACCGTGGACCATAGGAAAGTCTGATGTACCAATTGTTGTCAGGGGAACCCTAATTATAAAGTCACAAAATTCTATTTGTAAGAAGTAAAGATTGACAAGCAGGGAGTTCCTACGGTTACAGCTTCTGTACCTCTTCAAATCCTGGAGAACTCAGAACAGCGGCATTTTCCCTCAGAAGAAAGAGCTTCAAGCTACATGATTGGTTTCCAAGTGAGCATCTATAATACGCCTGGCTTGTATCATAGAGAAGAGCATTTACAGTGAAATTCAACTCTACCTGTGAAAACAGAATAGGTACATTAGTTTATCACCCGAATATGTCTGCAAATGCATGACAAGAAATGGTTGCGTCAGATAAATGTAAAATGCATGCCTTCTTCATTCAATCATCTAGAAAAGCATGGAACCATTTATTATCTTAACCGCTCTGTTTTGCAAGATGATGAGGCACATCCTTGGCTAAAATCTGGTAAACCATGAAACCACCTCTCTATAGTTTACCAAGTCAAGTACTAGATAGTCATAAGATTATGTGCGCATGGATTACTATGTACCAAAACATGGGTTGATATTTCATTTAGAGATATGTGGCTCAACACACTGGGTTTGCCTTGGCTTGGAGTATCCTAGTTTAAGGAAGCTGTAGTTTGAGTACATTGATGGCCTTCTAGTAAGTAAGTCCTGCAGTCTAGGCGCGATCAAGTTTCCTTGAATACCTCATTAGACATGCTCATTCTAAATCTGCTTCTTGGCGGGGAGAAAAAAATAATTTTGAAATTTTAACACAAGATATAAACCCATTCATAAAGCTTACTGGCTAAACTTCCACTCAAGCAACCATCTCATGCTCACTAATTGACCTATATCTGCATCCTTTCTTTTTTCCTTTTTCCAGATACTACGTGATTAAAGATGGGTTTCTAAAGTTGATTCTGCTAGAATGTCAGACACACATAACCGGTAGTCTTACCTTCACCTCCTCTGAGTTCAAGTTATAAACGGCAATATAGAAATTAGAAGATGTAGGAAATTCTTGCTGGACTGTGCCCTTCCCTGCAGAGTGATATAATATCAGAAAAACCTATCTGAACAAGTGGTCAGAGGACTCTCTTAGATTAGACAGTTACCGTTTATTATATTCCATGATAGTGTTGTATTTGGATAAGATGGATCCTCAATCCACTCAACAAGGCTTTCTCTGCCTGCAAATTTTTAGGAATTTTAGGTTAGGGTGGTTCTGAAAAGAAGAAACTGAAATTAGAAAGATCCACTTCAACTCATAAACCAGTAGAAGCATTTCACAAGCACAAAAAATTGCAGATTATATGTCAGGCCACGAGTTCAGGCATTATTGTTGCAGTTGCCAAAGAAATGACAAAGGAAAACATTCGCTAGAGCAAGCACAAACAGAAAGAATTGAAAGGAACTAGGTTTTAACCAGGATTGCATCATCCTAGTCAGAAGGAAGAACGCATTTTCTCAGACCATGCAAATAGCTGTTTAACCAATTATCAGAAAAGATCAACAATCAAAAGAATAAAGTAGTCGCGAGCAAATAAGAGCCTTAAGAAGATAGAGTCAGATAGAAGGTAACTGAAACAGGAAATTTTTATTAGAGATTGCTCTATTTGTCGGATTTACTTCCAACAGAAATTTGCAGTTACCTTTGGCAATCACTAGGGACACAGGCAAGGGAGATTGTACACTGTAGGAGATATGTACTTTTGATCCTGCATTCAGGAAGTGTATCCACTCCTGCAAGACGGTCAGTTAAACACACTAATCAGAACGTTGGCAGCACTCAAATAGAAGATGAGGACAACAAGATGAGGCACCAAGGAGAAGATCGACAATTTAGTAGATGATATCATGCCTTGTGAAAATTGGCTTCTATAGATACTTCACGTTTTTCTGTCCAGGTTGTTTCGACATCGAGGAGTGGAGGTTTGGTGTAACCATACAGCATGGGACCAGGTTTTGATTCATCAAATTCCTCGACCTGTTCAAGAAGTTAACAAAATCACCAAAAAACACAAACAGCCCTTCAGGCAGCTGAACTATCAAAACTGAAGATAAAGAAATGACGATCAGCAGGTCACCTTAATAGAGTGCACAAATATCGGATTAGTCTGTATAAGCTGAGAGCAATTTGGCCCCAACTCAAGATTTTCAGATCCATAGAACCCAAGAATCAAAGTCATAGATGCTGCTGGTGACAAGTAGGAGGATAAAACCAAAACGAGTCGATCAGTTCTGTGCTCGAACAAGCACCACTCAAGCCAAACAAAGGTACAAGTTAATGCAAGTTGTTGCTCTTACAAGCCAAAACTATCTGTATTTCCTTGATACACTCGAATCAGGGAACTGAGTACATGATTGGAGAAAAAAAAATCAAGCTTTGAGTGTGTAAAAGTTACTAGGCATTTCCCAATTAGTTCCCTCAATTGCATTCAAGAACACGCACGAGGATCAGAATATCATATCGACGACCAAATCAAGAGATCCTGCTTGCTAAAGCTAACTGTATCAACCTAATATTCTATAATCACGGAAGTGAACGCAAGATTGAAAAGTAAAAAGCAATCTTTCAATGCAGAGAATTGCCCGAGAGGCAAATAGACATTGTCGAATTAATTCCGTCATCGTTTTGAAGAACATGCAGGGGAGACAATGAGATCATATACAATTACGCAGTTTAAAATGAAGGAAAAGAAAAACAGACCAAAGAACCAAAAGACAACGAGAACTGCGAGGTAGGACCGGACGTCGTCTGTCATCCCTGAAGGGGTCAAGTTGGAAAAGGAGACGTCGACGCGATACGAGACGTGAGGAGGCCGCCACAACCAAGGCCGCGGCCGCGGCGGCTGCCGGTCTTGGCCGTCGGGGTGGTCGTGGTGGTGGGGCCGGGGCTGGTGGAGATGCCCGTCTTCTATTTCATCGCCATCGATGCGCTCGCCCTCGACCCGTGAAGTCGGCGGAGCGGAAGACGACGGCCTTTCGGTCTCAACCGGAGAGCAAGAAGAAGAAGAAGAAGCCACGGGTTCATGCGGCTCGTGATTCGGTGCATCCTCCATTCTCGGCGAGACAAGAAACCTTATGAGATGAAAGAAACAGAGAGACAGAGGGTGGTCGGTTCGGCCTCTGATCCGGAGGAGCTCGGCGTTCTTTGCTATGTCCGGGACAGAGGAAGGGAGAACGAACACGAATAAGAAGAAGAAGAAGAGCAATGTTCGGGTTAGCGGGTCGGGGCACGGGGCATGCCCTGGAGATCGTGGACATGACCGGCCATTGATGATGCAGGGGGCGGCGGTGGCGGTGGCGGTGGGGACTGCTTGTGGGGGGAGACTCACCAAGCAGTCCACCCTGTCGCGCCCTCTGTTTTGTTGCACGTCGCAGGAATGGTAGTTGTATCGGCGACGGTTAGTTAGTTCGTTGAGGATGTCTTGGAAAAACGACTGGTCCGTTCGTCCGGCGAAAGGATCCGATT
Source organism: Eucalyptus microcorys (assembly GCA_014182515.1). Classification (NCBI taxonomy): domain Eukaryota; kingdom Viridiplantae; phylum Streptophyta; class Magnoliopsida; order Myrtales; family Myrtaceae; genus Eucalyptus; species Eucalyptus microcorys. Next base: position 23,675,023 of record CM024571.1, read on the forward strand.
GGTGATCATTGGGCACGTTTTACGTTCGAAGATGTTCCGCCGTGATGTGATGGGAGGATAGCACTAACTGAGCACGTCAGGCCGTTATCGAAAGGTTAAAGATGACGTGAAACGTCTGAATCCTCTGTGGGTTTTGAGTTATAGATATTAATCTGCTTGATGAAATGTACCAAATGAGATCAGGACATGACCCTTTAAGGAGCATTTAACAAATGAATGGGGTATTAATTCAGGAGAATTATCAAAAAAAATTTTGAACGCTAGCGGTCCAGCTGGCGCTATTATGGATAATTTTTTAATATTATTTTTTTTTTCCGAAATTTTTTGTTTTTATATTATTTTTCTTTTCCTTTTTGGCTCCTTCTTCCTTCTTTTGCCGGCAAGATGCAAGGGTTGACAACGTCAACCTCGCTAGCCAATGGGAGGCTCGCCCCTGCTAGTGGCTGGCGAGAGCCGGCTAGAGAAAGAAGGAAAAGGGACAAAAAAAAGAAGAAGAGAAAACAAAGAAAAACTAAATAAATCATTCTAAAAAAGTTAAAATATTATTAAAAAATTATCAACATCAGCATAGGCTAACGTCCACATCAATGCTAGATTAACTAAATTGGCACAAATAAAAAAGATTTAGGATTGAATTGACACAATTACAATATAATTAGGTTTTTTATAATAATTTTCTCACAGTAATTTTGTTGGAATATAGACGAATTCAAATAGGATTGGCTCTCTCCAAAACACTATTACTTGTGCGATAGGAAACTCATTTCGCTCAAATGAACACATCCAACTTGAGGGAGAAACTAATGCAAACAAGTCACGTCTTCCTCCCAGATGAGCGGCGTCAACATGGTTATTGAAGTGATTCGAACATGTTACAAATTAGGTTGGTTGCAACCACAAGCTACTCCACTTCCTCGCCTCGCTCCTCATATTGGACTTGTTATGTCGATCCTTTTTATAATGGACCGGATAAATTTTTTGGTGAACCAATTACAAATTGTCCTCATTCTAGTAAAAATAGACAGAGTTAGAATGTAAATATTTTTGGAAATCAGACACATCGGTTTTGCAAGGATGGACATAAATAATTTTTGTGCACACATTCATAATGAGGCTTTGAGTAAGTAATGCTATGAATTCAAAGTACATGTGAAGATCGAATTATATTTTGTTGTGTTTGGTGTTGACTTTTGCATTTCAAGTAAGTAAAATACCACAGTTGGTAGGCACGTTAAGAATTTTCAGCTTAAGAGTTAGACATCACTCATTCGAATTCCACGTACCATGCACAAACTATTCTGGATCAGTGCCACCTCTACGAGCCCAAAACTCGGACTTTCTTGTGGGGTTTGCGGGGGACGATAATCGGTCCCTAAGTAATCAGATCTCGCGTGCATGCCACTGGTTTATTTAAGTGGGGAAAAGAGGAGTAAAATAAGGCACGTTGACAACGAGTGACAATGCCATATAAAATTCCATAAAACCAATCTTTTCTCAATTTGTTATGGCAAGCCGCAAGCAGCTTCATCTGTAATTTGTTAAAAAAAAAAATTGCATATAACTAATGTAAATATGTAATTCAAATTTGACCAGTAGGTATGAAAATATATATAAATGAGTATATGTATATTTCAGTAATGTATGCATCCAATCATCGTGCTCTAATGTGACCAACATGCCAGCACCTATGCCTTCAGTGAATATAGAAATAGTAGGTTCTCGAGAAGGCATGTCACTAGTGGATGGATGGTGCGATCGTTGGAACAATACTGGAGTGGCTTTTGAGGATTGACTTCTTGGACGGATTGGCATGCGCCACCATCCTCTCTCGTGGCAATGGTGTTCCACGTGGCTTTATCGTCCGTGTCAGATTCGAGTCTCAACATGTTTGAGCGAATCTACGAATCTAGGATTGTGTACGTATTTATCGATTCGATTTTGCATACGTTCACCTAACGAATGATGTGCGATGATTAAAAGTAAGTTTTGGACAGTATAATGCAATGATTAATGAAAACGAGTATGACAAAAAATTATATCTTCTTATGCATAGGGATCATCATATACACCGACAATTAAGATTCTTTTTTCTTAAATCATAATTCAATTATGAACTTTTCTTTTATCAATTCAGTTTTAAACCTTTTACATTTATGGTAATTTAGTCAATCTAGCCAATTTTGTACGCTAGCCGTCCAGCCCACGCTATTATGAATAATTTTTTAATAATATTTTGGTTCGAAATTGTTTTATTTTTCTATTATTTTGCTTTCCCTTTTTTTCCTCCTTCTTCCTTCTTTTGCTAGCCAAATGCAAGGGTTGATGAGGTCAGCCTCGCCAGCCAATGGGAGGCTCGCCCGTACCAGTGGCCAGTCAGCCGGCCAAAGGAAAAAGGATGGAAAATAAAAAGAGAAATAAATAAATAAATAAATAAATCTAAAAAAGTTTTAAAAAATTATTTACATCAGCGTCGATCGAGTGTCCACATCATTGCTGGATGGACTAAATTGACATAAATACAAAAGATTTATGACTGAATTAACATAATTATAACGGGTTTAAGACTTCTTTGGTAATTTCCTGCAGTAATTTTGTAGGAATATAGACAAATTCAAATAGGATTGGCTCTCATGAAAACACTTTTACTTGTACGACAGGAAACTCATTCCGTTTGAATGAACATGTCCAACTTGAGAGAGAAAATAATGCAAACAAGTCACGTCTTCCTCCCAAATGAGTAGCGTCAACATGGTTATTGAAGTGATCCGAACATGTTACAAATTAGGTTGGCTGCAATCACAAGCTACTCTACTACCCCTCCTCGCTCCTCATATTGGCCTTGTTATGTCGATCCTTTTTATAATGGACCTGATAAATTATTTGGGGGGCCCAATTGCAAATTGTCCTCGTTCTAATAAAAATAGACAGAGATAAATAATTTTTTGAAATCAGACACATTGGTTTTGCAAGGATGGACATAAATAATTTTTGTGCGCACATTCATAATGAGGCTTTGAGTAATGCTATGAATTCAAAATACTGCGAAGATCGAAATATTTTTTTTTTGTGTTTGGTGTTGACTTTTGCATTTCAAGTAAAATATTGCAGTTGGTAGGGACGTTATGGATTTTCAACTTAAGAGTTAGATGTCACTCGTTTGAATTCCACGTACCATGCGCAAACTATTTTGGATCAGTACCACCTCTACAAGCCCAAAGCTCGAACTTTCTTGTGGGGTTTGCGGGGGGCCTTAATCGGCCCCTAACCAATCAAATTTCGCGTGCATGCCACTGGTTTATTTAAGTGGGGAAAAGAGGAGTAAAATAACACATGTTCACAGCAAGTGACAATGCCATATAACCTTCCATAAAACCAACCTTTTCTCATTTTGTTCTTATATGGCACGCCGCAAGCAGCCTCATCTGTAATTTGCTTTAAAAAAAAATTGCATATAACTAATGTAATTATGTAATTCAAATTTGACCAATAGGTATGTAAAGATATATGAATGAGTATATGTATATTTCAATTATGTACGCATCCAATCATTGTGCTCTAATGTGACCAACATGCCAGCATCCGTGCCTTTAGTGAATATAGAAACAGTAGGTTCTCGAGAAGGCGTGTGACTAGTGGATGGATGGTGCTATCGTTGGAACAATACTGGAGTGGCTTTTGAGGATCGACTTCTTGGACAGATTCCTATGCACCACCATCCTCTCTCGTGGCAATGGTGTTCCACATGGCTTTGTCGTCCGTGTCAGATTCGACACTCAACATGTTTGAGCGAATCTACGAATCTAGGATTGTGTACGTATTTATCGATTCGAGTTTGTATTCGTTTACCTAACCAATGATGTGCTTTAACTTTGTACATTGTATTTTGATGGGTATATAATAATTAAAAGTAAAATTTTGGACAGTATAATGCAATGATTAATGAAAACGAGTACAACAGGAAATTATATCTTCTTATGCATAGGGATCATCATAGACACCGAAAATTAAGATTTTTTTTTTCCAAATCATAATTCTTACTCAAAGTTTTACATCCTCTAATAGTTTCATAGAATTTACAACTTTCTTGGTGTTTTTGATACTAAAATACTAATTACTCTATCAAATTTTATGATTTGATAGAGGTAGAGGTGTGCATGGTCCGGGCGGGCGGTTCCCGATCTAAAACCAGGAACCGCCCGCTAAGAACCGGTTTCGAAAAATTGGAACCGGGAACCGCCCACTAATTACATGGATCCATCCGAGAATCGGACCGCTGGTCCGGTCTCGTTCCCAGGTGGATCCATAGAACCGGTTCAATCTTCCACGCTTTCCCCCTTTCACCTTCAACCGGTCACAACCTTCGCTCCGCTTCTGTCTCGGCCACCGCCTCTGTCATCTCCCACTCCTCCCTCGAGACCGACAATGAGGAGGACAACAGGGACGACAAGCCATTCTTAAACCTAGAGTTTGCTCGTCCCTAAAGATGAGGATGATGGGGAGAAGTTTGAGGAGGGGGAGGAGGAAGAGGGGAGGTAGAAGCGGGACGAGCCCAACAACGAAGAGGACGATAGCGATAGTGAATGCGGAGGTTGCGACGATGTGGAGAGAGAGTTCAAGTTTGAGGGAGGAAAAGAGAATTAACTCACTGTTTCGTTGAGTTCATACTAGGACTCAAAGGGAGATGAGTAAATCCAGAGGTGAATCGGAGAGGAAGAGGGAGCTCGGGGAGATTTTGAGCTGAGAGAGACGAGATGGAGTAGGAGAGCAGTGAATTGAGACAAGATGGTGATTGGAGTCCTAAATTTTAGATTTGCTAATTTCGAACGTTTTTAAATTAAAAATTAATATATTATTACAATATAACCGGTCCGGTCTGGGTGGGCGAGCAGGCGGGCAGATCCGCCCATGGAATCGAGAACCGGACCGGTACCTACCGGTTCCCATAAATTGGAATTGGGAACTGGACCGATTCCCTTAAGAACCACCGGTTCCGGGTGGTTCCAGTCTAGTTCCGGGCGGTCCAAGTGGATCCCGGTTCTTTTGCACACCCCTAAATAGAGATGGACCACGTGAGAGAGGCAAATGGCAGGCAAGAAACTCACCACGGCCAAAGATAAAAGGGGGACCCTGTTAGAAATGACTTAAATGAGACTGATTGGCTCAACAGTAAAGGCTCGCACGGTGAGCCGAAGTCGAAAGGTGAGCAAGACCATCAAGTGCTTCTTTTGCGGGGCTCGGCACAAGGCAACAAGCCATCCCCGAAAGCATGAAGATACTTGTTTCATGGTTTATCGCATGGAGAAGTCATGGAGTGGAACAAGACATGCTTGTTATTGTTCACACCAAATTCGTGATGTGAAGGTGAATAGATAATACAAAACAATAGATTACTTCATTCCTTTCCTACACCTGCACTGCCTCTTGAGTGATCATGACTATATTTTGATTTGAAGCTGCATACTTCGACTATAAAATCTCACAGAAATCAAAGCTCAGAAGATGCCAGAGTCAAATAGGTCATAACCGAGTTTGCACTCGTCATTTTCCATGGATGGGCATACTACTCCTCTCCAAGATGGTTATCTTTACTACAAGCTAAGGATTTAACTTCAGTGCTAGGGGAAACAGAGAAATGAGAAAGCTAATCAAGATCTAATTGCAAATAAGTGACTGAATTGGTATCTCCGGCTTCCTATGGGTAATAAACCTAATCAGATCTAATTACAAGAAAACTAACGAATTCGAGAATTAGCACTATTTGCCTGAAGAAAGGACTAGTTCTCGGTCTATGCAACTGTTTGGCCACTTCAAGCTCTTACAGAAACATATCTAGCATTACAGCCCCAGAGTCCCTAAAGCAAAATCACGATGAAGCATGGTCAACAAATATGAAACCAATAACAACACGCGCACGGTGCACCAAGAAGTGAATGCTTAAATCCCGATACAACTTATGCATCTTCCAATCATGAGAAGAGAGGATTTACTCTCTGATGAAGAAGGTAACTGCCACCACAAATACAGAGCAAGTGATCTCGATGGTAGTACATTAATAGGATGTGCAGAAACAGATATCTTCACCGAGAAGGAAAGTTTCAACCAACTGGATGTGCTACCGACACGCACGAAGTACAAAGGAGGATGGAGTCTCATCTCACAAGTCTCTATGGATGAGAATGCACCCTAGATCTGCTCAATCTCATCCCCGCTGCTGAAATGCAACTCATGGTGATGGATTGAAATGGAACAACAGGCACAATTCATATGCCTGATGCCAGGGAAACCGAAAAAGAAGTGTGATCTCCCTGACAAACTCTGCATCAAAATCATTGACAACCTACGAGCAAGCAGCAAGAAGCCACTTTTTTAAGCCTTAACAGGCATCACCACCCTATCTGATTGAAGCCGAATGAAAATCATGAATTCTTCCTACTGCACTCAATGGCTATCCCTACATATACCCTGTCACAACTGAGGCAATGTCTGGACCTCCCTACATCGAGTCACTTCTCGATAGTCAGCCTCAACAGATAATAGTGGATGATAGCATTTGGTAGTCACAAAGCTGGAGTGAAAACATTATACCTTGTCGTATATATTATACGTCTTACCAGCATCGATCCTTTTTAGGACACACAACGACATTACCATCATTTCAACTTCCACAGGATGTCAGCATTATTAACCTCATACAACATATCAACAAAAATATTTAGGATGTGAAGTAAGTTACCACATTCTAGCAATTCACTATTCTCTACAAGAATGACTTCGATGAAGACTTACATTAGTTGCCAATTCACAGAGAATTCTTGACTCCTGGAACTTCTTCATGTTATATCGAGTTCAGCAAAAAAGCCATTATCTCAACCCACCTCAGTACATCCAACTCAATTTCAAAACCATCAAAAGTCAAGTATAATCAACCACAGCATCCACATGGTCATGCAAAAGTTTGTTGCATTATTACATCGAGAATTAAATCAATCCATCTAACATATCCTGATGGCAGATGTGTTTCTAAGCATTTAACATAAAATGATCCTTCTAGCTGCCACTAACTTTATTCAAGTTCAATAAACATCGATATAGTTCGCTTAACATTTAGATTTGAATATGACGCACTTCATCAATAAAAGTATACCAAAAGCAGAAGCCCAATGCACTTTTACCTCTCAAATTTACCATCGGAGCTTTTTCAGAACTTCCAATTTTGAGCCTAGTGGCATGGACAAACCAAGAGTGCACTGAAAACAGAACCCATCATACTTACTTAGGCTCCCACGCAAAATTAGTCATTCAGAGGCTTTCCCGAAGCTTCTGATTTTCAACTCATCTAGAGCCATGGAAAAACTGACTCTACAAAGCAAAGATGAATAAGCACAGCAATTTGATAATCTCCCCCTGCTTATGTTCTTCAGCAAAGCGAATGCAGACTATCCCTCAAAAGCTCTTTCTCATGACCCTTGTGACATCAGTTAACTGAACTCTTCAAATATATCACAGCAAGAAAATAAGGTTGCATAGAGCTGATTTATCTAATAGATGCAATTTATTAAAAATAGTACCCTATCCAAATACATCATACAATCGTCTAGCGGCTCCTCAGCACTTATATTCCTAATAACATTGGGGAGCTCAATCTGCTCCAATTATCAAAGTTTCAAATTCAATCTGAAAACCGTTTTTCCCACTCATATGAAGAGCTTAATATCTCGGCGTTGAATTAAAAAAAGAAAGGGAAACAAAAGGCGGGAGACCAAATAGAAAATAAGTATCTTCATATCACGGCAGTGCGGGGCTAGTAATGAAGAGAAACAGTCCCGCAGCTAGCGTCCTTACAACACGAGAAGCATTAGACAAACGCAAGCAACGCATGAGTAGTATGTTCATTATTGACCACGACAGAGCTCACTCCATTTGAAAGACGTACCGCTACTCACCGACACGACGAACGACCAAACGTCTAAGACTCACTTTAGCAAAGACCAGACACAGCTAGAAGAAACCAAGCCAAGGTCGAATCAGTTGACTAAGAAGCACAAGCTTAGGGGGGATTGATATTACTGATAAACCATCGCTCCAATCGATGGACGCGATCAGGCCCCCGAGCTCTCCAGCTTCTCGCCGCTCCTTGCGCCGGCACCGTTCTGCAGGGCGCGGCGCTGATGCACGACCCCGGAGGAATTGACCGACAAATCCGAGTATATCGACCGCACCTTCGAGATGTTCCCGTTGATCTCGCTGATCAGCGCGACGTTCTTCGCGAGCTTGTCGGGGACCCTGGACTGGTGGTTCTCGTTGACCTGGGAGATCAACGCCCGGTTCCGATCGAGCATGGACTGCACCCGCCTGAAGCTCGCGGTCGGCAACTCCCAGGCCTCGGCGTCGCACCCCTCGCCCTCCAAGCCGACGTCCTCCACGCCGCCGCCGGGCTCCGGCGTCGGGCGATCCGCGGTGGCGACGGTGGTGGTGGTGCTGTTGGTGTTGGTGTTGGCGGCGGCGGCGACTCTCCGAGGCTTAGCGACGACGGATTCCTCCATGGATGGCGGCGGACGGACGGATTTCATGCGTGCGTCGAGCGCAAGCGGAATCATGGCATCGCTCGCCTCGCGCGCTCTCTCTCTCTCTCTCTCTCTCTCTCTCTCTACTCGCGATATTTCTAAAAGACGG